>OZ022517.1:63654329-64968329 GCA_963989415.1 Cerceris ruficornis | reverse complement strand
GAGTCCAAGCAGGCGCGGAAACGTCCATGTAGGGGCTGAAGCATGCAAGAAGGCGCAGAAGAGTCCAAACAGGCGCGTAAGCGTCCAAGCAGTCGCGGAAGCGTCCAAGCAATCGCGGAAGCGTCCAAGCAGGCGCGGAAGCGTCCAAGCAGGCGCGGAAACGTCCATGTAGGGGCGGAAGCATGCAAGAAGGCGCAGTAGAGTCCAAACAGGCGCGGAAGCGTCCAAGCAGGCGCGGAAGCGTCCAAGCAGGCGTGGGAGCGTCCAAGCAGGCGCGGAAGCGTCCAAGCAGGCGCGGAAGCATGCAAGAAGACGCAGAAGAGTCCAAGCAGGCGCGGAAGCGTCCAAGCAGTCGCGGAAGCGTCCACGCAGTCGCGGTAGCGTCCAAGCAGTCGCGGAAGCGTCCAAGCAGTCGCGGAAGCGTCCAAGCAGGCGCGGAAGCGTCCAAGCAGTCGCGGAAGCGTCCAAGCAGGCGGGGAAGCATGCAAGCAGGCGCGGAAGCGTGCAAGCAGTCGCGGAAGCGTCCAAGCAGGCGCGGAAGCATGCAAGAAGACGCAGAAGAGTCCAAGCAGCCGCGGAAGCGTCCAAGCAGTCGCGGAAGCGTCCAAGCAGGCGCGGAAACGTCCAAGCAGGCGTGGAAGCGTCCAAGCAGACGCGGAAGCGTCCAAGCAGGCGCGGTAGCGTCCAACCAGGCGCGGAAGCGTCCAAGCAGTCGCGGAAGCGTCCAAGCAGGCGCGGAAGCGTCCAAGCAGTCGCGGAAGCGTCCAAGCAGGCGGGGAAGCATGCAAGCAGGCGCGGAAACATCCAAGTAGGCGCGGCAGCATGCAAGAAGGCGCAGGAGAGTCCAAGCAGTCGCGGAAGCCTCCAAGCAGGCGCGGTAGCGTCCAAGCAGGCGCGGTAGCGTCCAAGCAGGCGTGGGAGCGTCCAAGCAGGCGCGGAAGCGTCCAAGCAGGCGCGGAAGCATGCAAGAAGGCGCAGAAGAGTCCAAGCAGTCGCGGAAGCCTCCAAGCAGGCGCGGTAGCGTCCAACCAGGCGCGGAAGCGTCCAAGCAGTCGCGGAAGCGTCCAAGCAGGCGGGGAAGCATGCAAGCAGGCGCGGAAACATCCAAGTAGGCGCGGCAGCATGCAAGAAGGCGCAGGAGAGTCCAAGCAGTCGCGGAAGCGTCCAAGCAGGTGCAGAAACGTCCAAGCAGGCGCGGAAGCATGCAAGAAGACGCAGAAGCGTCCAAGCAGTCGCGGAAACGTCCAAGCAGGCGCGGTAGCGTCCAACCAGGCGCGGAAGCGTCCAAGCAGTCGCGGAAGCGTCCAAGCAGGCGCGGTAGCGTCCAAGCAGGCGCGGAAACGTCCAAGCAGGCGCGGAAGCGTCCAAGCAGGCGCGGAAGCGTCCAAGCAGTCGCGGAAGCGTCCAAGCAGGCGCGGAAGCGTCCAAGTAGGCGCGGTAGCATCCATATAGGCGCGAAAGCGTCCAAGCAGGCGCGGAAGCGTCCAAGTAGGCGCGGAAGCATCCATATAGGCGCGAAAGCGTCAAAGCAGGCGCGGAAGCGTCCAAGCAGGCGCGGAAACGTCCAAGTAGGCGCGGAAGCATGCAAGAAGGAGCAGAAGAGTCCAAGCAGGCGCGGAAGCGTCCAAGCAGGCGCGGAAGCGTCCAAGCAGGCGCGGAAGCGTCCAAGCAGGCGCGGAAGCGTCCAAGTAGGCGCGGAAGCGTCCAAGCAGTCGCGGAAGCGTCCAAGCAGGCGCGGAAGCGTCCAAGCAGTCGCGGAAGCGTCCAAGCAGGCGCGGTAGCGTCCAAGCAGGCGCGGAAACGTCCAAGCAGGCGCGGATGAGTCCAAGCAGGCGCGGTAACGTCCAAGTAGGCGCGGAAGCATGCAAGAAGGCGCGGAAGCGTCCAAGCTGGCGCGGTAGCGTCCAAGCAGGCGCGGAAACGTCCAACCAGGCGCGGAAGCATGCAAGAAGGCGCAGAAGAGTCCAAGCAGGTGCGGAAGCGTCCAAGCAGGCGCGGAAGCGTCCAAGCAGGCGCGGAAGCGTCCAAGCAGTCGCGGAAGCGTCCAAGCAGGCGCGGTAACGTCCAAGTAGGCGCGGAAGCATGCAAGAAGGCGCGGAAGCGTCCAAGCAGGCGCGGTAGCGTCCAAGCAGGCGCGGAAACGTCCAACCAGGCGCGGAAGCATGCAAGAAGGCGCAGAAGAGTCCAAGCAGGCGCGGAAGCGTCCTAGCAGTCGCGGAAGAGTCCAAGCAGGCGCGGAAACGTCCAAGCAGTCGCGGAAGCGTCCAAGCAGGCGCGGAAGCGTCCAAGCAGTCGCGGAAGCGTCCAAGCAGGCGCGGTAGCGTCCAAGCAGGCGCGGAAACGTCCAAGCAGGCGCGGAAGAGTCCAAGCAGGCGCGGTAGCGTCCAACCAGGCGCGGATGCGTCCAAGCAGTCGCGGAAGCGTCCAAGCAGGCGCGGTAGCGTCCAAGCAGGCGCGGAAACGTCCAAGCAGGCGCGGATGAGTCCAAGCAGGCGCGGTAACGTCCAAGTAGGCGCGGAAGCATGCAAGAAGGCGCGGAAGCGTCCAAGCAGTCGCGGAAGCGTCCAAGCAGTCGCGGAAGCGTCCAAGCAGGCGGGGAAGCATGCAAGCAGGCGCGGAAGCGTCCAAGCAGGCGCGGTAGCGTCCAACCAGGCGCGGAAGCGTCCAAGCAGTCGCGGAAGCGTCCAAGCAGGCGCGGAAGCGTCCAAGCAGTCGCGGAAGCGTCCAAGCAGACGCGGAAATGTCCAAGCAGGCGCGGTAGAGTCTAAGCAGGCGCGGAAACGACCAAGCAGGCGCGGAAACGTCCAAGCAAGCGTGGAAGAGTACAAGCAGGTGCGGAAGCGTCGAAGCAGGCGCAGAACCGTGCAAGTAGGCACGGAAGCGTCCAAGAAGGCGCGGCAGCATGCAAGAAGGCGCAGAAGAGTCCAAGCAGGCGCGGAAGCGTCCAAGCAGGCGCGGAAGCATGCAAGCAGTCGCGGAAGCGTCAAAGCAGGCGCGGAAGCGTCCAAGCAGTCGCGGAAGCGTCCAAGCAGGCGCGGAAGCGTCCAAGTAGGCGCGGTAGCATCCATATAGGCGCGAAAGCGTCCAAGCAGGCGCGGAAGCGTCCAAGTAGGCGCGGAAGCATCCATATAGGCGCGAAAGCGTCAAAGCAGGCGCGGAAGCGTCCAAGCAGGCGCGGAAACGTCCAAGTAGGCGCGGAAGCATGCAAGAAGGAGCAGAAGAGTCCAAGCAGGCGCGGAAGCGTCCAAGCAGGCGCGGAAGCGTCCAAGCAGGCGCGGAAGCGTCCAAGCAGGCGCGGAAGCGTCCAAGTAGGCGCGGAAGCGTCCAAGCAGTCGCGGAAGCGTCCAAGCAGGCGCGGAAGCGTCCAAGCAGTCGCGGAAGCGTCCAAGCAGGCGCGGTAGCGTCCAAGCAGGCGCGGAAACGTCCAAGCAGGCGCGGATGAGTCCAAGCAGGCGCGGTAACGTCCAAGTAGGCGCGGAAGCATGCAAGAAGGCGCGGAAGCGTCCAAGCTGGCGCGGTAGCGTCCAAGCAGGCGCGGAAACGTCCAACCAGGCGCGGAAGCATGCAAGAAGGCGCAGAAGAGTCCAAGCAGGTGCGGAAGCGTCCAAGCAGGCGCGGAAGCGTCCAAGCAGGCGCGGAAGCGTCCAAGCAGTCGCGGAAGCGTCCAAGCAGGCGCGGTAACGTCCAAGTAGGCGCGGAAGCATGCAAGAAGGCGCGGAAGCGTCCAAGCAGGCGCGGTAGCGTCCAAGCAGGCGCGGAAACGTCCAACCAGGCGCGGAAGCATGCAAGAAGGCGCAGAAGAGTCCAAGCAGGCGCGGAAGCGTCCTAGCAGTCGCGGAAGAGTCCAAGCAGGCGCGGAAACGTCCAAGCAGTCGCGGAAGCGTCCAAGCAGGCGCGGAAGCGTCCAAGCAGTCGCGGAAGCGTCCAAGCAGGCGCGGTAGCGTCCAAGCAGGCGCGGAAACGTCCAAGCAGGCGCGGAAGAGTCCAAGCAGGCGCGGTAGCGTCCAACCAGGCGCGGATGCGTCCAAGCAGTCGCGGAAGCGTCCAAGCAGGCGCGGTAGCGTCCAAGCAGGCGCGGAAACGTCCAAGCAGGCGCGGATGAGTCCAAGCAGGCGCGGTAACGTCCAAGTAGGCGCGGAAGCATGCAAGAAGGCGCGGAAGCGTCCAAGCAGGCGCGGTAGCGTCCAAGCAGGCGCGGAAACGTCCAACCAGGCGCGGAAGCATGCAAGAAGGCGCAGAAGAGTCCAAGCTGGTGCGGAAGCGTCCAAGCAGGCGCGGAAGCGTCCAAGCAGGCGCAGAAGAGTCCAAGCAGGCGCGGTAGCGTCCAACCAGGCGCGGATGCGTCCAAGCAGTCGCGGAAGCGTCCAAGCAGGCGCGGTAGCGTCCAAGCAGGCGCGGAAACGTCCAAGCAGGCGCGGAAGCATGCAAGAAGACGCAGAAGAGTCCAAGCAGGCGCGGAAGCGTCCAAGCAGTCGCGGAAGCGTCCAAGCAGTCGCGGAAGCGTCCAAGCAGGCGCGGTAGCGTCCAAGCAGGTGCGGAAACGTCCAAGCAGGCGCGGAAGCATGCAAGAAGACGCAGAAGCGTCCAAGCAGTCGCGGAAACGTCCAAGCAGGCGCGGAAGCGTCCAAGCAGTCGCGGAAGCGTCCACGCAGTCGCGGTAGCGTCCAAGCAGTCGCGGAAGAGTCCAAGCAGGCGCGGTAACGTCCAAGTAGGCGCGGAAGCATGCAAGAAGGCGCGGAAGCGTCCAAGAAGGCGCGGTAGCGTCCAAGCAGGCGCGGAAACGTCCAACCAGGCGCGGAAGCATGCAAGAAGGCGCAGAAGAGTCCAAGCAGGTGCGGAAGCGTCCAAGCAGGCGCGGAAACGTCCAAGCAGGCGCGGAAGAGTCCAAGCAGGCGCGGTAGCGTCCAACCAGGCGCGGATGCGTCCAAGCAGTCGCGGAAGCGTCCAAGCAGGCGCGGTAGCGTCCAAGCAGGCGCGGAAGCGTCCAAGCAGGCGTGGGAGCGTCCAAGCAGGCGCGGAAGCGTCCAAGCAGGCGCGGAAGCATGCAAGAAGACGCAGAAGAGTCCAAGCAGGCGCGGAAGCGTCCAAGCAGTCGCGGAAGCGTCCACGCAGTCGCGGTAGCGTCCAAGCAGTCGCGGAAGCGTCCAAGCAGGCGCGGTAGCGTCCAAGCAGTCGCGGAAGCGTCCAAGCAGGCGCGGTAGCGTCCAACCAGGCGCGGAAGCGTCCAAGCAGGCGCAGGAGAGTCCAAGCAGTCGCGGAAGCGTCCAAGCAGTCGCGGAAACGTCCAAGTAGTCGCGGAAGCGTCCAAGCAGGCGCGGTAGCTTCCAAGCAGGCGCGGAAGCGTCCAAGCAGGCGCGGAAACGTCCAAGTAGGCGCGGAAGCATGCAAGAAGGCGCAGAAGAGTCCAAGCAGGCGCGGAAGCGTCCAAGCAGTCGCAGAAGCGTCCAAGCAGGCGCGGTAGCGTCCAACCAGGCGCGGAAGCGTCCAAGCAGTCGCGGAAGCGTCCAAGCAGGCGCTGTAGAGTCCAAGCAGTCGCGGAAGCGTCCAAGCAGGCGCGGTAGCGTCCAAGCAGGCGCGGAAACGTCCAAGCAGGCGCGGAAGAGTCCAAGCAGGCGCGGTAACGTCCAAGTAGGCGCGGAAGCATGCAAGAAGGCGCGGAAGCGTCCAAGCAGGCGCGGTAGCGTCCAAGAAGGCGCGGAAACGTCCAACCAGGCGCGGAAGCATGCAAGAAGGCGCAGAAGAGTCCAAGCAGGTGCGGAAGCGTCCAAGCAGGCGCGGAAGCGTCCAAGCAGGCGCGGAAGAGTCCAAGCAGGCGCGGAAACGTCCAAGCAGGCGCGGAAGCGTCCAAGCAGTCGCGGAAGCGTCCAAGCAGGCGCGGTAGCGTCCAAGCAGGCGCGGAAACGTCCAAGCAGGCGCGGAAGCGTCCAAGCAGTCGCGGAAGCGTCCAAGCAGGCGCGGTAGCGTCCAAGCAGGCGCGGAAGCGTCCAAGCAGGCGCGGTAGCGTCCAAGCAGGCGCGGAAACGTCCAAGCAGGCGCGGAAACGTCCAAGCAGGCGCGGTAGAGTCCAAGCAGGCGCGGAAGCGTCCAAGCAGTCGCAGAAGCGTCCAAGCAGGCGCGGTAGCGTCCAACCAGGCGCGGAAGCGTCCAAGCAGGCGCGGAAGCGTCCAAGCAGTCGCAGAAGCGTCCAAGCAGGCGCGGTAGCGTCCAACCAGGCGCGGAAGCGTCCAAGCAGTCGCGGAAGCGTCCAAGCAGGCGCGGTAGAGTCCAAGCAGGCGCGGAAGCGTCCAAGCAGTCGCAGAAGCGTCCAAGCAGGCGCGGTAGCGTCCAACCAGGCGCGGAAGCGTCCAAGCAGTCGCGGAAGCGTCCAAGCAGGCGCGGTAGCGTCCAAGCAGGCGCGGAAACGTCCAAGCAGGCGCGGAAGAGTCCAAGCAGGCGCGGTAACGTCCAAGTAGGCGCGGAAGCATGCAAGAAGGCGCGGATGCGTCCAAGCAGGCGCGGTAGCGTTCAAGCAGGCGCGGAAACGTCCAACCAGGCGCGGAAGCATGCAAGAAGGCGCAGAAGAGTCCAAGCAGGTGCGGAAGCGTCCAAGCAGGCGCGGAAGCGTCCAAGCAGGCGCGGAAACGTCCAAGCAGGCGCGGAAGCATGCAAGAAGACGCAGAAGGGTCCAAGCAGGCGCGGAAGCGTCCAAGCAGACGCGGAAGCGTCCAAGCAGGCGCGGAAGCGTCCAAGCAGGCGCGGAAGAGTCCAAGAAGACGCGGAAGCGTCCAAGCAGTCGCGGAAGCGTCCAAGCAGGCGCGGTAGAGTCCAAGCAGGCGCGGAAGCGTCCAAGCAGTCGCAGAAGCGTCCAAGCAGGCGCGGTAGCGTCCAACCAGGCGCGGAAGCGTCCAAGCAGTCGCGGAAGCGTCCAAGCAGGCGCGGTAGCGTCCAAGCAGGCGCGGAAACGTCCAAGCAGGCGCGGAAGAGTCCAAGCAGGCGCGGTAACGTCCAAGTAGGCGTGGAAGCATGCAAGAAGGCGCGGAAGCGTCCAAGCAGGCGCGGTAGCGTCCAAGCAGGCGCGGAAACGTCCAACCAGGCGCGGAAGCATGCAAGAAGGCGCAGAAGAGTCCAAGCAGGTGCGGAAGCGTCCAAGCAGGCGCGGAAGCGTCCAAGCAGGCGCGGAAACGTCCAAGCAGGCGCGGAAGCATGCAAGAAGACGCAGAAGGGTCAAAGCAGGCGCGGAAGCGTCCAAGCAGACGCGGAAGCGTCCAAGCAGGCGCGGTAGCGTCCAACCAGGCGCGGAAGCGTCCAAGCAGTCGCGGAAGCGTCCAAGCAGGCGCGGAAGCGTCCAAGCAGTCGCAGAAGCGTCCAAGCAGGCGCGGTAGCGTCCAACCAGGCGCGGAAGCGTCCAAGCAGTCGCGGAAGCGTCCAAGCAGGCGCGGTAGAGTCCAAGCAGGCGCGGAAGCGTCCAAGCAGTCGCAGAAGCGTCCAAGCAGGCGCGGTAGCGTCCAACCAGGCGCGGAAGCGTCCAAGCAGTCGCGGAAGCGTCCAAGCAGGCGCGGTAGCGTCCAAGCAGGCGCGGAAACGTCCAAGCAGGCGCGGAAGAGTCCAAGCAGGCGCGGTAACGTCCAAGTAGGCGCGGAAGCATGCAAGAAGGCGCGGATGCGTCCAAGCAGGCGCGGTAGCGTTCAAGCAGGCGCGGAAACGTCCAACCAGGCGCGGAAGCATGCAAGAAGGCGCAGAAGAGTCCAAGCAGGTGCGGAAGCGTCCAAGCAGGCGTGGAAGCGTCCAAGCAGGCGCGGAAACGTCCAAGCAGGCGCGGAAGCATGCAAGAAGACGCAGAAGGGTCCAAGCAGGCGCGGAAGCGTCCAAGCAGACGCGGAAGCGTCCAAGCAGGCGCGGAAGCGTCCAAGCAGGCGCGGAAGAGTCCAAGAAGACGCGGAAGCGCCCAAGCAGGCGCGGTAGCGTCCAAGCAGTCGCGGAAGAGTCCAAGCAGGCGCGGCAGAGTCCAAGCAGGCGCGGAAGCATGCAAGAAGACGCAGAAGAGTCCAAGCAGGCGCGGAAGCGTCCAAGCAGTCGCGGAAGCGTCCAAGCAGGCGGGGAAGCATGCAAGCAGGCGCGGAAGCGTCCAAGCAGGCGCGGAAACATCCAAGCAGGCGCGGCAGCGTCCAAGCTGGCGCGGAAACGTCCAAGCAGGCGCGGAAGCATGCAAGAAGACGCAGAAGAGTCCAAGCAGGCGCGGAAGCGTGCAAGCAGTCGCGGAAGCGTCCAAGCAGGCGCGGAAGCATGCAAGAAGACACCGAAGAGTCCAAGCAGGCGCGGAAGCGTCCAAGCAGTCGCGGAAGCGTCCAAGCAGGCGCGGCAACGTCCAAGCAGGCGTGGAAGCGTCCAATCAGACGCGGAAGCGTCCAAGCAGTCGCAGAAGCGTCCAAGCAGGCGCGGTAGCGTCCAACCAGGCGCGGAAGCGTCCAAGCAGTCGCGGAAGCGTCCAAGCAGGCGCGGTAGAGTCCAAGCAGGCGCGGAAGCGTCCAAGCAGTCGCAGAAGCGTCCAAGCAGGCGCGGTAGCGTCCAACCAGGCGCGGCAGAGTCCAAGCAGGCGCGGAAGCATGCAAGAAGACGCAGAAGAGTCCAAGCAGGCGCGGAAGCGTCCAAGCAGTCGCGGAAGCGTCCAAGCAGGCGGGGAAGCATGCAAGCAGGCGCGGAAGCGTCCAAGCAGGCGCGGTAGCGTCCAACCAGGCGCGGAAGCGTCCAAGCAGTCGCGGAAGCGTCCAAGCAGGCGCGGAAGCGTCCAAGCAGTCGCGGAAGCGTCCAAGCAGACGCGGAAATGTCCAAGCAGGCGCGGTAGAGTCTAAGCAGGCGCGGAAACGACCAAGCAGGCGCGGAAACGTCCAAGCAAGCGTGGAAGAGTACAAGCAGGTGCGGAAGCGTCGAAGCAGGCGCAGAACCGTGCAAGTAGGCACGGAAGCGTCCAAGAAGGCGCGGCAGCATGCAAGAAGGCGCAGAAGAGTCCAAGCAGGCGCGGAAGCGTCCAAGCAGGCGCGGAAGCATGCAAGCAGTCGCGGAAGCGTCAAAGCAGGCGCGGTAGTGTCATAGCTGGCGCGGAAACGTCCAAGCAGGCGCGGAAGCATGCAAGAAGGCGCAGAAGAGTCCAAGCAGGCGCGGAAGCGTCCAAGCAGTCGCGGAAGCGTCCAAGCAGTCGCGGAAGCGTCCAAGTAGTCGCGGAAGCGTCTAAGCAGGCGCGGTAGCGTCCAAGCAGGCGCGGAAGCGTCTAAGCAGGCGCGGAAGCGTCCAAGTAGGTGCGGAAGCATGCAAGAAGGCGCAGAAGAGTCCAAGCAGGCGCGGAAGCGTCCAAGCAGTCGCAGAAGCGTCCAAGCAGGCGCGGTAGCGTCCAACCAGGCGCGGAAGCGTCCAAGCAGTCGCGGAAGCGTCCAAGCAGGCGCGGTAGAGTCCAAGCAGGCGCGGAAGCGTCCAAGCAGGCGCGGAAGCGTCCAAGCAGGCGCAGGAGAGTCCAAGCAGTCGCGGAAGCGTCCAAGCAGTCGCGGAAGCGTCCAAGTAGTCGCGGAAGCGTCCAAGCAGGCGCGGTAGCGTCCAAGCAGGCGCGGAAGCGTCCAAGCAGGCGCGGAAACGTCCAAGCAGGCGCGGAAGCATGCAAGAAGGCGCAGAAGAGTCCAAGCAGGCGCGGAAGCGTCCAAGCAGTCGCAGAAGCGTCCAAGCAGGCGCGGTAGCGTCCAACCAGGCGCGGAAGCGTCCAAGCAGTCGCGGAAGCGTCCAAGCAGGCGCGGTAGAGTCCAAGCAGGCGCGGAAGCGTCCAAGCAGTCGCAGAAGCGTCCAAGCAGGCGCGGAAACGTCCAAGCAAGCGTGGAAGAGTACAAGCAGGTGCGGAAGCGTCGAAGCAGGCGCGGAAGCGTCCAAGCAGGCGCGGAAGCGTCCAAGCAGGCGCGGTAGCGTCCAACCAGGCGCGGATGCGTCCAAGCAGTCGCGGAAGCGTCCAAGCAGGCGCGGTAGCGTCCAAGCAGTCGCGGAAGCGTCCAAGCAGACGCGGAAATGTCCAAGCAGGCGCAGAAGAGTCCAAGCAGGCGCGGAAGCGTCCAAGCAGGCGCGGAAGCATGCAAGCAGTCGCGGAAGCGTCCAAGCAGGCGCGGTAGTGTCCATGCTGGCGCGGAAACGTCCAAACAGGCGCGGAAGCATGCAAGAAGGCGCAGAAGAGTCCAAGCAGGCGCGGCAGCGTCCAAGCAGGCACGGAAGCGTCCAAGAAGACGTAGAAGAGTCCAAGCAGGCGCGGAAGCGTCCAAGCAGGCGGGGAAGCATGCAAGCAGGCGCGGAAGCGTCCAAGCAGGCGCGGAAGCATGGAAGAAGGCGCAGAAGAGTCCAAGCAGGCACGGAAGCGTCCAGGAAGGCGCGGCAGCATGCAAGAAGGCGCAGAAGAGTCCAAGCAGGCGCGGAAGCGTCCAAGCAGGCGCGGAAGCATGCAAGCAGGCGCGAAAGCGTCCAGGCAGGCGCGCAAGCGTCCAAGCAGTCGCGGAAGCGTCCAAGCAGTCGCGGAAGCGTCCAAGCAGGCGCGGAAGCGTCCAAGCAGGCGGGGAAGCATGCAAGCAGGCGCGGAAGCGTCCAGGCAGGCGCGGAAGCGTCCAAGCAGGCGGGGAAGCATGCAAGCAGGCGCGGAAGCGTCCAAGCAGGCGCGGAAGCGTCCAAGCAGTCGCGGCAGCGTCCAAGCAGGCGCGGCAGCGTCCAAGCAGTCGCGGAAGCGTCCAAGCAGGCGCGGAAGCGTCCAAGCAGGCGGGGAAGCATGCACGCAGGCGCGGAAGCGTCCAAGCAGGCGCGGAAACGTCCAAGTAGGCGCGGCAGCATGCAAGAAGGCGCAGAAGATTCCTATCAGGCGCGGAAGCGTCCAAGCAGGCGGGGAAGCATGCAAGCAGGCGCGGAAGCGTCCACGCAGGCGCGGAAACGTCCAAGTAGGCGCGGCAGCATGCAAGAAGGCGCAGAAGAGTCCAAGCAGGCGCGGAAGCGTCCAAGCAGGCGCGGAAGCATGCAAGAAGGCGCAGAAGAGTCCAAGCAGGCGCGGAAGCGTCCAAGCAGTCGCGGAAGCGTCCAAGCAGGCGCGGTAGCGTCCAAGCTGGCGCGGAAACGTCCAAGCAGGCGCGGAAGCATGCAAGAAGGCGCAGAAGAGTCCAAGCAGGCGCGGAAGCGTCCAAGCAGGCGCGGAAGCGTCCAAGCAGGCGCGGTAGCGTCCAAGCTGGCGCGGAAACGTCCAAACAGGCGCGGAAGCATGCAAGAAGACGCAGAAGAGTTCAAGCAGGCGCGGAAGCATCCAAGCAGGAGGGGAAGCATGCAAGCAGGCGCGGAAGCGTCCAAGCAGGCGCGGAAACGTCCAAGTAGGCGCAGAAGCATGCAAGAAGGCGCAGAAGAGTCCAAGCAGGCGCGGAAGCGTCCAAGCAGTCGCAGAAGCGTCCAAGCAGGCGCGGTAGCGTCCAACCAGGCGCGGAAGCGTCCAAGCAGTCGCGGAAGCGTCCAAGCAGTCGCGGTAGAGTCCAAGCAGTCGCAGAAGCGTCCAAGCAGGCGCGGAAACGTCCAAGCAGGCGCAGAAGCATGCAAAAAGGCGTAGAAGAGTCCAAGCAGGCGCGGTAGCGTCCAAGCAGGCGCGGTAGCGTCCAAGCAGGAGCGGTAGCGTCCAAGCAGGCGCGGCAGCGTCCAAGCAGGCGCGGAAGCGTCCAGGCAGGCGCGGAAGCGTCCAAGCAGTCGCGGAAGCGTCCAAGCAGTCGCGGAAGCGTCCAAGCAGGCGCGGAAGCGTCCAACCAGGCGCGGAAGCGTCCAAGCAGGCGGGGAAGCATGCAAGCAGGCGCGGAAGCGTCCAAGCAGGCGCGGAAGCGTCCAAGCAGTCGCAGAAGCGTCCAAGCAGGCGCGGTAGCTTCCAAGCAGGCGCGGAAGCGTCCAAGCAGGCGCGGTAGCGTCCAACCAGGCGCGGATGCGTCCAAGCAGTCGCGGAAGCGTCCAAGCAGGCGCGGTAGCGTCCAAGCAGGCGCGGTAACGTCCAAGCATGCGCGGAAGCATGCAAGAAGACGCAGAAGAGTCCAAGCAGGCGCGGAAGCGTCCAAGCAGTCGCGGAAGCGTCCACGCAGGCGCGGTAGCGTCCAAGCAGTCGCGGAAGCGTCCAAGCAGGCGCGGTAGCGTCCAAGCAGTCGCGGAAGCGTCCAAGCAGGCGCGGTAGCGTCCAACCAGGCGCGGATGCGTCCAAGCAGGCGCGGAAGCGTCCAAGCAGGCGCAGGAGAGTCCAAGCAGGCGCGGTAGCGTCCAAGTAGGCACGGAAACGTCCAAGCAGGCGCGGAAGAGTCCAAGCAGGCGCTGTAACGTCCAAGTAGGCGCGGAAGCATGCAAGAAGGCGCGGAAGCGTCCAAGCAGGCGCGGTAGCGTCCAAGCAGGCGCGGAAGCGTCCAAGCAGTCGCGGAAGCGTCCAAGCAGTCGCGGAAGCGTCCAAGCAGGCGCGGAAACGTCCAAGCAGGCGCGGAAGCGTCCAAGCAGGCGCGGTAGCGTCCAACCAGGCGCGGAAGCGTCCAAGCAGTCGCGGAAGCGTCCAAGCAGGCGCGGAAGCGTCCAAGCAGGCGCAGGAGAGTCCAAGCAGGCGCGGTAGCGTCCAAGTAGGCACGGAAACGTCCAAGCAGGCGCGGAAGAGTCCAAGCAGGCGCGGTAACGTCCAAGTAGGCGCGGAAGCATGCAAGAAGGCGCGGAAGCGTCCAAGCAGTCGCGGAAGCGTCCAAGCAGGCGCGGTAGCGTCCAACCAGGCGCGGAAGCGTCCAAGCAGGCGGGGAAGCATGCAAGCAGGCGCGGAAGCGTCCAAGCAGGCGCGGAAGCGTCCAAGCAGTCGCAGAAGCGTCCAAGCAGGCGCGGTAGCTTCCAAGCAGGCGCGGAAGCGTCCAAGCAGGCGCGGTAGCGTCCAACCAGGCGCGGATGCGTCCAAGCAGTCGCGGAAGCGTCCAAGCAGGCGCGGTAGCGTCCAACCAGGCGCGGAAGCGTCCAAGCAGGCGCGGTAGCGTCCAAGCAGGTGCGGAAACGTCCAAGCAGGCGCGGAAGCATGCAAGAAGACGCAGAAGCGTCCAAGCAGTCGCGGAAACGTCCAAGCAGGCGCGGTAGCGTCCAACCAGGCGCGGAAGCGTCCAAGCACTCGCGGAAGCGTCCAAGCAGGCGTGGTAGCGTCCAAGCAGGCGTGGGAGCGTCCAAGCAGGCGCGGAAGCGTCCCAGCAGGCGCGGAAGCATGCAAGAAGGCACAGAAGAGTCCAAGCAGGCGCGGAAGCGTCCTAGCAGTCGCGGAAGAGTCCAAGCAGGCGCGGAAGCGTCCAAGCAGTCGCGGAAGCGTCCAAGCAGTCGCGGAAGCGTCCAAGCAGTCGCGGAAGCGTCCAAGCAGTCGCGGAAGCGTCCAAGCAGGCGCGGTAGCGTCCAAGCAGGTGCGGAAACGTCCAAGCAGGCGCGGAAGCATGCAAGAAGACGCAGAAGCGTCCAAGCAGTCGCGGAAACGTCCAAGCAGGCGCGGTAGCGTCCAACCAGGCGCGGAAGCGTCCAAGCAGTCGCGGAAGCGTCCAAGCAGGCGCGGTAGCGTCCAAGCAGGCGCGGAAACGTCCAAGCAGGCGCGGAAGCGTCCACGCAGGCGCGGAAGCGTCCAAGCAGTCGCGGAAGCGTCCAAGCAGGCGCGGTAGCGTCCAAGCAGGCGTGGGAGCGTCCAAGCAGGCGCGGAAGCGTCCAAGCAGGCGCGGAAGCATGCAAGAAGGCGCAGAAGAGTCCAAGCAGGCGCGGAAGCGTCCTAGCAGTCGCGGAAGAGTCCAAGCAGGCGCGGAAGCGTCCATGCAGTCGCGGAAGCGTCCAAGCAGGCGCGGAAGCGTCCAAGCAGTCGCGGAAGCGTCCAAGCAGGCGCGGTAACGTCCAAGTAGGCGCGGAAGCATGCAAGAAGGCGCGGAAGCGTCCAAGCAGGCGCGGTAGCGTCCAAGCAGGCGCGGAAACGTCCAACCAGGCGCGGAAGCATGCAAGAAGGCGCAGAAGAGTCCAAGCAGGTGCGGAAGCGTCCAAGCAGGCGCGGAAGCGTCCAAGCAGTCGCGGAAGCGTCCAAGCAGGCGCGGAAGCGTCCAACCAGTCGCGGAAGCGTCCAAGCAGGCGCGGTAGCGTCCAAGCAGTCGCGGAAGCGTCCAAGCAGGCGCGGTAGCGTCCAAGCAGGCGCGGAAGCGTGCAAGCAGACGCGGAAGCGTCCAAGCAGGCGCGGAAGCATGCAAGAAGACGCAGAAGAGTCCAAGCAGGCGCGGAAGCGTCCAAGCAGTCGCGGAAGCGTCCAAGCAGGCGCGGTAGCGTCCAAGCAGGCGTGGGAGCGTCCAAGCAGGCGCGGAAGCGTCCAAGCAGGCGCGGAAGCATGAAAGAAGGCGCAGAAGAGTCCAAGCAGGCGCGGAAGCGTCCAAGCAGTCGCGGAAGCGTCCAAGCAGGCGCGGAAACGTCCAAGCAGGCGTGGAAGCGTCCAAGCAGACGCGGAAGCGTCCAAGCAGGCGCGGTAGCGTCCAACCAGGCGCGGAAGCGTCCAAGCAGTCGCGGAAGCGTCCAAGCAGGCGCGGTAGCGTCCAAGCAGGCGCGGAAACGTCCAAGCAGGCGCGGAAGCGTCCAAGCAGGCGCGGAAGCGTCCAAGCAGTCGCGGAAGCGTCCAAGCAATCGCGGAAGCGTCCAAGCAGGCGCGGATGCGTCCAAGCAGGCGCGGAAGCGTCCAAGCAGGCGTGGGAGCGTCCAAGCAGGCGCAGAAGAGTCCAAGCAGGCGCGGAAGCGTCCTAGCAGTCGCGGAAGGGTCCAAGCAGGCGCGGTAGCGTCCAAGCAGGCGCGGAAACGTCCAAGCAGGCCCGGAAGCGTCCAAGCAGGCGCGGAAGCGTCCAAGCAGTCGCGGAAGCGTCCAAGCAGTCGCGGAAGCGTCCAAGCAGGCGCGGAAGCGTCCAAGCAGGCGCGGAAGCGTCCAAGCAGGCGTGGGAGCGTCCAAGCAGGCGCGGTAGCGTCCAAGCAGGCGCGGAAGCGTCCAAGCAGGCGCGGAAGCGTCCTAGCAGTCGCGGAAGAGTCCAAGCAGGCGCGGAAGCGTCCAAGCAGTCGCGGAAGCGTCCAAGCAGGCGCGGAAGCGTCCAAGCAGGCGCGGTAGCGTCCAAGCAGGCGCGGAAACGTCCAAGCAGGCCCGGAAGCGTCCAAGCAGGCGCGGAAGCGTCCAAGCAGTCGCGGAAGCGTCCAAGCAGTCGCGGAAGCGTCCAAGCAGGCGCGGAAGCGTCCAAGCAGGCGCGGAAGCGTCCAAGCAGGCGTGGGAGCGTCCAAGCAGGCGCGGTAGCGTCCAAGCAGGCGCGGAAGCGTCCAAGCAGGCGCGGAAGCGTCCAAGCAGGCGCGGAAGCGTCCAAGCAGGCGCGGAAGCGTCCAAGCAGTCGCGGAAGCGTCCAAGCAGGCGCGGTAGCGTCCAAGCAGGCGCGGAAACGTCCAAGCAGGCCCGGAAGCGTCCAAGCAGGCGCGGAAGCGTCCAAGCAGTCGCGGAAGCGTCCAAGCAGTCGCGGAAGCGTCCAATCAGTCGCGGAAGCGTCCAAGCAGGCGCGGAAGCGTCCAAGCAGGCGCGGAAGCGTCCTAGCAGTCGCGGAAGAGTCCAAGCAGGCGCGGAAGCGTCCAAGCAGTCGCGGAAGCGTCCAAGCAGGCGCGGAAGCGTCCAAGCAGTCGCGGAAGCGTCCAAGCAGGTGCGGAAGCGTCCAAGCAGGCGCGGAAGCGTCCAAGCAGGCGCGGAAGCGTCCAAGCAGTCGCGGAAGCGTCCAAGCAGGCGCGGTAGCGTCCAAGCAGGCGCGGAAACGTCCAAGCAGGCCCGGAAGCGTCCAAGCAGGCGCGGAAGCGTCCAAGCAGTCGCGGAAGCGTCCAATCAGTCGCGGAAGCGTCCAAGCAGGCGCGGAAGCGTCCAAGCAGGCGAGGAAGCGTCCAAGCAGTCGTGGGAGCGTCCAAGCAGGCGCGGTAGCGTCCAAGCAGGCGCGGAAGCATGCAAGAAGACGCAGAAGAGTCCAAGCAGGCGCGGAAGCGTCCAAGCAGTCGCGGAAAAGTCCAAGCAGGCGCGGTAGCGTCCAACCAGGCGCGGAAGCGTCCAAGCAGTCGCGGAAGCGTCCAAGCAGGCGCGGTAGCGTCCAAGCAGGCGCGGAAACGTCCAAGCAGGCGTGGAAGCGTCCAAGCAGGCGCGGAAGCGTCCAAGCAGTCGCGGAAGCGTCCAAGCAGGCGCGGTAGCGTCCAAGCAGGCGTGGGAGCGTCCAAGCAGGCGCGGAAGCGTCCAAGCAGGCGCGGAAGCATGCAAGAAGGCGCAGAAGAGTCCAAGCAGGCGCGGAAGCGTCCTAGCAGTCGCGGAAGAGTCCAAGCAGGCGCGGAAGCGTCCAAGCAGTCGCGGAAGCGTCCAAGCAGGCGCGGAAGCGTCCAAGCAGTCGCGGAAGCGTCCAAGCAGGCGCGGTAACGTCCAAGTAGGCGCGGAAGCATGCAAGAAGGCGCGGAAGCGTCCAAGCAGGCGCGGTAGCGTCCAAGCAGGCGCGGAAACGTCCAACCAGGCGCGGAAGCATGCAAGAAGGCGCAGAAGAGTCCAAGCAGGTGCGGAAGCGTCCAAGCAGGCGCGGAAGCGTCCAAGCAGGCGCGGAAGCGTCCAAGCAGTCGCGGAAGCGTCCAAGCAGGCGCGGTAGCGTCCAAGCAGGCGCGGAAACGTCCAAGCAGGCCCGGAAGCGTCCAAGCAGGCGCGGAAGCGTCCAAGCAGTCGCGGAAGCGTCCAAGCAGTCGCGGAAGCGTCCAATCAGTCGCGGAAGCGTCCAAGCAGGCGCGGAAGCGTCCAAGCAGGCGCGGAAGCGTCCTAGCAGTCGCGGAAGAGTCCAAGCAGGCGCGGAAGCGTCCAAGCAGTCGCGGAAGCGTCCAAGCAGGCGCGGAAGCGTCCAAGCAGTCGCGGAAGCGTCCAAGCAGGTGCGGAAGCGTCCAAGCAGGCGCGGAAGCGTCCAAGCAGGCGCGGAAGCGTCCAAGCAGTCGCGGAAGCGTCCAAGCAGGCGCGGTAGCGTCCAAGCAGGCGCGGAAACGTCCAAGCAGGCCCGGAAGCGTCCAAGCAGGCGCGGAAGCGTCCAAGCAGTCGCGGAAGCGTCCAATCAGTCGCGGAAGCGTCCAAGCAGGCGCGGAAGCGTCCAAGCAGGCGAGGAAGCGTCCAAGCAGTCGTGGGAGCGTCCAAGCAGGCGCGGTAGCGTCCAAGCAGGCGCGGAAGCATGCAAGAAGACGCAGAAGAGTCCAAGCAGGCGCGGAAGCGTCCAAGCAGTCGCGGAAGCGTCCAAGCAGTCGCGGAAGCGTCCAAGCAGGCGCGGTAGCGTCCAAGCAGGTGCGGAAACGTCCAAGCAGGCGCGGAAGCATGCAAGAAGACGCAGAAGCGTCCAAGCAGTCGCGGAAACGTCCAAGCAGGCGCGGTAGCGTCCAAGCAGGCGCGGAAGCGTCCAAGCAGGCGCGGAAGCGTCCAAGTAGGCGCGGAAGCATCCATATAGGCGCGAAAGCGTCAAAGCAGGCGCGGAAGCGTCCAAGCAGGCGCGGAAACGTCCAAGTAGGCGCGGAAGCATGCAAGAAGGCGCGGAAGCGTCCAAGCAGGCGCGGTAGCGTCCAACCAGGCGCGGAAGCGTCCAAGCAGTCGCGGAAGCGTCCAAGCAGGCGCGGAAGCGTCCAAGCAGGCGCGGAAACGTCCAAGTAGGCGCGGAAGCATGCAAGAAGGCGCAGAAGAGTCCAAGCAGGCGCGGAAGCGTCCAAGCAGACGCAGAAGCGTCCAAGCAGGCGCGGCAGCGTCCAAGCAGGCGCGGAAACGTCCAAGCAGGCGCGGAAGCATGCAAGAAGGCGCAGAAGAGTCCAAGCAGGCGCGGAAGCGTCCAAGCAGGAGGGGAAGCATGCAAGCAGGCGCTGAAGCATCCAAGCAGGCGCGGAAACGTCCAAGTAGGCGCGGAAGCATGCAAGAAGGCGCAGAAGAGTCCAAGCAGGCGCGGAAGCGTCCAAGCAGTCGCAGGAGCGTCCAAGCAGGCGCGGTAGCGTCCAAGCAGGTGCGGAAACGTCCAAGCAGGCGCGGAAGCATGCAAGAAGACGCAGAAGCGTCCAAGCAGTCGCGGAAACGTCCAAGCAGGCGCGGTAGCGTCCAACCAGGCGCGGAAGCGTCCAAGCAGTCGCGGAAGCGTCCAAGCAGGCATGGTAGCGTCCAAGCAGGCGCGGTAGCGTCCAAGCAGGCGCGGAAACGTCCAAGCAGGCGCGGAAGCATGCAAGAAGGCGCAGAAGAGTCCAAGCAGGCGCGGAAGCGTCCAAGCAGTCGCGGAAGCGTCCAAGCAGGCGCGGTAGCGTCCAAGCAGGCGCGGCAGAGTCCAAGCAGGCGCGGAAGCGTCCAAGCAGGCGCGGAAACGTCCAAGTAGGCGCGGAAGCATGCAAGAAGGCGCAGAAGAGTCCAAGCAGGCGCGGAAGCGTCCAAGCAGTCGCAGAAGCGTCCAAGCAGGCGCGGTAGCGTCCAACCAGGCGCGGATGCGTCCAAGCAGTCGCGGAAGCGTCCAAGCAGGCGCGGTAGCGTCCAAGCAGGCGCGGTAGAGTCCAAGCAGTCGCGGAAGCGTCCAAGCAGGCGCGGTAGCGTCCAAGCAGTCGCGGAAGCGTCCAAGCAGTCGCGGTAGAGTCCAAGCAGGCGGGGAAGCATGCAAGCAGGCGCGGTAGCGTCCAACCAGGCGCGGAAGCGTCCAAACACGCGGGGAAGCATGCAAGCAGGCGCGGAAGCATGCAAGAAAACGCAGAAGAGTCCAAGAAGGCGCGGAAGCGTCCAAGCAGGAGGGGAAGCATGCAAGCAGGCGCGGAAGCGTCCAAGCATGCGCGGAAACGTCCTAGTAGGCGCGGAAGCATGCAAGAAGGCGCAGAAGAGTCCAAGCAGGCGCGGAAGCGTCCAAGCAGGCGCGGAAGCGTCCAAGCAGGCGCGGAAGCATCCATATAGGCGCGAAAGCGTCAAAGCAGGCGCGGAAGCGTCCAAGCAGGCGCGGAAACGTCCAAGTAGGCGCGGAAGCATGCAAGAAGGAGCAGAAGAGTCCAAGCAGGCGCGGAAGCGTCCAAGCAGGCGCGGAAGCATCCATATAGGCGCGGAAGCGTCCAAGCAGGCGCGGAAACGTCCATGTAGGGACGGAAACATGCAAGAAGGCGCAGAAGAGTTCAAACAGGCGCGGAAGCGTCCAAGCAGGCGCGGTAGCGTCCAAGCAGGCGCGGTAGCGTCCAAGCAGGCGCGGAAGCGTCCAAGCAAGCGCAGAAGCATGCAAGCAGGCGCGAAAGCGTCCAGGCAGGCGCGAAAACGACCAACCAGGCGCGGAAGCATGCAAGAAGGCGCAGAAGAGTCCAAGCAGGCGCGGAAGCGTCCAAGCAGGCGCGGAAACGTCCATGTAGGGGCTGAAGCATGCAAGAAGGCGCGG
Source organism: Cerceris ruficornis (assembly GCA_963989415.1). Taxonomy (NCBI): domain Eukaryota; kingdom Metazoa; phylum Arthropoda; class Insecta; order Hymenoptera; family Crabronidae; genus Cerceris; species Cerceris ruficornis. The sequence goes on along the minus strand of OZ022517.1, from coordinate 64,948,911 downwards.
TAGCGTCCAACCAGGCGCGGATGCGTCCAAGCAGTCGCGGAAGCGTCCAAGCAGGCGCGGTAGCGTCCATGCAGGCGCGGAAACGTCCAAGCAGGCGCGGAAGCATGCAAGAAGACGCAGAAGAGTCCAAGCAGGCGCAGAAGAGTCCAAGCAGGCGCGGAAGCGTCCAAGCAGTCGCGGAAGCGTCCAAGCAGGCGCGGAAGCGTCCAAGCAGTCGCGGAAGCGTCCAAGCAGGCGTGGAAGAGTCCAAGCAGGCGTGGCAGCGTCCAAGCAGGCGCGGAAACGTCCAAGCAGGCGCGGAAGCATGCAAGAAGACGCAGAAGAGTCCAAGCAGGCGCGGAAGCGTCCAACCAGTCGCGGAAGCGTCCAAGCAGGCGCGGTAGCGTCCAAGCAGTCGCGGAAGCGTCCAAGCAGGCGCGGTAGCGTCCAAGCAGGCGCGGAAGCGTGCAAGCAGACGCGGAAGCGGCCAAGCAGGCGCGGAAGCATGCAAGAAGACGCAGAAAAAGTCCAAGCAGGCGCGGAAGCGTCCAAGCAGTCGCGGAAGCGTCCAAGCAGGCGCGGAAACGTCCAAGCAGGCGTGGAAGCGTCCAAGCAGACGCGGAAGCGTCCAAGCAGGCGCGGTAGCGTCCAACCAGGCGCGGAAGCGTCCAAGCAGTCGCGGAAGCGTCCAAGCAGGCGCGGAAGCGTCCAAGCAGTCGCGGAAGCGTCCAAGCAGGCGGGGAAGCATGCAAGCAGGCGCGGAAACATCCAAGTAGGCGCGGCAGCATGCAAGAAGGCGCAGGAGAGTCCAAGCAGTCGCGGAAGCGTCCAAGCAGTCGCGGAAGCCTCCAAGCAGGCGCGGTAGCGTCCAAGCAGGCGCGGTAGCGTCCAAGCAGGCGTGGGAGCGTCCAAGCAGGCGCGGAAGCGTCCCAGCAGGCGCGGAAGCATGCAAGAAGGCGCAGAAGAGTCCAAGCAGGCGCGGAAGCGTCCTAGCAGTCGCGGAAGAGTCCAAGCAGTCACGGAAGCGTCCAAGCAATCGCGGAAGCGTCCAAGCAGGCGCGGAAGCGTCCAAGCAGGCGCGGAAGCGTCCAAGCAGGCGTGGGAGCGTCCAAGCAGGCGCAGAAGAGTCCAAGCAGGCGCGGAAGCGTCCAAGCAGTCGCGGAAGGGTCCAAGCAGGCGCGGTAGCGTCCAAGCAGGCGCGGAAACGTCCAAGCAGGCCCGGAAGCGTCCAAGCAGGCGCGGAAGCGTCCAAGCAGTCGCGGAAGCGTCCAAGCAGTCGCGGAAGCGTCCAAGCAGGCGCGGAAGCGTCCAAGCAGGCGCGGAAGCGTCCAAGCAGGCGTGGGAGCGTCCAAGCAGGCGCGGTAGCGTCCAAGCAGGCGCGGAAGCATGCAAGAAGACGCAGAAGAGTCCAAGCAGGCGCGGAAGCGTCCAAGCAGTCGCGGAAGCGTCCAAGCAGTCGCGGAAGTGTCCAAGCAGGCGCGGTAGCGTCCAAGCAGGTGCGGAAACGTCCAAGCAGGCGCGGAAGCATGCAAGAAGACGCAGAAGCGTCCAAGCAGTCGCGGAAACGTCCAAGCAGGCGCGGTAGCGTCCAACGAGGCGCGGAAGCGTCCAAGCAGTCGCGGAAGCGTCCAAGCAGGCGTGGTAGCGTCCAAGCAGGCGTGGGAGCGTCCAAGCAGGCGCGGAAGCGTCCCAGCAGGCGCGGAAGCATGCAAGAAGGCGCAGAAGAGTCCAAGCAGGCGCGGAAGCGTCCTAGCAGTCGCGGAAGAGTCCAAGCAGGCGCGGAAGCGTCCAAGCAGTCGCGGAAACGTCCAAGCTGGCGCGGAAGCGTCCAAGCAGTCGCGGAAGCGTCCAAGCAGGCGCGGTAACGTCCAAGTAGGCGCGGAAGCATGCAAGAAGGCGCGGAAGCGTCCAAGCAGGCGCGGTAGCGTCCAAGCAGGCGCGGAAACGTCCAACCAGGCGCGGAAGCATGCAAGAAGGCGCAGAAGAGTCCAAGCAGGTGCGGAAGCGTCCAAGCAGGCGCGGAAGCGTCCAAGCAGGCGCGGAAGCGTCCAAGCAGTCGCGGAAGCGTCCAAGCAGGCGCGGTAGCGTCCAAGCAGGCGCGGAAACGTCCAAGCAGGCCCGGAAGCGTCCAAGCAGGCGCGGAAGCGTCCAAGCAGTCGCGGAAGCGTCCAAGCAGGCGCGGAAGCGTCCAAGCAGTCGCGGAAGCGTCCAAACAGGCGGGGAAGCATGCAAGCAGGCGCGGAAACATCCAAGTAGGCGCGGCAGCATGCAAGAAGGCGCAGGAGAGTCCAAGCAGTCGCGGAAGCGTCCAAGCATTCGCGGAAGCCTCCAAGCAGGCGCGGTAGCGTCCAAGCAGGCGCGGTAGCGTCCAAGCAGGCGTGGGAGCGTCCAAGCAGGCGCGGAAGCGTCCCAGCAGGCGCGGAAGCATGCAAGAAGGCGCAGAAGAGTCCAAGCAGGCGCGGAAGCGTCCTAGCAGTCGCGGAAGAGTCCAAGCAGTCGCGGGAGCGTCCAAGCAATCGCGGAAGCGTCCAAGCAGGCGCGGATGCGTCCAAGCAGGCGCGGAAGCGTCCAAGCAGGCGTGGGAGCGTCCAAGCAGGCGCAGAAGAGTCCAAGCAGGCGCGGAAGCGTCCAAGCAGTCGCGGAAGGGTCCAAGCAGGCGCGGTAGCGTCCAAGCAGGCGCGGAAACGTCCAAGCAGGCCCGGAAGCGTCCAAGCAGGCGCGGAAGCGTCCAAGCAGTCGCGGAAGCGTCCAAGCAGGCGCGGTAGCGTCCAACCAGGCGCGGAAGCGTCCAAGCAGGCGCGGAAGCGTCCAAGCAGGCGTGGGAGCGTCCAAGCAGGCGCGGTAGCGTCCAAGCAGGCGCGGAAGCATGCAAGAAGACGCAGAAGAGTCCAAGCATGCGCGGAAGCGTCCAAGCAGTCGCGGAAGCGTCCAAGCAGTCGCGGAAGCGTCCAAGCAGGCGCGGTAGCGTCCAAGCAGGTGCGGAAACGTCCAAGCAGGCGCGGAAGCATGCAAGAAGACGCAGAAGCGTCCAAGCAGTCGCGGAAACGTCCAAGCAGGCGCGGTAGCGTCCAACCAGGCGCGGAAGCGTCCAAGCAGGCGCGGAAGCGTCCAAGCAGGCGCGGTAGCGTCCAAGCTGGCGCGGAAACGTCCAATCAGGCGCGGAAGCATGCAAGAAGACGCAGAAGAGTCCAAGCAGGCGCGGAAGCGTCCAAGCAGGAGGGGAAGCATGCAAGCAGGCGCGGATGCGTCCAAGCAGGCGCGGAAACGTCCAAGTAGGCGCGGAAGCATGCAAGAAGGCGCAGAAGAGTCCAAGCAGGCGCGGTAGCGTCCAAGCAGGCGCGGAAACGTCCAAGCAGGCGCGGAAGCATGCAAGAAGACGCAGAAGAGTCCAAGCAGGCGCGGAAGCGTCCAAGCAGGCGCGGTAGCGTCCAAGCAGGTGCGGAAACGTCCAAGCAGGCGCGGAAGCATGCAAGCAGGCGTGGAAGCGTCCAAGCAGACGCGGAAGCGTCCAAGCAGGCGCTGTAGCGTCCAACCAGGCGCGGAAGCGTCCAAGCAGTAGCGGAAGCGTCCAAGCAGGCGCGGAAGCGTCCAAGCAGTCGCGGAAGCGTCCCAGCAGGCGGGGAAGCATGCAAGCAGGCGCGGAAACATCCAAGTAGGCGCGGCAGCATGCAAGAAGGCGCAGGAGAGTCCAAGCAGTCGCGGAAGCGTCCAAGCAGTCGCGGAAGCCTCCAAGCAGTCGCGGAAGCGTCCAAGCAGGCGCGCAAGCGTCCAACCAGTCGCGGAAGCGTCCAAGCAGGCGCGGTAGCGTCCAAGCAGTCGCGGAAGCGTCCAAGCAGGCGCGGTAGCGTCCAAGCAGGCGCGGAAGCGTGCAAGCAGACGCGGAAGCGTCCAAGCAGGCGCGGAAGCATGCAAGAAGACGCAGAAGAGTCCAAGCAGGCGCGGAAGCGTCCAAGCAGTCGCGGAAGCGTCCAAGCAGGCGCGGAAACGTCCAAGCAGGCGTGGAAGCGTCCAAGCAGACGCGGAAGCGTCCAAGCAGGCGCGGTAGCGTCCAACCAGGCGCGGAAGCGTCCAAGCAGTCGCGGCAGCGTCCAAGCAGGCGCGGAAGCGTCCAAGCAGTCGCGGAAGCGTCCAAGCAGGCGGGGAAGCATGCAAGCAGGCGCGGAAACATCCAAGTAGGCGCGGCAGCATGCAAGAAGGCGCAGGAGAGTCCAAGCAGTCGCGGAAGCGTCCAAGCAGTCGCGGAAGCCTCCAAGCAGGCGCGGTAGCGTCCAAGCAGGCGCGGTAGCGTCCAAGCAGGCGTGGGAGCGTCCAAGCAGGCGCGGAAGCGTCCCAGCAGGCGCGGAAGCATGCAAGAAGGCGCAGAAGAGTCCAAGCAGGCGCGGAAGCGTCCTAGCAGTCGCGGAAGAGTCCAAGCAGTCGCGGAAGCGTCCAAGCAATCGCGGAAGCGTCCAAGCAGGCGCGGATGCGTCCAAGCAGGTGCGGAAACGTCCAAGCAGGCGCGGAAGCATGCAAGAAGACGCAGAAGCGTCCAAGCAGTCGCGGAAACGTCCAAGCAGGCGCGGTAGCGTCCAACCAGGCGCGGAAGCGTCCAAGCAGTCGCGGAAGCGTCCAAGCAGGCGCGGTAGCGTCCAAGCAGGCGCGGAAACGTCCAAGCAGGCGCGGAAGCGTCCAAGCAGGCGCGGAAGCGTCCAAGCAGTCGCGGAAGCGTCCAAGCAGGCGCGGTAGCGTCCAAGCAGGCGTGGGAGCGTCCAAGCAGGCGCGGAAGCGTCCAAGCAGGCGCGGAAGCATGCAAGAAGGCGCAGAAGAGTCCAAGCAGGCGCGGAAGCGTCCTAGCAGTCGCGGAAGAGTCCAAGCAGGAGCGGAAGCGTCCAAGCAGTCGCGGAAGCGTCCAGGCAGGCGCGGAAGCGTCCAAGCAGTCGCGGAAGCGTCCAAGCAGGCGCGGTAACGTCCAAGTAGGCGCGGAAGCATGCAAGAAGGCGCGGAAGCGTCCAAGCAGGCGCGGTAGCGTCCAAGCAGGCGCGGAAACGTCCAACCAGGCGCGGAAGCATGCAAGAAGGCGCAGAAAAGTCCAAGCAGGTGCGGAAGCGTCCAAGCAGGCGCGGAAGCGTCCAAGCAGGCGCGGAAGCGTCCAAGCAGTCGCGGAAGCGTCCAAGCAGGCGCGGTAGCGTCCAAGCAGGCGCGGAAACGTCCAAGCAGGCCCGGAAGCGTCCAAGCAGGCGCGGAAGCGTCCAAGCAGTCGCGGAAGCGTCCAATCAGTCGCGGAAGCGTCCAAGCAGGCGCGGAAGCGTCCAAGCAGGCGCGGAAGCGTCCAAGCAGTCGTGGGAGCGTCCAAGCAGGCGCGGTAGCGTCCAAGCAGGCGCGGAAGCATGCAAGAAGACGCAGAACAGTCCAAGCAGGCGCGGAAGCGTCCAAGCAGTCGCGGAAGCGTCCAAGCAGTCGCGGAAGCGTCCAAGCAGGCGCGGTTGCGTCCAAGCAGGTGCGGAAACGTCCAAGCAGGCGCGGAAGCATGCAAGAAGACGCAGAAGCGTCCAAGCAGTCGCGGAAACGTCCAAGCAGGCGCGGTAGCGTCCAACCAGGCGCGGAAGCGTCCAAGCAGTCGCGGAAGCGTCCAAGCAGGCGCGGTAGCGTCCAAGCAGGCGCGGAAACGTCCAAGCAGGCGCGGAAGCGTCCAAGCAGGCGCGGAAGCGTCCAAGCAGTCGCGGAAGCGTCCAAGCAGGCGCGGTAGCGTCCAAGCAGGCGTGAGAGCGTCCAAGCAGGCGCGGAAGCGTCCAAGCAGGCGCGGAAGCATGCAAGAAGGCGCAGAAGAGTCCAAGCAGGCGCGGAAGCGTCCTAGCAGTCGCGGAAGCGTCCAAGCAGTCGCGGAAGCGTCCAAGCAGGCGCGGTAGCGTCCAAGCAGGCGTGGGAGCGTCCAAGCCGGCGCGGAAGCGTCCAAGCAGGCGCTGAAGCATGCAAGAAGGCGCAGAAGAGTCCAAGCAGGCGCGGAAGCGTCCTAGCAGTCGCGGAAGAGTCCAAGCAGGCGCGGAAGCGTCCAAGCAGTCGCGGAAGCGTCCAAGCAGGCGCGGAAGCGTCCAAGCAGTCGCGGAAGCGTCCAAGCAGGCGCGGTAGCGTCCAAGCAGGCGCGGAAACGTCCAACCAGGCGCGGAAGCATGCAAGAAGGCGCAGAAGAGTCCAAGCAGGTGCGGAAGCGTCCAAGCAGGCGCGGAAGCGTCCAAGCAGGCGCGGAAGCGTCCAAGCAGTCGCGGAAGCGTCCAAGCAGGCGCGGTAGCGTCCAAGCAGGCGTGGGAGCGTCCAAGCCGGCGCGGAAGCGTCCAAGCAGGCGCTGAAGCATGCAAGAAGGCGCAGAAGAGTCCAAGCAGGCGCGGAAGCGTCCTAGCAGTCGCGGAAGAGTCCAAGCAGGCGCGGAAGCGTCCAAGCAGTCGCGGAAGCGTCCAAGCAGGCGCGGAAGCGTCCAAGCAGTCGCGGAAGCGTCCAAGCAGGCGCGGAAGCGTCCAAGCAGTCGCGGAAGCGTCCAAGCAGGCGCGGTAGCGTCCAAGCAGGCGCGGAGACGTCCAAGCAGGCGCGGAAGCATGCAAGAAGGCGCGGAAGCGTCCAAGCAGGCGCGGTAGCGTCCAAGCAGGCGCGGAAACGTTCAACCAGGCGCGGAAGCATGCAAGAAGGCGCAGAAGAGTCCAAGCAGGTGCGGAAGCGTCCAAGCAGGCGCGGAAGCGTCCAAGCAGGCGCGGAAGAGTCCAAGCAGGCGCGGAAGCGTCCAAGCAGGCGCGGTAGCGTCCAAGCAGGTGCGGAAACGTCCAAGCAGGCGCGGAAGCATGCAAGAAGACGCAGAAGCGTCCAAGCAGTCGCGGAAACGTCCAAGCAGGCGCGGTAGCGTCCAAGCAGGCGCGGAAGCGTCCAAGCAGGCGCGGAAGCGTCCTAGCAGGCGCGGTAGAGTCCAAGCAGGCACGGAAACGTCCAAGTAGGCGCGGCAGCATGCAAGAAGGCGCAGAAGATTCCTATCAGGCGCGGAAGCGTCCAAGCAGGCGGGGAAGCATGCAAGCAGGCGCGGAAACGTCCACGCAGGCGCGGAAACGTCCAAGTAGGCGCGGCAGCATGCAAGAAGGCGCAGAAGAGTCCAAGCAGGCGCAGAAGCGTCCAAGCAGGCGCGGTAGCGTCCAAGCAAGCGCGGAAGCGTCCAAGCAGGCGCGGAAACGTCCAAGCAGGCGTGGAAGCGTCCAAGCAGACGCGGAAGCGTCCAAGCAGGCGCGGTAGCGCCCAACCAGGCGCGGAAGCGTCCAAGCAGTAGCGGAAGCGTCCAAGCAGGCGCGGAAGCGTCCAAGCAGTCGCGGAAGCGTCCCAGCAGGCGGGGAAGCATGCAAGCAGGCGCGGAAACATCCAAGTAGGCGCGGCAGCATGCAAGAAGGCGCAGGAGAGTCCAAGCAGTCGCGGAAGCGTCCAAGCAGTCGCGGAAGCCTCCAAGCAGTCGCGGAAGCGTCCAAGCAACCGCGGAAGCGTCCAACCAGTCGCGGAAGCGTCCAAGCAGGCGCGGTAGCGTCCAAGCAGTCGCGGAAGCGTCCAAGCAGGCGCGGTAGCGTCCAAGCAGGCGCGGAAGCGTCCTAGCAGTCGCGGAAGAGTCCAAGCAGTCGCGGAAGCGTCCAAGCAATCGCGGAAGCGTCCAAGCAGGCGCGGATGCGTCCAAGCAGGTGCGGAAACGTCCAAGCAGGCGCGGAAGCATGCAAGAAGACGCAGAAGCGTCCAAGCAGTCGCGGAAACGTCCAAGCAGGCGCGGTAGCGTCCAACCAGGCGCGGAAGCGTCCAAGCAGTCGCGGAAGCGTCCAAGCAGGCGCGGTAGCGTCCAAGCAGGCGCGGAAACGTCCAAGCAGGCGCGGAAGCATGCAAGAAGACGCAGAAGAGTCCAAGCAGGTGCGGAAGCGTCCAAGCAGGCGCGGAAGCGTCCAAGCAGGCGCGGAAGCGTCCAAGCAGTCGCGGAAGCGTCCAAGCAGGCGCGGTAACGTCCAAGTAGGCGCGGAAGCATGCAAGAAGGCGCGGAAGCGCCCAAGCAGGCGCGGTAGCGTCCAAGCAGGCGCGGAAACGTTCAACCAGGCGCGGAAGCATGCAAGAAGGCGCAGAAGAGTCCAAGCAGGTGCGGAAGCGTCCAAGCAGGCGCGGAAGCGTCCAAGCAGGCGCGGAAGAGTCCAAGCAGGCGCGGAAGCGTCCAAGCAGGCGCGGTAGCGTCCAAGCAGGTGCGGAAACGTCCAAGCAGGCGCGGAAGCATGCAAGAAGACGCAGAAGCGTCCAAGCAGTCGCGGAAACGTCCAAGCAGGCGCGGTAGCGTCCAAGCAGGCGCGGAAGCGTCCAAGCAGGCGCGGAAGCGTCCTAGCAGGCGCGGTAGAGTCCAAGCAGGCACGGAAACGTCCAAGTAGGCGCGGCAGCATGCAAGAAGGCGCAGAAGATTCCTATCAGGCGCGGAAGCGTCCAAGCAGGCGGGGAAGCATGCAAGCAGGCGCGGAAACGTCCACGCAGGCGCGGAAACGTCCAAGTAGGCGCGGCAGCATGCAAGAAGGCGCAGAAGAGTCCAAGCAGGCGCAGAAGCGTCCAAGCAGGCGCGGTAGCGTCCAAGCAAGCGCGGAAGCGTCCAAGCAGGCGCGGAAACGTCCAAGCAGGCGTGGAAGCGTCCAAGCAGACGCGGAAGCGTCCAAGCAGGCGCGGTAGCGCCCAACCAGGCGCGGAAGCGTCCAAGCAGTAGCGGAAGCGTCCAAGCAGGCGCGGAAGCGTCCAAGCAGTCGCGGAAGCGTCCCAGAAGGCGGGGAAGCATGCAAGCAGGCGCGGAAACATCCAAGTAGGCGCGGCAGCATGCAAGAAGGCGCAGGAGAGTCCAAGCAGTCGCGGAAGCGTCCAAGCAGTCGCGGAAGCCTCCAAGCAGTCGCGGAAGCGTCCAAGCAACCGCGGAAGCGTCCAACCAGTCGCGGAAGCGTCCAAGCAGGCGCGGTAGCGTCCAAGCAGTCGCGGAAGCGTCCAAGCAGGCGCGGTAGCGTCCAAGCAGGCGCGGAAGCGTGCAAGCAGACGCGGAAGCGTCCAAGCAGGCGCGGAAGCATGCAAGAAGACGCAGAAGAGTCCAAGCAGGCGCGGAAGCGTCCAAGCAGTCGCGGAAGCGTCCAAGCAGGCGCGGAAACGTCCAAGCAGGCGTGGAAGCGTCCAAGCAGGCGCGGTAGCGTCCAACCAGGCGCGGAAGCGTCCAACCAGTCGCGGAAGCGTCCAAGCAGGCGCGGTAGCGTCCAAGCAGTCGCGGAAGCGTCCAAGCAGGCGCGGTAGCGTCCAAGCAGGCGCGGAAGCGTGCAAGCAGACGCGGAAGCGTCCAAGCAGGCGCGGAAGCATGCAAGAAGACGCAGAAGAGTCCAAGCAGGCGCGGAAGCGTCCCAGCAGGCGCGGAAGCATGCAAGAAGACGCAGAAGCGTCCAAGCAGTCGCGGAAACGTCCAAGCAGGCGCGGTAGCGTCCAAGCAGGCGCGGAAGCGTCCAAGCAGGCGGGGAAGCATGCAAGCAGGCGCGGAAACGTCCACGCAGGCGCGGAAACGTCCAAGTAGGCGCGGCAGCATGCAAGAAGGCGCAGAAGAGTCCAAGCAGGCGCAGAAGCGTCCAAGCAGGCGCGGTAGCGTCCAAGCAAGCGCGGAAGCGTCCAAGCAGGCGCGGAAACGTCCAAGCAGGCGTGGAAGCGTCCAAGCAGACGCGGAAGCGTCCAAGCAGGCGCGGTAGCGCCCAACCAGGCGCGGAAGCGTCCAAGCAGTAGCGGAAGCGTCCCAGCAGGCGCGGAAGCGTCCAAGCAGTCGCGGAAGCGTCCCAGCAGGCGGGGAAGCATGCAAGCAGGCGCGGAAACATCCAAGTAGGCGCGGCAGCATGCAAGAAGGCGCAGGAGAGTCCAAGCAGGCGCGGAAGCGTCCCAGCAGGCGCGGAAGCATGCAAGAAGACGCAGAAGCGTCCAAGCAGTCGCGGAAACGTCCAAGCAGGCGCGGGTAGCGTCCAAGCAGGCGCGGAAGCGTCCAAGCAGGCGGGGAAGCATGCAAGCAGGCGCGGAAACGTCCACGCAGGCGCGGAAACGTCCAAGTAGGCGCGGCAGCATGCAAGAAGGCGCAGAAGAGTCCAAGCAGGCGCAGAAGCGTCCAAGCAGGCGCGGTAGCGTCCAAGCAAGCGCGGAAGCGTCCAAGCAGGCGCGGAAACGTCCAAGCAGGCGTGGAAGCGTCCAAGCAGACGCGGAAGCGTCCAAGCAGGCGCGGTAGCGCCCAACCAGGCGCGGAAGCGTCCAAGCAGTAGCGGAAGCGTCCCAGCAGGCGCGGAAGCGTCCAAGCAGTCGCGGAAGCGTCCCAGCAGGCGGGGAAGCATGCAAGCAGGCGCGGAAACATCCAAGTAGGCGCGGCAGCATGCAAGAAGGCGCAGGAGAGTCCAAGCAGTCGCGGAAGCGTCCAAGCAGTCGCGGAAGCCTCCAAGCAGTCGCGGAAGCGTCCAAGCAGGCGCGGAAGCGTCCAACCAGTCGCGGAAGCGTCCAAGCAGGCGCGGTAGCGTCCAAGCAGTCGCGGAAGCGTCCAAGCAGGCGCGGTAGCGTCCAAGCAGGCGCGGAAGCGTGCAAGCAGACGCGGAAGCGTCCAAGCAGGCGCGGAAGCATGCAAGAAGACGCAGAAGAGTCCAAGCAGGCGCGGAAGCGTCCAAGCAGTCGCGGAAGCGTCCAAGCAGGCGCGGAAACGTCCAAGCAGGCGTGGAAGCGTCCAAGCAGACGCGGAAGCGTCCAAGCAGGCGCGGTAGCGTCCAACCAGGCGCGGAAGCGTCCAAGCAGTCGCGGCAGCGTCCAAGCAGGCGCGGAAGCGTCCAAGCAGTCGCGGAAGCGTCCAAGCAGGCGGGGAAGCATGCAAGCAGGCGCGGAAACATCCAAGTAGGCGCGGCAGCATGCAAGAAGGCGCAGGAGAGTCCAAGCAGTCGCGGAAGCGTCCAAGCAGTCGCGGAAGCCTCCAAGCAGGCGCGGTAGCGTCCAAGCAGGCGCGGTAGCGTCCAAGCAGGCGTGGGAGCGTCCAAGCAGGCGCGGAAGCGTCCCAGCAGGCGCGGAAGCATGCAAGAAGGCGCAGAAGAGTCCAAGCAGGCGCGGAAGCGTTCTAGCAGTCGCGGAAGAGTCCAAGCAGTCGCGGAAGCGTCCAAGCAATCGCGGAAGCGTCCAAGCAGGCGCGGATGCGTCCAAGCAGGTGCGGAAACGTCCAAGCAGGCGCGGAAGCATGCAAGAAGACGCAGAAGCGTCCAAGCAGGCGCGGAAGCGTCCAAGCAGGCGCGGTAACGTCCAAGTAGGCGCGGAAGCATGCAAGAAGGCGCGGAAGCGTCCAAGCAGGCGCGGTAGCGTCCAAGCAGGCGCGGAAGCGTGCAAGCAGACGCGGAAGCGTCCAAGCAGGCGCGGAAGCATGCAAGAAGACGCAGAAGAGTCCAAGCAGGCGCGGAAGCGTCCAAGCAGTCGCGGAAGCGTCCAAGCAGGCGCGGAAACGTCCAAGCAGGCGTGGAAGCGTCCAAGCAGACGCGGAAGCGTCCAAGCAGGCGCGGTAGCGTCCAACCAGGCGCGGAAGCGTCCAGGCAGTCGCGGCAGCGTCCAAGCAGGCGCGGAAGCGTCCAAGCAGTCGCGGAAGCGTCCAAGCAGGCGGGGAAGCATGCAAGAAGACGCAGAAGAGTCCAAGCAGGCGCGGAAGCGTCCAAGCAGGCGCGGTAGCGTCCAACCAGGCGCGGAAGCGTCCAAGCAGTCGCGGAAGCGTCCAAGCAGGCGCGGTAGCGTCCAAGCAGGCGCGGAAACGTCCAAGCAGGCGCGGAAGCATGCAAGAAGACGCAGAAGAGTCCAAGCAGGCGCGGAAGCGTCCAAGCAGGCGCGGTAGCGTCCAAGCAGGTGCGGAAACGTCCAAGCAGGCGCGGAAGCATGCAAGAAGACGCAGAAGCGTCCAAGCAGTCGCGGAAACGTCCAAGCAGGCGCGGTAGCGTCCAAGCAGGCGCGGAAGCGTCCAAGCAGGCGGGGAAGCATGCAAGCAGGCGCGGAAACGTCCACGCAGGCGCGGAAACGTCCAAGTAGGCGCGGCAGCATGCAAGAAGGCGCAGAAGAGTCCAAGCAGGCGCAGAAGCGTCCAAGCAGGCGCGGTAGCGTCCAAGCAAGCGCGGAAGCGTCCAAGCAGGCGCGGAAACGTCCAAGCAGGCGTGGAAGCGTCCAAGCAGACGCGGAAGCGTCCAAGCAGGCGCGGTAGCGCCCAACCAGGCGCGGAAGCGTCCAAGCAGTAGCGGAAGCGTCCCAGCAGGCGCGGAAGCGTCCAAGCAGTCGCGGAAGCGTCCCAGCAGGCGGGGAAGCATGCAAGCAGGCGCGGAAACATCCAAGTAGGCGCGGCAGCATGCAAGAAGGCGCAGGAGAGTCCAAGCAGTCGCGGAAGCGTCCAAGCAGTCGCGGAAGCGTCCAAGCAGGCGCGGATGCGTCCAAGCAGGTGCGGAAACGTCCAAGCAGGCGCGGAAGCATGCAAGAAGACGCAGAAGCGTCCAAGCAGGCGCGGAAGCGTCCAAGCAGGCGCGGTAACGTCCAAGTAGGCGCGGAAGCATGCAAGAAGGCGCGGAAGCGTCCAAGCAGGCGCGGTAGCGTCCAAGCAGGCGCGGAAACGTCCAACCAGGCGCGGAAGCATGCAAGAAGGCGCAGAAGAGTCCAAGCAGGTGCGGAAGCGTCCAAGCAGGCGCGGAAGCGTCCAAGCAGGCGCGGAAGCGTCCAAGCAGTCGCGGAAGCGTCCAAGCAGGCGCGGTAACGTCCAAGCAGGCGCGGAAACGTCCAAGCAGGCCCGGAAGCGTCCAAGCAGGCGCGGAAGCGTCCAAGCAGTCGCGGAAGCGTCCAATCAGTCGCGGAAGCGTCCAAGCAGGCGCGGAAGCGTCCAAGCAGGCGCGGAAGCGTCCAAGCAGTCGTGGGAGCGTCCAAGCAGGCGCGGTAGCGTCCAAGCAGGCGCGGTAGCGTCCAAGCAGGCGCGGAAGCGTCCAAGCAGGAGGGGTAGCATGCAAGCAGGCGCTGAAGCGTCCAAGCAGGCGCGGAAACGTCCAAGTAGGCGCGGAAGCATGCAAGAAGACGCAGAAGAGTCCAAGCAGGCGCGGAAGCGTCCAAGCAGGCGCGGTAGCGTCCAAGCAGGTGCGGAAACGTCCAACCAGGCGCGGAAGCATGCAAGAAGGCGCAGAAGAGTCCAAGCAGGTGCGGAAGCGTCCAAGCAGGCGCGGAAGCGTCCAAGCAGGCGCGGAAGCGTCCAAGCAGTCGCGGAAGCGTCCAAGCAGGCGCGGTAACGTCCAAGCAGGCGCGGAAACGTCCAAGCAGGCCCGGAAGCGTCCAAGCAGGCGCGGAAGCGTCCAAGCAGTCGCGGAAGCGTCCAATCAGTCGCGGAAGCGTCCAAGCAGGCGCGGAAGCGTCCAAGCAGGCGCGGAAGCGTCCAAGCAGTCGTGGGAGCGTCCAAGCAGGCGCGGTAGCGTCCAAGCAGGCGCGGAAGCATGCAAGAAGACGCAGAAGAGTCCAAGCAGGCGCGGAAGCGTCCAACCAGGCGCGGAAGCGTCCATGCAGTCGCGGAAGCGTCCAAGCAGGCGCGGTAGCGTCCAAGCAGGCGCGGTAGCGTCCAAGCAGGCGCGGAAACGTCCAAGCAGGCGCGGAAGCATGCAAGAAGGCGCAGAAGAGTCCAAGCAGGCGCGGAAGCGTCCAAGCAGTCGCGGAAGCGTCCAAGCAGGCGCGGTAGCGTCCAAGCAGGCGCGGCAGAGTCCAAGCAGGCGCGGAAGCGTCCAAGCAGGCGCGGAAACGTCCAAGTAGGCGCGGAAGCATGCAAGAAGGCGCAGAAGAGTCCAAGCAGGCGCGGAAGCGTCCAAGCAGACGCAGAAGCGTCCAAGCAGGCGCGGCAGCGTCCAAGCAGGCGCGGAAACGTCCAAGCAGGCGCGGAAGCATGCAAGAAGGCGCAGAAGAGTCCAAGCAGGCGCGGAAGCGTCCAAGCAGGAGGGGTAGCATGCAAGCAGGCGCTGAAGCGTCCAAGCAGGCGCGGAAACGTCCAAGTAGGCGCGGAAGCATGCAAGAAGACGCAGAAGAGTCCAAGCAGGCGCGGAAGCGTCCAAGCAGGCGCGGTAGCGTCCAAGCAGGTGCGGAAACGTCCAAGCAGGCGCGGAAGCATGCAAGAAGACGCAGAAGCGTCCAAGCAGTCGCGGAAACGTCCAAGCAGGCGCGGTAGCGTCCAAGCAGGCGCGGAAGCGTCCAAGCAGGCGCGGAAGCGTCCTAGCAGGCGCGGTAGAGTCCAAGCAGGCACGGAAACGTCCAAGTAGGCGCGGCAGCATGCAAGAAGGCGCAGAAGATTCCTATCAGGCGCGGAAGCGTCCAAGCAGGCGGGGAAGCATGCAAGCAGGCGCGGAAACGTCCACGCAGGCGCGGAAACGTCCAAGTAGGCGCGGCAGCATGCAAGAAGGCGCAGAAGAGTCCAAGCAGGCGCAGAAGCGTCCAAGCAGGCGCGGTAGCGTCCAAGCAAGCGCGGAAGCGTCCAAGCAGGCGCGGAAACGTCCAAGCAGGCGTGGAAGCGTCCAAGCAGACGCGGAAGCGTCCAAGCAGGCGCGGTAGCGCCCAACCAGGCGCGGAAGCGTCCAAGCAGTAGCGGAAGCGTCCAAGCAGGCGCGGAAGCGTCCAAGCAGTCGCGGAAGCGTCCCAGCAGGCGGGGAAGCATGCAAGCAGGCGCGGAAACATCCAAGTAGGCGCGGCAGCATGCAAGAAGGCGCAGGAGAGTCCAAGCAGTCGCGGAAGCGTCCAAGCAGTCGCGGAAGCCTCCAAGCAGTCGCGGAAGCGTCCAAGCAGGCGCGGAAGCGTCCAACCAGTCGCGGAAGCGTCCAAGCAGGCGCGGTAGCGTCCAAGCAGTCGCGGAAGCGTCCAAGCAGGCGCGGTAGCGTCCAAGCAGGCGCGGAAGCGTGCAAGCAGACGCGGAAGCGTCCAAGCAGGCGCGGAAGCATGCAAGAAGACGCAGAAGAGTCCAAGCAGGCGCGGAAGCGTCCAAGCAGTCGCGGAAGCGTCCAAGCAGGCGCGGAAACGTCCAAGCAGGCGTGGAAGCGTCCAAGCAGACGCGGAAGCGTCCAAGCAGGCGCGGTAGCGTCCAACCAGGCGCGGAAGCGTCCAAGCAGTCGCGGCAGCGTCCAAGCAGGCGCGGAAGCGTCCAAGCAGTCGCGGAAGCGTCCAAGCAGGCGGGGAAGCATGCAAGCAGGCGCGGAAACATCCAAGTAGGCGCGGCAGCATGCAAGAAGGCGCAGGAGAGTCCAAGCAGTCGCGGAAGCGTCCAAGCAGGCGCGGAAGCGTCCAAGCAGACGCAGAAGCGTCCAAGCAGGCGCGGAAGAGTCCAAGAAGTCGCGGAAGCGTCCAAGCAGGCGCGGTAGCGTCCAAGCAGTCGCGGAAGAGTCCAAGCAGGCGCGGAAGCGTCCAAGCAGGCGCGGTAGCGTCCAAGCAGGCGCGGAAGCGTCCAAGCAGTCGCGGAAGCGTCCAAGCAGGCGCGGTAGCGTCCAAGCAGGCGCGGCAACGTCCAAGCAGGCGCGGAAGCGTCCAAGCAGGCGCGGAAGCGTCCAAGCAGCCGCGGAAGCGTCCAAGCAGGCGCGGTAGCGTCCAAGCAGGCGCGGAAACGTCCAAGCAGGCGCGGAAGCGTCCAAGCAGGCGCGGTAGCGTCCAAGCAGGCGCGGCAACGTCCAAGCAGGCGCGGAAGCGTCCAAGCAGGCGCGGAAGCGTCCAAGCAGCCGCGGAAGCGTCCAAGCAGGCGCGGTAGCGTCCAAGCAGGCGCGGAAACGTCCAAGCAGGCGCGGAAGCGTCCAAGCAGGCGCGGTAGCGTCCAAGCAGGCGCGGTAGAGTCCAAGCAGTCGCGGAAGCGTCCAAACAGGCGCGGTAGCGTCCAACCAGGCGCGGAAGCGTCCAAGCAGGCGGGGACGCATGCAAGCAGGCGCGGAAGCGTCCAAGCAGGCGCGGAAACGTCCAAGCAGGCGCGGCAGCATGCAAGAAGGCGCAGAAGAGTCCAAGCAGGCGCGGAAGCGTCCAAGCAGGCGCGGAAGCATGCAAGCAGGCGCGGAAGCGTCCAGGCAGTCGCGGAAGCGTCCAAGCAGTCGCGGAAGCGTCCAAGCAGTCGCGGAAGCGTCCAAGCAGTCGCGGAAGCGTCCAAGCAGGCGCGGTAGCGTCCAAGCAGGCGCGGAAGCATGCAAGAAGACGCAGAAGAGTTCAAGCAGGCGCGGAAGCGTCCAAGCTGGAGGGGAAGCATGCAAGCAGGCGCGGAAGCATCCAAGCAGGCGCGGAAACGTCCAAGTAGGCGCGGAAGCATGCAAGAAGGCGCAGAGGAGTCCAAGCAGGCGCGGAAGCGTCCAAGCAGTCGCAGAACCGTCCAAGCAGTCGCGGTAGCGTCCAACCAGGCGCGGAAGAGTCCAAGAAGTCGCGGAAGCGTCCAAACAGGCGCGGCAGCGTCCAGGCAGGGGCGGAAACGTCCAAGCAGGCGCGGAAGCATGCAAGAAGACGCAGAAGAGTCCAAGCAGGCGCGGAAGCGTCCAAGCAGGAGGGGAAGCATGCAAGCAGGCGCGGAAGCGTCCAAGCAGGCGCGGAAACGTCCAAGTAGGCGCGGAAGCATGCAAGAAGGCGCAGAAGAGTCCAAGCAGGCGCGGAAGCGTCCAAGCAGTCGCAGAAGCGTCCAAGCAGGCGCGGTAGCGTCCAACCAGGCGCGGAAGCGTCCAAGCAGTCACGGAAGCGTCCAAGCAGTCGCGGTAGAGTCCAAGCAGGCGGGGAAGCATGCAAGCAGACGCGGTAGCGTCCAAGTAGGCACGGAAGCGTCCAAGCAGGCGCGGAAGCGTCCAAGCAGGCGCGGAAGCGTCCAAGTAGGCGCGGTAGCTTCCATATAGGCGCGGAAGCGTCCAAGCAGGCGCGGAACCGTGCAAGCAGGCGCGGAAGCATCCATATAGGCGCGAAAGCGTCAAAGCAGGCGCTGAAGCGTCCAAGCAGGCGCGGAAGCGTCCAAGCAGGCGCGGTAGCGTCCAACCAGGCGCGGAAGCGTCCAAGCAGTCGCGGAAGCGTCCAAGCAGTCGCGGTAGAGTCCAAGCAGGCGGGGAAGCATGCAAGCAGGCGCGGTAGCGTCCAAGCAGGCACGGAAGCGTCCAAGCAGGCGCGGAAGCGTCCAAGTAGGCGCGGAAGCGTCCAAGTAGGCGCGGTAGCTTCCATATAGGCGCGGAAGCGTCCAAGCAGGCGCGGAACCGTGCAAGCAGGCGCGGAAGCATCCATATAGGCGCGAAAGCGTCAAAGCAGTCGCGGAAGCGTCCAAGCAGGCGCGGAAGCGTCCAAGCAGGCACGGAAGCATCCATATAGGCGCGAAAGCGTCAAAGCAGGCGCGGAAGCGTCCAAGCAGGCGCGGAAACGTCCAAGTAGGCGCGGAAGCATGCAAGAAGGAGCAGAAGAGTCCAAGCAGGCGCGGAAGCGTGCAAGCAGGCGCGGAAGCGTCCAAGCAGGCGCGGAAGCGTCCAAGCAGGCGCGGAAGCGTCCAAGTAGGCGCGGAAGCATCCATATAGGCGCGAAAGCGTCAAAGCAGGCGCGGAAGCGTCCAAGCAGGCGCGGAAACGTCCAAGTAGGCGCGGAAGCATGCAAGAAGGAGCAGAAGAGTCCAAGCAGGCGCGGAAGCGTCCAAGCAGGCGCGGAAGCGTCCAAGCAGACGCAGAAGCGTCCAAACAGGCGCGGTAGCGTCCAAGCAGGCGCGGAAACGTCCAAGTAGGCGCGGAAGCATGCAAGCAGGCGCGGAAACGTCCAAGCAGGCGCGGAAGCGTCCAAGCAGGCGCGGAAGCGTCCAAGCAGTCGCGGAAGCGTCCAAGCAGGCGCGGTAGCGTCCAAGCAGGCGCGGTAGAGTCCAAGCAGTCGCGGAAGCGTCCAAACAGGCGCGGTAGCGTCCAACCAGGCGCGGAAGCGTCCAAGCAGGCGGGGACGCATGCAAGCAGGCGCGGAAGCGTCCAAGCAGGCGCGGAAACGTCCAAGCAGGCGCGGCAGCATGCAAGAAGGCGCAGAAGAGTCCAAGCAGGCGCGGAAGCGTCCAAGCAGGCGCGGAAGCATGCAAGCAGGCGCGGAAGCGTCCAGGCAGTCGCGGAAGCGTCCAAGCAGTCGCGGAAGCGTCCAAGCAGTCGCGGAAGCGTCCAAGCAGTCGCGGAAGCGTCCAAGCAGGCGCGGTAGCGTCCAAGCAGGCGCGGAAGCATGCAAGAAGACGCAGAAGAGTTCAAGCAGGCGCGGAAGCGTCCAAGCAGGAGGGGAAGCATGCAAGCAGGCGCGGAAGCATCCAAGCAGGCGCGGAAACGTCCAAGTAGGCGCGGAAGCATGCAAGAAGGCGCAGAGGAGTCCAAGCAGGCGCGGAAGCGTCCAAGCAGTCGCAGAACCGTCCAAGCAGTCGCGGTAGCGTCCAACCAGGCGCGGAAGAGTCCAAGAAGTCGCGGAAGCGTCCAAACAGGCGCGGCAGCGTCCAGGCAGGGGCGGAAACGTCCAAGCAGGCGCGGAAGCATGCAAGAAGACGCAGAAGAGTCCAAGCAGGCGCGGAAGCGTCCAAGCAGGAGGGGAAGCATGCAAGCAGGCGCGGAAGCGTCCAAGCAGGCGCGGAAACGTCCAAGTAGGCGCGGAAGCATGCAAGAAGGCGCAGAAGAGTCCAAGCAGGCGCGGAAGCGTCCAAGCAGTCGCAGAAGCGTCCAAGCAGGCGCGGTAGCGTCCAACCAGGCGCGGAAGCGTCCAAGCAGTCACGGAAGCGTCCAAGCAGTCGCGGTAGAGTCCAAGCAGGCGGGGAAGCATGCAAGCAGGCGCGGTAGCGTCCAAGTAGGCACGGAAGCGTCCAAGCAGGCGCGGAAGCGTCCAAGCAGGCGCGGAAGCGTCCAAGTAGGCGCGGTAGCTTCCATATAGGCGCGGAAGCGTCCAAGCAGGCGCGGAACCGTGCAAGCAGGCGCGGAAGCATCCATATAGGCGCGAAAGCGTCAAAGCAGGCGCGGAAGCGTCCAAGCAGGCGCGGAAGCGTCCAAGCAGGCGCGGTAGCGTCCAACCAGGCGCGGAAGCGTCCAAGCAGTCGCGGAAGCGTCCAAGCAGTCGCGGTAGAGTCCAAGCAGGCGGGGAAGCATGCAAGCAGGCGCGGTAGCGTCCAAGCAGGCACGGAAGCGTCCAAGCAGGCGCGGAAGCGTCCAAGCAGGCGCGGAAGCGTCCAAGTAGGCGCGGTAGCTTCCATATAGGCGCGGAAGCGTCCAAGCAGGCGCGGAACCGTGCAAGCAGGCGCGGAAGCATCCATATAGGCGCGAAAGCGTCAAAGCAGTCGCGGAAGCGTCCAAGCAGGCGCGGAAGCGTCCAAGCAGGCACGGAAGCATCCATATAGGCGCGAAAGCGTCAAAGCAGGCGCGGAAGCGTCCAAGCAGGCGCGGAAACGTCCAAGTAGGCGCGGAAGCATGCAAGAAGGAGCAGAAGAGTCCAAGCAGGCGCGGAAGCGTGCAAGCAGGCGCGGAAGCGTCCAAGCAGGCGCGGAAGCGTCCAAGCAGGCGCGGAAGCGTCCAAGTAGGCGCGGAAGCATCCATATAGGCGCGAAAGCGTCAAAGCAGGCGCGGAAGCGTCCAAGCAGGCGCGGAAACGTCCAAGTAGGCGCGGAAGCATGCAAGAAGGAGCAGAAGAGTCCAAGCAGGCGCGGAACCGTCCAAGCAGGCGCGGAAGCGTCCAAGCAGACGCAGAAGCGTCCAAACAGGCGCGGTAGCGTCCAAGCAGGCGCGGAAGAGTCCAAGAAGTCGCGGAAGCGTCCAAGCAGGCGCGGTAGCGTCCAAGCAGTCGCGGAAGAGTCCAAGCAGGCGCGGCAGAGTCCAAGCAGGCGCGGAAACGTCCAAGCAGGCGCGGAAGCATGCAAGAAGACGCAGAAGAGTCCAAGCAGGCGCGGAAGCGTCCAAGCAGTCGCAGAAGCGTCCAAGCTGGCGCGGAAGCGTCCAAGCAGGCGCGGAAGCATGCAAGCAGGCGCGGAAGCGTCCAAGCAGTCGCGGAAGCGTCCAAGCAGGCGCGGAAGAGTCCAAGAAGTCGCGGAAGCGTCCAAGCAGGCGCGGAAGCATCCAAGCAGGCGCGGAAACGTCCAAGTAGGCGCGGAAGCATGCAAGAAGGCGCAGAGGAGTCCAAGCAGGCGCGGAAGCGTCCAAGCAGTCGCAGAACCGTCCAAGCAGTCGCGGTAGCGTCCAACCAGGCGCGGAAGAGTCCAAGAAGTCGCGGAAGCGTCCAAACAGGCGCGGCAGCTTCCAGGCAGGGGCGGAAACGTCCAAGCAGGCGCGGAAGCATGCAAGAAGACGCAGAAGAGTCCAAGCAGGCGCGGAAGCGTCCAAGCAGGAGGGGAAGCATGCAAGCAGGCGCGGAAGCGTCCAAGCAGGCGCGGAAACGTCCAAGTAGGCGCGGAAGCATGCAAGAAGGCGCAGAAGAGTCCAAGCAGGCGCGGAAGCGTCCAAGCAGTCGCAGAAGCGTCCAAGCAGGCGCGGTAGCGTCCAACCAGGCGCGGAAGCGTCCAAGCAGTCACGGAAGCGTCCAAGCAGTCGCGGTAGAGTCCAAGCAGGCGGGGAAGCATGCAAGCAGGCGCGGTAGCGTCCAAGTAGGCACGGAAGCGTCCAAGCAGGCGCGGAAGCGTCCAAGCAGGCGCGGAAGCGTCCAAGTAGGCGCGGTAGCTTCCATATAGGCGCGGAAGCGTCCAAGCAGGCGCGGAACCGTGCAAGCAGGCGCGGAAGCATCCATATAGGCGCGAAAGCGTCAAAGCAGGCGCGGAAGCGTCCAAGCAGGCGCGGAAGCGTCCAAGCAGGCGCGGTAGCGTCCAACCAGGCGCGGAAGCGTCCAAGCAGTCGCGGAAGCGTCCAAGCAGTCGCGGTAGAGTCCAAGCAGGCGGGGAAGCATGCAAGCAGGCACGGTAGCGTCCAAGCAGGCACGGAAGCGTCCAAGCAGGCGCGGAAGCGTCCAAGCAGGGGCGGAAGCGTCCAAGTAGGCGCGGTAGCTTCCATATAGGCGCGGAAGCGTCCAAGCAGGCGCGGAACCGTGCAAGCAGGCGCGGAAGCATCCATATAGGCGCGAAAGCGTCAAAGCAGTCGCGGAAGCGTCCAAGCAGGCGCGGAAGCGTCCAAGCAGGCACGGA
The DNA here is from genome assembly GCA_963989415.1 of Cerceris ruficornis. Taxonomy (NCBI): domain Eukaryota; kingdom Metazoa; phylum Arthropoda; class Insecta; order Hymenoptera; family Crabronidae; genus Cerceris; species Cerceris ruficornis. The sequence continues at coordinate 64,927,808 of OZ022517.1, read as the reverse complement.
AGCATCCATATAGGCGCGAAAGCGTCAAAGCAGGCGCGGAAGCGTCCAAGCAGGCGCGGAAACGTCCAAGTAGGCGCGGAAGCATGCAAGAAGGAGCAGAAGAGTCCAAGCAGGCGCGGAAGCGTGCAAGCAGGCGCGGAAGCGTCCAAGCAGGCGGGGAAGCGTCCAAGCAGGCGCGGAAGAGTCCAAGCAGGCGCGGAAGCGTCCAAGCAGGCGTGGAAGCGTCCAAGCAGGCGCGGTAGCGTCCAAGCAGGCGCGGAAACGTCCAAGCAGGCGCGGAAGCATGCAAGAAGACGCAGAAGAGTCCAAGCAGGCGCGGAAGCGTCCAACCAGTCGCGGAAGCGTCCAAGCAGTCGCGGAAGCGTCCAAGCAGGCGCGGAAGCGTCCAAGCAGTCGCGGAAGCGTCCAAGCAGGCGGGGAAGCATGCAAGCAGGCGCGGAAACATCCAAGTAGGCGCGGCAGCATGCAAGAAGGCGCAGGAGAGTCCAAGCAGTCGCGGAAGCGTCCAAGCAGTCGCGGAAGCCTCCAAGCAGGCGCGGTAGCGTCCAAGCAGGCGCGGTAGCGTCCAAGCAGGCGAGGGAGCGTCCAAGCAGGCGCGGAAGCGTCCAAGCAGGCGCGGAAGCATGCAAGAAGGCGCAGAAGAGTCCAAGCAGCCGCGGAAGCCTCCAAGCAGGCGCGGTAGCGTCCAACCAGGCGCGGAAGCGTCCAAGCAGTCGCGGAAGCGTCCAAGCAGGCGGGGAAGCATGCAAGCAGGCGCGGAAACATCCAAGTACGCGCGGCAGCATGCAAGAAGGCGCAGGAGAGTCCAAGCAGTCGCGGAAGCGTCCAAGCAGTCGCGGAAGCCTCCAAGCAGGCGCGGTAGCGTCCAAGCAGGCGCGGTAGCGTCCAAGCAGTCGCGGAAGCGTCCAAGCAGGCGCGGAAGCGTCCAAGCAGGCGTGGGAGCGTCCAAGCAGGCGCGGAAGCGTCCAAGCAGGCGCGGAAGCATGCAAGAAGACGCAGAAGAGTCCAAGCAGGCGCGGAAGCGTCCAAGCAGTCGCGGAAGCGTCCAAGCAGTCGCGGAAGCGTCCAAGCAGGCGCGGTAGCGTCCAAGCAGGTGCGGAAACGTCCAAGCAGGCGCGGAAGCATGCAAGAAGACGCAGTAGCGTCCAAGCAGTCGCGGAAACGTCCAAGCAGGCGCGGTAGCGTCCAAGCAGGCGCGGAAGCGTCCAAGCAGGCGCGGAAGCGTCCTAGCAGTCGCGGAAGAGTCCAAGCAGGCGCGGAAGCGTCCAAGCAGTCGCGGAAGCGTCCAAGCAGGCGCGGAAGCGTCCAAGCAGTCGCGGAAGCGTCCAAGCAGGCGCGGTAGCGTCCAAGCAGGCGCGGAAACGTCCAAGCAGGCGCGGATGAGTCCAAGCAGGCGCGGTAACGTCCAAGTAGGCGCGGAAGCATGCAAGAAGGCGCGGAAGCGTCCAAGCTGGCGCGGTAGCGTCAAAGCAGGCGCGGAAACGTCCAACCAGGCGCGGAAGCATGCAAGAAGGCGCAGAAGAGTCCAAGCAGGTGCGGAAGCGTCCAAGCAGGCGCGGAAGCGTCCAAGCAGGCGCGGAAGCGTCCAAGCAGTCGCGGAAGCGTCCAAGCAGGCGCGGTAACGTCCAAGTAGGCGCGGAAGCATGCAAGAAGGCGCGGAAGCGTCCAAGCAGGCGCGGTAGCGTCCAAGCAGGCGCGGAAACGTCCAACCAGGCGCGGAAGCATGCAAGAAGGCGCAGAAGAGTCCAAGCAGATGCGGAAGCGTCCAAGCAGGCGCGGAAGCGTCCAAGCAGGCGCGGAAGCGTCCAAGCAGTCGCGGAAGCGTCCAAGCAGGCGCGGTAGCGTCCAAGCAGGCGTGGGAGCGTCCAAGCAGGCGCGGAAGCGTCCAAGCAGGCGCGGAAGCATGCAAGAAGGCGCAGAAGAGTCCAAGCAGGCGCGGAAGCGTCCAAGCAGTCGCGGAAGCGTCCAAGCAGGCGCGGTAGCGTCCAAGCAGGCGCGGCAACGTCCAAGCAGGCGCGGAAGCGTCCAAGCAGGCGCGGAAGCGTCCAAGCAGTCGCGGAAGCGTCCAAGCAGGCGCGGTAGCGTCCAAGCAGGCGCGGAAACGTCCAAGCAGGCGCGGAAGAGTCCAAGCAGGCGCGGTAACGTCCAAGTAGGCGCGGAAACGTCCAACCAGGCGCGGAAACATGCAAGAAGGCGCAGAAGAGTCCAAGCAGGTGCGGAAGCGTCCAAGCAGGCGCGGAAGCGTCCAAGCAGGCGCAGAAGAGTCCAAGCAGGCGCGGAAGCGTCCAAGCAGGTGCGGAAACGTCCAAGCAGGCGCGGAAGCATGCAAGAAGGCGCAGAAGAGTCCAAGCAGGCGCGGAAACGTCCATGTAGGGGCTGAAGCATGCAAGAAGGCGCAGAAGAGTCCAAACAGGCGCGTAAGCGTCCAAGCAGTCGCGGAAGCGTCCAAGCAATCGCGGAAGCGTCCAAGCAGGCGCGGAAGCGTCCAAGCAGGCGCGGAAACGTCCATGTAGGGGCGGAAGCATGCAAGAAGGCGCAGTAGAGTCCAAACAGGCGCGGAAGCGTCCAAGCAGGCGCGGAAGCGTCCAAGCAGGCGTGGGAGCGTCCAAGCAGGCGCGGAAGCGTCCAAGCAGGCGCGGTAACGTCCAAGTAGGCGCGGAAACGTCCAACCAGGCGCGGAAACATGCAAGAAGGCGCAGAAGAGTCCAAGCAGGTGCGGAAGCGTCCAAGCAGGCGCGGAAGCGTCCAAGCAGGCGCAGAAGAGTCCAAGCAGGCGCGGAAGCGTCCAAGCAGGTGCGGAAACGTCCAAGCAGGCGCGTAAGCATGCAAGAAGGCGCGGAAACGTCCATGTAGGGGCGGAAGCATGCAAGAAGGCGCAGAAGAGTCCAAACAGGCGCGGAAGCGTCCAAGCAGTCGCGGAAGCGTCCAAGCAGTCGCGGAAGCGTCCAAGCAGGCGCGGAAGCGTCCAAGCAGTCGCGGAAGCGTCCAAGCAGGCGCGGTAGCGTCCAAGCAGGCGCGGAAGCGTCCAAGCAGGCGCGGTAGCGTCCAAGCAGGCGCGGAAACGTCCAAGTAGGCGCGGAAGCATGCAAGAAGGAGCAGAAGAGTCCAAGCAGGCGCGGAAGCGTCCAAGCAGGCACGGAAGCATCCATATAGGCGCGGAAGCGTCAAAGCAGGCGCGGAAGCGTCCAAGCAGGCGCGGAAGCGTCCAAGTAGGCGCGGAAGCATCCATATAGGCGCGAAAGCGTCAAAGCAGGCGCGGAAGTGTCCAAGCAGGCGCGGAAGCGTCCAAGTAGGCGCGGAAGCATCCATATAGGCGCGAAAGCGTCAAAGCAGGCGCGGAAGCGTCCAAGCAGGCGCGGAAACGTCCAAGTAGGCGCGGAAGCATGCAAGAAGGAGCAGAAGAGTCCAAGCAGGCGCGGAAGCGTCCAAGCAGGCGCGGAAGCGTCCAAGCAGGCGCGGAAGCGTCCAAGCAGGCGCGGAAGCGTCCAAGTAGGCGCGGAAGCATCCATATAGGCGCGAAAGCGTCAAAGCAGGCGCGGAAACGTCCAAGCAGGCGCGGTAGCGTCCAAGCAGGCGCGGAAGCGTCCAAGCAGGCGCGGTAGCGTCCAAGCAGGCGCGGAAACGTCCAAGTAGGCGCGGAAGCATGCAAGAAGGAGCAGAAGAGTCCAAGCAGGCGCGGAAGCGTCCAAGCAGGCGCGGAAGCGTCCAAGCAGTCGCGGAAGCGTCCAAGCAGGCGCGGAAGCGTCCAAGCAGTCGCGGAAGCGTCCAAGCAGGCGCGGAAGCGTCCAAGCAGGCGCGGAAGAGTCCAAGCAGGCGCGGTAGCGTCCAACCAGGCGCGGATGCGTCCAAGCAGTCGCGGAAGCGTCCAAGCAGGCGCGGTAGCGTCCAAGCAGGCGCGGAAACGTCCAAGCAGGCGCGGAAGCATGCAAGAAGACGCAGAAGAGTCCAAGCAGGCGCGGAAGCGTCCAAGCAGTCGCGGAAGCGTCCAAGCAGTCGCGGAAGCGTCCAAGCAGGCGCGGTAGCGTCCAAGCAGGTGCGGAAACGTCCAAGCAGGCGCGGAAGCATGCAAGAAGACGCAGAAGCGTCCAAGCAGTCGCGGAAACGTCCAAGCAGGCGCGGTAGCGTCCAAGCAGGCGCGGAAGCGTCCAAGCAGGCGCGGAAGCGTCCTAGCAGGCGCGGTAGAGTCCAAGCAGGCGCGGAAACGTCCAAGTAGGCGCGGCAGCATGCAAGAAGGCGCAGAAGATTCCTATCAGGCGCGGAAGCGTCCAAGCAGGCGGGGAAGCATGCAAGCAGGCGCGGAAGCGTCCACGCAGGCGCGGAAACGTCCAAGTAGGCGCGGCAGCATGCAAGAAGGCGCAGAAGAGTCCAAGCAGGCGCGGAAGCGTCCAAGCAGGCGCGGAAGCATGCAAGCAGGCGCGGAAGCGTCCAGGCAGTCGCGGAAGCGTCCAAGCAGTCGCGGAAGCGTCCAAGCAGTCGCGGAAGCGTCCAAGCAGTCGCGGAAGCGTCCAAGCAGGCGCGGTAGCGTCCAAGCAGGCGCGGAAGCATGCAAGAAGACGCAGAAGAGTTCAAGCAGGCGCGGAAGCGTCCAAGCAGGAGGGGAAGCATGCAAGCAGGCGCGGAAGCATCCAAGCAGGCGCGGAAACGTCCAAGTAGGCGCGGAAGCATGCAAGAAGGCGCAGAGGAGTCCAAGCAGGCGCGGAAGCGTCCAAGCAGTCGCAGAACCGTCCAAGCAGTCGCGGTAGCGTCCAACCAGGCGCGGAAGAGTCCAAGAAGTCGCGGAAGCGTCCAAACAGGCGCGGCAGCGTCCAGGCAGGGGCGGAAACGTCCAAGCAGGCGCGGAAGCATGCAAGAAGACGCAGAAGAGTCCAAGCAGGCGCGGAAGCGTCCAAGCAGGAGGGGAAGCATGCAAGCAGGCGCGGAAGCGTCCAAGCAGGCGCGGAAACGTCCAAGTAGGCGCGGAAGCATGCAAGAAGGCGCAGAAGAGTCCAAGCAGGCGCGGAAGCGTCCAAGCAGTCGCAGAAGCGTCCAAGCAGGCGCGGTAGCGTCCAACCAGGCGCGGAAGCGTCCAAGCAGTCACGGAAGCGTCCAAGCAGTCGCGGTAGAGTCCAAGCAGGCGGGGAAGCATGCAAGCAGGCGCGGTAGCGTCCAAGTAGGCACGGAAGCGTCCAAGCAGGCGCGGAAGCGTCCAAGCAGGCGCGGAAGCGTCCAAGGAGGCGCGGTAGCTTCCATATAGGCGCGGAAGCGTCCAAGCAGGCGCGGAACCGTGCAAGCAGGCGCGGAAGCATCCATATAGGCGCGAAAGCGTCAAAGCAGGCGCGGAAGCGTCCAAGCAGGCGCGGAAGCGTCCAAGCAGGCGCGGTAGCGTCCAACCAGGCGCGGAAGCGTCCAAGCAGTCGCGGAAGCGTCCAAGCAGGCGCGGAAGCGTCCAAGCAGACGCAGAAGCGTCCAAACAGGCGCGGTAGCGTCCACGCAGGCGCGGAAGAGTCCAAGAAGTCGCGGAAGCGTCCAAGCAGGCGCGGTAGCGTCCAAGCAGTCGCGGAAGAGTCCAAGCAGGCGCGGCAGAGTCCAAGCAGGCGCGGAAACGTCCAAGCAGGCGCGGAAGCATGCAAGAAGGCGCAGAGGAGTCCAAGCAGGCGCGGAAGCGTCCAAGCAGTCGCAGAACCGTCCAAGCAGTCGCGGTAGCGTCCAACCAGGCGCGGAAGAGTCCAAGAAGTCGCGGAAGCGTCCAAACAGGCGCGGCAGCGTCCAGGCAGGGGCGGAAACGTCCAAGCAGGCGCGGAAGCATGCAAGAAGACGCAGAAGAGTCCAAGCAGTCGCGGAAGCGTCCAAGCAGGAGGGGAAGCGTCCAAGCAGGCGCGGAAGAGTCCAAGCAGGCGCGGTAGCGTCCAACCAGGCGCGGATGCGTCCAAGCAGTCGCGGAAGCGTCCAAGCAGGCGCGGTAGCGTCCAAGCAGGCGCGGAAACGTCCAAGCAGGCGCGGAAGCATGCAAGAAGACGCAGAAGAGTCCAAGCAGGCGCGGAAGCGTCCAAGCAGTCGCGGAAGCGTCCAAGCAGTCGCGGAAGCGTCCAAGCAGGCGCGGTAGCGTCCAAGCAGGTGCGGAAACGTCCAAGCAGGCGCGGAAGCATGCAAGAAGACGCAGAAGCGTCCAAGCAGTCGCGGAAACGTCCAAGCAGGCGCGGTAGCGTCCAAGCAGGCGCGGAAGCGTCCAAGCAGGCGCGGAAGCGTCCTAGCAGGCGCGGTAGAGTCCAAGCAGGCGCGGAAACGTCCAAGTAGGCGCGGCAGCATGCAAGAAGGCGCAGAAGATTCCTATCAGGCGCGGAAGCGTCCAAGCAGGCGGGGAAGCATGCAAGCAGGCGCGGAAGCGTCCACGCAGGCGCGGAAACGTCCAAGTAGGCGCGGCAGCATGCAAGAAGGCGCAGAAGAGTCCAAGCAGGCGCGGAAGCGTCCAAGCAGGCGCGGAAGCATGCAAGCAGGCGCGGAAGCGTCCAGGCAGTCGCGGAAGCGTCCAAGCAGTCGCGGAAGCGTCCAAGCAGTCGCGGAAGCGTCCAAGCAGTCGCGGAAGCGTCCAAGCAGGCGCGGTAGCGTCCAAGCAGGCGCGGAAGCATGCAAGAAGACGCAGAAGAGTTCAAGCAGGCGCGGAAGCGTCCAAGCAGGAGGGGAAGCATGCAAGCAGGCGCGGAAGCATCCAAGCAGGCGCGGAAACGTCCAAGTAGGCGCGGAAGCATGCAAGAAGGCGCAGAGGAGTCCAAGCAGGCGCGGAAGCGTCCAAGCAGTCGCAGAACCGTCCAAGCAGTCGCGGTAGCGTCCAACCAGGCGCGGAAGAGTCCAAGAAGTCGCGGAAGCGTCCAAACAGGCGCGGCAGCGTCCAGGCAGGGGCGGAAACGTCCAAGCAGGCGCGGAAGCATGCAAGAAGACGCAGAAGAGTCCAAGCAGGCGCGGAAGCGTCCAAACAGGCGCGGCAGCGTCCAGGCAGGGGCGGAAACGTCCAAGCAGGCGCGGAAGCATGCAAGAAGACGCAGAAGAGTCCAAGCAGGCGCGGAAGCGTCCAAGCAGGAGGGGAAGCATGCAAGCAGGCGCGGAAGCGTCCAAGCAGGCGCGGAAACGTCCAAGTAGGCGCGGAAGCATGCAAGAAGGCGCAGAAGAGTCCAAGCAGGCGCGGAAGCGTCCAAGCAGTCGCAGAAGCGTCCAAGCAGGCGCGGTAGCGTCCAACCAGGCGCGGAAGCGTCCAAGCAGTCACGGAAGCGTCCAAGCAGTCGCGGTAGAGTCCAAGCAGGCGGGGAAGCATGCAAGCAGGCGCGGTAGCGTCCAAGTAGGCACGGAAGCGTCCAAGCAGGCGCGGAAGCGTCCAAGCAGGCGCGGAAGCGTCCAAGTAGGCGCGGTAGCTTCCATATAGGCGCGGAAGCGTCCAAGCAGGCGCGGAACCGTGCAAGCAGGCGCGGAAGCATCCATATAGGCGCGAAAGCGTCAAAGCAGGCGCGGAAGCGTCCAAGCAGGCGCGGAAGCGTCCAAGCAGGCGCGGTAGCGTCCAACCAGGCGCGGAAGCGTCCAAGCAGTCGCGGAAGCGTCCAAGCAGGCGCGGAAGCGTCCAAGCAGACGCAGAAGCGTCCAAACAGGCGCGGTAGCGTCCACGCAGGCGCGGAAGAGTCCAAGAAGTCGCGGAAGCGTCCAAGCAGGCGCGGAAGCGTCCAAGCAGGCGCGGTAGCGTCCAACCAGGCGCGGAAGCGTCCAAGCAGTCGCGGAAGCGTCCAAGCAGTCGCGGTAGAGTCCAAGCAGGCGGGGAAGCATGCAAGCAGGCGCGGTAGCGTCCAAGCAGGCACGGAAGCGTCCAAGCAGGCGCGGAAGCGTCCAAGCAGGCGCGGAAGCGTCCAAGTAGGCGCGGTAGCTTCCATATAGGCGCGGAAGCGTCCAAGCAGGCGCGGAACCGTGCAAGCAGGCGCGGAAGCATCCATATAGGCGCGAAAGCGTCAAAGCAGTCGCGGAAGCGTCCAAGCAGGCGCGGAAGCGTCCAAGCAGGCACGGAAGCATCCATATAGGCGCGAAAGCGTCAAAGCAGGCGCGGAAGCGTCCAAGCAGGCGCGGAAACGTCCAAGTAGGCGCGGAAGCATGCAAGAAGGAGCAGAAGAGTCCAAGCAGGCGCGGAAGCGTGCAAGCAGGCGCGGAAGCGTCCAAGCAGGCGCGGAAGCGTCCAAGCAGGCGCGGAAGCGTCCAAGTAGGCGCGGAAGCATCCATATAGGCGCGAAAGCGTCAAAGCAGGCGCGGAAGCGTCCAAGCAGGCGCGGAAACGTCCAAGTAGGCGCGGAAGCATGCAAGAAGGAGCAGAAGAGTCCAAGCAGGCGCGGAAGCGTCCAAGCAGGCGCGGAAGCGTCCAAGCAGACGCAGAAGCGTCCAAACAGGCGCGGTAGCGTCCAAGCAGGCGCGGAAGAGTCCAAGAAGTCGCGGAAGCGTCCAAGCAGGCGCGGTAGCGTCCAAGCAGTCGCGGAAGAGTCCAAGCAGGCGCGGCAGAGTCCAAGCAGGCGCGGAAACGTCCAAGCAGGCGCGGAAGCATGCAAGAAGACGCAGAAGAGTCCAAGCAGGCGCGGAAGCGTCCAAGCAGTCGCAGAAGCGTCCAAGCTGGCGCGGAAGCGTCCAAGCAGGCGCGGAAGCATGCAAGCAGGCGCGGAAGCGTCCAAGCAGTCGCGGAAGCGTCCAAGCAGGCGCGGAAGAGTCCAAGAAGTCGCGGAAGCGTCCAAGCAGGCGCGGAAGCATCCAAGCAGGCGCGGAAACGTCCAAGTAGGCGCGGAAGCATGCAAGAAGGCGCAGAGGAGTCCAAGCAGGCGCGGAAGCGTCCAAGCAGTCGCAGAACCGTCCAAGCAGTCGCGGTAGCGTCCAACCAGGCGCGGAAGAGTCCAAGAAGTCGCGGAAGCGTCCAAACAGGCGCGGCAGCTTCCAGGCAGGGGCGGAAACGTCCAAGCAGGCGCGGAAGCATGCAAGAAGACGCAGAAGAGTCCAAGCAGGCGCGGAAGCGTCCAAGCAGGAGGGGAAGCATGCAAGCAGGCGCGGAAGCGTCCAAGCAGGCGCGGAAACGTCCAAGTAGGCGCGGAAGCATGCAAGAAGGCGCAGAAGAGTCCAAGCAGGCGCGGAAGCGTCCAAGCAGTCGCAGAAGCGTCCAAGCAGGCGCGGTAGCGTCCAACCAGGCGCGGAAGCGTCCAAGCAGTCACGGAAGCGTCCAAGCAGTCGCGGTAGAGTCCAAGCAGGCGGGGAAGCATGCAAGCAGGCGCGGTAGCGTCCAAGTAGGCACGGAAGCGTCCAAGCAGGCGCGGAAGCGTCCAAGCAGGCGCGGAAGCGTCCAAGTAGGCGCGGTAGCTTCCATATAGGCGCGGAAGCGTCCAAGCAGGCGCGGAACCGTGCAAGCAGGCGCGGAAGCATCCATATAGGCGCGAAAGCGTCAAAGCAGGCGCGGAAGCGTCCAAGCAGGCGCGGAAGCGTCCAAGCAGGCGCGGTAGCGTCCAACCAGGCGCGGAAGCGTCCAAGCAGTCGCGGAAGCGTCCAAGCAGTCGCGGTAGAGTCCAAGCAGGCGGGGAAGCATGCAAGCAGGCACGGTAGCGTCCAAGCAGGCACGGAAGCGTCCAAGCAGGCGCGGAAGCGTCCAAGCAGGCGCGGAAGCGTCCAAGTAGGCGCGGTAGCTTCCATATAGGCGCGGAAGCGTCCAAGCAGGCGCGGAACCGTGCAAGCAGGCGCGGAAGCATCCATATAGGCGCGAAAGCGTCAAAGCAGTCGCGGAAGCGTCCAAGCAGGCGCGGAAGCGTCCAAGCAGGCACGGAAGCATCCATATAGGCGCGAAAGCGTCAAAGCAGGCGCGGAAGCGTCCAAGCAGGCGCGGAAACGTCCAAGTAGGCGCGGAAGCATGCAAGAAGGAGCAGAAGAGTCCAAGCAGGCGCGGAAGCGTGCAAGCAGGCGCGGAAGCGTCCAAGCAGGCGGGGAAGCGTCCAAGCAGGCGCGGAAGAGTCCAAGCAGGCGCGGAAGCGTCCAAGCAGGCGTGGAAGCGTCCAAGCAGGCGCGGTAGCGTCCAAGCAGGCGCGGAAACGTCCAAGCAGGCGCGGAAGCATGCAAGAAGACGCAGAAGAGTCCAAGCAGGCGCGGAAGCGTCCAACCAGTCGCGGAAGCGTCCAAGCAGTCGCGGAAGCGTCCAAGCAGGCGCGGAAGCGTCCAAGCAGTCGCGGAAGCGTCCAAGCAGGCGGGGAAGCATGCAAGCAGGCGCGGAAACATCCAAGTAGGCGCGGCAGCATGCAAGAAGGCGCAGGAGAGTCCAAGCAGTCGCGGAAGCGTCCAAGCAGTCGCGGAAGCCTCCAAGCAGGCGCGGTAGCGTCCAAGCAGGCGCGGTAGCGTCCAAGCAGGCGTGGGAGCGTCCAAGCAGGCGCGGAAGCGTCCAAGCAGGCGCGGAAGCATGCAAGAAGGCGCAGAAGAGTCCAAGCAGCCGCGGAAGCCTCCAAGCAGGCGCGGTAGCGTCCAACCAGGCGCGGAAGCGTCCAAGCAGTCGCGGAAGCGTCCAAGCAGGCGGGGAAGCATGCAAGCAGGCGCGGAAACATCCAAGTAGGCGCGGCAGCATGCAAGAAGGCGCAGGAGAGTCCAAGCAGTCGCGGAAGCGTCCAAGCAGTCGCGGAAGCCTCCAAGCAGGCGCGGTAGCGTCCAAGCAGGCGCGGTAGCGTCCAAGCAGTCGCGGAAGCGTCCAAGCAGGCGCGGAAGCGTCCAAGCAGGCGTGGGAGCGTCCAAGCAGGCGCGGAAGCGTCCAAGCAGGCGCGGAAGCATGCAAGAAGACGCAGAAGAGTCCAAGCAGGCGCGGAAGCGTCCAAGCAGTCGCGGAAGCGTCCAAGCAGTCGCGGAAGCGTCCAAGCAGGCGCGGTAGCGTCCAAGCAGGTGCGGAAACGTCCAAGCAGGCGCGGAAGCATGCAAGAAGACGCAGTAGCGTCCAAGCAGTCGCGGAAACGTCCAAGCAGGCGCGGTAGCGTCCAAGCAGGCGCGGAAGCGTCCAAGCAGGCGCGGAAGCGTCCTAGCAGTCGCGGAAGAGTCCAAGCAGGCGCGGAAGCGTCCAAGCAGTCGCGGAAGCGTCCAAGCAGGCGCGGAAGCGTCCAAGCAGTCGCGGAAGCGTCCAAGCAGGCGCGGTAGCGTCCAAGCAGGCGCGGAAACGTCCAAGCAGGCGCGGATGAGTCCAAGCAGGCGCGGTAACGTCCAAGTAGGCGCGGAAGCATGCAAGAAGGCGCGGAAGCGTCCAAGCTGGCGCGGTAGCGTCCAAGCAGGCGCGGAAACGTCCAACCAGGCGCGGAAGCATGCAAGAAGACGCAGAAGAGTCCAAGCAGGCGCGGAAGCGTCCAACCAGTCGCGGAAGCGTCCAAGCAGTCGCGGAAGCGTCCAAGCAGGCGCGGAAGCGTCCAAGCAGTCGCGGAAGCGTCCAAGCAGGCGGGGAAGCATGCAAGCAGGCGCGGAAACATCCAAGTAGGCGCGGCAGCATGCAAGAAGGCGCAGGAGAGTCCAAGCAGTCGCGGAAGCGTCCAAGCAGTCGCGGAAGCCTCCAAGCAGGCGCGGTAGCGTCCAAGCAGGCGCGGTAGCGTCCAAGCAGGCGTGGGAGCGTCCAAGCAGGCGCGGAAGCGTCCAAGCAGGCGCGGAAGCATGCAAGAAGGCGCAGAAGAGTCCAAGCAGCCGCGGAAGCCTCCAAGCAGGCGCGGTAGCGTCCAACCAGGCGCGGAAGCGTCCAAGCAGTCGCGGAAGCGTCCAAGCAGGCGGGGAAGCATGCAAGCAGGCGCGGAAACATCCAAGTAGGCGCGGCAGCATGCAAGAAGGCGCAGGAGAGTCCAAGCAGTCGCGGAAGCGTCCAAGCAGTCGCGGAAGCCTCCAAGCAGGCGCGGTAGCGTCCAAACAGGCGCGGTAGCGTCCAAGCAGGCGCGGAAGAGTCCAAGAAGTCGCGGAAGCGTCCAAGCAGGCGCGGTAGCGTCCAAGCAGTCGCGGAAGAGTCCAAGCAGGCGCGGCAGAGTCCAAGCAGGCGCGGAAACGTCCAAGCAGGCGCGGAAGCATGCAAGAAGACGCAGAAGAGTCCAAGCAGGCGCGGAAGCGTCCAAGCAGTCGCAGAAGCGTCCAAGCTGGCGCGGAAGCGTCCAAGCAGGCGCGGAAGCATGCAAGCAGGCGCGGAAGCGTCCAAGCAGTCGCGGAAGCGTCCAAGCAGGCGCGGAAGAGTCCAAGAAGTCGCGGAAGCGTCCAAGCAGGCGCGGAAGCATCCAAGCAGGCGCGGAAACGTCCAAGTAGGCGCGGAAGCATGCAAGAAGGCGCAGAGGAGTCCAAGCAGGCGCGGAAGCGTCCAAGCAGTCGCAGAACCGTCCAAGCAGTCGCGGTAGCGTCCAACCAGGCGCGGAAGAGTCCAAGAAGTCGCGGAAGCGTCCAAACAGGCGCGGCAGCTTCCAGGCAGGGGCGGAAACGTCCAAGCAGGCGCGGAAGCATGCAAGAAGACGCAGAAGAGTCCAAGCAGGCGCGGAAGCGTCCAAGCAGGAGGGGAAGCATGCAAGCAGGCGCGGAAGCGTCCAAGCAGGCGCGGAAACGTCCAAGTAGGCGCGGAAGCATGCAAGAAGGCGCAGAAGAGTCCAAGCAGGCGCGGAAGCGTCCAAGCAGTCGCAGAAGCGTCCAAGCAGGCGCGGTAGCGTCCAACCAGGCGCGGAAGCGTCCAAGCAGTCACGGAAGCGTCCAAGCAGTCGCGGTAGAGTCCAAGCAGGCGGGGAAGCATGCAAGCAGGCGCGGTAGCGTCCAAGTAGGCACGGAAGCGTCCAAGCAGGCGCGGAAGCGTCCAAGCAGGCGCGGAAGCGTCCAAGTAGGCGCGGTAGCTTCCATATAGGCGCGGAAGCGTCCAAGCAGGCGCGGAACCGTGCAAGCAGGCGCGGAAGCATCCATATAGGCGCGAAAGCGTCAAAGCAGGCGCGGAAGCGTCCAAGCAGGCGCGGAAGCGTCCAAGCAGGCGCGGTAGCGTCCAACCAGGCGCGGAAGCGTCCAAGCAGTCGCGGAAGCGTCCAAGCAGTCGCGGTAGAGTCCAAGCAGGCGGGGAAGCATGCAAGCAGGCACGGTAGCGTCCAAGCAGGCACGGAAGCGTCCAAGCAGGCGCGGAAGCGTCCAAGCAGGCGCGGAAGCGTCCAAGTAGGCGCGGTAGCTTCCATATAGGCGCGGAAGCGTCCAAGCAGGCGCGGAACCGTGCAAGCAGGCGCGGAAGCATCCATATAGGCGCGAAAGCGTCAAAGCAGTCGCGGAAGCGTCCAAGCAGGCGCGGAAGCGTCCAAGCAGGCACGGAAGCATCCATATAGGCGCGAAAGCGTCAAAGCAGGCGCGGAAGCGTCCAAGCAGGCGCGGAAACGTCCAAGTAGGCGCGGAAGCATGCAAGAAGGAGCAGAAGAGTCCAAGCAGGCGCGGAAGCGTGCAAGCAGGCGCGGAAGCGTCCAAGCAGGCGGGGAAGCGTCCAAGCAGGCGCGGAAGAGTCCAAGCAGGCGCGGAAGCGTCCAAGCAGGCGTGGAAGCGTCCAAGCAGGCGCGGTAGCGTCCAAGCAGGCGCGGAAACGTCCAAGCAGGCGCGGAAGCATGCAAGAAGACGCAGAAGAGTCCAAGCAGGCGCGGAAGCGTCCAACCAGTCGCGGAAGCATGCAAGAAGACGCAGAAGAGTCCAAGCAGGCGCGGAAGCGTCCAACCAGTCGCGGAAGCGCCCAAGCAGGCGCGGTAGCGTCCAAGCAGTCGCGGAAGAGTCCAAGCAGGCGCGGAAGCGTCCAAGCAGGCACGGAAGCATCCATATAGGCGCGAAAGCGTCAAAGCAGGCGCGGAAGCGTCCAAGCAGGCGCGGAAACGTCCAAGTAGGCGCGGAAGCATGCAAGAAGGAGCAGAAGAGTCCAAGCAGGCGCGGAAGCGTGCAAGCAGGCGCGGAAGCGTCCAAGCAGGCGGGGAAGCGTCCAAGCAGGCGCGGAAGAGTCCAAGCAGGCGCGGAAGCGTCCAAGCAGGCGTGGAAGCGTCCAAGCAGGCGCGGTAGCGTCCAAGCAGGCGCGGAAACGTCCAAGCAGGCGCGGAAGCATGCAAGAAGACGCAGAAGAGTCCAAGCAGGCGCGGAAGCGTCCAACCAGTCGCGGAAGCATGCAAGAAGACGCAGAAGAGTCCAAGCAGGCGCGGAAACGTCCAAGCAGGCGCGGAAGCATGCAAGAAGACGCAGAAGAGTCCAAGCAGGCGCGGAAGCGTCCAACCAGTCGCGGAAGCGCCCAAGCAGGCGCGGTAGCGTCCAAGCAGTCGCGGAAGAGTCCAAGCAGGCGCGGCAGAGTCCAAGCAGGCGCGGAAGCATGCAAGAAGACGCAGAAGAGTCCAAGCAGGCGCGGAAGCGTCCAAGCAGGTGGGGAAGCATGCAAGCAGGCGCGGAAGCGTCCAAGCTGGCGCGGAAACGTCCAAGTAGGCGCGGAAGCATGCAAGAAGGCGCAGAAGAGTCCAAGCAGGTGCGGAAGCGTCCAAGCAGGTGGGGAAGCATGCAAGCAGGCGCGGAAGCGTCCAAGCAGGCGCGGAAACGTCCAAGTAGGCGCGGAAGCATGCAAGAAGGCGCAGAATAGTCCAAGCAGGTGCGGAAGCGTCCAAGCAGGCGCGGAAGCGTCCAAGCAGGCGCGGAAGCGTCCAAGCAGGCGCGGTAGCGTCCAACCAGGCGCGGATGCGTCCAAGCAGTCGCGGAAGCGTCCAAGCAGGCGCGGTAGCGTCCAACCAGGCGCGGAAACGTCCAAGCAGGCGCAGAAGCATGCAAGAAGACGCAGAAGAGTCCAAGCAGGCGCGGAAGCGTCCAAGCAGTCGCGGAAGCGTCCAAGCAGGCGCGGTAGCGTCCAAGCAGTCGCGGAAGCGTCCAAGCAGGCGCGGTAGCGTCCAAGCAGGCGCGGAAGCGTGCAAGCAGTCGCGGAAGCGTCCAAGCAGGCGCGGCAACGTCCAAGCAGGCGTGGAAGCGTCCAATCAGACGCGGAAGCGTCCAAGCAGGCGCGGTAGCGTCCAACCAGGCGCGGAAGCGTCCAAGCAGTCGCGGAAGCGTCCAAGCAGGCGCGGAAGCGTCCAAGCAGTCGCGGAAGCGTCCAAGCAGGCGGGGAAGCATGCAAGCAGGCGCGGAAGCGTCCAAGCAGGCGCGGAAACATCCAAGCAGGCGCGGCAGCGTCCAAGCTGGCGCGGAAACGTCCAAGCAGGCGCGGAAGCATGCAAGAAGACGCAGAAGAGTCCAAGCAGGCGCGGAAGCGTCCAAGCAGGAGGGGAAGCATGCAAGCAGGCGCGGAAGCGTCCAAGCAGGCGCGGAAGCGTCCAAGCAGGCGCGGTAGCGTCCAAGCAGGCGCGGAAACGTCCAAGCAGGCGCGGAAGAGTCCAAGCAGGCGCGGTAACGTCCAAGTAGGCGCGGAAGCATGCAAGAAGGCGCGGATGCGTCCAAGCAGGCGCGGTAGCGTTCAAGCAGGCGCGGAAACGTCCAACCAGGCGCGGAAGCATGCAAGAAGGCGCAGAAGAGTCCAAGCAGGTGCGGAAGCGTCCAAGCAGGCGCGGAAGCGTCCAAGCAGGCGCGGAAACGTCCAAGCAGGCGCGGAAGCATGCAAGAAGACGCAGAAGGGTCCAAGCAGGCGCGGAAGCGTCCAAGCAGACGCGGAAGCGTCCAAGCAGGCGCGGAAGCGTCCAAGCAGGCGCGGAAGAGTCCAAGAAGACGCGGAAGCGTCCAAGCAGTCGCGGAAGCGTCCAAGCAGGCGCGGTAGAGTCCAAGCAGGCGCGGAAGCGTCCAAGCAGTCGCAGAAGCGTCCAAGCAGGCGCGGTAGCGTCCAACCAGGCGCGGAAGCGTCCAAGCAGTCGCGGAAGCGTCCAAGCAGGCGCGGTAGCGTCCAAGCAGGCGCGGAAACGTCCAAGCAGGCGCGGAAGAGTCCAAGCAGGCGCGGTAACGTCCAAGTAGGCGTGGAAGCATGCAAGAAGGCGCGGAAGCGTCCAAGCAGGCGCGGTAGCGTCCAAGCAGGCGCGGAAACGTCCAACCAGGCGCGGAAGCATGCAAGAAGGCGCAGAAGAGTCCAAGCAGGTGCGGAAGCGTCCAAGCAGGCGCGGAAGCGTCCAAGCAGGCGCGGTAGCGTCCAACCAGGCGCGGAAGCGTCCAAGCAGTCGCGGAAGCGTCCAAGCAGGCGCGGTAGCGTCCAAGCAGGCGCGGAAACGTCCAAGCAGGCGCGGAAGAGTCCAAGCAGGCGCGGTAACGTCCAAGTAGGCGCGGAAGCATGCAAGAAGGCGCGGATGCGTCCAAGCAGGCGCGGTAGCGTTCAAGCAGGCGCGGAAACGTCCAACCAGGCGCGGAAGCATGCAAGAAGGCGCAGAAGAGTCCAAGCAGGCGCGGTAGAGTCCAAGCAGGCGCGGAAGCGTCCAAGCAGTCGCAGAAGCGTCCAAGCAGGCGCGGTAGCGTCCAACCAGGCGCGGAAGCGTCCAAGCAGTCGCGGAAGCGTCCAAGCAGGCGCGGTAGCGTCCAAGCAGGCGCGGAAACGTCCAAGCAGGCGCGGTAGCGTCCAAGCAGGCGCGGAAACGTCCAAGCAGGCGCGGAAGAGTCCAAGCAGGCGCGGTAACGTCCAAGTAGGCGCGGAAGCATGCAAGAAGGCGCGGATGCGTCCAAGCAGGCGCGGTAGCGTTCAAGCAGGCGCGGAAACGTCCAACCAGGCGCGGAAGCATGCAAGAAGGCGCAGAAGAGTCCAAGCAGGTGCGGAAGCGTCCAAGCAGGCGCGGAAGCGTCCAAGCAGGCGCGGAAACGTCCAAGCAGGCGCGGAAGCATGCAAGAAGACGCAGAAGGGTCCAAGCAGGCGCGGAAGCGTCCAAGCAGACGCGGAAGCGTCCAAGCAGGCGCGGAAGCGTCCAAGCAGGCGCGGAAGAGTCCAAGAAGACGCGGAAGCGCCCAAGCAGGCGCGGTAGCGTCCAAGCAGTCGCGGAAGAGTCCAAGCAGGCGCGGCAGAGTCCAAGCAGGCGCGGAAGCATGCAAGAAGACGCAGAAGAGTCCAAGCAGGCGCGGAAGCGTCCAAGCAGGTGGGGAAGCATGCAAGCAGGCGCGGAAGCGTCCAAGCTGGCGCGGAAACGTCCAAGTAGGCGCGGAAGCATGCAAGAAGGCGCAGAAGAGTCCAAGCAGGTGCGGAAGCGTCCAAGCAGGTGGGGAAGCATGCAAGCAGGCGCGGAAGCGTCCAAGCAGGCGCGGAAACGTCCAAGTAGGCGCGGAAGCATGCAAGAAGGCGCAGAAGAGTCCAAGCAGGTGCGGAAGCGTCCAAGCAGGCGCGGAAGCGTCCAAGCAGGCGCGGAAGCGTCCAAGCAGGCGCGGTAGCGTCCAACCAGGCGCGGATGCGTCCAAGCAGTCGCGGAAGCGTCCAAGCAGGCGCGGTAGCGTCCAACCAGGCGCGGAAACGTCCAAGCAGGCGCAGAAGCATGCAAGAAGACGCAGAAGAGTCCAAGCAGGCGCGGAAGCGTCCAAGCAGTCGCGGAAGCGTCCAAGCAGGCGCGGTAGCGTCCAAGCAGTCGCGGAAGCGTCCAAGCAGGCGCGGTAGCGTCCAAGCAGGCGCGGAAGCGTGCAAGCAGTCGCGGAAGCGTCCAAGCAGGCGCGGCAACGTCCAAGCAGGCGTGGAAGCGTCCAATCAGACGCGGAAGCGTCCAAGCAGGCGCGGTAGCGTCCAACCAGGCGCGGAAGCGTCCAAGCAGTCGCGGAAGCGTCCAAGCAGGCGCGGAAGCGTCCAAGCAGTCGCGGAAGCGTCCAAGCAGGCGGGGAAGCATGCAAGCAGGCGCGGAAGCGTCCAAGCAGGCGCGGAAACATCCAAGCAGGCGCGGCAGCGTCCAAGCTGGCGCGGAAACGTCCAAGCAGGCGCGGAAGCATGCAAGAAGACGCAGAAGAGTCCAAGCAGGCGCGGTAGAGTCTAAGCAGGCGCGGAAACGACCAAGCAGGCGCGGAAACGTCCAAGCAAGCGTGGAAGAGTACAAGCAGGTGCGGAAGCGTCGAAGCAGGCGCAGAACCGTGCAAGTAGGCACGGAAGCGTCCAAGAAGGCGCGGCAGCATGCAAGAAGGCGCAGAAGAGTCCAAGCAGGCGCGGAAGCGTCCAAGCAGGCGCGGAAGCATGCAAGCAGTCGCGGAAGCGTCAAAGCAGGCGCGGTAGTGTCCTAGCTGGCGCGGAAACGTCCAAGCAGGCGCGGAAGCGTCCAAGCAGGCGCGGTAGCGTCCAAGCAGTCGCGGAAGCGTCCAAGCAGGCGCGGTAGCGTCCAAGCAGGCGCGGAAGCGTGCAAGCAGTCGCGGAAGCGTCCAAGCAGGCGCGGAAGCATGCAAGAAGACACCGAAGAGTCCAAGCAGGCGCGGAAGCGTCCAAGCAGTCGCGGAAGCGTCCAAGCAGGCGCGGCAACGTCCAAGCAGGCGTGGAAGCGTCCAATCAGACGCGGAAGCGTCCAAGCAGGCGCGGTAGCGTCCAACCAGGCGCGGAAGCGTCCAAGCAGTCGCGGAAGCGTCCAAGCAGGCGGGGAAGCATGCAAGCAGGCGCGGAAGCGTCCAAGCAGGCGCGGAAACATCCAAGCAGGCGCGGCAGCGTCCAAGCTGGCGCGGAAACGTCCAAGCAGGCGCGGAAGCATGCAAGAAGACGCAGAAGAGTCCAAGCAGGCGCGGAAGCGTGCAAGCAGTCGCGGAAGCGTCCAAGCAGGCGCGGAAGCATGCAAGAAGACACCGAAGAGTCCAAGCAGGCGCGGAAGCGTCCAAGCAGTCGCGGAAGCGTCCAAGCAGGCGCGGCAACGTCCAAGCAGGCGTGGAAGCGTCCAATCAGACGCGGAAGCGTCCAAGCAGTCGCAGAAGCGTCCAAGCAGGCGCGGTAGCGTCCAACCAGGCGCGGAAGCGTCCAAGCAGTCGCGGAAGCGTCCAAGCAGGCGCGGTAGAGTCCAAGCAGGCGCGGAAGCGTCCAAGCAGTCGCAGAAGCGTCCAAGCAGGCGCGGAAGCGTCCAAGCAGTCGCGGAAGCGTCCAAGCAGACGCGGAAATGTCCAAGCAGGCGCGGTAGAGTCTAAGCAGGCGCGGAAACGACCAAGCAGGCGCGGAAACGTCCAAGCAAGCGTGGAAGAGTACAAGCAGGTGCGGAAGCGTCGAAGCAGGCGCAGAACCGTGCAAGTAGGCACGGAAGCGTCCAAGAAGGCGCGGCAGCATGCAAGAAGGCGCAGAAGAGTCCAAGCAGGCGCGGAAGCGTCCAAGCAGGCGCGGAAGCATGCAAGCAGTCGCGGAAGCGTCAAAGCAGGCGCGGTAGTGTCCTAGCTGGCGCGGAAACGTCCAAGCAGGCGCGGAAGCATGCAAGAAGGCGCAGAAGAGTCCAAGCAGGCGCGGAAGCGTCCAAGCAGTCGCGGAAGCGTCCAAGCAGTCGCGGAAGCGTCCAAGTAGTCGCGGAAGCGTCTAAGCAGGCGCGGTAGCGTCCAAGCAGGCGCGGAAGCGTCTAAGCAGGCGCGGAAACGTCCAAGTAGGCGCGGAAGCATGCAAGAAGGCGCAGAAGAGTCCAAGCAGGCGCGGAAGCGTCCAAGCAGTCGCAGAAGCGTCCAAGCAGGCGCGGTAGCGTCCAACCAGGCGCGGAAGCGTCCAAGCAGTCGCGGAAGCGTCCAAGCAGGCGCGGTAGAGTCCAAGCAGGCGCGGAAGCGTCCAAGCAGGCGCGGAAGCGTCCAAGCAGGCGCAGGAGAGTCCAAGCAGTCGCGGAAGCGTCCAAGCAGTCGCGGAAGCGTCCAAGTAGTCGCGGAAGCGTCCAAGCAGGCGCGGTAGCGTCCAAGCAGGCGCGGAAGCGTCCAAGCAGGCGCGGAAACGTCCAAGCAGGCGCGGAAGCATGCAAGAAGGCGCAGAAGAGTCCAAGCAGGCGCGGAAGCGTCCAAGCAGTCGCAGAAGCGTCCAAGCAGGCGCGGTAGCGTCCAACCAGGCGCGGAAGCGTCCAAGCAGTCGCGGAAGCGTCCAAGCAGGCGCGGTAGAGTCCAAGCAGGCGCGGAAGCGTCCAAGCAGTCGCAGAAGCGTCCAAGCAGGCGCGGAAACGTCCAAGCAAGCGTGGAAGAGTACAAGCAGGTGCGGAAGCGTCGAAGCAGGCGCGGAAGCGTCCAAGCAGGCGCGGAAGCGTCCAAGCAGGCGCGGTAGCGTCCAACCAGGCGCGGATGCGTCCAAGCAGTCGCGGAAGCGTCCAAGCAGGCGCGGTAGCGTCCAAGCAGTCGCGGAAGCGTCCAAGCAGACGCGGAAATGTCCAAGCAGGCGCAGAAGAGTCCAAGCAGGCGCGGAAGCGTCCAAGCAGGCGCGGAAGCATGCAAGCAGTCGCGGAAGCGTCCAAGCAGGCGCGGTAGTGTCCAAGCTGGCGCGGAAACGTCCAAGCAGGCGCGGAAGCATGCAAGAAGGCGCAGAAGAGTCCAAGCAGGCGCGGAAGCGTCCAAGCAGTCGCGGAAATGTCCAAGCAGGCGCGGTAGATTCTAAGCAGGCGCGGAAACGACCAAGCAGGCGCGGAAACGTCCAAGCAAGCGTGGAAGAGTACAAGCAGGTGCGGAAGCGTCGAAGCAGGCGCAGAACCGTGCAAGTAGGGACGGAAGCGTCCAAGAAGGCGCGGCAGCATGCAAGAAGGCGCAGAAGAGTCCAAGCAGGCGCGGAAGCGTCCAAGCAGGCGCGGAAGCATGCAAGCAGGCGCGGAAACGTCCAAGCAGGCGCGCAAGCGTCCAAGCAGTCGCGGAAGCGTCCAAGCAGTCGCGGAAGCGTCCAAGCAGGCGCGGAAGCGTCCAAGCAGGCGGGGAAGCATGCAAGCAGGCGCGGAAGCGTCCAGGCAGGCGCGGAAGCGTCCAAGCAGGCGGGGAAGCATGCAAGCAGGCGCGGAAGCGTCCAAGCAGGCGCGGAAGCGTCCAAGCAGTCGCAGAAGCGTCCAAGCAGGCGCGGCAGCATCCAAGCAGGCGCGGAAGCGTCCAAGCAGGCGCGGTAGCGTCCAACCAGGCGCGGATGCGTCCAAGCAGTCCCGGAAGCGTCCAAGCAGGCGCGGTAGCGTCCAAGCAGGCGCGGAAACGTCCAAGCAGGCGCGGAAGCATGCAAGAAGACGCAGAAGAGTCCAAACAGGCGCGGAAGCGTCCAAGCAGGCGCGGAAGAGTCCAAGAAGACGCGGAAGCGTCCAAGAAGGCGCGGTAGCGTCCAAGCAGTCGCGGAAACGACCAAGCAGGCGCGGAAACGTCCAAGCAAGCGTGGAAGAGTACAAGCAGGTGCGGAAGCGTCGAAGCAGGCGCAGAACCGTGCAAGTAGGCACGGAAGCGTCCAAGAAGGCGCGGCAGCATGCAAGAAGGCGCAGAAGCGTCCAAGCAGTCGCGGAAGCGTCCAAGCAGGCGCGGTAGCGTCCAAGCAGGCGCGGAAGCGTGCAAGCAGTCGCGGAAGCTTCCAAGCAGGCGCGGAAGCTTGCCAGAAGACGCGGAAGCATGCAAAAAGGCGCGGAAGCGTCCAAGCAGTCGCGGAAGCGTCCAAGCAGTCGCGGAAACGTCCAAGCCGGCGCGGAAGCGTCCAACCAGGCGCGGTAGCGTCCAACAAGGCGCGGAAGCGTCCAAGCAGGCGGGGAAGCATGCAAGCAGGCGCGGAAGCGTCCAAGCAGGCGCGGAAGCGTCCAAGCAGTCGCAGAAGCGTCCAAGCAGGCGCGGTGGCGTCCAAGCAGGCGCGGAAGCGTCCAAGCAGGCGCGGTAGCGTCCAACCAGGCGCGGATGCGTCCAAGCAGTCGCGAAAGCGTCCAAGCAGGCGCGGTAGCGTCCAAGCAGGCGCGACAACGTCCAAGCAGGCGCGGAAGCATGCAAGAAGACGCAGAAGAGTCCAAGCAGGCGAGGAAGCGTCCAAGCAGTCGCGGAAGCGTCCAAGCAGGCGGGGAAGCATGCAAGCAGGCGCGGAAACGTCCAAGCAGGCGCGGAAACATCCAAGCAGGCGCGGAAGCGTCCAAGCAGGCGCGGAAGAGTCCAAGAAGACGCGGAAGCGTCCAAGAAGGCGCGGTAGCGTCCAAGCAGTCGCGGAAGAGTCCAAGAAGTCGCGGAAGCGTCCATACAGGCGCGGCAGCGTCCAAGCAGGCACGGAAGCGTCCAAGAAGGCGCGGCAGCATGCAAGAAGACGCAGAAGAGTCCAAGCAGGCGCGGAAGCGTCCAAACAGGAGGGGAAGCATGCAAGCAGGCGCGGAAGCGTCCAAGCAGGCGCGGTAGCGTCCAAGCAGGCGCGGAAGAGTCCAAGAAGTCGCGGAAGCGTCCAAGCAGGCGCGGTAGCGTCCAAGCAGGCGTGGAAACGTCCAAGCAGGCGCGGAAGCATGCAAGAAGACGCAGAAGAGTCCAAGCAGGCGCGGAAGCGTCCAAGCAGGAGGGGAAGCATGCAAGCAGGCGCGGAAGCGTCCAAGCAGGCGCGGAAACGTCCAAGTAGGCGCGGAAGCATGCAAGAAGGCGCAGAAGAGTCCAAGCAGGCGCGGAAGCGTCCAAGCAGGCGCGGAAACGTCCAAGCAGGCGCGGAAGCATGCAAGAAGACGCAGAAGAGTCCAAGCAGGAGCGGAAGCGTCCAAGCAGTCGCGGAAGCGTCCAAGCAGGCGCGGAAGCGTTCAAGCAGTCGCGGAAGCGTCCAAGCAGGCGCGGAAGCATGCAAGCAGGCGCGGAAGCGTCCAGGCAGGCGCGCAAGCGTCCAAGCAGTCGCGGAAGCGTCCAAGCAGTCGCGGAAGCGTCCAAGCAGGCGCGGAAGCGTCCAAGCAGGCGGGGAAGCATGCAAGCAGGCGCGGAAGCGTCCAGGCAGGCGCGGAAGCGTCCAAGCAGGCGGGGAAGCATGCAAGCAGGCGCGGAAGCGTCCAAGCAGGCGCGGAAGCGTCCAAGCAGTCGCAGAAGCGTCCAAGCAGGCGCGGTAGCATCCAAGCAGGCGCGGAAGCGTCCAAGCAGGCGCGGTAGCGTCCAACCAGGCGCGGATGCGTCCAAGCAGTCCCGGAAGCGTCCAAGCAGGCGCGGTAGCGTCCAAGCAGGCGCGGAAACGTCCAAGCAGGCGCGGAAGCATGCAAGAAGACGCAGAAGAGTCCAAACAGGCGCGGAAGCGTCCAAGCAGGCGCGGAAGAGTCCAAGAAGACGCGGAAGCGTCCAAGAAGGCGCGGTAGCGTCCAAGCAGTCGCGGAAACGACCAAGCAGGCGCGGAAACGTCCAAGCAAGCGTGGAAGAGTACAAGCAGGTTCGGAAGCGTCGAATCAGGCGCAGAACCGTGCAAGTAGGCACGGAAGCGTCCAAGAAGGCGCGGCAGCATGCAAGAAGGCGCAGAAGAGTCCAAGCAGGCGCGGTAGTGTCCAAGCTGGCGCGGAAACGTCCAAGCAGGCGCGGAAGCATGCAAGAAGGCGCAGAAGAATCCAAGCAGGCGCGGAAGCGTCCAAGCAGTCGCGGAAGCGTCCAAGCAGGCGCGGAAGCATGCAAGAAGACGCAGAAGAGTCCAAGCAGGCGAGGAAGCGTCCAAGCAGTCGCGGAAGCGTCCAAGCAGGCGGGGAAGCATGCAAGCAGGCGCGGAAGCGTCCAAGCAGGCGCGGAAACATCCAAGTAGGCGCGGCAGCATGCAAGAAGTCGCAGAAGAGTCCAAGCAGTCGCGGAAGCGTCCAAGCAGTCGCGGAAATGTCCAAGCAGGCGCGGTAGAGACTAAGCAGGCGCGGAAACGACCAAGCAGGCGCGGAAACGTCCAAGCAAGCGTGGAAGAGTACAAGCAGGTGCGGAAGCGTCGAAGCAGGCGCAGAACCGTGCAAGTAGGCACGGAAGCGTCCAAGAAGGCGCGGCAGCATGCAAGAAGGCGCAGAAGAGTCCAAGCAGGCGAGGAAGCGGCCGAGCAGGCGCGGAAGCATGCAAGCAGGCGCGGAAGCGTCCAGGCAGGCGCGGAAGCGTCCAAGCAGTCGCGGAAGCGTCCAAGCATTCGCGGAAGCGTCCAAGCAGGCGCGGTAGCGTCCAACCAGGCGCGGAAGCGTCCAAGCAGGCGGGGAAGCATGCAAGTAGGCGCGGTAGCGTCCAAGCAGGCGCGGAAGCGTCCAAGCAGTCGCAGAAGCGTCCAAGCAGGCGCGGTGGCGTCCAAGCAGGCGCGGAAGCGTCCAAGCAGGCGCGGTAGCGTCCAACCAGGCGCGGATGCGTCCAAGCAGTCGCGGAAGCGTCCAAGCAGGCGCGGTAGCGTCCAAGCAGGCGCGGAAACGTCCAAGCAGGCGCGGAAGCATGCAAGAAGACGCAGAAGAGTCCAAGCAGGCGCGGTAGCGTCCAACCAGGCGCGGAAGAGTCCAAGAAGTCGCGGAAGCGTCCATACAGGCGCGGCAGCGTCCAAGCAGGCACGGAAGCGTCCAAGAAGGCGCGGCAGCATGCAAGAAGACGCAGAAGAGTCCAAGCAGGCGCGGAAGCGTCCAAACAGGAGGGGAAGCATGCAAGCAGGCGCGGAAGCGTCCAAGCAGGCGCGGTAGCGTCCAAGCAGGCGCGGAAGAGTCCAAGAAGTCGCGGAAGCGTCCAAGCAGGCGCGGT
The DNA here is from genome assembly GCA_963989415.1 of Cerceris ruficornis. Taxonomy (NCBI): domain Eukaryota; kingdom Metazoa; phylum Arthropoda; class Insecta; order Hymenoptera; family Crabronidae; genus Cerceris; species Cerceris ruficornis. Next base: position 64,903,328 of record OZ022517.1, on the reverse strand, counting down.
AGCGTCCAAGCAGGCGTGGAAACGTCCAAGCAGGCGCGGAAGCATGCAAGAAGACGCAGAAGAGTCCAAGCAGGCGCGGAAGCGTCCAAGCAGGCACGGAAGCGTCCAAGAAGGCGCGGCAGCATGCAAGAAGACGCAGAAGAGTCCAAGCAGGCGCGGAAGCGTCCAAACAGGAGGGGAAGCATGCAAGCAGGCGCGGAAGCGTCCAAGCAGGCGCGGTAGCGTCCAAGCAGGCGCGGAAGAGTCCAAGAAGTCGCGGAAGCGTCCAAGCAGGCGCGGTAGCGTCCAAGCAGGCGCGGAAGCATGCAAGAAGACGCAGAAGAGTCCAAGCAGGAGCGGAAGCGTCCAAGCAGTCGCGGAAGCGTCCAAGCAGGCGCGGAAGCGTTCAAGCAGTCGCGGAAGCGTCCAAGCAGGCGCGGAAGCGTCCAAGCAGTCGCGGAAGCGTCCAAGCAGGCGCGGAAGCATGCAAGAAGACGCAGAAGAGTCCAAGCAGGCGAGGAAGCGTCCAAGCAGTCGCGGAACCGTCCAAGCAGGCGGGGAAGCATGCAAGCAGGCGCGGAAGCGTCCAAGCAGGCGCGGAAACATCCAAGTAGGCGCGGCAGCATGCAAGAAGTCGCAGAAGAGTCCAAGCAGTCGCGGAAGCGTCCAAGCAGTCGCGGAAATGTCCAAGCAGGCGCGGTAGATTCTAAGCAGGCGCGGAAACGACCAAGCAGGCGCGGAAACGTCCAAGCAAGCGTGGAAGAGTACAAGCTGGTGCGGAAGCGTCGAAGCAGGCGCAGAACCGTGCAAGTAGGGACGGAAGCGTCCAAGAAGGCGCGGCAGCATGCAAGAAGGCGCAGAAGAGTCCAAGCAGGCGCGGAAGCGTCCAAGCAGGCGCGGAAGCATGCAAGCAGGCGCGGAAGCGTCCAGGCAGGCGCGCAAGCGTCCAAGCAGTCGCGGAAGCGTCCAAGCAGTCGCGGAAGCGTCCAAGCAGGCGCGGAAGCGTCCAAGCAGGCGGGGAAGCATGCAAGCAGGCGCGGAAGCGTCCAGGCAGGCGCGGAAGCGTCCAAGCAGGCGGGGAAGCATGCAAGCAGGCGCGGAAGCGTCCAAGCAGGCGCGGAAGCGTCCAAGCAGTCGCAGAAGCGTCCAAGCAGGCGCGGCAGCATCCAAGCAGGCGCGGAAGCGTCCAAGCAGGCGCGGTAGCGTCCAAGCAGGAGGGGAAGCATGCAAGCAGGCGCAGAGCCGTGCAAGTAGGCACGGAAGCGTCCAAGAAGGCGCGGAAACGTCCAAGCAGGCGCGGAAGCATGCAAGAAGGCGCAGAAGAGTCCAAGCAGGCGCGGAAGCATGCAAGAAGGCGCAGAAGAGTCCAAGCAGGCGCGGAAGCGTCCAAGCAGTCGCGGAAGCGTCCAAGCAGGCGCGGTAGCGTCCAAGCTGGCGCGGAAACGTCCAAGCAGGCGCGGAAGCATGCAAGAAGGCGCAGAAGAGTCCAAGCAGGCGCGGAAGCGTCCAAGCAGGCGCGGAAGCGTCCAAGCAGGCGCGGTAGCGTCCAAGCAGTCGCGGAAGCGTCCAAGCAGGCGCGGTAGCGTCCAAGCTGGCGCGGAAACGTCCAAGCAGGCGCGGAAGCATGCAAGAAGGCGCAGAAGAGTCCAAGCAGGCGCGGAAGCGTCCAAGCAGTCGCGGAAGCGTCCAAGCAGGCGCGGTAGCGTCCAAGCTGGCGCGGAAACGTCCAAGCAGGCGCGGAAGCATGCAAGAAGGCGCAGAAGAGTCCAAGCAGGCGCGGAAGCGTCCAAGCAGTCGCGGAAGCGTCCAAGCAGGCGCGGTAGCGTCCAAGCTGGCGCGGAAACGTCCAAGCAGGCGCGGAAGCATGCAAGAAGGCGCAGAAGAGTCCAAGCAGGCGCGGAAGCGTCCAAGCAGGCGCGGAAGCGTCCAAGCAGGCGCGGTAGCGTCCAAGCTGGCGCGGAAACGTCCAAACAGGCGCGGAAGCATGCAAGAAGACGCAGAAGAGTTCAAGCAGGCGCGGAAGCATCCAAGCAGGAGGGGAAGCATGCAAGCAGGCGCGGAAGCGTCCAAGCAGGCGCGGAAACGTCCAAGTAGGCGCGGAAGCATGCCAGAAGGCGCGGAAGCGTCCAAGCAGGCGTGGAAGCGTCCAAGCAGGCGGGGAAGCATGCAAGAAGACGCAGAAGAGTCCAAGCAGGCGCGGAAGCGTCCAAGCAGTCGCGGAAGCATCCAAGCTGTCGCGGAAGCGTCCAAGCAGGCGCGGTAGCGTCCAACCAGGCGCGGAAACGTCCAAGCAGGCGCGGAAGCGTCCAAGCAGGGGCGGAAGCGTCCAAGCAGGCGCGGAAACGTCCAAGCAGGCGCGGAAGCATGCAAGAAGACGCAGAAGAGTCCAAGCAGGCGCGGAAGCGTCCAAGCAGGAGGGGAAGCATGCAAGCAGGCGCGGAAGCGTCCAAGCAGGCGCGGAAACCTCCAAGTAGGCGCGGAAGCTTGCCAGAAGGCGCGGAAGCGTCCAAGCAGGCGCGGAAGCGTCCAAGCAGTCGCGGAAGCGTCCAAGCAGGCGCGGTAGCGTCCAAGCAGGCGCGGAAACGTCCAAGCAGGCGCGGAAGCATGCAAGAAGACGCAGAAGAGTCCAAACAGGCGCGGAAGCGTCCAAGCAGGCGCGGAAGAGTCCAAGAAGACGCGGAAGCGTCCAAGAAGGCGCGGTAGCGTCCAAGCAGTCGCGGAAACGACCAAGCAGGCGCGGAAACGTCCAAGCCAGCGTGGAAGAGTACAAGCAGGTGCGGAAGCGTCGAAGCAGGCGCAGAACCGTGCAAGTAGGCACGGAAGCGTCCAAGAAGGCGCGGCAGCATGCAAGAAGGCGCAGAAGAGTCCAAGCAGTCGCGGAAGCGTCCAAGCAGTCACAGAAGCGTCCAAGCAGGGGCGGTAGCGTCCAACCAGGCGCGGAAGAGTCCAAGAAGTCGCGGAAGCGTCCATACAGGCGCGGCAGCGTCCAAGCAGCCACGGAAGCGTCCAAGAAGGCGCGGCAGCATGCAAGAAGACGCAGAAGAGTCCAAGCAGGCGCGGAAGCGTCCAAACAGGAGGGGAAGCATGCAAGCAGGCGCGGAAGCGTCCAAGCAGGCGCGGTAGCGTCCAAGCAGGCGCGGAAGCGTCCAAGCAGGCGCGGTAGCGTCCAACCAGGCGCGGAAGCGACCAAGCAGTCGCGGAAGCGTCCAAGCAGGCGCGGTAGAGTCCAAGCAGTCGCGGAAGCGTCCAAGCAGGCGCGGTAGCGTCCCACCAGGCGCGGAAGCGACCAAGCAGTCGCGGAAGCGTCCAAGCAGGCACGGAAGCATGCAAGCAGGCGCGGAAGCGTCCAAGCAGTCATGGAAGCGTCCAAGCAGGCGCGGAAGCGTCCAAGCAGGCGCGGAAACGTCCAAGCAGGCGTGAAAGCGTCCAAGCCAGCGTGGAAGAGTACAAGCAGGTGCGGAAGCGTCGAAGCAGGCGCAGAACCGTGCAAGTAGGCACGGAAGCGTCCAAGAAGGCGCGGCAGCATGCAAGAAGGCGCAGAAGAGTCCAAGCAGTCGCGGAAGCGTCCAAGCAGTCACAGAAGCGTCCAAGCAGGGGCGGTAGCGTCCAACCAGGCGCGGAAGAGTCCAAGAAGTCGCGGAAGCGTCCATACAGGCGCGGCAGCGTCCAAGCAGGCACGGAAGCGTCCAAGAAGGCGCGGCAGCATGCAAGAAGACGCAGAAGAGTCCAAGCAGGCGCGGAAGCGTCCAAACAGGAGGGGAAGCATGCAAGCAGGCGCGGAAGCGTCCAAGCAGGCGCGGTAGCGTCCAAGCAGGCGCGGAAGCGTCCAAGCAGGCGCGGTAGCGTCCAACCAGGCGCGGAAGCGACAAAGCAGTCGCGGAAGCGTCCAAACAGGAGGGGAAGCATGCAAGCAGGCGCGGAAGCGTCCAAGCAGGCGCGGTAGCGTCCAAGCAGGCGCGGAAGCGTCCAAGCAGGCGCGGAAGCGTCCAAGCAGGCGCGGAAACGTCCAAGTAGGCCCGGAAGCATGCAAGAAGGCGCAGAAGAGTCCAAGCAGGCGCGGAAGCGTCCAAGCAGGCGCGGAAACGTCCAAGCAGGCGCGGAAGCATGCAAGAAGACGCAGAAGAGTCCAAGCAGGAGCGGAAGCGTCCAAGCAGTCGCGGAAGCGTCCAAGCAGGCGCGGAAGCGTTCAAGCAGTCGCGGAAGCGTCCAAGCAGGCGCGGAAGCATGCAAGCAGGCGCGGAAGCGTCCAGGCAGGCGCGCAAGCGTCCAAGCAGTCGCGGAAGCGTCCAAGCAGTCGCGGAAGCGTCCAAGCAGGCGCGGAAGCGTCCAAGCAGGCGGGGAAGCATGCAAGCAGGCGCGGAAGCGTCCAGGCAGGCGCGGAAGCGTCCAAGCAGGCGGGGAAGCATGCAAGCAGGCGCGGAAGCGTCCAAGCAGGCGCGGAAGCGTCCAAGCAGTCGCAGAAGCGTCCAAGCAGGCGCGGTAGCATCCAAGCAGGCGCGGAAGCGTCCAAGCAGGCGCGGTAGCGTCCAACCAGGCGCGGATGCGTCCAAGCAGTCCCGGAAGCGTCCAAGCAGGCGCGGTAGCGTCCAAGCAGGCGCGGAAACGTCCAAGCAGGCGCGGAAGCATGCAAGAAGACGCAGAAGAGTCCAAACAGGCGCGGAAGCGTCCAAGCAGGCGCGGAAGAGTCCAAGAAGACGCGGAAGCGTCCAAGAAGGCGCGGTAGCGTCCAAGCAGTCGCGGAAACGACCAAGCAGGCGCGGAAACGTCCAAGCAAGCGTGGAAGAGTACAAGCAGGTTCGGAAGCGTCGAATCAGGCGCAGAACCGTGCAAGTAGGCACGGAAGCGTCCAAGAAGGCGCGGCAGCATGCAAGAAGGCGCAGAAGAGTCCAAGCAGGCGCGGTAGTGTCCAAGCTGGCGCGGAAACGTCCAAGCAGGCGCGGAAGCATGCAAGAAGGCGCAGAAGAATCCAAGCAGGCGCGGAAGCGTCCAAGCAGTCGCGGAAGCGTCCAAGCAGGCGCGGAAGCATGCAAGAAGACGCAGAAGAGTCCAAGCAGGCGAGGAAGCGTCCAAGCAGTCGCGGAAGCGTCCAAGCAGGCGGGGAAGCATGCAAGCAGGCGCGGAAGCGTCCAAGCAGGCGCGGAAACATCCAAGTAGGCGCGGCAGCATGCAAGAAGTCGCAGAAGAGTCCAAGCAGTCGCGGAAGCGTCCAAGCAGTCGCGGAAATGTCCAAGCAGGCGCGGTAGAGACTAAGCAGGCGCGGAAACGACCAAGCAGGCGCGGAAACGTCCAAGCAAGCGTGGAAGAGTACAAGCAGGTGCGGAAGCGTCGAAGCAGGCGCAGAACCGTGCAAGTAGGCACGGAAGCGTCCAAGAAGGCGCGGCAGCATGCAAGAAGGCGCAGAAGAGTCCAAGCAGGCGAGGAAGCGGCCGAGCAGGCGCGGAAGCATGCAAGCAGGCGCGGAAGCGTCCAGGCAGGCGCGGAAGCGTCCAAGCAGTCGCGGAAGCGTCCAAGCATTCGCGGAAGCGTCCAAGCAGGCGCGGTAGCGTCCAACCAGGCGCGGAAGCGTCCAAGCAGGCGGGGAAGCATGCAAGTAGGCGCGGTAGCGTCCAAGCAGGCGCGGAAGCGTCCAAGCAGTCGCAGAAGCGTCCAAGCAGGCGCGGTGGCGTCCAAGCAGGCGCGGAAGCGTCCAAGCAGGCGCGGTAGCGTCCAACCAGGCGCGGATGCGTCCAAGCAGTCGCGGAAGCGTCCAAGCAGGCGCGGTAGCGTCCAAGCAGGCGCGGAAACGTCCAAGCAGGCGCGGAAGCATGCAAGAAGACGCAGAAGAGTCCAAGCAGGCGCGGTAGCGTCCAACCAGGCGCGGAAGAGTCCAAGAAGTCGCGGAAGCGTCCATACAGGCGCGGCAGCGTCCAAGCAGGCACGGAAGCGTCCAAGAAGGCGCGGCAGCATGCAAGAAGACGCAGAAGAGTCCAAGCAGGCGCGGAAGCGTCCAAACAGGAGGGGAAGCATGCAAGCAGGCGCGGAAGCGTCCAAGCAGGCGCGGTAGCGTCCAAGCAGGCGCGGAAGAGTCCAAGAAGTCGCGGAAGCGTCCAAGCAGGCGCGGTAGCGTCCAAGCAGGCGTGGAAACGTCCAAGCAGGCGCGGAAGCATGCAAGAAGACGCAGAAGAGTCCAAGCAGGCGCGGAAGCGTCCAAGCAGGCACGGAAGCGTCCAAGAAGGCGCGGCAGCATGCAAGAAGACGCAGAAGAGTCCAAGCAGGCGCGGAAGCGTCCAAACAGGAGGGGAAGCATGCAAGCAGGCGCGGAAGCGTCCAAGCAGGCGCGGTAGCGTCCAAGCAGGCGCGGAAGAGTCCAAGAAGTCGCGGAAGCGTCCAAGCAGGCGCGGTAGCGTCCAAGCAGGCGCGGAAGCATGCAAGAAGACGCAGAAGAGTCCAAGCAGGAGCGGAAGCGTCCAAGCAGTCGCGGAAGCGTCCAAGCAGGCGCGGAAGCGTTCAAGCAGTCGCGGAAGCGTCCAAGCAGGCGCGGAAGCGTCCAAGCAGTCGCGGAAGCGTCCAAGCAGGCGCGGAAGCATGCAAGAAGACGCAGAAGAGTCCAAGCAGGCGAGGAAGCGTCCAAGCAGTCGCGGAACCGTCCAAGCAGGCGGGGAAGCATGCAAGCAGGCGCGGAAGCGTCCAAGCAGGCGCGGAAACATCCAAGTAGGCGCGGCAGCATGCAAGAAGTCGCAGAAGAGTCCAAGCAGTCGCGGAAGCGTCCAAGCAGTCGCGGAAATGTCCAAGCAGGCGCGGTAGATTCTAAGCAGGCGCGGAAACGACCAAGCAGGCGCGGAAACGTCCAAGCAAGCGTGGAAGAGTACAAGCTGGTGCGGAAGCGTCGAAGCAGGCGCAGAACCGTGCAAGTAGGGACGGAAGCGTCCAAGAAGGCGCGGCAGCATGCAAGAAGGCGCAGAAGAGTCCAAGCAGGCGCGGAAGCGTCCAAGCAGGCGCGGAAGCATGCAAGCAGGCGCGGAAGCGTCCAGGCAGGCGCGCAAGCGTCCAAGCAGTCGCGGAAGCGTCCAAGCAGTCGCGGAAGCGTCCAAGCAGGCGCGGAAGCGTCCAAGCAGGCGGGGAAGCATGCAAGCAGGCGCGGAAGCGTCCAGGCAGGCGCGGAAGCGTCCAAGCAGGCGGGGAAGCATGCAAGCAGGCGCGGAAGCGTCCAAGCAGGCGCGGAAGCGTCCAAGCAGTCGCAGAAGCGTCCAAGCAGGCGCGGCAGCATCCAAGCAGGCGCGGAAGCGTCCAAGCAGGCGCGGTAGCGTCCAACCAGGCGCGGATGCGTCCAAGCAGTCCCGGAAGCGTCCAAGCAGGCGCGGTAGCGTCCAAGCAGGCGCGGAAGAGTCCAAGCAGGCACGGAAGCGTCCAAGAAGGCGCGGCAGCATGCAAGAAGGCGCAGAAGAGTCCAAGCAGGCGCGGAAGCGTCCAAGCAGGCGCGGAAGCATGCAAGCAGGCGCGGAAGCGTCCAGGCAGGCGCGCAAGCGTCCAAGCAGTCGCGGAAGCGTCCAAGCAGTCGCGGAAGCGTCCAAGCTGGCGCGGAAGCGTCCAAGCAGGCGGGGAAGCATGCAAGCAGGCGCGGAAGCGTCCAGGCAGGCGCGGAAGCGTCCAAGCAGGCGGGGAAGCATGCAAGCAGGCGCGGTAGCGTCCAAGCAGGCGCGGAAGCGTCCAAGCAGTCGCAGAAGCGTCCAAGCAGGCGCGGTAGCATCCAAGCAGGCGCGGAAGCGTCCAAGCAGGCGCGGTAGCGTCCAACCAGGCGCGGAAGAGTCCAAGAAGTCGCGGAAGCGTCCATACAGGCGCGGCAGCGTCCAAGCAGGCACGGAAGCATGCAAGAAGACGCAGAAGAGTCCAAGCAGGCGCGGAACCGTCCAAGCAGGAGGGGAAGCATGCAAGCAGGCGCAGAGCCGTGCAAGTAGGCACGGAAGCGTCCAAGAAGGCGCGGAAACGTCCAAGCAGGCGCGGAAGCATGCAAGAAGGCGCAGAAGAGTCCAAGCAGGCGCGGAAGCATGCAAGAAGGCGCAGAAGAGTCCAAGCAGGCGCGGAAGCGTCCAAGCAGTCGCGGAAGCGTCCAAGCAGGCGCTGTAGCGTCCAAGCTGGCGCGGAAACGTCCAAGCAGGCGCGGAAGCATGCAAGAAGGCGCAGAAGAGTCCAAGCAGGCGCGGAAGCGTCCAAGCAGGCGCGGAAGCGTCCAAGCAGGCGCGGTAGCGTCCAAGCAGTCGCGGAAGCGTCCAAGCAGGCGCGGTAGCGTCCAAGCTGGCGCGGAAACGTCCAAGCAGGCGCGGAAGCATGCAAGAAGGCGCAGAAGAGTCCAAGCAGGCGCGGAAGCGTCCAAGCAGTCGCGGAAGCGTCCAAGCAGGCGCGGTAGCGTCCAAGCTGGCGCGGAAACGTCCAAGCAGGCGCGGAAGCATGCAAGAAGGCGCAGAAGAGTCCAAGCAGGCGCGGAAGCGTCCAAGCAGTCGCGGAAGCGTCCAAGCAGGCGCGGTAGCGTCCAAGCTGGCGCGGAAACGTCCAAGCAGGCGCGGAAGCATGCAAGAAGGCGCAGAAGAGTCCAAGCAGGCGCGGAAGCGTCCAAGCAGGCGCGGAAGCGTCCAAGCAGGCGCGGTAGCGTCCAAGCTGGCGCGGAAACGTCCAAACAGGCGCGGAAGCATGCAAGAAGACGCAGAAGAGTTCAAGCAGGCGCGGAAGCATCCAAGCAGGAGGGGAAGCATGCAAGCAGGCGCGGAAGCGTCCAAGCAGGCGCGGAAACGTCCAAGTAGGCGCGGAAGCATGCCAGAAGGCGCGGAAGCGTCCAAGCAGGCGTGGAAGCGTCCAAGCAGGCGGGGAAGCATGCAAGAAGACGCAGAAGAGTCCAAGCAGGCGCGGAAGCGTCCAAGCAGTCGCGGAAGCATCCAAGCTGTCGCGGAAGCGTCCAAGCAGGCGCGGTAGCGTCCAACCAGGCGCGGAAACGTCCAAGCAGGCGCGGAAGCGTCCAAGCAGGGGCGGAAGCGTCCAAGCAGGCGCGGAAACGTCCAAGCACGCGCGGAAGCATGCAAGAAGACGCAGAAGAGTCCAAGCAGGCGCGGAAGCGTCCAAGCAGGAGGGGAAGCATGCAAGCAGGCGCGGAAGCGTCCAAGCAGGCGCGGAAACCTCCAAGTAGGCGCGGAAGCTTGCCAGAAGGCGCGGAAGCGTCCAAGCAGGCGCGGAAGCGTCCAAGCAGTCGCGGAAGCGTCCAAGCAGGCGCGGTAGCGTCCAAGCAGGCGCGGAAACGTCCAAGCAGGCGCGGAAGCATGCAAGAAGACGCAGAAGAGTCCAAACAGGCGCGGAAGCGTCCAAGCAGGCGCGGAAGAGTCCAAGAAGACGCGGAAGCGTCCAAGAAGGCGCGGTAGCGTCCAAGCAGTCGCGGAAACGACCAAGCAGGCGCGGAAACGTCCAAGCCAGCGTGGAAGAGTACAAGCAGGTGCGGAAGCGTCGAAGCAGGCGCAGAACCGTGCAAGTAGGCACGGAAGCGTCCAAGAAGGCGCGGCAGCATGCAAGAAGGCGCAGAAGAGTCCAAGCAGTCGCGGAAGCGTCCAAGCAGTCACAGAAGCGTCCAAGCAGGGGCGGTAGCGTCCAACCAGGCGCGGAAGAGTCCAAGAAGTCGCGGAAGCGTCCATACAGGCGCGGCAGCGTCCAAGCAGGCACGGAAGCGTCCAAGAAGGCGCGGCAGCATGCAAGAAGACGCAGAAGAGTCCAAGCAGGCGCGGAAGCGTCCAAACAGGAGGGGAAGCATGCAAGCAGGCGCGGAAGCGTCCAAGCAGGCGCGGTAGCGTCCAAGCAGGCGCGGAAGCGTCCAAGCAGGCGCGGTAGCGTCCAAGCAGGCGCGGAAGCGTCCAAGCAGGCGCGGTAGCGTCCAACCAGGCGCGGAAGCGACCAAGCAGTCGCGGAAGCGTCCAAGCAGGCGCGGTAGAGTCCAAGCAGTCGCGGAAGCGTCCAAGCAGGCGCGGTAGCGTCCCACCAGGCGCGGAAGCGACCAAGCAGTCGCGGAAGCGTCCAAGCAGGCACGGAAGCATGCAAGCAGGCGCGGAAGCGTCCAAGCAGTCATGGAAGCGTCCAAGCAGGCGCGGAAGCGTCCAAGCAGGCGCGGAAACGTCCAAGCAGGCGTGAAAGCGTCCAAGCCAGCGTGGAAGAGTACAAGCAGGTGCGGAAGCGTCGAAGCAGGCGCAGAACCGTGCAAGTAGGCACGGAAGCGTCCAAGAAGGCGCGGCAGCATGCAAGAAGGCGCAGAAGAGTCCAAGCAGTCGCGGAAGCGTCCAAGCAGTCACAGAAGCGTCCAAGCAGGGGCGGTAGCGTCCAACCAGGCGCGGAAGAGTCCAAGAAGTCGCGGAAGCGTCCATACAGGCGCGGCAGCGTCCAAGCAGGCACGGAAGCGTCCAAGAAGGCGCGGCAGCATGCAAGAAGACGCAGAAGAGTCCAAGCAGGCGCGGAAGCGTCCAAACAGGAGGGGAAGCATGCAAGCAGGCGCGGAAGCGTCCAAGCAGGCGCGGTAGCGTCCAAGCAGGCGCGGAAGCGTCCAAGCAGGCGCGGTAGCGTCCAACCAGGCGCGGAAGCGACCAAGCAGTCGCGGAAGCGTCCAAGCAGGCGCGGTAGAGTCCAAGCAGTCGCGGAAGCGTCCAAGCAGGCGCGGTAGCGTCCCACCAGGCGCGGAAGCGACCAAGCAGTCGCGGAAGCGTCCAAGCAGGCACGGAAGCATGCAAGCAGGCGCGGAAGCGTCCAAGCAGTCATGGAAGCGTCCAAGCAGGCGCGGAAGCGTCCAAGCAGGCGCGGAAACGTCCAAGCAGGCGTGAAAGCGTCCAAGCAGGCTCGGAACCGTGCAAGCAGGCGCGGAAGCATGCAAGAAGGCGCGGAAGCGTCCAAGCAGGCGCGGTAGCGTCCAAGCAGGCGCGGAAGCGACCAAGCAGTCGCGGAAGCGTCCAAGCAGGCGCGGAAGCGTCCAAGCAGGCGCGGAAGCGTCCAGGCAGGCGCGGAAACGTCCAAGCAGGCGCGGAAGCATGCAAGAAGGCGCAGAAGTGTCCAAGCAGGCGCGGAAGCTTCCAAGCAGGCGCGGAAGCGTCCAAGCAGGCGCGGTAGCGTCCAACCAGGCGCGGAAGCGACCAAGCAGTCGCGGAAGCGTCCAAGCAGGCGCGGTAGCGTCCAAGCAGTCGCGGAAGCGTCCAAGCAGGCGCGGTAGGGTCCAAGCAGTCGCGGAAGCGTCCAAGCAGGCGCGGCAGCGTCCAAGTTGGCACGGAAACGTCCAAGTAGGCGCGGAAGCATGCAAGAAGGCGCAGAAGAATCCAAGCAGGCGCGGAAGCATGCAAGAAGGCGCAGAAGATTCCAAGCAGGCGCGGAAGCGTCCAAGCAGTCGCGGAAGCGTCCAAGCAGGCGCGGAAGCGTCCAAGCAGGCGCGGTAGCGTCCAACCAGGCGCGGAAGCTTCCAAGCAGTCGCGGAAGCGTCCAAGCAGGCGCGGTAGTGTCCAAGCTGGTGCGGAAACGTCCAAGCAGGCGCGGAAGCATGCAAGAAGGCGCAGAAGAGTCCAAGCAGGCGCGGAAGCGTCCAAGCAGGAGGGGAAGCATGCAAGCAGGCGCGGAAGCGTCCAAGCAGTCATGGAAGCTTCCAAGCAGGCGCGGAAGCATTCAAAAAGGCGTAGAAGAGTCCAAGCAGGCGCGGTAGGGTCCAAGCAGGCGCGGTAGCGTCCAAGCAGGCGCGGAAACGTCCAAGCAGGCGCGGAAGCATGCAAGAAGGCGCAGAAGTGTCCAAGCAGGCGCGGAAGCGTCCAAGCAGGCGCGGAAGCGGGCAAGCAGGCGCGGAAACGTCCAAGCAGGCGCGGTAGCGTCCAACCAGGCGCGGAAGCGACCAAGCAGTCGCGGAAGCGTCCAAGCAGTAGCGGAAGCGTCCAAGCAGGCGCGGTAGAGTCCAAGCAGTCGCGGAAGCGTCCAAGCAGGCGCGGTAGCGTCCCACCAGGCGCGGAAGCGACCAAGCAGTCGCGGAAGCGTCCAAGCAGGCACGGAAGCATGCAAGCAGGCGCGGAAGCGTCCAAGCAGTCATGGAAGCGTCCAAGCAGGCGCGGAAGCGTCCAAGCAGGCGCGGAAACGTCCAAGCAGGCGTGAAAGCGTCCAAGCAGTCTCGGAACCGTGCAAGCAGGCGCGGAAGCGTCCAAGCAGGCGCGGTAGCGTCCCACCAGGCGCGGAAGCGACCAAGCAGTCGCGGAAGCGCCCAAGCAGGCACGGAAGCATGCAAGCAGGCGCGGAAGCGTCCAAGCAGTGATGGAAGCGTCCAAGCAGGCGCGGAAGCGTCCAAGCAGGCGCGGAAACGTCCAAGCAGGCGTGAAAGCGTCCAAGCAGTCTCGGAACCGTGCAAGCAGGCGCGGAAGCATGCAAGAAGGCGCGGAAGCGTCCAAGCAGGCGCGGTAGCGTCCAAGCAGGCGCGGAAGCATGCAAGAAGGCGCAGAAGTGTCCAAGCAGGCGCGGAAGCGTCCAAGCAGGCGCGGAAGCGGGCAAGCAGGCGCGGAAACGTCCAAGCAGGCGCGGTAGCGTCCAACCAGGCGCGGAAGCATGCAAGAAGGCGCAGAAGTGTCCAAGCAGGCGCGGAAGCGTCCAAGTAGGCGCGGAAGCATGCAAGAAGGCGCAGAAGAGTCCAAGCAGGCGCGGAAGCTTCCAAGCAGTCGCAGAAGCGTCCAAGCAGGCGCGGTAGCGTCCAAGCAGTCGCGGAAGCGTCCAAGCAGTCGCGGAAGCGTCCAAGCAGGCGCGGAAGCGTCCAAGCAGGCGCGGAAACGTCCAAGCAGGCGCGGAAGCATGGAAGAAGACGCAGAAGAGTCCAAGCAGGCGCGGAAGCGTCCAAGCAGGCGCGGAAACGTCCAAGCAGGCGCGGAAGCATGCAAGAAGGCGCAGAAGTGTCCAAGCAGGCGCGGAAGCGTCCAAGCAGGCGCGGAAGCGGGCAAGCAGGCGCGGAAACGTCCAAGCAGGCGCGGTAGCGTCCAACCAGGCGCGGAAGCGACCAAGCAGTCGCGGAAGCGTCCAAGCAGTAGCGGAAGCGTCCAAGCAGGCGCGGTAGAGTCCAAGCAGTCGCGGAAGCGTCCAAGCAGGCGCGGTAGCGTCCCACCAGGCGCGGAAGCGACCAAGCAGTCGCGGAAGCGTCCAAGCAGGCACGGAAGCATGCAAGCAGGCGCGGAAGCGTCCAAGCAGTCATGGAAGCGTCCAAGCAGGCGCGGAAGCGTCCAAGCAGGCGCGGAAACGTCCAAGCAGGCGTGAAAGCGTCCAAGCAGGCGCGGAAACGTCCAAGCTGGCGCGGAAGCATTCAAAAAGGCGTAGAAGAGTCCAAGCAGGCGCGGTAGGGTCCAAGCAGGCGCGGAAGCATGCAAGAAGGCGCAGAAGTGTCCAAGCAGGCGCGGAAGCTTCCAAGCAGGCGCGGAAGCGTCCAAGCAGTCATGGAAGCGTCCAAGCAGGCGCGGAAGCGGGCAAGCAGGCGCGGAAGCGTCCAAGCAGGCGCGGAAGCGTCTAAGCAGTCATGGAAGCGTCCAAGCAGGCGCGGAAGCGTCCAAGCAGGCGCGGTAGCGTCCAAGCAGTCGCGGAAGCGTCCAAGCAGTCGCGGAAGCGTCCAAGCAGGCGCGGAAGCGTCCAAGCAGGCGCGGTAGCGTCCAAGCAGGCGCGGAAGCGTCCAAGCAGTCGCGGAAGCGTCCAAGCAGTAGCGGAAGCGTCCAAGCAGGCGCGGTAGAGTCCAAGCAGTCGCGGAAGCGTCCAAGCAGGCGCGGTAGCGTCCCACCAGGCGCGGAAGCGACCAAGCAGTCGCGGAAGCGTCCAAGCAGGCACGGTAGCATGCAAGCAGGCGCGGAAGCGTCCAAGCAGTCATGGAAGCGTCCAAGCAGGCGCGGAAGCGTCCAAGCAGGCGCGGAAACGTCCAAGCAGGCGTGAAAGCGTCCAAGCAGGCGCGGAAACGTCCAAGCTGGCGCGGAAGCATTCAAAAAGGCGTAGAAGAGTCCAAGCAGGCGCGGTAGGGTCCAAGCAGGCGCGGAAGCATGCAAGAAGGCGCAGAAGTGTCCAAGCAGGCGCGGAAGCTTCCAAGCAGGCGCGGAAGCGTCCAAGCAGTCATGGAAGCGTCCAAGCAGGCGCGGAAGCGGGCAAGCAGGCGCGGAAGCGTCCAAGCAGGCGCGGAAGCGTCTAAGCAGTCATGGAAGCGTCCAAGCAGGCGCGGAAGCGTCCAAGCAGGCGCGGTAGCGTCCAAGCAGTCGCGGAAGCGTCCAAGCAGTCGCGGAAGCGTCCAAGCAGGCGCGGAAGCGTCCAAGCAGGCGCGGTAGCGTCCAAGCAGGCGCGGAAGCGTCCAAGCAGTCGCGGAAGCGTCCAAGCAGGCGCGGTAGGGTCCAAGCAGGCGCGGAAGCATGCAAGAAGGCGCAGAAGTGTCCAAGCAGTCGCGGAAACGTCCAAGCAGGCGCGGTAGCGTCCAAGCAGGAGGGGAAGCATGCAAGCAGGCGCGGAAGCGTCCAAGCAGGCGCGGAAACGTCCAAGTAGGCGCGGAAGCATGCAAGAAGGCGCAGAAGAGTCCAAGCAGGCGCGGAAGCTTCCAAGCAGTCGCAGAAGCGTCCAAGCAGGCGCGGTAGCGTCCAAGCAGTCGCGGAAGCGTCCAAGCAGTCGCGGAAGCGTCCAAGCAGGCGCGGAAGCGTCCAAGCAGGCGCGGAAACGTCCAAGCAGGCGCGGAAGCATGGAAGAAGACGCAGAAGAGTCCAAGCAGGCGCGGAAGCGTCCAAGCAGGAGGGGAAGCATGCAAGCAGGCGCGGAAGCGTCCAAGCAGGCGCGGAAACGTCCAAGTAGGCGCGGAAGCATGCAAGAAGGCGCAGAAGAGTCCAAGCAGGCGCGGAAGCTTCCAAGCAGTCGCAGAAGCGTCCAAGCAGGCGCGGTAGCGTCCAAGCAGGCGCGGAAGCGTCCAAACAGGCGCGGCAGGGTCCAAGCAGGCGCGGAAACGTCCAAGCAGGCGCGGAAGCATGCAAGAAGACGCAGAACAGTCCAAGCAGGCGCGGAAGCGTCCAAGCAGGCGCGGTAGCGTCCAAGCAGGCGCGGAAGCGTCCAAGCAGTCGCGGAAGCGTCCAAGCAGGCGCGGTAGGGTCCAAGCAGGCGCGGTAGCGTCCAAGCAGGCGCGGAAACGTCCAAGCAGGCGCGGTAGCGTCCAAGCAGGCGCGGAAACGTCCAAGCAGGCGCGGAAGCATTCAAAAAGGCGTAGAAGAGTCCAAGCAGGCGCGGTAGGGTCCAAGCAGGCGCGGAAGCATGCAAGAAGGCGCAGAAGTGTCCAAGCAGTCGCGGAAACGTCCAAGCAGGCGCGGTAGCGTCCAACCAGGCGCGGAAGCGACCAAGCAGTCGCGGAAGCGTCCAAGCAGTAGCGGAAGCGTCCAAGCAGGCGTGGTAGAGTCCAAGCAGTCGCGGAAGCGTCCAAGCAGGCGCGATAGCGTCCCACCAGGCGCGGAAGCGACCAAGCAGTCGCGGAAGCGTCCAAGCAGGCACGGAAGCATGCAAGCAGGCGCGGAAGCTTCCAAGCAGTCATGGAAGCGTCCAAGCAGTCGCGGAAGCGTCCAAGCAGGCGCGGAAGCGTCCAAGCAGGCGCGGAAACGTCCAAGCAGGCGCGGAAGCATGGAAGAAGACGCAGAAGAGTCCAAGCAGGCGCGGAAGCGTCCAAGCAGGAGGGGAAGCATGCAAGCAGGCGCGGAAGCGTCCAAGCAGTGATGGAAGCGTCCAAGCAGGCGCGGAAGCGTCCAAGCAGGCGCGGAAACGTCCAAGCAGGCGTGAAAGCGTCCAAGCAGTCTCGGAACCGTGCAAGCAGGCGCGGAAGCATGCAAGAAGGCGCGGAAGCGTCCAAGCAGGCGCGGTAGCGTCCAAGCAGGCGCGGTAGCGTCCAACCAGGCGCGGAAGCGGCAAGCAGTCGCGGAAGCGTCCAAGCAGTAGCGGAAGCGTCCAAGCAGGCGCGGTAGAGTCCAAGCAGTCGCGGAAGCGTCCAAGCAGGCGCGGTAGCGTCCCACCAGGCGCGGAAGCGACCAAGCAGTCGCGGAAGCGTCCAAGCAGGCACGGAAGCATGCAAGCAGGCGCGGAAGCGTCCAAGCAGTCATGGAAGCGTCCAAGCAGGCGCGGAAGCGTCCAAGCAGGCGCGGAAACGTCCAAGCAGGCGTGAAAGCGTCCAAGCAGGCGCGGAAACGTCCAAGCTGGCGCGGAAGCATTCAAAAAGGCGTAGAAGAGTCCAAGCAGGCGCGGTAGGGTCCAAGCAGGCGCGGAAGCATGCAAGAAGGCGCAGAAGTGTCCAAGCAGGCGCGGAAGCTTCCAAGCAGGCGCGGAAGCGTCCAAGCAGTCATGGAAGCGTCCAAGCAGGCGCGGAAGCGGGCAAGCAGGCGCGGAAACGTCCAAGCAGGCGCGGAAGCATGCAAGAAGGCGCAGAAGAGTCCAAGCAGGCGCGGAAGCATGCAAGAAGGCGCAGAAGAGTCCAAGCAGGCGCGGAAGCGTCCAAGCAGTCGCGGAAGCGTCCAAGCAGGCGCGGTAGCGTCCAAGCTGGCGCGGAAACGTCCAAGCAGGCGCGGAAGCATGCAAGAAGGCGCAGAAGAGTCCAAGCAGGCGCGGAAGCGTCCAAGCAGGCGCGGAAGCGTCCAAGCAGGCGCGGTAGCGTCCAAGCAGTCGCGGAAGCGTCCAAGCAGGCGCGGTAGCGTCCAAGCTGGCGCGGAAACGTCCAAGCAGGCGCGGAAGCATGCAAGAAGGCGCAGAAGAGTCCAAGCAGGCGCGGAAGCGTCCAAGCAGTCGCGGAAGCGTCCAAGCAGGCGCGGTAGCGTCCAAGCTGGCGCGGAAACGTCCAAGCAGGCGCGGAAGCATGCAAGAAGGCGCAGAAGAGTCCAAGCAGGCGCGGAAGCGTCCAAGCAGTCGCGGAAGCGTCCAAGCAGGCGCGGTAGCGTCCAAGCTGGCGCGGAAACGTCCAAGCAGGCGCGGAAGCATGCAAGAAGGCGCAGAAGAGTCCAAGCAGGCGCGGAAGCGTCCAAGCAGGCGCGGAAGCGTCCAAGCAGGCGCGGTAGCGTCCAAGCTGGCGCGGAAACGTCCAAACAGGCGCGGAAGCATGCAAGAAGACGCAGAAGAGTTCAAGCAGGCGCGGAAGCATCCAAGCAGGAGGGGAAGCATGCAAGCAGGCGCGGAAGCGTCCAAGCAGGCGCGGAAACGTCCAAGTAGGCGCGGAAGCATGCCAGAAGGCGCGGAAGCGTCCAAGCAGGCGTGGAAGCGTCCAAGCAGGCGGGGAAGCATGCAAGAAGACGCAGAAGAGTCCAAGCAGGCGCGGAAGCGTCCAAGCAGTCGCGGAAGCATCCAAGCTGTCGCGGAAGCGTCCAAGCAGGCGCGGTAGCGTCCAACCAGGCGCGGAAACGTCCAAGCAGGCGCGGAAGCGTCCAAGCAGGGGCGGAAGCGTCCAAGCAGGCGCGGAAACGTCCAAGCAGGCGCGGAAGCATGCAAGAAGACGCAGAAGAGTCCAAGCAGGCGCGGAAGCGTCCAAGCAGGAGGGGAAGCATGCAAGCAGGCGCGGAAGCGTCCAAGCAGGCGCGGAAACCTCCAAGTAGGCGCGGAAGCTTGCCAGAAGGCGCGGAAGCGTCCAAGCAGGCGCGGAAGCGTCCAAGCAGTCGCGGAAGCGTCCAAGCAGGCGCGGTAGCGTCCAAGCAGGCGCGGAAACGTCCAAGCAGGCGCGGAAGCATGCAAGAAGACGCAGCAGAGTCCAAACAGGCGCGGAAGCGTCCAAGCAGGCGCGGAAGAGTCCAAGAAGACGCGGAAGCGTCCAAGAAGGCGCGGTAGCGTCCAAGCAGTCGCGGAAACGACCAAGCAGGCGCGGAAACGTCCAAGCCAGCGTGGAAGAGTACAAGCAGGTGCGGAAGCGTCGAAGCAGGCGCAGAACCGTGCAAGTAGGCACGGAAGCGTCCAAGAAGGCGCGGCAGCATGCAAGAAGGCGCAGAAGAGTCCAAGCAGTCGCGGAAGCGTCCAAGCAGTCACAGAAGCGTCCAAGCAGGGGCGGTAGCGTCCAACCAGGCGCGGAAGAGTCCAAGAAGTCGCGGAAGCGTCCATACAGGCGCGGCAGCGTCCAAGCAGGCACGGAAGCGTCCAAGAAGGCGCGGCAGCATGCAAGAAGACGCAGAAGAGTCCAAGCAGGCGCGGAAGCGTCCAAACAGGAGGGGAAGCATGCAAGCAGGCGCGGAAGCGTCCAAGCAGGCGCGGTAGCGTCCAAGCAGGCGCGGAAGCGTCCAAGCAGGCGCGGTAGCGTCCAACCAGGCGCGGAAGCGACCAAGCAGTCGCGGAAGCGTCCAAGCAGGCGCGGTAGAGTCCAAGCAGTCGCGGAAGCGTCCAAGCAGGCGCGGTAGCGTCCCACCAGGCGCGGAAGCGACCAAGCAGTCGCGGAAGCGTCCAAGCAGGCACGGAAGCATGCAAGCAGGCGCGGAAGCGTCCAAGCAGTCATGGAAGCGTCCAAGCAGGCGCGGAAGCGTCCAAGCAGGCGCGGAAACGTCCAAGCAGGCGTGAAAGCGTCCAAGCAGGCTCGGAACCGTGCAAGCAGGCGCGGAAGCATGCAAGAAGGCGCGGAAGCGTCCAAGCAGGCGCGGTAGCGTCCAAGCAGGCGCGGAAGCGACCAAGCAGTCGCGGAAGCGTCCAAGCAGGCGCGGAAGCGTCCAAGCAGGCGCGGAAGCGTCCAGGCAGGCGCGGAAACGTCCAAGCAGGCGCGGAAGCATGCAAGAAGGCGCAGAAGTGTCCAAGCAGGCGCGGAAGCTTCCAAGCAGGCGCGGAAGCGTCCAAGCAGGCGCGGTAGCGTCCAACCAGGCGCGGAAGCGACCAAGCAGTCGCGGAAGCGTCCAAGCAGGCGCGGTAGCGTCCAAGCAGTCGCGGAAGCGTCCAAGCAGGCGCGGTAGAGTCCAAGCAGTCGCGGAAGCGTCCAAGCAGGCGCGGTAGCGTCCCACCAGGCGCGGAAGCGACCAAGCAGTCGCTGAAGCGTCCAAGCAGGCACGGAAGCATGCAAGCAGGCGCGGAAGCGTCCAAGCAGTCATGGAAGCGTCCAAGCAGGCGCGGAAGCGTCCAAGCAGGCGCGGAAACGTCCAAGCAGGCGTGAAAGCGTCCAAGCAGTCTCGGAACCGTGCAAGCAGGCGCGGAAGCGTCCAAGCAGGCGCGGTAGCGTCCCACCAGGCGCGGAAGCGACCAAGCAGTCGCGGAAGCGCCCAAGCAGGCACGGAAGCATGCAAGCAGGCGCGGAAGCGTCCAAGCAGTGATGGAAGCGTCCAAGCAGGCGCGGAAGCGTCCAAGCAGGCGCGGAAACGTCCAAGCAGGCGTGAAAGCGTCCAAGCAGTCTCGGAACCGTGCAAGCAGGCGCGGAAGCATGCAAGAAGGCGCGGAAGCGTCCAAGCAGGCGCGGTAGCGTCCAAGCAGGCGCGGAAGCGTCCAAGCAGGCGCGGTAGCGTCCAAGCAGGTGCGGAAACGTCCAACCAGGCGCGGAAGCATGCAAGAAGGCGCAGAAGAGTCCAAGCAGGTGCGGAAGCGTCCAAGCAGGCGCGGAAGCGTCCAAGCAGGCGCGGAAGCGTCCAAGCAGTCGCGGAAGCGTCCAAGCAGGCGCGGTAACGTCCAAGCAGGCGCGGAAACGTCCAAGCAGGCCCGGAAGCGTCCAAGCAGGCGCGGAAGCGTCCAAGCAGTCGCGGAAGCGTCCAATCAGTCGCGGAAGCGTCCAAGCAGGCGCGGAAGCGTCCAAGCAGGCGCGGAAGCGTCCAAGCAGTCGTGGGAGCGTCCAAGCAGGCGCGGTAGCGTCCAAGCAGGCGCGGAAGCATGCAAGAAGACGCAGAAGAGTCCAAGCAGGCGCGGAAGCATCCAACCAGGCGCGGAAGCGTCCAAGCAGTCGCGGAAGCGTCCAAGCAGGCGCGGTAGCGTCCAAGCAGGCGCGGTAGCGTCCAAGCAGGCGCGGAAACGTCCAAGCAGGCGCGGAAGCATGCAAGAAGGCGCAGAAGAGTCCAAGCAGGCGCGGAAGCGTCCAAGCAGTCGCGGAAGCGTCCAAGCAGGCGCGGTAGCGTCCAAGCAGGCGCGGCAGAGTCCAAGCAGGCGCGGAAGCGTCCAAGCAGGCGCGGAAACGTCCAAGTAGGCGCGGAAGCATGCAAGAAGGCGCAGAAGAGTCCAAGCAGGCGCGGAAGCGTCCAAGCAGACGCAGAAGCGTCCAAGCAGGCGCGGCAGCGTCCAAGCAGGCGCGGAAACGTCCAAGCAGGCGCGGAAGCATGCAAGAAGGCGCAGAAGAGTCCAAGCAGGCGCGGAAGCGTCCAAGCAGGAGGGGTAGCATGCAAGCAGGCGCTGAAGCGTCCAAGCAGGCGCGGAAACGTCCAAGTAGGCGCGGAAGCATGCAAGAAGACGCAGAAGAGTCCAAGCAGGCGCGGAAGCGTCCAAGCAGGCGCGGTAGCGTCCAAGCAGGTGCGGAAACGTCCAAGCAGGCGCGGAAGCATGCAAGAAGACGCAGAAGCGTCCAAGCAGTCGCGGAAACGTCCAAGCAGGCGCGGTAGCGTCCAAGCAGGCGCTGAAGCGTCCAAGCAGGCGCGGAAACGTCCAAGTAGGCGCGGAAGCATGCAAGAAGACGCAGAAGAGTCCAAGCAGGCGCGGAAGCGTCCAAGCAGGCGCGGTAGCGTCCAAGCAGGTGCGGAAACGTCCAAGCAGGCGCGGAAGCATGCAAGAAGACGCAGAAGCGTCCAAGCAGTCGCGGAAACGTCCAAGCAGGCGCGGAAGCGTCCAAGCAGGAGGGGTAGCATGCAAGCAGGCGCTGAAGCGTCCAAGCAGGCGCGGAAACGTCCAAGCAGGCGCGGAAGCATGCAAGAAGACGCAGAAGCGTCCAAGCAGTCGCGGAAACGTCCAAGCAGGCGCGGTAGCGTCCAAGCAGGCGCGGTAGCGTCCAAGTAGGCGCGGCAGCATGCAAGAAGGCGCAGAAGATTCCTATCAGGCGCGGAAGCGTCCAAGCAGACGCGGAAGCGTCCAAGCAGGCGCGGTAGCGTCCAACCAGGCGCGGAAGCGTCCAAGCAGTCGCGGCAGCGTCCAAGCAGGCGCGGAAGCGTCCAAGCAGTCGCGGAAGCGTCCAAGCAGGCGGGGAAGCATGCAAGCAGGCGCGGAAACATCCAAGTAGGCGCGGCAGCATGCAAGAAGGCGCAGGAGAGTCCAAGCAGTCGCGGAAGCGTCCAAGCAGTCGCGGAAGCCTCCAAGCAGGCGCGGTAGCGTCCAAGCAGGCGCGGTAGCGTCCAAGCAGGCGTGGGAGCGTCCAAGCAGGCGCGGAAGCGTCCCAGCAGGCGCGGAAGCATGCAAGAAGGCGCAGAAGAGTCCAAGCAGGCGCGGAAGCGTCCTAGCAGTCGCGGAAGAGTCCAAGCAGTCGCGGAAGCGTCCAAGCAATCGCGGAAGCGTCCAAGCAGGCGCGGATGCGTCCAAGCAGGTGCGGAAGCGTCCAAGCAGGCGCGGAAGCGGGCAAGCAGGCGCGGAAACGTCCAAGCAGGCGCGGAAGCATGCAAGAAGGCGCAGAAGAGTCCAAGCAGGCGCGGAAGCATGCAAGAAGGCGCAGAAGAGTCCAAGCAGGCGCGGAAGCGTCCAAGCAGTCGCGGAAGCGTCCAAGCAGGCGCGGTAGCGTCCAAGCTGGCGCGGAAACGTCCAAGCAGGCGCGGAAGCATGCAAGAAGGCGCAGAAGAGTCCAAGCAGGCGCGGAAGCGTCCAAGCAGGCGCGGAAGCGTCCAAGCAGGCGCGGTAGCGTCCAAGCAGTCGCGGAAGCGTCCAAGCAGGCGCGGTAGCGTCCAAGCTGGCGCGGAAACGTCCAAGCAGGCGCGGAAGCATGCAAGAAGGCGCAGAAGAGTCCAAGCAGGCGCGGAAGCGTCCAAGCAGTCGCGGAAGCGTCCAAGCAGGCGCGGTAGCGTCCAAGCTGGCGCGGAAACGTCCAAGCAGGCGCGGAAGCATGCAAGAAGGCGCAGAAGAGTCCAAGCAGGCGCGGAAGCGTCCAAGCAGTCGCGGAAGCGTCCAAGCAGGCGCGGTAGCGTCCAAGCTGGCGCGGAAACGTCCAAGCAGGCGCGGAAGCATGCAAGAAGGCGCAGAAGAGTCCAAGCAGGCGCGGAAGCGTCCAAGCAGGCGCGGAAGCGTCCAAGTAGGCGCGGAAGCATGCAAGAAGACGCAGAAGAGTCCAAGCAGGCGCGGAAGCGTCCAAGCAGGCGCGGTAGCGTCCAAGCAGGTGCGGAAACGTCCAAGCAGGCGCGGAAGCATGCAAGAAGACGCAGAAGCGTCCAAGCAGTCGCGGAAACGTCCAAGCAGGCGCGGAAGCGTCCAAGCAGGAGGGGTAGCATGCAAGCAGGCGCTGAAGCGTCCAAGCAGGCGCGGAAACGTCCAAGCAGGCGCGGAAGCATGCAAGAAGACGCAGAAGCGTCCAAGCAGTCGCGGAAACGTCCAAGCAGGCGCGGTAGCGTCCAAGCAGGCGCGGTAGCGTCCAAGTAGGCGCGGCAGCATGCAAGAAGGCGCAGAAGATTCCTATCAGGCGCGGAAGCGTCCAAGCAGACGCGGAAGCGTCCAAGCAGGCGCGGTAGCGTCCAACCAGGCGCGGAAGCGTCCAAGCAGTCGCGGCAGCGTCCAAGCAGGCGCGGAAGCGTCCAAGCAGTCGCGGAAGCGTCCAAGCAGGCGGGGAAGCATGCAAGCAGGCGCGGAAACATCCAAGTAGGCGCGGCAGCATGCAAGAAGGCGCAGGAGAGTCCAAGCAGTCGCGGAAGCGTCCAAGCAGTCGCGGAAGCCTCCAAGCAGGCGCGGTAGCGTCCAAGCAGGCGCGGTAGCGTCCAAGCAGGCGTGGGAGCGTCCAAGCAGGCGCGGAAGCGTCCCAGCAGGCGCGGAAGCATGCAAGAAGGCGCAGAAGAGTCCAAGCAGGCGCGGAAGCGTCCTAGCAGTCGCGGAAGAGTCCAAGCAGTCGCGGAAGCGTCCAAGCAATCGCGGAAGCGTCCAAGCAGGCGCGGATGCGTCCAAGCAGGTGCGGAAACGTCCAAGCAGGCGCGGAAGCATGCAAGAAGACGCAGAAGCGTCCAAGCAGTCGCGGAAACGTCCAAGCAGGCGCGGTAGCGTCCAACCAGGCGCGGAAGCGTCCAAGAAGTCGCGGAAGCGTCCAAGCAGGCGCGGTAGCGTCCAAGCAGGCGCGGAAACGTCCAAGCAGGCGCGGAAGCGTCCAAGCAGGCGCGGAAGCGTCCAAGCAGTCGCGGAAGCGTCCAAGCAGGCGCGGTAGCGTCCAAGCAGGCGTGGGAGCGTCCAAGCAGGCGCGGAAGCGTCCAAGCAGGCGCGGAAGCATGCAAGAAGGCGCAGAAGAGTCCAAGCAGGCGCGGAAGCGTCCTAGCAGTCGCGGAAGAGTCCAAGCAGGCGCGGAAGCGTCCAAGCAGTCGCGGAAGCGTCCAAGCAGGCGCGGAAGCGTCCAAGCAGTCGCGGAAGCGTCCAAGCAGGCGCGGTAACGTCCAAGTAGGCGCGGAAGCATGCAAGAAGGCGCGGAAGCGTCCAAGCAGGCGCGGTAGCGTCCAAGCA
This sequence comes from Cerceris ruficornis, assembly GCA_963989415.1. Taxonomy (NCBI): domain Eukaryota; kingdom Metazoa; phylum Arthropoda; class Insecta; order Hymenoptera; family Crabronidae; genus Cerceris; species Cerceris ruficornis. Next base: position 64,879,817 of record OZ022517.1, on the reverse strand, counting down.
GGCGCGGAAACGTCCAACCAGGCGCGGAAGCATGCAAGAAGGCGCAGAAGAGTCCAAGCAGGTGCGGAAGCGTCCAAGCAGGCGCGGAAGCGTCCAAGCAGGCGCGGAAGCGTCCAAGCAGTCGCGGAAGCGTCCAAGCAGGCGCGGTAACGTCCAAGCAGGCGCGGAAACGTCCAAGCAGGCCCGGAAGCGTCCAAGCAGGCGCGGAAGCGTCCAAGCAGTCGCGGAAGCGTCCAATCAGTCGCGGAAGCGTCCAAGCAGGCGCGGAAGCGTCCAAGCAGGCGCGGAAGCGTCCAAGCAGTCGTGGGAGCGTCCAAGCAGGCGCGGTAGCGTCCAAGCAGGCGCGGAAGCATGCAAGAAGACGCAGAAGAGTCCAAGCAGGCGCGGAAGCGTCCAACCAGGCGCGGAAGCGTCCAAGCAGGCGCGGTAGCGTCCAACCAGGCGCGGAAGCGTCCAAGCAGTCGCGGAAGCGTCCAAGCAGTCGCGGTAGAGTCCAAGCAGGCGGGGAAGCATGCAAGCAGGCGCGGTAGCGTCCAAGCAGGCACGGAAGCGTCCAAGCAGGCGCGGAAGCGTCCAAGCAGGCGCGGAAGCGTCCAAGTAGGCGCGGTAGCTTCCATATAGGCGCGGAAGCGTCCAAGCAGGCGCGGAACCGTGCAAGCAGGCGCGGAAGCATCCATATAGGCGCGAAAGCGTCAAAGCAGTCGCGGAAGCGTCCAAGCAGGCGCGGAAGCGTCCAAGCAGGCACGGAAGCATCCATATAGGCGCGAAAGCGTCAAAGCAGGCGCGGAAGCGTCCAAGCAGGCGCGGAAACGTCCAAGTAGGCGCGGAAGCATGCAAGAAGGAGCAGAAGAGTCCAAGCAGGCGCGGAAGCCTGCAAGCAGGCGCGGAAGCGTCCAAGCAGGCGCGGAAGCGTCCAAGCAGGCGCGGAAGCGTCCAAGTAGGCGCGGAAGCATCCATATAGGCGCGAAAGCGTCAAAGCAGGCGCGGAAGCGTCCAAGCAGGCGCGGAAACGTCCAAGTAGGCGCGGAAGCATGCAAGAAGGAGCAGAAGAGTCCAAGCAGGCGCGGAAGCGTCCAAGCAGGCGCGGAAGCGTCCAAGCAGACGCAGAAGCGTCCAAACAGGCGCGGTAGCGTCCAAGCAGGCGCGGAAGAGTCCAAGAAGTCGCGGAAGCGTCCAAGCAGGCGCGGTAGCGTCCAAGCAGTCGCGGAAGAGTCCAAGCAGGCGCGGCAGAGTCCAAGCAGGCGCGGAAACGTCCAAGCAGGCGCGGAAGCATGCAAGAAGACGCAGAAGAGTCCAAGCAGGCGCGGAAGCGTCCAAGCAGTCGCAGAAGCGTCCAAGCTGGCGCGGAAGCGTCCAAGCAGGCGCGGAAGCATGCAAGCAGGCGCGGAAGCGTCCAAGCAGTCGCGGAAGCGTCCAAGCAGGCGCGGAAGAGTCCAAGAAGTCGCGGAAGCGTCCAAGCAGGCGCGGTAGCGTCCAACCAGGCGCGGAAGCGTCCTAGCAGTCGCAGAAACGTACAAGCAGGCGCGGAAGCGTCCAAGCAGGCGCGGAAGCGTCCAAGCAGGCGGGGAAGCATGCACGCAGGCGCGGAAGCGTCCAAGCAGGCGCGGAAACGTCGAAGTAGGCGCGGCAGCATGCAAGAAGGCGCAGAAGAGTCCAAGCAGGCGGGGAAGCGTCCAAGCAGGCGCGGAAGCATGCAAGCAGGCGCGGAAGCGTCCAGGCAGTCGCGGAAGCGTCCAAGCAGTCGCGGAAGCGTCCAAGCAGTCGCGGAAGCGTCCAAGCAGTCGCGGAAGCGTCCAAGCAGGCGCGGTAGCGTCCAAGCAGGCGCGGAAGCATGCAAGAAGACGCAGAAGAGTTCAAGCAGGCGCGGAAGCGTCCAAGCAGGAGGGGAAGCATGCAAGCAGGCGCGGAAGCATCCAAGCAGGCGCGGAAACGTCCAAGTAGGCGCGGAAGCATGCAAGAAGGCGCAGAGGAGTCCAAGCAGGCGCGGAAGCGTCCAAGCAGTCGCAGAACCGTCCAAGCAGTCGCGGTAGCGTCCAACCAGGCGCGGAAGAGTCCAAGAAGTCGCGGAAGCGTCCAAACAGGCGCGGCAGCGTCCAGGCAGGGGCGGAAACGTCCAAGCAGGCGCGGAAGCATGCAAGAAGACGCAGAAGAGTCCAAGCAGGCGCGGAAGCGTCCAAGCAGGAGGGGAAGCATGCAAGCAGGCGCGGAAGCGTCCAAGCAGGCGCGGAAACGTCCAAGTAGGCGCGGAAGCATGCAAGAAGGCGCAGAAGAGTCCAAGCAGGCGCGGAAGCGTCCAAGCAGTCGCAGAAGCGTCCAAGCAGGCGCGGTAGAGTCCAACCAGGCGCGGAAGCGTCCAAGCAGTCACGGAAGCGTCCAAGCAGTCGCGGTAGAGTCCAAGCAGGCGGGGAAGCATGCAAGCAGGCGCGGTAGCGTCCAAGTAGGCACGGAAGCGTCCAAGCAGGCGCGGAAGCGTCCAAGCAGGCGCGGAAGCGTCCAAGTAGGCGCGGTAGCTTCCATATAGGCGCGGAAGCGTCCAAGCAGGCGCGGAACCGTGCAAGCAGGCGCGGAAGCATCCATATAGGCGCGAAAGCGTCAAAGCAGGCGCGGAAGCGTCCAAGCAGGCGCGGAAGCGTCCAAGCAGGCGCGGTAGCGTCCAACCAGGCGCGGAAGCGTCCAAGCAGGCGCGGAAGCGTCCAAGTAGGCGCGGTAGCTTCCATATAGGCGCGGAAGCGTCCAAGCAGGCGCGGAACCGTGCAAGCAGGCGCGGAAGCATCCATATAGGCGCGAAAGCGTCAAAGCAGTCGCGGAAGCGTCCAAGCAGGCGCGGAAGCGTCCAAGCAGGCACGGAAGCATCCATATAGGCGCGAAAGCGTCAAAGCAGGCGCGGAAGCGTCCAAGCAGGCGCGAAAACGTCCAAGTAGGCGCGGAAGCATGCAAGAAGGAGCAGAAGAGTCCAAGCAGGCGCGGAAGCGTGCAAGCAGGCGCGTAAGCGTCCAAGCAGGCGCGGAAGCGTCCAAGCAGGCGCGGAAGCGTCCAAGTAGGCGCGGAAGCATCCATATAGGCGCGAAAGCGTCAAAGCAGGCGCGGAAGCGTCCAAGCAGGCGCGGAAACGTCCAAGTAGGCGCGGAAGCATGCAAGAAGGAGCAGAAGAGTCCAAGCAGGCGCGGAAGCGTCCAAGCAGGCGCGGAAGCGTCCAAGCAGACGCAGAAGCGTCCAAACAGGCGCGGTAGCGTCCAAGCAGGCGCGGAAGAGTCCAAGAAGTCGCGGAAGCGTCCAAGCAGGCGCGGTAGCGTCCAAGCAGTCGCGGAAGAGTCCAAGCAGGCGCGGCAGAGTCCAAGCAGGCGCGGAAACGTCCAAGCAGGCGCGGAAGCATGCAAGAAGACGCAGAAGAGTCCAAGCAGGCGCGGAAGCGTCCAAGCAGTCGCAGAAGCGTCCAAGCTGGCGCGGAAGCGTCCAAGCAGGCGCGGAAGCATGCAAGCAGGCGCGGAAGCGTCCAAGCAGTCGCGGAAGCGTCCAAGCAGGCGCGGAAGAGTCCAAGAAGTCGCGGAAGCGTCCAAGCAGGCGCGGTAGCGTCCAACCAGGCGCGGAAGCGTCCTAGCAGTCGCAGAAACGTACAAGCAGGCGCGGAAGCGTCCAAGCAGGCGCGGAAGCGTCCAAGCAGGCGGGGAAGCATGCACGCAGGCGCGGAAGCGTCCAAGCAGGCGCGGAAACGTCCAAGTAGGCGCGGCAGCATGCAAGAAGGCGCAGAAGAGTCCAAGCAGGCGGGGAAGCGTCCAAGCAGGCGCGGAAGCGTCCTAGCAGGCGCGGTAGAGTCCAAGCAGGCGCGGAAACGTCCAAGTAGGCGCGGCAGCATGCAAGAAGGCGCAGAAGATTCCTATCAGGCGCGGAAGCGTCCAAGCAGGCGGGGAAGCATGCAAGCAGGCGCGGAAGCGTCCACGCATGCGCGGAAACGTCCAAGTAGGCGCGGCAGCATGCAAGAAGGCGCAGAAGAGTCCAAGCAGGCGCGGAAGCGTCCAAGCAGGCGCGGTAGCGTCCAAGCAAGCGCGGAAGCGTCCAAGCAGGCGCGGAAGCGTCCAAGCAGGCGCGGAAGCGTCCAAGCAGTCGCGGAAGCGTCCAAGCAGGCGCGGTAGCGTCCAAGCAGGCGCGGAAGCGTCCAAGCAGGCGCGGAAGCGTCCAAGCAGTCGCGGAAGCGTCCAAGCAGGCGCGGTAGCGTCCAAGCAGGCGCGGAAACGTCCAAGCAGGCGCGGAAGAGTCCAAGCAGGCGCGGTAACGTCCAAGTAGGCGCGGAAGCATGCAAGAAGGCGCGGAAGCGTCCAAGCAGGCGCGGTAGCGTCCAAGCAGGCGCGGAAACGTCCAACCAGGCGCGGAAGCATGCAAGAAGGCGCAGAAGAGTCCAAGCAGGTGCGGAAGCGTCCAAGCAGGCGCGGAAGCGTCCAAGCAGGCGCGGAAGCGTCCAAGCAGTCGCGGCAGCGTCAAAGCAGGCGCGGTAACGTCCAAGTAGGCGCGGAAGCATGCAAGAAGGCGCGGAAGCGTCCAAGCAGGCGCGGTAGCGTCCAAGCAGGCGCGGAAACGTCCAACCAGGCGCGGAAGCATGCAAGAAGGCGCAGAAGAGTCCAAGCAGGTGCGGAAGCGTCCAAGCAGGCGCGGAAGCGTCCAAGCAGGCGCGGAAGCGTCCAAGCAGTCGCGGAAGCGTCCAAGCAGGCGCGGTAGCGTCCAAGCAGGCGTGGGAGCGTCCAAGCAGGCGCGGAAGCGTCCAAGCAGGCGCGGAAGCATGCAAGAAGGCGCAGAAGAGTCCAAGCAGGCGCGGAAGCGTCCTAGCAGTCGCGGAAGAGTCCAAGCAGGCGGGGAAGCGTCCAAGCAGTCGCGGAAGCGTCCAAGCAGGCGCGGAAGCGTCCAAGCAGTCGCGGAAGCGTCCAAGCAGGCGGGGAAGCATGCAAGCAGGCGCGGAAGCGTCCAAGCAGGCGCGGAAACATCCAAGTAGGCGCGGCAGCATGCAAGAAGGCGCAGGAGAGTCCAAGCAGCCGCGGAAGCGTCCAAGCAGTCGCGGAAGCCTCCAAGCAGGCGCGGTAGCGTCCAACCAGGCGCGGAAGCGTCCAAGCAGTCGCGGAAGCGTCCAAGCAGGCGCGGTAGAGTCCAAGCAGTCGCGGAAGCGTCCAAGCAGGCGCGGTAGCGTCCAAGCAGGCGCGGAAACGTCCAACCAGGCGCGGAAGCATGCAAGAAGGCGCAGAAGAGTCCAAGCAGGTGCGGAAGCGTCCAAGCAGGCGCGGAAGCGTCCAAGCAGGCGCGGAAGCATCCATATAGGCGCGGAAGCGTCCAAGCAGGCGCGGAAACGTCCATGTAGGGACGGAAGCATGCAAGAAGGCGCAGAAGAGTTCAAACAGGCGCGGAAGCGTCCAAGCAGGCGCGGAAGCGTCCAAGCAGGCGCGGAAACGTCCAAGCAGGCGCGGAAGCATGCAAGAAGACGCAGAAGAGTCCAAGCAGGCGCGGAAGCGTCCAAGCAGTCGCGGAAGCCTCCAAGCAGGCGTGGAAGAGTCCAAGCAGGCGTGGCAGCGTCCAAGCAGGCGCGGAAACGTCCAAGCAGGCGCGGAAGCATGCAAGAAGACGCAGAAGAGTCCAAGCAGGCGCGGAAGCGTCCAACCAGTCGCGGAAGCGTCCAAGCAGTCGCGGAAGCGTCCAAGCAGGCGCGGAAGCGTCCAAGCAGTCGCGGAAGCGTCCAAGCAGGCGGGGAAGCATGCAAGCAGGCGCGGAAACATCCAAGTAGGCGCGGCAGCATGCAAGAAGGCGCAGGAGAGTCCAAGCAGTCGCGGAAGCGTCCAAGCAGTCGCGGAAGCCTCCAAGCAGGCGCGGTAGCGTCCAAGCAGGCGCGGTAGCGTCCAAGCAGGCGTGGGAGCGTCCAAGCAGGCGCGGAAGCGTCCAAGCAGGCGCGGAAGCATGCAAGAAGGCGCAGAAGAGTCCAAGCAGCCGCGGAAGCCTCCAAGCAGGCGCGGTAGCGTCCAACCAGGCGCGGAAGCGTCCAAGCAGTCGCGGAAGCGTCCAAGCAGGCGGGGAAGCATGCAAGCAGGCGCGGAAACATCCAAGTAGGCGCGGCAGCATGCAAGAAGGCGCAGGAGAGTCCAAGCAGTCGCGGAAGCGTCCAAGCAGTCGCGGAAGCCTCCAAGCAGGCGCGGTAGCGTCCAAGCAGGCGCGGTAGCGTCCAAGCAGTCGCGGAAGCGTCCAAGCAGGCGCGGAAGCGTCCAAGCAGGCGTGGGAGCGTCCAAGCAGGCGCGGAAGCGTCCAAGCAGGCGCGGAAGCATGCAAGAAGACGCAGAAGAGTCCAAGCAGGCGCGGAAGCGTCCAAGCAGTCGCGGAAGCGTCCAAGCAGTCGCGGAAGCGTCCAAGCAGGCGCGGTAGCGTCCAAGCCGGTGCGGAAACGTCCAAGCAGGCGCGGAAGCATGCAAGAAGACGCAGTAGCGTCCAAGCAGTCGCGGAAACGTCCAAGCAGGCGCGGTAGCGTCCAAGCAGGCGCGGAAGCGTCCAAGCAGGCGCGGAAGCGTCCTAGCAGTCGCGGAAGAGTCCAAGCAGGCGCGGAAGCGTCCAAGCAGTCGCGGAAGCGTCCAAGCAGGCGCGGAAGCGTCCAAGCAGTCGCGGAAGCGTCCAAGCAGGCGCGGTAGCGTCCAAGCAGGCGCGGAAACGTCCAAGCAGGCGCGGATGAGTCCAAGCAGGCGCGGTAACGTCCAAGTAGGCGCGGAAGCATGCAAGAAGGCGCGGAAGCGTCCAAGCTGGCGCGGTAGCGTCCAAGCAGGCGCGGAAACGTCCAACCAGGCGCGGAAGCATGCAAGAAGGCGCAGAAGAGTCCAAGCAGGTGCGGAAGCGTCCAAGCAGGCGCGGAAGCGTCCAAGCAGGAGCGGAAGCGTCCAAGCAGTCGCGGAAGCGTCCAAGCAGGCGCGGTAGCATCCAAGCAGGCGTGGGAGCGTCCAAGCAGGCGCGGAAGCGTCCAAGCAGGCGCGGAAACATGCAAGAAGGCGCAGAAGAGTCCAAGCAGGCGAGGAAGCGTCCTAGCAGTCGCGGAAGAGTCCAAGCAGGCGCGGAAGCATGCAAGAAGGCGCAGAAGAGTCCAAGCAGGTGCGGAAGCGTCCAAGCAGGCGCGGAAGCGTCCAAGCAGGCGCGGAAGCGTCCAAGCAGTCGCGGAAGCGTCCAAGCAGGCGCGGTAGCGTCCAAGCAGGCGTGGGAGCGTCCAAGCAGGCGCGGAAGCGTCCAAGCAGGCGCGGAAGCATGCAAGAAGGCGCAGAAGAGTCCAAGCAGGCGCGGAAGCGTCCTAGCAGTCGCGGTAGCGTCCAAGCAGGCGCGGAAACGTCCAAGCAGGCGCGGAAGCGTCCAAGCAGGCGCGGAAGCGTCCAAGCAGGCGCGGAAGCGTCCAAGCAGTCGCGGAAGCGTCCAAGCAGGCGCGGTAGCGTCCAAGCAGGCGTGGGAGCGTCCAAGCAGGCGCGGAAGCGTCCAAGCAGGCGCGGAAGCATGCAAGAAGGCGCAGAAGAGTCCAAGCAGGCGCGGAAGCGTCCTAGCAGTCGCGGAAGAGTCCAAGCAGGCGGGGAAGCGTCCAAGCAGTCGCGGAAGCGTCCAAGCAGGCGCGGAAGCGTCCAAGCAGTCGCGGAAGCGTCCAAGCAGGCGCGGTAGCGTCCAAGCAGTCGCGGAAGTGTCCGAGCAGGCGCGGTAGCGTCCAAGCAGGCGCGGAAGCGTGCAAGCAGTCGCGGAAGCGTCCAAGCAGGCGCGGAAGCATGCAAGAAGACGCAGAAGAGTCCAAGCAGGCGCGGAAGCGTCCAAGCAGTCGCGGAAGCGTCCAAGCAGGCGCGGAAACGTCCAAGCAGGCGTGGAAGCGTCCAAGCAGACGCGGAAGCGTCCAAGCAGGCGCGGTAGCGTCCAACCAGGCGCGGAAGCGTCCAAGCAGTCGCGGAAGCGTCCAAGCAGGCGCGGAAGCGTCCAAGCAGTCGCGGAAGCGTCAAAGCAGGCGGGGAAGCATGCAAGCAGGCGCGGAAACATCCAAGTAGGCGCGGCAGCATGCAAGAAGGCGCAGGAGAGTCCAAGCAGTCGCGGAAGCGTCCAAGCAGTCGCGGAAGCCTCCAAGCAGGCGCGGTAGCGTCCAAGCAGGCGCGGTAGCGTCCAAGCAGGCGTGGGAGCGTCCAAGCAGGCGCGGAAGCGTCCAAGCAGGCGCGGAAGCATGCAAGAAGGCGCAGAAGAGTCCAAGCAGCCGCGGAAGCCTCCAAGCAGGCGCGGTAGCGTCCAACCAGGCGCGGAAGCGTCCAAGCAGTCGCGGAAGCGTCCAAGCAGGCGGGGAAGCATGCAAGCAGGCGCGGAAACATCCAAGTAGGCGCGGCAGCATGCAAGAAGGCGCAGGAGAGTCCAAGCAGTCGCGGAAGCGTCCAAGCAGTCGCGGAAGCCTCCAAGCAGGCGCGGTAGCGTCCAAGCAGGCGCGGTAGCGTCCAAGCAGTCGCGGAAGCGTCCAAGCAGGCGCGGAAGCGTCCAAGCAGGCGTGGGAGCGTCCAAGCAGGCGCGGAAGCGTCCAAGCAGGCGCGGAAGCATGCAAGAAGACGCAGAAGAGTCCAAGCAGGCGCGGAAGCGTCCAAGCAGTCGCGGAAGCGACCAAGCAGTCGCGGAAGCGTCCAAGCAGGCGCGGTAGCGTCCAAGCAGGTGCGGAAACGTCCAAGCAGGCGCGGAAGCATGCAAGAAGACGCAGAAGCGTCCAAGCAGTCGCGGAAACGTCCAAGCAGGCGCGGTAGCGTCCAACCAGGCGCGGAAGCGTCCAAGCAGTCGCGGAAGCGTCCAAGCAGGCGCGGTAGCGTCCAAGCAGGCGCGGAAACGTCCAAGCAGGCGCGGAAGCGTCCAAGCAGGCGCGGAAGCGTCCAAGCAGTCGCGGAAGCGTCCAAGCAGGCGCGGTAGCGTCCAAGCAGGCGTGGGAGCGTCCAAGCAGGCGCGGAAGCGTCCAAGCAGGCGCGGAAGCATGCAAGAAGGCGCAGAAGAGTCCAAGCAGGCGCGGAAGCGTCCTAGCAGTCGCGGAAGAGTCCAAGCAGGCGCGGAAGCGTCCAAGCAGTCGCGGAAGCGTCCAAGCAGGCGCGGAAGCGTCCAAGCTGGCGCGGTAGCGTCCAAGCAGGCGCGGAAACGTCCAACCAGGCGCGGAAGCATGCAAGAAGGCGCAGAAGAGTCCAAGCAGGTGCGGAAGCGTCCAAGCAGGCGCGGAAGCGTCCAAGCAGGCGCGGAAGCGTCCAAGCAGGCGCGGAAGCGTCCAAGCAGGCGCGGAAGCATGCAAGAAGGCGCAGAAGCGTCCAAGCAGGCGCGGAAGCGTCCTAGCAGTCGCGGAAGCGTCCACGCAGGTGCGGTAGCGTCCAAGCAGACGCGGAAACGTCCAAGCAGGCGCGGATGAGTCCAAGCAGGCGCGGTAACGTCCAAGTAGGCGCGGAAGCATGCAAGAAGGCGCGGAAGCGTCCAAGCTGGCGCGGTAGCGTCCAAGCAGGCGCGGAAACGTCCAACCAGGCGCGGAAGCATGCAAGAAGGCGCAGAAGAGTCCAAGCAGGTGCGGAAGCGTCCAAGCAGGCGCGGAAGCGTCCAAGCAGGCGCGGAAGCGTCCAAGCAGGCGCGGAAGCGTCCAAGCAGTCGCGGAAGCGTCCAAGCAGGCGTGGAAGAGTCCAAGCAGGCGTGGCAGCGTCCAAGCAGGCGCGGAAACGTCCAAGCAGGCGCGGAAGCATGCAAGAAGACGCAGAAGAGTCCAAGCAGGCGCGGAAGCGTCCAACCAGTCGCGGAAGCGTCCAAGCAGGCGCGGTAGCGTCCAAGCAGTCGCGGAAGTGTCCGAGCAGGCGCGGTAGCGTCCAAGCAGGCGCGGAAGCGTGCAAGCAGTCGCGGAAGCGTCCAAGCAGGCGCGGAAGCATGCAAGAAGACGCAGAAGAGTCCAAGCAGGCGCGGAAGCGTCCAAGCAGTCGCGGAAGCGTCCAAGCAGGCGCGGAAACGTCCAAGCAGGCGTGGAAGCGTCCAAGCAGACGCGGAAGCGTCCAAGCAGGCGCGGTAGCGTCCAACCAGGCGCGGAAGCGTCCAAGCAGTCGCGGAAGCGTCCAAGCAGGCGCGGAAGCGTCCAAGCAGTCGCGGAAGCGTCCAAGCAGGCGGGGAAGCATGCAAGCAGGCGCGGAAACATCCAAGTAGGCGCGGCAGCATGCAAGAAGGCGCAGGAGAGTCCAAGCAGTCGCGGAAGCGTCCAAGCAGTCGCGGAAGCCTCCAAGCAGGCGCGGTAGCGTCCAAGCAGGCGCGGTAGCGTCCAAGCAGGCGTGGGAGCGTCCAAACAGGCGCGGAAGCGTCCAAGCAGGCGCGGAAGCATGCAAGAAGGCGCAGAAGAGTCCAAGCAGCCGCGGAAGCCTCCAAGCAGGCGCGGTAGCGTCCAACCAGGCGCGGAAGCGTCCAAGCAGTCGCGGAAGCGTCCAAGCAGGCGGGGAAGCATGCAAGCAGGCGCGGAAGCGTCCAAGCAGTCGCGGAAGCGTCCAAGCAGGCGCGGTAGCGTCCAAGCAGACGCGGAAGCGTCCAAGCAGGCGCGGTAGCGTCCAACCAGGCGCGGAAGCGTCCAAGCAGTCGCGGAAGCGTCTACGCAGGCGCGGAAGCGTCCAAGCAGGCGCGGTAGCGTCCAAGCAGGTGCGGAAACGTCCAAGCAGGCGCGGAAGCATGCAAGAAGACGCAGAAGCGTCCAAGCAGTCGCGGAAACGTCCAAGCAGGCGCGGTAGCGTCCAACCAGGCGCGGAAGCGTCCAAGCAGTCGCGGAAGCGTCCAAGCAGGCGCGGTAGCGTCCAAGCAGGCGCGGAAACGTCCAAGCAGGCGCGGAAGCGTCCAAGCAGGCGCGGAAGCGTCCAAGCAGTCGCGGAAGCGTCCAAGCAGGCGCGGTAGCGTCCAAGCAGGCGTGGGAGCGTCCAAGCAGGCGCGGAAGCGTCCAAGCAGGCGCGGAAGCATGCAAGAAGGCGCAGAAGAGTCCAAGCAGGCGCGGAAGCGTCCTAGCAGTCGCGGAAGAGTCCAAGCAGGCGCGGAAGCGTCCAAGCAGTCGCGGAAGCGTCCAAGCAGGCGCGGAAGCGTCCAAGCAGTCGCGGAAGCGTCCAAGCAGGCGCGGAAACGTCCAAGCAGGCGCGGAAGCGTCCAAGCAGGCGCGGAAGCGTCCAAGCAGTCGCGGAAGCGTCCAAGCAGGCGCGGTAGCGTCCAAGCAGGCGTGGGAGCGTCCAAGCAGGCGCGGAAGCGTCCAAGCAGGCGCGGAAGCATGCAAGAAGGCGCAGAAGAGTCCAAGCAGGCGCGGAAGCGTCCTAGCAGTCGCGGAAGAGTCCAAGCAGGCGCGGAAGCGTCCAAGCAGTCGCGGAAGCGTCCAAGCAGGCGCGGAAGCGTCCAAGCAGTCGCGGAAGCGTCCACGCAGGCGCGGAAGCGTCCAAGCAGTCGCGGAAGCGTCCAAGCAGGCGGGGAAGCATGCAAGCAGGCGCGGAAACTTCCAAGTAGGCGCGGCAGCATGCAAGAAGGCGCAGGAGAGTCCAAGCAGTCGCGGAAGCGTCCAAGCAGTCGCGGAAGCCTCCAAGCAGGCGCGGTAGCGTCCAAGCAGGCGCGGTAGCGTCCAAGCAGGCGTGGGAGCGTCCAAGCAGGCGCGGAAGCGTCCAAGCAGGCGCGGAAGCATGCAAGAAGGCGCAGAAGAGTCCAAGCAGCCGCGGAAGCCCCCAAGCAGGCGCGGTAGCGTCCAACCAGGCGCGGAAGCGTCCAAGCAGTCGCGGAAGCGTCCAAGCAGGCGGGGAAGCATGCAAGCAGGCGCGGAAACATCCAAGTAGGCGCGGAAGCATGCAAGAAGGCGCGGAAGCGTCCAAGCTGGCGCAGTAGCGTCCAAGCAGGCGCGGAAACGTCCAACCAGGCGCGGAAGCATGCAAGAAGGCGCAGAAGAGTCCAAGCAGGTGCGGAAGCGTCCAAGCAGGCGCGGTAGCGTCCAAGCAGACGCGGAAGCGTCCAAGCAGGCGCGGTAGCGTCCAACCAGGCGCGGAAGCGTCCAAGCAGTCGCGGAAGCGTCCACGCAGGCGCGGAAGCGTCCAAGCAGGCGCGGAAGCATGCAAGAAGACGCAGAAGAGTCCAAGCAGGCGCGGAAGCGTCCAAGCAGTCGCGGAAGCGTCCAAGCAGGCGCGGAAACGTCCAAGCAGGCGTGGAAGCGTCCAAGCAGACGCGGAAGCGTCCAAGCAGGCGCGGTAGCGTCCAACCAGGCGCGGAAGCGTCCAAGCAGTCGCGGAAGCGTCCAAGCAGGCGCGGAAGCGTCCAAGCAGTCGCGGAAGCGTCCAAGCAGGCGCGGAAGCGTCCAAGCAGTCGCGGAAGCGTCCAAGCAGGCGCGGTAGCGTCCAAGCAGGCGCGGAAACGTCCAAGCAGGCGCGGATGAGTCCAAGCAGGCGCGGTAACGTCCAAGTAGGCGCGGAAGCATGCAAGAAGGCGCGGAAGCGTCCAAGCTGGCGCGGTAGCGTCCAAGCAGGCGCGGAAACGTCCAACCAGGCGCGGAAGCATGCAAGAAGGCGCAGAAGAGTCCAAGCAGGTGCGGAAGCGTCCAAGCAGGCGCGGAAGCGTCCAAGCAGGAGCGGAAGCGTCCAAGCAGTCGCGGAAGCGTCCAAGCAGGCGCGGTAGCATCCAAGCAGGCGTGGGAGCGTCCAAGCAGGCGCGGAAGCGTCCAAGCAGGCGCGGAAACATGCAAGAAGGCGCAGAAGAGTCCAAGCAGGCGAGGAAGCGTCCTAGCAGTCGCGGAAGAGTCCAAGCAGGCGCGGAAGCATGCAAGAAGGCGCAGAAGAGTCCAAGCAGGTGCGGAAGCGTCCAAGCAGGCGCGGAAGCGTCCAAGCAGGCGCGGAAGCGTCCAAGCAGTCGCGGAAGCGTCCAAGCAGGCGCGGTAGCGTCCAAGCAGGCGTGGGAGCGTCCAAGCAGGCGCGGAAGCGTCCAAGCAGGCGCGGAAGCATGCAAGAAGGCGCAGAAGAGTCCAAGCAGGCGCGGAAGCGTCCTAGCAGTCGCGGTAGCGTCCAAGCAGGCGCGGAAACGTCCAAGCAGGCGCGGAAGCGTCCAAGCAGGCGCGGAAGCGTCCAAGCAGGCGCGGAAGCGTCCAAGCAGTCGCGGAAGCGTCCAAGCAGGCGCGGTAGCGTCCAAGCAGGCGTGGGAGCGTCCAAGCAGGCGCGGAAGCGTCCAAGCAGGCGCGGAAGCATGCAAGAAGGCGCAGAAGAGTCCAAGCAGGCGCGGAAGCGTCCTAGCAGTCGCGGAAGAGTCCAAGCAGGCGGGGAAGCGTCCAAGCAGTCGCGGAAGCGTCCAAGCAGGCGCGGAAGCGTCCAAGCAGTCGCGGAAGCGTCCAAGCAGGCGCGGTAGCGTCCAAGCAGTCGCGGAAGTGTCCGAGCTGCGCGGTAGCGTCCAAGCAGGCGCGGAAGCGTGCAAGCAGGCGCGGAAGCGTCCAAGCAGTCGCGGAAGCGTCCAAGCAGGCGCGGAAGCGTCCAAGCAGTCGCGGAAGCGTCAAAGCAGGCGGGGAAGCATGCAAGCAGGCGCGGAAACATCCAAGTAGGCGCGGCAGCATGCAAGAAGGCGCAGGAGAGTCCAAGCAGTCGCGGAAGCGTCCAAGCAGTCGCGGAAGCCTCCAAGCAGGCGCGGTAGCGTCCAAGCAGGCGCGGTAGCGTCCAAGCAGGCGTGGGAGCGTCCAAGCAGGCGCGGAAGCGTCCAAGCAGGCGCGGAAGCATGCAAGAAGGCGCAGAAGAGTCCAAGCAGCCGCGGAAGCCTCCAAGCAGGCGCGGTAGCGTCCAACCAGGCGCGGAAGCGTCCAAGCAGTCGCGGAAGCGTCCAAGCAGGCGGGGAAGCATGCAAGCAGGCGCGGAAACATCCAAGTAGGCGCGGCAGCATGCAAGAAGGCGCAGGAGAGTCCAAGCAGTCGCGGAAGCGTCCAAGCAGTCGCGGAAGCCTCCAAGCAGGCGCGGTAGCGTCCAAGCAGGCGCGGAAGCGTCCAAGCAGGCGCGGAAGCGTCCAAGCAGTCGCGGAAGCGTCCAAGCAGGCGCGGTAGCGTCCAAGCAGGCGTGGGAGCGTCCAAGCAGGCGCGGAAGCGTCCAAGCAGGCGCGGAAGCATGCAAGAAGGCGCAGAAGAGTCCAAGCAGGCGCGGAAGCGTCCTAGCAGTCGCGGAAGAGTCCAAGCAGGCGGGGAAGCGTCCAAGCAGTCGCGGAAGCGTCCAAGCAGGCGCGGAAGCGTCCAAGCAGTCGCGGAAGCGTCCAAGCAGGCGCGGTAGCGTCCAAGCAGTCGCGGAAGTGTCCGAGCTGCGCGGTAGCGTCCAAGCAGGCGCGGAAGCGTGCAAGCAGGCGCGGAAGCGTCCAAGCAGTCGCGGAAGCGTCCAAGCAGGCGCGGAAGCGTCCAAGCAGTCGCGGAAGCGTCAAAGCAGGCGGGGAAGCATGCAAGCAGGCGCGGAAACATCCAAGTAGGCGCGGCAGCATGCAAGAAGGCGCAGGAGAGTCCAAGCAGTCGCGGAAGCGTCCAAGCAGTCGCGGAAGCCTCCAAGCAGGCGCGGTAGCGTCCAAGCAGGTGCGGTAGCGTCCAAGCAGGCGCGGAAACGTCCAAGCAGGCGCGGATGAGTCCAAGCAGGCGCGGTAACGTCCAAGTAGGCGCGGAAGCATGCAAGAAGGCGCGGAAGCGTCCAAGCTGGCGCGGTAGCGTCCAAGCAGGCGCGGAAACGTCCAACCAGGCGCGGAAGCATGCAAGAAGGCGCAGAAGAGTCCAAGCAGGTGCGGAAGCGTCCAAGCAGGCGCGGAAGCGTCCAAGCAGGCGCGGAAGCGTCCAAGCAGGCGCGGAAGCGTCCAAGCAGTCGCGGAAGCGTCCAAGCAGGCGTGGAAGAGTCCAAGCAGGCGTGGCAGCGTCCAAGCAGGCGCGGAAACGTCCAAGCAGGCGCGGAAGCATGCAAGAAGACGCAGAAGAGTCCAAGCAGGCGCGGAAGCGTCCAACCAGTCGCGGAAGCGTCCAAGCAGGCGCGGTAGCGTCCAAGCAGTCGCGGAAGTGTCCGAGCAGGCGCGGTAGCGTCCAAGCAGGCGCGGAAGCGTGCAAGCAGTCGCGGAAGCGTCCAAGCAGGCGCGGAAGCATGCAAGAAGACGCAGAAGAGTCCAAGCAGGCGCGGAAGCGTCCAAGCAGTCGCGGAAGCGTCCAAGCAGGCGCGGAAACGTCCAAGCAGGCGTGGAAGCGTCCAAGCAGACGCGGAAGCGTCCAAGCAGGCGCGGTAGCGTCCAACCAGGCGCGGAAGCGTCCAAGCAGTCGCGGAAGCGTCCAAGCAGGCGCGGAAGCGTCCAAGCAGGCGGGGAAGCATGCAAGCAGGCGCGGAAACATCCAAGTAGGCGCGGCAGCATGCAAGAAGGCGCAGGAGAGTCCAAGCAGTCGCGGAAGCGTCCAAGCAGTCGCGGAAGCCTCCAAGCAGGCGCGGTAGCGTCCAAGCAGGCGCGGTAGCGTCCAAGCAGGCGTGGGAGCGTCCAAGCAGGCGCGGAAGCGTCCAAGCAGGCGCGGAAGCATGCAAGAAGGCGCAGAAGAGTCCAAGCAGCCGCGGAAGCCTCCAAGCAGGCGCGGTAGCGTCCAACCAGGCGCGGAAGCGTCCAAGCAGTCGCGGAAGCGTCCAAGCAGGCGGGGAAGCATGCAAGCAGGCGCGGAAGCGTCCAAGCAGTCGCGGAAGCGTCCAAGCAGGCGCGGTAGCGTCCAAGCAGACGCGGAAGCGTCCAAGCAGGCGCGGTAGCGTCCAACCAGGCGCGGAAGCGTCCAAGCAGTCGCGGAAGCGTCTACGCAGGCGCGGAAGCGTCCAAGCAGGCGCGGTAGCGTCCAAGCAGGTGCGGAAACGTCCAAGCAGGCGCGGAAGCATGCAAGAAGACGCAGAAGCGTCCAAGCAGTCGCGGAAACGTCCAAGCAGGCGCGGTAGCGTCCAACCAGGCGCGGAAGCGTCCAAGCAGTCGCGGAAGCGTCCAAGCAGGCGCGGTAGCGTCCAAGCAGGCGCGGAAACGTCCAAGCAGGAGCGGAAGCGTCCAAGCAGGCGCGGAAGCGTCCAAGCAGTCGCGGAAGCGTCCAAGCAGGCGCGGTAGCGTCCAAGCAGGCGTGGGAGCGTCCAAGCAGGCGCGGAAGCGTCCAAGCAGGCGCGGAAGCATGCAAGAAGGCGCAGAAGAGTCCAAGCAGGCGCGGAAGCGTCCTAGCAGTCGCGGAAGAGTCCAAGCAGGCGCGGAAGCGTCCAAGCAGTCGCGGAAGCGTCCAAGCAGGCGCGGAAGCGTCCAAGCAGTCGCGGAAGCGTCCAAGCAGGCGCGGAAACGTCCAAGCAGGCGCGGAAGCGTCCAAGCAGGCGCGGAAGCGTCCAAGCAGTCGCGGAAGCGTCCAAGCAGGCGCGGTAGCGTCCAAGCAGGCGTGGGAGCGTCCAAGCAGGCGCGGAAGCGTCCAAGCAGGCGCGGAAGCATGCAAGAAGGCGCAGAAGAGTCCAAGCAGGCGCGGAAGCGTCCTAGCAGTCGCGGAAGAGTCCAAGCAGGCGCGGAAGCGTCCAAGCAGTCGCGGAAGCGTCCAAGCAGGCGCGGAAGCGTCCAAGCAGTCGCGGAAGCGTCCACGCAGGCGCGGAAGCGTCCAAGCAGTCGCGGAAGCGTCCAAGCAGGCGGGGAAGCATGCAAGCAGGCGCGGAAACTTCCAAGTAGGCGCGGCAGCATGCAAGAAGGCGCAGGAGAGTCCAAGCAGTCGCGGAAGCGTCCAAGCAGTCGCGGAAGCCTCCAAGCAGGCGCGGTAGCGTCCAAGCAGGCGCGGTAGCGTCCAAGCAGGCGTGGGAGCGTCCAAGCAGGCGCGGAAGCGTCCAAGCAGGCGCGGAAGCATGCAAGAAGGCGCAGAAGAGTCCAAGCAGCCGCGGAAGCCCCCAAGCAGGCGCGGTAGCGTCCAACCAGGCGCGGAAGCGTCCAAGCAGTCGCGGAAGCGTCCAAGCAGGCGGGGAAGCATGCAAGCAGGCGCGGAAACATCCAAGTAGGCGCGGCAGCATGCAAGAAGGCGCAGGAGAGTCCAAGCAGTCGCGGAAGCGTCCAAGCAGTCGCGGAAGCCTCCAAGCAGGCGCGGTAGCGTCCAAGCAGGCGCGGTAGCGTCCAAGCAGTCGCGGAAGCGTCCAAGCAGGCGCGGAAGCGTCCAAGCAGGCGTGGGAGCGTCCAAGCAGGCGCGGAAGCGTCCAAGCAGGCGCGGAAGCATGCAAGAAGACGCAGAAGAGTCCAAGCAGGCGCGGAAGCGTCCAAGCAGTCGCGGAAGCGTCCAAGCAGGTGCGGTAGCGTCCAAGCAGGCGCGGAAACGTCCAAGCAGGCGCGGATGAGTCCAAGCAGGCGCGGTAACGTCCAAGTAGGCGCGGAAGCATGCAAGAAGGCGCGGAAGCGTCCAAGCTGGCGCAGTAGCGTCCAAGCAGGCGCGGAAACGTCCAACCAGGCGCGGAAGCATGCAAGAAGGCGCAGAAGAGTCCAAGCAGGTGCGGAAGCGTCCAAGCAGGCGCGGTAGCGTCCAAGCAGACGCGGAAGCGTCCAAGCAGGCGCGGTAGCGTCCAACCAGGCGCGGAAGCGTCCAAGCAGTCGCGGAAGCGTCCACGCAGGCGCGGAAGCGTCCAAGCAGTCGCGGAAGCGTCCTAGCAGTCGCGGTAGCGTCCAAGCAGGCGCGGAAACGTCCAACCAGGCGCGGAAGCATGCAAGAAGGCGCAGAAGAGTCCAAGCCGGTGCGGAAGCGTCCAAGCAGGCGCGGAAGCGTCCAAGCAGGCGCGGAAGCGTCCAAGCAGTCGCGGAAGCGTCCAAGCAGGCGCGGTAGCGTCCAAGCAGGCGTGGGAGCGTCCAAGCAGGCGCGGAAGCGTCCAAGCAGGCGCGGAAGCATGCAAGAAGGCGCAGAAGAGTCCAAGCAGGCGCGGAAGCGTCCTAGCAGTCGCGGAAGAGTCCAAGCAGGCGGGGAAGCGTCCAAGCAGTCGCGGAAGCGTCCAAGCAGGCGCGGAAGCGTCCAAGCAGTCGCGGAAGCGTCCAAGCAGGCGGGGAAGCATGCAAGCAGGCGCGGAAGCGTCCAAGCAGGCGCGGAAACATCCAAGTAGGCGCGGCAGCATGCAAGAAGGAGCAGGAGAGTCCAAGCAGCCGCGGAAGCGTCCAAGCAGTCGCGGAAGCCTCCAAGCAGGCGCGGTAGCGTCCAACCAGGCGCGGAAGCGTCCAAGCAGTCGCGGAAGCGTCCAAGCAGGCGCGGTAGAGTCCAAGCAGTCGCGGAAGCGTCCAAGCAGGCGCGGTAGCGTCCAAGCAGGCGCGGAAACGTCCAACCAGGCGCGGAAGCATGCAAGAAGGCGCAGAAGAGTCCAAGCAGGTGCGGAAGCGTCCAAGCAGGCGCGGAAGCGTCCAAGCAGGCGCGGAAGCATCCATATAGGCGCGAAAGCGTCAATGCAGGCGCGGAAGCGTCCAAGCAGGCGCGGAAACGTCCAAGTAGGCGCGGAAGCATGCAAGAAGGAGCAGAAGAGTCCAAGCAGGCGCGGAAGCGTCCAAGCAGGCGCGGAAGCATCCATATAGGCGCGGAAGCGTCCAAGCAGGCGCGGAAGCATCCATATAGGCGCGGAAGCGTCCAAGCAGGCGCGGAAACGTCCATGTAGGGACGGAAGCATGCAAGAAGGCGCAGAAGAGTTCAAACAGGCGCGGAAGCGTCCAAGCAGGCGTGGAAGCGTCCAAGCAGACGCGGAAGCGTCCAAGCAGGCGCGGAAGCATGCAAGAAGACGCAGAAGAGTCCAAGCAGGCGCGGAAGCGTCCAAGCAGTCGCGGAAGCGTCCAAGCAGTCGCGGAAGCCTCCAAGCAGGCGCGGTAGCGTCCAAGCAGGCGCGGTAGCGTCCAAGCAGGCGCGGAAGCGTCCAAGCAGGCGCGGAAGCGTCCAAGCAGTCGCGGAAGCCTCCAAGCAGGCGCGGTAGCGTCCAAGCAGGCGCGGTAGCGTCCAAGCAGGCGCGGAAGCGTCCAAGCAGGCGCGGAAGCGTCCAAGCAGTCGCGGAAGCGTCCAAGCAGGCGCGGTAGCGTCCAAGCAGGCGTGGGAGCGTCCAAGCAGGCGCGGAAGCGTCCAAGCAGGCGCGGAAGCATGCAAGAAGGCGCAGAAGAGTCCAAGCAGGCGCGGAAGCGTCCTAGCAGTCGCGGAAGAGTCCAAGCAGGCGCGGAAGCGTCCAAGCAGTCGCGGAAGCGTCCAAGCAGGCGCGGAAGCGTCCAAGCAGTCGCGGAAGCGTCCAAGCAGGCGCGGTAGCGTCCAAGCAGGCGCGGAAACGTCCAAGCAGGCGCGGAAGCGTCCAAGCAGGCGCGGAAGCGTCCAAGCAGTCGCGGAAGCGTCCAAGCAGGCGCGGTAGCGTCCAAGCAGGAGTGGGAGCGTCCAAGCAGGCGCGGAAGCGTCCAAGCAGGCGCGGAAGCATGCAAGAAGGCTCAGAAGAGTCCAAGCAGGCGCGGAAGCGTCCTAGCAGTCGCGGAAGAGTCCAAGCTGGCGCGGAAGCGTCCAAGCAGGCGTGGGAGCGTCCAAGCAGGCGCGGAAGCGTCCAAGCAGGCGCGGAAGCATGCAAGAAGACGCAGAAGAGTCCAAGCAGGCGCGGAAGCGTCCAAGCAGTCGCGGAAGCGTCCAAGCAGGTGCGGTAGCGTCCAAGCAGGCGCGGAAACGTCCAAGCAGGCGCGGATGAGTCCAAGCAGGCGCGGTAACGTCCAAGTAGGCGCGGAAGCATGCAAGAAGGCGCGGAAGCGTCCAAGCTGGCGCAGTAGCGTCCAAGCAGGCGCGGAAACGTCCAACCAGGCGCGGAAGCATGCAAGAAGGCGCAGAAGAGTCCAAGCAGGTGCGGAAGCGTCCAAGCAGGCGCGGTAGCGTCCAAGCAGACGCGGAAGCGTCCAAGCAGGCGCGGTAGCGTCCAACCAGGCGCGGAAGCGTCCAAGCAGTCGCGGAAGCGTCCACGCAGGCGCGGAAGCGTCCAAGCAGTCGCGGAAGCGTCCTAGCAGTCGCGGTAGCGTCCAAGCAGGCGCGGAAACGTCCAACCAGGCGCGGAAGCATGCAAGAAGGCGCAGAAGAGTCCAAGCCGGTGCGGAAGCGTCCAAGCAGGCGCGGAAGCGTCCAAGCAGGCGCGGAAGCGTCCAAGCAGTCGCGGAAGCGTCCAAGCAGGCGCGGTAGCGTCCAAGCAGGCGTGGGAGCGTCCAAGCAGGCGCGGAAGCGTCCAAGCAGGCGCGGAAGCATGCAAGAAGGCGCAGAAGAGTCCAAGCAGGCGCGGAAGCGTCCTAGCAGTCGCGGAAGAGTCCAAGCAGGCGGGGAAGCGTCCAAGCAGTCGCGGAAGCGTCCAAGCAGGCGCGGAAGCGTCCAAGCAGTCGCGGAAGCGTCCAAGCAGGCGGGGAAGCATGCAAGCAGGCGCGGAAGCGTCCAAGCAGGCGCGGAAACATCCAAGTAGGCGCGGCAGCATGCAAGAAGGAGCAGGAGAGTCCAAGCAGCCGCGGAAGCGTCCAAGCAGTCGCGGAAGCCTCCAAGCAGGCGCGGTAGCGTCCAACCAGGCGCGGAAGCGTCCAAGCAGTCGCGGAAGCGTCCAAGCAGGCGCGGTAGAGTCCAAGCAGTCGCGGAAGCGTCCAAGCAGGCGCGGTAGCGTCCAAGCAGGCGCGGAAACGTCCAACCAGGCGCGGAAGCATGCAAGAAGGCGCAGAAGAGTCCAAGCAGGTGCGGAAGCGTCCAAGCAGGCGCGGAAGCGTCCAAGCAGGCGCGGAAGCATCCATATAGGCGCGAAAGCGTCAATGCAGGCGCGGAAGCGTCCAAGCAGGCGCGGAAACGTCCAAGTAGGCGCGGAAGCATGCAAGAAGGAGCAGAAGAGTCCAAGCAGGCGCGGAAGCGTCCAAGCAGGCGCGGAAGCATCCATATAGGCGCGGAAGCGTCCAAGCAGGCGCGGAAGCATCCATATAGGCGCGGAAGCGTCCAAGCAGGCGCGGAAACGTCCATGTAGGGACGGAAGCATGCAAGAAGGCGCAGAAGAGTTCAAACAGGCGCGGAAGCGTCCAAGCAGGCGTGGAAGCGTCCAAGCAGACGCGGAAGCGTCCAAGCAGGCGCGGAAGCATGCAAGAAGACGCAGAAGAGTCCAAGCAGGCGCGGAAGCGTCCAAGCAGTCGCGGAAGCGTCCAAGCAGTCGCGGAAGCCTCCAAGCAGGCGCGGTAGCGTCCAAGCAGGCGCGGTAGCGTCCAAGCAGGCGCGGAAGCGTCCAAGCAGGCGCGGAAGCGTCCAAGCAGTCGCGGAAGCCTCCAAGCAGGCGCGGTAGCGTCCAAGCAGGCGCGGTAGCGTCCAAGCAGGCGCGGAAGCGTCCAAGCAGGCGCGGAAGCGTCCAAGCAGTCGCGGAAGCGTCCAAGCAGGCGCGGTAGCGTCCAAGCAGGCGTGGGAGCGTCCAAGCAGGCGCGGAAGCGTCCAAGCAGGCGCGGAAGCATGCAAGAAGGCGCAGAAGAGTCCAAGCAGGCGCGGAAGCGTCCTAGCAGTCGCGGAAGAGTCCAAGCAGGCGCGGAAGCGTCCAAGCAGTCGCGGAAGCGTCCAAGCAGGCGCGGAAGCGTCCAAGCAGTCGCGGAAGCGTCCAAGCAGGCGCGGTAGCGTCCAAGCAGGCGCGGAAACGTCCAAGCAGTCGCGGAAGCGTCCAAGCAGGCGCGGAAACGTCCAAGCAGGCGCGGAAGCATGCAAGAAGACGCAGAAGAGTCCAAGCAGGCGCGGAAGCGTCCAAACAGTCGCGGAAGCGTCCAAGCAGGCGTGGAAGCGTCCAAGCAGGCGCGGTAGCGTCCAAGCAGGCGCGGAAACGTCCAAGCAGGCGCGGAAGCATGCAAGAAGACGCAGAAGAGTCCAAGCAGGCGCGGAAGCGTCCAAGCAGTCGCGGAAGCGTCCAAGCAGGCGTGGAAGAGTCCAAGCAGGCGTGGCAGCGTCCAAGCAGGCGCGGAAACGTCCAAGCAGGCGCGGAAGCATGCAAGAAGACGCAGAAGAGTCCAAGCAGGCGCGGAAGCGTCCAACCAGTCGCGGAAGCGTCCAAGCAGGCGCGGTAGCGTCCAAGCAGTCGCGGAAGCGTCCAAGCAGGCGCGGTAGCGTCCAAGCAGGCGCGGAAGCGTGCAAGCAGTCGCGGAAGCGTCCAAGCAGGCGCGGAAGCATGCAAGAAGACGCAGAAGAGTCCAAGCAGGCGTGGAAGCGTCCAAGCAGTCGCGGAAGCGTCCAAGCAGGCGCGGAAACGTCCAAGCAGGCGTGGAAGCGTCCAAGCAGACGCGGAAGCGTCCAAGCAGGCGCGGTAGCGTCCAAGCAGTCGCGGAAGCGTCCAAGCAGGCGGGGAAGCATGCAAGCAGGCGCGGAAACATCCAAGTAGGCGCGGCAGCATGCAAGAAGGCGCAGGAGAGTCCAAGCAGTCGCGGAAGCGTCCAAGCAGTCGCGGAAGCCTCCAAGCAGGCGCGGTAGCGTCCAAGCAGGCGCGGTAGCGTCCAAGCAGGCGTGGGAGCGTCCAAGCAGGCGCGGAAGCGTCCAAGCAGGCGCGGAAGCATGCAAGAAGGCGCAGAAGAGTCCAAGCAGGCGCGGAAGCGTCCTAGCAGTCGCGGAAGAGTCCAAGCAGGCGCGGAAGCGTCCAAGCAGTCGCGGAAGCGTCCAAGCAGGCGCGGAAGCGTCCAAGCAGTCGCGGAAGCGTCCAAGCAGGCGCGGTAGCGTCCAAGCAGGCGCGGAAACGTCCAAGCAGGCGCGGAAGAGTCCAAGCAGGCGCGGTAACGTCCAAGTAGGCGCGGAAGCATGCAAAAAGGCGCGGAAGCGTCCAAGCAGGCGCGGTAGCGTCCAAGCAGGCGCGGAAACGTCCAACCAGGCGCGGAATCATGCAAGAAGGCGCAGAAGAGTCCAAGCAGGTGCGGAAGCGTCCAAGCAGGCGCGGAAGCGTCCAAGCAGGCGCGGAAGAGTCCAAGCAGGCGCGGTAGCGTCCAACCAGGCGCGGATGCGTCCAAGCAGTCGCGGAAGCGTCCAAGCAGGCGCGGTAGCGTCCAAGCAGGCGCGGAAACGTCCAAGCAGGCGCGGAAGCATGCAAGAAGACGCAGAAGAGTCCAAGCAGGCGCGGAAGCGTCCAAGCAGTCGCGGAAACATGCAAGAAGGCGCAGAAGAGTCCAAGCAGTCGCGGAAGCGTCCAAGCAGGCGCGGTAGCGTCCAAGCAGGCGCGGAAACGTCCAAGCAGGCGCGGAAGAGTCCAAGCAGGCGCGGTAACGTCCAAGTAGGCGCGGAAACGTCCAACCAGGCGCGGAAACATGCAAGAAGGCGCAGAAGAGTCCAAGCAGGTGCGGAAGCGTCCAAGCAGGCGCGGAAGCGTCCAAGCAGGCGCGGAAGCGTCCAAGCAGGCGTGGGAGCGTCCAAGCAGGCGCGGAAGCGTCCAAGCAGGCGCGGTAACGTCCAAGTAGGCGCGGAAACGTCCAACCAGGCGCGGAAACATGCAAGAAGGCGCAGAAGAGTCCAAGCAGGTGCGGAAGCGTCCAAGCAGGCGCGGAAGCGTCCAAGCAGGCGCAGAAGAGTCCAAGCAGGCGCGGAAGCGTCCAAGCAGGTGCGGAAACGTCCAAGCAGGCGCGTAAGCATGCAAGAAGGCGCGGAAACGTCCATGTAGGGGCGGAAGCATGCAAGAAGGCGCAGAAGAGTCCAAACAGGCGCGGAAGCGTCCAAGCAGTCGCGGAAGCGTCCAAGCAGTCGCGGAAGCGTCCAAGCAGGCGCGGAAGCGTCCAAGCAGTCGCGGAAGCGTCCAAGCAGGCGCGGTAGCGTCCAAGCAGGCGCGGAAGCGTCCAAGCAGGCGCGGTAGCGTCCAAGCAGGCGCGGAAACGTCCAAGTAGGCGCGGAAGCATGCAAGAAGGAGCAGAAGAGTCCAAGCAGGCGCGGAAGCGTCCAAGCAGGCACGGAAGCATCCATATAGGCGCGGAAGCGTCAAAGCAGGCGCGGAAGCGTCCAAGCAGGCGCGGAAGCGTCCAAGTAGGCGCGGAAGCATCCATATAGGCGCGAAAGCGTCAAAGCAGGCGCGGAAGTGTCCAAGCAGGCGCGGAAGCGTCCAAGTAGGCGCGGAAGCATCCATATAGGCGCGAAAGCGTCAAAGCAGGCGCGGAAGCGTCCAAGCAGGCGCGGAAACGTCCAAGTAGGCGCGGAAGCATGCAAGAAGGAGCAGAAGAGTCCAAGCAGGCGCGGAAGCGTCCAAGCAGGCGCGGAAGCGTCCAAGCAGGCGCGGAAGCGTCCAAGCAGGCGCGGAAGCGTCCAAGTAGGCGCGGAAGCATCCATATAGGCGCGAAAGCGTCAAAGCAGGCGCGGAAACGTCCAAGCAGGCGCGGTAGCGTCCAAGCAGGCGCGGAAGCGTCCAAGCAGGCGCGGTAGCGTCCAAGCAGGCGCGGAAACGTCCAAGTAGGCGCGGAAGCATGCAAGAAGGAGCAGAAGAGTCCAAGCAGGCGCGGAAGCGTCCAAGCAGGCGCGGAAGCGTCCAAGCAGTCGCGGAAGCGTCCAAGCAGGCGCGGAAGCGTCCAAGCAGTCGCGGAAGCGTCCAAGCAGGCGCGGAAGCGTCCAAGCAGGCGCGGAAGAGTCCAAGCAGGCGCGGTAGCGTCCAACCAGGCGCGGATGCGTCCAAGCAGTCGCGGAAGCGTCCAAGCAGGCGCGGTAGCGTCCAAGCAGGCGCGGAAACGTCCAAGCAGGCGCGGAAGCATGCAAGAAGACGCAGAAGAGTCCAAGCAGGCGCGGAAGCGTCCAAGCAGTCGCGGAAGCGTCCAAGCAGTCGCGGAAGCGTCCAAGCAGGCGCGGTAGCGTCCAAGCAGGTGCGGAAACGTCCAAGCAGGCGCGGAAGCATGCAAGAAGACGCAGAAGCGTCCAAGCAGTCGCGGAAACGTCCAAGCAGGCGCGGTAGCGTCCAAGCAGGCGCGGAAGCGTCCAAGCAGGCGCGGAAGCGTCCTAGCAGGCGCGGTAGAGTCCAAGCAGGCGCGGAAACGTCCAAGTAGGCGCGGCAGCATGCAAGAAGGCGCAGAAGATTCCTATCAGGCGCGGAAGCGTCCAAGCAGGCGGGGAAGCATGCAAGCAGGCGCGGAAGCGTCCACGCAGGCGCGGAAACGCCCAAGTAGGCGCGGCAGCATGCAAGAAGGCGCAGAAGAGTCCAAGCAGGCGCGGAAGCGTCCAAGCAGGCGCGGTAGCGTCCAAGCAAGCGCGGAAGCGTCCAAGAAGGCGCGGAAGCATGCAAGAAGGAGCAGAAGAGTCCAAGCAGGCGCGGAAGCGTCCAAGAAGGCGCGGTAGCTTCCATCAAGGCGCGGAAGCGTCCAAGCAGGCGCGGAACCGTGCAAGCAGGCGCGGAAGCATCCATATAGGCGCGAAAGCGTCAAAGCAGGCGCGGAAGCGTCCAAGCAGGCGCGGAAGCGTCCATGTAGGGGCGGAAGCATGCAAGAAGGCGCAGAAGAGTCCAAACAGGCGCGGAAGCGTCCAAGCAGGCGCGGAACCGTGCAAGCAGGCGCGGAAGCATCCATATAGGCGCGAAAGCGTCAAAGCAGGCGCGGAAGCGTCCAAGCAAGCGCGGAAGCGTCCAAGAAGGCGCGGAAGCATGCAAGAAGGAGCAGAAGAGTCCAAGCAGGCGCGGAAGCGTCCAAGCAGGCGCGGTAGCTTCCATATAGGCGCGGTAGCGTCCAAGCAGGCGCGGAAACGTCCAAGTAGGCGCGGAAGCGTCCAAGCAGTCGCGGAAGCGTCCAAGCAGGCGCGGTAGCGTCCAAGCAGGTGCGGAAACGTCCAAGCAGGCGCGGAAGCATGCAAGAAGGCGCAGAAGAGTCCAAGCAGGCGCGGAAGCGTCCAAGCAGGCGCGGAAGCGTCCAAGCAGTCGCGGAAGCGTCCAAGCAGGCGCGGTAGCGTCCAAGCAGGTGCGGAAACGTCCAAGCAGGCGCGGAAGCATGCAAGAAGGCGCAGAAGAGTCCAAGCAGGCGCGGAAGCGTCCAAGCAGGCGTGGAAACGTCCATATAGGCGCGGAAGCGTCAATGCAGGCGCGGAAGCGTCCAAGCAGGCGCGGAAGTGTCCAAGTAGGCGCGGAAGCATCCATATAGGCGCGAAAGCGTCAAAGCAGGCGCGGAAGTGTCCAAGCAAGCGCGGAAGCGTCCAAGTAGGCGCGGAAGCATCCATATAGGCGCGAAAGCGTCAAAGCAGGCGCGGAAGCGTCCAAGCAGGCGCGGAAACGTCCAAGTAGGCGCGGAAGCATGCAAGAAGGAGCAGAAGAGTCCAAGCAGGCGCGGAAGCGTCCAAGCAGGCGCGGAAGCGTCCAAGCAGGCGCGGAAGCGTCCAAGCAGGCGCGGAAGCGTCCAAGTAGGCGCGGAAGCATCCATATAGGCGCGAAAGCGTCAAAGCAGGCGCGGAAGCGTCCAAGCAGGCGCGGAAACGTCCAAGTAGGCGCGGAAGCATGCAAGAAGGAGCAGAAGAGTCCAAGCAGGCGCGGAAGCGTCCAAGCAGGCGCGGAAGCATCCATATAGGCGCGGAAGCGTCCAAGCAGGCGCGGAAATGTCCATGTAGGGGCGGAAGCATGCAAGAAGGCGCAGAAGAGTCCAAACAGGCGCGGAAGCGTCCAAGCAGGCGCGGAAGCGTCCAAGCAGGCGTGGGAGCGTCCAAGCAGGCGCGGAAGCGTCCAAGCAGGCGCGGAAGCATGCAAGAAGACGCAGAAGAGTCCAAGCAGGCGCGGAAGCGTCCAAGCAGGGGCGGA
Organism: Cerceris ruficornis; assembly: GCA_963989415.1. Taxonomy (NCBI): domain Eukaryota; kingdom Metazoa; phylum Arthropoda; class Insecta; order Hymenoptera; family Crabronidae; genus Cerceris; species Cerceris ruficornis. The sequence goes on along the minus strand of OZ022517.1, from coordinate 64,853,151 downwards.
AACGTCCATGTAGGGGCGGAAGCATGCAAGAAGGCGCAGAAGAGTCCAAACAGGCGCGGAAGCGTCCAAGCAGTCGCGGAAGCGTCCAAGCAGTCGCGGAAGCGTCCAAGCAGGCGCGGAAGCGTCCAAGCAGGCGCGGAAGCGTCCAAGCAGGCGTGGGAGCGTCCAAGCAGGCGCGGAAGCGTCCAAGCAATCGCGGAAGCATGCAAGAAGGCGCAGAAGAGTCCAAGCAGGCGCGGAAGCGTCCTAGCAGTCGCGGAAGTGTCCAAGCAGGCGCGGAAGCGTCCAAGCAGTCGCGGAAGCGTCCAAGCAGGCGCGGTAGCGTCCAAGCAGGCGTGGTAGCGTCCAAGCAGGCGCGATAGCGTCCAAGCAGGCGCGGAAGCGTCCAAGCAGACGCAGAAGCATGCAAGCAGGCGCGAAAGCGTCCAGGCAGGCGCGAGAACGTCCAAGTAGGCGCGGAAGCATGCAAGAAGGCGCAGAAGAGTCCAAGCAGGCGCGGAAACGTCCATGTAGGGGCTGAAGCATGCAAGAAGGCGCAGAAGAGTCCAAACAGGCGCGTAAGCGTCCAAGCAGTCGCGGAAGCGTCCAAGCAATCGCGGAAGCGTCCAAGCAGGCGCGGAAGCGTCCAAGCAGGCGCGGAAACGTCCATGTAGGGGCGGAAGCATGCAAGAAGGCGCAGTAGAGTCCAAACAGGCGCGGAAGCGTCCAAGCAGGCGCGGAAGCGTCCAAGCAGGCGTGGGAGCGTCCAAGCAGGCGCGGAAGCGTCCAAGCAGGCGCGGAAGCATGCAAGAAGACGCAGAAGAGTCCAAGCAGTCGCGGAAGCGTCCAAGCAGTCGCGGAAGCGTCCAAGCAGGCGTGGAAACGTCCATATAGGCGCGGAAGCGTCAATGCAGGCGCGGAAGCGTCCAAGCAGGCGCGGAAGTGTCCAAGTAGGCGCGGAAGCATCCATATAGGCGCGAAAGCGTCAAAGCAGGCGCGGAAGTGTCCAAGCAAGCGCGGAAGCGTCCAAGTAGGCGCGGAAGCATCCATATAGGCGCGAAAGCGTCAAAGCAGGCGCGGAAGCGTCCAAGCAGGCGCGGAAACGTCCAAGTAGGCGCGGAAGCATGCAAGAAGGAGCAGAAGAGTCCAAGCAGGCGCGGAAGCGTCCAAGCAGGCGCGGAAGCGTCCAAGCAGGCGCGGAAGCGTCCAAGCAGGCGCGGAAGCGTCCAAGTAGGCGCGGAAGCATCCATATAGGCGCGAAAGCGTCAAAGCAGGCGCGGAAGCGTCCAAGCAGGCGCGGAAACGTCCAAGTAGGCGCGGAAGCATGCAAGAAGGAGCAGAAGAGTCCAAGCAGGCGCGGAAGCGTCCAAGCAGGCGCGGAAGCGTCCAAGCAGGCGCGGTAGCGTCCAAGCAGTCGCGGAAGCGTCCAAGCAGGCGCGGTAGCGTCCAAGCTGGCGCGGAAACGTCCAAGCAGGCGCGGAAGCATGCAAGAAGGCGCAGAAGAGTCCAAGCAGGCGCGGAAGCGTCCAAGCAGGCGCGGAAGCGTCCAAGCAGGCGCGGTAGCGTCCAAGCTGGCGCGGAAACGTCCAATCAGGCGCGGAAGCATGCAAGAAGACGCAGAAGAGTCCAAGCAGGCGCGGAAGCGTCCAAGCAGGCGCGGTAGCGTCCAAGCAGGCGCGGAAGCATGCAAGAAGGCGCAGAAGAGTCCAAGCAGGCGCGGAAGCGTCCAAGCAGGCGCGGAAGCGTCCAAGCAGGAGGGGAAGCATGCAAGCAGGCGCGGAAGCGTTCAAGCAGGCGCGGAAACGTCCAAGTAGTCGCGGAAGCATGCAAGAAGGCGCAGAAGAGTCCAACCAGGCGCGGAAGCGTCCAAGCAGTCGCAGGAGCGTCCAAGCAGGCGCGGTAGCGTCCAACCAGGCGCGGAAGCGTCCAAGCAGTCGCGGAAGCGTCCAAGCAGGCGCGGAAGAGTCCAAGAAGTCGCGGAAGCGTCCAAGCAGGCGCGGAAGCGTCCAAGCAGGCGCGGAAGCGTCCAAGCAGGCGTGGGAGCGTCCAAGCAAGCGCGGAAGCGTCCAAGCAGGCGCGGAAGCATGCAAGAAGGCGCAGAAGAGTCCAAGCAGGCGCGGAAGCGTCCTAGCAGTCGCGGAAGAGTCCAAGCAGGCGCGGAAGCGTCCAAGCAGTCGCGGAAGCGTCCAAGCAGGCGCGGTAGCGTCCAAGCAGGCGCGGAAGCGTCCAAGCAGGCGCGGAAGCGTCCAAGCAGGCGCGGTAGCGTCCAAGCTGGCGCGGAAACGTCCAATCAGGCGCGGAAGCATGCAAGAAGACGCAGAAGAGTCCAAGCAGGCGCGGAAGCGTCCAAGCAGGAGGGGAAGCATGCAAGCAGGCGCGGATGCGTCCAAGCAGGCGCGGAAACGTCCAAGTAGGCGCGGAAGCATGCAAGAAGGCGTAGAAGAGTCCAAGCAGGCGCGGAAGCGTCCAAGCAGGCGCGGAAACGTCCAAGTAGGCGCGGAAGCATGCAAGAAGGCGCAGAAGAGTCCAAGCAGGCGCGGAAGCGTCCAAGCAGGCGTGTGAGCGTCCAAGCAGGCGCGGTAGCGTCCAAGCAGGCGCGGAAGCATGCAAGAAGACGCAGAAGAGTCCAAGCATGCGCGGAAGCGTCCAAGCAGTCGCGGAAGCGTCCAAGCAGTCGCGGAAGCGTCCAAGCAGGCGCGGTAGCGTCCAAGCAGGTGCGGAAACGTCCAAGCAGGCGCGGAAGCATGCAAGAAGACGCAGAAGCGTCCAAGCAGTCGCGGAAACGTCCAAGCAGGCGCGGTAGCGTCCAACCAGGCGCGGAAGCGTCCAAGCAGGCGCGGAAGCATGCAAGAAGGCGCAGAAGAGTCCAAGCAGGCGCGGAAGCGTCCAAGCAGGCGCGGAAGCGTCCAAGCAGGAGGGGAAGCATGCAAGCAGGCGCGGAAGCGTTCAAGCAGGCGCGGAAACGTCCAAGTAGTCGCGGAAGCATGCAAGAAGGCGCAGAAGAGTCCAACCAGGCGCGGAAGCGTCCAAGCAGTCGCAGGAGCGTCCAAGCAGGCGCGGTAGCGTCCAACCAGGCGCGGAAGCGTCCAAGCAGTCGCGGAAGCGTCCAAGCAGGCGCGGAAGAGTCCAAGAAGTCGCGGAAGCGTCCAAGCAGGCGCGGAAGCGTCCAAGCAGGCGCGGTAGCGTCCAAGCTGGCGCGGAAACGTCCAATCAGGCGCGGAAGCATGCAAGAAGACGCAGAAGAGTCCAAGCAGGCGCGGAAGCGTCCAAGCAGTCGCGGAAGCGTCCAAGCAGGCGCGGAAGCGTCCAAGCAGGAGGGGAAGCATCCAAGCAGGCGCGGAAGCGTCCAAGCAGGCGCGGTAGCGTCCAAGCTGGCGCGGAAACGTCCAATCAGGCGCGGAAGCATGCAAGAAGACGCAGAAGAGTCCAAGCAGGCGCGGAAGCGTCCAAGCAGGAGGGGAAGCATGCAAGCAGGCGCGGATGCGTCCAAGCAGGCGCGGAAACGTCCAAGTAGGCGCGGAAGCATGCAAGAAGGCGCAGAAGAGTCCAAGCAGGCGCGGAAGCGTCCAAGCAGGCGCGGAAACGTCCAAGTAGGCGCGGAAGCATGCAAGAAGGCGCAGAAGAGTCCAAGCAGGCGCGGAAGCGTCCAAGCAGGCGTGGGAGCGTCCAAGCAGGCGCGGTAGCGTCCAAGCAGGCGCGGAAGCATGCAAGAAGACGCAGAAGAGTCCAAGCATGCGCGGAAGCGTCCAAGCAGTCGCGGAAGCGTCCAAGCAGTCGCGGAAGGGTCCAAGCAGGCGCGGTAGCGTCCAAGCAGGTGCGGAAACGTCCAAGCAGGCGCGGAAGCATGCAAGAAGACGCAGAAGCGTCCAAGCAGTCGCGGAAACGTCCAAGCAGGCGCGGTAGCGTCCAACCAGGCGCGGAAGCGTCCAAGCAGGCGCGGAAGCGTCCAAGCAGGCGCGGTAGCGTCCAAGCTGGCGCGGAAACGTCCAATCAGGCGCGGAAGCATGCAAGAAGACGCAGAAGAGTCCAAGCAGGCGCGGAAGCGTCCAAGCAGGAGGGGAAGCATGCAAGCAGGCGCGGATGCGTCCAAGCAGGCGCGGAAACGTCCAAGTAGGCGCGGAAGCATGCAAGAAGGCGCAGAAGAGTCCAAGCAGGCGCGGAAGCGTCCTAGCAGTCGCGGAAGAGTCCAAGCAGGCGCGGAAGCGTCCAAGCAGTCGCGGAAGCGTCCAAGCAGGCGCGGTAGCGTCCAAGCAGGCGCGGAAGCGTCCAAGCAGGCGCGGAAACGTCCAAGCAGGCGCGGAAGCATGCAAGAAGGCGCAGAAGAGTCCAAGCAGGCGCGGTAACGTCCAAGTAGGCGCGGAAGCATGCAAGAAGGCGCGGAAGCGTCCAAGCAGGCGCGGTAGCGTCCAAGCAGGCGCGGAAACGTCCAACCAGGCGCGGAAGCATGCAAGAAGGCGCAGAAGAGTCCAAGCAGGCGCGGAAGAGTCCAAGCAGGCGCGGTAGCGTCCAACCAGGCGCGGATGCGGCCAAGCAGTCGCGGAAGCGTCCAAGCAGGCGCGGTAGCGTCCAAGCAGGCGCGGAAACGTCCAAGCAGGCGCGGAAGAGTCCAAGCAGGCGCGGTAACGTCCAAGTAGGCGCGGAAGCATGCAAGAAGGCGCGGAAGCGTCCAAGCAGGCGCGGTAGCGTCCAAGCAGGCGCGGAAACGTCCAAGCAGTCGCGGAAGCGTCCAAGCAGTCGCGGAAGCCTCCAAGCAGGCGCGGTAGCGTCCAAGCAGGCGCGGTAGCGTCCAAGCAGGCGCGGAAACGTCCAAGCAGGCCCGGAAGCGTCCAAGCAGGCGCGGAAGCGTCCAAGCAGTCGCGGAAGCGTCCAAGCAGTCGCGGAAGCGTCCAAGCAGGCGCGGAAGCGTCCAAGCAGGCGCGGAAGCGTCCAAGCAGGCGTGGGAGCGTCCAAGCAGGCGCGGTAGCGTCCAAGCAGGCGCGGAAGCATGCAAGAAGACGCAGAAGAGTCCAAGCATGCGCGGAAGCGTCCAAGCAGTCGCGGAAGCGTCCAAGCAGTCGCGGAAGCGTCCAAGCAGGCGCGGTAGCGTCCAAGCAGGTGCGGAAACGTCCAAGCTGGCGCGGAAGCATGCAAGAAGACGCAGAAGCGTCCAAGCAGTCGCGGAAACGTCCAAGCAGGCGCGGTAGCGTCCAACCAGGCGCGGAAGCGTCCAAGCAGTCGCGGAAGCGTCCAAGCAGGCGCGGTAGCGTCCAAGCAGGCGCGGAAACGTCCAAGCAGGCGCGGAAGCGTCCAAGCAGGCGCGGAAGTGTCCAAGCAGTCGCGGAAGCGTCCAAGCAGGCGCGGTAGCGTCCACGCAGGCGCGGAAACGTCCAAGTAGGCGCGGCAGCATGCAAGAAGGCGCAGAAGAGTCCAAGCAGGCGCGGAAGCGTCCAAGCAGTCGCGGAAGCGTCCAAGCAGGCGCGGTAGCGTCCAAGCTGGCGCGGAAACGTCCAAGCAGGCGCGGAAGCATGCAAGAAGGCGCAGAAGAGTCCAAGCAGGCGCGGAAGCGTCCAAGCAGGCGCGGAAGCGTCCAAGCAGGCGCGGTAGCGTCCAAGCTGGCGCGGAAACGTCCAAACAGGCGCGGAAGCATGCAAGAAGACGCAGAAGAGTCCAAGCAGGCGCGGAAGCGTCCAAGCAGGAGGGGAAGCATGCAAGCAGGCGCGGAAGCGTCCAAGCAGGCGCGGAAACGTCCAAGTAGGCGCGGAAGCATGCAAGAAGGCGCAGAAGAGTCCAAGCAGGCGCGGAAGCGTCCAAGCAGTCGCGGTAGCGTCCAAGCAGGCGCGGAAGCATGCAAGAAGGCGCAGAAGAGTCCAAGCAGGCGCGGAAGCGTCCAAGCAGGCGCGGAAGCGTCCAAGCAGGCGCGGTAGCGTCCAAGCAGTCGCGGAAGCGTCCAAGCAGGCGCGGTAGCGTCCAAGCTGGCGCGGAAACGTCCAAGCAGGCGCGGAAGCATGCAAGAAGGCGCAGAAGAGTCCAAGCAGGCGCGGAAGCGTCCAAGCAGGCGCGGAAGCGTCCAAGCAGGCGCGGTAGCGTCCAAGCTGGCGCGGAAACGTCCAATCAGGCGCGGAAGCATGCAAGAAGACGCAGAAGAGTCCAAGCAGGCGCGGAAGCGTCCAAGCAGGAGGGGAAGCATGCAAGAAGGCGCAGAAGAGTCCAAGCAGGCGCGGAAGCGTCCAAGCAGGCGCGGAAGCGTCCAAGCAGGAGGGGAAGCATGCAAGCAGGCGCGGAAGCGTCCAAGCAGGCGCGGAAACGTCCAAGTAGTCGCGGAAGCATGCAAGAAGGCGCAGAAGAGTCCAACCAGGCGCGGAAGCGTCCAAGCAGTCGCGGAAACGTCCAAGTAGGCGCGGAAGCATGCAAGAAGGCGCAGAAGAGTCCAAGCAGGCGCGGAAGCGTCCACGCAGTCGCGGTAGCGTCCAAGCAGGAGGGGAAGCATGCAAGAAGGCGCAGAAGAGTCCAAGCAGGCGCGGAAGCGTCCAAGCAGGCGCGGAAGCGTCCAAGCAGGAGGGGAAGCATGCAAGCAGGCGCGGAAGCGTCCAAGCAGGCGCGGAAACGTCCAAGTAGTCGCGGAAGCATGCAAGAAGGCGCAGAAGAGTCCAACCAGGCGCGGAAGCGTCCAAGCAGTCGCAGGAGCGTCCAAGCAGGCGCGGTAGCGTCCAACCAGGCGCGGAAGCGTCCAAGCAGTCGCGGAAGCGTCCAAGCAGGCGCGGAAGAGTCCAAGAAGTCGCGGAAGCATGCAAGAAGGCGCAGAAGAGTCCAACCAGGCGCGGAAGCGTCCAAGCAGTCGCAGGAGCGTCCAAGCAGGCGCGGTAGCGTCCAACCAGGCGCGGAAGCGTCCAAGCAGTCGCGGAAGCGTCCAAGCAGGCGCGGAAGAGTCCAAGAAGTCGCGGAAGCGTCCAAGCAGGCGCGGTAGCGTCCAAGCAGGCGCGGAAGCGTCCAAGCAGGCGCGGAAACGTCCAAGCAGGCGCGGAAGCATGCAAGAAGACGCAGAAGAGTTCAAGCAGGCGCGGTAGCGTCCAAGCAGGCGCGGAAGCGTCCAAGCAGTCGCGGAAGCGTCCAAGCAGTCGCGGAAGAGTCCAAGCAGGCGCGGCAGTGTCCAAGCAGGCGCGGAAACGTCCAAGCAGGCGCGGAAGCATGCAAGAAGACGCAGAAGAGTCCAAGCAGGCGCGGAAGCGTCCAAGCAGGAGGGGAGCATGCAAGCAGGCGCGGTAGTGTCCAACCTGGCGCGGAAACGTCCAAGCAGGCGCGGAAGCATGCAAGAAGGCGCAGAAGAGTCCAAGCAGGCGCGGAAGCATGCAAGAAGACGCAGAATAGTCCAAGCAGGCGCGGAAGCGTCCAAGCAGTCGCGGAAGCGTCCAAGCAGGCGCGGAAGCGTCCAACCAGGTGCGGAAGCGTCCAAGCAGTCGCGGAAGCGTCCAAGCAGGCGCGGAAACATCCAAGTAGGCGCGGCAGCATGCAAGGAGGCGCAGAAGAGTCCAAGCAGTCGCGGAAGCGTCCAAGCAGGCGCGGTAGCGTCCAACCAGGCGCGGATGCGTCCAAGCAGTCGCGGAAGCGTCCAAGCAGGCGCGGTAGCGTCCAAGCAGGCGCGGAAACGTCCAAGCAGGCGCGGAAGCATGCAAGAAGACGCAGAAGAGTCCAAGCAGGCGCGGAAGCGTCCAAGCAGGAGGGGAAGCATGCAAGCAGGCGCGGAAGCGTCCAAGCAGGCGCGGAAACGTCCAAGTAGGCGCGGAAGCATGCAAGAAGGCGCAGAAGAGTCCAAGCAGGCGCGGAAGCGTCCAAGCAGTCGCAGAAGCGTCCAAGCAGGCGCGGTAGCGTCCAAGCAGGCGCGGAAGCGTCCAAACAGGCGCGGCAGGGTCCAAGCAGGCGCGGAAACGTCCAAGCAGGCGCGGAAGCATGCAAGAAGACGCAGAACAGTCCAAGCAGGCGCGGAAGCGTCCAAGCAGTCGCGGAAGCGTCCAAGCAGTCGCGGAAGCGTCCAAGCAGGCGCGGAAGAGTCCAAGAAGTCGCGGAAGCGTCCAAGCAGGCGCGGTAGCGTCCAAGCAGGCGCGGAAGCGTCCAAGCAGGCGCGGAAACGTCCAAGCAGGCGCGGAAGCATGCAAGAAGACGCAGAAGAGTTCAAGCAGGCGCGGAAGCGTCCAAGCAGTCGCGGAAGCGTCCAAGCAGGCGCGGAAGCATGCAAGAAGGCGCAGAAGAGTCCAAGCAGGCGCGGAAGCGTCCAAGCAGGCGCGGAAGCGTCCAAGCAGGCGCGGTAGCGTCCAAGCTGGCGCGGAAACGTCCAATCAGGCGCGGAAGCATGCAAGAAGACGCAGAAGAGTCCAAGCAGGCGCGGAAGCGTCCAAGCAGGAGGGGAAGCATGCAAGCAGGCGCGGAAGCGTCCAAGCAGGCGCGGAAACGTCCAAGTAGGCGCGGAAGCATGCAAGAAGGCGCAGAAGAGTCCAAGCAGGCGCGGAAGCGTCCAAGCAGGCGCGGAAACGTCCAAGTAGGCGCGGAAGCATGCAAGAAGGCGCAGAAGAGTCCAAGCAGGCGCGGAAGCGTCCACGCAGTCGCGGTAGCGTCCAAGCAGGCGCGGATGCATGCAAGAAGGCGCAGAAGAGTCCAAGCAGGCGCGGAAGCGTCCAAGCAGGCGCGGAAGCGTCCAAGCAGGAGGGGAAGCATGCAAGCAGGCGCGGAAGCGTCCAAGCAGGCGCGGAAACGTCCAAGTAGTCGCGGAAGCATGCAAGAAGGCGCAGAAGAGTCCAACCAGGCGCGGAAGCGTCCAAGCAGTCGCAGGAGCGTCCAAGCAGGCGCGGTAGCGTCCAAGCAGGCGCGGAAGCGTCCAAGCAGGCGCGGAAACGTCCAAGCAGGCGCGGAAGCATGCAAGAAGACGCAGAAGAGTTCAAGCAGGCGCGGAAGCGTCCAAGCAGTCGCGGAAGCGTCCAAGCAGGCGCGGTAGCGTCCAAGCAGTCGCGGAAGCGTCCAAGCAGGCGCGGTAGCGTCCAAGCAGGCGCGGAAGCGTCCAAGCAGTCGCGGAAGCGTCCAAGCAGGCGCGGACGCATGCAAGGAGGCGCGGAAGCGTCCAAGCAGTCGCGGAAGCGTCCAAGCAGTCGCGGAAGCATGCAAGCAGGCGCGGAAGCGTCCAGGCAGGCGCGGAAGCGACCAAGCAGTCGCGGTAGCGTCCAACCAGGCGCGGAAGCGTCCAAGAAGTCGAGGAAGCGTCCAAACAGGCGCGGAAGCATGCAAGAAGACGCAGAATAGTCCAAGCAGGCACGGAAGCGTCCAAGCAGTCGCGGAAGCGTCCAAGCAGGCACGGTAGCGTCCAAGCAGTCGCGGAAGAGTCCAAGCAGGCGCGGCAGTGTCCAAGCAGGCGCGGAAACGTCCAAGCAGGCGCGGAAGCATGCAAGAAGACGCAGAAGAGTCCAAGCAGGCGCGGAAGCGTCCAAGCAGGAGGGGAGCATGCAAGCAGGCGCGGTAGTGTCCAACCTGGCGCGGAAACGTCCAAGCAGGCGCGGAAGCATGCAAGAAGGCGCAGAAGAGTCCAAGCAGGCGCGGAAGCATGCAAGAAGACGCAGAATAGTCCAAGCAGGCGCGGAAGCGTCCAAGCAGTCGCGGAAGCGTCCAAGCAGGCGCGGAAGCGTCCAACCAGGTGCGGAAGCGTCCAAGCAGTCGCGGAAGCGTCCAAGCAGGCGCGGAAACATCCAAGTAGGCGCGGCAGCATGCAAGGAGGCGCAGAAGAGTCCAAGCAGTCGCGGAAGCGTCCAAGCAGGCGCGGTAGCGTCCAACCAGGCGCGGATGCGTCCAAGCAGTCGCGGAAGCGTCCAAGCAGGCGCGGTAGCGTCCAAGCAGGCGCGGAAACGTCCAAGCAGGCGCGGAAGCATGCAAGAAGACGCAGAAGAGTCCAAGCAGGCGCGGAAGCGTCCAAGCAGGAGGGGAAGCATGCAAGCAGGCGCGGAAGCGTCCAAGCAGGCGCGGAAACGTCCAAGTAGGCGCGGAAGCATGCAAGAAGGCGCAGAAGAGTCCAAGCAGGCGCGGAAGCGTCCAAGCAGTCGCAGAAGCGTCCAAGCAGGCGCGGTAGCGTCCAAGCAGGCGCGGAAGCGTCCAAACAGGCGCGGCAGGGTCCAAGCAGGCGCGGAAACGTCCAAGCAGGCGCGGAAGCATGCAAGAAGACGCAGAACAGTCCAAGCAGGCGCGGAAGCGTCCAAGCAGTCGCGGAAGCGTCCAAGCAGGCGCGGTAGCGTCCAAGCAGGCGCGGAAGAGTCCAAGCAGGTGGGGAAGCGTCCAAGCAGTCGCAGAAGCGTCCAAGCAGGCGCGGTAGCGTCCAAGCAGGCGCGGAAGCGTCCAAACAGGCGCGGCAGGGTCCAAGCAGGCGCGGAAACGTCCAAGCAGGCGCGGAAGCGTCCAAGCAGACGCGGAAGCGTCCAAGCAGGCGCGGAAGTGTCCAAGCAGGCGCGGTAGAGTCCAAGCAGGCGCGGAAACGTCCAAGTAGGCGCGGAAGCATGCAAGAAGGCGCAGAAGAGTCCAAGCAGGCGCAGAAGAGTCCAAACAGGCGCGGAAGCGTCCAAGCAGTTGCGGAAGCGTCCAAGCAGGCGCGCTAGCGTCCAAGCAGGCGCGGAAACCTCCAAGCAGGCGCGGAAGCATGCAAGAAGACGTAGAAGAGTCCAAGCAGGCGCGGAAGCGTCCAAGCAGGCGGGGAAGCATGCAAGCAGGCGCGGAAGCGTCCAAGCAGGCGCGGAAGCGTCCAAGCAGGCGCGGAAGCGTCCAAGCAGGCGCGGTAGCGTCCAAGCTGGCGCGGAAACGTCCAATCAGGCGCGGAAGCATGCAAGAAGACGCAGAAGAGTCCAAGCAGGCGCGGAAGCGTCCAAGCAGGAGGGGAAGCATGCAAGCAGGCGCGGAAGCGTCCAAGCAGGCGCGGAAACGTCCAAGTAGGCGCGGAAGCATGCAAGAAGGCGCAGAAGAGTCCAAGCAGGCGCGGAAGCGTCCAAGCAGGCGCGGAAACGTCCAAGTAGGCGCGGAAGTATGCAAGAAGGCGCAGAAGAGTCCAAGCAGGCGCGGAAGCGTCCACGCAGTCGCGGTAGCGTCCAAGCAGGCGCGGAAGCATGCAAGAAGGCGCAGAAGAGTCCAAGCAGGCGCGGAAGCGTCCAAGCAGGCGCGGAAGCGTCCAAGCAGGAGGGGAAGCATGCAAGCAGGCGCGGAAGCGTCCAAGCAGGCGCGGAAACGTCCAAGTAGTCGCGGAAGCATGCAAGAAGGCGCAGAAGAGTCCAACCAGGCGCGGAAGCGTCCAAGCAGTCGCAGGAGCGTCCAAGCAGGCGCGGTAGCGTCCAACCAGGCGCGGAAGCGTCCAAGCAGTCGCGGAAGCGTCCAAGCAGGCGCGGAAGAGTCCAAGAAGTCGCGGAAGCGTCCAAGCAGGCGCGGTAGCGTCCAAGCAGGCGCGGAAGCGTCCAAGCAGGCGCGGAAACGTCCAAGCAGGCGCGGAAGCATGCAAGAAGACGCAGAAGAGTTCAAGCAGGCGCGGTAGCGTCCAAGCAGGCGCGGAAGCGTCCAAGCAGTCGCGGAAGCGTCCAAGCAGGCGCGGAAGCGTCCAAGCAGGCGCGGCAGCATGCAAGAAGACGCAGAAGAGTCCAAGCAGGCGCGGAAGCGTCCAAGCAGGAGGGGAAGCATGCAAGCAGGCGCGGAAGCGTCCAAGCAGGCGCGGAAACATCCAAGTAGGCGCGGCAGCATGCAAGAAGTCGCAGAAGACTCCAAACAGTCGCGGAAGCGTCCAAGCAGGCGGGGAAGCATGCAAGCAGGCGCGGAAGCGTCCAAGCAGGCGCGGAAACGTCCAAGCAGGCGCGGAAGCATGCAAGAAGACGAAGAAGAGTCCAAGCAGGCGCGGAAGCGTCCAAGCAGGCGCGGAAGCGTCCAAGCAGGCGCGGAAACGTCCAAGCAGGCGCGGAAGCATTCAAAAAGGCGTAGAAGAGTCCAAGCAGGCGCGGTAGGGTCCAAGCAGGCGCGGTAGCGTCCAAGCAGGCGCGGAAACGTCCAAGCAGGCGCGGTAGCGTCCAAGCTGGCGCGGAAACGTCCAATCAGGCGCGGAAGCATGCAAGAAGACGCAGAAGAGTCCAAGCAGGCGCGGAAGCGTCCAAGCAGGCGCGGAAGCGTCCAAGCAGGCGCGGAAACGTCCAAGCAGTCGCGGAAGCGTCCAAGCAGGCGCGGAAACATCCAAGTAGGCGCGGCAGCATGCAAGGAGGCGCAGAAGAGTCCAAGCAGTCGCGGAAGCGTCCAAGCAGGAGGGGAAGCATGCAAGCAGGCGCGGAAGCGTCCAAGCAGGCGCGGAAACATCCAAGTAGGCGCGGCAGCATGCAAGAAGTCGCAGAAGACTCCAAACAGTCGCGGAAGCGTCCAAGCAGGCGGGGAAGCATGCAAGCAGGCGCGGAAGCGTCCAAGCAGGCGCGGAAACGTCCAAGCAGGCGCGGAAGCATGCAAGAAGACGAAGAAGAGTCCAAGCAGGCGCGGAAGCGTCCAAGCAGGCGCGGAAGCGTCCAAGCAGGCGCGGAAACGTCCAAGCAGGCGCGGAAGCATTCAAAAAGGCGTAGAAGAGTCCAAGCAGGCGCGGTAGGGTCCAAGCAGGCGCGGTAGCGTCCAAGCAGGCGCGGAAACGTCCAAGCAGGCGCGGTAGCGTCCAAGCTGGCGCGGAAACGTCCAATCAGGCGCGGAAGCATGCAAGAAGACGCAGAAGAGTCCAAGCAGGCGCGGAAGCGTCCAAGCAGGCGCGGAAGCGTCCAAGCAGGCGCGGAAACGTCCAAGCAGTCGCGGAAGCGTCCAAGCAGGCGCGGAAACATCCAAGTAGGCGCGGCAGCATGCAAGGAGGCGCAGAAGAGTCCAAGCAGTCGCGGAAGCGTCCAAGCAGGCGCGGAAACGTCCAAGTAGGCGCGGAAGCATGCAAGAAGGCGCAGAAGAGTCCAAGCAGGCGCGGAAGCGTCCACGCAGTCGCGGTAGCGTCCAAGCAGGCGCGGAAGCATGCAAGAAGGCGCAGAAGAGTCCAAGCAGGCGCGGAAGCGTCCAAGCAGGCGCGGAAGCGTCCAAGCAGGAGGGGAAGCATGCAAGCAGGCGCGGAAGCGTCCAAGCAGGCGCGGAAACGTCCAAGTAGTCGCGGAAGCATGCAAGAAGGCGCAGAAGAGTCCAACCAGGCGCGGAAGCGTCCAGGCAGTCGCAGGAGCGTCCAAGCAGGCGCGGTAGCGTCCAACCAGGCGCGGAAGCGTCCAAGCAGTCGCGGAAGCGTCCAAGCAGGCGCGGAAGAGTCCAAGAAGTCGCGGAAGCGTCCAAGCAGGCGCGGTAGCGTCCAAGCAGGCGCGGAAGCGTCCAAGCAGGCGCGGAAACGTCCAAGCAGTCGCGGAAGCGTCCAAGCAGGCGCGGACGCATGCAAGGAGGCGCGGAAGCGTCCAAGCAGTCGCAGAAGCGTCCAAGCAGTCGCGGAAGCATGCAAGCAGGCGCGGAAGCGTCCAGGCAGGCGCGGAAGCGACCAAGCAGTCGCGGTAGCGTCCAACCAGGCGCGGAAGCGTCCAAGAAGTCGAGGAAGCGTCCAAACAGGCGCGGAAGCATGCAAGAAGACGCAGAATAGTCCAAGCAGGCACGGAAGCGTCCAAGCAGTCGCGGAAGCGTCCAAGCAGGCACGGTAGCGTCCAAGCAGTCGCGGAAGAGTCCAAGCAGGCGCGGCAGTGTCCAAGCAGGCGCGGAAACGTCCAAGCAGGCGCGGAAGCATGCAAGAAGACGCAGAAGAGTCCAAGCAGGCGCGGAAGCGTCCAAGCAGGAGGGGAGCATGCAAGCAGGCGCGGTAGTGTCCAACCTGGCGCGGAAACGTCCAAGCAGGCGCGGAAGCATGCAAGAAGGCGCAGAAGAGTCCAAGCAGGCGCGGAAGCATGCAAGAAGACGCAGAATAGTCCAAGCAGGCGCGGAAGCGTCCAAGCAGTCGCGGAAGCGTCCAAGCAGGCGCGGAAGCGTCCAACCAGGTGCGGAAGCGTCCAAGCAGTCGCGGAAGCGTCCAAGCAGGCGCGGAAACATCCAAGTAGGCGCGGCAGCATGCAAGGAGGCGCAGAAGAGTCCAAGCAGTCGCGGAAGCGTCCAAGCAGGCGCGGTAGCGTCCAACCAGGCGCGGATGCGTCCAAGCAGTCGCGGAAGCGTCCAAGCAGGCGCGGTAGCGTCCAAGCAGGCGCGGAAACGTCCAAGCAGGCGCGGAAGCATGCAAGAAGACGCAGAAGAGTCCAAGCAGGCGCGGAAGCGTCCAAGCAGGAGGGGAAGCATGCAAGCAGGCGCGGAAGCGTCCAAGCAGGCGCGGAAACGTCCAAGTAGGCGCGGAAGCATGCAAGAAGGCGCAGAAGAGTCCAAGCAGGCGCGGAAGCGTCCAAGCAGTCGCAGAAGCGTCCAAGCAGGCGCGGTAGCGTCCAAGCAGGCGCGGAAGCGTCCAAACAGGCGCGGCAGGGTCCAAGCAGGCGCGGAAACGTCCAAGCCGGCGCGGAAGCATGCAAGAAGACGCAGAACAGTCCAAGCAGGCGCGGAAGCGTCCAAGCAGTCGCGGAAGCGTCCAAGCAGGCGCGGTAGCGTCCAAGCAGGCGCGGAAGCGTCCAAGCAGGCGCGGTAGCGTCCAAGCTGGCGCGGAAACGTCCAAGCAGGCGCGGAAGCATGCAAGAAGGCGCAGAAGAGTCCAAGCAGGCGCGGAAGCGTCCAAGCAGGCGCGGAAGCGTCCAAGCAGGCGCGGTAGCGTCCAAGCTGGCGCGGAAACGTCCAATCAGGCGCGGAAGCATGCAAGAAGACGCAAAAGAGTCCAAGCAGGCGCGGAAGCGTCCAAGCAGGAGGGGAAGCATGCAAGCAGGCGCAGAAGAGTCCAAGCAGGCGCGGAAGCGTCCAAGCAGCCGCGGAAGCGTCCAAGCAGGCGCGGAAGAGTCCAAGAAGTCGCGGAAGCGTCCAAGCAGGCGCGGTAGCGTCCAAGCAGGCGCGGAAGCGTCCAAGCAGGCCCGGAAACGTCCAAGCAGGCGCGGAAGCATGCAAGAAGACGCAGAAGAGTTCAAGCAGGCGCGGAAGCGTCCAAGCAGTCGCGGAAGAGTCCAAGCAGGCGCGGAAGCATGCAAGAAGGCGCAGAAGAGTCCAAGCAGGCGCGGAAGCGTCCAAGCAGGCGCGGAAGCGTCCAAGCAGGCGCGGTAGCGTCCAAGCTGGCGCGGAAACGTCCAATCAGGCGCGGAAGCATGCAAGAAGACGCAGAAGAGTCCAAGCAGGCGCGGAAGCGTCCAAGCAGGAGGGGAAGCATGCAAGCAGGCGCGGAAGCGTCCAAGCAGGCGCGGAAACGTCCAAGTAGGCGCGGAAGCATGCAAGAAGGCGCAGAAGAGTCCAAGCAGGCGCGGAAGCGTCCAAGCAGGCGCGGAAACGTCCAAGTAGGCGCGGAAGCATGCAAGAAGGCGCAGAAGAGTCCAAGCAGGCGCGGAAGCGTCCACGCAGTCGCGGTAGCGTCCAAGCAGGCGCGGAAGCATGCAAGAAGGCGCAGAAGAGTCCAAGCAGGCGCGGAAGCGTCCAAGCAGGCGCGGAAGCGTCCAAGCAGGAGGGGAAGCATGCAAGCAGGCGCGGAAGCGTCCAAGCAGGCGCGGAAACGTCCAAGCCGGCGCGGAAGCATGCAAGAAGACGCAGAAGAGTTCAAGCAGGCGCGGAAGCGTCCAAGCAGTCGCGGAAGCGTCCAAGCAGGCGCGGTAGCGTCCAAGCAGTCGCGGAAGCGTCCAAGCAGGCGCGGTAGCGTCCAAGCAGGCGCGGAAGCGTCCAAGCAGTCGCGGAAGCGTCCAAGCTGGCGCGGACGCATGCAAGGAGGCGCGGAAGCGTCCAAGCAGTCGCGGAAGCGTCCAAGCAGTCGCGGAAGCATGCAAGCAGGCGCGGAAGCGTCCAGGCAGGCGCGAAAGCGACCAAGCAGTCGCGGTAGCGTCCAACCAGGCGCGGAAGCGTCCAAGAAGTCGAGGAAGCGTCCAAACAGGCGCGGAAGCATGCAAGAAGACGCAGAATAGTCCAAGCAGGTACGGAAGCGTCCAAGCAGTCGCGGAAGCGTCCAAGCAGGCACGGTAGCGTCCAAGCAGTCGCGGAAGAGTCCAAGCAGGCGCGGCAGTGTCCAAGCAGGCGCGGAAACGTCCAAGCAGGCGCGGAAGCATGCAAGAAGACGCAGAAGAGTCCAAGCAGGCGCGGAAGCGTCCAAGCAGGAGGGGAGCATGCAAGCAGGCGCGGTAGTGTCCAACCTGGCGCGGAAACGTCCAAGCAGGCGCGGAAGCATGCAAGAAGGCGCAGAAGAGTCCAAGCAGGCGCGGAAGCATGCAAGAAGACGCAGAATAGTCCAAGCAGGCGCGGAAGCGTCCAAGCAGTCGCGGAAGCGTCCAAGCAGGCGCGGAAGCGTCCAACCAGGTGCGGAAGCGTCCAAGCAGTCGCGGAAGCGTCCAAGCAGGCGCGGAAACATCCAAGTAGGCGCGGCAGCATGCAAGGAGGCGCAGAAGAGTCCAAGCAGTCGCGGAAGCGTTCAAGCAGGCGCGGTAGCGTCCAACCAGGCGCGGATGCGTCCAAGCAGTCGCGGAAGCGTCCAAGCAGGCGCGGTAGCGTCCAAGCAGGCGCGGAAACGTCCAAGCAGGCGCGGAAGCATGCAAGAAGACGCAGAAGAGTCCAAGCAGGCGCGGAAGCGTCCAAGCAGGAGGGGAAGCATGCAAGCAGGCGCGGAAGCGTCCAAGCAGGCGCGGAAACGTCCAAGTAGGCGCGGAAGCATGCAAGAAGGCGCAGAAGAGTCCAAGCAGGCGCGGAAGCGTCCAAGCAGTCGCAGAAGCGTCCAAGCAGGCGCGGTAGCGTCCAAGCAGGCGCGGAAGCGTCCAAACAGGCGCGGCAGGGTCCAAGCAGGCGCGGAAACGTCCAAGCAGGCGCGGAAGCATGCAAGAAGACGCAGAACAGTCCAAGCAGGCGCGGAAGCGTCCAAGCAGTCGCGGAAGCGTCCAAGCAGGCGCGGTAGCGTCCAAGCAGGCGCGGAAGAGTCCAAGCAGGAGGGGAAGCGTCCAAGCAGTCGCAGAAGCGTCCAAGCAGGCGCGGTAGCGTCCAAGCAGGCGCGGAAGCGTCCAAACAGGCGCGGCAGGGTCCAAGCAGGCGCGGAAACGTCCAAGCAGGCGCGGAAGCGTCCAAGCAGACGCGGAAGCGTCCAAGCAGGCGCGGAAGCGTCCAAGCAGGCGCGGTAGAGTCCAAGCAGGCGCGGAAACGTCCAAGTAGGCGCGGAAGCATGCAAGAAGGCGCAGAAGAGTCCAAGCAGGCGCAGAAGAGTCCAAGCAGGCGCGGAAGCGTCCAAGCAGTCGCGGAAGCGTCCAAGCAGGCGCGCTAGCGTCCAAGCAGGCGCGGAAACCTCCAAGCAGGCGCGGAAGCATGCAAGAAGACGCAGAACAGTCCAAGCAGGCGCGGAAGCGTCCAAGCAGTCGCGGAAGCGTCCAAGCAGGCGCGGTAGCGTCCAAGAAGGCGCGGAAGCGTCCAAGCAGTCGCGGAAGCGTCCAAGCAGGCGCGGTAGCGTCCAACCAGGCGCGGAAGACTCCAAGCAGTCGCGGAAGCGTCCAAGCAGGCGCGGTAGTGTCCAAGCAGGCGCGGTAGCGTCCAACAAGGCGCGGATGCGTCCAAGCAGTCGCGGAAGCGTCCAAGCAGGCGCGGTAGCGTCCAAGCAGGCGCAGAAACGTCCAAGCAGGCGCGGATGCATGCAAGAAGACGCAGAAGAGTCCAAGCAGGCGCGGAAGCGTCCAAGGAGGAGGGGAAGCATGCAAGCAGGCGCGGAAGCGTCCAAGCAGGCGCGGAAACGTCCAAGTAGGCGCGGAAGCATGCAAGAAGGCGCAGAAGAGTCCAAGCAGGCGCGGAAGCGTCCAAGCAGTCGCAGAAGCGTCCAAGCAGGCGCGGTAGCGTCCAAGCAGGCGCGGAAGAGTCCAATAAGTCGCGGAAGCGTCCAAGCAGGCGCGGTAGCGTCCAAGCAGTCGCGGAAGCGTCCAAGCAGGCGCGGAAGCGTCCAAGTAGTCGCGGAAACGTCCAAGCATGCGCGGAAGCTTGCAAGAAGACGCAGAAGAGTCCAAGCAGGCGGGGAGCATGCAAGAAGGCGCGGAAGCGTCCAAGCAGGCGCGGTAGCGTCCAAGCAGTCGCGGAAGCGTCCAAGCATGCGCGGTAGCGTCCAAGCAGTCGCGGAATCGTCCAAGCAGGCGCGGTAGCGTCCGAGCAGGCGCGGAAGCGTCCAAGCAGTCGCGGAAGCGTTCAAGCAGGCGCGGTAGCGTCCAACCAGGCGCGGAAGCGTCCAAGCAGTCGCGGAAGCGTCCAAGCAGGCGCGGAAGCGTCCAAGCAGTCGCAGAAGCGTCCAAGCAGGCGCGGTAGCGTCCAAGCAGGCGCGGAAGCGTCCAAACAGGCGCGGCAGGGTCCAAGCAGGCGCGGAAACGTCCAAGCAGGCGCGGAAGCATGCAAGAAGACGCAGAACAGTCCAAGCAGGCGCGGAAGCGTCCAAGCAGTCGCGGAAGCGTCCAAGCAGGCGCGGTAGCGTCCAAGAAGGCGCGGAAGCGTCCAAGCAGTCGCGGAAGCGTCCAAGCAGGCGCGGTAGCGTCCAACCAGGCGTGGAAGAGTCCAAGCAGTCGCGGAAGCGTCCAAGCAGGCGCGGTAGCGTCCAAGCAGGCGCAGAAACATCCAAGCAGGCGCGGAAGCATGCAAGAAGACGCAGAAGAGTCCAAGCAGGCGCGGAAGCGTCCAAGGAGGAGGGGAAGCATGCAAGCAGGCGCGGAAGCGTCCAAGCAGGCGCGGAAACGTCCAAGTAGGCGCGGAAGCATGCAAGAAGGCGCAGAAGAGTCCAAGCAGGCGCGGAAGCGTCCAAGCAGTCGCAGAAGCGTCCAAGCAGGCGCGGTAGCGTCCAAGCAGGCGCGGAAGAGTCCAATAAGTCGCGGAAGCGTCCAAGCAGGCGCGGTAGCGTCCAAGCAGTCGCGGAAGTGTCCAAGCAGGCGCGGAAGCGTCCAAGTAGTCGCGGAAACGTCCAAGCATGCGCGGAAGCTTGCAAGAAGACGCAGAAGAGTCCAAGCAGGCGGGGAGCATGCAAGAAGGCGCGGAAGCGTCCAAGCAGGCGCGGTAGCGTCCAAGCAGTCGCGGAAGCGTCCAAGCAGGCGCGGTAGCGTCCAAGCAGTCGCGGAAGCGTCCAAGCAGGCGCGGTAGCGTCCAAGCAGTCGCGGAATCGTCCAAGCAGGCGCGGTAGCGTCCAAGCAGGCGCGGAAGCGTCCAAGCAGTCGCGGAAGCGTTCAAGCAGGCGCGGTAGCGTCCAACCAGGCGCGGAAGCGTCCAAGCAGTCGCGGAAGCGTCCAAGCAGGCGCGGTAGGGTCCAAGCTGGTGCGGAAACGTCCAAGCAGGCGCGGAAGCATGCAAGAAGGCGCAGAAGAGTCCAAGCAGGCGCGGAAGCGTCCAAGCAGTCGCGGAAGCGTCCAAGCAGGCGCGGAAGAGTCCAAGCAGGCGCGGAAGCGTCCAAGCAGGCGCGGTAGCGTCCAAGCAGGCGCGGAAGCGTCCAAGCAGGCGCGGTAGCGTCCAAGCAGGCGCGGAAGCGTCCAAGCAGTCGCAGGAGCGTCCAAGCAGGCGCGGTAGCGTCCAACCAGGCGCGGAAGCGTCCAAGCAGGCGCGGAAGCGTCCAAGCAGGCGCGGAAACGTCCAAGCAGGCGCGGAAGCATTCAAAAAGGCGTAGAAGAGTCCAAGCAGGCGCGGTAGGGTCCAAGCAGGCGCGGTAGCGTCCAAGCAGGCGCGGAAGCGTCCAAGCAGGCGCGGAAGCGTCCAAGCAGGCGGGGAAGCATGCAAGCAGGCGCGGAAACGTCCAAGCAGGCGCGGAAACGTCCAAGCAGGCGCGGAAACGTCCAAGTAGGCGCCGAAGCATGCAAGAAGGTGCGGAAGCGTCCAAGCAGACGCGGTAGCGTCCAAGCAGGCGCGGAAGCATGCAAGAAGGCGCAGAAGAGTCCAAGCAGGCGCGGAAGCGTCCAAGCAGGCGCGGAAGCATGCAAGAAGGAGCAGAAGAGTTCAAGCAGGCGCGGTAGCGTCCAAGCAGGCGCGGAAGCGTCCAAGCAGGCGCGGAAGCATGCAAGAAGGAGCAGAAGAGTCCAAGCAGGCGCGGAAGCGTCCAAGCAGTCGCGGAAGCGTCCAAGCAGGCGCGGTAGCGTCCAAGCAGGCGCGGAAACGTCCAAGTAATCACGGCAGCATGCAAGAAGGCGCAGAAGAATCCAAGCAGGCGCGGAAGCGTCCAAGCAGGCGGGGAAGCATGCAAGCAGGCGCGGAAGCGTCCAAGCAGGCGCGGTAGCGTCCAAGCAGGCGCGGAAACGTCCAAGCAGGCGCGGAAGCATGCAAGCAGGCGCGGAAGCATCCAAGCAGGCGCGGAAGCGTCCAAGCAGGCGCGGAAGCATCCAAGCAGGCGCGGAAGCATGCAAGAAGGCGCAGAAGAGTCCAAGCAGGCGCGGAAGCGTCCAAGCAGTCGCGGAAGCGTCCAAGCAGTCGCGGAAGCGTCCAAGCAGGCGCGGAAACGTCCAAGCAGGCGCGTTAGCATGCAAGAAGACGCAGAAGAGTCCAAGCAGGCGCTGAAGTGTTCAAGCAGGCGGGGAAGCATGCAAGCAGGCGCGGTTGCGTCCAACCAGGCGCGGAAGCGTCCAAGCAGGCGGGGAAGCATGCAAGCAGGCGCGGAAACGTCCAAGCACGCGCGGAAGCATGCAAGAAGACGCAGAAGCGTCCAAGCAGGCGCGGCAGCGTCCAAGCAGGCGCGGAAACGTCCAAGCAGGCGCGGAAGCATGCAAGAAGGCGCAGAAGAGTCCAAGCAGGCGCTGAAGCGTCCAAGCAGGAGGGGAAGCATGCAAGCAGGCGCTGAAGCGTCCAAGCAGGCGCGGAAACGTCCAAGTAGGCGCGGAAGCATGCAAGAAGGCGCAGAAGAGTCCAAGCAGGCGCGGAAGCGTCCAAGCAGTCGCAGGAGCGTCCAAGCAGGCGCGGTAGTGTCCAAGCTGGTGCGGAAACGTCCAAGCAGGCGCGGAAGCATGCAAGAAGGCGCAGAAGAGTCCAAGCAGGCGCGGAAGCGTCCAAGCAGTCGCGGAAGCGTCCAAGCAGGCGCGGAAGCGTCCAAGCAGGCGCGGAAGCGTCCAAGCAGTCGCGGAAGCGTTCAAGCAGGCGCGGTAGGGTCCAAGCTGGTGCGGAAACGTCCAAGCAGGCGCGGAAGCATGCAAGAAGGCGCAGAAGAGTCCAAGCAGGCGCGGAAGCGTCCAAGCAGTCGCGGAAGCGTCCAAGCAGGCGCGGAAGAGTCCAAGCAGGCGCGGAAGCGTCCAAGCAGGCGCGGTAGCGTCCAAGCAGGCGCGGAAGCGTCCAAGCAGGCGCGGTAGCGTCCAAGCAGGCGCGGAAGCGTCCAAGCAGTCGCAGGAGCGTCCAAGCAGGCGCGGTAGCGTCCAACCAGGCGCGGAAGCGTCCAAGCAGGCGCGGAAGCGTCCAAGCAGGCGCGGAAACGTCCAAGCAGGCGCGGAAGCATTCAAAAAGGCGTAGAAGAGTCCAAGCAGGCGCGGTAGGGTCCAAGCAGGCGCGGTAGCGTCCAAGCAGGCGCGGAAGCGTCCAAGCAGGCGCGGAAGCATGCAAGAAGGAGCAGAAGAGTCCAAGCAGGCGCGGAAGCGTCCAAGCAGTCGCGGAAGCGTCCAAGCAGGCGCGGTAGCGTCCAAGCAGGCGCGGAAACGTCCAAGTAGGCACGGCAGCATGCAAGAAGGCGCAGAAGAATCCAAGCAGGCGCGGAAGCGTCCAAGCAGGCGGGGAAGCATGCAAGCAGGCGCGGAAGCGTCCAAGCAGGCGCGGTAGCGTCCAAGCAGGCGCGGAAACGTCCAAGCAGGCGCGGAAGCATGCAAGCAGGCGCGGAAGCATCCAAGCAGGCGCGGAAGCGTCCAAGCAGGCGCGGAAGCATCCAAGCAGGCGCGGAAGCATGCAAGAAGGCGCAGAATAGTCCAAGCAGGCGCGGAAGCGTCCAAGCAGTCGCGGAAGCGTCCAAGCAGTCGCGGAAGCGTCCAAGCAGGCGCGGAAACGTCCAAGCAGGCGCGTTAGCATGCAAGAAGACGCAGAAGAGTCCAAGCAGGCGCTGAAGTGTTCAAGCAGGCGGGGAAGCATGCAAGCAGGCGCGGTTGCGTCCAACCAGGCGCGGAAGCGTCCAAGCAGGCGGGGAAGCATGCAAGCAGGCGCGGAAACGTCCAAGCACGCGCGGAAGCATGCAAGAAGACGCAGAAGAGTCCAAGCAGGCGCGGAAGCGTCCAAGCAGGAGGGGTAGCATGCAAGAAGGCGCAGAAGAGTCCAAGCAGGCGCGGAAGCGTCCAAGCAGTCGCGGAAGCCTCCAAGCAGGCGCGGTAGCGTCCAAGCAGGCGCGGTAGCGTCCAAGCAGTCGCGGAAACGTCCAAGCAGGCGCGGAAGCATGCAAGAAGGCGCAGAAGATTCCAAGCAGGCGCGGAAGCGTCCAAGCAGGCGCGGTAGCGTCCAAGAAGGCGCGGAAACGTCCAAGCAGGCGCGGAAGCATGCAAGAAGACGCAGAAGCGTCCAAGCAGGCGCGGTAGCGTCCAAGCAGGCGCGGAAACGTCCAAGCAGGCGCGGAAGCATGCAAGAAGGCGCAGAAGAGTCCAAGCAGGCGCGGAAGCGTCCAAGCAGTCGCGGAAGCGTCCAAGCAGGCGCGGTAGAGTCCAAGCAGTCGAGGAAGCGTCCAAGCAGGCGCGGTAGCGTCCAACCAGGCGCGGATGCGTCCAAGCAGTCGCGGAAGCGTCCAAGCAGGCGCGGTAGCGTCCAAGCAGGCGCGGTAGAGTCCAAGCAGTCGAGGAAGCGTCCAAGCAGGCGCGGTAGCGTCCAACCAGGCGCGGAAGCGTCCAAGCAGGCGGGGACGCATGCAAGCAGGCGCGGAAGCATGCAAGAAGGCGCAGAATAGTCCAAGCAGGCGCGGAAGCATCCAAGCAGGCGCGGAAGCATGCAAGAAGGCGCAGAATAGTCCAAGCAGGCGCGGAAGCGTCCAAGCAGTCGCGGAAGCGTCCAAGCAGTCGCGGAAGCGTCCAAGCAGGCGCGGAAACGTCCAAGCAGGCGCGTTAGCATGCAAGAAGACGCAGAAGAGTCCAAGCAGGCGCTGAAGTGTTCAAGCAGGCGGGGAAGCATGCAAGCAGGCGCGGTTGCGTCCAACCAGGCGCGGAAGCGTCCAAGCAGGCGGGGAAGCATGCAAGCAGGCGCGGAAACGTCCAAGCACGCGCGGAAGCATGCAAGAAGACGCAGAAGAGTCCAAGCAGGCGCGGAAGCGTCCAAGCAGGAGGGGTAGCATGCAAGAAGGCGCAGAAGAGTCCAAGCAGGCGCGGAAGCGTCCAAGCAGTCGCGGAAGCCTCCAAGCAGGCGCGGTAGCGTCCAAGCAGGCGCGGTAGCGTCCAAGCAGTCGCGGAAACGTCCAAGCAGGCGCGGAAGCATGCAAGAAGGCGCAGAAGATTCCAAGCAGGCGCGGAAGCGTCCAAGCAGGCGCGGTAGCGTCCAAGAAGGCGCGGAAACGTCCAAGCAGGCGCGGAAGCATGCAAGAAGACGCAGAAGCGTCCAAGCAGGCGCGGTAGCGTCCAAGCAGGCGCGGAAACGTCCAAGCAGGCGCGGAAGCATGCAAGAAGGCGCAGAAGAGTCCAAGCAGGCGCGGAAGCGTCCAAGCAGTCGCGGAAGCGTCCAAGCAGGCGCGGTAGAGTCCAAGCAGTCGAGGAAGCGTCCAAGCAGGCGCGGTAGCGTCCAACCAGGCGCGGATGCGTCCAAGCAGTCGCGGAAGCGTCCAAGCAGGCGCGGTAGCGTCCAAGCAGGCGCGGTAGAGTCCAAGCAGTCGAGGAAGCGTCCAAGCAGGCGCGGTAGCGTCCAACCAGGCGCGGAAGCGTCCAAGCAGGCGGGGACGCATGCAAGCAGGCGCGGAAGCGTCCAGGCAGTCGCGGAAGCGTCCAAGCAGTCGCGGAAGCGTCCAAGCAGTCGCGGAAGCGTCCAAGCAGTCGCGGAAGCGTCCAAGCAGGCGCGGTAGCGTCCAAGCAGGCGCGGAAGCATGCAAGAAGACGCAGAAGAGTTCAAGCAGGCGCGGAAGCGTCCAAGCAGGAGGGGAAGCATGCAAGCAGGCGCGGAAGCATCCAAGCAGGCGCGGAAACGTCCAAGTAGGCGCGGAAGCATGCAAGAAGGCGCAGAGGAGTCCAAGCAGGCGCGGAAGCGTCCAAGCAGTCGCAGAACCGTCCAAGCAGTCGCGGTAGCGTCCAACCAGGCGCGGAAGAGTCCAAGAAGTCGCGGAAGCGTCCAAACAGGCGCGGCAGCGTCCAGGCAGGAGCGGAAACGTCCAAGCAGGCGCGGAAGCATGCAAGAAGACGCAGAAGAGTCCAAGCAGGCGCGGAAGCGTCCAAGCAGGAGGGGAAGCATGCAAGCAGGCGCGGAAGCGTCCAAGCAGGCGCGGAAACGTCCAAGTAGGCGCGGAAGCATGCAAGAAGGCGCAGAAGAGTCCAAGCAGGCGCGGAAGCGTCCAAGCAGTCGCAGAAGCGTCCAAGCAGGCGCGGTAGCGTCCAACCAGGCGCGGAAGCGTCCAAGCAGTCGCGGAAGCGTCCAAGCAGTCGCGGTAGAGTCCAAGCAGGCGGGGAAGCATGCAAGCAGGCGCGGTAGCGTCCAACCAGGCGCGGAAGCGTCCAAGCACGGGGGGAAGCATGCAAGCAGGCGCGGAAGCGTCCAAGCATGCGCGGAAGCATCCATATAGGCGCGGAAGCGTCCAAGCAGGCGCGGAACCGTGCAAGCAGGCGCGGAAGCGTCCAAGCATGCGCGGAAGAGTCCAAGCAGGCACGGAAGCGTCCAAGCAGGCGCGGAAGCGTCCAAGCAGGCGCGGAAGCGTCCAAGTAGGCGCGGTAGCTTCCATATAGGCGCGGAAGCGTCCAAGCAGGCGCGGAACCGTGCAAGCAGGCGCGGAAGCATCCATATAGGCGCGAAAGCGTCAAAGCAGGCGCGGAAGCGTCCAAGCAGGCGCGGAAGCGTCCAAGCAGGCACGGAAGCATCCATATAGGCGCGAAAGCGTCAAAGCAGTCGCGGAAGCGTCCAAGCAGTCGCGGAAGCGTCCAAGCAGGCGCGGAAACGTCCAAGCAGGCGCGTTAGCATGCAAGAAGACGCAGAAGAGTCCAAGCAGGCGCTGAAGTGTTCAAGCAGGCGGGGAAGCATGCAAGCAGGCGCGGTTGCGTCCAACCAGGCGCGGAAGCGTCCAAGCAGGCGGGGAAGCATGCAAGCAGGCGCGGAAACGTCCAAGCACGCGCGGAAGCATGCAAGAAGACGCAGAAGAGTCCAAGCAGGCGCGGAAGCGTCCAAGCAGGAGGGGTAGCATGCAAGAAGGCGCAGAAGAGTCCAAGCAGGCGCGGAAGCGTCCAAGCAGTCGCGGAAGCCTCCAAGCAGGCGCGGTAGCGTCCAAGCAGGCGCGGTAGCGTCCAAGCAGTCGCGGAAACGTCCAAGCAGGCGCGGAAGCATGCAAGAAGGCGCAGAAGATTCCAAGCAGGCGCGGAAGCGTCCAAGCAGGCGCGGTAGCGTCCAAGAAGGCGCGGAAACGTCCAAGCAGGCGCGGAAGCATGCAAGAAGACGCAGAAGCGTCCAAGCAGGCGCGGTAGCGTCCAAGCAGGCGCGGAAACGTCCAAGCAGGCGCGGAAGCATGCAAGAAGGCGCAGAAGAGTCCAAGCAGGCGCGGAAGCGTCCAAGCAGTCGCGGAAGCGTCCAAGCAGGCGCGGTAGAGTCCAAGCAGTCGAGGAAGCGTCCAAGCAGGCGCGGTAGCGTCCAACCAGGCGCGGATGCGTCCAAGCAGTCGCGGAAGCGTCCAAGCAGGCGCGGTAGCGTCCAAGCAGGCGCGGTAGAGTCCAAGCAGTCGAGGAAGCGTCCAAGCAGGCGCGGTAGCGTCCAACCAGGCGCGGAAGCGTCCAAGCAGGCGGGGACGCATGCAAGCAGGCGCGGAAGCGTCCAGGCAGTCGCGGAAGCGTCCAAGCAGTCGCGGAAGCGTCCAAGCAGTCGCGGAAGCGTCCAAGCAGTCGCGGAAGCGTCCAAGCAGGCGCGGTAGCGTCCAAGCAGGCGCGGAAGCATGCAAGAAGACGCAGAAGAGTTCAAGCAGGCGCGGAAGCGTCCAAGCAGGAGGGGAAGCATGCAAGCAGGCGCGGAAGCATCCAAGCAGGCGCGGAAACGTCCAAGTAGGCGCGGAAGCATGCAAGAAGGCGCAGAGGAGTCCAAGCAGGCGCGGAAGCGTCCAAGCAGTCGCAGAACCGTCCAAGCAGTCGCGGTAGCGTCCAACCAGGCGCGGAAGAGTCCAAGAAGTCGCGGAAGCGTCCAAACAGGCGCGGCAGCGTCCAGGCAGGAGCGGAAACGTCCAAGCAGGCGCGGAAGCATGCAAGAAGACGCAGAAGAGTCCAAGCAGGCGCGGAAGCGTCCAAGCAGGAGGGGAAGCATGCAAGCAGGCGCGGAAGCGTCCAAGCAGGCGCGGAAACGTCCAAGTAGGCGCGGAAGCATGCAAGAAGGCGCAGAAGAGTCCAAGCAGGCGCGGAAGCGTCCAAGCAGTCGCAGAAGCGTCCAAGCAGGCGCGGTAGCGTCCAACCAGGCGCGGAAGCGTCCAAGCAGTCGCGGAAGCGTCCAAGCAGTCGCGGTAGAGTCCAAGCAGGCGGGGAAGCATGCAAGCAGGCGCGGTAGCGTCCAACCAGGCGCGGAAGCGTCCAAGCACGGGGGGAAGCATGCAAGCAGGCGCGGAAGCGTCCAAGCATGCGCGGAAGCATCCATATAGGCGCGGAAGCGTCCAAGCAGGCGCGGAACCGTGCAAGCAGGCGCGGAAGCGTCCAAGCATGCGCGGAAGAGTCCAAGCAGGCACGGAAGCGTCCAAGCAGGCGCGGAAGCGTCCAAGCAGGCGCGGAAGCGTCCAAGTAGGCGCGGTAGCTTCCATATAGGCGCGGAAGCGTCCAAGCAGGCGCGGAACCGTGCAAGCAGGCGCGGAAGCATCCATATAGGCGCGAAAGCGTCAAAGCAGGCGCGGAAGCGTCCAAGCAGGCGCGGAAGCGTCCAAGCAGGCACGGAAGCATCCATATAGGCGCGAAAGCGTCAAAGCAGGCGCGGAAGCGTCCAAGCAGGCGCGGAAACGTCCAAGTAGGCGCGGAAGCATGCAAGAAGGAGCAGAAGAGTCCAAGCAGGCGCGGAAGCGTGCAAGCAGGCGCGGAAGCGTCCAAGCAGGCGCGGAAGCGTCCAAGCAGGCGCGGAAGCGTCCAAGTAGGCGCGGAAGCATCCATATAGGCGCGAAAGCGTCAAAGCAGGCGCGGAAGCGTCCAAGCAGGCGCGGAAACGTCCAAGTAGGCGCGGAAGCATGCAAGAAGGAGCAGAAGAGTCCAAGCAGGCGCGGAAGCGTCCAAGCAGGCGCGGAAGCGTCCAAGCAGTCGCAGAAGCGTCCAAACAGGCGCGGTAGCGTCCAAGCAGGCGCGGAAGAGTCCAAGAAGTCGCGGAAGCGTCCAAGCAGGCGCGGTAGCGTCCAAGCAGTCGCGGAAGATTCCAAGCAGGCGCGGCAGAGTCCAAGAAGGCGCGGAAACGTCCAAGCAGGCGCGGAAGCATGCAAGAAGACGCAGAAGAGTCCAAGCAGGCGCGGAAGCGTCCAAGCAGTCGCAGAAGCGTCCAAGCTGGCGCGGAAGCGTCCAAGCAGGCGCGGAAGCATGCAAGCAGGCGCGGAAGCGTCCAAGCAGTCGCGGAAGCGTCCAAGCAGGCGCGGAAGAGTCCAAGAAGTCGCGGAAGCGTCCAAGCAGGCGCGGTAGCGTCCAACCAGGCGCGGAAGCGTCCTAGCAGTCGCAGAAAAGTACAAGCAGGCGCGGAAGCGTCCAAGCGGGCGCGGAAGCGTCCAAGCAGGCGGGGAAGCATGCACGCAGGCGCGGAAGCGTCCAAGCAGTCGCGGAAGAGTCCAAGCAGGCGCGGCAGAGTCCAAGAAGGCGCGGAAACGTCCAAGCAGGCCCGGAAGCATGCAAGAAGACGCAGAAGAGTCCAAGCAGGCGCGGAAGCGTCCAAGCAGTCGCAGAAGCGTCCAAGCTGGCGCGGAAGCGTCCAAGCAGGCGCGGAAGCATGCAAGCAGGCGCGGAAGCGTCCAAGCAGTCGCGGAAGCGTCCAAGCAGGCGCGGAAGAGTCCAAGAAGTCGCGGAAGCGTCCAAGCAGGCGCGGTAGCGTCCAACCAGGCGCGGAAGCGTCCTAGCAGTCGCAGAAAAGTACAAGCAGGCGCGGAAGCGTCCAAGCGGGCGCGGAAGCGTCCAAGCAGGCGGGGAAGCATGCACGCAGGCGCGGAAGCGTCCAAGCAGGCGCGGAAACGTCCAAGTAGGCGCCGCAGCATGCAAGAAGGCGCACAAGATTCCTATCAGGCGCGGAAGCGTCCAAGCAGGCGGGGAAGCATGCAAGCAGGTGCGGAAGCGTCCACGCAGGCGCGGAAACGTCCAAGCAGGCGGGGAAGCATGCAAGCAGGCGCGGAAGCGTCCACGCAGGCGCGGAAACGTCCAAGTAGGCGCGGCAGCATGCAAGAAGGCGCAGAAGAGTCCAAGCAGGCGCGGAAGCGTCCAAGCAGTCGCGGAAACGTCCAAGCAGGCGCGGTAGCGTCCAACCAGGCGCGGAAGCGTCCAAGCAGTCGCGGAAGCGTCCAAGCAGGCGCGGAAGAGTCCAAGAAGTCGCGGAAGCGTCCAAGCAGGCGCGGTAGCGTCCAAGCAGTCGCGGAAGAGTCCAAGCAGGCGCGGAAGCGTCCAAGCAGGCGCGGAAACGTCCAAGTAGGCGGGGAAGCATGCACGCAGGCGCGGAAGCGTCCAAGCAGGCGCGGAAACGTCCAAGCAGGCGCGGTAGCGTCCAACCAGGCGCGGAAGCGTCCTAGCAGTCGCAGAAACGTACAAGCAGGCGCGGAAGCGTCCAAGCAGGCGCGGAAGCGTCCAAGCAGGCGGGGAAGCATGCACGCAGGCGCGGAAGCGTCCAGGCAGGCGCGGAAACGTCCAAGTAGGCGCGGCAGCATGCAAGAAGGCGCACAAGATTCCTATCAGGCGCGGAAGCGTCCAAGCAGGCGGGGAAGCATGCAAGCAGGTGCGGAAGCGTCCACGCAGGCGCGGAAACGTCCAAGTAGGCGCGGCTGCATGCAAGAAGGCGCAGAAGAGTCCAAGCAGGCGCGGAAGCGTCCAAGCAATCGCGGAAGCGTCCAAGCAGGCGCGTTAGCATCCAAGCTGGCGCGGAAACGTCCAAGCAGGCGCGGAAGCATGCAAGAAGGCGCAGAAGAGTCCAAGCAGCCGCGGAAGCGTCCAAGCAGGCGGGGAAGCATGCAAGCAGGCGCGGAAGCGTCCACGCAGGCGCGGAAACGTCCAAGTAGGCGCGGCAGCATGCAAGAAGGCGCAGAAGAGTCCAAGCAGGCGCGGAAGCGTCCAAGCAGGCGCGGAAGCGTCCAAGCAGTCGCGGAAGCGTCCAAGCAGGCGCGGAAGCGTCCAAGCAGGCGGGGAAGCATGCAAGCAGGCGCGGAAGCGTCCACGCAGGCGCGGAAACGTCCAAGTAGGCGCGGCAGCATGCAAGAAGGCGCAGAAGAGTCCAAGCAGGCGCGGAAGCGTCCAAGCAGTCGCGGAAACGTCCAAGCAGGCGCGGTAGCGTCCAACCAGGCGCGGAAGCGTCCAAGCAGTCGCGGAAGCGTCCAAGCAGGCGCGGTAGCGTGCAAGCAGGCGCGGAAACGTCCAAGCATGCGCGGAAGCATACAAGAAGACGCAGAAGCGTCCAAGCAGTCGCGGAAACGTCCAAGCAGGCGCGGAAGCGTCCAAGCAGTCGCGGAAGCGTCCAAGCAGTCGCGGAAGCGTTCAAGCAGGCGCGGTAGCGTCCAAGCAGGTGCGGAAACGTCCAAGCAGGCGCGGAAGCATGCAAGAAGACGCAGAAGCGTCCAAGCAGTCGCGGAAACGTCCAAGCAGGCGCGGAAGCGTCCAAGCAGTCGCAGGAGCGTCCAAGCAGGCGCGGTAGCGTCCAACCAGGCGCGGAAGCGTCCAAGCAGTCGCGGAAGCGTCCAAGCAGGCGCGGAAGCATGCAAGCAGGCGCGGAAGCGTCCAAGCAGTCGCGGAAGCGTCCAAGCAGGCGCGGAAGAGTCCAAGAAGTCGCGGAAGCGTCCAAGCAGGCGCGGTAGCGTCCAAGCAGTCGCGGAAGAGTCCAAGCAGGCGCGGAAGCGTCCAAGCAGGCGCGGAAACGTCCAAGTAGGCGCGGAAGCATGCAAGAAGGCGCAGAAGAGTCCAAGCAGGCGCGGAAGCGTCCAAGCAGTCGCAGAAGCGTCCAAGCAGGCGCGGTAGCGTCCAACCAGGCGCGGATGCGTCCAAGCAGTCGCGGAAGCGTCCAAGCAGGCGCGGTAGCGTCCAAGCAGGCGCGGTAGAGTCCAAGCAGTCGCGGAAGCGTCCAAGCAGGCGCGGTAGCGTCCAACCAGGCGCGGATGCGTCCAAGCAGTCGCGGAAGCGTCCAAGCAGGCGCGGTAGCGTCCAAGCAGGCGCGGTAGAGTCCAAGCAGTCGCGGAAGCGTCCAAGCAGGCGCGGAAGCGTCCAAGCAGGCGGGGAAGCATGCAAGCAGGCGCGGAAGCGTCCAAGCATGCGCGGAAGCATCCATATAGGCGCGGAAGCGTCCAAGCAGGCGCGGAACCGTGCAAGCAGGCGCGGAAGCGTCCAAGCATGCGCGGAAGAGTCCAAGCAGGCACGGAAGCGTCCAAGCAGGCGCGGAAGCGTCCAAGCAGGCGCGGAAGCGTCCAAGTAGGCGCGGTAGCTTCCATATAGGCGCGGAAGCGTCCAAGCAGGCGCGGAACCGTGCAAGCAGGCGCGGAAGCATCCATATAGGCGCGAAAGCGTCAAAGCAGGCGCGGAAGCGTCCAAGCAGGCGCGGAAGCGTCCAAGCAGGCACGGAAGCATCCATATAGGCGCGAAAGCGTCAAAGCAGGCGCGGAAGCGTCCAAGCAGGCGCGGAAACGTCCAAGTAGGCGCGGAAGCATGCAAGAAGGAGCAGAAGAGTCCAAGCAGGCGCGGAAGCGTGCAAGCAGGCGCGGAAGCGTCCAAGCAGGCGCGGAAGCGTCCAAGCAGGCGCGGAAGCGTCCAAGTAGGCGCGGAAGCATCCATATAGGCGCGAAAGCGTCAAAGCAGGCGCGGAAGCGTCCAAGCAGGCGCGGAAACGTCCAAGTAGGCGCGGAAGCATGCAAGAAGGAGCAGAAGAGTCCAAGCAGGCGCGGAAGCGTCCAAGCAGGCGCGGAAGCGTCCAAGCAGTCGCAGAAGCGTCCAAACAGGCGCGGTAGCGTCCAAGCAGGCGCGGAAGAGTCCAAGAAGTCGCGGAAGCATCCAAGCAGGCGCGGAAACGTCCAAGTAGGCGCGGAAGCATGCAAGAAGGCGCAGAGGAGTCCAAGCAGGCGCGGAAGCGTCCAAGCAGTCGCAGAACCGTCCAAGCAGTCGCGGTAGCGTCCAACCAGGCGCGGAAGAGTCCAAGAAGTCGCGGAAGCGTCCAAACAGGCGCGGCAGCGTCCAGGCAGGAGCGGAAACGTCCAAGCAGGCGCGGAAGCATGCAAGAAGACGCAGAAGAGTCCAAGCAGGCGCGGAAGCGTCCAAGCAGGAGGGGAAGCATGCAAGCAGGCGCGGAAGCGTCCAAGCAGGCGCGGAAACGTCCAAGTAGGCGCGGAAGCATGCAAGAAGGCGCAGAAGAGTCCAAGCAGGCGCGGAAGCGTCCAAGCAGTCGCAGAAGCGTCCAAGCAGGCGCGGTAGCGTCCAACCAGGCGCGGAAGCGTCCAAGCAGTCGCGGAAGCGTCCAAGCAGTCGCGGTAGAGTCCAAGCAGGCGGGGAAGCATGCAAGCAGGCGCGGTAGCGTCCAACCAGGCGCGGAAGCGTCCAAGCACGGGGGGAAGCATGCAAGCAGGCGCGGAAGCGTCCAAGCATGCGCGGAAGCATCCATATAGGCGCGGAAGCGTCCAAGCAGGCGCGGAACCGTGCAAGCAGGCGCGGAAGCGTCCAAGCATGCGCGGAAGAGTCCAAGCAGGCACGGAAGCGTCCAAGCAGGCGCGGAAGCGTCCAAGCAGGCGCGGAAGCGTCCAAGTAGGCGCGGTAGCTTCCATATAGGCGCGGAAGCGTCCAAGCAGGCGCGGAACCGTGCAAGCAGGCGCGGAAGCATCCATATAGGCGCGAAAGCGTCAAAGCAGGCGCGGAAGCGTCCAAGCAGGCGCGGAAGCGTCCAAGCAGGCACGGAAGCATCCATATAGGCGCGAAAGCGTCAAAGCAGGCGCGGAAGCGTCCAAGCAGGCGCGGAAACGTCCAAGTAGGCGCGGAAGCATGCAAGAAGGAGCAGAAGAGTCCAAGCAGGCGCGGAAGCGTGCAAGCAGGCGCGGAAGCGTCCAAGCAGGCGCGGAAGCGTCCAAGCAGGCGCGGAAGCGTCCAAGTAGGCGCGGAAGCATCCATATAGGCGCGAAAGCGTCAAAGCAGGCGCGGAAGCGTCCAAGCAGGCGCGGAAACGTCCAAGTAGGCGCGGAAGCATGCAAGAAGGAGCAGAAGAGTCCAAGCAGGCGCGGAAGCGTCCAAGCAGGCGCGGAAGCGTCCAAGCAGTCGCAGAAGCGTCCAAACAGGCGCGGTAGCGTCCAAGCAGGCGCGGAAGAGTCCAAGAAGTCGCGGAAGCGTCCAAGCAGGCGCGGTAGCGTCCAAGCAGTCGCGGAAGATTCCAAGCAGGCGCGGCAGAGTCCAAGAAGGCGCGGAAACGTCCAAGCAGGCGCGGAAGCATGCAAGAAGACGCAGAAGAGTCCAAGCAGGCGCGGAAGCGTCCAAGCAGTCGCAGAAGCGTCCAAGCTGGCGCGGAAGCGTCCAAGCAGGCGCGGAAGCATGCAAGCAGGCGCGGAAGCGTCCAAGCAGTCGCGGAAGCGTCCAAGCAGGCGCGGAAGAGTCCAAGAAGTCGCGGAAGCGTCCAAGCAGGCGCGGTAGCGTCCAACCAGGCGCGGAAGCGTCCTAGCAGTCGCAGAAAAGTACAAGCAGGCGCGGAAGCGTCCAAGCGGGCGCGGAAGCGTCCAAGCAGGCGGGGAAGCATGCACGCAGGCGCGGAAGCGTCCAAGCAGTCGCGGAAGAGTCCAAGCAGGCGCGGCAGAGTCCAAGAAGGCGCGGAAACGTCCAAGCAGGCCCGGAAGCATGCAAGAAGACGCAGAAGAGTCCAAGCAGGCGCGGAAGCGTCCAAGCAGTCGCAGAAGCGTCCAAGCTGGCGCGGAAGCGTCCAAGCAGGCGCGGAAGCATGCAAGCAGGCGCGGAAGCGTCCAAGCAGTCGCGGAAGCGTCCAAGCAGGCGCGGAAGAGTCCAAGAAGTCGCGGAAGCGTCCAAGCAGGCGCGGTAGCGTCCAACCAGGCGCGGAAGCGTCCTAGCAGTCGCAGAAAAGTACAAGCAGGCGCGGAAGCGTCCAAGCGGGCGCGGAAGCGTCCAAGCAGGCGGGGAAGCATGCACGCAGGCGCGGAAGCGTCCAAGCAGGCGCGGAAACGTCCAAGTAGGCGCCGCAGCATGCAAGAAGGCGCACAAGATTCCTATCAGGCGCGGAAGCGTCCAAGCAGGCGGGGAAGCATGCAAGCAGGTGCGGAAGCGTCCACGCAGGCGCGGAAACGTCCAAGCAGGCGGGGAAGCATGCAAGCAGGCGCGGAAGCGTCCACGCAGGCGCGGAAACGTCCAAGTAGGCGCGGCAGCATGCAAGAAGGCGCAGAAGAGTCCAAGCAGGCGCGGAAGCGTCCAAGCAGTCGCGGAAACGTCCAAGCAGGCGCGGTAGCGTCCAACCAGGCGCGGAAGCGTCCAAGCAGTCGCGGAAGCGTCCAAGCAGGCGCGGAAGAGTCCAAGAAGTCGCGGAAGCGTCCAAGCAGGCGCGGTAGCGTCCAAGCAGTCGCGGAAGAGTCCAAGCAGGCGCGGAAGCGTCCAAGCAGGCGCGGAAACGTCCAAGTAGGCGGGGAAGCATGCACGCAGGCGCGGAAGCGTCCAAGCAGGCGCGGAAACGTCCAAGCAGGCGCGGTAGCGTCCAACCAGGCGCGGAAGCGTCCTAGCAGTCGCAGAAACGTACAAGCAGGCGCGGAAGCGTCCAAGCAGGCGCGGAAGCGTCCAAGCAGGCGGGGAAGCATGCACGCAGGCGCGGAAGCGTCCAGGCAGGCGCGGAAACGTCCAAGTAGGCGCGGCAGCATGCAAGAAGGCGCACAAGATTCCTATCAGGCGCGGAAGCGTCCAAGCAGGCGGGGAAGCATGCAAGCAGGTGCGGAAGCGTCCACGCAGGCGCGGAAACGTCCAAGTAGGCGCGGCTGCATGCAAGAAGGCGCAGAAGAGTCCAAGCAGGCGCGGAAGCGTCCAAGCAATCGCGGAAGCGTCCAAGCAGGCGCGTTAGCATCCAAGCTGGCGCGGAAACGTCCAAGCAGGCGCGGAAGCATGCAAGAAGGCGCAGAAGAGTCCAAGCAGCCGCGGAAGCGTCCAAGCAGGCGGGGAAGCATGCAAGCAGGCGCGGAAGCGTCCACGCAGGCGCGGAAACGTCCAAGTAGGCGCGGCAGCATGCAAGAAGGCGCAGAAGAGTCCAAGCAGGCGCGGAAGCGTCCAAGCAGGCGCGGAAGCGTCCAAGCAGTCGCGGAAGCGTCCAAGCAGGCGCGGAAGCGTCCAAGCAGGCGGGGAAGCATGCAAGCAGGCGCGGAAGCGTCCACGCAGGCGCGGAAACGTCCAAGTAGGCGCGGCAGCATGCAAGAAGGCGCAGAAGAGTCCAAGCAGGCGCGGAAGCGTCCAAGCAGTCGCGGAAACGTCCAAGCAGGCGCGGTAGCGTCCAACCAGGCGCGGAAGCGTCCAAGCAGTCGCGGAAGCGTCCAAGCAGGCGCGGTAGCGTGCAAGCAGGCGCGGAAACGTCCAAGCATGCGCGGAAGCATACAAGAAGACGCAGAAGCGTCCAAGCAGTCGCGGAAACGTCCAAGCAGGCGCGGAAGCGTCCAAGCAGTCGCGGAAGCGTCCAAGCAGTCGCGGAAGCGTTCAAGCAGGCGCGGTAGCGTCCAAGCAGGTGCGGAAACGTCCAAGCAGGCGCGGAAGCATGCAAGAAGACGCAGAAGCGTCCAAGCAGTCGCGGAAACGTCCAAGCAGGCGCGGAAGCGTCCAAGCAGTCGCAGGAGCGTCCAAGCAGGCGCGGTAGCGTCCAACCAGGCGCGGAAGCGTCCAAGCAGTCGCGGAAGCGTCCAAGCAGGCGCGGAAGCATGCAAGCAGGCGCGGAAGCGTCCAAGCAGTCGCGGAAGCGTCCAAGCAGGCGCGGAAGAGTCCAAGAAGTCGCGGAAGCGTCCAAGCAGGCGCGGTAGCGTCCAAGCAGTCGCGGAAGAGTCCAAGCAGGCGCGGAAGCGTCCAAGCAGGCGCGGAAACGTCCAAGTAGGCGCGGAAGCATGCAAGAAGGCGCAGAAGAGTCCAAGCAGGCGCGGAAGCGTCCAAGCAGTCGCAGAAGCGTCCAAGCAGGCGCGGTAGCGTCCAACCAGGCGCGGATGCGTCCAAGCAGTCGCGGAAGCGTCCAAGCAGGCGCGGTAGCGTCCAAGCAGGCGCGGTAGAGTCCAAGCAGTCGCGGAAGCGTCCAAGCAGGCGCGGTAGCGTCCAACCAGGCGCGGATGCGTCCAAGCAGTCGCGGAAGCGTCCAAGCAGGCGCGGTAGCGTCCAAGCAGGCGCGGTAGAGTCCAAGCAGTCGCGGAAGCGTCCAAGCAGGCGCGGAAGCGTCCAAGCAGGCGGGGAAGCATGCAAGCAGGCGCGGAAGCGTCCAAGCATGCGCGGAAGCATCCATATAGGCGCGGAAGCGTCCAAGCAGGCGCGGAACCGTGCAAGCAGGCGCGGAAGCGTCCAAGCATGCGCGGAAGAGTCCAAGCAGGCACGGAAGCGTCCAAGCAGGCGCGGAAGCGTCCAAGCAGGCGCGGAAGCGTCCAAGTAGGCGCGGTAGCTTCCATATAGGCGCGGAAGCGTCCAAGCAGGCGCGGAACCGTGCAAGCAGGCGCGGAAGCATCCATATAGGCGCGAAAGCGTCAAAGCAGGCGCGGAAGCGTCCAAGCAGGCGCGGAAGCGTCCAAGCAGGCACGGAAGCATCCATATAGGCGCGAAAGCGTCAAAGCAGGCGCGGAAGCGTCCAAGCAGGCGCGGAAACGTCCAAGTAGGCGCGGAAGCATGCAAGAAGGAGCAGAAGAGTCCAAGCAGGCGCGGAAGCGTGCAAGCAGGCGCGGAAGCGTCCAAGCAGGCGCGGAAGCGTCCAAGCAGGCGCGGAAGCGTCCAAGTAGGCGCGGAAGCATCCATATAGGCGCGAAAGCGTCAAAGCAGGCGCGGAAGCGTCCAAGCAGGCGCGGAAACGTCCAAGTAGGCGCGGAAGCATGCAAGAAGGAGCAGAAGAGTCCAAGCAGGCGCGGAAGCGTCCAAGCAGGCGCGGAAGCGTCCAAGCAGTCGCAGAAGCGTCCAAACAGGCGCGGTAGCGTCCAAGCAGGCGCGGAAGAGTCCAAGAAGTCGCGGAAGCGTCCAAGCAGGCGCGGTAGCGTCCAAGCAGTCGCGGAAGAGTCCAAGCAGGCGCGGCAGAGTCCAAGAAGGCGCGGAAACGTCCAAGCAGGCGCGGAAGCATGCAAGAAGACGCAGAAGAGTCCAAGCAGGCGCGGAAGCGTCCAAGCAGGCGCGGAAGCGTCCAAGCAGGCGCGGAAGCGTCCAAGTAGGCGCGGTAGCTTCCATATAGGCGCGGAAGCGTCCAAGCAGGCGCGGAAGCGTCCAAGTAGGCGCGGAAGCATCCATATAGGCGCGAAAGCGTCAAAGCAGGCGCGGAAGCGTCCAAGCAGTCGCGGAAGCGTCCAAGCAGGCGCGGAAGAGTCCAAGAAGTCGCGGAAGCGTCCAAGCAGGCGCGGTAGCGTCCAACCAGGCGCGGAAGCGTCCTAGCAGTCGCAGAAAAGTACAAGCAGGCGCGGAAGCGTCCAAGCGGGCGCGGAAGCGTCCAAGCAGGCGGGGAAGCATGCACGCAGGCGCGGAAGCGTCCAAGCAGTCGCGGAAGAGTCCAAGCAGGCGCGGCAGAGTCCAAGAAGGCGCGGAAACGTCCAAGCAGGCGCGGAAGCATGCAAGAAGACGCAGAAGAGTCCAAGCAGGCGCGGAAGCGTCCAAGCAGTCGCAGAAGCGTCCAAGCTGGCGCGGAAGCGTCCAAGCAGGCGCGGAAGCATGCAAGCAGGCGCGGAAGCGTCCAAGCAGTCGCGGAAGCGTCCAAGCAGGCGCGGAAGAGTCCAAGAAGTCGCGGAAGCGTCCAAGCAGGCGCGGTAGCGTCCAACCAGGCGCGGAAGCGTCCTAGCAGTCGCAGAAAAGTACAAGCAGGCGCGGAAGCGTCCAAGCGGGCGCGGAAGCGTCCAAGCAGGCGGGGAAGCATGCACGCAGGCGCGGAAGCGTCCAAGCAGGCGCGGAAACGTCCAAGTAGGCGCGGCAGCATGCAAGAAGGCGCACAAGATTCCTATCAGGCGCGGAAGCGTCCAAGCAGGCGGGGAAGCATGCAAGCAGGTGCGGAAGCGTCCACGCAGGCGCGGAAACGTCCAAGCAGGCGGGGAAGCATGCAAGCAGGCGCGGAAGCGTCCACGCAGGCGCGGAAACGTCCAAGTAGGCGCGGCAGCATGCAAGAAGGCGCAGAAGAGTCCAAGCAGGCGCGGAAGCGTCCAAGCAGTCGCGGAAACGTCCAAGCAGGCGCGGTAGCGTCCAACCAGGCGCGGAAGCGTCCAAGCAGTCGCGGAAGCGTCCAAGCAGGCGCGGAAGAGTCCAAGAAGTCGCGGAAGCGTCCAAGCAGGCGCGGTAGCGTCCAAGCAGTCGCGGAAGAGTCCAAGCAGGCGCGGAAGCGTCCAAGCAGGCGCGGAAACGTCCAAGTAGGCGGGGAAGCATGCACGCAGGCGCGGAAGCGTCCAAGCAGGCGCGGAAACGTCCAAGCAGGCGCGGTAGCGTCCAACCAGGCGCGGAAGCGTCCTAGCAGTCGCAGAAACGTACAAGCAGGCGCGGAAGCGTCCAAGCAGGCGCGGAAGCGTCCAAGCAGGCGGGGAAGCATGCACGCAGGCGCGGAAGCGTCCAAGCAGGCGCGGAAACGTCCAAGTAGGCGCGGCAGCATGCAAGAAGGCGCACAAGATTCCTATCAGGCGCGGAAGCGTCCAAGCAGGCGGGGAAGCATGCAAGCAGGTGCGGAAGCGTCCACGCAGGCGCGGAAACGTCCAAGTAGGCGCGGCAGCATGCAAGAAGGCGCAGAAGAGTCCAAGCAGGCGCGGAAGCGTCCAAGCAATCGCGGAAGCGTCCAAGCAGGCGCGTTAGCATCCAAGCTGGCGCGGAAACGTCCAAGCAGGCGCGGAAGCATGCAAGAAGGCGCAGAAGAGTCCAAGCAGCCGCGGAAGCGTCCAAGCAGGCGGGGAAGCATGCAAGCAGGCGCGGAAGCGTCCACGCAGGCGCGGAAACGTCCAAGTAGGCGCGGCAGCATGCAAGAAGGCGCAGAAGAGTCCAAGCAGGCGCGGAAGCGTCCAAGCAGGCGCGGAAGCGTCCAAGCAGTCGCGGAAGCGTCCAAGCAGGCGCGGAAGCGTCCAAGCAGGCGGGGAAGCATGCAAGCAGGCGCGGAAGCGTCCACGCAGGCGCGGAAACGTCCAAGTAGGCGCGGCAGCATGCAAGAAGGCGCAGAAGAGTCCAAGCAGGCGCGGAAGCGTCCAAGCAGTCGCGGAAACGTCCAAGCAGGCGCGGTAGCGTCCAACCAGGCGCGGAAGCGTCCAAGCAGTCGCGGAAGCGTCCAAGCAGGCGCGGTAGCGTGCAAGCAGGCGCGGAAACGTCCAAGCATGCGCGGAAGCATACAAGAAGACGCAGAAGCGTCCAAGCAGTCGCGGAAACGTCCAAGCAGGCGCGGAAGCGTCCAAGCAGTCGCGGAAGCGTCCAAGCAGTCGCGGAAGCGTCCAAGCAGGCGCGGTAGCGTCCAAGCAGGTGCGGAAACGTCCAAGCAGGCGCGGAAGCATGCAAGAAGACGCAGAAGCGTCCAAGCAGTCGCGGAAACGTCCAAGCAGGCGCGGAAGCGTCCAAGCAGTCGCAGGAGCGTCCAAGCAGGCGCGGTAGCGTCCAACCAGGCGCGGAAGCGTCCAAGCAGTCGCGGAAGCGTCCAAGCAGGCGCGGAAGCATGCAAGCAGGCGCGGAAGCGTCCAAGCAGTCGCGGAAGCGTCCAAGCAGGCGCGGAAGAGTCCAAGAAGTCGCGGAAGCGTCCAAGCAGGCGCGGTAGCGTCCAAGCAGTCGCGGAAGAGTCCAAGCAGGCGCGGAAGCGTCCAAGCAGGCGCGGAAACGTCCAAGTAGGCGCGGAAGCATGCAAGAAGGCGCAGAAGAGTCCAAGCAGGCGCGGAAGCGTCCAAGCAGTCGCAGAAGCGTCCAAGCAGGCGCGGTAGCGTCCAACCAGGCGCGGATGCGTCCAAGCAGTCGCGGAAGCGTCCAAGCAGGCGCGGTAGCGTCCAAGCAGGCGCGGTAGAGTCCAAGCAGTCGCGGAAGCGTCCAAGCAGGCGCGGAAGAGTCCAAGAAGTCGCGGAAGCGTCCAAGCAGGCGCGGTAGCGTCCAAGCAGTCGCGGAAGAGTCCAAGCAGGCGCGGAAGCGTCCAAGCAGGCGCGGAAACGTCCAAGTAGGCGCGGAAGCATGCAAGAAGGCGCAGAAGAGTCCAAGCAGGCGCGGAAGCGTCCAAGCAGTCGCTGAAGCGTCCAAGCAGGCGCGGTAGCGTCCAACCAGGCGCGGATGCGTCCAAGCAGTCGCGGAAGCGTCCAAGCAGGCGCGGTAGCGTCCAAGCAGGCGCGGTAGAGTCCAAGCAGTCGCGGAAGCGTCCAAGCAGGCGCGGTAGCGTCCAAGCAGTCGCGGAAGCGTCCAAGCAGTCGCGGTAGAGTCCAAGCAGGCGGGGAAGCATGCAAGCAGGCGCGGTAGCGTCCAACCAGGCGCGGAAGCGTCCAAGCAGGCGGGGAAGCATGCAAGCAGGTGCGGAAGCGTCCAAGCAGGCGCGGAAACGTCCAAGTAGGCGCGGAAGCATGCAAGAAGGCGCAGAAGAGTCCAAGCAGGCGCGGAAGCGTCCAAGCAGTCGCAGAAGCGTCCAAGCAGGCGCGGTAGCGTCCAACCAGGCGCGGATGCGTCCAAGCAGTCGCGGAAGCGTCCAAGCAGGCGCGGTAGCGTCCAAGCAGGCGCGGTAGAGTCCAAGCAGTCGCGGAAGCGTCCAAGCAGGCGCGGTAGCGTCCAAGCAGTCGCGGAAGCGTCCAAGCAGTCGCGGTAGAGTCCAAGCAGGCGGGGAAGCATGCAAGCAATCGCGGAAGCGTCCAAGCAGGCGCGTTAGCATCCAAGCTGGCGCGGAAACGTCCAAGCAGGCGCGGAAGCATGCAAGAAGGCGCAGAAGAGTCCAAGCAGCCGCGGAAGCGTCCAAGCAGGCGGGGAAGCATGCAAGCAGGCGCGGAAGCGTCCACGCAGGCGCGGAAACGTCCAAGTAGGCGCGGCAGCATGCAAGAAGGCGCAGAAGAGTCCAAGCAGGCGCGGAAGCGTCCAAGCAGGCGCGGAAGCGTCCTAGCAGGCGCGGTAGAGTCCAAGCAGGCGCGGAAACGTCCAAGTAGGCGCGGCAGCATGCAAGAAGGCGCAGAAGATTCCTATCAGGCGCGGAAGCGTCCAAGCAGGCGGGGAAGCATGCAAGCAGGCGCGGAAGCATCCACGCATGCGCGGAAACGTCCAAGTAGGCGCGGCAGCATGCAAGAAGGCGCAGAAGAGTCCAAGCAGGCGCGGAAACGTCCAAGCATGCGCGGAAGCATGCAAGAAGACGCAGAAGCGTCCAAGCAGTCGCGGAAACGTCCAAGCAGGCGCGGAAGCGTCCAAGCAGTCGCGGAAGCGTCCAAGCAGGCGCGGAAGCGTCCAAGCAGTCGCGGAAGCGTCCAAGCAGTCGCGGAAGCGTCCAAGCAGGCGCGGAAGCGTCCAAGAAGGCGCGGAAGCATGCAAGAAGACGCAGAAGAGTCCAAGCAGGCGCGGAAGCGTCCAAGCAGGCGGGGAAGCATGCAAGAAGACGCAGAACAGTCCAAGCAGGCGCGGAAGCGTCCAAGCAGTCGCGGAAGCGTCCAAGCAGTCGCGGAAGCGTCCAAGCAGGCGCGGAAGCGTCCAAGCAGGCGGGGAAGCATGCAAGCAGGCGCGGAAGCGTCCACGCAGGCGCGGAAACGTCCAAGTAGGCGCGGCAGCATCCATATAGGCGCGAAAGCGTCAAAGCAGGCGCGGAAGCGTCCAAGCAGGCGCGGAAACGTCCAAGTAGGCGCGGAAGCATGCAAGAAGGAGCAGAAGAGTCCAAGCAGGCGCGGAAGCGTCCAAGCAGGCGCGGAAGCATCCATATAGGCGCGGAAGCGTCCAAGCAGGCGCGGAAACGTCCATGTAGGGACGGAAGCATGCAAGAAGGCGCAGAAGAGTTCAAACAGGCGCGGAAGCGTCCAAGCAGGCGCGGTAGCGTCCAAGCAGGCGCGGTAGCGTCCAAGCAGGCGCGGAAGCGTCCAAGCAGGCGCAGAAGCATGCAAGCAGGCGCGAAAGCGTCCAGGCAGGCGCGAGAACGTCCAAGTAGGCGCGGTAGCGTCCAAGCAGGCGCAGAAGAGTCCAAGCAGGCGCGGAAGCGTCCAAGCAGTCGCGGAAGCGTCCAAGCAGGCGCGGTAGCGTCCAAGCAGGCGCGGATGCGTCCAAGCAGTCGCGGAAGCGTCCAAGCAGTCGCGGAAGCGTCCAAGCAGTCGCGGAAGCGTCCAAGCAGGCGCGGAAGCGTCCAAGAAGGCGCGGAAGCATGCAAGAAGACGCAGAAGAGTCCAAGCAGGCGCGGAAGCGTCCAAGCAGGCGGGGAAGCATGCAAGAAGACGCAGAACAGTCCAAGCAGGCGCGGAAGCGTCCAAGCAGTCGCGGAAGCGTCCAAGCAGTCGCGGAAGCGTCCAAGCAGGCGCGGAAGCGTCCAAGCAGGCGGGGAAGCATGCAAGCAGGCGCGGAAGCGTCCACGCAGGCGCGGAAACGTCCAAGTAGGCGCGGCAGCATCCATATAGGCGCGAAAGCGTCAAAGCAGGCGCGGAAGCGTCCAAGCAGGCGCGGAAACGTCCAAGTAGGCGCGGAAGCATGCAAGAAGGAGCAGAAGAGTCCAAGCAGGCGCGGAAGCGTCCAAGCAGGCGCGGAAGCATCCATATAGGCGCGGAAGCGTCCAAGCAGGCGCGGAAACGTCCATGTAGGGACGGAAGCATGCAAGAAGGCGCAGAAGAGTTCAAAC
Source organism: Cerceris ruficornis (assembly GCA_963989415.1). Taxonomy (NCBI): domain Eukaryota; kingdom Metazoa; phylum Arthropoda; class Insecta; order Hymenoptera; family Crabronidae; genus Cerceris; species Cerceris ruficornis. The sequence continues at coordinate 64,810,926 of OZ022517.1, read as the reverse complement.
AGGCGCGGAAGCGTCCAAGCAGGCGCGGTAGCGTCCAAGCAGGCGCGGTAGCGTCCAAGCAGGCGCGGAAGCGTCCAAGCAGGCGCAGAAGCATGCAAGCAGGCGCGAAAGCGTCCAGGCAGGCGCGAGAACGTCCAAGTAGGCGCGGTAGCGTCCAAGCAGGCGCAGAAGAGTCCAAGCAGGCGCGGAAGCGTCCAAGCAGTCGCGGAAGCGTCCAAGCAGGCGCGGTAGCGTCCAAGCAGGCGCGGATGCGTCCAAGCAGTCGCGGAAGCGTCCAAGCAGGCGCGGTAGCGTCCAAGCAGGCGCGGAAACGTCCAAGCAGGCGCGGAAGCATGCAAGAAGACGCAGAAGAGTCCAAGCAGGCGCGGAAGCGTCCAAGCAGTCGCGGAAGCGTCCAAGCAGGCGTGGAAGAGTCCAAGCAGGCGTGGCAGCGTCCAAGCAGGCGCGGAAACGTCCAAGCAGGCGCGGAAGCATGCAAGAAGACGCAGAAGAGTCCAAGCAGGCGCGGAAGCGTCCAACCAGTCGCGGAAGCGTCCAAGCAGGCGCGGTAGCGTCCAAGCAGTCGCGGAAGCGTCCAAGCAGGCGCGGTAGCGTCCAAGCAGGCGCGGAAGCGTGCAAGCAGACGCGGAAGCGTCCAAGCAGGCGCGGAAGCATGCAAGAAGACGCAGAAGAGTCCAAGCAGGCGCGGAAGCGTCCAAGCAGGCGGGGAAGCATGCAAGAAGACGCAGAACAGTCCAAGCAGGCGCGGAAGCGTCCAAGCAGTCGCGGAAGCGTCCAAGCAGTCGCGGAAGCGTCCAAGCAGGCGCGGAAGCGTCCAAGCAGGCGGGGAAGCATGCAAGCAGGCGCGGAAGCGTCCACGCAGGCGCGGAAACGTCCAAGTAGGCGCGGCAGCATCCATATAGGCGCGAAAGCGTCAAAGCAGGCGCGGAAGCGTCCAAGCAGGCGCGGAAACGTCCAAGTAGGCGCGGAAGCATGCAAGAAGGAGCAGAAGAGTCCAAGCAGGCGCGGAAGCGTCCAAGCAGGCGCGGAAGCATCCATATAGGCGCGGAAGCGTCCAAGCAGGCGCGGAAACGTCCATGTAGGGACGGAAGCATGCAAGAAGGCGCAGAAGAGTTCAAACAGGCGCGGAAGCGTCCAAGCAGGCGCGGTAGCGTCCAAGCAGGCGCGGTAGCGTCCAAGCAGGCGCGGAAGCGTCCAAGCAGGCGCAGAAGCATGCAAGCAGGCGCGAAAGCGTCCAGGCAGGCGCGAGAACGTCCAAGTAGGCGCGGTAGCGTCCAAGCAGGCGCAGAAGAGTCCAAGCAGGCGCGGAAGCGTCCAAGCAGTCGCGGAAGCGTCCAAGCAGGCGCGGTAGCGTCCAAGCAGGCGCGGATGCGTCCAAGCAGTCGCGGAAGCGTCCAAGCAGGCGCGGTAGCGTCCAAGCAGGCGCGGAAACGTCCAAGCAGGCGCGGAAGCATGCAAGAAGACGCAGAAGAGTCCAAGCAGGCGCGGAAGCGTCCAAGCAGTCGCGGAAGCGTCCAAGCAGGCGTGGAAGAGTCCAAGCAGGCGTGGCAGCGTCCAAGCAGGCGCGGAAACGTCCAAGCAGGCGCGGAAGCATGCAAGAAGACGCAGAAGAGTCCAAGCAGGCGCGGAAGCGTCCAACGAGTCGCGGAAGCGTCCAAGCAGGCGCGGTAGCGTCCAAGCAGTCGCGGAAGCGTCCAAGCAGGCGCGGTAGCGTCCAAGCAGGCGCGGAAGCGTGCAAGCAGACGCGGAAGCGTCCAAGCAGGCGCGGAAGCATGCAAGAAGACGCAGAAGAGTCCAAGCAGGCGCGGAAACGTCCAAGCAGGCGTGGAAGCGTCCAAGCAGACGCGGAAGCGTCCAAGCAGGCGCGGTAGCGTCCAACCAGGCGCGGAAGCGTCCAAGCAGTCGCGGAAGCGTCCAAGCAGGCGCGGAAGCGTCCAAGCAGTCGCGGAAGCGTCCAAGCAGGCGGGGAAGCATGCAAGCAGGCGCGGCAACATCCAAGTAGGCGCGGCAGCATGCAAGAAGGCGCAGGAGAGTCCAAGCAGTCGCGGAAGCGTCCAAGCAGTCGCGGAAGCCTCCAAGCAGGCGCGGTAGCGTCCAAGCAGGCGCGGTAGCGTCCAAGCAGGCGTGGGAGCGTCCAAGCAGGCGCGGAAGCGTCCCAGCAGGCGCGGAAGCATGCAAGAAGGCGCAGAAGAGTCCAAGCAGGCGCGGAAGCGTCCTAGCAGTCGCGGAAGAGTCCAAGCAGTCGCGGAAGCGTCCAAGCAATCGCGGAAGCCTCCAAGCAGGCGCGGAAGAGTCCAAGCAGGCGCGGTAACGTCCAAGTAGGCGCGGAAGCATGCATGAAGCCGCGGAAGCGTCCAAGCAGGCGCGGTAGCGTCCAAGCAGGCGCGGAAACGTCCAAGCAGGCCCGGAAGCGTCCAAGCAGGCGCGGAAGCGTCCAAGCAGTCGCGGAAGCGTCCAAGCAGGCGTGGGAGCGTCCAAGCAGGCGCGGTAGCGTCCAAGCAGGCGCGGAAGCATGCAAGAAGACGCAGAAGAGTCCAAGCAGGCGCGGAAGCGTCCAAGCAGTCGCGGAAGCGTCCAAGCATTCGCGGAAGCGTCCAAGCAGGCGCGGTAGCGTCCAAGCAGGTGCGGAAACGTCCAAGCAGGCGCGGAAGCATGCAAGAAGACGCAGAAGCGTCCAAGCAGTCGCGGAAACGTCCAAGCAGGCGCGGTAGCGTCCAACCAGGCGCGGAAGCGTCCAAGCACTCGCGGAAGCGTCCAAGCAGGCGTGGTAGCGTCCAAGCAGGCGTGGGAGCGTCCAAGCAGGCGCGGAAGCGTCCCAGCAGGCGCGGAAGCATGCAAGAAGGCACAGAAGAGTCCAAGCAGGCGCGGAAGCGTCCTAGCAGTCGCGGAAGAGTCCAAGCAGGCGCGGAAGCGTCCAAGCAGTCGCGGAAGCGTCCAAGCAGGCGCGGAAGCGTCCAAGCAGTCGCGGAAGCGTCCAAGCAGGCGCGGTAACGTCCAAGTAGGCGCGGAAGCATGCAAGAAGGCGCGGAAGCGTCCAAGCAGGCGCGGTAGCGTCCAAGCAGGCGCGGAAACGTCCAACCAGGCGCGGAAGCATGCAAGAAGGCGCAGAAGAGTCCAAGCAGGTGCGGAAGCGTCCAAGCAGGCGCGGAAGCGTCCAAGCAGGCGCGGAAGCGTCCAAGCAGTCGCGGAAGCGTCCAAGCAGGCGCGGTAGCGTCCAAGCAGGCGCGGAAACGTCCAAGCAGGCCCGGAAGCGTCCAAGCAGGCGCGGAAGCGTCCAAGCAGTCGCGGAAGCGTCCAAGCAGTCGCGGAAGCGTCCAAGCAGGCGCGGAAGCGTCCAAGCAGGCGCGGAAGCGTCCAAGCAGGTGCGGAAACGTCCAAGCAGGCGCGGAAGCATGCAAGAAGACGCAGAAGCGTCCAAGCAGTCGCGGAAACGTCCAAGCAGGCGCGGTAGCGTCCAAGCAGGCGTGGGAGCGTCCAAGCAGGCGCGGAAGCGTCCAAGCAGGCGTGGGAGCGTCCAAGCAGGCGCGGAAGCGTCCAAGCAGGCGCGGAAGCGTCCAAGCAGGCGCGGAAGCATGCAAGAAGGCGCAGAAGAGTCCAAGCAGGCGCGGAAGCGTCCAAGCAGTCGCAGAAGCGTCCAAGCAGGCGCGGTAGCGTCCAACCAGGCGCGGATGCGTCCAAGCAGTCGCGGAAGCGTCCAAGCAGGCGCGGTAGCGTCCAAGCAGGCGTGGGAGCGTCCAAGCAGGCGTGGAAGCGTCCAAGCAGACGCGGAAGCGTCCAAGCAGGCGCGGTAGCGTCCAACCAGGCGCGGAAGCGTCCAAGCAGTCGCGGAAGCGTCCAAGCAGGCGCGGAAGCGTCCAAGCAGTCGCGGAAGCGTCCAAGCAGGCGGGGAAGCATGCAAGCAGGCGCGGAAGAGTCCAAGCAGGCGCGGTAACGTCCAAGTAGGCGCGGAAGCATGCATGAAGCCGCGGAAGCGTCCAAGCAGGCGCGGTAGCGTCCAAGCAGGCGCGGAAACGTCCAAGCAGGCCCGGAAGCGTCCAAGCAGGCGCGGAAGCGTCCAAGCAGTCGCGGAAGCGTCCAAGCAGGCGTGGGAGCGTCCAAGCAGGCGCGGTAGCGTCCAAGCAGGCGCGGAAGCATGCAAGAAGACGCAGAAGAGTCCAAGCAGGCGCGGAAGCGTCCAAGCAGTCGCGGAAGCGTCCAAGCATTCGCGGAAGCGTCCAAGCAGGCGCGGTAGCGTCCAAGCAGGTGCGGAAACGTCCAAGCAGGCGCGGAAGCATGCAAGAAGACGCAGAAGCGTCCAAGCAGTCGCGGAAACGTCCAAGCAGGCGCGGTAGCGTCCAACCAGGCGCGGAAGCGTCCAAGCACTCGCGGAAGCGTCCAAGCAGGCGTGGTAGCGTCCAAGAAGGCGTGGGAGCGTCCAAGCAGGCGCGGAAGCGTCCCAGCAGGCGCGGAAGCATGCAAGAAGGCACAGAAGAGTCCAAGCAGGCGCGGAAGCGTCCTAGCAGTCGCGGAAGAGTCCAAGCAGGCGCGGAAGCGTCCAAGCAGTCGCGGAAGCGTCCAAGCAGTCGCGGAAGCGTCCAAGCAGTCGCGGAAGCGTCCAAGCAGTCGCGGAAGCGTCCAAGCAGGCGCGGTAGCGTCCAAGCAGGTGCGGAAACGTCCAAGCAGGCGCGGAAGCATGCAAGAAGACGCAGAAGCGTCCAAGCAGTCGCGGAAACGTCCAAGCAGGCGCGGTAGCGTCCAACCAGGCGCGGAAGCGTCCAAGCAGTCGCGGAAGCGTCCAAGCAGGCGCGGTAGCGTCCAAGCAGGCGCGGAAACGTCCAAGCAGGCGCGGAAGCGTCCACGCAGGCGCGGAAGCGTCCAAGCAGTCGCGGAAGCGTCCAAGCAGGCGCGGTAGCGTCCAAGCAGGCGTGGGAGCGTCCAAGCAGGCGCGGAAGCGTCCAAGCAGGCGCGGAAGCATGCAAGAAGGCGCAGAAGAGTCCAAGCAGGCGCGGAAGCGTCCTAGCAGTTGCGGAAGAGTCCAAGCAGGCGCGGAAGCGTCCAAGCAGTCGCGGAAGCGTCCAAGCAGGCGCGGAAGCGTCCAAGCAGTCGCGGAAGCGTCCAAGCAGGCGCGGTAACGTCCAAGTAGGCGCGGAAGCATGCAAGAAGGCGCGGAAGCGTCCAAGCAGGCGCGGTAGCGTCCAAGCAGGCGCGGAAACGTCCAACCAGGCGCGGAAGCATGCAAGAAGGCGCAGAAGAGTCCAAGCAGGTGCGGAAGCGTCCAAGCAGGCGCGGAAGCGTCCAAGCAGTCGCGGAAGCGTCCAAGCAGGCGCGGAAGCGTCCAACCAGTCGCGGAAGCGTCCAAGCAGGCGCGGTAGCGTCCAAGCAGTCGCGGAAGCGTCCAAGCAGGCGCGGTAGCGTCCAAGCAGGCGCGGAAGCGTGCAAGCAGACGCGGAAGCGTCCAAGCAGGCGCGGAAGCATGCAAGAAGACGCAGAAGAGTCCAAGCAGGCGCGGAAGCGTCCAAGCAGTCGCGGAAGCGTCCAAGCAGGCGCGGTAGCGTCCAAGCAGGCGTGGGAGCGTCCAAGCAGGCGCGGAAGCGTCCAAGCAGGCGCGGAAGCATGCAAGAAGGCGCAGAAGAGTCCAAGCAGGCGCGGAAGCGTCCAAGCAGTCGCGGAAGCGTCCAAGCAGGCGCGGAAACGTCCAAGCAGGCGTGGAAGCGTCCAAGCAGACGCGGAAGCGTCCAAGCAGGCGCGGTAGCGTCCAACCAGGCGCGGAAGCGTCCAAGCAGTCGCGGAAGCGTCCAAGCAGGCGCGGTAGCGTCCAAGCAGGCGCGGAAACGTCCAAGCAGGCGCGGAAGCGTCCAAGCAGGCGCGGAAGCGTCCTAGCAGTCGCGGAAGGGTCCAAGCAGGCGCGGTAGCGTCCAAGCAGGCGCGGAAACGTCCAAGCAGGCCCGGAAGCGTCCAAGCAGGCGCGGAAGCGTCCAAGCAGTCGCGGAAGCGTCCAAGCAGTCGCGGAAGCGTCCAAGCAGGCGCGGAAGCGTCCAAGCAGGCGCGGAAGCGTCCAAGCAGGCGTGGGAGCGTCCAAGCAGGCGCGGTAGCGTCCAAGCAGGCGCGGAAGCATGCAAGAAGACGCAGAAGAGTCCAAGCAGGCGCGGAAGCGTCCAAGCAGTCGCGGAAGCGTCCAAGCAGTCGCGGAAGCGTCCAAGCAGGCGCGGTAGCGTCCAAGCAGGTGCGGAAACGTCCAAGCAGGCGCGGAAGCATGCAAGAAGACGCAGAAGCGTCCAAGCAGGCGCGGAAGCGTCCTAGCAGTCGCGGAAGAGTCCAAGCAGGCGCGGAAGCGTCCAAGCAGTCGCGGAAGCGTCCAAGCAGGCGCGGAAGCGTCCAAGCAGTCGCGGAAGCGTCCAAGCAGGCGCGGTAACGTCCAAGTAGGCGCGGAAGCATGCAAGAAGGCGCGGAAGCGTCCAAGCAGGCGCGGTAGCGTCCAAGCAGGCGCGGAAACGTCCAACCAGGCGCGGAAGCATGCAAGAAGGCGCAGAAGAGTCCAAGCAGGTGCGGAAGCGTCCAAGCAGGCGCGGAAGCGTCCAAGCAGGCGCGGAAGCGTCCAAGCAGTCGCGGAAGCGTCCAAGCAGGCGCGGTAGCGTCCAAGCAGGCGCGGAAACGTCCAAGCAGGCCCGGAAGCGTCCAAGCAGGCGCGGAAGCGTCCAAGCAGTCGCGGAAGCGTCCAAGCAGTCGCGGAAGCGTCCAATCAGTCGCGGAAGCGTCCAAGCAGGCGCGGAAGCGTCCAAGCAGGCGCGGAAGCGTCCTAGCAGTCGCGGAAGAGTCCAAGCAGGCGCGGAAGCGTCCAAGCAGTCGCGGAAGCGTCCAAGCAGGCGCGGAAGCGTCCAAGCAGTCGCGGAAGCGTCCAAGCAGGTGCGGAAGCGTCCAAGCAGGCGCGGAAGCGTCCAAGCAGGCGCGGAAGCGTCCAAGCAGTCGCGGAAGCGTCCAAGCAGGCGCGGTAGCGTCCAAGCAGGCGCGGAAACGTCCAAGCAGGCCCGGAAGCGTCCAAGCAGGCGCGGAAGCGTCCAAGCAGTCGCGGAAGCGTCCAATCAGTCGCGGAAGCGTCCAAGCAGGCGCGGAAGCGTCCAAGCAGGCGAGGAAGCGTCCAAGCAGTCGTGGGAGCGTCCAAGCAGGCGCGGTAGCGTCCAAGCAGGCGCGGAAGCATGCAAGAAGACGCAGAAGAGTCCAAGCAGGCGCGGAAGCGTCCAAGCAGTCGCGGAAAAGTCCAAGCAGGCGCGGTAGCGTCCAACCAGGCGCGGAAGCGTCCAAGCAGTCGCGGAAGCGTCCAAGCAGGCGCGGTAGCGTCCAAGCAGGCGCGGAAACGTCCAAGCAGGCGCGGAAGCGTCCAAGCAGGCGCGGAAGCGTCCAAGCAGTCGCGGAAGCGTCCAAGCAGGCGCGGTAGCGTCCGAGCAGGCGTGGGAGCGTCCAAGCAGGCGCGGAAGCGTCCAAGCAGGCGCGGAAGCATGCAAGAAGGCGCAGAAGAGTCCAAGCAGGCGCGGAAGCGTCCTAGCAGTCGCGGAAGAGTCCAAGCAGGCGCGGAAGCGTCCAAGCAGTCGCGGAAGCGTCCAAGCAGGCGCGGAAGCGTCCAAGCAGTCGCGGAAGCGTCCAAGCAGGCGCGGTAACGTCCAAGTAGGCGCGGAAGCATGCAAGAAGGCGCGGAAGCGTCCAAGCAGGCGCGGTAGCGTCCAAGCAGGCGCGGAAACGTCCAACCAGGCGCGGAAGCATGCAAGAAGGCGCAGAAGAGTCCAAGCAGGTGCGGAAGCGTCCAAGCAGGCGCGGAAGCGTCCAAGCAGGCGCGGAAGCGTCCAAGCAGTCGCGGAAGCGTCCAAGCAGGCGCGGTAGCGTCCAAGCAGGCGCGGAAACGTCCAAGCAGGCCCGGAAGCGTCCAAGCAGGCGCGGAAGCGTCCAAGCAGTCGCGGAAGCGTCCAAGCAGTCGCGGAAGCGTCCAATCAGTCGCGGAAGCGTCCAAGCAGGCGCGGAAGCGTCCAAGCAGGCGCGGAAGCGTCCTAGCAGTCGCGGAAGAGTCCAAGCAGGCGCGGAAGCGTCCAAGCAATCGCGGAAGCGTCCAAGCAGGCGCGGAAGCGTCCAAGCAGTCGCGGAAGCGTCCAAGCAGGTGCGGAAGCGTCCAAGCAGGCGCGGAAGCGTCCAAGCAGGCGCGGAAGCGTCCAAGCAGTCGCGGAAGCGTCCAAGCAGGCGCGGTAGCGTCCAAGCAGGCGCGGAAACGTCCAAGCAGGCCCGGAAGCGTCCAAGCAGGCGCGGAAGCGTCCAAGCAGTCGCGGAAGCGTGCAATCAGTCGCGGAAGCGTCCAAGCAGGCGCGGAAGCGTCCAAGCAGGCGAGGAAGCGTCCAAGCAGTCGTGGGAGCGTCCAAGCAGGCGCGGTAGCGTCCAAGCAGGCGCGGAAGCATGCAAGAAGACGCAGAAGAGTCCAAGCAGGCGCGGAAGCGTCCAAGCAGTCGCGGAAGCGTCCAAGCAGTCGCGGAAGCGTCCAAGCAGGCGCGGTAGCGTCCAAGCAGGTGCGGAAACGTCCAAGCAGGCGCGGAAGCATGCAAGAAGACGCAGAAGCGTCCAAGCAGTCGCGGAAACGTCCAAGCAGGCGCGGTAGCGACCAACCAGGCGCGGAAGCGTCCAAGCAGTCGCGGAAGCGTCCAAGCAGGCGCGGTAGCGTCCAAGCAGGCGCGGTAGCGTCCAAGCAGGCGCGGAAGCGTCCAAGCAGGCGCGGAAGCGTCCAAGTAGGCGCGGAAGCATCCATATAGGCGCGAAAGCGTCAAAGCAGGCGCGGAAGCGTCCAAGCAGGCGCGGAAACGTCCAAGTAGGCGCGGAAGCATGCAAGAAGGCGCGGAAGCGTCCAAGCAGGCGCGGTAGCGTCCAACCAGGCGCGGAAGCGTCCAAGCAGTCGCGGAAGCGTCCAAGCAGGCGCGGAAGCGTCCAAGCAGGCGCGGAAACGTCCAAGTAGGCGCGGAAGCATGCAAGAAGGCGCAGAAGAGTCCAAGCAGGCGCGGAAGCGTCCAAGCAGACGCAGAAGCGTCCAAGCAGGCGCGGCAGCGTCCAAGCAGGCGCGGAAACGTCCAAGCAGGCGCGGAAGCATGCAAGAAGGCGCAGAAGAGTCCAAGCAGGCGCGGAAGCGTCCAAGCAGGAGGGGAAGCATGCAAGCAGGCGCTGAAGCATCCAAGCAGGCGCGGAAACGTCCAAGTAGGCGCGGAAGCATGCAAGAAGGCGCAGAAGAGTCCAAGCAGGCGCGGAAGCGTCCAAGCAGTCGCAGGAGCGTCCAAGCAGGCGCGGTAGCGTCCAAGCAGGTGCGGAAACGTCCAAGCAGGCGCGGAAGCATGCAAGAAGACGCAGAAGCGTCCAAGCAGTCGCGGAAACGTCCAAGCAGGCGCGGTAGCGTCCAACCAGGCGCGGAAGCGTCCAAGCAGTCGCGGAAGCGTCCAAGCAGGCATGGTAGCGTCCAAGCAGGCGCGGTAGCGTCCAAGCAGGCGCGGAAACGTCCAAGCAGGCGCGGAAGCATGCAAGAAGGCGCAGAAGAGTCCAAGCAGGCGCGGAAGCGTCCAAGCAGTCGCGGAAGCGTCCAAGCAGGCGCGGTAGCGTCCAAGCAGGCGCGGCAGAGTCCAAGCAGGCGCGGAAGCGTCCAAGCAGGCGCGGAAACGTCCAAGTAGGCGCGGAAGCATGCAAGAAGGCGCAGAAGAGTCCAAGCAGGCGCGGAAGCGTCCAAGCAGACGCAGAAGCGTCCAAGCAGGCGCGGCAGCGTCCAAGCAGGCGCGGAAACGTCCAAGCAGGCGCGGAAGCATGCAAGAAGGCGCAGAAGAGTCCAAGCAGGCGCGGAAGCGTCCAAGCAGGAGGGGAAGCATGCAAGCAGGCGCTGAAGCATCCAAGCAGGCGCGGAAACGTCCAAGTAGGCGCGGAAGCATGCAAGAAGGCGCAGAAGAGTCCAAGCAGGCGCGGAAGCGTCCAAGCAGTCGCAGGAGCGTCCAAGCAGGCGCGGAAGCATCCATATAGGCGCGAAAGCGTCAAAGCAGGCGCGGAAGCGTCCAAGCAGGCGCGGAAACGTCCAAGTAGGCGCGGAAGCATGCAAGAAGGAGCAGAAGAGTCCAAGCAGGCGCGGAAGCGTGCAAGCAGGCGCGGATGCGTCCAAGCAGGCGCGGAAGCGTCCAAGCAGGCGCGGAAGCGTCCAAGTAGGCGCGGAAGCATCCATATAGGCGCGAAAGCGTCAAAGCAGGCGCGGAAGCGTCCAAGCAGGCGCGGAAACGTCCAAGCAGGCGCTGAAGCGTCCAAGCAGGCGCGGAAACGTCCAAGCAGGCGCGGAAGCATCCATATAGGCGCGAAAGCGTCAAAGCAGGCGCGGAAGCGTCCAAGCAGGCGCGGAAGCGTCCAAGCAGGCACGGAAGCATCCATATAGGCGCGAAAGCGTCAAAGCAGGCGCGGAAGCGTCCAAGCAGGCGCGGAAACGTCCAAGTAGGCGCGGAAGCATGCAAGAAGGAGCAGAAGAGTCCAAGCAGGCGCGGAAGCGTGCAAGCAGGCGCGGAAGCGTCCAAGCAGGCGCGGAAGCGTCCAAGCAGGCGCGGAAGCATGCAAGAAGACGCAGAAGAGTCCAAGCAGGCGCGGAAGCGTCCAAGCAGTCGCGGAAGCGTCCAAGCAGGCGCGGAAGAGTCCAAGAAGTCGCGGAAGCGTCCAAGCAGGCGCGGTAGCGTCCAACCAGGCGCGGAAGCGTCCTAGCAGTCGCAGAAACGTACAAGCAGGCGCGGAAGCGTCCAAGCAGGCGCGGAAGCGTCCAAGCAGGCGGGGAAGCATGCACGCAGGCGCGGAAGCGTCCAAGCAGGCGCGGAAACGTCCAAGTAGGCGCGGCAGCATGCAAGGAGGCGCACAAGATTCCTATCAGGCGCGGAAGCGTCCAAGCAGGCGGGGAAGCATGCAAGCAGGTGCGGAAGCGTCCACGCAGGCGCGGAAACGTCCAAGTAGGCGCGGCAGCATGCAAGAAGGCGCAGAAGAGTCCAAGCAGGCGCGGAAGCGTCCAAGCAGGCGCGGTAGCGTCCAAGCAAGCGCGGAAGCGTCCAAGAAGGCGCGGAAGCATGCAAGAAGACGCAGAAGAGTCCAAGCAGGCGCGGAAGCGTCCAAGCAGGCGGGGAAGCATGCAAGAAGACGCAGAAGAGTCCAAGCAGGCGCGGAAGCGTCCAAGCAGTCGCGGAAGCGTCCAAGCAGTCGCGGAAGCGTCCAAGCAGGCGCGGAAGCGTCCAAGCAGGCGCGGAAGCGTCCAAGCAGTCGCGGAAGCGTCCAAGCAGGCGCGGAAGCGTCCACGCAGGCGCGGAAACGTCCAAGTAGGCGCGGCAGCATGCAAGAAGGCGCAGAAGAGTCCAAGCAGGCGCGGAAGCGTCCAAGCAGTCGCGGAAACGTCCAAGCAGGCGCGGTAGCGTCCAACCAGGCGCGGAAGCGTCCAAGCAGTCGCGGAAGCGTCCAAGCAGGCGCGGTAGCGTGCAAGCAGGCGCGGAAACGTCCAAGCATGCGCGGAAGCATGCAAGAAGACGCAGAAGCGTCCAAGCAGTCGCGGAAACGTCCAAGCAGGCGCGGAAGCGTCCAAGCAGTCGCGGAAGCGTCCAAGCAGGCGCGGAAGCGTCCAAGCAGTCGCGGAAGCGTCCAAGCAGTCGCGGAAGCGTCCAAGCAGGCGCGGAAGCGTCCAAGAAGGCGCGGAAGCATGCAAGAAGACGCAGAAGAGTCCAAGCAGGCGCGGAAGCGTCCAAGCAGGCGGGGAAGCATGCAAGAAGACGCAGAAGAGTCCAAGCAGGCGCGGAAGCGTCCAAGCAGTCGCGGAAGCGTCCAAGCAGTCGCGGAAGCGTCCAAGCAGGCGCGGAAGCGTCCAAGCAGGCGGGGAAGCATGCAAGCAGGCGCGGAAGCGTCCACGCAGGCGCGGAAACGTCCAAGTAGGCGCGGCAGCATGTAAGAAGGCGCAGAAGAGTCCAAGCAGGCGCGGAAGCGTCCAAGCAGTCGCGGAAACGTCCAAGCAGGCGCGGTAGCGTCCAACCAGGCGCGGAAGCGTCCAAGAAGTCGCGGAAGCGTCCAAGCAGGCGCGGTAGCGTGCAAGCAGGCGCGGAAACGTCCAAGCATGCGCGGAAGCATGCAAGAAGACGCAGAAGCGTCCAAGCAGTCGCGGAAACGTCCAAGCAGGCGCGGAAGCGTCCAAGCAGTCGCGGAAGCGTCCAAGCAGGTGCGGTAACGTCAAAGCAGGCGCGGAAGCATGCAAGAAGACGCAGAAGCGTCCAAGCAGTCGCGGAAACGTCCAAGCAGGCGCGGAAGCGTCCAAGCAGTCGCAGGAGCGTCCAAGCAGGCGCGGTAGCGTCCAACCAGGCGCGGAAGCGTCCAAGCAGTCGCGGAAGCGTCCAAGCAGGCGCGGAAGCATGCAAGCAGGCGCGGAAGCGTCCAAGCAGTCGCGGAAGCGTCCAAGCAGGCGCGGAAGAGTCCAAGAAGTCGCGGAAGCGTCCAAGCAGGCGCGGTAGCGTCCAAGCAGTCGCGGAAGAGTCCAAGCAGGCGCGGAAGCGTCCAAGCAGGCGCGGAAACGTCCAAGTAGGCGCGGAAGCATGCAAGAAGGCGCAGAAGAGTCCAAGCAGGCGCGGAAGCGTCCAAGCAGTCGCAGAAGCGTCCAAGCAGGCGCGGTAGCGTCCAACCAGGCGCGGATGCGTCCAAGCAGTCGCGGAAGCGTCCAAGCAGGCGCGGTAGCGTCCAAGCAGGCGCGGTAGAGTCCAAGCAGTCGCGGAAGCGTCCAAGCAGGCGCGGTAGCGTCCAAGCAGTCGCGGAAGCGTCCAAGCAGTCGCGGTAGAGTCCAAGCAGGCGGGGAAGCATGCAAGCAGGCGCGGTAGCGTCCAACCAGGCGCGGAAGCGTCCAAACACGCGGGGAAGCATGCAAGCAGGCGCGGAAGCATGCAAGAAAACGCAGAAGAGTCCAAGAAGGCGCGGAAGCGTCCAAGCAGGAGGGGAAGCATGCAAGCAGGCGCGGAAGCGTCCAAGCATGCGCGGAAACGTCCTAGTAGGCGCGGAAGCATGCAAGAAGGCGCAGAAGAGTCCAAGCAGGCGCGGAAGCGTCCAAGCAGGCGCGGAAGCGTCCAAGCAGGCGCGGAAGCATCCATATAGGCGCGAAAGCGTCAAAGCAGGCGCGGAAGCGTCCAAGCAGGCGCGGAAACGTCCAAGTAGGCGCGGAAGCATGCAAGAAGGAGCAGAAGAGTCCAAGCAGGCGCGGAAGCGTCCAAGCAGGCGCGGAAGCATCCATATAGGCGCGGAAGCGTCCAAGCAGGCGCGGAAACGTCCATGTAGGGACGGAAACATGCAAGAAGGCGCAGAAGAGTTCAAACAGGCGCGGAAGCGTCCAAGCAGGCGCGGTAGCGTCCAAGCAGGCGCGGTAGCGTCCAAGCAGGCGCGGAAGCGTCCAAGCAAGCGCAGAAGCATGCAAGCAGGCGCGAAAGCGTCCAGGCAGGCGCGAAAACGACCAACCAGGCGCGGAAGCATGCAAGAAGGCGCAGAAGAGTCCAAGCAGGCGCGGAAGCGTCCAAGCAGGCGCGGGAACGTCCATGTAGGGGCTGAAGCATGCAAGAAGGCGCGGTAGCGTCCAACCAGGCGCGGATGCGTCCAAGCAGTCGCGGAAGCGTCCAAGCAGGCGCGGTAGCGTCCATGCAGGCGCGGAAACGTCCAAGCAGGCGCGGAAGCATGCAAGAAGACGCAGAAGAGTCCAAGCAGGCGCAGAAGAGTCCAAGCAGGCGCGGAAGCGTCCAAGCAGTCGCGGAAGCATCCAAGCAGGCGCGGAAGCGTCCAAGCAGTCGCGGAAGCGTCCAAGCAGGCGTGGAAGAGTCCAAGCAGGCGCGGAAGAGTCCAAGAAGTCGCGGAAGCGTCCAAGCAGGCGCGGTAGCGTCCAAGCAGTCGCGGAAGAGTCCAAGCAGGCGCGGAAGCGTCCAAGCAGGCGCGGAAACGTCCAAGTAGGCGCGGAAGCATGCAAGAAGGCGCAGAAGAGTCCAAGCAGGCGCGGAAGCGTCCAAGCAGTCGCAGAAGCGTCCAAGCAGGCGCGGTAGCGTCCAAGCAGTCGCGGAAGCGTCCAAGCAGGCGCGGAAACGTCCATGTAGGGGCTGAAGCATGCAAGAAGGCGCGGTAGCGTCCAACCAGGCGCGGATGCGTCCAAGCAGTCGCGGAAGCGTCCAAGCAGGCGCGGTAGCGTCCATGCAGGCGCGGAAACGTCCAAGCAGGCGCGGAAGCATGCAAGAAGACGCAGAAGAGTCCAAGCAGGCGCAGAAGAGTCCAAGCAGGCGCGGAAGCGTCCAAGCAGTCGCGGAAGCGTCCAAGCAGGCGCGGAAGCGTCCAAGCAGTCGCGGAAGCGTCCAAGCAGGCGTGGAAGAGTCCAAGCAGGCGTGGCAGCGTCCAAGCAGGCGCGGAAACGTCCAAGCAGGCGCGGAAGCATGCAAGAAGACGCAGAAGAGTCCAAGCAGGCGCGGAAGCGTCCAACCAGTCGCGGAAGCGTCCAAGCAGGCGCGGTAGCGTCCAAGCAGTCGCGGAAGCGTCCAAGCAGGCGCGGTAGCGTCCAAGCAGGCGCGGAAGCGTGCAAGCAGACGCGGAAGCGGCCAAGCAGGCGCGGAAGCATGCAAGAAGACGCAGAAAAAGTCCAAGCAGGCGCGGAAGCGTCCAAGCAGTCGCGGAAGCGTCCAAGCAGGCGCGGAAACGTCCAAGCAGGCGTGGAAGCGTCCAAGCAGACGCGGAAGCGTCCAAGCAGGCGCGGTAGCGTCCAACCAGGCGCGGAAGCGTCCAAGCAGTCGCGGAAGCGTCCAAGCAGGCGCGGAAGCGTCCAAGCAGTCGCGGAAGCGTCCAAGCAGGCGGGGAAGCATGCAAGCAGGCGCGGAAACATCCAAGTAGGCGCGGCAGCATGCAAGAAGGCGCAGGAGAGTCCAAGCAGTCGCGGAAGCGTCCAAGCAGTCGCGGAAGCCTCCAAGCAGGCGCGGTAGCGTCCAAGCAGGCGCGGTAGCGTCCAAGCAGGCGTGGGAGCGTCCAAGCAGGCGCGGAAGCGTCCCAGCAGGCGCGGAAGCATGCAAGAAGGCGCAGAAGAGTCCAAGCAGGCGCGGAAGCGTCCTAGCAGTCGCGGAAGAGTCCAAGCAGTCGCGGAAGCGTCCAAGCAATCGCGGAAGCGTCCAAGCAGGCGCGGAAGCGTCCAAGCAGGCGCGGAAGCGTCCAAGCAGGCGTGGGAGCGTCCAAGCAGGCGCAGAAGAGTCCAAGCAGGCGCGGAAGCGTCCAAGCAGTCGCGGAAGGGTCCAAGCAGGCGCGGTAGCGTCCAAGCAGGCGCGGAAACGTCCAAGCAGGCCCGGAAGCGTCCAATCAGGCGCGGAAGCGTCCAAGCAGTCGCGGAAGCGTCCAAGCAGTCGCGGAAGCGTCCAAGCAGGCGCGGAAGCGTCCAAGCAGGCGCGGAAGCGTCCAAGCAGGCGTGGGAGCGTCCAAGCAGGCGCGGTAGCGTCCAAGCAGGCGCGGAAGCATGCAAGAAGACGCAGAAGAGTCCAAGCAGGCGCGGAAGCGTCCAAGCAGTCGCGGAAGCGTCCAAGCAGTCGCGGAAGTGTCCAAGCAGGCGCGGTAGCGTCCAAGCAGGTGCGGAAACGTCCAAGCAGGCGCGGAAGCATGCAAGAAGACGCAGAAGCGTCCAAGCAGTCGCGGAAACGTCCAAGCAGGCGCGGTAGCGTCCAACGAGGCGCGGAAGCGTCCAAGCAGTCGCGGAAGCGTCCAAGCAGGCGTGGTAGCGTCCAAGCAGGCGTGGGAGCGTCCAAGCAGGCGCGGAAGCGTCCCAGCAGGCGCGGAAGCATGCAAGAAGGCGCAGAAGAGTCCAAGCAGGCGCGGAAGCGTCCTAGCAGTCGCGGAAGAGTCCAAGCAGGCGCGGAAGCGTCCAAGCAGTCGCGGAAACGTCCAAGCAGGCGCGGAAGCGTCCAAGCAGTCGCGGAAGCGTCCAAGCAGGCGCGGTAACGTCCAAGTAGGCGCGGAAGCATGCAAGAAGGCGCGGAAGCGTCCAAGCAGGCGCGGTAGCGTCCAAGCAGGCGCGGAAACGTCCAACCAGGCGCGGAAGCATGCAAGAAGGCGCAGAAGAGTCCAAGCAGGTGCGGAAGCGTCCAAGCAGGCGCGGAAGCGTCCAAGCAGGCGCGGAAGCGTCCAAGCAGTCGCGGAAGCGTCCAAGCAGGCGCGGTAGCGTCCAAGCAGGCGCGGAAACGTCCAAGCAGGCCCGGAAGCGTCCAAGCAGGCGCGGAAGCGTCCAAGCAGTCGCGGAAGCGTCCAAGCAGGCGCGGAAGCGTCCAAGCAGTCGCGGAAGCGTCCAAACAGGCGGGGAAGCATGCAAGCAGGCGCGGAAACATCCAAGTAGGCGCGGCAGCATGCAAGAAGGCGCAGGAGAGTCCAAGCAGTCGCGGAAGCGTCCAAGCATTCGCGGAAGCCTCCAAGCAGGCGCGGTAGCGTCCAAGCAGGCGCGGTAGCGTCCAAGCAGGCGTGGGAGCGTCCAAGCAGGCGCGGAAGCGTCCCAGCAGGCGCGGAAGCATGCAAGAAGGCGCAGAAGAGTCCAAGCAGGCGCGGAAGCGTCCTAGCAGTCGCGGAAGAGTCCAAGCAGTCGCGGGAGCGTCCAAGCAATCGCGGAAGCGTCCAAGCAGGCGCGGATGCGTCCAAGCAGGCGCGGAAGCGTCCAAGCAGGCGTGGGAGCGTCCAAGCAGGCGCAGAAGAGTCCAAGCAGGCGCGGAAGCGTCCAAGCAGTCGCGGAAGGGTCCAAGCAGGCGCGGTAGCGTCCAAGCAGGCGCGGAAACGTCCAAGCAGGCCCGGAAGCGTCCAAGCAGGCGCGGAAGCGTCCAAGCAGTCGCGGAAGCGTCCAAGCAGGCGCGGTAGCGTCCAACCAGGCGCGGAAGCGTCCAAGCAGGCGCGGAAGCGTCCAAGCAGGCGTGGGAGCGTCCAAGCAGGCGCGGTAGCGTCCAAGCAGGCGCGGAAGCATGCAAGAAGACGCAGAAGAGTCCAAGCATGCGCGGAAGCGTCCAAGCAGTCGCGGAAGCGTCCAAGCAGGCGCGGAAGCGTCCAAGCAGGCGCGGTAGCGTCCAAGCTGGCGCGGAAACGTCCAATCAGGCGCGGAAGCATGCAAGAAGACGCAGAAGAGTCCAAGCAGGCGCGGAAGCGTCCAAGCAGGAGGGGAAGCATGCAAGCAGGCGCGGATGCGTCCAAGCAGGCGCGGAAACGTCCAAGTAGGCGCGGAAGCATGCAAGAAGGCGCAGAAGAGTCCAAGCAGGCGCGGAAGCGTCCTAGCAGTCGCGGAAGAGTCCAAGCAGGCGCGGAAGCGTCCAAGCAGTCGCGGAAGCGTCCAAGCAGGCGCGGTAGCGTCCAAGCAGGCGCGGAAACGTCCAAGCAGGCGCGGAAGCATGCAAGAAGACGCAGAAGAGTCCAAGCAGGCGCGGAAGCGTCCAAGCAGGCGCGGTAGCGTCCAAGCAGGCGCGGAAGCGTCCAAGCAGTCGCGGAAGCGTCCAAGCAGGCGCGGTAGCGTCCAAGCAGGCGTGGGAGCGTCCAAGCAGGCGCGGAAGCGTCCAAGCAGGCGCGGAAGCATGCAAGAAGGCGCAGAAGAGTCCAAGCAGGCGCGGAAGCGTCCTAGCAGTCGCGGAAGAGTCCAAGCAGGCGCGGAAGCGTCCAAGCAGTCGCGGAAGCGTCCAGGCAGGCGCGGAAGCGTCCAAGCAGTCGCGGAAGCGTCCAAGCAGGCGCGGTAACGTCCAAGTAGGCGCGGAAGCATGCAAGAAGGCGCGGAAGCGTCCAAGCAGGCGCGGTAGCGTCCAAGCAGGCGCGGAAACGTCCAACCAGGCGCGGAAGCATGCAAGAAGGCGCAGAAAAGTCCAAGCAGGTGCGGAAGCGTCCAAGCAGGCGCGGAAGCGTCCAAGCAGGCGCGGAAGCGTCCAAGCAGTCGCGGAAGCGTCCAAGCAGGCGCGGTAGCGTCCAAGCAGGCGCGGAAACGTCCAAGCAGGCCCGGAAGCGTCCAAGCAGGCGCGGAAGCGTCCAAGCAGTCGCGGAAGCGTCCAATCAGTCGCGGAAGCGTCCAAGCAGGCGCGGAAGCGTCCAAGCAGGCGCGGAAGCGTCCAAGCAGTCGTGGGAGCGTCCAAGCAGGCGCGGTAGCGTCCAAGCAGGCGCGGAAGCATGCAAGAAGACGCAGAACAGTCCAAGCAGGCGCGGAAGCGTCCAAGCAGTCGCGGAAGCGTCCAAGCAGTCGCGGAAGCGTCCAAGCAGGCGCGGTTGCGTCCAAGCAGGTGCGGAAACGTCCAAGCAGGCGCGGAAGCATGCAAGAAGACGCAGAAGCGTCCAAGCAGTCGCGGAAACGTCCAAGCAGGCGCGGTAGCGTCCAACCAGGCGCGGAAGCGTCCAAGCAGTCGCGGAAGCGTCCAAGCAGGCGCGGTAGCGTCCAAGCAGGCGCGGAAACGTCCAAGCAGGCGCGGAAGCGTCCAAGCAGGCGCGGAAGCGTCCAAGCAGTCGCGGAAGCGTCCAAGCAGGCGCGGTAGCGTCCAAGCAGGCGTGAGAGCGTCCAAGCAGGCGCGGAAGCGTCCAAGCAGGCGCGGAAGCATGCAAGAAGGCGCAGAAGAGTCCAAGCAGGCGCGGAAGCGTCCTAGCAGTCGCGGAAGCGTCCAAGCAGTCGCGGAAGCGTCCAAGCAGGCGCGGTAGCGTCCAAGCAGGCGTGGGAGCGTCCAAGCCGGCGCGGAAGCGTCCAAGCAGGCGCTGAAGCATGCAAGAAGGCGCAGAAGAGTCCAAGCAGGCGCGGAAGCGTCCTAGCAGTCGCGGAAGAGTCCAAGCAGGCGCGGAAGCGTCCAAGCAGTCGCGGAAGCGTCCAAGCAGGCGCGGAAGCGTCCAAGCAGTCGCGGAAGCGTCCAAGCAGGCGCGGTAGCGTCCAAGCAGGCGCGGAAACGTCCAACCAGGCGCGGAAGCATGCAAGAAGGCGCAGAAGAGTCCAAGCAGGTGCGGAAGCGTCCAAGCAGGCGCGGAAGCGTCCAAGCAGGCGCGGAAGCGTCCAAGCAGTCGCGGAAGCGTCCAAGCAGGCGCGGTAACGTCCAAGTAGGCGCGGAAGCATGCAAGAAGGCGCGGAAGCGTCCAAGCAGGCGCGGTAGCGTCCAAGCAGGCGCGGAAACGTCCAACCAGGCGCGGAAGCATGCAAGAAGGCGCAGAAGAGTCCAAGCAGGTGCGGAAGCGTCCAAGCAGGCGCGGAAGCGTCCAAGCAGTCGCGGAAGCGTCCAAGCAGGCGCGGTAGCGTCCAAGCAGGCGTGGGAGCGTCCAAGCCGGCGCGGAAGCGTCCAAGCAGGCGCTGAAGCATGCAAGAAGGCGCAGAAGAGTCCAAGCAGGCGCGGAAGCGTCCTAGCAGTCGCGGAAGAGTCCAAGCAGGCGCGGAAGCGTCCAAGCAGTCGCGGAAGCGTCCAAGCAGGCGCGGAAGCGTCCAAGCAGTCGCGGAAGCGTCCAAGCAGGCGCGGAAGCGTCCAAGCAGTCGCGGAAGCGTCCAAGCAGGCGCGGTAGCGTCCAAGCAGGCGCGGAGACGTCCAAGCAGGCGCGGAAGCATGCAAGAAGGCGCGGAAGCGTCCAAGCAGGCGCGGTAGCGTCCAAGCAGGCGCGGAAACGTTCAACCAGGCGCGGAAGCATGCAAGAAGGCGCAGAAGAGTCCAAGCAGGTGCGGAAGCGTCCAAGCAGGCGCGGAAGCGTCCAAGCAGGCGCGGAAGAGTCCAAGCAGGCGCGGAAGCGTCCAAGCAGGCGCGGTAGCGTCCAAGCAGGTGCGGAAACGTCCAAGCAGGCGCGGAAGCATGCAAGAAGACGCAGAAGCGTCCAAGCAGTCGCGGAAACGTCCAAGCAGGCGCGGTAGCGTCCAAGCAGGCGCGGAAGCGTCCAAGCAGGCGCGGAAGCGTCCTAGCAGGCGCGGTAGAGTCCAAGCAGGCACGGAAACGTCCAAGTAGGCGCGGCAGCATGCAAGAAGGCGCAGAAGATTCCTATCAGGCGCGGAAGCGTCCAAGCAGGCGGGGAAGCATGCAAGCAGGCGCGGAAACGTCCACGCAGGCGCGGAAACGTCCAAGTAGGCGCGGCAGCATGCAAGAAGGCGCAGAAGAGTCCAAGCAGGCGCAGAAGCGTCCAAGCAGGCGCGGTAGCGTCCAAGCAAGCGCGGAAGCGTCCAAGCAGGCGCGGAAACGTCCAAGCAGGCGTGGAAGCGTCCAAGCAGACGCGGAAGCGTCCAAGCAGGCGCGGTAGCGCCCAACCAGGCGCGGAAGCGTCCAAGCAGTAGCGGAAGCGTCCAAGCAGGCGCGGAAGCGTCCAAGCAGTCGCGGAAGCGTCCCAGCAGGCGGGGAAGCATGCAAGCAGGCGCGGAAACATCCAAGTAGGCGCGGCAGCATGCAAGAAGGCGCAGGAGAGTCCAAGCAGTCGCGGAAGCGTCCAAGCAGTCGCGGAAGCCTCCAAGCAGTCGCGGAAGCGTCCAAGCAACCGCGGAAGCGTCCAACCAGTCGCGGAAGCGTCCAAGCAGGCGCGGTAGCGTCCAAGCAGTCGCGGAAGCGTCCAAGCAGGCGCGGTAGCGTCCAAGCAGGCGCGGAAGCGTGCAAGCAGACGCGGAAGCGTCCAAGCAGGCGCGGAAGCATGCAAGAAGACGCAGAAGAGTCCAAACAGGCGCGGAAGCGTCCAAGCAGTCGCGGAAGCGTCCAAGCAGGCGCGGAAACGTCCAAGCAGGCGTGGAAGCGTCCAAGCAGGCGCGGTAGCGTCCAACCAGGCGCGGAAGCGTCCAACCAGTCGCGGAAGCGTCCAAGCAGGCGCGGTAGCGTCCAAGCAGTCGCGGAAGCGTCCAAGCAGGCGCGGTAGCGTCCAAGCAGGCGCGGAAGCGTGCAAGCAGACGCGGAAGCGTCCAAGCAGGCGCGGAAGCATGCAAGAAGACGCAGAAGAGTCCAAGCAGGCGCGGAAGCGTCCCAGCAGGCGCGGAAGCATGCAAGAAGGCGCAGAAGAGTCCAAGCAGGCGCGGAAGCGTCCTAGCAGTCGCGGAAGAGTCCAAGCAGTCGCGGAAGCGTCCAAACAATCGCGGAAGCGTCCAAGCAGGCGCGGAAGCATGCAAGAAGGCGCAGAAGAGTCCAAGCAGGCGCGGAAACGTCCAAGTAGGCGCGGAAGCATGCAAGAAGGCGCGGAAGCGTCCAAGCAGGCGCGGTAGCGTCCAAGCAGGCGCAGAAGTGTCCAAGCAGGCGCGGAAGAGTCCAAGCAGGCGCGGTAGCGTCCAACCAGGCGCGGAAGCGTCCAAGCAGTCGCGGAAGCGTCCAAGCAGTCGCGGAAGGATGCAAGCAGGCGTGGAAGCATGCAAGAAGGCGCGGTAGCGTCCAAGCAGGCGCGGTAGCGTGCAAGCAGTCGCGGAAACGTCCAAGCAGGCGCGGAAGCATGCAAGAAGGCGCAGAAGAGTCCAAGCAGGCGCGGAAGCGTCCAAACAGTCGCGGAAGCGTCCAAGCAGGCGCGATAGCGTCCAAGCAGACGCGGAAGCGTCCAGGCAGGCGCGGTAGCGTCCAAGCAGGCGCGGAAACGTCCAAGTAGGCGCGGAAGCATGCAAGAAGGCGCAGAAGAGTCCAAGCAAGCGCGGTAGCGTCCAAGCAGGCGCGGAAACGTCCAAGCAGGCGCGGAAGCGTCCAAGCAGTCGCGGAAGCGTCCAAGCAGGCGCGGAGACGTCCAAGCAGGCGCGGAAGCATGGTAAGAAGACGCAGAAGAGTCCAAGCAGGCGCGGAAGCGTCCAAGCAGGCGCAGTAGCGTCCAAGCAGGCGCGGAAACGTCCAAGCAGGCGCGGAGACGTCCAAGCAGGCGCGGAAGCATGCAAGAAGACGCAGAAGAGTCCAAGCAGGCGCAGAAGAGTCCAAGCAGGCGCGGAAGCGTCCAAGCAGTCGCGGAAGCGTCCAAGCAGGCGCGGTAGCGTCCAAGCAGGCGCGGAGACGTCCAAGCAGGCGCGGAAGCATGCAAGAAGACGCAGAAGAGTCCAAGCAGGCGCGGAAGCGTCCAAGCAGGCGCAGTAGCGTCCAAGCAGGCGCGGAAACGTCCAAGAAGGCGCGGAAACGTCCAAGCAGGCGCGGAAGCATGCAAGAAGACGCAGAAGCGTCCAAGCAGGCGCGGTAGAGTCCAAGCAGTCGCGGAAGCGTCCAAGCAGGCGCGGTAGCGTCCAAGCAGTCGCGGAAGCGTCCAAGCAGTCGCGGTAGAGTCCAAGCAGGCGGGGAAGCATGCAAGCAGGCGCGGTAGCGTCCAACCAGGCGCGGAAGCGTCCAAACACGCGGGGAAGCATGCAAGCAGGCGCGGAAGCATGCAAGAAAACGCAGAAGAGTCCAAGAAGGCGCGGAAGCGTCCAAGCAGGAGGGGAAGCATGCAAGCAGGCGCGGAAGCGTCCAAGCATGCGCGGAAACGTCCTAGTAGGCGCGGAAGCATGCAAGAAGGCGCAGAAGAGTCCAAGCAGGCGCGGAAGCGTCCAAGCAGGCGCGGAAGCGTCCAAGCAGGCGCGGAAGCATCCATATAGGCGCGAAAGCGTCAAAGCAGGCGCGGAAGCGTCCAAGCAGGCGCGGAAACGTCCAAGTAGGCGCGGAAGCATGCAAGAAGGAGCAGAAGAGTCCAAGCAGGCGCGGAAGCGTCCAAGCAGGCGCGGAAGCATCCATATAGGCGCGGAAGCGTCCAAGCAGGCGCGGAAACGTCCATGTAGGGACGGAAACATGCAAGAAGGCGCAGAAGAGTTCAAACAGGCGCGGAAGCGTCCAAGCAGGCGCGGTAGCGTCCAAGCAGGCGCGGTAGCGTCCAAGCAGGCGCGGAAGCGTCCAAGCAAGCGCAGAAGCATGCAAGCAGGCGCGAAAGCGTCCAGGCAGGCGCGAAAACGACCAACCAGGCGCGGAAGCATGCAAGAAGGCGCAGAAGAGTCCAAGCAGGCGCGGAAGCGTCCAAGCAGGCGCGGAAACGTCCATGTAGGGGCTGAAGCATGCAAGAAGGCGCGGTAGCGTCCAACCAGGCGCGGATGCGTCCAAGCAGTCGCGGAAGCGTCCAAGCAGGCGCGGTAGCGTCCATGCAGGCGCGGAAACGTCCAAGCAGGCGCGGAAGCATGCAAGAAGACGCAGAAGAGTCCAAGCAGGCGCAGAAGAGTCCAAGCAGGCGCGGAAGCGTCCAAGCAGTCGCGGAAGCGTCCAAGCAGGCGCGGAAGCGTCCAAGCAGTCGCGGAAGCGTCCAAGCAGGCGTGGAAGAGTCCAAGCAGGCGCGGAAGAGTCCAAGAAGTCGCGGAAGCGTCCAAGCAGGCGCGGTAGCGTCCAAGCAGTCGCGGAAGAGTCCAAGCAGGCGCGGAAGCGTCCAAGCAGGCGCGGAAACGTCCAAGTAGGCGCGGAAGCATGCAAGAAGGCGCAGAAGAGTCCAAGCAGGCGCGGAAGCGTCCAAGCAGTCGCAGAAGCGTCCAAGCAGGCGCGGTAGCGTCCAAGCAGTCGCGGAAGCGTCCAAGCAGGCGCGGAAACGTCCATGTAGGGGCTGAAGCATGCAAGAAGGCGCGGTAGCGTCCAACCAGGCGCGGATGCGTCCAAGCAGTCGCGGAAGCGTCCAAGCAGGCGCGGTAGCGTCCATGCAGGCGCGGAAACGTCCAAGCAGGCGCGGAAGCATGCAAGAAGACGCAGAAGAGTCCAAGCAGGCGCAGAAGAGTCCAAGCAGGCGCGGAAGCGTCCAAGCAGTCGCGGAAGCGTCCAAGCAGGCGCGGAAGCGTCCAAGCAGTCGCGGAAGCGTCCAAGCAGGCGTGGAAGAGTCCAAGCAGGCGTGGCAGCGTCCAAGCAGGCGCGGAAACGTCCAAGCAGGCGCGGAAGCATGCAAGAAGACGCAGAAGAGTCCAAGCAGGCGCGGAAGCGTCCAACCAGTCGCGGAAGCGTCCAAGCAGGCGCGGTAGCGTCCAAGCAGTCGCGGAAGCGTCCAAGCAGGCGCGGTAGCGTCCAAGCAGGCGCGGAAGCGTGCAAGCAGACGCGGAAGCGGCCAAGCAGGCGCGGAAGCATGCAAGAAGACGCAGAAAAAGTCCAAGCAGGCGCGGAAGCGTCCAAGCAGTCGCGGAAGCGTCCAAGCAGGCGCGGAAACGTCCAAGCAGGCGTGGAAGCGTCCAAGCAGACGCGGAAGCGTCCAAGCAGGCGCGGTAGCGTCCAACCAGGCGCGGAAGCGTCCAAGCAGTCGCGGAAGCGTCCAAGCAGGCGCGGAAGCGTCCAAGCAGTCGCGGAAGCGTCCAAGCAGGCGGGGAAGCATGCAAGCAGGCGCGGAAACATCCAAGTAGGCGCGGCAGCATGCAAGAAGGCGCAGGAGAGTCCAAGCAGTCGCGGAAGCGTCCAAGCAGTCGCGGAAGCCTCCAAGCAGGCGCGGTAGCGTCCAAGCAGGCGCGGTAGCGTCCAAGCAGGCGTGGGAGCGTCCAAGCAGGCGCGGAAGCGTCCCAGCAGGCGCGGAAGCATGCAAGAAGGCGCAGAAGAGTCCAAGCAGGCGCGGAAGCGTCCTAGCAGTCGCGGAAGAGTCCAAGCAGTCGCGGAAGCGTCCAAGCAATCGCGGAAGCGTCCAAGCAGGCGCGGAAGCGTCCAAGCAGGCGCGGAAGCGTCCAAGCAGGCGTGGGAGCGTCCAAGCAGGCGCAGAAGAGTCCAAGCAGGCGCGGAAGCGTCCAAGCAGTCGCGGAAGGGTCCAAGCAGGCGCGGTAGCGTCCAAGCAGGCGCGGAAACGTCCAAGCAGGCCCGGAAGCGTCCAAGCAGGCGCGGAAGCGTCCAAGCAGTCGCGGAAGCGTCCAAGCAGTCGCGGAAGCGTCCAAGCAGGCGCGGAAGCGTCCAAGCAGGCGCGGAAGCGTCCAAGCAGGCGTGGGAGCGTCCAAGCAGGCGCGGTAGCGTCCAAGCAGGCGCGGAAGCATGCAAGAAGACGCAGAAGAGTCCAAGCAGGCGCGGAAGCGTCCAAGCAGTCGCGGAAGCGTCCAAGCAGTCGCGGAAGTGTCCAAGCAGGCGCGGTAGCGTCCAAGCAGGTGCGGAAACGTCCAAGCAGGCGCGGAAGCATGCAAGAAGACGCAGAAGCGTCCAAGCAGTCGCGGAAACGTCCAAGCAGGCGCGGTAGCGTCCAACGAGGCGCGGAAGCGTCCAAGCAGTCGCGGAAGCGTCCAAGCAGGCGTGGTAGCGTCCAAGCAGGCGTGGGAGCGTCCAAGCAGGCGCGGAAGCGTCCCAGCAGGCGCGGAAGCATGCAAGAAGGCGCAGAAGAGTCCAAGCAGGCGCGGAAGCGTCCTAGCAGTCGCGGAAGAGTCCAAGCAGGCGCGGAAGCGTCCAAGCAGTCGCGGAAACGTCCAAGCAGGCGCGGAAGCGTCCAAGCAGTCGCGGAAGCGTCCAAGCAGGCGCGGTAACGTCCAAGTAGGCGCGGAAGCATGCAAGAAGGCGCGGAAGCGTCCAAGCAGGCGCGGTAGCGTCCAAGCAGGCGCGGAAACGTCCAACCAGGCGCGGAAGCATGCAAGAAGGCGCAGAAGAGTCCAAGCAGGTGCGGAAGCGTCCAAGCAGGCGCGGAAGCGTCCAAGCAGGCGCGGAAGCGTCCAAGCAGTCGCGGAAGCGTCCAAGCAGGCGCGGTAGCGTCCAAGCAGGCGCGGAAACGTCCAAGCAGGCCCGGAAGCGTCCAAGCAGGCGCGGAAGCGTCCAAGCAGTCGCGGAAGCGTCCAAGCAGGCGCGGAAGCGTCCAAGCAGTCGCGGAAGCGTCCAAACAGGCGGGGAAGCATGCAAGCAGGCGCGGAAACATCCAAGTAGGCGCGGCAGCATGCAAGAAGGCGCAGGAGAGTCCAAGCAGTCGCGGAAGCGTCCAAGCATTCGCGGAAGCCTCCAAGCAGGCGCGGTAGCGTCCAAGCAGGCGCGGTAGCGTCCAAGCAGGCGTGGGAGCGTCCAAGCAGGCGCGGAAGCGTCCCAGCAGGCGCGGAAGCATGCAAGAAGGCGCAGAAGAGTCCAAGCAGGCGCGGAAGCGTCCTAGCAGTCGCGGAAGAGTCCAAGCAGTCGCGGGAGCGTCCAAGCAATCGCGGAAGCGTCCAAGCAGGCGCGGATGCGTCCAAGCAGGCGCGGAAGCGTCCAAGCAGGCGTGGGAGCGTCCAAGCAGGCGCAGAAGAGTCCAAGCAGGCGCGGAAGCGTCCAAGCAGTCGCGGAAGGGTCCAAGCAGGCGCGGTAGCGTCCAAGCAGGCGCGGAAACGTCCAAGCAGGCCCGGAAGCGTCCAAGCAGGCGCGGAAGCGTCCAAGCAGTCGCGGAAGCGTCCAAGCAGGCGCGGTAGCGTCCAACCAGGCGCGGAAGCGTCCAAGCAGGCGCGGAAGCGTCCAAGCAGGCGTGGGAGCGTCCAAGCAGGCGCGGTAGCGTCCAAGCAGGCGCGGAAGCATGCAAGAAGACGCAGAAGAGTCCAAGCATGCGCGGAAGCGTCCAAGCAGTCGCGGAAGCGTCCAAGCAGTCGCGGAAGCGTCCAAGCAGGCGCGGTAGCGTCCAAGCAGGTGCGGAAACGTCCAAGCAGGCGCGGAAGCATGCAAGAAGACGCAGAAGCGTCCAAGCAGTCGCGGAAACGTCCAAGCAGGCGCGGTAGCGTCCAACCAGGCGCGGAAGCGTCCAAGCAGGCGCGGAAGCGTCCAAGCAGGCGCGGTAGCGTCCAAGCTGGCGCGGAAACGTCCAATCAGGCGCGGAAGCATGTAAGAAGACGCAGAAGAGTCCAAGCAGGCGCGGAAGCGTCCAAGCAGGAGGGGAAGCATGCAAGCAGGCGCGGATGCGTCCAAGCAGGCGCGGAAACGTCCAAGTAGGCGCGGAAGCATGCAAGAAGGCGCAGAAGAGTCCAAGCAGGCGCGGAAGCGTCCTAGCAGTCGCGGAAGAGTCCAAGCAGGCGCGGAAGCGTCCAAGCAGTCGCGGAAGCGTCCAAGCAGGCGCGGTAGCGTCCAAGCAGGCGCGGAAACGTCCAAGCAGGCGCGGAAGCATGCAAGAAGACGCAGAAGAGTCCAAGCAGGCGCGGAAGCGTCCAAGCAGGCGCGGTAGCGTCCAAGCAGGTGCGGAAACGTCCAAGCAGGCGCGGAAGCATGCAAGAAGACGCAGAAGCGTCCAAGCAGTCGCGGAAACGTCCAAGCAGGAGCGGTAGCGTCCAAGCAGGCGCGGAAGCGTCCAAGCAGGCGCGGAAGCGTCCTAGCAGGCGCGGTAGAGTCCAAGCAGGCACGGAAATGTCCAAGTAGGCGCGGCAGCATGCAAGAAGGCGCAGAAGATTCCTATCAGGCGCGGAAGCGTCCAAGCAGGCGGGGAAGCATGCAAGCAGGCGCGGAAACGTCCACGCAGGCGCGGAAACGTCCAAGTAGGCGCGGCAGCATGCAAGAAGGCGCAGAAGAGTCCAAGCAGGCGCAGAAGCGTCCAAGCAGGCGCGGTAGCGCCCAAGCAAGCGCGGAAGCGTCCAAGCAGGCGCGGAAACGTCCAAGCAGGCGTGGAAGCGTCCAAGCAGACGCGGAAGCGTCCAAGCAGGCGCGGTAGCGTCCAACCAGGCGCGGAAGCGTCCAAGCAGTAGCGGAAGCGTCCAAGCAGGCGCGGAAGCGTCCAAGCAGTCGCGGAAGCGTCCCAGCAGGCGGGGAAGCATGCAAGCAGGCGCGGAAACATCCAAGTAGGCGCGGCAGCATGCAAGAAGGCGCAGGAGAGTCCAAGCAGTCGCGGAAGCGTCCAAGCAGTCGCGGAAGCCTCCAAGCAGTCGCGGAAGCGTCCAAGCAGGCGCGCAAGCGTCCAACCAGTCGCGGAAGCGTCCAAGCAGGCGCGGTAGCGTCCAAGCAGTCGCGGAAGCGTCCAAGCAGGCGCGGTAGCGTCCAAGCAGGCGCGGAAGCGTGCAAGTAGACGCGGAAGCGTCCAAGCAGGCGCGGAAGCATGCAAGAAGACGCAGAAGAGTCCAAGCAGGCGCGGAAGCGTCCAAGCAGTCGCGGAAGCGTCCAAGCAGGCGCGGAAACGTCCAAGCAGGCGTGGAAGCGTCCAAGCAGACGCGGAAGCGTCCAAGCAGGCGCGGTAGCGTCCAACCAGGCGCGGAAGCGTCCAAGCAGTCGCGGCAGCGTCCAAGCAGGCGCGGAAGCGTCCAAGCAGTCGCGGAAGCGTCCAAGCAGGCGGGGAAGCATGCAAGCAGGCGCGGAAACATCCAAGTAGGCGCGGCAGCATGCAAGAAGGCGCAGGAGAGTCCAAGCAGTCGCGGAAGCGTCCAAGCAGTCGCGGAAGCCTCCAAGCAGGCGCGGTAGCGTCCAAGCAGGCGCGGTAGCGTCCAAGCAGGCGTGGGAGCGTCCAAGCAGGCGCGGAAGCGTCCCAGCAGGCGCGGAAGCATGCAAGAAGGCGCAGAAGAGTCCAAGCAGGCGCGGAAGCGTCCTAGCAGTCGCGGAAGAGTCCAAGCAGTCGCGGAAGCGTCCAAGCAATCGCGGAAGCGTCCAAGCAGGCGCGGATGCGTCCAAGCAGGTGCGGAAACGTCCAAGCAGGCGCGGAAGCATGCAAGAAGACGCAGAAGCGTCCAAGCAGTCGCGGAAACGTCCAAGCAGGCGCGGTAGCGTCCAACCAGGCGCGGAAGCGTCCAAGCAGTCGCGGAAGCGTCCAAGCAGGCGCGGTAGCGTCCAAGCAGGCGCGGAAACGTCCAAGCAGGCGCGGAAGCGTCCAAGCAGGCGCGGAAGCGTCCAAGCAGTCGCGGAAGCGTCCAAGCAGGCGCGGTAGCGTCCAAGCAGGCGTGGGAGCGTCCAAGCAGGCGCGGAAGCGTCCAAGCAGGCGCGGAAGCATGCAAGAAGGCGCAGAAGAGTCCAAGCAGGCGCGGAAGCGTCCTAGCAGTCGCGGAAGAGTCCAAGCAGGCGCGGAAGCGTCCAAGCAGTCGCGGAAGCGTCCAGGCAGGCGCGGAAGCGTCCAAGCAGTCGCGGAAGCGTCCAAGCAGGCGCGGTAACGTCCAAGTAGGCGCGGAAGCATGCAAGAAGGCGCGGAAGCGTCCAAGCAGGCGCGGTAGCGTCCAAGCAGGCGCGGAAACGTCCAACCAGGCGCGGAAGCATGCAAGAAGGCGCAGAAAAGTCCAAGCAGGTGCGGAAGCGTCCAAGCAGGCGCGGAAGCGTCCAAGCAGGCGCGGAAGCGTCCAAGCAGTCGCGGAAGCGTCCAAGCAGGCGCGGTAGCGTCCAAGCAGGCGCGGAAACGTCCAAGCAGGCCCGGAAGCGTCCAAGCAGGCGCGGAAGCGTCCAAGCAGTCGCGGAAGCGTCCAATCAGTCGCGGAAGCGTCCAAGCAGGCGCGGAAGCGTCCAAGCAGGCGCGGAAGCGTCCAAGCAGTCGTGGGAGCGTCCAAGCAGGCGCGGAAGCATGCAAGAAGACGCAGAACAGTCCAAGCAGGCGCGGAAGCGTCCAAGCAGTCGCGGAAGCGTCCAAGCAGTCGCGGAAGCGTCCAAGCAGGCGCGGTTGCGTCCAAGCAGGTGCGGAAACGTCCAAGCAGGCGCGGAAGCATGCAAGAAGACGCAGAAGCGTCCAAGCAGTCGCGGAAACGTCCAAGCAGGCGCGGTAGCGTCCAACCAGGCGCGGAAGCGTCCAAGCAGTCGCGGAAGCGTCCAAGCAGGCGCGGTAGCGTCCAAGCAGGCGCGGAAACGTCCAAGCAGGCGCGTAAGCGTCCAAGCAGGCGCGGAAGCGTCCAAGCAGTCGCGGAAGCGTCCAAGCAGGCGCGGTAGCGTCCAAGCAGGCGTGAGAGCGTCCAAGCAGGCGCGGAAGCGTCCAAGCAGGCGCGGAAGCATGCAAGAAGGCGCAGAAGAGTCCAAGCAGG
Organism: Cerceris ruficornis; assembly: GCA_963989415.1. Classification (NCBI taxonomy): domain Eukaryota; kingdom Metazoa; phylum Arthropoda; class Insecta; order Hymenoptera; family Crabronidae; genus Cerceris; species Cerceris ruficornis. The sequence goes on along the minus strand of OZ022517.1, from coordinate 64,781,180 downwards.
CGCGGAAGCGTCCTAGCAGTCGCGGAAGCGTCCAAGCAGTCGCGGAAGCGTCCAAGCAGGCGCGGTAGCGTCCAAGCAGGCGTGGGAGCGTCCAAGCCGGCGCGGAAGCGTCCAAGCAGGCGCTGAAGCATGCAAGAAGGCGCAGAAGAGTCCAAGCAGGCGCGGAAGCGTCCTAGCAGTCGCGGAAGAGTCCAAGCAGGCGCGGAAGCGTCCAAGCAGTCGCGGAAGCGTCCAAGCAGGCGCGGAAGCGTCCAAGCAGTCGCGGAAGCGTCCAAGCAGGCGCGGTAGCGTCCAAGCAGGCGCGGAAACGTCCAACCAGGCGCGGAAGCATGCAAGAAGGCGCAGAAGAGTCCAAGCAGGTGCGGAAGCGTCCAAGCAGGCGCGGAAGCGTCCAAGCAGGCGCGGAAGCGTCCAAGCAGTCGCGGAAGCGTCCAAGCAGGCGCGGTAACGTCCAAGTAGGCGCGGAAGCATGCAAGAAGGCGCGGAAGCGTCCAAGCAGGCGCGGTAGCGTCCAAGCAGGCGCGGAAACGTTCAACCAGGCGCGGAAGCATGCAAGAAGGCGCAGAAGAGTCCAAGCAGGTGCGGAAGCGTCCAAGCAGGCGCGGAAGCGTCCAAGCAGGCGCGGAAGAGTCCAAGCAGGCGCGGAAGCGTCCAAGCAGGCGCGGTAGCGTCCAAGCAGGTGCGGAAACGTCCAAGCAGGCGCGGAAGCATGCAAGAAGACGCAGAAGCGTCCAAGCAGTCGCGGAAACGTCCAAGCAGGCGCGGTAGCGTCCAAGCAGGCGCGGAAGCGTCCAAGCAGGCGCGGAAGCGTCCTAGCAGGCGCGGTAGAGTCCAAGCAGGCACGGAAACGTCCAAGTAGGCGCGGCAGCATGCAAGAAGGCGCAGAAGATTCCTATCAGGCGCGGAAGCGTCCAAGCAGGCGGGGAAGCATGCAAGCAGGCGCGGAAACGTCCACGCAGGCGCGGAAACGTCCAAGTAGGCGCGGCAGCATGCAAGAAGGCGCAGAAGAGTCCAAGCAGGCGCAGAAGCGTCCAAGCAGGCGCGGTAGCGTCCAAGCAAGCGCGGAAGCGTCCAAGCAGGCGCGGAAACGTCCAAGCAGGCGTGGAAGCGTCCAAGCAGACGCGGAAGCGTCCAAGCAGGCGCGGTAGCGCCCAACCAGGCGCGGAAGCGTCCAAGCAGTAGCGGAAGCGTCCAAGCAGGCGCGGAAGCGTCCAAGCAGTCGCGGAAGCGTCCCAGCAGGCGGGGAAGCATGCAAGCAGGCGCGGAAACATCCAAGTAGGCGCGGCAGCATGCAAGAAGGCGCAGGAGAGTCCAAGCAGTCGCGGAAGCGTCCAAGCAGTCGCGGAAGCCTCCAAGCAGTCGCGGAAGCGTCCAAGCAACCGCGGAAGCGTCCAACCAGTCGCGGAAGCGTCCAAGCAGGCGCGGTAGCGTCCAAGCAGTCGCGGAAGCGTCCAAGCAGGCGCGGTAGCGTCCAAGCAGGCGCGGAAGCGTGCAAGCAGACGCGGAAGCGTCCAAGCAGGCGCGGAAGCATGCAAGAAGACGCAGAAGAGTCCAAACAGGCGCGGAAGCGTCCAAGCAGTCGCGGAAGCGTCCAAGCAGGCGCGGAAACGTCCAAGCAGGCGTGGAAGCGTCCAAGCAGGCGCGGTAGCGTCCAACCAGGCGCGGAAGCGTCCAACCAGTCGCGGAAGCGTCCAAGCAGGCGCGGTAGCGTCCAAGCAGTCGCGGAAGCGTCCAAGCAGGCGCGGTAGCGTCCAAGCAGGCGCGGAAGCGTGCAAGCAGACGCGGAAGCGTCCAAGCAGGCGCGGAAGCATGCAAGAAGACGCAGAAGAGTCCAAGCAGGCGCGGAAGCGTCCCAGCAGGCGCGGAAGCATGCAAGAAGGCGCAGAAGAGTCCAAGCAGGCGCGGAAGCGTCCTAGCAGTCGCGGAAGAGTCCAAGCAGTCGCGGAAGCGTCCAAGCAATCGCGGAAGCGTCCAAGCAGGCGCGGAAGCATGCAAGAAGGCGCAGAAGAGTCCAAGCAGGCGCGGAAACGTCCAAGTAGGCGCGGAAGCATGCAAGAAGGCGCGGAAGCGTCCAAGCAGGCGCGGTAGCGTCCAAGCAGGCGCAGAAGTGTCCAAGCAGGCGCGGAAGAGTCCAAGCAGGCGCGGTAGCGTCCAACCAGGCGCGGAAGCGTCCAAGCAGTCGCGGAAGCGTCCAAGCAGTCGCGGAAGGATGCAAGCAGGCGTGGAAGCATGCAAGAAGGCGCGGTAGCGTCCAAGCAGGCGCGGTAGCGTGCAAGCAGTCGCGGAAACGTCCAAGCAGGCGCGGAAGCATGCAAGAAGGCGCAGAAGAGTCCAAGCAGGCGCGGAAGCGTCCAAACAGTCGCGGAAGCGTCCAAGCAGGCGCGATAGCGTCCAAGCAGACGCGGAAGCGTCCAGGCAGGCGCGGTAGCGTCCAAGCAGGCGCGGAAACGTCCAAGTAGGCGCGGAAGCATGCAAGAAGGCGCAGAAGAGTCCAAGCAAGCGCGGTAGCGTCCAAGCAGGCGCGGAAACGTCCAAGCAGGCGCGGAAGCGTCCAAGCAGTCGCGGAAGCGTCCAAGCAGGCGCGGAGACGTCCAAGCAGGCGCGGAAGCATGGTAAGAAGACGCAGAAGAGTCCAAGCAGGCGCGGAAGCGTCCAAGCAGGCGCAGTAGCGTCCAAGCAGGCGCGGAAACGTCCAAGCAGGCGCGGAGACGTCCAAGCAGGCGCGGAAGCATGCAAGAAGACGCAGAAGAGTCCAAGCAGGCGCAGAAGAGTCCAAGCAGGCGCGGAAGCGTCCAAGCAGTCGCGGAAGCGTCCAAGCAGGCGCGGTAGCGTCCAAGCAGGCGCGGAGACGTCCAAGCAGGCGCGGAAGCATGCAAGAAGACGCAGAAGAGTCCAAGCAGGCGCGGAAGCGTCCAAGCAGGCGCAGTAGCGTCCAAGCAGGCGCGGAAACGTCCAAGAAGGCGCGGAAACGTCCAAGCAGGCGCGGAAGCATGCAAGAAGACGCAGAAGCGTCCAAGCAGGCGCGGTAGCGTCCAAGCAGGCGCGGAAACGTCCAAGCAGGCGCGGAAACGTCCAAGTAGGCGCGGAAGCATGCAAGAAGGCGCGGAAGTGTCCAAGCAGGCGCGGTAGCGTCCAAGCAGGCGCAGAAGCGTCCAAGCAGGCGCAGTAGCGTCCAAGCAGGCGCGGAAACGTCCAAGCAGGCGCGGAAGCATGCAAGAAGGCGCAGAAGAGTCCAAGCAGGCGCGGAAGCGTCCTAGCAGTCGCGGAAGCGTCCAAGCAGGCGCGGTAGCGTCCAAGCAGGCGCGGTAGCGTCCAAGCAGGCGCGGAAACGTCCAAGCAGGAGCGGAAGCATGCAAGAAGGCGCAGAAGAGTCCAAGCAGGCGCGGAAGCGTCCAAGCAGTCGCGGAAGCCTCCAAGCAGGCGCGGTAGCGTCCAAGCTGGCGCGGTAGCGTTCAAGCAGTCGCGGAAACGTCCAAGCAGGCGCGGAAGCATGCAAGAAGGCGCAGAAGAGTCCAAGCAGGCGCGGAAGCGTCCAAGCAGGCGCGGTAGCGTCCAAGAAGGCGCGGAAACGTCCAAGCAGGCGCGGAAGCATGCAAGAAGACGCAGAAGCGTCCAAGCAGGCGCGGTAGCGTCCAAGCAGGCGCGGAAACGTCCAAGCAGGCGCGGAAGCATGCAAGAAGGCGCAGAAGAGTCCAAGCAGGCGCGGAAGCGTCCAAACAGTCGCGGAAGCGTCCAAGCAGGCGCGATAGCGTCCAAGCAGACGCGGAAGCGTCCAAGCAGGCGCGGTAGCGTCCAAGCAGGCGCGGAAACGTCCAAGCAGGCGCGGAAGCATGCAAGAAGGCGCAGAAGAGTCCAAGCAGGCGCGGAAGCGTCCAAGCAGGCGCGGAAGCGTCCAAGCAGTCGCGGAAGCGTCCAAGCAGGCGCGGTAGCGTCCAAGCAGGCGCGGAAGCGTCCAAGCAGTCGCGGAAGGATGCAAGCAGGCGCGGAAGCATGCAAGAAGGCGCAGAAGAGTCCAAGCAGGCGCGGAAGCATCCAAGCAGGCGCGGTAGCATCCAACCAGGCGCAGAAGAGTCCAAACAGGCGCAGAAGTGTCCAAGCAGGCGCGGAAGCGTCCAAGCAGCCGGGGAAGCATGCAAGCAGGCGCGGTAGCGTCCAACCAGGCGCGGAAGCGTCCAAGCAGGCGCGGAAACGTCCAAGCAGGCGCGGCAGCATGCAAGAAGGCGCAGAAGAATCCAAGCAGGCGCGGAAGCGTCCAAGCCGGCGGGGAAGCATGCAAGCATGCGCGGAAGCGTCCAAGAAGGCGCGGAAACGTCCAAGCAGGCGCGGAAGCATGCACGAAGGCGCAGAAGAGTCCAAGCAGGCGCGGAAGCGTCCAAGCAGTCGCGGAAGCGTCCAAGCAAGCGCGGTAGCGTCCAAGCGGTCGCGAAAGCGTACAAGCAGGCGCGGTAGCCTCCAAGCAAGCGCGGAATCGTCCAAGCAGGCGCGGAAACGTCCAAGTAGGCGCGGAAGCATGCAAGAAGGCGCGGAAGTGTCCAAGCAGGCGCGGTAGCGTCCAAGCAGGCGCAGAAGCGTCCAAGCAGGCGCAGTAGCGTCCAAGCAGGCGCGGAAACGTCCAAGCAGGCGCGGAAGCATGCAAGAAGGCGCAGAAGAGTCCAAGCAGGCGCGGAAACGTCCAAGTAGGCGCAGAACTGTCCAAGCAGGCGCGGAAGAGTCCAAGCAGGCGCGGTAGCGTCCAACCAGGCGCGGAAGCGTCCAAGCAGTCGCGGAAGCGTCCAAGCAGTCGCGGAAGGATGCAAGCAGGCGCGGAAGCATGCAAGAAGGCGCAGAAGAGTCCAAGCAGGCGCGGAAGCGTCCAAGCAGGCGCGGTAGCATCTAACCAGGCGCAGAAGCGTCCAAGAAGGCGCGGAAACGTCCAAGCAGGCGCGGAAGCATGCACGAAGGCGCAGAAGAGTCCAAGCAGGCGCGGAAGCGTCCAAGCAGTCGCGGAAGCGTCCAAGCAAGCGCGGTAGCGTCCAAGCGGTCGCGAAAGCGTACAAGCAGGCGCGGTAGCCTCCAAGCAAGCGCGGAATCGTCCAAGCAGGCGCGGAAACGTCCAAGTAGGCGCGGAAGCATGCAAGAAGGCGCGGAAGTGTCCAAGCAGGCGCGGTAGCGTCCAAGCAGGCGCAGAAGCGTCCAAGCAGGCGCAGTAGCGTCCAAGCAGGCGCGGAAACGTCCAAGCAGGCGCGGAAGCAACCATATAGGCGCGAAAGCGTCCAAGCAGGCGCGGAAGCTTCCAAGCAGGCGCGGAAGCATGCAAGAAGGCGCAGAAGAGTCCAAGCAGGCGCGGTAGCGTCCAAGCAGGCGCAGAAGAGTCCAAGCAGGCGCAGAAGTGTCCAAGCAGGCGCGGAAGCGTCCAAGAAGGCGCAGAAGAGTCCAAGCAGACGCGGAAGCGTCCAAGCAGTCGCGGAAGCGTCCAAGCAGGCGCGGTAGCGTCCAAGCAGTCGCGGAAGCGTCCAAGCAGGCGCGGCAGCATGCAAGAAGGCGCAGAAGAATCCAAGCAGGCGCGGAAGCGTCCAAGCCGGCGGGGAAGCATGCAAGCATGCGCGGTAGCGTCCAACCAGGCGCGGAAGCGTCCAAGCAGGCGCGGAAACGTCCAAGCAGGCGCGGCAGCATGCAAGAAGGCGCAGAAGAATCCAAGCAGGCGCGGAAGCGTCCAAGCCGGCGGGGAAGCATGCAAGCATGCGCGGAAGCGTCCAAGAAGGCGCGGAAACGTCCAAGCAGGCGCGGAAGCATGCACGAAGGCGCAGAAGAGTCCAAGCAGGCGCGGAAGCGTCCAAGCAGTCGCGGAAGCGTCCAAGCAAGCGCGGTAGCGTCCAAGCGATCGCGAAAGCGTACAAGCAGGCTCGGTAGCCTCCAAGCAAGCGCGGAAACGTCCAAGCAGGCGCGGAAACGTCCAAGTAGGCGCGGAAGTGTCCAAGCAGGCGCGGTAGCGTCCAAGCAGGCGCAGAAGCGTCCAAGCAGGCGCAGTAGCGTCCAAGCAGGCGCGGAAACGTCCAAGCAGGCGCGGAAGCATGCAAGAAGGCGCAGAAGAGTCCAAGCAGGCGCGGAAACGTCCAAGTAGGCGCGGAAGCATGCAAGAAGGCGCGGAAGCGTCCAAGCAGGCGCGGTAGCGTCCAAGCAGGCGCAGAAGTGTCCAAGCAGGCGCGGAAGAGTCCAAGCAGGCGCGGTAGCGTCCAACCAGGCGCGGAAGCGTCCAAGCAGTCGCGGAAGCGTCCAAGCAGTCGCGGAAGGATGCAAGCAGGCGTGGAAGCATGCAAGAAGGCGCGGTAGCGTCCAAGCAGGCGCGGTAGCGTGCAAGCAGTCGCGGAAACGTCCAAGCAGGCGCGGAAGCATGCAAGAAGGCGCAGAAGAGTCCAAGCAGGCGCGGAAGCGTCCAAGCAGGCGCGGTAGCATCTAACCAGGCGCAGAAGCGTCCAAGAAGGCGCGGAAACGTCCAAGCAGGCGCGGAAGCATGCACGAAGGCGCAGAAGAGTCCAAGCAGGCGCGGAAGCGTCCAAGCAGTCGCGGAAGCGTCCAAGCAAGCGCGGTAGCGTCCAAGCGGTCGCGAAAGCGTACAAGCAGGCGCGGTAGCCTCCAAGCAAGCGCGGAATCGTCCAAGCAGGCGCGGAAACGTCCAAGTAGGCGCGGAAGCATGCAAGAAGGCGCGGAAGTGTCCAAGCAGGCGCGGTAGCGTCCAAGCAGGCGCAGAAGCGTCCAAGCAGGCGCAGTAGCGTCCAAGCAGGCGCGGAAACGTCCAAGCAGGCGCGGAAGCATGCAAGAAGGCGCAGAAGAGTCCAAGCAGGCGCGGAAACGTCCAAGTAGGCGCAGAACTGTCCAAGCAGGCGCGGAAGAGTCCAAGCAGGCGCGGTAGCGTCCAACCAGGCGCGGAAGCGTCCAAGCAGTCGCGGAAGCGTCCAAGCAGTCGCGGAAGGATGCAAGCAGGCGCGGAAGCATGCAAGAAGGCGCAGAAGAGTCCAAGCAGGCGCGGAAGCGTCCAAGCAGGCGCGGTAGCATCCAACCAGGCGCAGAAGCGTCCAAGATGGCGCGGAAACGTCCAAGTAGGCGCGGAAGCATGCAAGAAGGCGCGGAAGCGTCCAAACAGGCGCGGTAGCGTCCAAGCAGGCGCAGAAGTGTCCAAGCAGGCGCGGAAGAGTCCAAGCAGGCGCGGTAGCGTCCAACCAGGCGCGGAAGCGTCCAAGCAGTCGCGGAAGCGTCCAAGCAGTCGCGGAAGGATGCAAGCAGGCGCGGAAGCATGCAAGAAGGCGCAGAAGAGTCCAAGCAGGCGCGGAAGCGTCCAAGCAGGCGCGGTAGCATCCAACCAGCCGCAGAAGAGTCCAAACAGGCGCAGAAGTGTCCAAGCAGGCGCGGAAGCGTCCAAGCAGTCGCGGAAGCGTCCAAGCAGGCGCGGTAGCGTCCAAGCAGGCGCGGAAGCGTCCAAGCAGGCGCGGAAGCATGCAAGAAGACGCAGAAGAGTCCAAGCAGGCGCGGAAACGTCCAAGTAGGCGCGGAAGCATGCAAGAAGGCGCGGAAGCGTCCAAGCAGGCGCGGTAGCGTCCAAGCAGGCGCAGAAGTGTCCAAGCAGGCGCGGAAGAGTCCAAGCAGGCGCGGTAGCGTCCAACCAGGCGCGGAAGCGTCCAAGCAGTCGCGGAAGCGTCCAAGCAGTCGCGGAAGGATGCAAGCAGGCGCGGAAGCATGCACGAAGGCGCAGAAGAGTCCAAGCAGGCGCGGAAGCGTCCAAGCGGTCGCGAAAGCGTACAAGCAGGCGCGGTAGCCTCCAAGCAAGCGCGGAATCGTCCAAGCAGGCGCGGAAACGTCCAAGTAGGCGCGGAAGCATGCAAGAAGGCGCGGAAGTGTCCAAGCAGGCGCGGTAGCGTCCAAGCAGGCGCAGAAGCGTCCAAGCAGGCGCAGTAGCGTCCAAGCAGGCGCGGAAACGTCCAAGCAGGCGCGGAAGCATGCAAGAAGGCGCAGAAGAGTCCAAGCAGGCGCGGAAACGTCCAAGTAGGCGCAGAACTGTCCAAGCAGGCGCGGAAGAGTCCAAGCAGGCGCGGTAGCGTCCAACCAGGCGCGGAAGCGTCCAAGCAGTCGCGGAAGCGTCCAAGCAGTCGCGGAAGGATGCAAGCAGGCGCGGAAGCATGCAAGAAGGCGCAGAAGAGTCCAAGCAGGCGCGGAAGCGTCCAAGCAGGCGCGGTAGCATCCAACCAGGCGCAGAAGCGTCCAAGATGGCGCGGAAACGTCCAAGTAGGCGCGGAAGCATGCAAGAAGGCGCGGAAGCGTCCAAACAGGCGCGGTAGCGTCCAAGCAGGCGCAGAAGTGTCCAAGCAGGCGCGGAAGAGTCCAAGCAGGCGCGGTAGCGTCCAACCAGGCGCGGAAGCGTCCAAGCAGTCGCGGAAGCGTCCAAGCAGTCGCGGAAGGATGCAAGCAGGCGCGGAAGCATGCAAGAAGGCGCAGAAGAGTCCAAGCAGGCGCGGAAGCGTCCAAGCAGGCGCGGTAGCATCCAACCAGCCGCAGAAGAGTCCAAACAGGCGCAGAAGTGTCCAAGCAGGCGCGGAAGCGTCCAAGCAGTCGCGGAAGCGTCCAAGCAGGCGCGGTAGCGTCCAAGCAGGCGCGGAAGCGTCCAAGCAGGCGCGGAAGCATGCAAGAAGACGCAGAAGAGTCCAAGCAGGCGCGGAAACGTCCAAGTAGGCGCGGAAGCATGCAAGAAGGCGCGGAAGCGTCCAAGCAGGCGCGGTAGCGTCCAAGCAGGCGCAGAAGTGTCCAAGCAGGCGCGGAAGAGTCCAAGCAGGCGCGGTAGCGTCCAACCAGGCGCGGAAGCGTCCAAGCAGTCGCGGAAGCGTCCAAGCAGTCGCGGAAGGATGCAAGCAGGCGCGGAAGCATGCAAGAAGGCGCAGAAGAGTCCAAGCAGGCGCGGAAGCGTCCAAGCAGGCGCGGTAGCATCCAACCAGGCGCAGAAGAGTCCAAACAGGCGCAGAAGTGTCCAAGCAGGCGCGGAAGCGTCCAAGCAGCCGGGGAAGCATGCAAGCAGGCGCGGTAGCGTCCAACCAGGCGCGGAAGCGTCCAAGCAGGCGCGGAAACGTCCAAGCAGGCGCGGCAGCATGCAAGAAGGCGCAGAAGAATCCAAGCAGGCGCGGAAGCGTCCAAGCCGGCGGGGAAGCATGCAAGCATGCGCGGAAGCGTCCAAGAAGGCGCGGAAACGTCCAAGCAGGCGCGGAAGCATGCACGAAGGCGCAGAAGAGTCCAAGCAGGCGCGGAAGCGTCCAAGCAGTCGCGGAAGCGTCCAAGCAAGCGCGGTAGCGTCCAAGCGGTCGCGAAAGCGTACAAGCAGGCGCGGTAGCCTCCAAGCAAGCGCGGAAACGTCCAAGCAGGCGCGGAAACGTTCAAGTAGGCGCGGAAGCATGCAAGAAGGCGCGGAAGTGTCCAAGCAGGCGCGGTAGCGTCCAAGCAGGCGCAGAAGCGTCCAAGCAGGCGCAGTAGTGTCCAAGCAGGCGCGGAAACGTCCAAGCAGGCGCGGAAGCATGCAAGAAGGCGCAGAAGAGTCCAAGCAGGCGCGGAAACGTCCAAGTAGGCGCGGAAGCATGCAAGAAGGCGCGGAAGCGTCCAAGCAGGCGCGGTAGCGTCCAAGCAGGCGCAGAAGTGTCCAAGCAGGCGCGGAAGAGTCCAAGCAGGCGCGGTAGCGTCCAACCAGGCGCGGAAGCGTCCAAGCAGTCGCGGAAGCGTCCAAGCAGTCGCGGAAGGATGCAAGCAGGCGCGGAAGCATGCAAGAAGGCGCGGTAGCGTCCAAGCAGGCGCGGTAGCGTGCAAGCAGTCGCGGAAACGTCCAAGCAGGCGCGGAAGCATGCAAGAAGGCGCAGAAGAGTCCCAGCAGGCGCGGAAGCGTCCAAACAGTCGCGGAAGCGTCCAAGCAGGCGCGATAGCGTCCAAGCAGACGCGGAAGCGTCCAGGCAGGCGCGGTAGCGTCCAAGCAGGCGCGGAAACGTCCAAGTAGGCGCGGAAGCATGCAAGAAGGCGCAGAAGAGTCCAAGCAAGCGCGGTAGCGTCCAAGCAGGCGCGGAAACGTCCAAGCAGGCGCGGAAGCGTCCAAGCAGTCGCGGAAGCGTCCAAGCAGGCGCGGAGACGTCCAAGCAGGCGCGGAAGCATGGTAAGAAGACGCAGAAGAGTCCAAGCAGGCGCGGAAGCGTCCAAGCAGGCGCAGTAGCGTCCAAGCAGGCGCGGAAACGTCCAAGCAGGCGCGGAGACGTCCAAGCAGGCGCGGAAGCATGCAAGAAGACGCAGAAGAGTCCAAGCAGGCGCGGAAGCGTCCAAGCAGGCGCAGTAGCGTCCAAGCAGGCGCGGAAACGTCCAAGAAGGCGCGGAAACGTCCAAGCAGGCGCGGAAGCATGCAAGAAGACGCAGAAGAGTCCAAGCAGGCGCAGAAGAGTCCAAGCAGGCGCGGAAGCGTCCAAGCAGTCGCGGAAGCGTCCAAGCAGGCGCGGTAGCGTCCAAGCAGGCGCGGAGACGTCCAAGCAGGCGCGGAAGCGTCCAAGCAGGCGCGGAAGCATGCAAGAAGACGCAGAAGAGTCCAAGCAGGCGCGGAAACGTCCAAGTAGGCGCGGAAGCATGCAAGAAGGCGCGGAAGCGTCCAAGCAGGCGCGGTAGCGTCCAAGCAGGCGCAGAACTGTCCAAGCAGGCGCGGAAGAGTCCAAGCAGGCGCGGCAGCATGCAAGAAGGCGCAGAAGAATCCAAGCAGGCGCGGAAGCGTCCAAGCCGGCGGGGAAGCATGCAAGAATGCGCGGAAGCGTCCAAGAAGGCGCGGAAACGTCCAAGTAGGCGCGGCAGCATGCAAGAAGACGCAGTAGCGTCCAAGCAGGCGCGGTAGCGTCCAAGCAGTCGCGGAAGCGTCCAAGCAGTCGCGGAAGGATGCAAGCAGGCGCGGAAGCATGCAAGAAGGCGCAGAAGAGTCCAAGCAGGCGCGGAAGCGTCCAAGCAGGCGCGGTAGCATCCAACCAGGCGCAGAAGCGTCCAAGAAGGCGCGGAAACGTCCAAGTAGGCGCGGAAGCATGCAAGAAGGCGCGGAAGCGTCCAAGCAGGCGCGGTAGCGTCCAAGCAGGCACAGAAGTGTCCAAGCAGGCGCGGAAGAGTCCAAGCAGGCGCGGTAGCGTCCAACCAGGCGCGGAAGCGTCCAAGCAGTCGCGGAAGCGTCCAAGCAGTCGCGGAAGGATGCAAGCAGGCGCGGAAGCATGCAAGAAGGCGCAGAAGAGTCCAAGCAGGCGCGGAAGCGTCCAAGCAGGCGCGGTAGCATCCAACCAGCCGCAGAAGAGTCCAAACAGGCGCAGAAGTGTCCAAGCAGGCGCGGAAGCGTCCAAGCAGTCGCGGAAGCGTCCAAGCAGGCGCGGTAGCATCCAAGCAGGCGCGGAAGCGTCCAAGCAGGCGCGGAAGCATGCAAGAAGACGCAGAAGAGTCCAAGCAGGCGCGGAAACGTCCAAGTAGGCGCGGAAGCATGCAAGAAGGCGCGGAAGCGTCCAAGCAGGCGCGGTAGCGTCCAAGCAGGCGCAGAAGTGTCCAAGCAGTCGCGGAAGGATGCAAGCAGGCGCGGAAGCATGCAAGAAGGCGCAGAAGAGTCCAAGCAGGCGCGGAAGCGTCCAAGCAGGCGCGGTAGCATCCAACCAGGCGCAGAAGAGTCCAAACAGGCGCAGAAGTGTCCAAGCAGGCGCGGAAGCGTCCAAGCAGCCGGGGAAGCATGCAAGCAGGCGCGGTAGCGTCCAACCAGGCGCGGAAGCGTCCAAGCAGGCGCGGAAACGTCCAAGCAGGCGCGGCAGCATGCAAGAAGGCGCAGAAGAATCCAAGCAGGCGCGGAAGCGTCCAAGCCGGCGGGGAAGCATGCAAGAATGCGCGGAAGCGTCCAAGAAGGCGCGGAAACGTCCAAGTAGGCGCGGCAGCATGCAAGAAGACGCAGTAGCGTCCAAGCAGGCGCGGTAGCGTCCAAGCAGGCGCGGAAACGTCCAAGCAGGCGCGGAAGCATGCAAGAAGGCGCAGAAGAGTCCAAGCAGGCGCGGAAGCGTCCAAGCAGGCGCGGTAGCGTCCAAGCAGTCGCGGAAGGATGCAAGCAGGCGCGGAAGCATGCAAGAAGGCGCGGTAGCGTCCAAGCAGGCGCGGTAGCGTGCAAGCAGTCGCGGAAACGTCCAAGCAGGCGCGGAAGCATGCAAGAAGGCGCAGAAGAGTCCAAGCAGGCGCGGAAGCGTCCAAACAGTCGCGGAAGCGTCCAAGCAGGCGCGATAGCGTCCAAGCAGACGCGGAAGCGTCCAGGCAGGCGCGGTAGCGTCCAAGCAGGCGCGGAAACGTCCAAGTAGGCGCGGAAGCATGCAAGAAGGCGCAGAAGAGTCCAAGCAAGCGCGGTAGCGTCCAAGCAGGCGCGGAAACGTCCAAGCAGGCGCGGAAGCGTCCAAGCAGTCGCGGAAGCGTCCAAGCAGGCGCGGTAGCGTCCAAGCAGGCGCGGAAGCATGCAAGAAGGCGCGGAAGCGTCCAAGCAGGCGCGGTAGCGTCCAAGCAGGCGCAGAAGTGTCCAAGCAGGCGCGGAAGAGTCCAAGCAGGCGCGGTAGCGTCCAACCAGGCGCGGAAGCGTCCAAGCAGTCGCGGAAGCGTCCAAGCAGTCGCGGAAGGATGCAAGCAGGCGCGGAAGCATGCAAGAAGGCGCAGAAGAGTCCAAGCAGGCGCGGAAGCGTCCAAGCAGGCGCGGTAGCATCCAACCAGGCGCAGAAGCGTCAAAGAAGGCGCGGAAACGTCCAAGTAGGCGCGGAAGCATGCAAGAAGGCGCGGAAGCTTCCAAGCAGGCGCGGTAGCGTCCAAGCAGGCGCAGAAGTGTCCAAGCAGGCGCGGAAGAGTCCAAGCAGGCGCGGTAGCGTCCAACCAGGCGCGGAAGCGTCCAAGCAGTCGCGGAAGCGTCCAAGCAGTCGCGGAAGGATGCAAGCAGGCGCGGAAGCATGCAAGAAGGCGCAGAAGAGTCCAAACAGGCGCGGAAGCGTCCAAGCAGGCGCGGTAGCATCCAACCAGCCGCAGAAGAGTCCAAACAGGCGCAGAAGTGTCCAAGCAGGCGCGGAAGCGTCCAAGCAGTCGCGGAAGCGTCCAAGCAGGCGCGGTAGCGTCCAAGCAGGCGCGGAAGCGTCCAAGCAGGCGCGGAAGCATGCAAGAAGACGCAGAAGAGTCCAAGCAGGCGCGGAAACGTCCAAGTAGGCGCGGAAGCATGCAAGAAGGCGCGGAAGCGTCCAAGCAGGCGCGGTAGCGTCCAAGCAGGCGCAGAAGTGTCCAAGCAGGCGCGGAAGAGTCCAAGCAGGCGCGGTAGCGTCCAACCAGGCGCGGAAGCGTCCAAGCAGGCGCAGAAGTGTCCAAGCAGGCGCGGAAGAGTCCAAGCAGGCGCGGTAGCGTCCAACCAGGCGCGGAAGCGTCCAAGCAGTCGCGGAAGCGTCCAAGCAGTCGCGGAAGGATGCAAGCAGGCGCGGAAGCATGCAAGAAGGCGCAGAAGAGTCCAAGCAGGCGCGGAAGCGTCCAAGCAGGCGCGGTAGCATCCAACCAGCCGCAGAAGAGTCCAAGCAGGCGCGGAAGCATGCAAGAAGGCGCAGAAGAGTCCAAGCAGGCGCGGAAGCGTCCAAACAGTCGCGGAAGCGTCCAAGCAGGCGCGATAGCGTCCAAGTGTCACGTCCCGTGTCCTCGATCGGGAGTAACTGAGTTTGTTTTCCTGTTTTAGGCTCGCCCGCTATGCGCAGACTATCGCCAGGGCACAGGGAGGAGATTCGGTGATTTTACGCCACGAGGGATTAAGCGAGGTAAGTATAATACGGGGGTAAGGGGGGGCGAAGAAGCTTATTAATATGTTAATAATAATATTTCCTTTTCAGGTATTTACCCGATGGAGCGTAGGGGAGTAAGTATAGAGAGAGAGAGAGAGAGAGAGACGGTAAGTATAACGAGTAAGGTAAGATGTAGCGAGAGAGAGAATCTACAGTAGGGAGGTTTCTTTTCGATGTTACTAATTGATTTTATTTTCAGGGGTCGCGGCGAGGAAATGGTACGAAGAGACGGGATGACTTGAAGATGCGTCGATTAAAAGGTAAGTATAATAATAGAGTTTATTTGCTCTAGGTTAAGTAAGATACAAATTTAAATGGAATATAAGTATAATAAATTTCAAACAGAATCTTCAAAGAGATGTAGGAGGATTACGTATTCCCGAATTACTATCTGTCATCTAATGACAGACGAGAGGTGAGTATAAAGTAGGGGAGACGATTTGAAAATGATGAAATAGTTTCACTCTACCTTGACTGCGTATCTGTAGGACTCGCAGGTGAAAAGACAGCAGCAGGATTCTGCGCTTCAAGAAAGTGAAGAAGAGATGAAGCGCTATGCGTAGCTGCGCTCGCGTTCGATGAGACAGCTGCTGTTTATCAGCGCTATTGGAGTTAAAGGAAGAAATAAAGAAGGTAAGTTATAAGTTATGTATATTAAAATAATAAGTAGTACAATGTGGGTAGTATAAGAGTAACGAGGGATTTCAACTATCTGCGTACCTCGGTCGCAGGTTAAGTTGAAATCGAGTTTTATAAAATAATTACAGTCAGTGAGAGAATACAAAATATCCGCGTACCTCGGTCACGGGTTTTGGATTCACACTAAGTGTGTTGGTAATAAACGATCTGAGTGCTTGAGTTAACGTCGTACAATATTATTCGCGCAAAATACAATTAGTAAGTAAATGCAAAATGGTCCGCGTACCTCGGTCACGGGTTTTGAATTTACACTAAGAGTGTCGATGATAATTAGTCTGAGTGCCTAAGGTTATAAAGAATTAATATTTATGAAAGCGTACAAAATTATTCGCGTACCTCGGTCACGAGTTCTGAACACAATCAAAAATATAGAAGGAGCAACGAGTGGCAATGGGTGTGTCGCCGTACGACCTCGGTAGTACAGCGGAGTCAGAGTGCAGCCGGAATAATTGAATACTCACTCGTTGGTATTGTAGTCGTAGTAGATGTGGCACTTGTCGCTTCGTAGCACTAGTTTAATTCGCGTACTTTACTTTCACTCGATGTTCACTGGTCGGCTGCTGCTGCTAGACTGACTAAAGCGGCGTTGCGCTGCTCCTTATATATTAAATTCATATCGCTAATTCTGAGAATGCTGAGCGGCGGGCGGCTTGCATTTTCCTATCTTTGCTGACATCCCCCGCCTTGCAATTTATTCTGCTGACCGTCTTACGCTTTGCAGTTTTAAACTGCTGACGGTCTTACGCCTTGCAGTTTCTTATCGCCGTGGGAAGGGAAACTGCTGACGGTCTTACGCCTTGCAGTTTCTTGAGCTTATCTTATCGCGGTGAGAGATAAGAAACTGCTGAGCGTGTACAATATTATATAGTCTTGAAATGAATAGATGTCGCATGCGCTTTTAATTATATAGTTATGAAACGAATAGATGGCTCATACTGTTCGCAAATGAAATGATGTCTCGCGGAGTTTGATTTTAATGCTTTTTATATAGCTGCGAGATGAAATGTTGTCCTATACTTCTGAAACGTTTAGATGCATTGCATCTTTTGATATTTATTACTTGTATGACTCATCTAGACGTATCGCGTTGATTATTAATACGGTTATTATTCTTAAGTATTACTTTTACGTGCCTTTACATATATATATATTTATTTTAATGGATTAATGTATTTTCGTACATATATACGTAATGTATATATGTGTATGTATGTCTATGTATATATATATATAGGCATATGTCAAGACGCGCGCTTTCGCGAATTAGGGGGTGGGAGGTTTGAATACGCGATTTTAACAATAGTGACGTCAATTTCGGGTTGACGTTACACCTCCCCCCTTTTTGTAGAACAAATTTATTCGGAAATTTGTTCTAAGCGGTCTATTCTATCTCTTAACTCGGAGAGACTTACTACTTTAGGACTTTGCGGCTGGCGAGAAAACGGTCTTGGCATCTGTCGGTTAATATCATCATCGTTCTCAGGGGCGTTCAATTCTGGGTTTTCTGGAGTCGAAGCTCGTTGTCGAGCACGTTGCAAGAGGCAGTAGGTGATGGATGTCCATACAGCTCCAAGTAATTCGATGCCACATCCGAATACGGCATACAGTGAGTAGCCGTGAATAATAGTATCAACGATGGTCTTCACGAATTTCACAATCACAAATATTGCTAGGCATCCTGCGCTGATGGAGCCAAACGTAATGAAATGGTCCCATATCTTCGATAGTGCTCCTTGGGCTAGTTTCTGCACGGCGTCTTCGTCTAACAGATGCGTGAGTTGGATAGTCCCGGGGATGATATCTTGTCCGGTGACGCCACGCGCTACGGAATTCAATATGGCGGCTCTTTCCGCCGGGAACATGATATGGTCTCGTAGCTTGTCGATGTCTGCTTGCGTGTAGATTCCGCTTACGGCGAGTGTAGCTGGTACCGTATATTTCCAGGTTGGCTTGGTCATCGGTTTTAATTCTTGTGGTGGGACAGCTTCCACTGGATTCGGCAGTATTTTGTGCCATGAATCGTCGATGTTGTACATTATCGGCAGGATCGGGTTGCAGTCGCGGTGAGTTCCTTGTTGTACTAATACTCTGGTTTTAGGCTTCATAAATTTTGATGTGTTTCTGTGTAGAACGGGAAGTTCCACGAAACATTCTTGCGTGCGGCGTACTTTCACTTCTACGGGAATGCACCTGATTATATGGACGGCTTCTCCAGCGGTCGTGGCCATGTATCCCGGTCCTTTCATTAGGGACCAGGCAAATTCCTCAGGCAGTATTGATGCGATTGAGAGTGCGTTTTCGAGCACTTGCCTCTCCAAGGCGCATCTATGCGTAAGTGATGAGGTAAAGAGGGTAATTATTTGTCCTCGTATATGGCGTTCAACATATACGAATTTCGAATTCATATATGTAAAGATGTCGAGGTTATCAGGCGTAATTGTTCTTTTCCCAGTAAATGTGCGTCCTTTTTGTGTTTCCAGAATGAACAGCTTAGGATGTTCTGTTCGTAGGAGCGTATATCCGCACACGTTTTGTTCCGAAACCTTGGTTAGAGCGAAGGTGATGTCGTCCCTGGTAAGTGCGTAAATTGTAGGTAAGGTTGAATTTTGTCCCGCTTCTGTGATCCGTTGTGCCAATCCTTCGTATAAAACGTCATATTGTTCAAATTTGCAGGTGGACTCCGGTGTTGGTTTCCAGTACGTATATCCGTCTTCTCCATCTAGACAGTATCCGTCTTGAAATGAGCATGTAGTTCCACTTTTGAGGATGATTTTATTCTCGTTCAGCTTGACTGCGGCACTGCCCGTGCGGAGTGTAATCTTCGCCAATCCTTGTACCACTACGTTGTCCCAGGATCCGTAGGGATCCGCATACTGTGTTCCGGTGCATGATCCATCATTTGCGATTGTTCCGGCGAAGGTAAACATTCTTGTAGATGTTGTGTTTGCTCGAATGCCGGTTAAAACTGCTCCGTTTCCGAGAGATATAGTTCCTTCTCGATGTAGACGTAGACACGTCTCGTGGCTTACATCTGCTATATACTCCACGTAGCCATTGTGAACTGCTGATATATGGGAGTGCATTCCACAGTAAAAGACTGTTCTCTTGATCTCGATTTTGCACTGTATGTAGTCCGCGTGCTCATACTCTGCCAATTGCAATAATTGTATGTATGTTTCTTCCGTTTCCGCCCCTCGAACGTTGATGTCACATTCGCCTACTTTTACTAATGATATCGTCGTTATATTTAGCCTCTCGCCGCTGCAATCGTATGCAATTAGTCCATAAGCCATCGGGCTGACGCATAGGAGGAATACAATGAGGATCTTCATCCTGAAACAGAAGTCTGACATTTCGTAAGTAGTATTAATTAATAACTAAGCTTAAATCTAGTAACATATCGATTATCCTTTATTTAGTTTGTTTATTTTGGTTTTATTTTTATTTCTTTGTTTATTTAATAAGGCGTATTGATTTATTTATATATTTTTTATTATTATATTTTTTGATTATTATTGGGTACATATTTAGTATTATTTGTAGTTATGATTTCCGTGCTTCTTTAAGCGTATAGCGCTCCGTCGATTATATATAATGTCTCTACGTTGAATTCCAAGTATAAGCCTCTGTGGAATATGTCCATGCAGGTCGTGCACTCTGCGAGGCTTCTCTCAATTAATAATGGAATGCCGCATTCGTAACAATTTTTCTCGAAGTCTTCGCACGTGAAGGCATGTGCGTCTGTGAAGCTTCCTTCTATAGCGAGGTCAGATAAGTCGAAGCACGGTTCGCAGAATATTCTGTATGTATTTTCATCGTCGTAATTTTCCATCATTTGTCCTTGTATGCAGCTGAATTGGCTTATCTGTATGTTAAGTAATGCAAGCTCCTCTTGCCCCGAAATTTTAGCTGTAGGTCGTGGATAGTAGCACATGGTAGTTGCGTACTTGAAATGGTCTGTAACATAATTCATTTTCCTCTAAAGTTCCGTGACGGTGGGTCGACGATGAGCTAATTTTAACTTGTTAGCGTGCACCACACGATTTTTGCCGTTCATTAATATGGATATATTTCCGTTATTAAGGATTTGCTGAATTTTGTAGGGACCGGAATATTGACTCGCGAATTTCCCTTGTCGGGGTTCTTTTAGTAAAAATACATCGTCGCCGACGTGGAATGTTTGGGGGTTTACTCTTCGGTCGTAGTATCCTTTTGATTTTTGCTTAGCTTGCTTTAAGTTCTCTCGGGCGATGTCTTGTAAACGGTTGATCTTCATGAAGAGTTCTTCTAAATAATCCTTATATGATGGGTCGAGGTTTTCTTCTAGCGGCGGGTCGGTGGACGGTGCTCGTGCTATTTTTCCGAACACTAATTCGTGCGGTGAGAATTTCGTTCCTTCGTGAATGCTGGTGTTATACGAGAACATCGCGTTCTCTATCCATTCATCCCAATTGGAGGTGTCGTCGATATATTGTTTTAAGAATTCTATTAATACGTGATGGGATCTTTCGAGGGATCCATTTGCTTGAGGGTGATAGGCTGTCGTCTGGTATTGCTTAATTCGGCATTTCTTTGCCACGGCTTTAAATAAAGCTGATAAGAAGTTTGATCCCTGGTCTGTGAGTAATGCTCGTGGAGCTCCAAATCTGCATATGAAATTCTTAAGGAAGGCGTCGGCCACGCTGCGTGAATCTGCTCTTTGCAGTGGTACTGCGACACTGTATTTCGTTAAAAGGTCTTGGATGGTCAATATGTATTCGTTTCCCATTTTTGTTACAGGCAGTGGTCCAACTATGTCGAGTGCTATTTTGTCGAAGGCTGCGCCAGGTGTATCGGTAAGTATCATTGGTTGGCGAGTTTTAATCCGTGTTAGCTTCCTCTTTTGACATTCGATGCATGTTCTTACATATTCAGTAATATCTTTCTTCATTCCATCCCAGAAATAACGCTGTCGAATGCGATTATAGGTTTTTGTAACTCCTTTATGTCCTGCGATTACGGAATCGTGGTTTTCTTCCATTATTTGTCTTCGTTGTTCCGTTGTCGGTATTGTGATGAGAGATCGACATATCGTGATAGTAAGTTGATATTCTTGGAGGGTTTGCTTGAGATAATTGAGGAAAAATTTCCATGGTATGTCGTCGTAGTACGGGGTTTTAGAAATGCTGAAGCTCTTGATCCTTAATTCGTCGAGTACGTCTTTTATCGCGCGAATGCCGTTTTTTATGTTTTCTTTCGTAATGGGTATCCTATCGTGTTCTTTTATGGGGATTGCTATAATGTTGTAAGATTGTGTAGGTTTTATTTTAGCTCTCTCAAATGTTAGGTTTTCAAATTTCGGAAGTTCACCGTATGAGAGTAGTTCGATTGCCCCTTTATCCTGGGGTTGCCCATTCATGTCGATGAAAATTATTTTGTGGTCCTTTTGTATTCTTAAGGAGTCGTTGCTTTCTTCAATCTTCAATGGTGCGTTGCGTAGAGTTGCGGGTACGAAAGGTCGTTCAAAAAGTGTGTCCGAGTCCGATGATGTGAGCGGTGTGTCTTCCATTTCGATACTTTGTGTTTCTTCGATGTCGTCGTTTGATTCGAGTTGAGTGAGGGCTTCTTCTTCGTTTCCGTAGTCCAAAATCCGTGGAGTGAGTTGAGGTGTTTCGTTGCGAGGAGTTGAATGATGTATGGGTGAGGGAATTTTTTCTGGAGAGGGGGAATGAGTGGGAGGGGGGCTTCGTGAGGGTGTATCGCGACTTTCGATATGGGTAGGAGGGTAATCGGTGACGTCAGTGGTCGTAGAATCTTGTATTCTTGGGATACGTTTTCCTGGAGGAAGAGGGAATGGACTAAAGGCTGTGGAAGGCGTTCGTTTTCTTGGATCTTTTGATTTAGTCTTTGATGGCTGCTTGGAGGTAGTCGGTAGTTGTTTCTGTTCTACCGGGCTATGGAGTCGCGGTTTGCTCGCGGGAAAGATTTCGAGGGAGTCAGAGGATGATGGTTCGTCTTGTTGTCTTTTTCTTTTTATAGAGTAGATTGGTGCTGAAGGCTGTTCCTTTTCGTCGTTCTCCGGTGGGTTCCGGGATAGTGCGTCGGCGTTTGCGTTTGCTCGACCTTCTTTGTAATATATCTTATATTCATATTCTGAGAGTTTTAACTTCCATTTCCATAGTCTTGAAGTAGGATCTTTGATTGAGTTTAGCCATACTAGTGGTTTGTGGTCCGTAATGATTTTAAATTCTCTCCCGTATAAGTATGGTCTGAAGTGGTTTATACAATATACTATCGCGAGGCATTCTTTTTCGATCGTTGAATAGTTTTTCTCTGCTTGGTTTAATAATCGCGACGCGTAGGCTATAGGGAGATCTTTTCCGATTGGTCCTTGACTTAGGACTCCTCCGATTGCATATCCGGATGCATCCGTTGTTAAATTGAAGGTTTCTGTGAAATTAGGATATTGAAGAATAGGTTCAGTTATTAGGGCTTTCTTTAGTTTTTGAAATGCGTCTTCTTGTGTTGGCGTCCATCTGAATGCTACTTCCTTTTTTAATAGGTCGGTGAGAGGTTTCGCGGTTTTCGAGAAATTAGGAATGAATCTACGGTAATATCCGGCAAGGCCTAAAAATTGTTTTATGTTTTTTGAATTTTTGGGAATTGGGAAATGATCTACTGCCGTTATTTTTTTCGGATCTGGTTTGACTCCGTTTTCGCTAATAATATGCCCGAGGTAATTAACTTCATGTCGCAAAAATTCGCATTTGTCCGGTTGTAGCTTGAGGTCTGCTTCTCGTAATCTTTTCATGAGTCGAGTGAATTTGATCTCGTGTTCTCGGAGTGAGCGAGCGTATAGGACTATGTCGTCGAGATAGACAAATAATTCTACTCCTTGTAGTCCGGTTAAAACGTTGTTCATTAATCGTTGGAACGTTGCTGGAGCGTTTTTTAATCCGAAGGGCATGCGTTTAAATTCGTAATGTCCGTATGGCGTAGAAAAAGCGGTTTTATGTGAATCTGTCGATTTCATGGGTATTTGGTGGAAACCAGATGCGAGGTCAAAAACTGAAAAATATTTGGCGCTACCTAGTTGATCTAGGATCTCATTTATATTAGGAAGTGGGTAAGCGTCTCCGATCGTTTTATCGTTGAGGGCGCGGTAATCGATTACCATACGCCATCTTTTGTTTCCTTGAGAGTCCGGTTTTTTCGGTACGATCCATAGAGGTGAGTTATATGGTGAAAGAGAGGGTTCAATTATTCCATTTTCAATGAGTTCAGTTACTTGTCTGTTTATTTCTTCTTTATGAACTGGAGGGAATCTATACTGTTTCGCGTTTACTGGGATGTCGTCGGTAGTATGAATAGGATGTTCTATCGCGGTGGTTGCTCCAAAATGATCTCCGGGTAAATAAAATCTGTCCGCGTTTTCTTTTATTAATTTCGTAACGCTTTCTTCTTCCTCTGAATTTAAATGGTCTAACCTAAGGGCATCTTTAATTTCTTTTAGTCGCTGTTTGTTATAATTCGTCTGGGTAAGGAATACTCGTGCAGAATTTTCATTTTCTATAATTTCGTTTTGACTCGGCGCGGTTTGACTTGTGTTTTCTATTTCTCGAAGTACTAACGTCGGTATGACTATGCGTTCGTCCTTTTCCGTAGTATTGAAGATTGGAAGGTGTGCTCTTCCCTTTGTGTTGGTTACTACTGCGTTTCCAAGGAATATCCCGTCTTTCGTAAATAGGCGGGGTAAATAACCTATTTTAACTTCGGGGTTTGCTATCTTAATTTGAAATGGTGCGACTGATCTTTTAGGAATTGTTAAAAGTTCTTGCTCGAAAAAGGGGATATGTAGTTCTTCCCATTGGAGGCTTCGGCTCTTATAGTCGATCGTGACTGAGTTTTGTATCATGAATTCAGAACCTAAAATTCCGTCCTGGTCAATGGGGAATGAATCGTCAACTAGATGAAACTTTATTGGTCGTCCGGCGATCGCGATTTCTGCTGTTCCTCGAGTGGATATCGGCGTTGAGGTGATTCCTCTAATTTTTAAAATTATGTCATGATTAATTTTTTGGGCTGATTTTGAAAATGATTCTTTTATAAGGTTGATTTCTGATCCGGAATCTATCATTAAATTTAGTTTTTCTTGGTCATTGGTCGTGGCTACTTGTATAGTTGGTACAACAGAATCCTGTTTTAATTGGACCCTAGCGATTCGGAAACTTGGGTCATCGTATTCTGTTCCTCTGGTCCGTGCGTTTCCACGGTCGTTGTAAATGTTCGGTGCCCTGACTGGTTGGCTTCCCGGCGGACACCGGCTACCGGGTTGCGAGAACCGTTTCCCTGATTCGTGGAGTCATCTGCGTTTGTTCTTCTTTGCGAGTAGGGGGTTATTTCTCCGGATTCTACTTTCATTCGAAATTTCGCACAGTCGTCCATGCTGTGGCCTGGATTTTTGCAATATCGACACGTAACAGTCGGTGTATTGGGTGAGAATCTCGTTTGTTGGTAGGATCTTTGCGAAGGGGGCGAGGATCCTTGACTTCCGTAATAGCGTCGAGTGGGGGTTTCGTTTAATTGTCGCGGAGGTGCTCTATCCTCATATCGTCGCGGGGGTGGTCTATCTTCATATCGTCGCAGGGAAAATCTAAAATCGTTTCGTTGCGGCGGCGATCTATACTCGTTCCGACGCGGGGGGGATCTGTATTCATTTCGACGCGGAGGGGAACGATGTCTAACTTTAGTGCGCGCGCGTGATTCTTCCTTTTCGATTTGTCCAAAAATTTTGATCGCGGTACAATAATATTCTTCCAGGCTTCGGGGTGCTTCCATGCGTACCCGTATTCTAGCGTCCGGCGCGAGGCCATTCAAAAATGCTTGAATCACGTGTTCTTCTAATTCCAGTACTCTAATGTGGTCGAATGATCTGCCTTGTTTCATTTCGTCGTATACCGCTGCGTGTAGGTTCCGAACCTTTTCTATGTAGTCGAGTATGTGTTCATGCGGTCTCTTTTCTAGTTGTCCAAGTTCTCCTTGGTATTCGTATAGTGTTTTGTGCGCGGCGAAGGTTGATTTTAATCGGTTGCAAAATTGGTCGACGGTTGCAAATTGCGAGTTCGCGACGGTCATGTACGCATGACCCTGTAGTTTATTAACTAATAATTGCACGAGGTGCATTTCTTGCTCAGGGGCTATTATGCTTCGTGCTCTTTCGCACGCTCGTACGAATTGGAAGATCGGTATGTTCCTTCCATTGTAAATTGGAACAGATTCTAATGCGTCTTTTATACTTATCGCGGTGGTGCGGAAAAGCGGCGGTCGTTCCGGTGTGCTATGCACTTGCGGTGAAGGAGGGAGTCCTCCCGTGGTATTGTCGTGACCACCATTCATTCTTAATTCTTGTAACGCGTTTTCTAATCTTTGTAAGCGTTCTGGTAGTGGGAGTAATATATCGAATTCCCTATCCATGCGTTCGATTATTTGATGAACTTTATCAAGTTTAAGTTCAGTAGATCGCGGTACTTCTATAGTTCGTCGTATGTTTTGCTCGGCTAAATCGCGTTCTCGAGCCAAAACTCGTTCCTGTAGCCTTGCTACTTCATCTTCCTGTTCTGGGTTTAATCGCGGTTCCGCCATGTTGATGGGAATGTAAAACTTGCTTTATGCTTTAGTAAGAGGGGTGGGGGTAAAATCACTCTTTTCCTGCTATCCCACCGGGGGTGGGGGTAAAATCACTATTCTCCTTCTATCCCACCGCTGCCACCAAATTTATGTCACGTCCCGTGTCCTCGATCGGGAGTAACTGAGTTTGTTTTCCTGTTTTAGGCTCGCCCGCTATGCGCAGACTATCGCCAGGGCACAGGGAGGAGATTCGGTGATTTTACGCCACGAGGGATTAAGCGAGGTAAGTATAATACGGGGGTAAGGGGGGGCGAAGAAGCTTATTAATATGTTAATAATAATATTTCCTTTTCAGGTATTTACCCGATGGAGCGTAGGGGAGTAAGTATAGAGAGAGAGAGAGAGAGAGAGACGGTAAGTATAACGAGTAAGGTAAGATGTAGCGAGAGAGAGAATCTACAGTAGGGAGGTTTCTTTTCGATGTTACTAATTGATTTTATTTTCAGGGGTCGCGGCGAGGAAATGGTACGAAGAGACGGGATGACTTGAAGATGCGTCGATTAAAAGGTAAGTATAATAATAGAGTTTATTTGCTCTAGGTTAAGTAAGATACAAATTTAAATGGAATATAAGTATAATAAATTTCAAACAGAATCTTCAAAGAGATGTAGGAGGATTACGTATTCCCGAATTACTATCTGTCATCTAATGACAGACGAGAGGTGAGTATAAAGTAGGGGAGACGATTTGAAAATGATGAAATAGTTTCACTCTACCTTGACTGCGTATCTGTAGGACTCGCAGGTGAAAAGACAGCAGCAGGATTCTGCGCTTCAAGAAAGTGAAGAAGAGATGAAGCGCTATGCGTAGCTGCGCTCGCGTTCGATGAGACAGCTGCTGTTTATCAGCGCTATTGGAGTTAAAGGAAGAAATAAAGAAGGTAAGTTATAAGTTATGTATATTAAAATAATAAGTAGTACAATGTGGGTAGTATAAGAGTAACGAGGGATTTCAACTATCTGCGTACCTCGGTCGCAGGTTAAGTTGAAATCGAGTTTTATAAAATAATTACAGTCAGTGAGAGAATACAAAATATCCGCGTACCTCGGTCACGGGTTTTGGATTCACACTAAGTGTGTTGGTAATAAACGATCTGAGTGCTTGAGTTAACGTCGTACAATATTATTCGCGCAAAATACAATTAGTAAGTAAATGCAAAATGGTCCGCGTACCTCGGTCACGGGTTTTGAATTTACACTAAGAGTGTCGATGATAATTAGTCTGAGTGCCTAAGGTTATAAAGAATTAATATTTATGAAAGCGTACAAAATTATTCGCGTACCTCGGTCACGAGTTCTGAACACAATCAAAAATATAGAAGGAGCAACGAGTGGCAATGGGTGTGTCGCCGTACGACCTCGGTAGTACAGCGGAGTCAGAGTGCAGCCGGAATAATTGAATACTCACTCGTTGGTATTGTAGTCGTAGTAGATGTGGCACTTGTCGCTTCGTAGCACTAGTTTAATTCGCGTACTTTACTTTCACTCGATGTTCACTGGTCGGCTGCTGCTGCTAGACTGACTAAAGCGGCGTTGCGCTGCTCCTTATATATTAAATTCATATCGCTAATTCTGAGAATGCTGAGCGGCGGGCGGCTTGCATTTTCCTATCTTTGCTGACATCCCCCGCCTTGCAATTTATTCTGCTGACCGTCTTACGCTTTGCAGTTTTAAACTGCTGACGGTCTTACGCCTTGCAGTTTCTTATCGCCGTGGGAAGGGAAACTGCTGACGGTCTTACGCCTTGCAGTTTCTTGAGCTTATCTTATCGCGGTGAGAGATAAGAAACTGCTGAGCGTGTACAATATTATATAGTCTTGAAATGAATAGATGTCGCATGCGCTTTTAATTATATAGTTATGAAACGAATAGATGGCTCATACTGTTCGCAAATGAAATGATGTCTCGCGGAGTTTGATTTTAATGCTTTTTATATAGCTGCGAGATGAAATGTTGTCCTATACTTCTGAAACGTTTAGATGCATTGCATCTTTTGATATTTATTACTTGTATGACTCATCTAGACGTATCGCGTTGATTATTAATACGGTTATTATTCTTAAGTATTACTTTTACGTGCCTTTACATATATATATATTTATTTTAATGGATTAATGTATTTTCGTACATATATACGTAATGTATATATGTGTATGTATGTCTATGTATATATATATATAGGCATATGTCAAGACGCGCGCTTTCGCGAATTAGGGGGTGGGAGGTTTGAATACGCGATTTTAACAATAGTGACGTCAATTTCGGGTTGACGTTACACAAGCAGCCGGGGAAGCATGCAAGCAGGCGCGGTAGCGTCCAACCAGGCGCGGAAGCGTCCAAGCAGGCGCGGAAACGTCCAAGCAGGCGCGGCAGCATGCAAGAAGGCGCAGAAGAATCCAAGCAGGCGCGGAAGCGTCCAAGCCGGCGGGGAAGCATGCAAGCATGCGCGGAAGCGTCCAAGAAGGCGCGGAAACGTCCAAGTAGGCGCGGCAGCATGCAAGAAGACGCAGAAGAGTCCAAGCAGGCGCGGAAGTGTCCAAGCAGTCGCGGAAGCGTCCAAGCAGGCGCGGTAGCGTCCAAGCAGGCGCGGTAGCGTGCAAGCAGTCGCGGAAACGTCCAAGCAGGCGCGGAAGCATGCAAGAAGGCGCAGAAGAGTCCAGGCAGGCGCGGAAGCGTCCAAACAGTCGCGGAAGCGTCCAAGCAGGCGCGATAGCGTCCAAGCAGCCGCGGAAGCGTCCAGGCAGGCGCGGTAGCGTCCAAGCAGGCGCGGAAACGTCCAAGCAGGCGCGGAAGCATGCAAGAAGGCGCAGAAGAGTCCAAGCAGGCGCGGAAGCGTCCAAGCAGGCGCGGAAGCGTCCAAGCAGGCGCGATAGCGTCCAAGCAGACGCGGAAGCGTCCAAGCAGGCGCGGAAACGTCCAAGCAGGCGCGGAAGCATGCACGAAGGCGCAGAAGAGTCCAAGCAGGCGCGGAAGCGTCCAAGCGGTCGCGAAAGCGTACAAGCAGGCGCGGTAGCCTCCAAGCAAGCGCGGAAACGTCCAAGCAGGCGCGGAAACGTCCAAGTAGGCGCGGAAGCATGCAAGAAGGCGCGGAAGTGTCCAAGCAGGCGCGGTAGCGTCCAAGCAGGCGCAGAAGCGTCCAAGCAGGCGCAGTAGCGTCCAAGCAGGCGCGGAAACGTCCAAGCAGGCGCGGAAGCATGCAAGAAGGCGCAGAAGAGGCCAAGCAGGCGCGGAAGCGTCCAAGCAGGCGCGGTAGCGTCCAAGCAGGCGCGGAAACGTCCAAGTAGGCGCGGCAGCATGCAAGAAGGCGCAGAAGAGTCCAAGCAGGCGCGGAAGCGTCCAAGCAGTCGCGGAAGCCTCCCAGCAGGCGCGGTAGCGTCCAAGCAGGCGCCGTAGCGTCCAAGCAGTCGCGGAAACGTCCAAGCAGGCGCGGAAGCATGCAAGAAGGCGCAGAAGAGGCCAAGCAGGCGCGGAAGCGTCCAAGCAGGCGCGGTAGCGTCCAACAAGGCGCGGAAACGTCCAAGCAGGCGCGGAAGCATGCAAGAAGACGCAGAAGCGTCCAAGCAGGCGCGGTAGCGTCCAAGCAGGTGCGGAAACGTCCAAGCAGGCGCGGAAACGTCCAAGTAGGCGCGGAAGCATGCAAGAAGGCGCAGAAGAGTCCAAG
Source organism: Cerceris ruficornis (assembly GCA_963989415.1). Taxonomy (NCBI): domain Eukaryota; kingdom Metazoa; phylum Arthropoda; class Insecta; order Hymenoptera; family Crabronidae; genus Cerceris; species Cerceris ruficornis. The sequence goes on along the minus strand of OZ022517.1, from coordinate 64,753,320 downwards.
CAAGCGCGGTAGCGTCCAAGCAGGCGCGGAAACGTCCAAGCAGGCGCGGAAGCGTCCAAGCAGTCGCGGAAGCGTCCAAGCAGGCGCGGTAGCGTCCAAGCAGGCGCGGAAACGTCCAAGTAGGCGCGGCAGCATGCAAGAAGGCGCAGAAGAGTCCAAGCAAGCGCGGTAGCGTCCAAGCAGGCGCGGAAACGTCCAAGCAGGCGCGGAAGCGTCCAAGCAGTCGCGGAAGCGTCCAAGCAGGCGCGGTAGCGTCCAAGCAGGCGCGGAAACGTCCAAGTAGGCGCGGCAGCATGCAAGAAGGCGCAGAAGAGTCCAAGCAGGCGCGGAAGCGTCCAAGCAGTCGCGGAAGCCTCCAAGCAGGCGCGGTAGCGTCCAAGCAGGCGCGGAAACGTCCAAGCAGGCGCGGAAGCATGCAAGAAGGCGCAGAAGAGTCCAAGCAGGCGCGGAAGCGTCCAAGCAGTCGCGGAAGCGTCCAAGCAAGCGCGGTAGCGTCCAAGCGGTCGCGAAAGCGTACAAGCAGGCGCGGTAGCGTCCAAGCAGGCGCGGTAGCGTCCAAGCAGGCGCGGAGACGTCCAAGCAGGCGCGGAAGCATGCAAGAAGGCGCAGAAGAGTCAAAGCAGGCGCGGAAGCGTCCAAGCAGGCGCAGTAGCGTCCAAGCAGGCGCGGAAACGTCCAAGCAGGCGCGGAAGCATGCAAGAAGGCGCGGAAGCGTCCAAGCAGTCGCGGAAGCGTCCAAGCAGGCGCGGAAGCATGCAAGAAGACGCAGAAGAGTCCAAGCAGGCGCGGAAGCGTCCAAGCAGTCGCGGAAGCCTCCCAGCAGGCGCGGTAGCGTCCAAGCAGGCGCCGTAGCGTCCAAGCAGTCGCGGAAACGTCCAAGCAGGCGCGGAAGCATGCAAGAAGGCGCAGAAGAGGCCAAGCAGGCGCGGAAGCGTCCAAGCAGGCGCGGTAGCGTCCAACAAGGCGCGGAAACGTCCAAGCAGGCGCGGAAGCATGCAAGAAGACGCAGAAGCGTCCAAGCAGGCGCGGTAGCGTCCAAGTAGGCGCGGAAACGTCCAAGCAGGCGCGGAAGCATGCAAGAAGGCGCAGAAGAGTCCAAGCAGGCGCGGTAGCGTCCAAGCAGGCGCGGAAACGTCCAAGCAGGCGCGGAAGCATGCAAGAAGGTGCAGAAGAGTCCAAGCAGGCGCGGAAGTGTCCAAGCAGTCGCGGAAGCGTCCAAGCAGGCGCGGTAGCGTCCAAGCAGGCGCGGTAGCGTGCAAGCAGTCGCGGAAACGTCCAAGCAGGCGCGGAAGCATGCAAGAAGGCGCAGAAGAGTCCAAGCAGGCGCGGAAGTGTCCAAGCAGTCGCGGAAGCGTCCAAGCAGGCGCGGTAGCGTCCAAGCAGGCGCGGTAGCGTGCAAGCAGTCGCGGAAACGTCCAAGCAGGCGCGGAAGCATGCAAGAAGGCGCAGAAGAGTCCAAGCAGGCGCGGTAGCGTCCAAGCAGGCGCGGAAACGTCCAAGCAGGCGCGGAAGCATGCAAGAAGGCGCAGAAGAGTCCAAGCAGGCGCGGTAGCGTCCAAGTAGGCGCGGAAACGTCCAAGCAGGCGCGGAAGCATGCAAGAAGGCGCAGAAGAGTCCAAGCAGGCGCGGAAGTGTCCAAGCAGTCGCGGAAGCGTCCAAGCAGGCGCGGTAGCGTCCAAGCAGGCGCGGAAGCGTCCAAGCAGGCGCGGAAGCATGCAAGAAGACGCAGAAGAGTCCAAGCAGGCGCGGAAGAGTCCAAGCAGGCGCGGTAGCGTCCAACCAGGCGCGGAAGCGTCCAAGCAGTCGCGGAAGCGTCCAAGTAGTCGCGGAAGGATGCAAGCAGGCGCGGAAGCATGCAAGAAGGCGCAGAAGAGTCCAAGCAGGCGCGGAAGCGTCCAAGCAGGCGCGGTAGCATCCAAGCCGGCGCAGAAGAGTCCAAACAGGCACAGAAGTGTCCAAGCAGGCGCGGAAGCGTCCAAGCAGCCGGGGAAGCATGCAAGCAGGCGCGGTAGCGTCCAACCAGGCGCGGAAGCGTCCAAGCAGGCGCGGAAACGTCCAAGCAGGCGCGGCAGCATGCAAGAAGGCGCAGAAGAATCCAAGCAGGCGCGGAAGAGTCCAAGCCGGCGGGGAAGCATGCAAGCATGCGCGGAAGCGTCCAAGAAGGCGCGGAAACGTCCAAGTAGGCGCGGCAGCATGCAAGAAGGCGCAGAAGAGTCCAAGCAGGCGCGGAAGCGTCCAAGCAGTCGCGGAAGCCTCCAAGCAGGCGCGGTAGCGTCCAAGCAGGCGCGGAAACGTCCAAACAGTCGCGGAAGCGTCCAAGAAGGCGCGGAAACGTCCAAACAGTCGCGGAAGCGTCCAAGCAGGCGCGGAAGCGTCTAAGCAGGCGCGGAAGCGTCCAAGCAGTCGCGGAAGCGTCCAAGCAGGTGCGGTAGCGTCCAAGCAGGCGCGGAAGCGTCCAAGCAGGCGCGGAAACGTCCAAGCAGGCGCGGTAGTGTCCAAGCAACCGCGGAAACGTCCAAGCAGTCACGGAAGCATGCAAGAAGGCGCAGAAGAGTCCAAGCAGGCGCGGAAGCGTCTAAGCAGGCGCGGAAGCGTCCAAGCAGTCGCGGAAGCGTCCAAGCAGGTGCGGTAGCGTCCAAGCAGGCGCGGAAGCGTCCAAGCAGGCGCGGAAGCATGCAAGAAGGCGCAGAAGAGTCCAAGCAGGCGCGGAAGCGTCCAAACAGTCGCGGAAGCGTCCAAGCAGGCGCGGTAGCGTCCAAGCAGGCGCGGAAACGTCCAAGCAGGCGCGGAAGCATGCAAGAAGTCGCAGAACAGTCCAAGCAGGCGCGGAAGCGTCCAAGCAGTCGCGGAAGCATCCAAGCAGGCGCGGAAACGTCCAAGTAGCCGCGGAAGCATGCAAGAAGGAGCGGAAGTATCCAAGCAGGCGCGGTAGCGTCCAAGCAGGCGCAGAAGAGTCCAAACAGGCGCAGATGTGTCCAAGCAGGCGCGCAAGCGTCCAAGCAGCAGGGTAAACATGCAAGCAGGCGCGGTGGCGTCCAACCAGGCGCGGAAGCGTCCAAGCAGGCGCGGTAGCGTCCAAGCGGTCGCGAAAGCGTACAAGCAGGCGCGGTAGCGTCCAAGCAGGCGCGGAAACGTCCAAGCAGGCGCGGAAACGTCCAAGTAGGCGCGGAAGCATGCAAGAAGGCGCGGAAGTGTCCAAGCAGGCGCGGTAGCGTCCAACCAGGCGCGGAAGCGTCCAAGCAGGCGCGGAAACGTCCAAGCAGGCGCGGCAGCATGCAAGAAGGCGCAGAAGAATCCAAGCAGGCGCGGAAGCGTCCAAGCCGGCGGGGAAGCATGCAAGCATGCGCGGAAGCGTCCAAGAAGGCGCGGAAACGTCCAAGTAGGCGCGGCAGCATGCAAGAAGACGCAGAAGAGTCCAAGCAGGCGCGGAAGTGTCCAAGCAGTCGCGGAAGCGTCCAAGCAGGCGCGGTAGCGTCCAAGCAGGCGCGGTAGCGTGCAAGCAGTCGCGGAAACGTCCAAGCAGGCGCGGAAGCATGCAAGAAGGCGCAGAAGAGTCCAGGCAGGCGCGGAAGCGTCCAAACAGTCGCGGAAGCGTCCAAGCAGGCGTGATAGCGTCCAAGCAGCCGCGGAAGCGTCCAGGCAGGCGCGGTAGCGTCCAAGCAGGCGCGGAAACGTCCAAGCAGGCGCGGAAGCATGCAAGAAGGCGCAGAAGAGTCCAAGCAGGCGCGGAAGCGTCCAAGCAGGCGCGGAAGCGTCCAAGCAGGCGCGATAGCGTCCAAGCAGACGCGGAAGCGTCCAAGCAGGCGCGGAAACGTCCAAGCAGGCGCGGAAGCATGCACGAAGGCGCAGAAGAGTCCAAGCAGGCGCGGAAGCGTCCAAGCGGTCGCGAAAGCGTACAAGCAGGCGCGGTAGCCTCCAAGCAAGCGCGGAAACGTCCAAGCAGGCGCGGAAACGTCCAAGTAGGCGCGGAAGCATGCAAGAAGGCGCGGAAGTGTCCAAGCAGGCGCGGTAGCGTCCAAGCAGGCGCAGAAGCGTCCAAGCAGGCGCAGTAGCGTCCAAGCAGGCGCGGAAACGTCCAAGCAGGCGCGGAAGCATGCAAGAAGGCGCAGAAAAGGCCAAGCAGGCGCGGAAGCGTCCAAGCAGGCGCGGTAGCGTCCAAGCAGGCGCGGAAACGTCCAAGTAGGCGCGGCAGCATGCAAGAAGGCGCAGAAGAGTCCAAGCAGGCGCGGAAGCGTCCAAGCAGTCGCGGAAGCCTCCCAGCAGGCGCGGTAGCGTCCAAGCAGGCGCCGTAGCGTCCAAGCAGTCGCGGAAACGTCCAAGCAGGCGCGGAAGCATGCAAGAAGGCGCAGAAGAGGCCAAGCAGGCGCGGAAGCGTCCAAGCAGGCGCGGTAGCGTCCAACAAGGCGCGGAAACGTCCAAGCAGGCGCGGAAGCATGCAAGAAGACGCAGAAGCGTCCAAGCAGGCGCGGTAGCGTCCAAGCAGGTGCGGAAACGTCCAAGCAGGCGCGGAAACGTCCAAGTAGGCGCGGAAGCATGCAAGAAGGCGCAGAAGAGTCCAAGCAAGCGCGGTAGCGTCCAAGCAGGCGCGGAAACGTCCAAGCAGGCGCGGAAGCGTCCAAGCAGTCGCGGAAGCGTCCAAGCAGGCGCGGTAGCGTCCAAGCAGGCGCGGAAACGTCCAAGTAGGCGCGGCAGCATGCAAGAAGGCGCAGAAGAGTCCAAGCAGGCGCGGAAACGTCCAAGCAGGCGCGGAAGCATGCAAGAAGGCGCAGAAGAGGCCAAGCAGGCGCGGAAGCGTCCAAGCAGGCGCGGTAGCGTCCAAGCAGGCGCGGAAACGTCCAAGTAGGCGCGGCAGCATGCAAGAAGGCGCAGAAGAGTCCAAGCAGGCGCGGAAGCGTCCAAGCAGTCGCGGAAGCCTCCCAGCAGGCGCGGTAGCGTCCAAGCAGGCGCCGTAGCGTCCAAGCAGTCGCGGAAACGTCCAAGCAGGCGCGGAAGCATGCAAGAAGGCGCAGAAGAGGCCAAGCAGGCGCGGAAGCGTCCAAGCAGGCGCGGTAGCGTCCAACAAGGCGCGGAAACGTCCAAGCAGGCGCGGAAGCATGCAAGAAGACGCAGAAGCGTCCAAGCAGGCGCGGTAGCGTCCAAGCAGGTGCGGAAACGTCCAAGCAGGCGCGGAAACGTCCAAGTAGGCGCGGAAGCATGCAAGAAGGCGCAGAAGAGTCCAAGCAAGCGCGGTAGCGTCCAAGCAGGCGCGGAAACGTCCAAGCAGGCGCGGAAGCGTCCAAGCAGTCGCGGAAGCGTCCAAGCAGGCGCGGTAGCGTCCAAGCAGGCGCGGAAACGTCCAAGTAGGCGCGGCAGCATGCAAGAAGGCGCAGAAGAGTCCAAGCAGGCGCGGAAGCGTCCAAGCAGTCGCGGAAGCCTCCAAGCAGGCGCGGTAGCGTCCAAGCAGGCGCGGAAACGTCCAAGCAGGCGCGGAAGCATGCAAGAAGGCGCAGAAGAGTCCAAGCAGGCGCGGAAGCGTCCAAGCAGTCGCGGAAGCGTCCAAGCAAGCGCGGTAGCGTCCAAGCGGTCGCGAAAGCGTACAAGCAGGCGCGGTAGCGTCCAAGCAGGCGCGGTAGCGTCCAAGCAGGCGCGGAGACGTCCAAGCAGGCGCGGAAGCATGCAAGAAGGCGCAGAAGAGTCAAAGCAGGCGCGGAAGCGTCCAAGCAGGCGCAGTAGCGTCCAAGCAGGCGCGGAAACGTCCAAGCAGGCGCGGAAGCATGCAAGAAGGCGCGGAAGCGTCCAAGCAGTCGCGGAAGCGTCCAAGCAGGCGCGGAAGCATGCAAGAAGACGCAGAAGAGTCCAAGCAGGCGCGGAAGCGTCCAAGCAGTCGCGGAAGCCTCCCAGCAGGCGCGGTAGCGTCCAAGCAGGCGCCGTAGCGTCCAAGCAGTCGCGGAAACGTCCAAGCAGGCGCGGAAGCATGCAAGAAGGCGCAGAAGAGGCCAAGCAGGCGCGGAAGCGTCCAAGCAGGCGCGGTAGCGTCCAACAAGGCGCGGAAACGTCCAAGCAGGCGCGGAAGCATGCAAGAAGACGCAGAAGCGTCCAAGCAGGCGCGGTAGCGTCCAAGTAGGCGCGGAAACGTCCAAGCAGGCGCGGAAGCATGCAAGAAGGCGCAGAAGAGTCCAAGCAGGCGCGGTAGCGTCCAAGCAGGCGCGGAAACGTCCAAGCAGGCGCGGAAGCATGCAAGAAGGTGCAGAAGAGTCCAAGCAGGCGCGGAAGTGTCCAAGCAGTCGCGGAAGCGTCCAAGCAGGCGCGGTAGCGTCCAAGCAGGCGCGGTAGCGTGCAAGCAGTCGCGGAAACGTCCAAGCAGGCGCGGAAGCATGCAAGAAGGCGCAGAAGAGTCCAAGCAGGCGCGGAAGTGTCCAAGCAGTCGCGGAAGCGTCCAAGCAGGCGCGGTAGCGTCCAAGCAGGCGCGGTAGCGTGCAAGCAGTCGCGGAAACGTCCAAGCAGGCGCGGAAGCATGCAAGAAGGCGCAGAAGAGTCCAAGCAGGCGCGGTAGCGTCCAAGCAGGCGCGGAAACGTCCAAGCAGGCGCGGAAGCATGCAAGAAGGCGCAGAAGAGTCCAAGCAGGCGCGGTAGCGTCCAAGTAGGCGCGGAAACGTCCAAGCAGGCGCGGAAGCATGCAAGAAGGCGCAGAAGAGTCCAAGCAGGCGCGGAAGTGTCCAAGCAGTCGCGGAAGCGTCCAAGCAGGCGCGGTAGCGTCCAAGCAGGCGCGGAAGCGTCCAAGCAGGCGCGGAAGCATGCAAGAAGACGCAGAAGAGTCCAAGCAGGCGCGGAAGAGTCCAAGCAGGCGCGGTAGCGTCCAACCAGGCGCGGAAGCGTCCAAGCAGTCGCGGAAGCGTCCAAGCAGTCGCGGAAGGATGCAAGCAGGCGCGGAAGCATGCAAGAAGGCGCAGAAGAGTCCAAGCAGGCGCGGAAGCGTCCAAGCAGGCGCGGTAGCATCCAAGCCGGCGCAGAAGAGTCCAAACAGGCACAGAAGTGTCCAAGCAGGCGCGGAAGCGTCCAAGCAGCCGGGGAAGCATGCAAGCAGGCGCGGTAGCGTCCAACCAGGCGCGGAAGCGTCCAAGCAGGCGCGGAAACGTCCAAGCAGGCGCGGCAGCATGCAAGAAGGCGCAGAAGAATCCAAGCAGGCGCGGAAGAGTCCAAGCCGGCGGGGAAGCATGCAAGCATGCGCGGAAGCGTCCAAGAAGGCGCGGAAACGTCCAAGTAGGCGCGGCAGCATGCAAGAAGGCGCAGAAGAGTCCAAGCAGGCGCGGAAGCGTCCAAGCAGTCGCGGAAGCCTCCAAGCAGGCGCGGTAGCGTCCAAGCAGGCGCGGAAACGTCCAAACAGTCGCGGAAGCGTCCAAGAAGGCGCGGAAACGTCCAAACAGTCGCGGAAGCGTCCAAGCAGGCGCGGAAGCGTCTAAGCAGGCGCGGAAGCGTCCAAGCAGTCGCGGAAGCGTCCAAGCAGGTGCGGTAGCGTCCAAGCAGGCGCGGAAGCGTCCAAGCAGGCGCGGAAACGTCCAAGCAGGCGCGGTAGTGTCCAAGCAACCGCGGAAACGTCCAAGCAGTCACGGAAGCATGCAAGAAGGCGCAGAAGAGTCCAAGCAGGCGCGGAAGCGTCTAAGCAGGCGCGGAAGCGTCCAAGCAGTCGCGGAAGCGTCCAAGCAGGTGCGGTAGCGTCCAAGCAGGCGCGGAAGCGTCCAAGCAGGCGCGGAAGCATGCAAGAAGGCGCAGAAGAGTCCAAGCAGGCGCGGAAGCGTCCAAACAGTCGCGGAAGCGTCCAAGCAAGCGCGGTAGCGTCCAAGCGGTCGCGAAAGCGTACAAGCAGGCGCGGTAGCGTCCAAGCAGGCGCGGAAACGTCCAAGCAGGCGCGGAAACGTCCAAGCAGGCGCGGAAACGTCCAAGCAGGCGCGGAAGCGTCCAAGCAGGCGCGGTAGCGTCCAAGCAGGCGCGGAGACGTCCAAGCAGGCGCGGAAGCATGCAAGAAGACGCAGAAGAGTCCAAGCAGGCGCGGAAGAGTCCAAGCAGGCGCGGTAGCGTCCAACCAGGCGCGGAAGCATGCAAGAAGGCGCAGAAGAGTCCAAGCAGGCGCGGAAGCGTCCAAGCAGTCGCGGAAGCGTCCAAGCAGGCGCGGTAGCGCCCAAGCAGGCGCGGAGACGTCCAAGCAGGCGCGGAAGCATGCAAGAAGGCGCAGAAGAGTCAAAGCAGGCGCGGAAGCGTCCAAGCAGGCGCAGTAGCGTCCAAGCAGGCGCGGAAACGTCCAAGCAGGCGCGGAAGCATGCAAGAAGGCGCGGAAGCGTCCAAGCAGTCGCGGAAGCGTCCAAGCAGGCGCGGAAGCATGCAAGAAGACGCAGAAGAGTCCAAGCAGGCGCGGTAGCGTCCAAGCAGGCGCAGTAGCGTCCAAGCAGGCGCGGAAGCGTCCAAGCAGGCGCAGTAGCGTCCAAGCAGGCGCGGAAACGTCCAAGCAGGCGCGGAAGCATGCAAGAAGGCGCGGAAGCGTCCAAGCAGGCGCGATAGCGTCCAAGCAGACGCGGAAGCGTCCAAGCAGGCGCGGTAGCGTCCAAGCAGGCGCGGAAACGTCCAAGCAGGCGCGGAAGCATGTAAGAAGGCGCAGAAGAGTCCAAGCAGGCGCGGAAGCGTCCAAGCAGTCGCGGAAGCGTCCAAGCAGGCGCGGAAGAGTCCAAGCAGGCGCGGAAGCGTCCAAACAGTCGCGGAAGCGTCCAAGCAGGCGCGATAGCGTCCAAGCAGACGCGGAAGCGTCCAAGCAGGCGCGGTTGCGTCCAGCAGGCGCGGTGGCGTCCAAGCAGGCGCGGTAGCATGCAAGAAGGCGCAGAAGAGTCCAAGCAGGCGCGGAAGCGTCCAAGCAGGCGCGGAAGCATGCAAGAAGTCGCAGAAGAGTCCAAGCAGGTGCGGAAGCTTCCAAGCAGACAAGGAAGCGTCCAAGCAAGCGCGGTAGCGTCCAAGCGGTCGCGAAAGCGTACAAGCAGGTGCGGTAGCGTCCAAGCAGGCGCAGAAACGTCCAAGCAGGCGCGGAAACGTCCAAGTAGGCGCGGAAGCATGCAAGAAGGCGCGGAAGTGTCCAAGCAGGCGCGGTAGCGTCCAAGCAGGCGCAGAAGAGTCCAAACAGGCGCAGAAGTGTCCAAGCAGGCGCGCAAGCTTCCAAGCAGGCGCAGTAGCGTCCAAGCAGGCGCGGAAACGTCCAAGCAGGCGCGGAAGCATGCAAGAAGGCGCAGAAGAGTCCAAGCAGGCGCGGTGGCGTCCAACCAGGCGCGGAAGCGTCCAAGCAGGCGCGGTAGCGTCCAAGCAGGCGCAGAAGAGGCCAAGCAGGCGCGGAAGCGTCCAAGCAGTCGCGGAAGCGTCCAAGCAGTCGCGGTAGCGTCCAAGCAGGCGCGGTAGCGTCCAAGCAGGCGCGGAAACGTCCAAGCAGGCGCGGAAGCATGCAAGAAGGCGCAGAAGAGTCCAAGCAGGCGCGGAAGCGTCCAAGCAGTCGCGGAAGCGTCCAAGCAGGCGCGGAAACGTCCAAGCAGGCGCGGAAGCATGTAAGAAGGCGCAGAAGAGTCCAAGCAGGCGCGGAAGCGTCCAAGCAGGCGCAGTAGCGTCCAAGCAGGCGCGGTAGCGTCCAAGCAGGCGCGGAAACGTCCAAGCAGGCGCGGAAACGTCCAAGTAGGCTCGGAAGCATGCAAGAAGGCGCGGAAGTGTCCAAGCAGGCACGGTAGCGTCCAAGCAGGCGCAGAAGAGGCCAAGCAGGCGCGGAAGCGTCCAAGCAGTCGCGGAAGCGTCCAAGCAGTCGCGGTAGCGTCCAAGCAGGCGCAGTAGCGTCCAAGCAGTCGCGGAAACGTCCAAGCAGGCGCGGAAGCATGCAAGAAGACGCAGAAGAGTCAAAGCAGGCGCGGAAGCGTCCAAGCAGGCGCAGTAGCGTCCAAGCAGGCGCGGAAACGTCCAAGCAGGCGCGGAAGCATGCAAGAAGGCGCGGAAGCGTCCAAGCAGTCGCGGAAGCGTCCAAGCAGGCGCGGAAGCATGCAAGAAGACGCAGAAGAGTCCAAGCAGGCGCGGTAGCGTCCAAGCAGGCGCAGTAGCGTCCAAGCAGGCGCGGAAGCGTCCAAGCAGGCGCAGTAGCGTCCAAGCAGGCGCGGTAGCGTCCAAGCAGGCGCGGAAGAGGCCAAGCAGGCGCGGAAGCGTCCAAGCAGTCGCGAAAGCGTACAAGCAGGTGCGGTAGCGTCCAAGCAGGCGCAGAAACGTCCAAGCAGGCGCGGAAACGTCCAAGTAGGCGCGGAAGCATGCAAGAAGGCGCGGAAGTGTCCAAGCAGGCGCGGTAGCGTCCAAGCAGGCGCAGAAGAGTCCAAACAGGCGCAGAAGTGTCCAAGCAGGCGCGCAAGCGTCCAAGCAGCCGGGGAAGCGTCCAAGCAGGCGCGGTAGTGTCCAAGCAACCGCGGAAACGTCCAAGCAGGCGCGGAAGCATGCAAGAAGGCGCAGAAGAGTCCAAGCAGGCGCAGAAGCGTCCAAGCAGGCGCGGAAGCGTCCAAGCAGTCGCGGAAGCGTCCAAGCAGGCGCGGAAGCATGCAAGAAGGAGCAGAAGAGTCCAAGCAGGCGCGGTAGCGTCCAAGCAGTCGCGGAAGCGTCCAAGCAGGCAGGGAAGCATGCAAGAAGACGCAGAAGAGTCCAAGCAGGCGCGGAAGCGTCCAAGCAGGCGGGGATGCATGCAAGCAGGCGCGGAAGCGTCCAAGCAGGCGCGGTAGCGACCAAGCAGGCGCGGAAACGTCCAAGCAGGCGCGGAAGCATGCAAGAAGGCGCAGAAGAGTCCAAGCAGGCGCGGAAGCGTCCAAGCAGTCGCGGAAGCGTCCAAGCAGGCGCGGTAGCGTCCAAGCAGGCGCGGAGACGTCCAAGCAGGCGCGGAAGCATGCAAGAAGACGCAGAAGAGTCAAAGCAGGCGCGGGAGCGTCCAAGCAGGCGCGGAAACGTCCAAGCAGGCGCGGAAGCATGCAAGAAGGCGCAGAAGAGTCCAAGCAGGCGCGGAAGCGTCCAAGCAGTCGCGGAAGCGTCCAAGCAAGCGCGGTAGCGTCCAAGCGGTCGCGAAAGCGTACAAGCAGGCGCGGTAGCGTCCAAGCAGGCGCGGAAACGTCCAAGCAGGCGCGGCAACGTCCAAGTAGGCTCGGAAGCATGCAAGAAGGCGCGGAAGTGTCCAAGCAGGCGCGGTAGCGTCCAAGCAGGCGCAGAAGCGTCCAAGCAGGCGCAGTAGCGTCCAAGCAGGCGCGGAAACGTCCAAGCAGGCGCGGAAGCGTCCAAGCAGGCGCAGTAGCGTCCAAGCAGGCGCGGAAACGTCCAAGCAGGCGCGGAAGCATGCAAGAAGGCGCAGAAGAGTCCAAGCAGGCGCGGTGGCGTCCAACCAGGCGCGGAAGCGTCCAAGCAGGCGCGGTAGCGTCCAAGCAGGCGCAGAAGAGGCCAAGCAGGCGCGGAAGCGTCCAAGCAGGCGCGGTAGCGTCCAAGAAGGCGCGGAAACGTCCAAGCAGGCGCGGAAGCATGCAAGAAGACGCAGAAGCGTCCAAGCAGGCGCGGTAGCGTCCAAGCAGGCGCGGAAACGTCCAAGCAGGCGCGGAAGCATGCAAGAAGGCGCAGAAGAGTCCAAGCAGGCGCGGAAGCGTCCAAGCAGGCGCGGAAGCGTCCAAGCAGTCGCGGAAGAGTCCAAGCAGGCGCGGTAGCGTCCAAGCAGGCGCGGAAGCGTCCAAGCAGGCGCGGAAGCATGCAAGCAGGCGCGGAAGCGTCCAAGCAGGCTCGGAAACGTCCAAGTAGGCGCAGAAGCATGCAAGAAGGTGCGGAAGCGTCCAAGCAGGCGCGGTAGCGTCCAAGCAGGCGCGGAAACGTCCAAGCAGGCGCGGAAGCATGCAAGAAGGCGCAGAAGAGTCCAAGTAGGCGCGGAAGCGTCCAAGCAGTCGCGGAAGCGTCCAAGCAGGCGCGGTAGCGTCCAAGCAGGCGCGGAAACGTCCAAGCAGGCGCGGAAGCATGCAAGAAGTCGCAGAACAGTCCAAGCAGGCGCGGAAGCGTCCAAGCAGTCGCGGAAGCATCCAAGCAGGCGCGGAAACGTCCAAGTAGCCGCGGAAGCATGCAAGAAGGAGCGGAAGTATCCAAGCAGGCGCGGTAGCGTCCAAGCAGGCGCAGAAGAGTCCAAACAGGCGCAGATGTGTCCAAGCAGGCGCGCAAGCGTCCAAGCAGCAGGGTAAACATGCAAGCAGGCGCGGTGGCGTCCAACCAGGCGCGGAAGCGTCCAAGCAGGCGCGGTAGCGTCCAAGCGGTCGCGAAAGCGTACAAGCAGGCGCGGTAGCGTCCAAGCAGGCGCGGAAACGTCCAAGCAGGCGCGGAAACGTCCAAGTAGGCGCGGAAGCATGCAAGAAGGCGCGGAAGTGTCCAAGCAGGCGCGGTAGCGTCCAAGCAGGCGCAGAAGCGTCCAAGCAGGCGCAGTAGCGTCCAAGCAGGCGCGGAAACGTCCAAGCAGGCGCGGAAGCATGCAAGAAGGCGCAGAAGAGTCCAAGCAGGCGCGGAAGCGTCCAAGCAGTCGCGGAAGCGTCCAAGCAGGCGCGGAAGCAGGCAAGAAGACGCAGAAGAGTCAAAGCAGGCGCGGAAGCGTCCAAGCAGGCGCAGTAGCGTCCAAGCAGGCGCGGAAACGTCCAAGAAGGCGCGGAAGCATGCAAGAAGGCGCGGAAGCGTCCAAGCAGTCGCGGAAGCGTCCAAGCAGGCGCGGAAGCATGCAAGAAGACGCAGAAGAGTCCAAGCAGGCGCGGTAGCGTCCAAGCAGGCGCAGTAGCGTCCAAGCAGGCGCGGAAGCGTCCAAGCAGGCGCGGAAGCATGCAAGAAGGCGCAGAAGAGTCCAAGCAGGCGCGGAAGCGTCCAAGCAGTCGCGGAAGCGTCCAAGCAGGCGCGGAAGCAGGCAAGAAGACGCAGAAGAGTCAAAGCAGGCGCGGAAGCGTCCAAGCAGGCGCAGTAGCGTCCAAGCAGGCGCGGAAACGTCCAAGAAGGCGCGGAAGCATGCAAGAAGGCGCGGAAGCGTCCAAGCAGTCGCGGAAGCGTCCAAGCAGGCGCGGAAGCATGCAAGAAGACGCAGAAGAGTCCAAGCAGGCGCGGTAGCGTCCAAGCAGGCGCAGTAGCGTCCAAGCAGGCGCGGAAGCGTCCAAGCAGGCGCAGTAGCGTCCAAGCAGGCGCGGAAACGTCCAAGCAGGCGCGGAAGCATGCAAGAAGGCGCAGAAGAGTCCAAGCAGGCGCGGAAGCGTCCAAGAAGTCGCGGAAGCGTCCAAGCAGTCGCGGAAGCATCCAAGCAGGCGCGGAAACGTCCAAGTAGCCGCGGAAGCATGCAAGAAGGCGCAGATGTGTCCAAGCAGGCGCGCAAGCGTCCAAGCAGCAGGGTAAACATGCAAGCAGGCGCGGTGGCGTCCAACCAGGCGCGGAAGCGTCCAAGCAGGCGCGGTAGCGTCCAAGCGGTCGCGAAAGCGTACAAGCAGGCGCGGTAGCGTCCAAGCAGGCGCGGAAACGTCCAAGCAGGCGCGGAAACGTCCAAGTAGGCGCGGAAGCATGCAAGAAGGCGCGGAAGTGTCCAAGCAGGCGCAGAAGAGTCAAAGCAGGCGCGGAAGCGTCCAAGCAGGCGCAGTAGCGTCCAAGCAGGCGCGGAAACGTCCAAGCAGGCGCGGAAGCATGCAAGAAGGCGCAGAAGAGTCCAAGCAGACGCGGAAGCGTCCAAGCAGTCGCGGAAGCGTCCAAGCAGGCGCGGAAGCATGCAAGAAGACGCAGAAGAGTCCAAGCAGGCGCGGTAGCGTCCAAGCAGGCGCAGTAGCGTCCAAGCAGGCGCGGAAGCGTCCAAGCAGGCGCAGTAGCGTCCAAGCAGGCGCGGAAACGTCCAAGCAGGCGCGGAAGCATGCAAGAAGGCGCAGAAGAGTCCAAGCAGGCGCGGTAGCGTCCAAGCAGGCGCGGAAACGTCCAAGCAGGCGCGGAAGCATGCAAGAAGTCGCAGAACAGTCCAAGCAGTCGCGGAAGCGTCCAAGCAGGCGCGGTAGCGTCCAAGCAGGCGCGGAAACGTCCAAGCAGGCGCGGAAGCATGCAAGAAGTCGCAGAACAGTCCAAGCAGGCGCGGAAGCGTCCAGGCAGTCGCGGAAGCGTCCAAGCAGGCGCGGAAACGTCCAAGTAGCCGCGGAAGCATGCAAGAAGGCGCGGAAGTGTCCAAGCAGGCGCGGTAGCGTCCAAGCAGGCGCAGAAGAGTCCAAACAGGCGCAGATGTGTCAAAGCAGGCGCGCAAGCGTCCAAGCAGCAGGGTAAACATGCAAGCAGCCCGGTGGCGTCCAACCAGGCGCGGAAGCGTCCAAGCAGGCGCGGTAGCGTCCAAGCAGGCGCGGAAACGTCCAAGCAGACGCGGCAGCATGCAAGAAGGCGCAGAAGAGTCCAAGCAGGCGCGGAAGCGTCCAAGCAGTCGCGGAAAAGTCCAAGCAAGCGCGGTAGCGTCCAAGCGGTCGCGAAAGCGTACAAGCAGGCTCGGTAGCGTCCAAGCAGGCGCGGAAACGTCCAAGCAGGCGCGGAAACGTCCAAGTAGGCGCGGAAGCATGCAAGAAGGCGCGGAAGTGTCCAAGCAGGCGCGGTAGCGTCCAAGCAGGCGCAGAAGCGTCCAAGCAGGCGCAGTAGCGTCCAAGCAGGCGCGGAAACGTGCAAGCAGGCGCGGAAGCATGCAAGAAGGCGCAGAAGAGTCCAAGCAGGCGCGGTGGCGTCCAACCAGGCGCGGAAGCGTCCAAGCAGGCGCGGTAGCGTCCAAGCAGGCGCGGAAACGTCCAAGCAGGCGCGGAAGCATGCAAGAAGGCGCAGAAGAGTCCAAGAAGGCGCGGAAGCGTCCAAGAAGTCGCGGAAGCGTCCAAGCAAGCGCGGTAGCGTCCAAGCGGTCGCGAGAGCGTACAAGCAGGCGCGGTAGCGTCCAAGCAGGCGCGGAAACGTCCAAGCAGGCGCGGTAGCGTCCAAGCAGGCGCAGAAGCGTCCAAGCAGGCGCAGTAGTGTCCAAGCAGGCGCGGAAACGTCCAAGCAGGCGCGGAAGCATGCAAGAAGGCGCAGAAGAGTCCAAGCAGGCGCGGAAGCGTCCAAGCAGTCGCGGAAGCGTCCAAGCAGGCGTGGTAGCGTCCAAGCAGGCGCGGAAACGTCCAAGCAGGCGCGGAAGCATGCAAGAAGACGCAGAAGAGTCCAAGCAGGCGCGGAAGCTTCCAAGCAGACAAGGAAGCGTCCAAGCAAGCGCGGAAGCATGCAAGAAGACGCAGAAGAGTCCAAGCAGGCGCGGTAGCGTCCAAGCAGGCGCAGTAGCGTCCAAGCAGGCGCGGAAGCGTCCAAGCAGGCGCAGTAGCGTCCAAGCAGGCGCGGAAACGTCCAAGCAGGCGCGGAAGCATGCAAGAAGGCGCAGAAGAGTCCAAGCAGGCGCGGTAGCGTCCAAGCAGGCGCGGAAACGTCCAAGCAGGCGCGGAAGCATGCAAGAAGTCGCAGAACAGTCCAAGCAGTCGCGGAAGCGTCCAAGCAGGCGCGGTAGCGTCCAAGCAGGCGCGGAAACGTCCAAGCAGGCGCGGAAGCATGCAAGAAGTCGCAGAACAGTCCAAGCAGGCGCGGAAGCGTCCAAGCAGTCGCGGAAGCGTCCAAGCAGGCGCGGAAACGTCCAAGTAGCCGCGGAAGCATGCAAGAAGGCGCGGAAGTGTCCAAGCAGGCGCGGTAGCGTCCAAGCAGGCGCAGAAGAGTCCAAACAGGCGCAGATGTGTCCAAGCAGGCGCGCAAGCGTCCAAGCAGCAGGGTAAACATGCAAGCAGCCCGGTGGCGTCCAACCAGGCGCGGAAGCGTCCAAGCAGGCGCGGTAGCGTCCAAGCAGGCGCGGAAACGTCCAAGCAGACGCGGCAGCATGCAAGAAGGCGCAGAAGAGTCCAAGCAGGCGCGGAAGCGTCCAAGCAGTCGCGGAAAAGTCCAAGCAAGCGCGGTAGCGTCCAAGCGGTCGCGAAAGCGTACAAGCAGGCGCGGTAGCGTCCAAGCAGGCGCGGAAACGTCCAAGCAGGCGCGGAAACGTCCAAGTAGGCGCGGAAGCATGCAAGAAGGCGCGGAAGTGTCCAAGCAGGCGCGGTAGCGTCCAAGCAGGCGCAGAAGCGTCCAAGCAGGCGCAGTAGCGTCCAAGCAGGCGCGGAAACGTCCAAGCAGGCGCGGAAGCATGCAAGAAGGCGCAGAAGCGTCCAAGCAGTCGCGGAAGCGTCCAAGCAGGCGCGGTAGCGTCCAAGCAGGCGCGGAAACGTCCAAGCAGGCGCGGAAGCATGCAAGAAGACGCAGAAGAGTCAAAGCAGGCGCGGAAGCGTCCAAGCAGGCGCAGTAGCGTCCAAGCAGGCGCGGAAACGTCCAAGCAGGCGCGGAAGCATGCAAGAAGGCGCAGAAGAGTCCAAGCAGGCGCGGTGGCGTCCAACCAGGCGCGGAAGCGTCCAAGCAGGCGCGGTAGCGTCCAAGCAGGCGCGGAAACGTCCAAGCAGGCGCGGAAGCATGCAAGAAGGCGCAGAAGAGTCCAAGAAGGCGCGGAAGCGTCCAAGAAGTCGCGGAAGCGTCCAAGCAAGCGCGGTAGCGTCCAAGCGGTCGCGAGAGCGTACAAGCAGGCGCGGTAGCGTCCAAGCAGGCGCGGAAACGTCCAAGCAGGCGCGGTAGCGTCCAAGCAGGCGCAGAAGCGTCCAAGCAGGCGCAGTAGTGTCCAAGCAGGCGCGGAAACGTCCAAGCAGGCGCGGAAGCATGCAAGAAGGCGCAGAAGAGTCCAAGCAGGCGCGGAAGCGTCCAAGCAGTCGCGGAAGGGTCCAAGCAGGCGTGGTAGCGTCCAAGCAGGCGCGGAAACGTCCAAGCAGGCGCGGAAGCATGCAAGAAGACGCAGAAGAGTCAAAGCAGGCGCGGAAGCGTCCAAGCAGGCGCAGTAGCGTCCAAGCAGGCGCGGAAACGTCCAAGCAGGCGCGGAAGCATGCAAGAAGGCGCAGAAGAGTCCAAGCAGGCGCGGAAGCGTCCAAGCAGTCGCGGAAGCGTCCAAGCAGGCGCGGAAGCATGCAAGAAGACGCAGAAGAGTCCAAGCAGGCGCGGAAGCGTCCAAGCAGTCGCGGAAGCGTCCAAGCAGGCGCGGAAGCATGCAAGAAGACGCAGAAGAGTCCAAGCAGACGCAGTAGCGTCCAAGCAGGCGCAGTAGCGTCCAAGCAGGCGCGGAAGCGTCCAAGCAGGCGCAGTAGCGTCCAAGCAGGCGCGGAAACGTCCAAGCAGGCGCGGAAGCATGCAAGAAGGCGCAGAAGAGTCCAACCAGGCGCGGAAGCGTCCAAGCAGTCGCGGAAGCGTCCAAGCAGGCGCGATAGCGTCCAAGCAGACGCGGAAGCGTCCAAGCAGGCGCGGTAGCGTCCAAGCAGGCGCGGAAACGTCCAAGCAGACGCGGAAGCATGTAAGAAGGCGCAGAAGAGTCCAAGCAGGCGCGGAAGCGTCCAAGCAGTCGCGGAAGCGTCCAAGCAGGCGCGGAAGAGTCCAAGCAGGCGCGGAAGCGTCCAAACAGTCGCGGAAGCGTCCAAGCAGGCGCGATAGCGTCCAAGCAGACGCGGAAGCGTCCAAGCAGGCGCGGTAGCGTCCAAGCAGGCGCGGAAACGTCCAAGCAGGCGCGGAAGAATGTAAGAAGGCGCAGAAGAGTCCAAGCAGGCGCGGAAGCGTCCAAGCAGTCGCGGAAGCGTCCAAGCAGGCGCGGAAGCGTCCAAGCAGGCGCGGAAGAGTCCAAGCAGGCGCGGAAGCGTCCAAACAGTCGCGGAAGCGTCCAAGCAGGCGCGATAGCGTCCAAGCAGACGCGGAAGCGTCCAAGCAGGCGCGGTAGCGTCCAAGCAGGCGCAGTAGCGTCCAAGCAGGCGCGGAAGCGTCCAAGCAGGCGCAGTAGCGTCCAAGCAGGCGCGGAAACGTCCAAGCAGGCGCGGAAGCATGCAAGAAGGCGCAGAAGAGTCCAAGCAGGCGCGGAAGCGTCCAAGCAGTCGCGGAAGCGTCCAAGCAGGCGCGGAAGCATGCAAGAAGACGCAGAAGAGTCCAAGCAGGCGCGGTAGCGTCCAAGCAGGCGCAGTAGCGTCCAAGCAGGCGCGGAAGCGTCCAAGCAGGCGCAGTAGCGTCCAAGCAGGCGCGGAAACGTCCAAGCAGGCGCGGAAGCATGCAAGAAGGCGCAAAAGAGTCCAACCAGGCGCGGAAGCGTCCAAGCAGTCGCGGAAGCGTCGAAGCAGGCGCGATAGCGTCCAAGCAGACGCGGAAGCGTCCAAGCAGGCGCGGAAGCATGTAAGAAGGCGCAGAAGAGTCCAAGCAGGCGCGGAAGCGTCCAAGCAGTCGCGGAAGCGTCCAAGCAGGCGCGGAAGAGTCCAAGCAGGCGCGGAAGCGTCCAAACAGTCGCGGAAGCGTCCAAGCAGGCGCGATAGCGTCCAAGCAGACGCGGAAGCGTCCAAGCAGGCGCGGTAGCGTCCAAGCAGGCGCGGAAACGTCCAAGCAGGCGCGGAAGCATGTAAGAAGGCGCAGAAGAGTCCAAGCAGGCGCGGAAGCGTCCAAGCAGTCGCGGAAGCGTCCAAGCAGGCGCGGTAGCGTCCAAGCAGGCGCGGAAACGTCCAAGCAGGCGCAGGAGCATGCAAGAAGTCGCAGAAGAGTCCAAGCAGGCGCGGAAGAGTCCAAGCGGGCGCGGAAGTGTCCAAGCAGTCGCGGAAGCGTCCAAGCAGGCGCGGAAGCGTCCAAGCAGTCGCGGAAGCGTCCAAGCAGGCGCGGTAGCGTCCAAGCAGGCGCGGAAGCGTCCAAGCAGGCGCGGAAGCATGCAAGCAGGCGCGGAAGCGTCCAAGCAGGCTCGGAAACGTCCAAGTAGGCGCAGAAGCATGCAAGAAGGTGCGGAAGCGTCCAAGCAGGCGCGGTAGCGTCCAAGCAGGCGCGGAAACGTCCAAGCAGGCGCGGAAGCATGCAAGAAGGCGCAGAAGAGTCCAAGTAGGCGCGGAAGCGTCCAAGCGGTCGCGGAAGCGTCCAAGCAGGCGCGGTAGCGTCCAAGCAGGCACGGTAACGTCCAAGCAGGCGCGGAAGCATGCAAGAAGTCGCAGATCAGTCCAAGCAGGCGCAGTAGCGTCCAATCAGGCGCGGAAGCGTCCAAGCAGGCGCAGTAGCGTCCAAGCAGGCGCGGAAACGTCCAAGCAGGCGCGGAAGCATGCAAGAAGGCGCAGAAGAGTCCAACCAGGCGCGGAAGCGTCCAAGCAGTCGCGGAAGCGTCCAAGCAGGCGCGATAGCGTCCAAGCAGACGCGGAAGCGTCCAAGCAGGCGCGGTAGCGTCCAAGCAGGCGCGATAGCGTCCAAGCAGACGCGGAAGCGTCCAAGCAGGCGCGGTTGCGTCCAGCAGGCGCGGTAGCGTCCAAGCAGGCGCGGTAGCGTCCAAGCAGTCGCGGAAACGTCCAAGTAGGCGCGGAAGCATGCAAGAAGGCGCAGAAGAGTCCAAGCAGGCGCGGAAGCGTCCAAGCAGGCGCGGAAGCATGCAAGAAGTCGCAAAAGAGTCCAAGCAGGCGCGGAAGCTTCCAAGCAGACAAGGAAGCGTCCAAGCAAGCGCGGTAGCGTCCAAGCGGTCGCGAAAGCGTACAAGCAGGTGCGGTAGCGTCCAAGCAGGCGCAGAAACGTCCAAGCAGGCGCGGAAACGTCCAAGTAGGCGCGGAAGCATGCAAGAAGGCGCGGAAGTGTCCAAGCAGGCGCGGTAGCGTCCAAGCAGGCGCAGAAGTGTCCAAACAGGCGCAGAAGTGTCCAAGCAGGCGCGCAAGCGTCCAAGCAGCCGGGGAAACATGCAAGCAGGCGCGGTAGCGTCCAACCAGGCGCGGAAGCGTCCAAGCAGTCGCGGAAGCGTCCAAGCAGGCGCGATAGCGTCCAAGCAGACGTGGAAGCGTCCAAGCAGTCGCGGAAGCGTCCAAGCAGGCGCGGTAGCGTCCAAGCAGGCGCGGAAACGTCCAAGCAGGCGCGGAAGCATGCAAGAAGGCGCAGAAGAGTCCAAGCAGGCGCGGAAGCGTCCAAGCAGTCGCGGAAGCGTCCAAGAAGCCGCGGTAGCGTCCAAGCAGGCGCAGTAGCGTCCAAGCAGTCGCGGAATCGTCCAAGCAGGCGCGGAAGCATGCAAGAAGGCGCAGAAGTGTCCAAGCAGGCGCGGAAGCGTCCAAACAGTCGCGGAAGCGTCCAAGCAGGCGCGATAGCGTCCAAGCAGACGCGGAAGCGTCCAAGCAGGCGCGGTAGTGTCCAAGCAACCGCGGAAACGTCCAAGCAGGCGCGGAAGCATGCAAGAAGGCGCAGAAGAGTCCAAGCAGGCGCGGAAGCGTCCAAGCAGGCGCGGAAGCGTCCAAGCAGTCGCGGAAGCGTCCAAGCAGGCGCGGTAGCGTCCAAGCAGGCGCGGAAGCGTCCAAGCAGGCGCGGAAGCATGCAAGCAGGCGCGGAAGCGTCCAAGCAGGCTCGGAAACGTCCAAGTAGGCGCAGAAGCATGCAAGAAGGTGCGGAAGCGTCCAAGCAGGCGCGGTAGCGTCCAAGCAGGCGCGGAAACGTCCAAGCAGGCGCGGAAGCATGCAAGAAGGCGCAGAAGAGTCCAAGTAGGCGCGGAAGCGTCCAAGCAGACGCGGAAGCATGCAAGAAGGCGCAGAAGAGTCCAAGCAGGCGCGGAAGCGTCCAAGCAGTCGCGGAAGCGTCCAAGCAAGCGCGGTAGCGTCCAAGCGGTCGCGAAAGCGTACAAGCAGGCGCGGTAGCGTCGAAGCAGGCGCGGAGACGTCCAAGCAGGCGCGGAAGCATGCAAGAAGACGCAGAAGAGTCAAAGCAGGCGCGGAAGCGTCCAAGCAGGCGCAGAAGAGTCCAAACAGGCGCAGATGTGTCCAAGCAGGCGCGCAAGCGTCCAAGCAGCAGGGTAAACATGCAAGCAGCCCGGTGGCGTCCAACCAGGCGCGGAAGCGTCCAAGCAGGCGCGGTAGCGTCCAAGCAGGCGCGGAAACGTCCAAGCAGACGCGGCAGCATGCAAGAAGGCGCAGAAGAGTCCAAGCAGGCGCGGAAGCGTCCAAGCAGTCGCGGAAAAGTCCAAGCAAGCGCGGTAGCGTCCAAGCGGTCGCGAAAGCGTACAAGCAGGCGCGGAAACGTCCAAGTAGGCGCGGAAGCATGCAAGAAGGCGCGGAAGTGTCCAAGCAGGCGCAGAAGAGTCAAAGCAGGCGCGGAAGCGTCCAAGCAGGCGCAGTAGCGTCCAAGCAGGCGCGGAAACGTCCAAGCAGGCGCGGAAGCATGCAAGAAGGCGCAGAAGAGTCCAAGCAGACGCGGAAGCGTCCAAGCAGTCGCGGAAGCGTCCAAGCAGGCGCGGAAGCATGCAAGAAGACGCAGAAGAGTCCAAGCAGGCGCGGTAGCGTCCAAGCAGGCGCAGTAGCGTCCAAGCAGGCGCGGAAGCGTCCAAGCAGGCGCAGTAGCGTCCAAGCAGGCGCGGAAACGTCCAAGCAGGCGCGGAAGCATGCAAGAAGGCGCAGAAGAGTCCAAGCAGGCGCGGTAGCGTCCAAGCAGGCGCGGAAACGTCCAAGCAGGCGCGGAAGCATGCAAGAAGTCGCAGAACAGTCCAAGCAGTCGCGGAAGCGTCCAAGCAGGCGCGGTAGCGTCCAAGCAGGCGCGGAAACGTCCAAGCAGGCGCGGAAGCATGCAAGAAGTCGCAGAACAGTCCAAGCAGGCGCGGAAGCGTCCAGGCAGTCGCGGAAGCGTCCAAGCAGGCGCGGAAACGTCCAAGTAGCCGCGGAAGCATGCAAGAAGGCGCGGAAGTGTCCAAGCAGGCGCGGTAGCGTCCAAGCAGGCGCAGAAGAGTCCAAACAGGCGCAGATGTGTCAAAGCAGGCGCGCAAGCGTCCAAGCAGCAGGGTAAACATGCAAGCAGCCCGGTGGCGTCCAACCAGGCGCGGAAGCGTCCAAGCAGGCGCGGTAGCGTCCAAGCAGGCGCGGAAACGTCCAAGCAGACGCGGCAGCATGCAAGAAGGCGCAGAAGAGTCCAAGCAGGCGCGGAAGCGTCCAAGCAGTCGCGGAAAAGTCCAAGCAAGCGCGGTAGCGTCCAAGCGGTCGCGAAAGCGTACAAGCAGGCTCGGTAGCGTCCAAGCAGGCGCGGAAACGTCCAAGCAGGCGCGGAAACGTCCAAGTAGGCGCGGAAGCATGCAAGAAGGCGCGGAAGTGTCCAAGCAGGCGCAGTAGCGTCCAAGCAGGCGCAGAAGCGTCCAAGCAGGCGCAGTAGCGTCCAAGCAGGCGCGGAAACGTGCAAGCAGGCGCGGAAGCATGCAAGAAGGCGCAGAAGAGTCCAAGCAGGCGCGGTGGCGTCCAACCAGGCGCAGAAGAGTCCAAACAGGCGCAGATGTGTCAAAGCAGGCGCGCAAGCGTCCAAGCAGCAGGGTAAACATGCAAGCAGCCCGGTGGCGTCCAACCAGGCGCGGAAGCGTCCAAGCAGGCGCGGTAGCGTCCAAGCAGGCGCGGAAACGTCCAAGCAGACGCGGCAGCATGCAAGAAGGCGCAGAAGAGTCCAAGCAGGCGCGGAAGCGTCCAAGCAGTCGCGGAAAAGTCCAAGCAAGCGCGGTAGCGTCCAAGCAGGCGCGGTGGCGTCCAACCAGGCGCGGAAGCGTCCAAGCAGGCGCGGTAGCGTCCAAGCAGGCGCGGAAACGTCCAAGCAGGCGCGGAAGCATGCAAGAAGGCGCAGAAGAGTCCAAGAAGGCGCGGAAGCGTCCAAGAAGTCGCGGAAGCGTCCAAGCAAGCGCGGTAGCGTCCAAGCGGTCGCGAGAGCGTACAAGCAGGCGCGGTAGCGTCCAAGCAGGCGCGGAAACGTCCAAGCAGGCGCGGTAGCGTCCAAGCAGGCGCAGAAGCGTCCAAGCAGGCGCAGTAGTGTCCAAGCAGGCGCGGAAACGTCCAAGCAGGCGCGGAAGCATGCAAGAAGGCGCAGAAGAGTCCAAGCAGGCGCGGAAGCGTCCAAGCAGTCGCGGAAGCGTCCAAGCAGGCGTGGTAGCGTCCAAGCAGGCGCGGAAACGTCCAAGCAGGCGCGGAAGCATGCAAGAAGACGCAGAAGAGTCCAAGCAGGCGCGGAAGCTTCCAAGCAGACAAGGAAGCGTCCAAGCAAGCGCGGAAGCATGCAAGAAGACGCAGAAGAGTCCAAGCAGGCGCGGTAGCGTCCAAGCAGGCGCAGTAGCGTCCAAGCAGGCGCGGAAGCGTCCAAGCAGGCGCAGTAGCGTCCAAGCAGGCGCGGAAACGTCCAAGCAGGCGCGGAAGCATGCAAGCAGTCGCGGAAAAGTCCAAGCAAGCGCGGTAGCGTCCAAGCGGTCGCGAAAGCGTACAAGCAGGCGCGGTAGCGTCCAAGCAGGCGCGGAAACGTCCAAGCAGGCGCGGAAACGTCCAAGTAGGCGCGGAAGCATGCAAGAAGGCGCGGAAGTGTCCAAGCAGGCGCGGTAGCGTCCAAGCAGGCGCAGAAGCGTCCAAGCAGGCGCAGTAGCGTCCAAGCAGGCGCGGAAACGTCCAAGCAGGCGCGGAAGCATGCAAGAAGGCGCAGAAGCGTCCAAGCAGTCGCGGAAGCGTCCAAGCAGGCGCGGTAGCGTCCAAGCAGGCGCGGAAACGTCCAAGCAGGCGCGGAAGCATGCAAGAAGACGCAGAAGAGTCAAAGCAGGCGCGGAAGCGTCCAAGCAGGCGCAGTAGCGTCCAAGCAGGCGCGGAAACGTCCAAGCAGGCGCGGAAGCATGCAAGAAGGCGCAGAAGAGTCCAAGCAGGCGCGGTGGCGTCCAACCAGGCGCGGAAGCGTCCAAGCAGGCGCGGTAGCGTCCAAGCAGGCGCGGAAACGTCCAAGCAGGCGCGGAAGCATGCAAGAAGGCGCAGAAGAGTCCAAGAAGGCGCGGAAGCGTCCAAGAAGTCGCGGAAGCGTCCAAGCAAGCGCGGTAGCGTCCAAGCGGTCGCGAGAGCGTACAAGCAGGCGCGGTAGCGTCCAAGCAGGCGCGGAAACGTCCAAGCAGGCGCGGAAGCATGCAAGAAGGCGCAGAAGAGTCCAAGCAGGCGCGGAAGCGTCCAAGCAGTCGCGGAAGCGTCCAAGCAGGCGCGGAAGCATGCAAGAAGACGCAGAAGAGTCCAAGCAGGCGCGGAAGCGTCCAAGCAGTCGCGGAAGCGTCCAAGCAGGCGCAGTAGTGTCCAAGCAGGCGCGGAAACGTCCAAGCAGGCGCGGAAGCATGCAAGAAGGCGCAGAAGAGTCCAAGCAGGCGCGGAAGCGTCCAAGCAGTCGCGGAAGGGTCCAAGCAGGCGTGGTAGCGTCCAAGCAGGCGCGGAAACGTCCAAGCAGGCGCGGAAGCATGCAAGAAGACGCAGAAGAGTCAAAGCAGGCGCGGAAGCGTCCAAGCAGGCGCAGTAGCGTCCAAGCAGGCGCGGAAACGTCCAAGCAGGCGCGGAAGCATGCAAGAAGGCGCAGAAGAGTCCAAGCAGGCGCGGAAGCGTCCAAGCAGTCGCGGAAGCGTCCAAGCAGGCGCGGAAGCATGCAAGAAGACGCAGAAGAGTCCAAGCAGGCGCGGAAGCGTCCAAGCAGTCGCGGAAGCGTCCAAGCAGGCGCGGAAGCATGCAAGAAGACGCAGAAGAGTCCAAGCAGACGCAGTAGCGTCCAAGCAGGCGCAGTAGCGTCCAAGCAGGCGCGGAAGCGTCCAAGCAGGCGCAGTAGCGTCCAAGCAGGCGCGGAAACGTCCAAGCAGGCGCGGAAGCATGCAAGAAGGCGCAGAAGAGTCCAACCAGGCGCGGAAGCGTCCAAGCAGTCGCGGAAGCGTCCAAGCAGGCGCGATAGCGTCCAAGCAGACGCGGAAGCGTCCAAGCAGGCGCGGTAGCGTCCAAGCAGGCGCGGAAACGTCCAAGCAGACGCGGAAGCATGTAAGAAGGCGCAGAAGAGTCCAAGCAGGCGCGGAAGCGTCCAAGCAGTCGCGGAAGCGTCCAAGCAGGCGCGGAAGAGTCCAAGCAGGCGCGGAAGCGTCCAAACAGTCGCGGAAGCGTCCAAGCAGGCGCGATAGCGTCCAAGCAGACGCGGAAGCGTCCAAGCAGGCGCGGTAGCGTCCAAGCAGGCGCGGAAACGTCCAAGCAGGCGCGGAAGCATGTAAGAAGGCGCAGAAGAGTCCAAGCAGGCGCGGAAGCGTCCAAGCAGTCGCGGAAGCGTCCAAGCAGGCGCGGAAGCGTCCAAGCAGGCGCGGAAGAGTCCAAGCAGGCGCGGAAGCGTCCAAACAGTCGCGGAAGCGTCCAAGCAGGCGCGATAGCGTCCAAGCAGACGCGGAAGCGTCCAAGCAGGCGCGGTAGCGTCCAAGCAGGCGCAGTAGCGTCCAAGCAGGCGCGGAAGCGTCCAAGCAGGCGCAGTAGCGTCCAAGCAGGCGCGGAAACGTCCAAGCAGGCGCGGAAGCATGCAAGAAGGCGCAGAAGAGTCCAAGCAGGCGCGGAAGCGTCCAAGCAGTCGCGGAAGCGTCCAAGCAGGCGCGGAAGCATGCAAGAAGACGCAGAAGAGTCCAAGCAGGCGCGGTAGCGTCCAAGCAGGCGCAGTAGCGTCCAAGCAGGCGCGGAAGCGTCCAAGCAGGCGCAGTAGCGTCCAAGCAGGCGCGGAAACGTCCAAGCAGGCGCGGAAGCATGCAAGAAGGCGCAAAAGAGTCCAACCAGGCGCGGAAGCGTCCAAGCAGTCGCGGAAGCGTCGAAGCAGGCGCGATAGCGTCCAAGCAGACGCGGAAGCGTCCAAGCAGGCGCGGAAGCATGTAAGAAGGCGCAGAAGAGTCCAAGCAGGCGCGGAAGCGTCCAAGCAGTCGCGGAAGCGTCCAAGCAGGCGCGGAAGAGTCCAAGCAGGCGCGGAAGCGTCCAAACAGTCGCGGAAGCGTCCAAGCAGGCGCGACAGCGTCCAAGCAGACGCGGAAGCGTCCAAGCAGGCGCGGTAGCGTCCAAGCAGGCGCGGAAACGTCCAAGCAGGCGCGGAAGCATGTAAGAAGGCGCAGAAGAGTCCAAGCTGGCGCGGAAGCGTCCAAGCAGTCGCGGAAGCGTCCAAGCAGGCGCGGTAGCGTCCAAGCAGGCGCGGAAACGTCCAAGCAGGCGCAGGAGCATGCAAGAAGTCGCAGAAGAGTCCAAGCAGGCGCGGAAGAGTCCAAGCGGGCGCGGAAGTGTCCAAGCAGTCGCGGAAGCGTCCAAGCAAGCACGGTAGCGTCCAAGCGGTCGCGAAAGCGTACAAGCAGGCGCGGTAGCGACCAAGCAGTCGCGGAAACGTCCAAGCAGGCGCGGAAGAATGCAAGAAGGCGCAGAAGAGTCCAAGCAGGCGCGGAAGCGTCCAAGCAGGCGGGGAAGCATGCAAGCAGGCGCGGAAGCGTCCAAGCAGGCGCGGAAACGTCCAAGTGGGCGCGGCAGCATGCAAGAAGTCGCAGAAGAGTCCAAGCAGGCGCGGAAGCGTCCAAGCAGGCGGGGAAGCATGCAAGAAGGTGCGGAAGCGTCCAAGCAGGCGCGGTATCTTCCAAGCAGGCGCGGAAACGTCCAAGCAGGCGCGGAAGCATGCAAGAAGGCGCAGAAGAGTCCAAGCAGTCGCGGAAGAGTCCAAGCAGTCGCGGAAGCGTACAAGAAAGCGCGGTAGCGTCCAAGCAGGCGCGGAAACGTCCAAGCAGGCGCGGTAGCGTCCAAGCAGGCGCGGAAACGTCCAAGCAGGCGCGGAAGCATGCAAGAAGACGCAGAAGAGTCCAAGCAGGCGCGGTAGCGTCCAAGCGGTCGCGGAAGCGTACAAGCAGGCGCGGTAGCGTCCAAGCAGGCGCGGAAACGTCCAAGCAGGCGCGGAAGCATGCAAGAAGGCGCGGAAGCGTCCAAGCAGGCGCGGTAGCGTCCAAGCAGTCGCGGAAACGTCCAAGCAGGCGCGGAAGCATGCAAGAAGGCGCAGAAGAGTCCAACCAGGCGCGGAAGCGTCCAAGGAGTCGCGGAAGCGTCCAAGCAGGCGCGGAAGAGTCCAAGCAGGCGCGGAAGCGTCCAAACAGTCGCGGAAGCGTCCAAGCAGGCGCGATAGCGTCCAAGCAGGCGCGGAAGCGTCCAAGCAGGCGCAGTAGCGTCCAAGCAGGCGCGGAAACGTCCAAGCAGGCGCGGAAGCATGCAAGAAGGCGCAGAAGAGTCCAAGCAGGCGCGGAAGCGTCCAAGCAGTCGCGGAAGCGTCCAAGCAGGCGCGGAAGCATGCAAGAAGACGCAGAAGAGTCCAAGCAGGCGCGGTAGCGTCCAAGCAGGCGCAGTAGCGTCCAAGCAGGCGCGGAAGCGTCCAAGCAGGCGCAGTAGCGTCCAAGCAGGCGCGGAAACGTCCAAGCAGGCGCGGAAGCGTCCAAGCAGGCGCGGAAGCATGCAAGAAGTCGCAGAAGAGTCCAAGCAGGCGCGGAAGCTTCCAAGCAGACAAGGAAGCGTCCAAGCAAGCGCGGTAGCGTCCAAGCGGTCGCGAAAGCGTACAAGCAGGTGCGGTAGCGTCCAAGCAGGCGCAGAAACGTCCAAGCAGGCGCGGAAACGTCCAAGTAGGCGCGGAAGCATGCAAGAAGGCGCGGAAGTGTCCAAGCAGGCGCGGTAGCGTCCAAGCAGGCGCAGAAGAGTCCAAACAGGCGCAGAAGTGTCCAAGCAGGCGCGCAAGCGTCCAAGCAGCCGGGGAAACATGCAAGCAGGCGCGGTAGCGTCCAACCAGGCGCGGAAGCGTCCAAGCAGTCGCGGAAGCGTCCAAGCAGGCGCGATAGCGTCCAAGCAGACGCGGAAGCGTCCAAGCAGGCGCGGTAGCGTCCAAGCAGGCGCGGAAACGTCCAAGCAGGCGCGGAAGCATGCAAGAAGGCGCAGAAGAGTCCAAGCAGGCGCGGAAGCGTCCAAGCAGTCGCGGAAGTGTCCAAGCAGGTGCGGTAGCGTCCAAGCAGGCGCGGAAACGTCCAAGCAGGCGCGGAAGCATGCAAGAAGACGCAGAAGAGTCCAAGCAGGCGCGGAAGCGTCCAGGCAGGCGCGGTAACGTCCAAGCAAGCGCGGAAACGTCCAAGCAGGCGCGGAAGCATGCAAGAAGACGCAGAAGAGTCCAAGCAGGCGCGGAAGCGTCCAAGCAGGCGCGGAAGCGTCCAAGCAGGCGCGGAAGCATGCAAGAAGACGCAGAAAAGTCCAAGCAGGCGCGGAAGCGTCCAAGCAGTCGCGGAAGCGTCCAAGCAGGTGCGGTAGCGTCCAAGCAGGCGCGGAAACGTCCAACCAGGCGCGGAATCATGCAAGAAGACGCAGAAGAGTCCAAGCAGGCGCGGAAGCGTCCAAGCAGGCGCGGAAGCATGCAAGAAGGAGCAGAAGAGTCCAAGCAGGCGCGGTAGCGTCCAAGCAGTCGCGGAAGCGTCCAAGCAGGCAGGGAAGCATGCAAGAAGACGCAGAAGAGTCCAAGCAGGCGCGGAAGCGTCCAAGCAGGCGCGGAAACGTCCAAGTAGGCGCCGAAGCATGCAGGAAGGTGCGGAAGCGTCCAAGCAGGCGCGGTAGCGTCCAAGCAGGCGCGGTAGCGTCCAAGAAGGCGCGGAGACGTCCAAGCAGGCGCGGAAGCATGCAAGAAGACGCAGAAGAGTCCAAGCAGGCGCGGAAGCGTCCAAGCAGGCGCGGAAGCATGCAAGAAGACGCAGAAGAGTCCATGCAGGCGCGGAAGCGTCCAAGCAGGCACGGAAGCATGCAAGAAGGAGCAGAATAGTCCAAGCAGGCGCGGTAGCGTCCAAGCAGTCGCGGAAGCGTCCAAGCAGGCAGGGAAGCATGCAAGAAGACGCAGAAGAGTCCAAGCAGGCGCGGAAGCGTCCAAGCAGGCGGGGAAGCATGCAAGCAGGCGCGGAAGCGTCCAAGCAGACGCGGAAACGTCCAAGTAGGCGCCGAAGCATGCAAGAAGGTGCGGAAGCGTCCAAGCAGGCGCGGTAGCGTCCAAGCAGGCGCGGAAACGTCCAAGCAGGCGCGGAAGCATGCAAGAAGACGCAGAGGAGTCCAAGCAGGCGCGGAAGCATCCAAGCAGTCGCGGAAGCGTCCAAGCAGGCTCGGTAGCGTCCAAGCAGGCGCGGAAACGTCCAAGTAGGCACGGCAGCATGCAAGAAGGCGCAGAAGAATCCAAGCAGGCGCGGAAGCGTCCAAGCAGGCGGGGAAGCATGCAAGCAGGCGCGGAAGCGTCCAAGCAGGCGCGGTAGCGTCCAAGCAGGCGCGGAAACGTCCAAGCAGGCGCGGCAACGTCCAAGTAGGCTCGGAAGCATGCAAGAAGGCGCGGAAGTGTCCAAGCAGGCGCGGTAGCGTCCAAGCAGGCGCAGAAGCGTCCAAGCAGGCGCAGTAGCGTCCAAGCAGGCGCGGAAACGTCCAAGCAGGCGCGGAAGCGTCCAAGCAGGCGCAGTAGCGTCCAAGCAGGCGCGGAAACGTCCAAGCAGGCGCGGAAGCATGCAAGAAGGCGCAGAAGAGTCCAAGCAGGCGCGGTGGCGTCCAACCAGGCGCGGAAGCGTCCAAGCAGGCGCGGTAGCGTCCAAGCAGGCGCAGAAGAGGCCAAGCAGGCGCGGAAGCGTCCAAGCAGGCGCGGTAGCGTCCAAGAAGGCGCGGAAACGTCCAAGCAGGCGCGGAAGCATGCAAGAAGACGCAGAAGCGTCCAAGCAGGCGCGGTAGCGTCCAAGCAGGCGCGGAAACGTCCAAGCAGGCGCGGAAGCATGCAAGAAGGCGCAGAAGAGTCCAAGCAGGCGCGGAAGCGTCCAAGCAGGCGCGGAAGCGTCCAAGCAGTCGCGGAAGAGTCCAAGCAGGCGCGGTAGCGTCCAAGCAGGCGCGGAAGCGTCCAAGCAGGCGCGGAAGCATGCAAGCAGGCGCGGAAGCGTCCAAGCAGGCTCGGAAACGTCCAAGTAGGCGCAGAAGCATGCAAGAAGGTGCGGAAGCGTCCAAGCAGGCGCGGTAGCGTCCAAGCAGGCGCGGAAACGTCCAAGCAGGCGCGGAAGCATGCAAGAAGGCGCAGAAGAGTCCAAGTAGGCGCGGAAGCGTCCAAGCAGTCGCGGAAGCGTCCAAGCAGGCGCGGTAGCGTCCAAGCAGGCGCGGAAACGTCCAAGCAGGCGCGGAAGCATGCAAGAAGTCGCAGAACAGTCCAAGCAGGCGCGGAAGCGTCCAAGCAGTCGCGGAAGCATCCAAGCAGGCGCGGAAACGTCCAAGTAGCCGCGGAAGCATGCAAGAAGGAGCGGAAGTATCCAAGCAGGCGCGGTAGCGTCCAAGCAGGCGCAGAAGAGTCCAAACAGGC
Source organism: Cerceris ruficornis (assembly GCA_963989415.1). Lineage (NCBI taxonomy): Eukaryota > Metazoa > Arthropoda > Insecta > Hymenoptera > Crabronidae > Cerceris > Cerceris ruficornis. Next base: position 64,723,062 of record OZ022517.1, on the reverse strand, counting down.
GCAGATGTGTCCAAGCAGGCGCGCAAGCGTCCAAGCAGCAGGGTAAACATGCAAGCAGGCGCGGTGGCGTCCAACCAGGCGCGGAAGCGTCCAAGCAGGCGCGGTAGCGTCCAAGCGGTCGCGAAAGCGTACAAGCAGGCGCGGTAGCGTCCAAGCAGGCGCGGAAACGTCCAAGCAGGCGCGGAAACGTCCAAGTAGGCGCGGAAGCATGCAAGAAGGCGCGGAAGTGTCCAAGCAGGCGCGGTAGCGTCCAAGCAGGCGCAGAAGCGTCCAAGCAGGCGCAGTAGCGTCCAAGCAGGCGCGGAAACGTCCAAGCAGGCGCGGAAGCATGCAAGAAGGCGCAGAAGAGTCCAAGCAGGCGCGGAAGCGTCCAAGCAGTCGCGGAAGCGTCCAAGCAGGCGCGGAAGCAGGCAAGAAGACGCAGAAGAGTCAAAGCAGGCGCGGAAGCGTCCAAGCAGGCGCAGTAGCGTCCAAGCAGGCGCGGAAACGTCCAAGAAGGCGCGGAAGCATGCAAGAAGGCGCGGAAGCGTCCAAGCAGTCGCGGAAGCGTCCAAGCAGGCGCGGAAGCATGCAAGAAGACGCAGAAGAGTCCAAGCAGGCGCAGTAGCGTCCAAGCAGGCGCGGAAGCGTCCAAGCAGGCGCGGAAGCATGCAAGAAGGCGCAGAAGAGTCCAAGCAGGCGCGGAAGCGTCCAAGCAGTCGCGGAAGCGTCCAAGCAGGCGCGGAAGCAGGCAAGAAGACGCAGAAGAGTCAAAGCAGGCGCGGAAGCGTCCAAGCAGGCGCAGTAGCGTCCAAGCAGGCGCGGAAACGTCCAAGAAGGCGCGGAAGCATGCAAGAAGGCGCGGAAGCGTCCAAGCAGTCGCGGAAGCGTCCAAGCAGGCGCGGAAGCATGCAAGAAGACGCAGAAGAGTCCAAGCAGGCGCGGTAGCGTCCAAGCAGGCGCAGTAGCGTCCAAGCAGGCGCGGAAGCGTCCAAGCAGGCGCAGTAGCGTCCAAGCAGGCGCGGAAACGTCCAAGCAGGCGCGGAAGCATGCAAGAAGGCGCAGAAGAGTCCAAGCAGGCGCGGAAGCGTCCAAGAAGTCGCGGAAGCGTCCAAGCAGTCGCGGAAGCATCCAAGCAGGCGCGGAAACGTCCAAGTAGCCGCGGAAGCATGCAAGAAGGCGCAGATGTGTCCAAGCAGGCGCGCAAGCGTCCAAGCAGCAGGGTAAACATGCAAGCAGGCGCGGTGGCGTCCAACCAGGCGCGGAAGCGTCCAAGCAGGCGCGGTAGCGTCCAAGCGGTCGCGAAAGCGTACAAGCAGGCGCGGTAGCGTCCAAGCAGGCGCGGAAACGTCCAAGCAGGCGCGGAAACGTCCAAGTAGGCGCGGAAGCATGCAAGAAGGCGCGGAAGTGTCCAAGCAGGCGCAGAAGAGTCAAAGCAGGCGCGGAAGCGTCCAAGCAGGCGCAGTAGCGTCCAAGCAGGCGCGGAAACGTCCAAGCAGGCGCGGAAGCATGCAAGAAGGCGCAGAAGAGTCCAAGCAGACGCGGAAGCGTCCAAGCAGTCGCGGAAGCGTCCAAGCAGGCGCGGAAGCATGCAAGAAGACGCAGAAGAGTCCAAGCAGGCGCGGTAGCGTCCAAGCAGGCGCAGTAGCGTCCAAGCAGGCGCGGAAGCGTCCAAGCAGGCGCAGTAGCGTCCAAGCAGGCGCGGAAACGTCCAAGCAGGCGCGGAAGCATGCAAGAAGGCGCAGAAGAGTCCAAGCAGGCGCGGTAGCGTCCAAGCAGGCGCGGAAACGTCCAAGCAGGCGCGGAAGCATGCAAGAAGTCGCAGAACAGTCCAAGCAGTCGCGGAAGCGTCCAAGCAGGCGCGGTAGCGTCCAAGCAGGCGCGGAAACGTCCAAGCAGGCGCGGAAGCATGCAAGAAGTCGCAGAACAGTCCAAGCAGGCGCGGAAGCGTCCAGGCAGTCGCGGAAGCGTCCAAGCAGGCGCGGAAACGTCCAAGTAGCCGCGGAAGCATGCAAGAAGGCGCGGAAGTGTCCAAGCAGGCGCGGTAGCGTCCAAGCAGGCGCAGAAGAGTCCAAACAGGCGCAGATGTGTCAAAGCAGGCGCGCAAGCGTCCAAGCAGCAGGGTAAACATGCAAGCAGCCCGGTGGCGTCCAACCAGGCGCGGAAGCGTCCAAGCAGGCGCGGTAGCGTCCAAGCAGGCGCGGAAACGTCCAAGCAGACGCGGCAGCATGCAAGAAGGCGCAGAAGAGTCCAAGCAGGCGCGGAAGCGTCCAAGCAGTCGCGGAAAAGTCCAAGCAAGCGCGGTAGCGTCCAAGCGGTCGCGAAAGCGTACAAGCAGGCTCGGTAGCGTCCAAGCAGGCGCGGAAACGTCCAAGCAGGCGCGGAAACGTCCAAGTAGGCGCGGAAGCATGCAAGAAGGCGCGGAAGTGTCCAAGCAGGCGCGGTAGCGTCCAAGCAGGCGCAGAAGCGTCCAAGCAGGCGCAGTAGCGTCCAAGCAGGCGCGGAAACGTGCAAGCAGGCGCGGAAGCATGCAAGAAGGCGCAGAAGAGTCCAAGCAGGCGCGGTGGCGTCCAACCAGGCGCGGAAGCGTCCAAGCAGGCGCGGTAGCGTCCAAGCAGGCGCGGAAACGTCCAAGCAGGCGCGGAAGCATGCAAGAAGGCGCAGAAGAGTCCAAGAAGGCGCGGAAGCGTCCAAGAAGTCGCGGAAGCGTCCAAGCAAGCGCGGTAGCGTCCAAGCGGTCGCGAGAGCGTACAAGCAGGCGCGGTAGCGTCCAAGCAGGCGCGGAAACGTCCAAGCAGGCGCGGTAGCGTCCAAGCAGGCGCAGAAGCGTCCAAGCAGGCGCAGTAGTGTCCAAGCAGGCGCGGAAACGTCCAAGCAGGCGCGGAAGCATGCAAGAAGGCGCAGAAGAGTCCAAGCAGGCGCGGAAGCGTCCAAGCAGTCGCGGAAGCGTCCAAGCAGGCGTGGTAGCGTCCAAGCAGGCGCGGAAACGTCCAAGCAGGCGCGGAAGCATGCAAGAAGACGCAGAAGAGTCCAAGCAGGCGCGGAAGCTTCCAAGCAGACAAGGAAGCGTCCAAGCAAGCGCGGAAGCATGCAAGAAGACGCAGAAGAGTCCAAGCAGGCGCGGTAGCGTCCAAGCAGGCGCAGTAGCGTCCAAGCAGGCGCGGAAGCGTCCAAGCAGGCGCAGTAGCGTCCAAGCAGGCGCGGAAACGTCCAAGCAGGCGCGGAAGCATGCAAGAAGGCGCAGAAGAGTCCAAGCAGGCGCGGTAGCGTCCAAGCAGGCGCGGAAACGTCCAAGCAGGCGCGGAAGCATGCAAGAAGTCGCAGAACAGTCCAAGCAGTCGCGGAAGCGTCCAAGCAGGCGCGGTAGCGTCCAAGCAGGCGCGGAAACGTCCAAGCAGGCGCGGAAGCATGCAAGAAGTCGCAGAACAGTCCAAGCAGGCGCGGAAGCGTCCAAGCAGTCGCGGAAGCGTCCAAGCAGGCGCGGAAACGTCCAAGTAGCCGCGGAAGCATGCAAGAAGGCGCGGAAGTGTCCAAGCAGGCGCGGTAGCGTCCAAGCAGGCGCAGAAGAGTCCAAACAGGCGCAGATGTGTCCAAGCAGGCGCGCAAGCGTCCAAGCAGCAGGGTAAACATGCAAGCAGCCCGGTGGCGTCCAACCAGGCGCGGAAGCGTCCAAGCAGGCGCGGTAGCGTCCAAGCAGGCGCGGAAACGTCCAAGCAGACGCGGCAGCATGCAAGAAGGCGCAGAAGAGTCCAAGCAGGCGCGGAAGCGTCCAAGCAGTCGCGGAAAAGTCCAAGCAAGCGCGGTAGCGTCCAAGCGGTCGCGAAAGCGTACAAGCAGGCGCGGTAGCGTCCAAGCAGGCGCGGAAACGTCCAAGCAGGCGCGGAAACGTCCAAGTAGGCGCGGAAGCATGCAAGAAGGCGCGGAAGTGTCCAAGCAGGCGCGGTAGCGTCCAAGCAGGCGCAGAAGCGTCCAAGCAGGCGCAGTAGCGTCCAAGCAGGCGCGGAAACGTCCAAGCAGGCGCGGAAGCATGCAAGAAGGCGCAGAAGCGTCCAAGCAGTCGCGGAAGCGTCCAAGCAGGCGCGGTAGCGTCCAAGCAGGCGCGGAAACGTCCAAGCAGGCGCGGAAGCATGCAAGAAGACGCAGAAGAGTCAAAGCAGGCGCGGAAGCGTCCAAGCAGGCGCAGTAGCGTCCAAGCAGGCGCGGAAACGTCCAAGCAGGCGCGGAAGCATGCAAGAAGGCGCAGAAGAGTCCAAGCAGGCGCGGTGGCGTCCAACCAGGCGCGGAAGCGTCCAAGCAGGCGCGGTAGCGTCCAAGCAGGCGCGGAAACGTCCAAGCAGGCGCGGAAGCATGCAAGAAGGCGCAGAAGAGTCCAAGAAGGCGCGGAAGCGTCCAAGAAGTCGCGGAAGCGTCCAAGCAAGCGCGGTAGCGTCCAAGCGGTCGCGAGAGCGTACAAGCAGGCGCGGTAGCGTCCAAGCAGGCGCGGAAACGTCCAAGCAGGCGCGGTAGCGTCCAAGCAGGCGCAGAAGCGTCCAAGCAGGCGCAGTAGTGTCCAAGCAGGCGCGGAAACGTCCAAGCAGGCGCGGAAGCATGCAAGAAGGCGCAGAAGAGTCCAAGCAGGCGCGGAAGCGTCCAAGCAGTCGCGAAAGGGTCCAAGCAGGCGTGGTAGCGTCCAAGCAGGCGCGGAAACGTCCAAGCAGGCGCGGAAGCATGCAAGAAGACGCAGAAGAGTCAAAGCAGGCGCGGAAGCGTCCAAGCAGGCGCAGTAGCGTCCAAGCAGGCGCGGAAACGTCCAAGCAGGCGCGGAAGCATGCAAGAAGGCGCAGAAGAGTCCAAGCAGGCGCGGAAGCGTCCAAGCAGTCGCGGAAGCGTCCAAGCAGGCGCGGAAGCATGCAAGAAGACGCAGAAGAGTCCAAGCAGGCGCGGAAGCGTCCAAGCAGTCGCGGAAGCGTCCAAGCAGGCGCGGAAGCATGCAAGAAGACGCAGAAGAGTCCAAGCAGACGCAGTAGCGTCCAAGCAGGCGCAGTAGCGTCCAAGCAGGCGCGGAAGCGTCCAAGCAGGCGCAGTAGCGTCCAAGCAGGCGCGGAAACGTCCAAGCAGGCGCGGAAGCATGCAAGAAGGCGCAGAAGAGTCCAACCAGGCGCGGAAGCGTCCAAGCAGTCGCGGAAGCGTCCAAGCAGGCGCGATAGCGTCCAAGCAGACGCGGAAGCGTCCAAGCAGGCGCGGTAGCGTCCAAGCAGGCGCGGAAACGTCCAAGCAGACGCGGAAGCATGTAAGAAGGCGCAGAAGAGTCCAAGCAGGCGCGGAAGCGTCCAAGCAGTCGCGGAAGCGTCCAAGCAGGCGCGGAAGAGTCCAAGCAGGCGCGGAAGCGTCCAAACAGTCGCGGAAGCGTCCAAGCAGGCGCGATAGCGTCCAAGCAGACGCGGAAGCGTCCAAGCAGGCGCGGTAGCGTCCAAGCAGGCGCGGAAACGTCCAAGCAGGCGCGGAAGAATGTAAGAAGGCGCAGAAGAGTCCAAGCAGGCGCGGAAGCGTCCAAGCAGTCGCGGAAGCGTCCAAGCAGGCGCGGAAGCGTCCAAGCAGGCGCGGAAGAGTCCAAGCAGGCGCGGAAGCGTCCAAACAGTCGCGGAAGCGTCCAAGCAGGCGCGATAGCGTCCAAGCAGACGCGGAAGCGTCCAAGCAGGCGCGGTAGCGTCCAAGCAGGCGCAGTAGCGTCCAAGCAGGCGCGGAAGCGTCCAAGCAGGCGCAGTAGCGTCCAAGCAGGCGCGGAAACGTCCAAGCAGGCGCGGAAGCATGCAAGAAGGCGCAGAAGAGTCCAAGCAGGCGCGGAAGCGTCCAAGCAGTCGCGGAAGCGTCCAAGCAGGCGCGGAAGCATGCAAGAAGACGCAGAAGAGTCCAAGCAGGCGCGGTAGCGTCCAAGCAGGCGCAGTAGCGTCCAAGCAGGCGCGGAAGCGTCCAAGCAGGCGCAGTAGCGTCCAAGCAGGCGCGGAAACGTCCAAGCAGGCGCGGAAGCATGCAAGAAGGCGCAAAAGAGTCCAACCAGGCGCGGAAGCGTCCAAGCAGTCGCGGAAGCGTCGAAGCAGGCGCGATAGCGTCCAAGCAGACGCGGAAGCGTCCAAGCAGGCGCGGAAGCATGTAAGAAGGCGCAGAAGAGTCCAAGCAGGCGCGGAAGCGTCCAAGCAGTCGCGGAAGCGTCCAAGCAGGCGCGGAAGAGTCCAAGCAGGCGCGGAAGCGTCCAAACAGTCGCGGAAGCGTCCAAGCAGGCGCGATAGCGTCCAAGCAGACGCGGAAGCGTCCAAGCAGGCGCGGTAGCGTCCAAGCAGGCGCGGAAACGTCCAAGCAGGCGCGGAAGCATGTAAGAAGGCGCAGAAGAGTCCAAGCAGGCGCGGAAGCGTCCAAGCAGTCGCGGAAGCGTCCAAGCAGGCGCGGTAGCGTCCAAGCAGGCGCGGAAACGTCCAAGCAGGCGCAGGAGCATGCAAGAAGTCGCAGAAGAGTCCAAGCAGGCGCGGAAGAGTCCAAGCGGGCGCGGAAGTGTCCAAGCAGTCGCGGAAGCGTCCAAGCAGGCGCGGAAGCGTCCAAGCAGTCGCGGAAGCGTCCAAGCAGGCGCGGTAGCGTCCAAGCAGGCGCGGAAGCGTCCAAGCAGGCGCGGAAGCATGCAAGCAGGCGCGGAAGCGTCCAAGCAGGCTCGGAAACGTCCAAGTAGGCGCAGAAGCATGCAAGAAGGTGCGGAAGCGTCCAAGCAGGCGCGGTAGCGTCCAAGCAGGCGCGGAAACGTCCAAGCAGGCGCGGAAGCATGCAAGAAGGCGCAGAAGAGTCCAAGTAGGCGCGGAAGCGTCCAAGCGGTCGCGGAAGCGTCCAAGCAGGCGCGGTAGCGTCCAAGCAGGCACGGTAACGTCCAAGCAGGCGCGGAAGCATGCAAGAAGTCGCAGATCAGTCCAAGCAGGCGCAGTAGCGTCCAATCAGGCGCGGAAGCGTCCAAGCAGGCGCAGTAGCGTCCAAGCAGGCGCGGAAACGTCCAAGCAGGCGCGGAAGCATGCAAGAAGGCGCAGAAGAGTCCAACCAGGCGCGGAAGCGTCCAAGCAGTCGCGGAAGCGTCCAAGCAGGCGCGATAGCGTCCAAGCAGACGCGGAAGCGTCCAAGCAGGCGCGGTAGCGTCCAAGCAGGCGCGATAGCGTCCAAGCAGACGCGGAAGCGTCCAAGCAGGCGCGGTTGCGTCCAGCAGGCGCGGTAGCGTCCAAGCAGGCGCGGTAGCGTCCAAGCAGTCGCGGAAACGTCCAAGTAGGCGCGGAAGCATGCAAGAAGGCGCAGAAGAGTCCAAGCAGGCGCGGAAGCGTCCAAGCAGGCGCGGAAGCATGCAAGAAGTCGCAAAAGAGTCCAAGCAGGCGCGGAAGCTTCCAAGCAGACAAGGAAGCGTCCAAGCAAGCGCGGTAGCGTCCAAGCGGTCGCGAAAGCGTACAAGCAGGTGCGGTAGCGTCCAAGCAGGCGCAGAAACGTCCAAGCAGGCGCGGAAACGTCCAAGTAGGCGCGGAAGCATGCAAGAAGGCGCGGAAGTGTCCAAGCAGGCGCGGTAGCGTCCAAGCAGGCGCAGAAGTGTCCAAACAGGCGCAGAAGTGTCCAAGCAGGCGCGCAAGCGTCCAAGCAGCCGGGGAAACATGCAAGCAGGCGCGGTAGCGTCCAACCAGGCGCGGAAGCGTCCAAGCAGTCGCGGAAGCGTCCAAGCAGGCGCGATAGCGTCCAAGCAGACGTGGAAGCGTCCAAGCAGTCGCGGAAGCGTCCAAGCAGGCGCGGTAGCGTCCAAGCAGGCGCGGAAACGTCCAAGCAGGCGCGGAAGCATGCAAGAAGGCGCAGAAGAGTCCAAGCAGGCGCGGAAGCGTCCAAGCAGTCGCGGAAGCGTCCAAGAAGCCGCGGTAGCGTCCAAGCAGGCGCAGTAGCGTCCAAGCAGTCGCGGAATCGTCCAAGCAGGCGCGGAAGCATGCAAGAAGGCGCAGAAGTGTCCAAGCAGGCGCGGAAGCGTCCAAACAGTCGCGGAAGCGTCCAAGCAGGCGCGATAGCGTCCAAGCAGACGCGGAAGCGTCCAAGCAGGCGCGGTAGTGTCCAAGCAACCGCGGAAACGTCCAAGCAGGCGCGGAAGCATGCAAGAAGGCGCAGAAGAGTCCAAGCAGGCGCGGAAGCGTCCAAGCAGGCGCGGAAGCGTCCAAGCAGTCGCGGAAGCGTCCAAGCAGGCGCGGTAGCGTCCAAGCAGGCGCGGAAGCGTCCAAGCAGGCGCGGAAGCATGCAAGCAGGCGCGGAAGCGTCCAAGCAGGCTCGGAAACGTCCAAGTAGGCGCAGAAGCATGCAAGAAGGTGCGGAAGCGTCCAAGCAGGCGCGGTAGCGTCCAAGCAGGCGCGGAAACGTCCAAGCAGGCGCGGAAGCATGCAAGAAGGCGCAGAAGAGTCCAAGTAGGCGCGGAAGCGTCCAAGCAGACGCGGAAGCATGCAAGAAGGCGCAGAAGAGTCCAAGCAGGCGCGGAAGCGTCCAAGCAGTCGCGGAAGCGTCCAAGCAAGCGCGGTAGCGTCCAAGCGGTCGCGAAAGCGTACAAGCAGGCGCGGTAGCGTCGAAGCAGGCGCGGAGACGTCCAAGCAGGCGCGGAAGCATGCAAGAAGACGCAGAAGAGTCAAAGCAGGCGCGGAAGCGTCCAAGCAGGCGCAGAAGAGTCCAAACAGGCGCAGATGTGTCCAAGCAGGCGCGCAAGCGTCCAAGCAGCAGGGTAAACATGCAAGCAGCCCGGTGGCGTCCAACCAGGCGCGGAAGCGTCCAAGCAGGCGCGGTAGCGTCCAAGCAGGCGCGGAAACGTCCAAGCAGACGCGGCAGCATGCAAGAAGGCGCAGAAGAGTCCAAGCAGGCGCGGAAGCGTCCAAGCAGTCGCGGAAAAGTCCAAGCAAGCGCGGTAGCGTCCAAGCGGTCGCGAAAGCGTACAAGCAGGCGCGGAAACGTCCAAGTAGGCGCGGAAGCATGCAAGAAGGCGCGGAAGTGTCCAAGCAGGCGCAGAAGAGTCAAAGCAGGCGCGGAAGCGTCCAAGCAGGCGCAGTAGCGTCCAAGCAGGCGCGGAAACGTCCAAGCAGGCGCGGAAGCATGCAAGAAGGCGCAGAAGAGTCCAAGCAGACGCGGAAGCGTCCAAGCAGTCGCGGAAGCGTCCAAGCAGGCGCGGAAGCATGCAAGAAGACGCAGAAGAGTCCAAGCAGGCGCGGTAGCGTCCAAGCAGGCGCAGTAGCGTCCAAGCAGGCGCGGAAGCGTCCAAGCAGGCGCAGTAGCGTCCAAGCAGGCGCGGAAACGTCCAAGCAGGCGCGGAAGCATGCAAGAAGGCGCAGAAGAGTCCAAGCAGGCGCGGTAGCGTCCAAGCAGGCGCGGAAACGTCCAAGCAGGCGCGGAAGCATGCAAGAAGTCGCAGAACAGTCCAAGCAGTCGCGGAAGCGTCCAAGCAGGCGCGGTAGCGTCCAAGCAGGCGCGGAAACGTCCAAGCAGGCGCGGAAGCATGCAAGAAGTCGCAGAACAGTCCAAGCAGGCGCGGAAGCGTCCAGGCAGTCGCGGAAGCGTCCAAGCAGGCGCGGAAACGTCCAAGTAGCCGCGGAAGCATGCAAGAAGGCGCGGAAGTGTCCAAGCAGGCGCGGTAGCGTCCAAGCAGGCGCAGAAGAGTCCAAACAGGCGCAGATGTGTCAAAGCAGGCGCGCAAGCGTCCAAGCAGCAGGGTAAACATGCAAGCAGCCCGGTGGCGTCCAACCAGGCGCGGAAGCGTCCAAGCAGGCGCGGTAGCGTCCAAGCAGGCGCGGAAACGTCCAAGCAGACGCGGCAGCATGCAAGAAGGCGCAGAAGAGTCCAAGCAGGCGCGGAAGCGTCCAAGCAGTCGCGGAAAAGTCCAAGCAAGCGCGGTAGCGTCCAAGCGGTCGCGAAAGCGTACAAGCAGGCTCGGTAGCGTCCAAGCAGGCGCGGAAACGTCCAAGCAGGCGCGGAAACGTCCAAGTAGGCGCGGAAGCATGCAAGAAGGCGCGGAAGTGTCCAAGCAGGCGCAGTAGCGTCCAAGCAGGCGCAGAAGCGTCCAAGCAGGCGCAGTAGCGTCCAAGCAGGCGCGGAAACGTGCAAGCAGGCGCGGAAGCATGCAAGAAGGCGCAGAAGAGTCCAAGCAGGCGCGGTGGCGTCCAACCAGGCGCAGAAGAGTCCAAACAGGCGCAGATGTGTCAAAGCAGGCGCGCAAGCGTCCAAGCAGCAGGGTAAACATGCAAGCAGCCCGGTGGCGTCCAACCAGGCGCGGAAGCGTCCAAGCAGGCGCGGTAGCGTCCAAGCAGGCGCGGAAACGTCCAAGCAGACGCGGCAGCATGCAAGAAGGCGCAGAAGAGTCCAAGCAGGCGCGGAAGCGTCCAAGCAGTCGCGGAAAAGTCCAAGCAAGCGCGGTAGCGTCCAAGCAGGCGCGGTGGCGTCCAACCAGGCGCGGAAGCGTCCAAGCAGGCGCGGTAGCGTCCAAGCAGGCGCGGAAACGTCCAAGCAGGCGCGGAAGCATGCAAGAAGGCGCAGAAGAGTCCAAGAAGGCGCGGAAGCGTCCAAGAAGTCGCGGAAGCGTCCAAGCAAGCGCGGTAGCGTCCAAGCGGTCGCGAGAGCGTACAAGCAGGCGCGGTAGCGTCCAAGCAGGCGCGGAAACGTCCAAGCAGGCGCGGTAGCGTCCAAGCAGGCGCAGAAGCGTCCAAGCAGGCGCAGTAGTGTCCAAGCAGGCGCGGAAACGTCCAAGCAGGCGCGGAAGCATGCAAGAAGGCGCAGAAGAGTCCAAGCAGGCGCGGAAGCGTCCAAGCAGTCGCGGAAGCGTCCAAGCAGGCGTGGTAGCGTCCAAGCAGGCGCGGAAACGTCCAAGCAGGCGCGGAAGCATGCAAGAAGACGCAGAAGAGTCCAAGCAGGCGCGGAAGCTTCCAAGCAGACAAGGAAGCGTCCAAGCAAGCGCGGAAGCATGCAAGAAGACGCAGAAGAGTCCAAGCAGGCGCGGTAGCGTCCAAGCAGGCGCAGTAGCGTCCAAGCAGGCGCGGAAGCGTCCAAGCAGGCGCAGTAGCGTCCAAGCAGGCGCGGAAACGTCCAAGCAGGCGCGGAAGCATGCAAGAAGGCGCAGAAGAGTCCAAGCAGGCGCGGTAGCGTCCAAGCAGGCGCGGAAACGTCCAAGCAGGCGCGGAAGCATGCAAGAAGTCGCAGAACAGTCCAAGCAGTCGCGGAAGCGTCCAAGCAGGCGCGGTAGCGTCCAAGCAGGCGCGGAAACGTCCAAGCAGGCGCGGAAGCATGCAAGAAGTCGCAGAACAGTCCAAGCAGGCGCGGAAGCGTCCAAGCAGTCGCGGAAGCGTCCAAGCAGGCGCGGAAACGTCCAAGTAGCCGCGGAAGCATGCAAGAAGGCGCGGAAGTGTCCAAGCAGGCGCGGTAGCGTCCAAGCAGGCGCAGAAGAGTCCAAACAGGCGCAGATGTGTCCAAGCAGGCGCGCAAGCGTCCAAGCAGCAGGGTAAACATGCAAGCAGCCCGGTGGCGTCCAACCAGGCGCGGAAGCGTCCAAGCAGGCGCGGTAGCGTCCAAGCAGGCGCGGAAACGTCCAAGCAGACGCGGCAGCATGCAAGAAGGCGCAGAAGAGTCCAAGCAGGCGCGGAAGCGTCCAAGCAGTCGCGGAAAAGTCCAAGCAAGCGCGGTAGCGTCCAAGCGGTCGCGAAAGCGTACAAGCAGGCGCGGTAGCGTCCAAGCAGGCGCGGAAACGTCCAAGCAGGCGCGGAAACGTCCAAGTAGGCGCGGAAGCATGCAAGAAGGCGCGGAAGTGTCCAAGCAGGCGCGGTAGCGTCCAAGCAGGCGCAGAAGCGTCCAAGCAGGCGCAGTAGCGTCCAAGCAGGCGCGGAAACGTCCAAGCAGGCGCGGAAGCATGCAAGAAGGCGCAGAAGCGTCCAAGCAGTCGCGGAAGCGTCCAAGCAGGCGCGGTAGCGTCCAAGCAGGCGCGGAAACGTCCAAGCAGGCGCGGAAGCATGCAAGAAGACGCAGAAGAGTCAAAGCAGGCGCGGAAGCGTCCAAGCAGGCGCAGTAGCGTCCAAGCAGGCGCGGAAACGTCCAAGCAGGCGCGGAAGCATGCAAGAAGGCGCAGAAGAGTCCAAGCAGGCGCGGTGGCGTCCAACCAGGCGCGGAAGCGTCCAAGCAGGCGCGGTAGCGTCCAAGCAGGCGCGGAAACGTCCAAGCAGGCGCGGAAGCATGCAAGAAGGCGCAGAAGAGTCCAAGAAGGCGCGGAAGCGTCCAAGAAGTCGCGGAAGCGTCCAAGCAAGCGCGGTAGCGTCCAAGCGGTCGCGAGAGCGTACAAGCAGGCGCGGTAGCGTCCAAGCAGGCGCGGAAACGTCCAAGCAGGCGCGGTAGCGTCCAAGCAGGCGCAGAAGCGTCCAAGCAGGCGCAGTAGTGTCCAAGCAGGCGCGGAAACGTCCAAGCAGGCGCGGAAGCATGCAAGAAGGCGCAGAAGAGTCCAAGCAGGCGCGGAAGCGTCCAAGCAGTCGCGGAAGGGTCCAAGCAGGCGTGGTAGCGTCCAAGCAGGCGCGGAAACGTCCAAGCAGGCGCGGAAGCATGCAAGAAGACGCAGAAGAGTCAAAGCAGGCGCGGAAGCGTCCAAGCAGGCGCAGTAGCGTCCAAGCAGGCGCGGAAACGTCCAAGCAGGCGCGGAAGCATGCAAGAAGGCGCAGAAGAGTCCAAGCAGGCGCGGAAGCGTCCAAGCAGTCGCGGAAGCGTCCAAGCAGGCGCGGAAGCATGCAAGAAGACGCAGAAGAGTCCAAGCAGGCGCGGAAGCGTCCAAGCAGTCGCGGAAGCGTCCAAGCAGGCGCGGAAGCATGCAAGAAGACGCAGAAGAGTCCAAGCAGACGCAGTAGCGTCCAAGCAGGCGCAGTAGCGTCCAAGCAGGCGCGGAAGCGTCCAAGCAGGCGCAGTAGCGTCCAAGCAGGCGCGGAAACGTCCAAGCAGGCGCGGAAGCATGCAAGAAGGCGCAGAAGAGTCCAACCAGGCGCGGAAGCGTCCAAGCAGTCGCGGAAGCGTCCAAGCAGGCGCGATAGCGTCCAAGCAGACGCGGAAGCGTCCAAGCAGGCGCGGTAGCGTCCAAGCAGGCGCGGAAACGTCCAAGCAGACGCGGAAGCATGTAAGAAGGCGCAGAAGAGTCCAAGCAGGCGCGGAAGCGTCCAAGCAGTCGCGGAAGCGTCCAAGCAGGCGCGGAAGAGTCCAAGCAGGCGCGGAAGCGTCCAAACAGTCGCGGAAGCGTCCAAGCAGGCGCGATAGCGTCCAAGCAGACGCGGAAGCGTCCAAGCAGGCGCGGTAGCGTCCAAGCAGGCGCGGAAACGTCCAAGCAGGCGCGGAAGCATGTAAGAAGGCGCAGAAGAGTCCAAGCAGGCGCGGAAGCGTCCAAGCAGTCGCGGAAGCGTCCAAGCAGGCGCGGTAGCGTCCAAGCAGTCGCGGAAACGTCCAAGCAGGCGCGGAAGAATGCAAGAAGGCGCAGAAGAGTCCAAGCAGGCGCGGAAGCGTCCAAGCAGGCGGGGAAGCATGCAAGCAGGCGCGGAAGCGTCCAAGCAGGCGCGGAAACGTCCAAGTGGGCGCGGCAGCATGCAAGAAGTCGCAGAAGAGTCCAAGCAGGCGCGGAAGCGTCCAAGCAGGCGGGGAAGCATGCAAGAAGGTGCGGAAGCGTCCAAGCAGGCGCGGTATCTTCCAAGCAGGCGCGGAAACGTCCAAGCAGGCGCGGAAGCATGCAAGAAGGCGCAGAAGAGTCCAAGCAGTCGCGGAAGAGTCCAAGCAGTCGCGGAAGCGTACAAGAAAGCGCGGTAGCGTCCAAGCAGGCGCGGAAACGTCCAAGCAGGCGCGGTAGCGTCCAAGCAGGCGCGGAAACGTCCAAGCAGGCGCGGAAGCATGCAAGAAGACGCAGAAGAGTCCAAGCAGGCGCGGTAGCGTCCAAGCGGTCGCGGAAGCGTACAAGCAGGCGCGGTAGCGTCCAAGCAGGCGCGGAAACGTCCAAGCAGGCGCGGAAGCATGCAAGAAGGCGCGGAAGCGTCCAAGCAGGCGCGGTAGCGTCCAAGCAGTCGCGGAAACGTCCAAGCAGGCGCGGAAGCATGCAAGAAGGCGCAGAAGAGTCCAACCAGGCGCGGAAGCGTCCAAGGAGTCGCGGAAGCGTCCAAGCAGGCGCGGAAGAGTCCAAGCAGGCGCGGAAGCGTCCAAACAGTCGCGGAAGCGTCCAAGCAGGCGCGATAGCGTCCAAGCAGGCGCGGAAGCGTCCAAGCAGGCGCAGTAGCGTCCAAGCAGGCGCGGAAACGTCCAAGCAGGCGCGGAAGCATGCAAGAAGGCGCAGAAGAGTCCAAGCAGGCGCGGAAGCGTCCAAGCAGTCGCGGAAGCGTCCAAGCAGGCGCGGAAGCATGCAAGAAGACGCAGAAGAGTCCAAGCAGGCGCGGTAGCGTCCAAGCAGGCGCAGTAGCGTCCAAGCAGGCGCGGAAGCGTCCAAGCAGGCGCAGTAGCGTCCAAGCAGGCGCGGAAACGTCCAAGCAGGCGCGGAAGCGTCCAAGCAGGCGCGGAAGCATGCAAGAAGTCGCAGAAGAGTCCAAGCAGGCGCGGAAGCTTCCAAGCAGACAAGGAAGCGTCCAAGCAAGCGCGGTAGCGTCCAAGCGGTCGCGAAAGCGTACAAGCAGGTGCGGTAGCGTCCAAGCAGGCGCAGAAACGTCCAAGCAGGCGCGGAAACGTCCAAGTAGGCGCGGAAGCATGCAAGAAGGCGCGGAAGTGTCCAAGCAGGCGCGGTAGCGTCCAAGCAGGCGCAGAAGAGTCCAAACAGGCGCAGAAGTGTCCAAGCAGGCGCGCAAGCGTCCAAGCAGCCGGGGAAACATGCAAGCAGGCGCGGTAGCGTCCAACCAGGCGCGGAAGCGTCCAAGCAGTCGCGGAAGCGTCCAAGCAGGCGCGATAGCGTCCAAGCAGACGCGGAAGCGTCCAAGCAGGCGCGGTAGCGTCCAAGCAGGCGCGGAAACGTCCAAGCAGGCGCGGAAGCATGCAAGAAGGCGCAGAAGAGTCCAAGCAGGCGCGGAAGCGTCCAAGCAGTCGCGGAAGTGTCCAAGCAGGTGCGGTAGCGTCCAAGCAGGCGCGGAAACGTCCAAGCAGGCGCGGAAGCATGCAAGAAGACGCAGAAGAGTCCAAGCAGGCGCGGAAGCGTCCAGGCAGGCGCGGTAACGTCCAAGCAAGCGCGGAAACGTCCAAGCAGGCGCGGAAGCATGCAAGAAGACGCAGAAGAGTCCAAGCAGGCGCGGAAGCGTCCAAGCAGGCGCGGAAGCGTCCAAGCAGGCGCGGAAGCATGCAAGAAGACGCAGAAAAGTCCAAGCAGGCGCGGAAGCGTCCAAGCAGTCGCGGAAGCGTCCAAGCAGGTGCGGTAGCGTCCAAGCAGGCGCGGAAACGTCCAACCAGGCGCGGAATCATGCAAGAAGACGCAGAAGAGTCCAAGCAGGCGCGGAAGCGTCCAAGCAGGCGCGGAAGCATGCAAGAAGGAGCAGAAGAGTCCAAGCAGGCGCGGTAGCGTCCAAGCAGTCGCGGAAGCGTCCAAGCAGGCAGGGAAGCATGCAAGAAGACGCAGAAGAGTCCAAGCAGGCGCGGAAGCGTCCAAGCAGGCGGGGAAGCATGCAAGCAGGTGCGAAAGCGTCCAAGCAGGCGCGGAAACGTCCAAGTAGGCGCCGAAGCATGCAGGAAGGTGCGGAAGCGTCCAAGCAGGCGCGGTAGCGTCCAAGCAGGCGCGGTAGCGTCCAAGAAGGCGCGGAGACGTCCAAGCAGGCGCGGAAGCATGCAAGAAGACGCAGAAGAGTCCAAGCAGGCGCGGAAGCGTCCAAGCAGGCGCGGAAGCATGCAAGAAGACGCAGAAGAGTCCATGCAGGCGCGGAAGCGTCCAAGCAGGCACGGAAGCATGCAAGAAGGAGCAGAATAGTCCAAGCAGGCGCGGTAGCGTCCAAGCAGTCGCGGAAGCGTCCAAGCAGGCAGGGAAGCATGCAAGAAGACGCAGAAGAGTCCAAGCAGGCGCGGAAGCGTCCAAGCAGGCGGGGAAGCATGCAAGCAGGCGCGGAAGCGTCCAAGCAGACGCGGAAACGTCCAAGTAGGCGCCGAAGCATGCAAGAAGGTGCGGAAGCGTCCAAGCAGGCGCGGTAGCGTCCAAGCAGGCGCGGAAACGTCCAAGCAGGCGCGGAAGCATGCAAGAAGACGCAGAGGAGTCCAAGCAGGCGCGGAAGCATCCAAGCAGTCGCGGAAGCGTCCAAGCAGGCTCGGTAGCGTCCAAGCAGGCGCGGAAACGTCCAAGTAGGCACGGCAGCATGCAAGAAGGCGCAGAAGAATCCAAGCAGGCGCGGAAGCGTCCAAGCAGGCGGGGAAGCATGCAAGCAGGCGCGGAAGCGTCCAAGCAGGCGCGGTAGCGTCCAAGCAGGCGCGGAAACGTCCAAGCAGGCGCGGAAGCATGCAAGAAGGCGCGGAAGCGTCCAAGCAGGCGCGGTAGCGTCCAAGCAGTCGCGGAAGCGTCCAAGCAGTCGCGGAAGCGTCCAAGCAGGCGGGGAAGCATGCAAGCAGGCGCGGAAGCATCCAAGCAGGCGCGGAAACGCCCAAGTAGGCGCGGTAGCGTCCAACCAGGCGCGGAAGCGTCCAAGCAGGCGCAGAAGTGTCCAAGCAGGCGCGGAATCGTCCAAGCAGTCGCGGAAGCGTCCAAGCAGGCGCGGTAGCGTCCAACCAGGCGCGGAAGCGTCCAAGCAGGCGCGGAAACGTCCAAGCAGGCGCGGAAGCGTCCAACCAGGCGCGGAAGCGTCCAAGCAGGCGCGGAAGCGTCCAAGCAGGCGCGGTAGCGTCCAAGCAGGCGCGGAAACGCCCGAGGAGGCGCGGAAGCATGCAAGCAGGCGCGGAAGCGTCCAAGCAGGCGCGGAAGCATCCATACATGCGCAGAAGCGTCCAAGCAGGCGCGGAAGCGTCCAAGCAGGCGCGGAAACGTCGAAGCAGGTGCGGAAGCATGCAAGAAGGCGCAGAAGAGTCCAATCAGGCGCGGAAGCGTCCAAGCAGGCGCGGAAGAGTGCAAGCAGGCGCGGAAGCGTCCAAGCAGGCGCGGAAGCATGCAAGAAGGCGCAAAGAATCCAAGCAGGCGCGAAACCGTCCAAGCAGGCGCAGAACCGTGCAAGAAGGCGCAGAAGCGTCCAAGCAGACGCGGAAGCATCCATACATGCGCAGAAGCGTCCATGCAGGCGCGGAAGCGTCCAAGCAGGCGCGGATCCGTGCAAGCAGGCGCGGAAACGTCCAAGCAGGCGCGGAAGAGTCAAAGCAGGCGCCGAAGCGTCTAAGCAGGCGCAGAACCGTGCAAGCAGGCGCGGAAGCGTCCAAGCAGACGCGAAACCGTCCAAGCAGGCGCGGAACCGTGCAAGAAGGCGCAGAAGCGTCCAAGCACGCGCGGAAGCATCCATACATGCGCAGAAGCGTCCTAGCAGGCGCGGAAGTGTCCAAGCAGGCGCGGATCCGTGCAAGCAGGCGCGGAATCGTCCAAGCAGGCGCGGAGGCGTCCAAGCAGGCGCGGAAGCGTCCAAGCAGGCGCGGAAGCGCCCAAGCAGTCGCGGAAGCGTGCAAGCAAGCGCGGAAGCGTCCGAGCAGGCGAGGAAGCAAGCAAGCAGGCGCGGAAGCGTCCAAGCAGGCGCGGAAACGTCCAAGTAGGCGCGGAAGCATGCAAGAAGGCGCAGAAGAGTCCAAGCAGGCGCGAAAACGTCCAAGTAGGCGCGGAAGAGTCCAAGCAGGCGCGGAAGCGTCCAAGCAGGCGCGGAAGCGTCCAAGCAGGCGCGGAAGCATGCAAGAAGGCACCGAAGCGTCCAAGCAGGCGCGGAAGCGTCCCAGCAGGCGCGGAAGAGACCAAGCAGGCGCGGAAGCGTCCTGGCAGGCGCGGAAGTGTCCAAGCAGGCGCGGATCCGTGCAAGCAGGCGCGGAAGCGTCCAAGCAGGCGCGGAGGCGTCCAAGCAGGCGCGGAAGCGTCCAAGCAGGCGCGGAAGCGCCCAAGCAGTCGCGGAAGTGTGCAAGCAGGCGCGGAAGCATGCAAGCAGGCGCGGAAGCGTCCAAGCAGGCGCGGAAGCGTCCAAGCAGGCGCGGTAGCGTCCAAGCAGGAGCGGAAGCGTCCAAGCAGGGGCGGAAGCGTCCAAGCAGGCGCGGAAGCGTCCAAGCAGACGCGGAAGCGTCCAAGCAGGCGCGGAAGCGTGCAAGCAGGCGCGGAAGCGTGCAAGCAGGCGCGGAAGCGTCCAAGCATGCGTGGAAGAGTCCAAGCAGGCGCGGAAACGTCCAAGCATGCGCGGAAGAGTAAAAGCAGGCGCGGAAGCGTCCAAGCAACCGCTGAAGCGTCCAAGCTGGCGCGGTAGCGTCCAAGCAGGAGCGGAAACGTACAAGCAGGCGCGGAAGCGTCCAAGCAGTCGCGGAAGCGTCCAAGCAGGCGCGGTAACGTCCAAGCAGGCGCGGAAACGTCCAAGCAGGCGCGGAAGCATGCAAGAAGGCGCAGAATAGTCCAAGCAGGCGCGGAAGCATGCAAGCAGGCGCGGAAGCATGCAAGAAGGCGCAGAAGAGTCCAAGCAGGCGTGGAAGCGTCCAAGCAGGCGCGGAAGCGTCCAAGCAGGCGCGGAAGCGTCCAAGCAGGCGCGGCAGCGTCTAAGCAGGCGCGGAAGCGTCCAAGCAGTCGCGGAAGCGTCCAAGCAGGCGCGGTAGCGTCCAAACAGGCGCGGAAACGTCCAAGCAGGCGCGGAAGAGTCAAAGCAGGCGCGGAAGCGTCTAAGCAGGCGCGTAAGCGTCCAAGCAGGCGGGGAAGCATGCAAGCAGGCGCGGAAGCATCCAAGCAGGCGCGGAAGCATGCAAGCAGGCGCGGAAGCATGCAAGAAGACGCAGAAGAGTCCAAGCGGGCGCGGAAGCGTCCGAGCAGGCGGGGAAGCATGCAAGCAGGCGTGGAAGCGTCCAAGCAGGAGCGTAAGCGTCCAAGCAGGCGCGGAAGCGTCCAAGAAGGCGCGGAAGCGTCCAAGCAGGCGGGGAAGCATGCAAGTAGGCGCGGAAGCGTCCAAGCAGGCGCGGTAGCGTCCAAGCAGTCGCGGAAACGGCCAAGCAGGCGCGGAAGCGTCCAAGCAGGCGCGAAACCGTCCAAGCATGCGCGGAACCGTGCAAGAAGGCGCAGAAACGTCCAAGCAGGCGCGGAAGCATCCATACATGCGCAGAAGCGTCCAAGCAGGCGCGGAAGCGTCCAAGCAGGCGCGGAAACGTCGAAGCAGGTGCGGAAGCATGCAAGAAGGCGCAGAAGAGTCCAAGGAGGCGCGGAAGCGTCCAAGCAGTCGCGGAAGCGTCCAAGCAGGCTCGGAAGCGTCCAAGCAGGCGCGGAAACGTCCAAGTAGGCGCGGAAGTGTACAAGCAGGCGAGGAAGCGTCCAAGCATGCGCGGAAGCGTCCAAGCAGGCGCTGAAGTGTCCAAGCAGGCGCGGAAGCGTCCAAGCATGCGCGGAAGCGTCCAAGCAGGCGCGGAAGCGTCCAAGCAGGCGCGGAAGCATGCAAGCAGGCGCGGAAGCATGCAAGAAGACGCAGAAGAGTCCAAGCAGGCGCGGAAGCGCCCGAGCAGGCGGGGAAGCATGCAAGCAGGCGCGGAAGCGTCCAAGCAGGCGCGGAAACGTCCAAGTAGGCGCGGAAACATGCAAGAAGGCGCGAAAGCGTCCAAGCAGGCGCGGAAGCGTCCAAGCAGGCACGGAAGCATACAAGCAGGCGCGGAAGCGTGCAACCAGGCGTGGAAGCGTCCAAGCAGGGGCGGAAGCGATCAAGCAGGCGCGGAACCGTGCAAGCAGGCGCGGAAGCGTCCAAGCAGGCGCGGTAGCGTCCAATCAGTCGCGGAAGCGTCCAAGCATGCGCGGAAGCGTCCAAGCAGGCTCGGAACCGTGCAAGCAGGCGCGAAAGCGTCCTAGCAGGCGCGGAAGCGTGCAAGCAGGCGCGGAAGCATGCAAGCAGGCGCGGAAGCGTCCAAGCAGGCGCGTAAGCGTCCAAGCAGGCGGGGAAGCATGCAAGCAGGCGCGGAAGCGTCCAAGCAGGCGCGGAAACGTCCAAGTAGGCGAGGAAACATGCATGAAGGCCCGGAAGCGTCCAAGCAGGCGCGGTAGCGTCCAAGCAGGCTCGGAACCGTGCAAGCAGGCGCGAAAGCGTCCTAGCAGGCGCGGAAGCATGCAAGCAGGCGCGGAAGCATGCAAGCAGGCGCGGAAGCATGAAAGAAGACGCAGAAGAGTCCAAGCAGGCGCGGAAGCGTCCGAGCAGGCGGGGTAGCATGCAAGCAGGCGCGGAAGCGTCCAAGCAGGCGCGGAAACGTCCAAGTAGGCGCGGAAACATGCAAGAAGGCGCGAAAGCGTCCAAGCAGGCGCGGAAGCGTCCAAGCAGGCGCGGAAGCATACAAGCAGGCGCGGAAGCGTGCAACCAGGCGTGGAAGCGTCCAAGCAGGGGCGGAAGCGTCCAAACAGGCGCGGAAGCGTCCAAGCAGGCGCGGAAACGTCGAAGCAGGTGCGGAAGCATGCAAGAAGGCGCAGAAGAGTCCAAGCAGGCGCGGAAGCGTCCAAGCAGGCGCGGAAGAGTGCAAGCAGGCGCGGAAGCGTCCAAGCAGGCGCGGAAGCGTCCAAGCAGGCGCGGTAGCGTCCAACCAGGCGCGGAAGCGTCCAAGCAGGCGCGGAAACGTCCAAGCAGGCGCGGTAGCGTCCAACCAGGCGCGGAAGCGTCCAAGCAGGCGCGGAAACGTCCAAGCAGGCGCGGAAGCGTCCAACCAGGCGCGGAAGCGTCCAAGCAGGCGCGGAAGCGTCCAAGCAGGCGCGGTAGCGTCCAAGCAGGCGCGGAAACGCCCGAGGAGGCGCGGAAGCATGCAAGCAGGCGCGGAAGCGTCCAAGCAGGCGCGGAAGCATCCATACATGCGCAGAAGCGTCCAAGCAGGCGCGGAAGCGTCCAAGCAGGCGCGGAAACGTCGAAGCAGGTGCGGAAGCATGCAAGAAGGCGCAGAAGAGTCCAATCAGGCGCGGAAGCGTCCAAGCAGGCGCGGAAGAGTGCAAGCAGGCGCGGAAGCGTCCAAGCAGGCGCGGAAGCATGCAAGAAGGCGCAAAGAATCCAAGCAGGCGCGAAACCGTCCAAGCAGGCGCAGAACCGTGCAAGAAGGCGCAGAAGCGTCCAAGCAGACGCGGAAGCATCCATACATGCGCAGAAGCGTCCATGCAGGCGCGGAAGCGTCCAAGCAGGCGCGGATCCGTGCAAGCAGGCGCGGAAACGTCCAAGCAGGCGCGGAAGAGTCAAAGCAGGCGCCGAAGCGTCTAAGCAGGCGCAGAACCGTGCAAGCAGGCGCGGAAGCGTCCAAGCAGACGCGAAACCGTCCAAGCAGGCGCGGAACCGTGCAAGAAGGCGCAGAAGCGTCCAAGCACGCGCGGAAGCATCCATACATGCGCAGAAGCGTCCTAGCAGGCGCGGAAGTGTCCAAGCAGGCGCGGATCCGTGCAAGCAGGCGCGGAATCGTCCAAGCAGGCGCGGAGGCGTCCAAGCAGGCGCGGAAGCGTCCAAGCAGGCGCGGAAGCGCCCAAGCAGTCGCGGAAGCGTGCAAGCAAGCGCGGAAGCGTCCGAGCAGGCGAGGAAGCAAGCAAGCAGGCGCGGAAGCGTCCAAGCAGGCGCGGAAACGTCCAAGTAGGCGCGGAAGCATGCAAGAAGGCGCAGAAGAGTCCAAGCAGGCGCGAAAACGTCCAAGTAGGCGCGGAAGAGTCCAAGCAGGCGCGGAAGCGTCCAAGCAGGCGCGGAAGCGTCCAAGCAGGCGCGGAAGCATGCAAGAAGGCACCGAAGCGTCCAAGCAGGCGCGGAAGCGTCCCAGCAGGCGCGGAAGAGACCAAGCAGGCGCGGAAGCGTCCTGGCAGGCGCGGAAGTGTCCAAGCAGGCGCGGATCCGTGCAAGCAGGCGCGGAAGCGTCCAAGCAGGCGCGGAGGCGTCCAAGCAGGCGCGGAAGCGTCCAAGCAGGCGCGGAAGCGCCCAAGCAGTCGCGGAAGTGTGCAAGCAGGCGCGGAAGCATGCAAGCAGGCGCGGAAGCGTCCAAGCAGGCGCGGAAGCGTCCAAGCAGGCGCGGTAGCGTCCAAGCAGGAGCGGAAGCGTCCAAGCAGGGGCGGAAGCGTCCAAGCAGGCGCGGAAGCGTCCAAGCAGACGCGGAAGCGTCCAAGCAGGCGCGGAAGCGTGCAAGCAGGCGCGGAAGCGTGCAAGCAGGCGCGGAAGCGTCCAAGCATGCGTGGAAGAGTCCAAGCAGGCGCGGAAACGTCCAAGCATGCGCGGAAGAGTAAAAGCAGGCGCGGAAGCGTCCAAGCAACCGCTGAAGCGTCCAAGCTGGCGCGGTAGCGTCCAAGCAGGAGCGGAAACGTACAAGCAGGCGCGGAAGCGTCCAAGCAGTCGCGGAAGCGTCCAAGCAGGCGCGGTAACGTCCAAGCAGGCGCGGAAACGTCCAAGCAGGCGCGGAAGCATGCAAGAAGGCGCAGAATAGTCCAAGCAGGCGCGGAAGCATGCAAGCAGGCGCGGAAGCATGCAAGAAGGCGCAGAAGAGTCCAAGCAGGCGTGGAAGCGTCCAAGCAGGCGCGGAAGCGTCCAAGCAGGCGCGGAAGCGTCCAAGCAGGCGCGGCAGCGTCTAAGCAGGCGCGGAAGCGTCCAAGCAGTCGCGGAAGCGTCCAAGCAGGCGCGGTAGCGTCCAAACAGGCGCGGAAACGTCCAAGCAGGCGCGGAAGAGTCAAAGCAGGCGCGGAAGCGTCTAAGCAGGCGCGTAAGCGTCCAAGCAGGCGGGGAAGCATGCAAGCAGGCGCGGAAGCATCCAAGCAGGCGCGGAAGCATGCAAGCAGGCGCGGAAGCATGCAAGAAGACGCAGAAGAGTCCAAGCGGGCGCGGAAGCGTCCGAGCAGGCGGGGAAGCATGCAAGCAGGCGTGGAAGCGTCCAAGCAGGAGCGTAAGCGTCCAAGCAGGCGCGGAAGCGTCCAAGAAGGCGCGGAAGCGTCCAAGCAGGCGGGGAAGCATGCAAGTAGGCGCGGAAGCGTCCAAGCAGGCGCGGTAGCGTCCAAGCAGTCGCGGAAACGGCCAAGCAGGCGCGGAAGCGTCCAAGCAGGCGCGAAACCGTCCAAGCATGCGCGGAACCGTGCAAGAAGGCGCAGAAACGTCCAAGCAGGCGCGGAAGCATCCATACATGCGCAGAAGCGTCCAAGCAGGCGCGGAAGCGTCCAAGCAGGCGCGGAAACGTCGAAGCAGGTGCGGAAGCATGCAAGAAGGCGCAGAAGAGTCCAAGGAGGCGCGGAAGCGTCCAAGCAGTCGCGGAAGCGTCCAAGCAGGCTCGGAAGCGTCCAAGCAGGCGCGGAAACGTCCAAGTAGGCGCGGAAGTGTACAAGCAGGCGAGGAAGCGTCCAAGCATGCGCGGAAGCGTCCAAGCAGGCGCTGAAGTGTCCAAGCAGGCGCGGAAGCGTCCAAGCATGCGCGGAAGCGTCCAAGCAGGCGCGGAAGCGTCCAAGCAGGCGCGGAAGCATGCAAGCAGGCGCGGAAGCATGCAAGAAGACGCAGAAGAGTCCAAGCAGGCGCGGAAGCGCCCGAGCAGGCGGGGAAGCATGCAAGCAGGCGCGGAAGCGTCCAAGCAGGCGCGGAAACGTCCAAGTAGGCGCGGAAACATGCAAGAAGGCGCGAAAGCGTCCAAGCAGGCGCGGAAGCGTCCAAGCAGGCACGGAAGCATACAAGCAGGCGCGGAAGCGTGCAACCAGGCGTGGAAGCGTCCAAGCAGGGGCGGAAGCGATCAAGCAGGCGCGGAACCGTGCAAGCAGGCGCGGAAGCGTCCAAGCAGGCGCGGTAGCGTCCAATCAGTCGCGGAAGCGTCCAAGCATGCGCGGAAGCGTCCAAGCAGGCTCGGAACCGTGCAAGCAGGCGCGAAAGCGTCCTAGCAGGCGCGGAAGCGTGCAAGCAGGCGCGGAAGCATGCAAGCAGGCGCGGAAGCGTCCAAGCAGGCGCGTAAGCGTCCAAGCAGGCGGGGAAGCATGCAAGCAGGCGCGGAAGCGTCCAAGCAGGCGCGGAAACGTCCAAGTAGGCGAGGAAACATGCATGAAGGCCCGGAAGCGTCCAAGCAGGCGCGGTAGCGTCCAAGCAGGCTCGGAACCGTGCAAGCAGGCGCGAAAGCGTCCTAGCAGGCGCGGAAGCATGCAAGCAGGCGCGGAAGCATGCAAGCAGGCGCGGAAGCATGAAAGAAGACGCAGAAGAGTCCAAGCAGGCGCGGAAGCGTCCGAGCAGGCGGGGTAGCATGCAAGCAGGCGCGGAAGCGTCCAAGCAGGCGCGGAAACGTCCAAGTAGGCGCGGAAACATGCAAGAAGGCGCGAAAGCGTCCAAGCAGGCGCGGAAGCGTCCAAGCAGGCGCGGAAGCATACAAGCAGGCGCGGAAGCGTGCAACCAGGCGTGGAAGCGTCCAAGCAGGGGCGGAAGCGTCCAAACAGGCGCGGAAGCGTCCAAGCAGGCGCGGAAACGTCGAAGCAGGTGCGGAAGCATGCAAGAAGGCGCAGAAGAGTCCAAGCAGGCGCGGAAGCGTCCAAGCAGTCGCGGAAGCGTCCAAGCAGGCGCGGTAGCGTCCAACCAGGTGCGGAAGCGTCCAAGCAGGCGCGGAAGCATGCAAGAAGGCGCAAAGAATCCAAGCAGGCGCGGAAGCGTCCAAGCAGTCGCGGAAGCGTCCAAGCAGGCGCGGTAGCGTCCAAACAGGCGCGGAAACGTCCAAGCAGGCGCGGAAGAGTCAAAGCAGGCGCGGAAGCGTCTAAGCAGGCGCAGAACCGTGCAAGCAGGCGCGGAAGCGTCCAAGCAGGCGCGGTAGCGTCCAAGCAGGCGCGGAAACGTCGAAGCAGGTGCGGAAGCGTCCAAGCAGGCGCGAAACCGTCCAAGCAGGCGCGGAACCGTGCAAGAAGGCGCAGAAGCGTCCAAGCAGACGCGGAAGCATCCATACATGCGCACAAGCGTCCATGCAGGCGCGGAAACGTCCAAGCAGTCGCGGAAGCATGCAAGAAGACGCAGAAGATTCCAAGCAGGCGCGGAAGCGTCCAAGCAGGCGCGGAAGAATACAAGCAGGCGCGGAAGCGTGCAACCAGGCGTGGAAGCGTCCAAGCAGGGGCGGAAGCGATCAAGCAGGCGCGGAACCGTGCAAGCAGGCGCGGAAGCGTCCAAGCAGGCGCGGTAGCGTCCAACCAGGCGCGGAAGCGTCCAAGCAGGCGTGGAAGCGTCCAAGCAGTCGCGGAAGCATGCAAGAAGACGCAGAGGAGTCCAAGCAGTCGCAGAAGAGTCCAAGCAGTCGCGGAAGCGTCCAAGCAGGCGCAGAAGAGTCCAAGCAGGCGCGGAAGCGTCCAAGCAGTCGCTGAAGCGTCCAAGCAGGCGCGGAAACGTCCAAGCAGGCGCGGAAGCATGCAAGAAGCCGCAGAAGAGTCCAAGCAGGCGCAGAAGAGTCCAAGCAGTCGCGGAAGCGTCCAAGCAGGCGCGGTAGCGTCCAAGCAGTCGCGAAAGCGTCCAAGCAGGCGCGGTAGCGTCCAAGCAGGCGCGGAAACGTCCAAGCAGGCGCGGAAGCATGCAAGAAGACGCAGAAGAGTCCAAGCAGGCGCGACAGCATCCAAGCTGGCGCGGAACCGTCCATGCAGGCGCGGAAGCATGCAAGAAGGCGCAGAAGAGTCCAAGCAGGCGCAGAAGAGTCCAAGCAGTCGCAGAAGAGTCCAAGCAGTCGCGGAAGCGTCCAAGCAGTCGCGGAAACGGCCAAGTAGGCGCGGAAGCATGCAAGAAGGCGCAGAAGAGTCCAAGCAGGCGCGGAAGCGTCCAAGCAGTCGCTGAAGCGTCCAAGCAGGGGCGGAAACGTCCAAGCAGGCGCGGAAGCATGCAAGAAGGCGCAGAAGAGTCCAAGCAGGCGCGAAAGCATCCAAGCTGGCGCGGAAAAGTCCAAGCAGGCGCGGAAGCATGCAAGAAGGCGCAGAAGAGTCCAAGCAGGCGCAGAAGCGTCCAAGCAGGCGCGGAAGCGTCCAAGCAGGCGCGGAAACGTCCAAGCAGGCGCGGAAGCATGCAAGAAGACGCAGAAGAGTCCAAGCAGGCGCGGAAGCGTCCAAGCAGTCGCGGAAGCGTCCAAGCAGTCGCGGTAGCGTCCAACCAGGCGCGGAAACTTCCAAGTAGGCGCGGAAGCATGCAAGAAGGCGCAGAAGAGTCCAAGCAGGCGCGGCAGCGTCCAAGCAGGCGCGGAAACGTCCAAGCAGGCGCGGAAGCATGCAAGAAGACGCAGAAGAGTCCAAGCAGGCGCGGCAGCATCTAAGCAGGCGCGGAAGCGTCCAAGCAGTCGCGGAAGCGTCCAAGCAGGCGCGGAAGCGTCCATGCAGGCGCGGAAGCGTCCAAGCAGGCGCGGAAGCGTCCAAGCAGGCGCGGAAGCGTCCAAGCAGGCGCGGAAGCGTCCAAGCAGGCGCGGAAGCGTCCAAGCAGGCGCGGAAGCTTCCAAGCAGGCGCGGAAGCGTCCAAGCAGGCGCGGAAGCGTGCAACCAGGCGCGGAAGCGTCCAAGCAGGCGCGGAAGCGTCCAAGCAGGCGCGGAAGCGTCCAAGCAGCCGCTGAAGCGCGCAACCAGGCGCGGAAGCGTCCAAGCAGGCGCGGATCCGTGCAAGCAGGCGCGGAAGCGTGCAGCCAGGCGCAGAAGCGTCCAAGCAGGCGCGGATCCGTGCAAGCAGGCGCGGAAGCGTCCAAGCAGGCGCGGAAGCGTCCAAGCAGGCGCGGAAGCGTGCAACCAGGCGCGGAAGCGTCCAAGCAGGCGCGGAAGCGTCCAAGCAGGCGCGGAAGCGTCCAAGCAGCCGCTGAAGCGCGCAACCAGGCGCGGAAGCGTCCAAGCAGGCGCGGAAGCGCCCAAGCAGTCGCGGAAACGTCCAAGCAGGCGCGGAAGCATGCAAGAAGGCACAGAAGAGTCCAAGCAGGAGCGGAAGCGTCCAAGCAGACGCAGAAGCGTCCAAGCAGGCGCGGTAGCGTGCAAGCAGGCGCGGAAACGCCGAAGCAGGCGCGGAAGAGTCCAAGAAGGCGCGGAAGCGTCCAAGCAGGCGCGGAAGCGTCCAAGCAGGCGCGGAAGCATCCGAGCAGTCGCGGAAGCATCCAAGCAGGAGCGGTAGCATCCAAGCAGGCGCGGAAACGACCAAGCAGGCGCGGAAGAGTCCAAGCAGGCGCGGAAGCGTCCAAGGAGTCGCGGAAGCGTCCAAGCAGGCACGAAAGTGTCCAAGCAGGCGCGGAAACGTCCAAGCAGGCGCGGAAGCATGCAAGAAGGCGCAGAAGAGTCCAAGCAGGCGCAGAAGCGTCCAAGCAGGCGCGGAAGCGTCCAAGCAGGAGCGGTAGCGTCCAAGCAGTCGCGGAAGCGTCCAAGCAGGCGCGGTAGCGTCCAAGCAGGCGCGGAAACTTCCAAGTAGGCGCGGAAGCATGCAAGAAGGCGCAGAAGAGTCCAAGCAGGCGCGGAAGCGTCCAAGCAGGCGCGGTAGCGTCCAAGCAGGCGCGGAAACGTCCAAGCAGGCGCGGAAGCATGCAAGAAGGCGCAGAAGAGTCCAAGCAGTCGCGGAAGAGTCCAAGCAGTCGCGGAAGCGTACAAGAAAGCGCGGTAGCGTCCAAGCAGGCGCGGAAACGTCCAAGCAGGCGCGGTAGCGTCCAAGCAGGCGCGGAAACGTCCAAGCAGGCGCGGAAGCATGCAAGAAGACGCAGAAGAGTCCAAGCAGGCGCGGTAGCGTCCAAGCGGTCGCGGAAGCGTACAAGCAGGCGCGGTAGCGTCCAAGCAGGCGCGGAAACGTCCAAGCAGGCGCGGAAGCATGCAAGAAGGCGCGGAAGCGTCCAAGCAGGCGCGGTAGCGTCCAAGCAGTCGCGGAAACGTCCAAGCAGGCGCGGAAGCATGCAAGAAGGCGCAGAAGAGTCCAACCAGGCGCGGAAGCGTCCAAGCAGTCGCGGAAGCGTCCAAGCAGGCGCGGAAGAGTCCAAGCAGGCGCGGAAGCGTCCAAACAGTCGCGGAAGCATGCAAGAAGACGCAGAAGAGTCCAAGCAGGCGCGGTAGCGTCCAAGCAGGCGCAGTAGCGTCCAAGCAGGCGCGGAAGCGTCCAAGCAGTCGCGGAAGCGTCCAAGCAGGCGCGGAAGCATGCAAGAAGACGCAGAAGAGTCCAAGCAGGCGCGGTAGCGTCCAAGCAGGCGCAGTAGCGTCCAAGCAGGCGCGGAAGCGTCCAAGCAGGCGCAGTAGCGTCCAAGCAGGCGCGGAAACGTCCAAGCAGGCGCGGAAGCGTCCAAGCAGGCGCGGAAGCATGCAAGAAGTCGCAGAAGAGTCCAAGCAGGCGCGGAAGCTTCCAAGCAGACAAGGAAGCGTCCAAGCAAGCGCGGTAGCGTCCAAGCGGTCGCGAAAGCGTACAAGCAGGTGCGGTAGCGTCCAAGCAGGCGCAGAAACGTCCAAGCAGGCGCGGAAACGTCCAAGTAGGCGCGGAAGCATGCAAGAAGGCGCGGAAGTGTCCAAGCAGGCGCGGTAGCGTCCAAGCAGGCGCAGAAGAGTCCAAACAGGCGCAGAAGTGTCCAAGCAGGCGCGCAAGCGTCCAAGCAGCCGGGGAAACATGCAAGCAGGCGCGGTAGCGTCCAACCAGGCGCGGAAGCGTCCAAGCAGTCGCGGAAGCGTCCAAGCAGGCGCGATAGCGTCCAAGCAGACGCGGAAGCGTCCAAGCAGGCGCGGTAGCGTCCAAGCAGGCGCGGAAACGTCCAAGCAGGCGCGGAAGCATGCAAGAAGGCGCAGAAGAGTCCAAGCAGGCGCGGAAGCGTCCAAGCAGGCGCGGAAGCATGCAAGAAGACGCAGAAGTGTCCAAGCAGGCGCGGAAGCGTCCAAGCAGTCGCGGAAGCGTCCAAGCAGGCGCGGAAGCATGCAAGAAGACGCAGAAGAGTCCAAGCAGGCGCGGAAGCGTCCAAGCAGTCGCGGAAGCGTCCAAGCAGGCGCGGAAGCATGCAAGAAGACGCAGAAGAGTCCAAGCAGGCGCGGAAGCGTCCAGGCAGGCGCGGTAACGTCCAAGCAAGCGCGGAAACGTCCAAGCAGGCGCGGAAGCATGCAAGAAGACGCAGAAGAGTCCAAGCAGGCGCGGAAGCGTCCAAGCAGGCGCGGAAGCGTCCAAGCAGGCGCGGAAGCATGCAAGAAGACGCAGAAAAGTCCAAGCAGGCGCGGAAGCGTCCAAGCAGTCGCGGAAGCGTCCAAGCAGGTGCGGTAGCGTCCAAGCAGGCGCGGTAACGTCCAACCAGGCGCGGAATCATGCAAGAAGACGCAGAAGAGTCCAAGCAGGCGCGGAAGCGTCCAAGCAGGCGCGGAAGCATGCAAGAAGGAGCAGAAGAGTCCAAGCAGGCGCGGTAGCGTCCAAGCAGTCGCGGAAGCGTCCAAGCAGGCAGGGAAGCATGCAAGAAGACGCAGAAGAGTCCAAGCAGGCGCGGAAGCGTCCAAGCAGGCGGGGAAGCATGCAAGCAGGCGCGGAAGCGTCCAAGCAGGCGCGGAAACGTCCAAGTAGGCGCCGAAGCATGCAGGAAGTTGCGGAAGCGTCCAAGCAGGCGCGGTAGCGTCCAAGCAGGCGCGGTAGCGTCCAAGAAGGCGCGGAGACGTCCAAGCAGGCGCGGAAGCATGCAAGAAGACGCAGAAGAGTCCAAGCAGGCGCGGAAGCGTCCAAGCAGGCGCGGAAGCATGCAAGAAGACGCAGAAGAGTCCAAGCAGGCGCGGAAGCGTCCAAGCAGGCACGGAAGCATGCAAGAAGGAGCAGAATAGTCCAAGCAGGCGCGGTAGCGTCCAAGCAGTCGCGGAAGCGTCCAAGCAGGCAGGGAAGCATGCAAGAAGACGCAGAAGAGTCCAAGCAGGCGCGGAAGCGTCCAAGCAGGCGGGGAAGCATGCAAGCAGGCGCGGAAGCGTCCAAGCAGACGCGGAAACGTCCAAGTAGGCGCCGAAGCATGCAAGAAGGTGCGGAAGCGTCCAAGCAGGCGCGGTAGCGTCCAAGCAGGCGCGGAAACGTCCAAGCAGGCGCGGAAGCATGCAAGAAGACGCAGAGGAGTCCAAGCAGGCGCGGAAGCGTCCAAGCAGTCGCGGAAGCGTCCAAGCAGGTCGGTAGCGTCCAAGCAGGCGCGGAAACGTCCAAGTAGGCACGGCAGCATGCAAGAAGGCGCAGAAGAATCCAAGCAGGCGCGGAAGCGTCCAAGCAGGCGGGGAAGCATGCAAGCAGGCGCGGAAGCGTCCAAGCAGGCGCGGTAGCGTCCAAGCAGGCGCGGAAACGTCCAAGCAGGCGCGGAAGCATGCAAGAAGGCGCGGAAGCGTCCAAGCAGGCGCGGTAGCGTCCAAGCAGTCGCGGAAGCGTCCAAGCAGTCGCGGAAGCGTCCAAGCAGGCGGGGAAGCATGCAAGCAGGCGCGGAAGCATCCAAGCAGGCGCGGAAACGCCCAAGTAGGCGCGGTAGCGTCCAACCAGGCGCGGAAGCGTCCAAGCAGGCGCAGAAGTGTCCAAGCAGGCGCGGAATCGTCCAAGCAGTCGCGGAAGCGTCCAAGCAGGCGCGGTAGCGTCCAACCAGGCGCGGAAGCGTCCAAGCAGGCGCGGAAACGTCCAAGCAGGCGCGGAAGCGTCCAACCAGGCGCGGAAGCGTCCAAGCAGGCGCGGAAGCGTCCAAGCAGGCGCAGTAGCGTCCAAGCAGGCGCGGAAACGTCCGAGGAGGCGCGGAAGCATGCAAGCAGGCGCGGAAGCGTCCAAGCAGGCGCGGAAGCATCCATACATGCGCAGAAGCGTCCAAGCAGGCGCGGAAGCGTCCAAGCAGGCGCGGAAACGTCGAAGCAGGTGCGGAAGCATGCAAGAAGGCGCAGAAGAGTCCAATCAGGCGCGGAAGCGTCCAAGCAGGCGCGGAAGAGTGCAAGCAGGCGCGGAAGCGTCCAAGCAGGCGCGGAAGCATGCAAGAAGGCGCAAAGAATCCAAGCAGGCGCGGAAGCGTCCAAGCAGTCGCGGAAGCGTCCAAGCAGGCGCGGTAGCGTCCAAACAGGCGCGGAAACGTCCAAGCAGGCGCGGAAGAGTCAAAGCAGACGCGGAAGCGTCTAAGCAGGCGCAGAACCGTGCAAGCAGGCGCGGAAGCGTCCAAGCAGGCGCGGTAGCGTCCAAGCAGGCGCGGAAACGTCGAAGCAGGAGCGGAAGCGTCCAAGCAGGCGCGAAACCGTCCAAGCTGGCGCAGAACCCTGCAAGAAGGCGCAGAAGCGTCCAAGCAGACGCGGAAGCATCCATACATGCGCAGAAGCGTCCATGCAGGCGCGGAAGCGTCCAAGCAGGCGCGGATCCGTGCAAGCAGGCGCGGTAGCGTCCAAGCAGGAGCGGAAGCGTCCAAGCAGTCGCGGAAGCGTCCAAGCAGGCGAGGAAGCAAGCAAGCAGGCGCGGAAGCGTCCAAGCAGGCGCGGAAACGTCCAAGTAGGCGCGGAAGCATGCAAGAAGGCGCAGAAGAGTCCAAGCAGGCGCGAAAACGTCCAAGTAGGCGCGGAAGAGTCCAAGCAGGCGCGGAAGCGTCCAAGCAGGCGCGGAAGCGTCCAAGCAGGCGCGGAAGCGCCCAAGCAGTCGCGGAAGTGTGCAAGCAGGCGCGGAAGCGTCCGAGCAGGCGCGGAAGCGTCCAAGCAGTCGCGGAAGCGTCCAAGCAGGCGCGGAAACGTCCAAGCAGGCGCGGAAGCATGCAAGCAGGCGCGGAAGCGTCCAAGCAGGCGCGGAAGCGTCCAAGCAGGCGCGGTAGCGTCCAAGCAGGAGCGGAAGCGTCCAAGCAGGGGCGGAAGCGTCCAAGCAGGCGCGGAAGCGTCCAAGCAGACGCGGAAGCGTCCAAGCAGGCGCGGAAGCGTGCAAGCAGGCGCGGAAGCGTGCAAGCAGGCGCGGAAGCGTCCAAGCATGCGTGGAAGAGTCCAAGCAGGCGCGGAAACGTCCAAGCATGCGCGGAAGAGTAAAAGCAGGCGCGGAAGCGTCCAAGCAACCGCTGAAGCGTCCAAGCTGGCGCGGTAGCGTCCAAGCAGGAGCGGAAACGTACAAGCAGGCGCGGAAGCGTCCAAGCAGTCGCGGAAGCGTCCAAGCAGGCGCGGTAACGTCCAAGCAGGCGCGGAAACGTCCAAGCAGGCGCGGAAGCATGCAAGAAGGCGCAGAATAGTCCAAGCAGGCGCGGAAGCATGCAAGCAGGCGCGGAAGCATGCAAGAAGGCGCAGAAGAGTCCAAGCAGGCGTGGAAGCGTCCAAGCAGGCGCGGAAGCGTCCAAGCAGGCGCGGAAGCGTCCAAGCAGGCGCGGCAGCGTCTAAGCAGGCGCGGAAGCGTCCAAGCAGTCGCGGAAGCGTCCAAGCAGGCGCGGTAGCGTCCAAACAGGCGCGGAAACGTCCAAGCAGGCGCGGAAGAGTCAAAGCAGGCGCGGAAGCGTCTAAGCAGGCGCGTAAGCGTCCAAGCAGGCGGGGAAGCATGCAAGCAGGCGCGGAAGCATCCAAGCAGGCGCGGAAGCATGCAAGCAGGCGCGGAAGCATGCAAGAAGACGCAGAAGAGTCCAAGCAGGCGCGGAAGCGTCCGAGCAGGCGGGGAAGCATGCAAGCAGGCGTGGAAGCGTCCAAGCAGGAGCGTAAGCGTCCAAGCAGGCGCGGAAGCGTCCAAGAAGGCGCGGAAGCGTCCAAGCAGGCGGGGAAGCATGCAAGTAGGCGCGGAAGCGTCCAAGCAGGCGCGGTAGCGTCCAAGCAGTCGCGGAACCGGCGAAGCAGGCGCGGAAGCGTCCAAGCAGGCGCGAAACCGTCCAAGCATGCGCGGAACCGTGCAAGAAGGCGCAGAAACGTCCAAGCAGGCGCGGAAGCATCCATACATGCGCAGAAGCGTCCAAGCAGGCGCGGAAGCGTCCAAGCAGGCGCGGAAACGTCGAAGCAGGTGCGGAAGCATGCAAGAAGGCGCAGAAGAGTCCAAGGAGGCGCGGAAGCGTCCAAGCAGTCGCGGAAGCGTCCAAGCAGGCTCGGAAGCGTCCAAGCAGGCGCGGAAACGTCCAAGTAGGCGCGGAAGTGTACAAGCAGGCGAGGAAGCGTCCAAGCATGCGCGGAAGCGTCCAAGCAGGCGCTGAAGTGTCCAAGCAGGCGCGGAAGCGTCCAAGCATGCGCGGAAGCGTCCAAGCAGGCGCGGAAGCGTCCAAGCAGGCGCGGAAGCATGCAAGCAGGCGCGGAAGCATGCAAGAAGACGCAGAAGAGTCCAAGCAGGCGCGGAAGCGCCCGAGCAGGCGGGGAAGCATGCAAGCAGGCGCGGAAGCGTCCAAGCAGGCGCGGAAACGTCCAAGTAGGCGCGGAAACATGCAAGAAGGCGCGAAAGCGTCCAAGCAGGCGCGGAAGCGTCCAAGCAGGCACGGAAGCATACAAGCAGGCGCGGAAGCGTGCAACCAGGCGTGGAAGCGTCCAAGCAGGGGCGGAAGCGATCAAGCAGGCGCGGAACCGTGCAAGCAGGCGCGGAAGCGTCCAAGCAGGCGCGGTAGCGTCCAATCAGTCGCGGAAGCGTCCAAGCATGCGCGGAAGCGTCCAAGCAGGCTCGGAACCGTGCAAGCAGGCGCGAAAGCGTCCTAGCAGGCGCGGAAGCATGCAAGCAGGCGCGGAAGCATGCAAGCAGGCGCGGAAGCGTCCAAGCAGGCGCGTAAGCGTCCAAGCAGGCGGGGAAGCATGCAAGCAGGCGCGGAAGCGTCCAAGCAGGCGCGGAAACGTCCAAGTAGGCGAGGAAACATGCATGAAGGCCCGGAAGCGTCCAAGCAGGCGCGGTAGCGTCCAAGCAGGCTCGGAACCGTGCAAGCAGGCGCGGAAGCGTCCTAGCAGGCGCGGAAGCATGTAAGCAGGCGCGGAAGCATGCAAGCAGGCGCGGAAGCATGAAAGAAGACGCAGAAGAGTCCAAGCAGGCGCGGAAGCGTCCGAGCAGGCGGGGTAGCATGCAAGCAGGCGCGGAAGCGTCCAAGCAGGCGCGGAAACGTCCAAGTAGGCGCGGAAACATGCAAGAAGGCGCGAAAGCGTCCAAGCAGGCGCGGAAGCGTCCAAGCAGGCGCGGAAGCATACAAGCAGGCGCGGAAGCGTGCAACCAGGCGTGGAAGCGTCCAAGCAGGGGCGGAAGCGTCCAAACAGGCGCGGAAGCGTCCAAGCAGGCGCGGAAACGTCGAAGCAGGTGCGGAAGCATGCAAGAAGGCGCAGAAGAGTCCAAGCAGGCGCGGAAGCGTCCAAGCAGTCGCGGAAGCGTCCAAGCAGGCGCGGTAGCGTCCAACCAGGTGCGGAAGCGTCCAAGCAGGCGCGGAAGCATGCAAGAAGGCGCAAAGAATCCAAGCAGGCGCGGAAGCGTCCAAGCAGTCGCGGAAGCGTCCAAGCAGGCGCGGTAGCGTCCAAGCAGGCGCGGAAACGTCCAAGCAGGCGCGGAAGAGTCAAAGCAGGCGCGGAAGCGTCTAAGCAGGCGCAGAACCGTGCAAGCAGGCGCGGAAGCGTCCAAGCAGGCGCGGTAGCGTCCAAGCAGGCGCGGAAACGTCGAAGCAGGTGCGGAAGCGTCCAAGCAGGCGCGAAACCGTTCAAGCAGGCGCGGAAACGTCCAAGTAGGCGCGGAAGCATGCACGAAGGAGCAGAAGCGTCCAAGCAGGCGCGGTAGCGTCCAAGCAGGCGCAGAAGAGTCCAAACAGGCGCAGAAGTGTCTAAGCAGGCGCGGTAGCGTCCAAGCAGGCGCGAAACCGTCCAAGCAGGCGCGGAACCGTGCAAGAAGGCGCAGAAGCGTCCAAGCAGGCGCGGAAGCATCCATACATGCGCAGAAGCATCCAAGCAGGCGTGAAAGCGTCCAAGCTGGCTTTGAACCGTGCAAGCAGGCGGGGAAGCGTCCAAGCAGTCGCGGAAGTGTCCAAGCAGGCGCGGTAGCGTCCAAGCAGGCGCGGAAGCGTCCAAGCAGGCGCGGAAGCGTCCAAGCAGGCGCGGAAGCGTCCAAGCAGGCGTGGAAGAGTCCAAGCAGGCGCGGGAGCGTCCAAGCAGGCGTGAAAGCGTCCAAGCAGTCGCAGAAGCGTCCAAGCAGGCGCGGTAGCGTCCAAGCAGGCGCGGAAGCGTCCAAGCAGGCGCGGAAGCGTCCAAGCAGGCGCGGAAGCGTCCAAGCAGGCGTGGAAGAGTCCAAGCAGGCGCGGGTGCGTCCAAGCAGGCGTGAAAGCGTCCAAGCAGTCGCAGAAGCGTCCAAGCAGGCGCGGAAGCGTCCAATCAGGCGCGGAAGCGTCCAAGCAGGCGCGGACGCGTCCAAGCAGGCGCGGAAGCATACAAGCAGGCGCGGAAGCGTGCAACCAGGCGTGGAAGCGTCCAAGCAGGGGCGGAAGCGTCCAAGCAGGCGCGGAAGCGTCCAAGCAGGCGCGGAAACGTCGAAGCAGGTGCGGAAGCATGCAAGAAGGCGCAGAAGAGTCCAAGCAGGCGCGGAAGCGTCCAAGCAGTCGCGGAAGCGTCCAAGCAGGCGCGGAAGCGTCCAAGCAGGCGCGGAAACGTCGAAGCAGGTGCGGAAGCATGCAAGAAGGCGCAGAAGAGTCCAAGCAGGCGCGGAAGCGTGCAAGCAGGCGCGGAAGCGTCCAAGCAGGCGCGGAAGCATGCAAGAAGGCGCAAAGTATCCAAGCAGGCGCGGAAGCGTCCAAGCAGTCGCGGAAGCGTCCAAGCAGGCGCGTAGCGTCCAAACAGGCGCGGAAACGTCCAAGCAGGCGCGGAAGAGTCAAAGCAGGCGCGGAAGCGTCTAAGCAGGCGCAGAACCGTGCAAGCAGGCGCGGAAGCGTCCAAGCAGGCGCGGTAGCGTCCAAGCAGGCGCGGAAACGTCGAAGCAGGTGCGGAAGCGTCCAAGCAGGCGCGAAACCGTCCAAGCAGGCGCGGAACCGTGCAAGAAGGCGCAGAAGCGTCCAAGCAGACGCGGAAGCATCCATACATGCGCAGAAGCGTCCATGCAGGCGCGGAAGCGTCCAAGCAGGCGCGAAAACGTCGAAGCAGGTGCGGAAGCATGCAAGAAGGCGCAGAAGAGTCCAAGCAGGCGCGAAACCGTCCAAGCAGGCGCGGAACCGTGCAAGAAGGCGCAGAAGCGTCCAAGCAGGCGCGGAAGCATCCATACATGCGCAGAAGCGTCCAAGCAGGCGCGGAAGCGTCCAAGCAGGCGCGGAAACGTCGAAGCAGGTGCGGAAGCATGCAAGAAGGCGCAGAAGAGTCCAAGCAGGCGCGGAAGCGTCCAAGCAGCCGCGGAAGCGTCCAAGCAGGCGCGGAAGCATGCAAGAAGGCGCAGAAGAGTCCAATCAGGCGCGGAAGCGTCCAAGCAGGCGCGGAAGCGTGCAAGCAGGCGCGGAAGCGTCCAAG
Organism: Cerceris ruficornis; assembly: GCA_963989415.1. NCBI lineage: Eukaryota > Metazoa > Arthropoda > Insecta > Hymenoptera > Crabronidae > Cerceris > Cerceris ruficornis. The sequence continues at coordinate 64,686,722 of OZ022517.1, read as the reverse complement.
CAGGCGCGGAAGCATGCAAGAAGGCGCAAAGTATCCAAGCAGGCGCGGAAGCGTCCAAGCAGGCGCGGTAGCGTCCAAGCAGGCGCGGAAGCGTCGAAGCAGGTGCGGAAGCGTCCAAGCAGGCGCGGAAACGTCGAAGCAGGTGCGGAAGCATGCAAGAAGGCGCAGAAGAGTCCAAGCAGGCGCGGAAGCGTCCAAGCAGCCGCGGAAGCGTCCAAGCAGGCGCGGAAGCTTGCAAGAAGGCGCAGAAGAGTCCAATCAGGCGCGGAAGCGTCCAAGCAGGCGCGGAAGCGTGCAAGCTGGCGCGAAACCGTCCAAGCAGGCGCGGAACCGTGCAAGAAGGCGCAGAAGCGTCCAAGCAGGCGCGGAAGCATCCATACATGCGCAGAAGCATGCAAGCAGGCGCGGAAGCATGCAAGCAGGCGCGGAAGCATGCAAGAAGACGCAGAAGAGTCCAAGCAGGCGCGGAAGCGTCCGAGCAGGCGGGGAAGCATGCAAGCAGGCGTGGAAGCGTCCAAGCAGGAGCGTAAGCGTCCAAGCAGGCGCGGAAGCGTCCAAGAAGGCGCGGAAGCGTCCAAGCAGGCGGGGAAGCATGCAAGCAGGCGCGGAAGAGTCCAAGCAGGCGCGGAAGCGTCCAAGCAGGCGCGGAAACGTCCAAGTAGGCGCGGAAGCGTCCAAGCAGGCGTGGAAGCGTCCAAGCAGGAGCGTAAGCGTCCAAGCAGGCGCGGAAGCGTCCAAGAAGGCGCGGAAGCGTCCAAGCAGGCGCGGAAGCGTCCAAGAAGGCGCGGAAGCGTCCAAGCAGGCGGGGAAGCATGCAAGCAGGCGCGGAAGAGTCCAAGCAGGCGCGGAAGCGTCCAAGCAGGCGCGGAAACGTCCAAGTAGGCGCGGAAGCGTCCAAGCAGGCGTGGAAGCGTCCAAGCAGGAGCGTAAGCGTCCAAGCAGGCGCGGAAGCGTCCAAGAAGGCGCGGAAGCGTCCAAGCAGGCGCGGAAGCGTGCAAGCAGGCGCGGAAGCGTCCAAGCAGGCGCGGAAGCGTCCAAGCAGGCGCGGAAGCGTCCAAGCAGGCGCGGAAACGTCCAAGCATGCGCGGAAGCGTCCAAGCAGGCTCGGAACCGTGCAAGCAGGCGCGAAAGCGTCCTAGCAGGCGCGGAAGCATGCAAGCAGGCGCGGAAGCATGCAAGCAGGCGCGGAAGCGTCCAAGCAGGCGCGTAAGCGTCCAAGCAGGCGGGGAAGCATGCAAGCAGGCGCGGAAGCATCCAAGCAGGCGCGGAAACGTCCAAGTAGGCGAGGAAACATGCATGAAGGCCCGGAAGCGTCCAAGCAGGCGCGGTAGCGCCCAAGCAGGCTCGGAACCGTGCAAGCAGGGGCGGAAGCGTCCTAGCAGGCGCGGAAGCATGCAAGCAGGCGCGGAAGCATGCAAGCAGGCGCGGAAGCATGCAAGAAGACGCAGAAGAGTCCAAGCAGGCGCGGAAGCGTCCGAGCAGGCGGGGAAGCATGCAAGCAGGCGTGGAAGCGTCCAAGCAGGAGCGTAAGCGTCCAAGCAGGCGCGGAAGCGTCCAAGCAGTCGCGGAAGCGTCCAAGCAGGCGCGGAAGCGTCCAAGCAGGCGGGGAAGCATGCAAGCATGCGCGGAAGCGTCCAAGCAGGCGCGGAAGCGCCCAAGCAGGCGCGGTAGCGGCCAAGCTGGCGCGGAAGCGTCCAAGCAGGCGCGGAAACGTCCAAGCAGGCGCGGAAGCATGCAAGAAGACGCAGAAGAGTCCAAGCAGGCGCGGAAGCGTCCAAGCAGTCGCGGAAGCGTCCAAGCAGGCGCGGTAGCGTCCAAGCAGGCGCGGAAACGTCCAAGCAGGCGCAGGAGCATGCAAGAAGTCGCAGAAGAGTCCAAGCAGGCGCGGAAGAGTCCAAGCGGGCGCGGAAGTGTCCAAGCAGTCGCGGAAGCGTCCAAGCAAGCACGGTAGCGTCCAAGCGGTCGCGAAAGCGTACAAGCAGGCGCGGTAGCGACCAAGCAGTCGCGGAAACGTCCAAGCAGGCGCGGAAGAATGCAAGAAGGCGCAGAAGAGTCCAAGCAGGCGCGGAAGCGTCCAAGCAGGCGGGGAAGCATGCAAGCAGGCGCGGAAGCGTCCAAGCAGGCGCGGAAACGTCCAAGTGGGCGCGGCAGCATGCAAGAAGTCGCAGAAGAGTCCAAGCAGGCGCGGAAGCGTCCAAGCAGGCGGGGAAGCATGCAAGAAGGTGCGGAAGCGTCCAAGCAGGCGCGGTAGCTTCCAAGCAGGCGCGGAAACGTCCAAGCAGGCGCGGAAGCATGCAAGAAGGCGCAGAAGAGTCCAAGCAGTCGCGGAAGAGTCCAAGTAGTCGCGGAAGCGTACAAGAAAGCGCGGTAGCGTCCAAGCAGGCGCGGAAACGTCCAAGCAGGCGCGGTAGCGTCCAAGCAGGCGCGGAAACGTCCAAGCAGGCGCGGAAGCATGCAAGAAGACGCAGAAGAGTCCAAGCAGGCGCGGTAGCGTCCAAGCGGTCGCGGAAGCGTACAAGCAGGCGCGGTAGCGTCCAAGCAGGCGCGGAAACGTCCAAGCAGGCGCGGAAGCATGCAAGAAGGCGCGGAAGCGTCCAAGCAGGCGCGGTAGCGTCCAAGCAGTCGCGGAAACGTCCAAGCAGGCGCGGAAGCATGCAAGAAGGCGCAGAAGAGTCCAACCAGGCGCGGAAGCGTCCAAGCAGTCGCGGAAGCGTCCAAGCAGGCGCGGAAGAGTCCAAGCAGGCGCGGAAGCGTCCAAACAGTCGCGGAAGCGTCCAAGCAGGCGCGATAGCGTCCAAGCAGGCGCGGAAGCGTCCAAGCAGGCGCAGTAGCGTCCAAGCAGGCGCGGAAACGTCCAAGCAGGCGCGGAAGCATGCAAGAAGGCGCAGAAGAGTCCAAGCAGGCGCGGAAACGTCCAAGCAGGCGCGGAAGCATGCAAGAAGACGCAGAAGAGTCCAAGCAGGCGCGGTAGCGTCCAAGCGGTCGCGGAAGCGTACAAGCAGGCGCGGTAGCGTCCAAGCAGGCGCGGAAACGTCCAAGCAGGCGCGGAAGCATGCAAGAAGGCGCGGAAGCGTCCAAGCAGGCGCGGTAGCGTCCAAGCAGTCGCGGAAACGTCCAAGCAGGCGCGGAAGCATGCAAGAAGGCGCAGAAGAGTCCAACCAGGCGCGGAAGCGTCCAAGCAGTCGCGGAAGCGTCCAAGCAGGCGCGGAAGAGTCCAAGCAGGCGCGGAAGCGTCCAAACAGTCGCGGAAGCGTCCAAGCAGGCGCGATAGCGTCCAAGCAGGCGCGGAAGCGTCCAAGCAGGCGCGGAAGCATGCAAGAAGACGCAGAAGAGTCCAAGCAGGCGCGGAAGCGTCCAAGCAGTCGCGGAAGTGTCCAAGCAGGTGCGGTAGCGTCCAAGCAGGCGCGGAAACGTCCAAGCAGGCGCGGAAGCATGCAAGAAGACGCAGAAGAGTCCAAGCAGGCGCGGAAGCGTTCAGGCAGGCGCGGTAACGTCCAAGCAAGCGCGGAAACGTCCAAGCAGGCGCGGAAGCATGCAAGAAGACGCAGAAGAGTCCAAGCAGGCGCGGAAGCGTCCAAGCAGGCGCGGAAGCGTCCAAGCAGGCGCGGAAGCATGCAAGAAGACGCAGAAAAGTCCAAGCAGGCGCGGAAGCGTCCAAGCAGTCGCGGAAGCGTCCAAGCAGGTGCGGTAGCGTCCAAGCAGGCGCGGAAACGTCCAACCAGGCGCGGAATCATGCAAGAAGACGCAGAAGAGTCCAAGCAGGCGCGGAAGCGTCCAAGCAGGCGCGGAAGCATGCAAGAAGGAGCAGAAGAGTCCAAGCAGGCGCGGTAGCGTCCAAGCAGTCGCGGAAGCGTCCAAGCAGGCAGGGAAGCATGCAAGAAGACGCAGAAGAGTCCAAGCAGGCGCGGAAGCGTCCAAGCAGGCGGGGAAGCATGCAAGCAGGCGCGGAAGCGTCCAAGCAGGCGCGGAAACGTCCAAGTAGGCGCCGAAGCATGCAGGAAGGTGCGGAAGCGTCCAAGCAGGCGCGGTAGCGTCCAAGCAGGCGCGGAAACGTCCAAGCAGGCGCGGAAGCATGCAAGAAGACGCAGAGGAGTCCAAGCAGGCGCGGAAGCGTCCAAGCAGTCGCGGAAGCGTCCAAGCAGGCGCGGTAGCGTCCAAGCAGGCGCGGAAACGTCCAAGTAGCCACGGCAGCATGCAAGAAGGCGCAGAAGAATCCAAGCAGGCGCGGAAGCGTCCAAGCAGGCGGGGAAGCATGCAAGCAGGCGCGGAAGCGTCCAAGCAGGCGCGGTAGCGTCCAAGCATGCGCGGAAACGTCCAAGCAGGCGCGGAAGCATGCAAGAAGTCGCAGAAGAGTCCAAGCAGGCGCGGAAGAGTCCAAGCAGGCGCGGTAGCGTCCAAGAAGGCGCGGAGACGTCCAAGCAGGCGCGGAGACGTCCAAGCAGGCGCGGAAGCATGCAAGAAGACGCAGAAGAGTCCAAGCAGGCGCGGAAGCGTCCAAGCAGGCGCGGAAGCATGCAAGAAGACGCAGAAGAGTCCAAGCAGGCGCGGAAGCGTCCAAGCAGGCACGGAAGCATGCAAGAAGGAGCAGAATAGTCCAAGCAGGCGCGGTAGCGTCCAAGCAGTCGCGGAAGCGTCCAAGCAGGCAGGGAAGCATGCAAGAAGACGCAGAAGAGTCCAAGCAGGCGCGGAAGCGTCCAAGCAGACGCGGAAACGTCCAAGTAGGCGCCGAAGCATGCAAGAAGGTGCGGAAGCGTCCAAGCAGGCGCGGTAGCGTCCAAGCAGGCGCGGAAACGTCCAAGCAGGCGCGGAAGCATGCAAGAAGACGCAGAGGAGTCCAAGCAGGCGCGGAAGCGTCCAAGCAGTCGCGGAAGCGTCCAAGCAGGCTCGGTAGCGTCCAAGCAGGCGCGGAAACGTCCAAGTAGGCACGGCAGCATGCAAGAAGGCGCAGAAGAATCCAAGCAGGCGCGGAAGCGTCCAAGCAGGCGGGGAAGCATGCAAGCAGGCGCGGAAGCGTCCAAGCAGGCGCGGTAGCGTCCAAGCAGGCGCGGAAACGTCCAAGCAGGCGCGGAAGCATGCAAGAAGGCGCGGAAGCGTCCAAGCAGGCGCGGTAGCGTCCAAGCAGTCGCGGAAGCGTCCAAGCAGTCGCGGAAGCGTCCAAGCAGGCGGGGAAGCATGCAAGCAGGCGCGGAAGCATCCAAGCAGGCGCGGAAACGCCCAAGTAGGCGCGGTAGCGTCCAACCAGGCGCGGAAGCGTCCAAGCAGGCGCAGAAGTGTCCAAGCAGGCGCGGAATCGTCCAAGCAGTCGCGGAAGCGTCCAAGCAGGCGCGGTAGCGTCCAACCAGGCGCGGAAGCGTCCAAGCAGGCGCGGAAACGTCCAAGCAGGCGCGGAAGCGTCCAACCAGGCGCGGAAGCGTCCAAGCAGGCGCGGAAGCGTCCAAGCAGGCGCGGTAGCGTCCAAGCAGGCGCGGAAACGTCCGAGGAGGCGCGGAAGCATGCAAGCAGGCGCGGAAGCGTCCAAGCAGGCGCGGAAGCATCCATACATGCGCAGAAGCGTCCAAGCAGGCGCGGAAGCGTCCAAGCAGGCGCGGAAGCGTCCAAGCAGGCGCGGAAGAGTGCAAGCAGGCGCGGAAGCGTCCAAGCAGGCGCGGAAGCATGCAAGAAGGCGCAAAGAATCCAAGCAGGCGCGGAAGCGTCCAAGCAGTCGCGGAAGCGTCCAAGCAGGCGCGGTAGCGTCCAAACAGGCGCGGAAACGTCGAAGCAGGAGCGGAAGCGTCCAAGCAGGCGCGAAACCGTCCAAGCAGGCGCAGAACCGTGCAAGAAGGCGCAGAAGCGTCCAAGCAGACGCGGAAGCATCCATACATGCGCAGAAGCGTCCATGCAGGCGCGGAAGCGTCCAAGCAGGCGCGGATCCGTGCAAGCAGGCGCGGAAACGTCCAAGCAGGCGCGGAAGAGTCAAAGCAGGCGCGGAAGCGTCTAAGCAGGCGCAGAACCGTGCAAGCAGGCGCGGAAGCGTCCAAGCAGACGCGAAACCGTCCAAGCAGGCGCGGAACCGTGCAAGAAGGCGCAGAAGCGTCCAAGCAGGCGCGGAAGCATCCATACATGCGCAGAAGCGTCCTAGCAGGCGCGGAAGTGTCCAAGCAGGCGCGGATCCGTGCAAGCAGGCGCGGAATCGTCCAAGCAGGCATGGAGGCGTCCAAGCAGGCGCGGAAGCGTCCAAGCAGGCGCGGAAGCGCCCAAGCAGTCGCGGAAGCGTGCAAGCAAGCGCGGAAGCGTCCGAGCAGGCGAGGAAGCAAGCAAGCAGGCGCGGAAGCGTCCAAGCAGGCGCGGAAACGTCCAAGTAGGCGCGGAAGCATGCAAGAAGGCGCAGAAGAGTCCAAGCAGGCGCGAAAACGTCCAAGTAGGCGCGGAAGAGTCCAAGCAGGCGCGGAAGCGTCCAAGCAGGCGCGGAAGCGTCCAAGCAGGCGCGGAAGCATGCAAGAAGGCACCGAAGCGTCCAAGCAGGCGCGGAAGCGTCCCAGCAGGCGCGGAAGAGACCAAGCAGGCGCGGAAGCGTCCTGGCAGGCGCGGAAGTGTCCAAGCAGGCGCGGATCCGTGCAAGCAGGCGCGGAAGCGTCCAAGCAGGCGCGGAGGCGTCCAAGCAGGCGCGGAAGCGTCCAAGCAGGCGCGGAAGCGCCCAAGCAGTCGCGGAAGTGTGCAAGCAGGCGCGGAAGCGTCCGAGCAGGCGCGGAAGCGTCCAAGCAGTCGCGGAAGCGTCCAAGCAGGCGCGGAAACGTCCAAGCAGGCGCGGAAGCATGCAAGCAGGCGCGGAAGCGTCCAAGCAGGCGCGGAAGCGTCCAAGCAGGCGCGGTAGCGTCCAAGCAGGAGCGGAAGCGTCCAAGCAGGGGCGGAAGCGTCCAAGCAGGCGCGGAAGCGTCCAAGCAGACGCGGAAGCGTCCAAGCAGGCGCGGAAGCGTGCAAGCAGGCGCGGAAGCGTGCAAGCAGGCGCGGAAGCGTCCAAGCATGCGTGGAAGAGTCCAAGCAGGCGCGGAAACGTCCAAGCATGCGCGGAAGAGTAAAAGCAGGCGCGGAAGCGTCCAAGCAACCGCTGAAGCGTCCAAGCTGGCGCGGTAGCGTCCAAGCAGGAGCGGAAACGTACAAGCAGGCGCGGAAGCGTCCAAGCAGTCGCGGAAGCGTCCAAGCAGGCGCGGTAACGTCCAAGCAGGCGCGGAAACGTCCAAGCAGGCGCGGAAGCATGCAAGAAGGCGCAGAATAGTCCAAGCAGGCGCGGAAGCATGCAAGCAGGCGCGGAAGCATGCAAGAAGGCGCAGAAGAGTCCAAGCAGGCGTGGAAGCGTCCAAGCAGGCGCGGAAGCGTCCAAGCAGGCGCGGAAGCGTCCAAGCAGGCGCGGCAGCGTCTAAGCAGGCGCGGAAGCGTCCAAGCAGTCGCGGAAGCGTCCAAGCAGGCGCGGTAGCGTCCAAACAGGCGCGGAAACGTCCAAGCAGGCGCGGAAGAGTCAAAGCAGGCGCGGAAGCGTCTAAGCAGGCGCGTAAGCGTCCAAGCAGGCGGGGAAGCATGCAAGCAGGCGCGGAAACATCCAAGCAGGCGCGGAAGCATGCAAGCAGGCGCGGAAGCATGCAAGAAGACGCAGAAGAGTCCAAGCAGGCGCGGAAGCGTCCGAGCAGGCGGGGAAGCATGCAAGCAGGCGTGGAAGCGTCCAAGCAGGAGCGTAAGCGTCCAAGCAGGCGCGGAAGCGTCCAAGAAGGCGCGGAAGCGTCCAAGCAGGCGGGGAAGCATGCAAGTAGGCGCGGAAGCGTCCAAGCAGGCGCGGTAGCGTCCAAGCAGTCGCGGAAACGGCCAAGCAGGCGCGGAAGCGTCCAAGCAGGCGCGAAACCGTCCAAGCATGCGCGGAACCGTGCAAGAAGGCGCAGAAACGTCCAAGCAGGCGCGGAAGCATCCATACATGCGCAGAAGCGTCCAAGCAGGCGCGGAAGCGTCCAAGCAGGCGCGGAAACGTCGAAGCAGGTGCGGAAGCATGCAAGAAGGCGCAGAAGAGTCCAAGGAGGCGCGGAAGCGTCCAAGCAGTCGCGGAAGCGTCCAAGCAGGCTCGGAAGCGTCCAAGCAGGCGCGGAAACGTCCAAGTAGGCGCGGAAGTGTACAAGCAGGCGAGGAAGCGTCCAAGCATGCGCGGAAGCGTCCAAGCAGGCGCTGAAGTGTCCAAGCAGGCGCGGAAGCGTCCAAGCATGCGCGGAAGCGTCCAAGCAGGCGCGGAAGCGTCCAAGCAGGCGCGGAAGCATGCAAGCAGGCGCGGAAGCATGCAAGAAGACGCAGAAGAGTCCAAGCAGGCGCGGAAGCGCCCGAGCAGGCGGGGAAGCATGCAAGCAGGCGCGGAAGCGTCCAAGCAGGCGCGGAAACGTCCAAGTAGGCGCGGAAACATGCAAGAAGGCGCGAAAGCGTCCAAGCAGGCGCGGAAGCGTCCAAGCAGGCACGGAAGCATACAAGCAGGCGCGGAAGCGTGCAACCAGGCGTGGAAGCGTCCAAGCAGGGGCGGAAGCGATCAAGCAGGCGCGGAACCGTGCAAGCAGGCGCGGAAGCGTCCAAGCAGGCGCGGTAGCGTCCAATCAGTCGCGGAAGCGTCCAAGCATGCGCGGAAGCGTCCAAGCAGGCTCGGAACCGTGCAAGCAGGCGCGAAAGCGTCCTAGCAGGCGCGGAAGCATGCAAGCAGGCGCGGAAGCATGCAAGCAGGCGCGGAAGCGTCCAAGCAGGCGCGTAAGCGTCCAAGCAGGCGGGGAAGCATGCAAGCAGGCGCGGAAGCGTCCAAGCAGGCGCGGAAACGTCCAAGTAGGCGAGGAAACATGCATGAAGGCCCGGAAGCGTCCAAGCAGGCGCGGTAGCGTCCAAGCAGGCTCGGAACCGTGCAAGCAGGCGCGGAAGCGTCCTAGCAGGCGCGGAAGCATGCAAGCAGGCGCGGAAGCATGCAAGCAGGCGCGGAAGCATGAAAGAAGACGCAGAAGAGTCCAAGCAGGCGCGGAAGCGTCCGAGCAGGCGGGGTAGCATGCAAGCAGGCGCGGAAGCGTCCAAGCAGGCGCGGAAACGTCCAAGTAGGCGCGGAAACATGCAAGAAGGCGCGAAAGCGTCCAAGCAGGCGCGGAAGCGTCCAAGCAGGCGCGGAAGCATACAAGCAGGCGCGGAAGCGTGCAACCAGGCGTGGAAGCGTCCAAGCAGGGGCGGAAGCGTCCAAACAGGCGCGGAAGCGTCCAAGCAGGCGCGGAAACGTCGAAGCAGGTGCGGAAGCATGCAAGAAGGCGCAGAAGAGTCCAAGCAGGCGCGGAAGCGTCCAAGCAGTCGCGGAAGCGTCCAAGCAGGCGCGGTAGCGTCCAACCAGGTGCGGAAGCGTCCAAGCAGGCGCGGAAGCATGCAAGAAGGCGCAAAGAATCCAAGCAGGCGCGGAAGCGTCCAAGCAGTCGCGGAAGCGTCCAAGCAGGCGCGGTAGCGTCCAAGCAGGCGCGGAAACGTCCAAGCAGGCGCGGAAGAGTCAAAGCAGGCGCGGAAGCGTCTAAGCAGGCGCAGAACCGTGCAAGCAGGCGCGGAAGCGTCCAAGCAGGCGCGGTAGCGTCCAAGCAGGCGCGGAAACGTCGAAGCAGGTGCGGAAGCGTCCAAGCAGGCGCGAAACCGTTCAAGCAGGCGCGGAAACGTCCAAGTAGGCGCGGAAGCATGCACGAAGGAGCAGAAGCGTCCAAGCAGGCGCGGTAGCGTCCAAGCAGGCGCAGAAGAGTCCAAACAGGCGCAGAAGTGTCTAAGCAGGCGCGGTAGCGTCCAAGCAGGCGCGAAACCGTCCAAGCAGGCGCGGAACCGTGCAAGAAGGCGCAGAAGCGTCCAAGCAGGCGCGGAAGCATCCATACATGCGCAGAAGCGTCCAAGCAGGCGCGGAAGCGTCCAAGCAGGCGCGGAAACGTCGAAGCAGGTGCGGAAGCATGCAAGAAGGCGCAGAAGAGTCCAAGCAGGCGCGGAAGCGTCCAAGCAGCCGCGGAGGCGTCCAAGCAGGCGCGGAAGCATGCAAGAAGGCGCAGAAGAGTCCAATCAGGCGCGGAAGCGTCCAAGCAGGCGCGGAAGCGTGCAAGCAGGCGCGGAAGCGTCCAAGCAGGCGCGGAAGCATGCAAGAAGGCGCAAAGAATCCAAGCAGGCGCGGAAGCGTCCAAGCAGTCGCGGAAGCGTCCAAGCAGGCGCGGTAGCGTCCAAACAGGCGCGGAAGCATGCAAGAAGACGCAGAAGAGTCCAAGCAGGCGCGGAAGCGTCCAAGCAGTCGCGGAAGCGTCCAAGCAGGCGCGGAAGCGTCCAAGCAGGCGCGAAACCGTCCAAGCAGCCGCGGAACCGTGCAAGAAGGCGCAGAAGCGTCCAAGCAGTCGCGGAAGCGTCCAAGCAGGCGCGGTAGCGTCCAAGCAGGCGCGGAAACGTCCAAGCAGGCGCGGAAGAGTCAAAGCAGGCGCGGAAGCGTCTAAGCAGGCGCAGAACCGTGCAAGCAGGCGCGGAAGCGTCCAAGCAGGCGCGGTAGCGTCCAAGCAGGCGCGGAAACGTCGAAGCAGGTGCGGAAGCGTCCAAGCAGGCGCGGAAGCATGCAAGAAGGAGCAGAAGATTCCAAGCATGCGCGGAAGCGTCCAAGCAGGCGCGGAAGCGTCCAAGCAGGCGCGGAAGAGTCAAAGCAGGCGCGGAAGCGTCTAAGCAGGCGCAGAACCGTGCAAGCAGGCGCGGAAGCGTCCAAGCAGGCGCGGTAGCGTCCAAGCAGGCGCGGAAACGTCGAAGCAGGTGCGGAAGCGTCCAAGCAGGCGCGAAACCGTCCAAGCAGGCGCGGAACCGTGCAAGAAGGCGCAGAAGCGTCCAAGCAGACGCGGAAGCATCCATACATGCGCAGAAGCGTCCATGCAGGCGCGGAAACGTCCAAGCAGTCGCGGAAGCATGCAAGAAGACGCAGAAGATTCCAAGCAGGCGCGGAAGCGTCCAAGCAGGCGCGGAAGAATACAAGCAGGCGCGGAAGCGTGCAACCAGGCGTGGAAGCGTCCAAGCAGGGGCGGAAGCGATCAAGCAGGCGCGGAACCGTGCAAGCAGGCGCGGAAGCGTCCAAGCAGGCGCGGTAGCGTCCAACCAGGCGCGGAAGCGTCCAAGCAGGCGTGGAAGCGTCCAAGCAGTCGCGGAAGCATGCAAGAAGACGCAGAGGAGTCCAAGCAGTCGCAGAAGAGTCCAAGCAGTCGCGGAAGCGTCCAAGCAGGCGCAGAAGAGTCCAAGCAGGCGCGGAAGCGTCCAAGCAGTCGCTGAAGCGTCCAAGCAGGCGCGGAAACGTCCAAGCAGGCGCGGAAGCATGCAAGAAGCCGCAGAAGAGTCCAAGCAGGCGCAGAAGAGTCCAAGCAGTCGCGGAAGCGTCCAAGCAGGCGCGGTAGCGTCCAAGCAGTCGCGAAAGCGTCCAAGCAGGCGCGGTAGCGTCCAAGCAGGCGCGGAAACGTCCAAGCAGGCGCGGAAGCATGCAAGAAGACGCAGAAGAGTCCAAGCAGGCGCGACAGCATCCAAGCTGGCGCGGAACCGTCCATGCAGGCGCGGAAGCATGCAAGAAGGCGCAGAAGAGTCCAAGCAGGCGCAGAAGAGTCCAAGCAGTCGCAGAAGAGTCCAAGCAGTCGCGGAAGCGTCCAAGCAGTCGCGGAAACGGCCAAGTAGGCGCGGAAGCATGCAAGAAGGCGCAGAAGAGTCCAAGCAGGCGCGGAAGCGTCCAAGCAGTCGCTGAAGCGTCCAAGCAGGGGCGGAAACGTCCAAGCAGGCGCGGAAGCATGCAAGAAGGCGCAGAAGAGTCCAAGCAGGCGCGAAAGCATCCAAGCTGGCGCGGAAACGTCCAAGCAGGCGCGGAAGCATGCAAGAAGGCGCAGAAGAGTCCAAGCAGGCGCAGAAGCGTCCAAGCAGGCGCGGAAACGTCCAAGTAGGCGAGGAAACATGCATGAAGGCCCGGAAGCGTCCAAGCAGGCGCGGTAGCGTCCAAGCAGGCTCGGAACCGTGCAAGCAGGCGCGGAAGCGTCCTAGCAGGCGCGGAAGCATGCAAGCAGGCGCGGAAGCATGCAAGCAGGCGCGGAAGCATGAAAGAAGACGCAGAAGAGTCCAAGCAGGCGCGGAAGCGTCCGAGCAGGCGGGGTAGCATGCAAGCAGGCGCGGAAGCGTCCAAGCAGGCGCGGAAACGTCCAAGTAGGCGCGGAAACATGCAAGAAGGCGCGAAAGCGTCCAAGCAGGCGCGGAAGCGTCCAAGCAGGCGCGGAAGCATACAAGCAGGCGCGGAAGCGTGCAACCAGGCGTGGAAGCGTCCAAGCAGGGGCGGAAGCGTCCAAACAGGCGCGGAAGCGTCCAAGCAGGCGCGGAAACGTCGAAGCAGGTGCGGAAGCATGCAAGAAGGCGCAGAAGAGTCCAAGCAGGCGCGGAAGCGTCCAAGCAGTCGCGGAAGCGTCCAAGCAGGCGCGGTAGCGTCCAACCAGGTGCGGAAGCGTCCAAGCAGGCGCGGAAGCATGCAAGAAGGCGCAAAGAATCCAAGCAGGCGCGGAAGCGTCCAAGCAGTCGCGGAAGCGTCCAAGCAGGCGCGGTAGCGTCCAAGCAGGCGCGGAAACGTCCAAGCAGGCGCGGAAGAGTCAAAGCAGGCGCGGAAGCGTCTAAGCAGGCGCAGAACCGTGCAAGCAGGCGCGGAAGCGTCCAAGCAGGCGCGGTAGCGTCCAAGCAGGCGCGGAAACGTCGAAGCAGGTGCGGAAGCGTCCAAGCAGGCGCGAAACCGTTCAAGCAGGCGCGGAAACGTCCAAGTAGGCGCGGAAGCATGCACGAAGGAGCAGAAGCGTCCAAGCAGGCGCGGTAGCGTCCAAGCAGGCGCAGAAGAGTCCAAACAGGCGCAGAAGTGTCTAAGCAGGCGCGGTAGCGTCCAAGCAGGCGCGAAACCGTCCAAGCAGGCGCGGAACCGTGCAAGAAGGCGCAGAAGCGTCCAAGCAGGCGCGGAAGCATCCATACATGCGCAGAAGCGTCCAAGCAGGCGCGGAAGCGTCCAAGCAGGCGCGGAAACGTCGAAGCAGGTGCGGAAGCATGCAAGAAGGCGCAGAAGAGTCCAAGCAGGCGCGGAAGCGTCCAAGCAGCCGCGGAGGCGTCCAAGCAGGCGCGGAAGCATGCAAGAAGGCGCAGAAGAGTCCAATCAGGCGCGGAAGCGTCCAAGCAGGCGCGGAAACGTGCAAGCAGGCGCGGAAGCGTCCAAGCAGGCGCGGAAGCATGCAAGAAGGCGCAAAGAATCCAAGCAGGCGCGGAAGCGTCCAAGCAGTCGCGGAAGCGTCCAAGCAGGCGCGGTAGCGTCCAAACAGGCGCGGAAGCATGCAAGAAGACGCAGAAGAGTCCAAGCAGGCGCGGAAGCGTCCAAGCAGTCGCGGAAGCGTCCAAGCAGGCGCGGAAGCGTCCAAGCAGGCGCGAAACCGTCCAAGCAGCCGCGGAACCGTGCAAGAAGGCGCAGAAGCGTCCAAGCAGTCGCGGAAGCGTCCAAGCAGGCGCGGTAGCGTCCAAGCAGGCGCGGAAACGTCCAAGCAGGCGCGGAAGAGTCAAAGCAGGCGCGGAAGCGTCTAAGCAGGCGCAGAACCGTGCAAGCAGGCGCGGAAGCGTCCAAGCAGGCGCGGTAGCGTCCAAGCAGGCGCGGAAACGTCGAAGCAGGTGCGGAAGCGTCCAAGCAGGCGCGGAAGCATGCAAGAAGGAGCAGAAGATTCCAAGCATGCGCGGAAGCGTCCAAGCAGGCGCGGAAGCGTCCAAGCAGGCGCGGAAGCGTGCAAGCAGGCGCGGAAGCGTCCAAGCAGGCGCGGAAGCATGCAAGAAGGCGCAAAGAATCCAAGCAGGCGCGGAAGCGTCCAAGCAGTCGCGGAAGCGTCCAAGCAGGCGCGGTAGCGTCCAAACAGGCGCGGAAACGTCCAAGCAGGCGCGGAAGAGTCAAAGCAGGCGCGGAAGCGTCTAAGCAGGCGCAGAACCGTGCAAGCAGGCGCGGAAGCGTCCAAGCAGGCGCGGTAGCGTCCAAGCAGGCGCGGAAACGTCGAAGCAGGTGCGGAAGCGTCCAAGCAGGCGCGAAACCGTCCAAGCAGGCGCGGAACCGTGCAAGAAGGCGCAGAAGCGTCCAAGCAGACGCGGAAGCATCCATACATGCGCAGAAGCGTCCATGCAGGCGCGGAAACGTCCAAGCAGTCGCGGAAGCATGCAAGAAGACGCAGAAGATTCCAAGCAGGCGCGGAAGCGTCCAAGCAGGCGCGGAAGAATACAAGCAGGCGCGGAAGCGTGCAACCAGGCGTGGAAGCGTCCAAGCAGGGGCGGAAGCGATCAAGCAGGCGCGGAACCGTGCAAGCAGGCGCGGAAGCGTCCAAGCAGGCGCGGTAGCGTCCAACCAGGCGCGGAAGCGTCCAAGCAGGCGTGGAAGCGTCCAAGCAGTCGCGGAAGCATGCAAGAAGACGCAGAGGAGTCCAAGCAGTCGCAGAAGAGTCCAAGCAGTCGCGGAAGCGTCCAAGCAGGCGCAGAAGAGTCCAAGCAGGCGCGGAAGCGTCCAAGCAGTCGCTGAAGCGTCCAAGCAGGCGCGGAAACGTCCAAGCAGGCGCGGAAGCATGCAAGAAGCCGCAGAAGAGTCCAAGCAGGCGCAGAAGAGTCCAAGCAGTCGCGGAAGCGTCCAAGCAGGCGCGGTAGCGTCCAAGCAGTCGCGAAAGCGTCCAAGCAGGCGCGGTAGCGTCCAAGCAGGCGCGGAAACGTCCAAGCAGGCGCGGAAGCATGCAAGAAGACGCAGAAGAGTCCAAGCAGGCGCGACAGCATCCAAGCTGGCGCGGAACCGTCCATGCAGGCGCGGAAGCATGCAAGAAGGCGCAGAAGAGTCCAAGCAGGCGCAGAAGAGTCCAAGCAGTCGCAGAAGAGTCCAAGCAGTCGCGGAAGCGTCCAAGCAGTCGCGGAAACGGCCAAGTAGGCGCGGAAGCATGCAAGAAGGCGCAGAAGAGTCCAAGCAGGCGCGGAAGCGTCCAAGCAGTCGCTGAAGCGTCCAAGCAGGGGCGGAAACGTCCAAGCAGGCGCGGAAGCATGCAAGAAGGCGCAGAAGAGTCCAAGCAGGCGCGAAAGCATCCAAGCTGGCGCGGAAACGTCCAAGCAGGCGCGGAAGCATGCAAGAAGGCGCAGAAGAGTCCAAGCAGGCGCAGAAGCGTCCAAGCAGGCGCGGAAGCGTCCAAGCAGGCGCGGTAGCGTCCAAGCAGTCGCGGAAGCGTCCAAGCAGGGGCGGAAACGCCGAAGCAGGCGCGGAAGAGTCCAAGAAGGCGCGGAAGCGTCCAAGCAGGCGCGGAAGCGTCCAAGCAGGCGCGGAAGCATCCGAGCAGTCGCGGAAGCATCCAAGCAGGAGCGGTAGCATCCAAGCAGGCGCGGAAACGACCAAGCAGGCGCGGAAGAGTCCAAGCAGGCGCGGAAGCGTCCAAGGAGGCGCGGAAGCGTCCAAGCAGGCACGAAAGTGTCCAAGCAGGCGCGGAAACGTCCAAGCAGGCGCGGAAGCATGCAAGAAGGCGCAGAAGAGTCCAAGCAGGCGCAGAAGCGTCCAAGCAGGCGCGGAGGCGTCCAAGCAGGAGCGGTAGCGTCCAAGCAGTCGCGGAAGCGTCCAAGCAGGCGCGGTAGCGTCCAAGCAGGCGCGGAAACTTCCAAGTAGGCGCGGAAGCATGCAAGAAGGCGCAGAAGAGTCCAAGCAGGCGCGGAAGCGTCCAAGCAGGCGCGGAAGCGTCCAAGCAGGCGCGGTAGCGTCCAAGCAGGCGCGGAAACGTCCAAGCAGGCGCGGAAGCATGCAAGAAGACGCAGAAGAGTCCAAGCAGGCGCAGAAGCGTCCAAGCAGGCGCGGAAGCGTCCAAGCAGGCGCGGAAACGTCCAAGCAGGCGCGGAAGCATGCAAGAAGACGCAGAAGAGTCCAAGCAGGCGCGGAAGCGTCCAAGCAGTCGCGGAAGCGTCCAAGCAGTCGCGGTAGCGTCCAACCAGGCGCGGAAACTTCCAAGTAGGCGCGGAAGCATGCAAGAAGGCGCAGAAGAGTCCAAGCAGGCGCGGCAGCGTCCAAGCAGGCGCGGAAACGTCCAAGCAGGCGCGGAAGCATGCAAGAAGACGCAGAAGAGTCCAAGCAGGCGCGGCAGCATCTAAGCAGGCGCGGAAGCGTCCAAGCAGTCGCGGAAGCGTCCAAGCAGGCGCGGAAGCGTCCATGCAGGCGCGGAAGCGTCCAAGCAGGCGCGGAAGCGTCCAAGCAGGCGCGGAAGCGTCCAAGCAGGCGCGGAAGCGTCCAAGCAGGCGCGGAAGCGTCCAAGCAGGCGCGGAAGCTTCCAAGCAGGCGCGGAAGCGTCCAAGCAGGCGCGGAAGCGTGCAACCAGGCGCGGAAGCGTCCAAGCAGGCGCGGAAGCGTCCAAGCAGGCGCGGAAGCGTCCAAGCAGCCGCTGAAGCGCGCAACCAGGCGCGGAAGCGTCCAAGCAGGCGCGGATCCGTGCAAGCAGGCGCGGAAGCGTGCAGCCAGGCGCAGAAGCGTCCAAGCAGGCGCGGATCCGTGCAAGCAGGCGCGGAAGCGTCCAAGCAGGCGCGGAAGCGTCCAAGCAGGCGCGGAAGCGTGCAACCAGGCGCGGAAGCGTCCAAGCAGGCGCGGAAGCGTCCAAGCAGGCGCGGAAGCGTCCAAGCAGCCGCTGAAGCGCGCAACCAGGCGCGGAAGCGTCCAAGCAGGCGCGGAAGCGCCCAAGCAGTCGCGGAAACGTCCAAGCAGGCGCGGAAGCATGCAAGAAGGCACAGAAGAGTCCAAGCAGGAGCGGAAGCGTCCAAGCAGACGCAGAAGCGTCCAAGCAGGCGCGGTAGCGTGCAAGCAGGCGCGGAAACGCCGAAGCAGGCGCGGAAGAGTCCAAGAAGGCGCGGAAGCGTCCAAGCAGGCGCGGAAGCGTCCAAGCAGGCGCGGAAGCATCCGAGCAGTCGCGGAAGCATCCAAGCAGGAGCGGTAGCATCCAAGCAGGCGCGGAAACGACCAAGCAGGCGCGGAAGAGTCCAAGCAGGCGCGGAAGCGTCCAAGGAGTCGCGGAAGCGTCCAAGCAGGCACGAAAGTGTCCAAGCAGGCGCGGAAACGTCCAAGCAGGCGCGGAAGCATGCAAGAAGGCGCAGAAGAGTCCAAGCAGGCGCAGAAGCGTCCAAGCAGGCGCGGAAGCGTCCAAGCAGGAGCGGTAGCGTCCAAGCAGTCGCGGAAGCGTCCAAGCAGGCGCGGTAGCGTCCAAGCAGGCGCGGAAACTTCCAAGTAGGCGCGGAAGCATGCAAGAAGGCGCAGAAGAGTCCAAGCAGGCGCGGAAGCGTCCAAGCAGGCGCGGTAGCGTCCAAGCAGGCGCGGAAACGTCCAAGCAGGCGCGGAAGCATGCAAGAAGACGCAGAAGAGTCCAAGCAGGCGCAGAAGCGTCCAAGCAGGCGCGGAAGCGTCCAAGCAGGCGCGGAAACGTCCAAGCAGGCGCGGAAGCATGCAAGAAGACGCAGAAGAGTCCAAGCAGGCGCGGAAGCGTCCAAGCAGTCGCGGAAGCGTCCAAGCAGTCGCGGTAGCGTCCAACCAGGCGCGGAAACTTCCAAGTAGGCGCGGAAGCATGCAAGAAGGCGCAGAAGAGTCCAAGCAGGCGCGGCAGCGTCCAAGCAGGCGCGGAAACGTCCAAGCAGGCGCGGAAGCATGCAAGAAGACGCAGAAGAGTCCAAGCAGGCGCGGCAGCATCTAAGCAGGCGCGGAAGCGTCCAAGCAGTCGCGGAAGCGTCCAAGCAGGCGCGGAAGCGTCCATGCAGGCGCGGAAGCGTCCAAGCAGGCGCGGAAGCGTCCAAGCAGGCGCGGAAGCGTCCAAGCAGGCGCGGAAGCGTCCAAGCAGGCGCGGAAGCGTCCAAGCAGGCGCGGAAGCTTCCAAGCAGGCGCGGAAGCGTCCAAGCAGGCGCGGATGCGTCCAAGCAGTCGCGGAAGCGTCCAAGCAGGCGCGGAAGCGCCCAAGCAGGCGCAGAAGCGTCCAAGCAGGCGCGGAAGCGTCCAAGTAGGCGCGGAAGCGTCCAAGGAGGCGCGGAAACGTCCAAGGAGGCGTGGAAGAGTCCAAGCAGGCGCGGCAGCGTCTAAGCAGGCGCGGAAGCGTCCAAGCAGTCGCGGAAGCGTCCAAGCAGACGCGGAAGCGTCCAAGCAGGCGCGGAAGCGTCCAAGCAGGCGCGGAAGCGTCCAAGCAGGCGCGGAAGCGTCCAAGCAGGCGCGGAAGCTTCCAAGCAGGCGCGGAAGCGTCCAAGCAGGCGCGGAAGCGTGCAACCAGGCGCGGAAGCGTCCAAGCAGGCGCGGAAGCGTCCAAGCAGGCGCGGAAGCGTCCAAGCAGCCGCTGAAGCGCGCAACCAGGCGCGGAAGCGTCCAAGCAGGCGCGGATCCGTGCAAGCAGGCGCGGAAGCGTGCAGCCAGGCGCAGAAGCGTCCAAGCAGGCGCGGATCCGTGCAAGCAGGCGCGGAAGCGTCCAAGCAGGCGCGGAAGCGTCCAAGCAGGCGCGGAAGCGTGCAACCAGGCGCGGAAGCGTCCAAGCAGGCGCGGAAGCGTCCAAGCAGGCGCGGAAGCGTCCAAGCAGCCGCTGAAGCGCGCAACCAGGCGCGGAAGCGTCCAAGCAGGCGCGGAAGCGCCCAAGCAGTCGCGGAAACGTCCAAGCAGGCGCGGAAGCATGCAAGAAGGCACAGAAGAGTCCAAGCAGGAGCGGAAGCGTCCAAGCAGACGCAGAAGCGTCCAAGCAGGCGCGGTAGCGTGCAAGCAGGCGCGGAAACGCCGAAGCAGGCGCGGAAGAGTCCAAGAAGGCGCGGAAGCGTCCAAGCAGGCGCGGAAGCGTCCAAGCAGGCGCGGAAGCATCCGAGCAGTCGCGGAAGCATCCAAGCAGGAGCGGTAGCATCCAAGCAGGCGCGGAAACGACCAAGCAGGCGCGGAAGAGTCCAAGCAGGCGCGGAAGCGTCCAAGGAGTCGCGGAAGCGTCCAAGCAGGCACGAAAGTGTCCAAGCAGGCGCGGAAACGTCCAAGCAGGCGCGGAAGCATGCAAGAAGGCGCAGAAGAGTCCAAGCAGGCGCAGAAGCGTCCAAGCAGGCGCGGAAGCGTCCAAGCAGGAGCGGTAGCGTCCAAGCAGTCGCGGAAGCGTCCAAGCAGGCGCGGTAGCGTCCAAGCAGGCGCGGAAACTTCCAAGTAGGCGCGGAAGCATGCAAGAAGGCGCAGAAGAGTCCAAGCAGGCGCGGAAGCGTCCAAGCAGGCGCGGTAGCGTCCAAGCAGGCGCGGAAACGTCCAAGCAGGCGCGGAAGCATGCAAGAAGACGCAGAAGAGTCCAAGCAGGCGCAGAAGCGTCCAAGCAGGCGCGGAAGCGTCCAAGCAGGCGCGGAAACGTCCAAGCAGGCGCGGAAGCATGCAAGAAGACGCAGAAGAGTCCAAGCAGGCGCGGAAGCGTCCAAGCAGTCGCGGAAGCGTCCAAGCAGTCGCGGTAGCGTCCAACCAGGCGCGGAAACTTCCAAGTAGGCGCGGAAGCATGCAAGAAGGCGCAGAAGAGTCCAAGCAGGCGCGGCAGCGTCCAAGCAGGCGCGGAAACGTCCAAGCAGGCGCGGAAGCATGCAAGAAGACGCAGAAGAGTCCAAGCAGGCGCGGCAGCATCTAAGCAGGCGCGGAAGCGTCCAAGCAGTCGCGGAAGCGTCCAAGCAGGCGCGGAAGCGTCCATGCAGGCGCGGAAGCGTCCAAGCAGGCGCGGAAGCGTCCAAGCAGGCGCGGAAGCGTCCAAGCAGGCGCGGAAGCGTCCAAGCAGGCGCGGAAGCTTCCAAGCAGGCGCGGAAGCGTCCAAGCAGGCGCGGATGCGTCCAAGCAGTCGCGGAAGCGTCCAAGCAGGCGCGGAAGCGCCCAAGCAGGCGCAGAAGCGTCCAAGCAGGCGCGGAAGCGTCCAAGTAGGCGCGGAAGCGTCCAAGGAGGCGCGGAAACGTCCAAGGAGGCGTGGAAGAGTCCAAGCAGGCGCGGCAGCGTCTAAGCAGGCGCGGAAGCGTCCAAGCAGTCGCGGAAGCGTCCAAGCAGACGCGGAAGCGTCCAAGCAGGCGCGGAAGCGTCCAAGCAGGCGCGGAAGCGTCCAAGCAGGCGCGGAAGCGTCCAAGCAGGCGCGGAAGCGTGCAACCAGGCGCGGAAGCGTCCAAGCAGGCGCGGATCCGTGCAAGCAGGCGCGGAAGCGTCCAAGCAGGCGCGGAAGCGTCCAAGCAGGCGCGGAAGCGTCCAAGCAGGCGCGGAAGCGTGCAACCAGGCGCGGAAGCGTCCAAGCAGGCGCGGAAGCGTCCAAGCAGGCGCGGAAGCGTCCAAGCAGCCGCTGAAGCGCGCAACCAGGCGCGGAAGCGTCCAAGCAGGCGCGGAAGCGCCCAAGCAGTCGCGGAAACGTCCAAGCAGGCGCGGAAGCATGCAAGAAGGCACAGAAGAGTCCAAGCAGGAGCGGAAGCGTCCAAGCAGACGCAGAAGCGTCCAAGCAGGCGCGGTAGCGTGCAAGCAGGCGCGGAAGCGTCCAAGCAGGCGCGGAAGCGTCCAAGCAGGCGTGAAAGCGTCCAAGCTGGCGCGGTAGCGTCCAAGCAGGAGCGGAAACGTCCAAGCAGGCGCGGAAGCATGCAAGAAGGCGCAGAAGAGTCCAAGCAGCCGCGGAAGCGTCCAAACAGTCGCAGAAGCGTCCAAGCAGGCGCGGTAGCGTCCAAGCAGGCGCGGAAGCGTCCAAGCAGGCGCGGAAGCGTCCAAGCAGCCGCTGAAGCGTGCAACCAGGCGCGGAAGCGTCCAAGCAGGCGCGGAAGCGCCCAAGCAGTCGCGGAAACGTCCAAGCAGGCGCGGAAGCATGCAAGAAGGCACAGAAGAGTCCAAGCAGGAGCGGAAGCGTCCAAGCAGACGCAGAAGCGTCCAAGCAGGAGCGGTAGCGTGCAAGCAGGCGCGGAAGCGTCCAAGCAGGCGCGGAAGCGTGCAACCAGGCGCGGAAGCGTCCAAGCAGGCGCGGAAGCGTCCAAGCAGGCGCGGAAGCGTCCAAGCAGCCGCTGAAGCGTGCAACCAGGCGCGGAAGCGTCCAAGCAGGCGCGGAAGCGCCCAAGCAGTCGCGGAAACGTCCAAGCAGGCGCGGAAGCATGCAAGAAGGCACAGAAGAGTCCAAGCAGGCGCGGAAGCGTCCAAGCAGACGCAGAAGCGTCCAAGCAGGCGCGGTAGCGTACAAGCAGGCGCGGAAGCGTCCAAGCAGTCGCGGAAGCGTCCAAGCAGGAGCTGTAACGTCCAAGCAGGCGCGGAAACGTCCAAGCAGGCGCGGAAGAGTCCAAGCAGGCGCGGAAGCGTCAAAGCAGGCGCAGAACCGTGCAAGCAGGCGCGGAAGCGTCCAAGCAGGCGCGGAAGCATCCAAGCAGGCGTGAAAGCGTCCAAGCTGGCTTTGAACCGTGCAAGCAGGCGGGGAAGCGTCCAAGCAGTCGCGGAAGTGTCCAAGCAGGCGCGGTAGCGTCCAAGCAGGCGCGGAAGCGTCCAAGCAGGCGCGGAAGCGTCCAAGCAGGCGCGGAAGCGTCCAACCAGGCGTGGAAGAGTCCAAGCAGGCGCGGGAGCGTCCAAGCAGGCGTGAAAGCGTCCAAGCAGTCGCAGAAGCGTCCAAGCAGGCGCGGTAGCGTCCAAGCAGGCGCGGAAGCGTCCAAGCAGGCGCGGAAGCGTCCAAGCAGGCGCGGAAGCGTCCAAGCAGGCGTGGAAGAGTCCAAGCAGGCGCGGGTGCGTCCAAGCAGGCGTGAAAGCGTCCAAGCAGTCGCAGAAGCGTCCAAGCAGGCGCGGAAGCGTCCAATCAGGCGCGGAAGCGTCCAAGCAGGCGCGGAAGCGTCCAAGCAGGCGCGGAAGCATACAAGCAGGCGCGGAAGCGTGCAACCAGGCGTGGAAGCGTCCAAGCAGGGGCGGAAGCGTCCAAGCAGGCGCGGAAGCGTCCAAGCAGGCGCGGAAACGTCGAAGCAGGTGCGGAAGCATGCAAGAAGGCGCAGAAGAGTCCAAGCAGGCGCGGAAGCGTCCAAGCAGTCGCGGAAGCGTCCCAGCAGGCGCGGAAGCGTCCAAGCAGGCGCGGAAACGTCGAAGCAGGTGCGGAAGCATGCAAGAAGGCGCAGAAGAGTCCAAGCAGGCGCGGAAGCGTCCAAGCAGCCGCGGAAGCGTCCAAGCAGGCGCGGAAGCTTGCAAGAAGGCGCAGAAGCGTCCAAGCAGGCGCGGAAGCGTGCAAGCTGGCGCGAAACCGTCCAAGCAGGCGCGGAACCGTGCAAGAAGGCGCAGAAGCGTCCAAGCAGGCGCGGAAGCATCCATACATGCGCAGAAGCGTCCAAGCAGGCGCGGAAGCGTGCAAGCAGGCGCGGAAGCGTCCAAGCAGGCGCGGAAGCATGCAAGAAGGCGCAAAGTATCCAAGCAGGCGCGGAAGCGTCCAAGCAGTCGCGGAAGCGTCCAAGCAGGCGCGTAGCGTCCAAACAGGCGCGGAAACGTCCAAGCAGGCGCGGAAGAGTCAAAGCAGGCGCGGAAGCGTCTAAGCAGGCGCAGAACCGTGCAAGCAGGCGCGGAAGCGTCCAAGCAGGCGCGGTAGCGTCCAAGCAGGCGCGGAAACGTCGAAGCAGGTGCGGAAGCGTCCAAGCAGGCGCGAAACCGTCCAAGCAGGCGCGGAACCGTGCAAGAAGGCGCAGAAGCGTCCAAGCAGACGCGGAAGCATCCATACATGCGCAGAAGCGTCCATGCAGGCGCGGAAGCGTCCAAGCAGGCGCGAAAACGTCGAAGCAGGTGCGGAAGCATGCAAGAAGGCGCAGAAGAGTCCAAGCAGGCGCGAAACCGTCCAAGCAGGCGCGGAACCGTGCAAGAAGGCGCAGAAGCGTCCAAGCAGGCGCGGAAGCATCCATACATGCGCAGAAGCGTCCAAGCAGGCGCGGAAGCGTCCAAGCAGGCGCGGAAACGTCGAAGCAGGTGCGGAAGCATGCAAGAAGGCGCAGAAGAGTCCAAGCAGGCGCGGAAGCGTCCAAGCAGCCGCGGAAGCGTCCAAGCAGGCGCGGAAGCATGCAAGAAGGCGCAGAAGAGTCCAATCAGGCGCGGAAGCGTCCAAGCAGGCGCGGAAGCGTGCAAGCAGGCGCGGAAGCGTCCAAGCAGGCGCGGAAGCATGCAAGAAGGCGCAAAGTATCCAAGCAGGCGCGGAAGCGTCCAAGCAGGCGCGGTAGCGTCCAAGCAGGCGCGGAAGCGTCGAAGCAGGTGCGGAAGCGTCCAAGCAGGCGCGGAAACGTCGAAGCAGGTGCGGAAGCATGCAAGAAGGCGCAGAAGAGTCCAAGCAGGCGCGGAAGCGTCCAAGCAGCCGCGGAAGCGTCCAAGCAGGCGCGGAAGCTTGCAAGAAGGCGCAGAAGAGTCCAATCAGGCGCGGAAGCGTCCAAGCAGGCGCGGAAGCGTGCAAGCTGGCGCGAAACCGTCCAAGCAGGCGCGGAACCGTGCAAGAAGGCGCAGAAGCGTCCAAGCAGGCGCGGAAGCATCCATACATGCGCAGAAGCGTCCAAGCAGGCGCGGAAGCGTCCAAGCAGGCGCGGAAACGTCGAAGCAGGTGCGGAAGCATGCAAGAAGGCGCAGAAGAGTCCAAGCAGGCGCGGAAGCGTCCAAGCAGCCGCGGAAGCGTCCAAGCAGGCGCGGAAGCATGCAAGAAGGCGCAGAAGAGTCCAATCAGGCGCGGAAGCGTCCAAGCAGGCGCGGAAGCGTCCAAGCAGGCGCGGAAGCGTCCAAGCAGGCGCGGAAGCGTCCAAGCAGACCCGGAAGCGTCCAAGCAGGCGCAGAACCGTGCAAGCAGGCGTGGAAGCGTCCAAGCAGGAGCGTAAGCGTCCAAGCAGGCGCGGAAGCGTCCAAGAAGGCGCGGAAGCGTCCAAGCAGGCGCGGAAGCGTGCAAGCAGGCGCGGAAGCGTCCAAGCAGGCGCGGAAGCGTCCAAGCAGGCGCGGAAACGTCCAAGCAGGCGCGGAAACGTCCAAGCAGGCGCGGAAGAGTCAAAGCAGGCGCGGAAGCGTGTGAGCAGGCGCAGAACCGTGCAAGCAGGCGCGGTAGCGTCCAAGCAGGCGCGGAAGCGTCCAAGCAGGCGCGGAAGCATGCAAGAAGGCGCAGAAGAGTCCAAGCAGGCGCGGAAGCGTCCAAGCAGTCGCGGAAGCGTCCAAGCAGGCGCGGAAGCGTCCAAGCAGGCGCGGAAACGTCGAAGCAGGTGCGGAAGCATGCAAGAAGGCGCAGAAGAGTCCAAGCAGGCGCGGAAGCGTCCAAGCAGCCGCGGAAGCGTCCAAGCAGGCGCGGAAGCTTGCAAGAAGGCGCAGAAGAGTCCAATCAGGCGCGGAAGCGTCCAAGCAGGCGCGGAAGCGTGCAAGCTGGCGCGAAACCGTCCAAGCAGGCGCGGAACCGTGCAAGAAGGCGCAGAAGCGTCCAAGCAGGCGCGGAAGCATCCATACATGCGCAGAAGCGTCCAAGCAGGCGCGGAAGCGTGCAAGCAGGCGCGGAAGCGTCCAAGCAGGCGCGGAAGCATGCAAGAAGGCGCAAAGTATCCAAGCAGGCGCGGAAGCGTCCAAGCAGTCGCGGAAGCGTCCAAGCAGGCGCGTAGCGTCCAAACAGGCGCGGAAACGTCCAAGCAGGCGCGGAAGAGTCAAAGCAGGCGCGGAAGTGTCTAAGCAGGCGCAGAACCGTGCAAGCAGGCGCGGAAGCGTCCAAGCAGGCGCGGTAGCGTCCAAGCAGGCGCGGAAACGTCGAAGCAGGTGCGGAAGCGTCCAAGCAGGCGCGAAACCGTCCAAGCAGGCGCGGAACCGTGCAAGAAGGCGCAGAAGCGTCCAAGCAGACGCGGAAGCATCCATACATGCGCAGAAGCGTCCATGCAGGCGCGGAAGCGTCCAAGCAGGCGCGAAAACGTCGAAGCAGGTGCGGAAGCATGCAAGAAGGCGCAGAAGAGTCCAAGCAGGCGCGAAACCGTCCAAGCAGGCGCGGAACCGTGCAAGAAGGCGCAGAAGCGTCCAAGCAGGCGCGGAAGCATCCATACATGCGCAGAAGCGTCCAAGCAGGCGCGGAAGCGTCCAAGCAGGCGCGGAAACGTCGAAGCAGGTGCGGAAGCATGCAAGAAGGCGCAGAAGAGTCCAAGCAGGCGCGGAAGCGTCCAAGCAGCCGCGGAAGCGTCCAAGCAGGCGCGGAAGCATGCAAGAAGGCGCAGAAGAGTCCAATCAGGCGCGGAAGCGTCCAAGCAGGCGCGGAAGCGTGCAAGCAGGCGCGGAAGCGTCCAAGCAGGCGCGGAAGCATGCAAGAAGGCGCAAAGTATCCAAGCAGGCGCGGAAGCGTCCAAGCAGGCGCGGTAGCGTCCAAGCAGGCGCGGAAGCGTCGAAGCAGGTGCGGAAGCGTCCAAGCAGGCGCGGAAACGTCGAAGCAGGTGCGGAAGCATGCAAGAAGGCGCAGAAGAGTCCAAGCAGGCGCGGAAGCGTCCAAGCAGCCGCGGAAGCGTCCAAGCAGGCGCGGAAGCTTGCAAGAAGGCGCAGAAGAGTCCAATCAGGCGCGGAAGCGTCCAAGCAGGCGCGGAAGCGTGCAAGCTGGCGCGAAACCGTCCAAGCAGGCGCGGAACCGTGCAAGAAGGCGCAGAAGCGTCCAAGCAGGCGCGGAAGCATCCATACATGCGCAGAAGCGTCCAAGCAGGCGCGGAAGCGTCCAAGCAGGCGCGGAAACGTCGAAGCAGGTGCGGAAGCATGCAAGAAGGCGCAGAAGAGTCCAAGCAGGCGCGGAAGCGTCCAAGCAGCCGCGGAAGCGTCCAAGCAGGCGCGGAAGCATGCAAGAAGGCGCAGAAGAGTCCAATCAGGCGCGGAAGCGTCCAAGCAGGCGCGGAAGCGTCCAAGCAGGCGCGGAAGCGTCCAAGCAGGCGCGGAAGCGTCCAAGCAGACCCGGAAGCGTCCAAGCAGGCGCAGAACCGTGCAAGCAGGCGTGGAAGCGTCCAAGCAGGAGCGTAAGCGTCCAAGCAGGCGCGGAAGCGTCCAAGAAGGCGCGGAAGCGTCCAAGCAGGCGCGGAAGCGTGCAAGCAGGCGCGGAAGCGTCCAAGCAGGCGCGGAAGCGTCCAAGCAGGCGCGGAAACGTCCAAGCAGGCGCGGAAACGTCCAAGCAGGCGCGGAAGAGTCAAAGCAGGCGCGGAAGCGTGTGAGCAGGCGCAGAACCGTGCAAGCAGGCGCGGTAGCGTCCAAGCAGGCGCGGAAGCGTCCAAGCAGGCGCGGAGGCATGCAAGAAGGCGCAGAAGAGTCCAATCAGGCGCGGAAGCGTCCAAGCAGGCGCGGAAGCGTGCAAGCAGGCGCGGAAGTGTCCAAGCAGGCGCGGAAGCATGCAAGAAGGCGCAAAGAATCCAAGCAGGCGCGGAAGCGTCCAAGCAGTCGCGGAAGCGTCCAAGCAGGCGCGGTAGCGTCCAAACAGGCGCGGAAACGTCCAAGCAGGCGCGGAAGAGTCAAAGCAGGCGCGGAAGCGTCTAAGCAGGCGCAGAACCGTGCAAGCAGGCGAGGAAGCGTCCAAGCAGGCCCGGTAGCGTCCAAGCAGGCGCGGAAACGTCGAAGCAGGTGCGGAAGCGTCCAAGCAGACGCGAAACCGTCCAAGCAGGCGCGGAACCGTGCAAGAAGGCGCAGAAGCGTCCAACCAGGCGCGGAAGCGTCCAAGCAGGCGCGGTAGCGTCCAACCAGGCGCGGAAGCGTCCAAGCAGTCGCGGAAGCGTCCAAGCAGGCGCGGAAGCGTCCAAGCAGTCGCGGAAGCGTCCAAGCAGGCGCGGAAGCGTCCAAGCAGTCGCGGAAGCGTCCAAGCAGGCAAAGAAGAGTCCAAGCAGGCGCGGAAGCGTCCAAGTAGGCGCGGAAGCGTCCAAGCAGGCGCGGAAGCGTCCAAGTAGGCGCGGAAGCGTCCAAGCAGGCGCGGAAGCATGCAAGCAGGCGCGGAAGCATGCAAGAAGACGCAGAAGAGTCCAAGCAGGCGCGGAAGCGTCCGAGCAGGCGGGGAAGCATGCAAGCAGGCGCGGAAGCGTCCAAGCAGGCGCGGAAACGTCCAAGTAGGCGCGGAAACATGCAAGAAGGCGCGAAAGCGTCCAAGCAGGCGCGGAAGCGTCCAAGCAGGCACGGAAGCATACTAGCAGGCGCGGAAGCGTGCAACCAGGCGTGGAAGCGTCCAAGCAGGGGCGGAAGCGATCAAGCAGGCGCGGAACCGTGCAAGCAGGCGCGGAAGCGTCCAAGCAGGCGCGGCAGCGTCCAATCAGGCGCGGAAGCGTCCAAGCATGCGCGGAAGCGTCCAAGCAGGCTCGGAACCGTGCAAGCAGGCGCGAAAGCGTCCTAGCAGGCGCGGAAGCATGCAAGCAGGCGCGGAAGAATGCAAGCAGGCGCGGAAGCGTCCAAGCAGGCGCGTAAGCGTCCAAGCAGGCGGGGAAGCATGCAAGCAGGCGCGGAAGCATCCAAGCAGGCGCGGAAACGTCCAAGTAGGCGAGGAAACATGCATGAAGGCCCGGAAGCGTCCAAGCAGGCGCGGTAGCGTCCAACCAGGCGCGGAAGCGTCCAAGCAGTCGCGGAAGCGTCCAAGCAGGCGCGGAAGCGTCCAAGCAGTCGCGGAAGCGTCCAAGCAGGCGCGGAAGCGTCCAAGCAGTCGCGGAAGCGTCCAAGCAGGCAAAGAAGAGTCCAAGCAGGCGCGGAAGCGTCCAAGTAGGCGCGGAAGCGTCCAAGCAGGCGCGGAAGCGTCCAAGTAGGCGCGGAAGCGTCCAAGCAGGCGCGGAAGCATGCAAGCAGGCGCGGAAGCATGCAAGAAGACGCAGAAGAGTCCAAGCAGGCGCGGAAGCGTCCGAGCAGGCGGGGAAGCATGCAAGCAGGCGCGGAAGCGTCCAAGCAGGCGCGGAAACGTCCAAGTAGGCGCGGAAACATGCAAGAAGGCGCGAAAGCGTCCAAGCAGGCGCGGAAGCGTCCAAGCAGGCACGGAAGCATACTAGCAGGCGCGGAAGCGTGCAGCCAGGCGTGGAAGCGTCCAAGCAGGGGCGGAAGCGATCAAGCAGGCGCGGAACCGTGCAAGCAGGCGCGGAAGCGTCCAAGCAGGCGCGGCAGCGTCCAATCAGGCGCGGAAGCGTCCAAGCATGCGCGGAAGCGTCCAAGCAGGCTCGGAACCGTGCAAGCAGGCGCGAAAGCGTCCTAGCAGGCGCGGAAGCATGCAAGCAGGCGCGGAAGAATGCAAGCAGGCGCGGAAGCGTCCAAGCAGGCGCGTAAGCGTCCAAGCAGGCGGGGAAGCATGCAAGCAGGCGCGGAAGCATCCAAGCAGGCGCGGAAACGTCCAAGTAGGCGAGGAAACATGCATGAAGGCCCGGAAGCGTCCAAGCAGGCGCGGTAGCGCCCAAGCAGGCTCGGAACCGTGCAAGCAGGCGCGGAAGCGTCCTAGCAGGCGCGGAAGCATGCAAGCAGGCGCGGAAGCATGCAAGCAGGCGCGGAAGCATGCAAGAAGACGCAGAAGAGTCCAAGCAGGCGCGGAAGCGTCCGAGCAGGCGGGGAAGCATGCAAGCAGGCGTGGAAGCGTCCAAGCAGGAGCGTAAGCGTCCAAGCAGGCGCGGAAGCGTCCAAGAAGGCGCGGAAGCGTCCAAGCAGGCGGGGAAGCATGCAAGCAGGCGCGGAAGAGTCCAAGCAGGCGCGGAAGCGTCCAAGCAGGCGCGGAAACGTCCAAGTAGGCGCGGAAGCGTCCAAGCAGGCGCGGTAGCGTCCAAGCAGTCGCGGAAACGGCCAAGCAGGCGCGGAAGCGTCCAAGCAGGCGCAGAACCGTGCAAGCAGGCGCGGAAGCGTCCAAGCAGGCGCGGTAGCGTCCAATCAGGCGCGGAAGCGTCCAAGCATGCGCGGAAGCGTCCAAGCAGGCTCGGAACCGTGCAAGCAGGCGCGAAAGCGTCCTAGCAGGCGCGGAAGCATGCAAGCAGGCGCGGAAGCATGCAAGAAGACGCAGAAGAGTCCAAGCAGGCGCGGAAGCGTCCGAGCAGGCGGGGAAGCATGCAAGCAGGCGCGGAAGCGTCCAAGCAGGCGCGGAAACGTCCAAGTAGGCGCGGAAACATGCAAGAAGGCGCGAAAGCGTCCAAGCAGGCGCGGAAGCGTCCAAGCAGGCACGGAAGCATACAAGCAGGCGCGGAAGCGTGCAACCAGGCGTGGAAGCGTCCAAGCAGGGGCGGAAGCGATCAAGCAGGCGCGGAATCGCGCAAGCAGGCGCGGAAGCGTCCAAGCAGGCGCGGTAGCGTCCAATCAGGCGCGGAAGCGTCCAAGCATGCGCGGAAGCGTCCAAGCAGGCTCGGAACCGTGCAAGCAGGCGCGAAAGCGTCCTAGCAGGCGCGGAAGCATGCAAGCAGGCGCGGAAGCATGCAAGCAGGCGCGGAAGCGTCCAAGCAGGCGCGTAAGCGTCCAAGCAGGCGGGGAAGCATGCAAGCAGGCGCGGAAGCGTCCAAGCAGGCGCGGAAACGTCCAAGTAGGCGAGGAAACATGCATGAAGGCCCGGAAGCGTCCAAGCAGGCGCGGTAGCGTCCAAGCAGGCTCGGAACCGTGCAAGCAGGCGCGGAAGCGTCCTAGCAGGCGCGGAAGCATGCAAGCAGGCGCGGAAGCATGCAAGCAGGCGCGGAAGCATGCAAGCAGGCGCGGAAGCATGCAAGAAGACGCAGAAGAGTCCAAGCAGGCGCGGAAGCGTCCGAGCAGGCGGGGAAGCATGCAAGCAGGCGCGGAAGCGTCCAAGCAGGCGCGGAAACGTCCAAGTAGGCGCGGAAACATGCAAGAAGGCGCGAAAGCGTCCAAGCAGGCGCGGAAGCGTCCAAGCAGGCGCGGAAACGTCGAAGCAGGTGCGGAAGCATGCAAGAAGGCGCAGAAGAGTCCAAGCAGGCGCGGAAGCGTCCAAGCAGCCGCGGAAGCGTCCAAGCAGGCGCGGAAGCATGCAAGAAGGCGCAGAAGAGTCCAATCAGGCGCGGAAGCGTCCAAGCAGGCGCGGAAGCGTCCAAGCAGGCGCGGAAGCGTCCAAGCAGACCCGGAAGCGTCCAAGCAGGCGCAGAACCGTGCAAGCAGGCGTGGAAGCGTCCAAGCAGGAGCGTAAGCGTCCAAGCAGGCGCGGAAGCGTCCAAGAAGGCGCGGAAGCGTCCAAGCAGGCGCGGAAGCGTGCAAGCAGGCGCGGAAGCGTCCAAGCAGGCGCGGAAGCGTCCAAGCAGGCGCGGAAACGTCCAAGCAGGCGCGGAAACGTCCAAGCAGGCGCGGAAGAGTCAAAGCAGGCGCGGAAGCGTGTGAGCAGGCGCAGAACCGTGCAAGCAGGCGCGGTAGCGTCCAAGCAGGCGCGGAAGCGTCCAAGCAGGCGCGGAAGCATGCAAGAAGGCGCAGAAGAGTCCAATCAGGCGCGGAAGCGTCCAAGCAGGCGCGGAAGCGTGCAAGCAGGCGCGGAAGTGTCCAAGCAGGCGCGGAAGCATGCAAGAAGGCGCAAAGAATCCAAGCAGGCGCGGAAGCGTCCAAGCAGTCGCGGAAGCGTCCAAGCAGGCGCGGTAGCGTCCAAACAGGCGCGGAAACGTCCAAGCAGGCGCGGAAGAGTCAAAGCAGGCGCGGAAGCGTCTAAGCAGGCGCAGAACCGTGCAAGCAGGCGAGGAAGCGTCCAAGCAGGCCCGGTAGCGTCCAAGCAGGCGCGGAAACGTCGAAGCAGGTGCGGAAGCGTCCAAGCAGACGCGAAACCGTCCAAGCAGGCGCGGAACCGTGCAAGAAGGCGCAGAAGCGTCCAACCAGGCGCGGAAGAGTCCAAGCAGGCGCGGAAGCGTCCAAGCAGGCGCGGAAGCGTCCAAGCAGGCGCGGAAGCGTCCAAGCAGACCCGGAAGCGTCCAAGCAGGCGCGGAACCGTCCAAGCAGGCGCGGAAGCATGCAAGCAGGCGCGGAAGCATGAAAGAAGGCGCAGAAGAGTCCAAACAGGCGCGGAAATGTCCAAGCAGGCGCGGAAACGTCCAAGCAGGCGCGGAAGCATGCAAGCAGGCGCGGAAGCATGCAAGAAGGCGCAGAACAGTCCAAGCAGGCGCGGAAGTGTCCAAGCAGGCGCGGAAGCGTCCAAGCAGTCGCGGAAGCGTCCAAGCAGGCGCGGTAGCGTCCAACCAGGCGCGGAAGCGTCCAAGCAGTCGCGGAAGCGTCCAAGCAGGCGCGGAAGCGTCCAAGCAGTCGCGGAAGCGTCCAAGCAGGCGCGGAAGCGTCCAAGCAGTCGCGGAAGCGTCCAAGCAGGCAAAGAAGAGTCCAAGCAGGCGCGGAAGCGTCCAAGTAGGCGCGGAAGCGTCCAAGCAGGCGCGGAAGCGTCCAAGTAGGCGCGGAAGCGTCCAAGCAGGCGCGGAAGCATGCAAGCAGGCGCGGAAGCATGCAAGAAGACGCAGAAGAGTCCAAGCAGGCGCGGAAGCGTCCGAGCAGGCGGGGAAGCATGCAAGCAGGCGCGGAAGCGTCCAAGCAGGCGCGGAAACGTCCAAGTAGGCGCGGAAACATGCAAGAAGGCGCGAAAGCGTCCAAGCAGGCGCGGAAGCGTCCAAGCAGGCACGGAAGCATACAAGCAGGCGCGGAAGCGTGCAACCAGGCGTGGAAGCGTCCAAGCAGGGGCGGAAGCGATCAAGCAGGCGCGGAACCGTGCAAGCAGGCGCGGAAGCGTCCAAGCAGGCGCGGTAGCGTCCAATCAGGCGCGGAAGCGTCCAAGCATGCGCGGAAGCGTCCAAGCAGGCTCGGAACCGTGCAAGCAGGCGCGAAAGCGTCCTAGCAGGCGCGGAAGCATGCAAGCAGGCGCGGAAGCATGCAAGCAGGCGCGGAAGCGTCCAAGCAGGCGCGTAAGCGTCCAAGCAGGCGGGGAAGCATGCAAGCAGGCGCGGAAGCATCCAAGCAGGCGCGGAAACGTCCAAGTAGGCGAGGAAACATGCATGTGTAACGTCAACCCGAAATTGACGTCACTATTGTTAAAATCGCGTATTCAAACCTCCCACCCCCTAATTCGCGAAAGCGCGCGTCTTGACATATGCCTATATATATATATACATAGACATACATACACATATATACATTACGTATATATGTACGAAAATACATTAATCCATTAAAATAAATATATATATATATATATGTAAAGGCACGTAAAAGTAATACTTAAGAATAATAACCGTATTAATAATCAACGCGATACGTCTAGATGAGTCATACAAGTAATAAATATCAAAAGATGCAATGCATCTAAACGTTTCAGAAGTATAGGACAACATTTCATCTCGCAGCTATATAAAAAGCATTAAAATCAAACTCCGCGAGACATCATTTCATTTGCGAACAGTATGAGCCATCTATTCGTTTCATAACTATATAATTAAAAGCGCATGCGACATCTATTCATTTCAAGACTATATAATATTGTACACGCTCAGCAGTTTCTTATCTCTCACCGCGATAAGATAAGCTCCAGAAACTGCAAGGCGTAAGACCGTCAGCAGTTTCCCTTCCCACGGCGATAAGAAACTGCAAGGCGTAAGACCGTCAGCAGTTTAAAACTGCAAGGCGTAAGACGGTCAGCAGAATAAATTGCAAGGCGGGGGATGTCAGCAAAGATAGGAAAATGCAAGCCGCCCGCCGCTCAGCATTCTCAGAATTAGCGATATGAATTTAATATATAAGGAGCAGCGCAACGCCGCTTTAGTCAGTCCAGCAGGAGCAGCCGACCCGCGAACATCGTTAAAGTTAAAGTCTAGCAGCAGCAGCCGACCAGTGAACATCGAGTGAAAGTAAAGTACGCGAATTAAATAAGTGCTACGAAGCGACAAGTGCCACATCTACTACGACTACAATACCAACGAGTGAGTATTCAATTATTCCGGCTGCACTCTGACTCCGCTGTACTACCGAGGTCGTACGGCGACACACCCATTGCCACTCGTTGCTCCTTCTATATTTTTTGATTGTGTTCAGAACTCGTGACCGAGGTACGCGAATAATTTTGTACGCTTTCATAAATATTAATTCTTTATAACCTTAGGCACTCAGACTAATTATCATCGACACTCTTAGTGTAAATTCAAAACCCGTGACCGAGGTACGCGGACCATTTTGCATTTACTTACTAATTGTATTTTACGCGAATAATATTGTACGACGTTAACTCAAGCACTCAGATCGTGTGAATCCAAAACCCGTGACCGAGGTACGCGGATATTTTGTATTCTCTCACTGACTGTAATTATTTTATAAAACTCGATTTCAACTTAACCTGCGACCGAGGTACGCAGATAGTTGAAATCCCTCGTTACTCTTATACTACCCACATTGTACTACTTCTTATTTTAATATACTTAAGTTTATAACTTACCTTCTTTATTTTTCCAAATCCAATAACGCTGATAAACAGCAGTTGTCTCATCGAACGCGAGCGCAGCTACGCATAGCGCTTCATCTCTTCTTCACTTTCTTGAAGCGCAGAATCCTGCTGCTGTCTTTTCACCTGCGAGTCCTACAGATACGCAGTCAAGGTAGAGTGAAACTATTTCATCATTTTCAAATCGTCTCCCCTACTTTATACTCACCTCTCGTCTGTCATTAGATGACAGATAGTAATTCGGGAATACGTAATCCTCCTACATCTCTTTGAAGATTCTGTTTGAAATTTATTATACTTATATTCCATTTAAATTTGTATCTTACTTAACCTAGAGCAAATAAACTCTATTATTATACTTACCTTTCAATCGACGCATCTTCAAGTCATCCCGTCTCTTCGTACCATTTCCTCGCCGCGACCCCTGAAAATAAAATCAATTAGTAACATAGAAAAGAAACCTCCCTACTGTAGATTCTCACTCTCGCTACATCTTACCTTACTCGTTATACTTACCGTCTCTCTCTCTCTCTCTCTCTATACTTACTCCCCTACGCTCCATCGGGTAAATACCTGAAAAGGAAATATTATTATTAACATATTAATAAGCTTCTTCGCCCCCCCCCCTTACCCCCGTATTATACTTACCTCGCTTAATCCTTCGTGGCGTAAAATCACCGAATCTCCTCCCTGTGCCCTGGCGATAGTCTGCGCATAGCGGGCGAGCCTAAAACAGGAAAACAAACTAAGTTACTCCCGATCGAGGACACGGGACGTGACATAAATTTGGTGGCAGCGGTGGGATAGCAGGAAAAGAGTGATTTTACCCCCACCCCTCTTACTAAAGCATAAAGCAAGTTTTATATTTCCATCGACATGGCGGAACCGCGATTAAATCCTAACCAAGAGGACGAAGTAGCAAGGTTACAAGAACGGGTCTTAACCCGAGAACGCGAATTAGCCGAACAAAACGCGCGACGAACGATAGAAGTACCGCGATCTACTGAACTTAAACTTGATAAAGTTCATCAAATAATCGAACGCATGGATAGGGAATTTGATATATTACTCCCACTACCGGAACGCTTACAGAGATTAGAAAACGCGTTACAAGAATTAAGAATTAATGGTGGTCATGACAATACCACAGGAGGACTCCCTCCCTCACCACAAGTGCATAGCACACCGGAACGACCGCCGCTTTTCCGCACCGCCGCGATAAGTATAAAAGACGCATTAGAATCTGTTCCAATTTACAATGGAAGGAACATACCGGTCTTCCAATTTGTACGAGCGTGTGAAAGAGCACGAAGTATAATAGCCCCTGAGCAAGAAATGCACCTCGTGCAATTATTAGTTAATAAATTACAGGGTCATGCGTACATGACCGTCGCGAACTCACAATTTACAACAGTCGATCAAATTTGCAACCGACTAAAGTCAACCTTCGCCGCGCACAAAACATTATACGAATACCAAGGAGAACTTGGACAATTAGAAAAAAGACCGCAGGAACATATACTCGACTACATAGAAAAGGTTCGGAACCTACACGCAGCGGTACACGACGAGATGAAACAAAGCAGGTCATTTGACCACATCAGAGCAATGGAACTAGAAGAACACGTGATTCAAGCATTTTTGAACGGTCTTGCACCGGACGCTAGAATTCGGGTACGCATCGAAGCACCCCGAAACTTGGAAGAATATTATTGTACCGCGATCAAAATTTTTGGACAAATCGAAAAGGAGGAATCACGCGCGCGCACTAAAGTTAGATATCGTTCCCCTCCGCGTCGAAATGAATACAGATCCCCTCCGCGTCGGAACGAGTATAGATCGCCGCCGCAACGGAACGATTTTAGATTTTCCCCGCGACGATATGAAGATAGACCACCCCCGCGACGATATGAGGATAGAGCACCTCCGCGACAATTAAACGAAACCCCCACTCGACGCTATTATGGAAATCAAGGATCCTCGTCCCCTCCGCAAAGATCCTACCAACAAACGCGATTCTCACCGAATACACCGACTGTCACGTGTCGATATTGTAAAAATCCAGGCCACAGCATGGACGACTGTGCAAAATTTAGAATGAAAGTAGAATCCGGAGAAATAATCCCCTACTCGCAAAGGAGAGTAAACGCAGATAATTCCACGAATCAGGGAAACGGTTCTCGCAACCCGGTAGCAGGTGTCCGCCGGGAAGCCAACCAATCGGGGCACCGAACATTTACGACAACCGTGGAAACGCACGGACCAGAAGAGCAGAATACGACGACCCGAGTTTCCGAATCGCTAGAGTCCAATTAAAACGAGATTCTGTAGTACCGACCATACAAGTAGCCACAACGAACGACCAAGAAAAACTAAACTTAATGATAGACTCAGGATCAGAAATTAACCTTATAAAGGAATCATTTTCAAAGTCAGCTCAAGAAATTAACTATGATATAACTTTAGAAATTAGAGGAATCACTTCAACGCCAATATCCACTCGAGGAACAGCAGAAATCGCGATCGCCGGACGACCAATAACGTTTCATTTAGTTGACGATTCATTCCCCATCGACCAAGACGGAATCTTAGGTTCCGAATTTATGATACAGAATTCAGTCACAATTGATTATAAGAGCAGAAGCCTCCAATGGGAAGAATTACATATACCCTTTTTCGAGCAAGAACTTTTAACAATCCCTAAAAGATCGGTCGCACCATTTCAAATTAAAATAGCAAACCCCGAAGTTAAAATGGGTTACCTACCCCGCCTATTTACAAAAGACGGGATATTCCTTGGAAACGCAGTAGTAACCAACACAAAAGGAAGAGCACACCTTCCAATCTTCAATACTACGGAAAAAGACGAACACATAGTTATACCGACGTTAGTACTCCGAGAAATAGAAAACACAAGTCAAACCGCGCCGAGTCAAAACGAAATTATAGAAAATGAAAATTCTGCACGAGTATTCCTTACCCAGACGAATTATAACAAACAGCGACTAAAAGAAATTAAAGATGCCCTTAGGTTAGACCATTTAAATTCAGAGGAAGAAGAAAGCGTTACGAAATTAATAAAAGAAAACGCGGACAGATTTTATTTACCCGGAGATCATTTTGGAGCAACCACCGCGATAGAACATCCTATTCATACTACCGACGACATTCCAGTAAACGCGAAACAGTATAGATTCCCTCCAGTTCATAAAGAAGAAATAAACAGACAAGTAACTGAACTCATTGAAAATGGAATAATTGAACCCTCTCTTTCACCATATAACTCACCTCTATGGATCGTACCGAAAAAACCGGACTCTCAAGGAAACAAAAGATGGCGTATGGTAATCGATTACCGCGCCCTCAACGATAAAACAATCGGAGACGCTTACCCACTTCCTAATATAAACGAGATCCTAGATCAACTAGGTAGCGCCAAATATTTTTCAGTTTTTGACCTCGCATCTGGTTTCCACCAAATACCCATGAAATCGACAGATTCACATAAAACCGCT
The DNA here is from genome assembly GCA_963989415.1 of Cerceris ruficornis. NCBI lineage: Eukaryota > Metazoa > Arthropoda > Insecta > Hymenoptera > Crabronidae > Cerceris > Cerceris ruficornis. The sequence continues at coordinate 64,649,869 of OZ022517.1, read as the reverse complement.
TTTTCTACGCCATACGGACATTATGAATTTAAACGCATGCCCTTCGGATTAAAAAACGCTCCAGCAACGTTCCAACGACTAATGAATAACGTTTTAACCGGACTACAAGGAATAGAATTATTTGTCTATCTCGACGACATAGTCCTATACGCTCGCTCACTCCGAGAACACGAGATTAAATTTACACGACTCATGAAAAGATTACGAGAAGCGGATCTCAAGCTACAACCGGACAAATGCGAATTTTTGCGACATGAAGTTAATTACCTCGGGCATATTATTAGTGAAAGCGGAGTCAAACCAGACCCGAAGAAGATAACAGCGGTAGATCATTTCCCAGTTCCCAAAAACTCAAAGAACATAAAACAATTTTTAGGCCTCGCCGGATATTACCGTAGATTCATACCTAATTTCTCGAAGACCGCGAAACCTCTCACCGATCTATTAAGAAAAGAAGCGGCATTCAGATGGACACCTACGCAGGAAGACGCATTCCAAAAACTTAAGAAAGCCCTAATAACTGAACCTATTCTTCAATATCCTGATTTCACGGAAACCTTCAATCTAACAACCGATGCATCCGGATATGCAATCGGAGGAGTCCTAAGTCAAGGACCAATCGGAAAAGATCTCCCTATAGCCTACGCGTCGCGATTACTAAACCAAGCAGAGAAAAACTATTCAACGATCGAAAAAGAATGCCTCGCGATAGTATATTGTATAAATCACTTTAGACCATACTTATACGGGAGAGAATTTAAAATCATTACGGACCACAAACCACTAGTATGGCTAAACTCAATCAAAGATCCTACTTCAAGACTATGGAAATGGAAGTTAAAACTCTCAGAATATGAATATAAGATATATTACAAAGAAGGTCGAGCAAACGCAAACGCCGACGCACTATCCCGGAACCCACCGGAGAACGACGAAAAGGAACAGCCTTCAGCACCGATCTACTCTATAAAAAGAAAAAGGCAACAAAACGAATCATCATCCTCTGACTCCCTCGAAATCTTTCCCGCGAACAAACCACGACTTCATAGCCCGGTAGAACAAAAACAACTACCGACTACCTCCAAGCAATTATCAGAGACTAAATCAAAAGATCCAAGAAAACGAACGCCTTCCACAGCCTTCAGCCCTTTCCCTCTTCCTCCAGGAAAACGTATCCCAAGAATACAAGATTCTACGACCTCTGACGTCACAGATTCCCCTCCTACCCCCATCGAAAGTCGCGATACACCCTCACGAAGCCCTACTTCCACTCATTCCCCCTCACCGGAAGACATTCCCCCACCTATACACCACTCAACCCCTCGCAACGAAACACTTCATCTTACTCCACGGATTTTGGACTACGGAAACGAAGAAGAAGCCCTCACTCAACTCGAATCAAACGACGACATCGAAGAAACACAAAGTATCGAAATGGAAGATACACCGCTCACATCATCGGACTCGGATGCACTTTTCGAACGAACTTTCGTACCCGCAACTCTACGCAACGCACCATTGAAGATTGAAGAAAGCAACGACTCCTTAAGAATACAAAAGGACCACAAAATAATTTTCATCGACATGAATGGGCAACCCCAGGATAAAGGGGCAATCGAACTACTCTCATACGGCGAACTTCCGAAGTTTGAAGACCTAACATTTGAGAGAGCTAAAATAAAACCTACACAATCTTACAACATTATAGCAATACCGATAAAAGAACACGACAGGATACCTATTACAAAGGAGAATATAAAAAACGGTATTCGAGCAATAAAAGACGTCCTCGATGAACTAAGGATAACAAGCTTCAGCATTTCTAAAACCCCGTACTATGACGACATACCATGGAAGTTCTTTCTCAATTACCTCAAGCAAACACTTCAAGATTACCAACTCACTATCACGATATGTCGATCCCTGATCACGATACCGACGACGGAACAACGAAAGCAAATAATGAAAGAAAACCATGATTCCGTAATCGCAGGACATAAAGGAGTTACAAAAACCTATAATCGCATTCGACAGCGTTATTTCTGGGATGGAATGAAGAAAGATATTACTGAATATGTAAGGACATGCATCGAATGTCAAAAGAGGAAGCTAACACGGATTAAAACTCGCCAACCAATGATACTTACCGATACACCTGGCGCAGCCTTCGACAAAATAGCACTCGACATAGTTGGACCACTCCCTGTAACAAAAATGGGAAATGAATACATACTGACCATCCAAGACCTTTTAACGAAATACAGTGTCGCAGTACCATTGCAAAAAGCAGATTCACGTAGCGTGGCCGACGCCTTCCTTAAGAATTTCATATGCAGATTTGGAGCTCCACGAGCATTACTCACAGACCAGGGATCAAACTTCTTATCAGCTTTATTTAAAGCCGTGGCAAAGAAATGCCGAATTAAGCAATACCAGACGACAGCCTATCACCCTCAAGCAAATGGATCCCTCGAAAGATCCCATCACGTATTAATAGAATTCTTAAAACAATATATCGACGACACCTCCAATTGGGATGAATGGATAGAGAACGCGATGTTCTCGTATAACACCAGCATTCACGAAGGAACGAAATTCTCACCGCACGAATTAGTGTTCGGAAAAATAGCACGAGCACCGTCCACCGACCCGCCGCTAGAAGAAAACCTCGACCCATCATATAAGGATTATTTAGAAGAACTCTTCATGAAGATCAACCGTTTACAAGACATCGCCCGAGAGAACTTAAAGCAAGCTAAGCAAAAATCAAAAGGATACTACGACCGAAGAGTAAACCCCCAAACATTCCACGTCGGCGACGATGTATTTTTACTAAAAGAACCCCGACAAGGGAAATTCGCGAGTCAATATTCCGGTCCCTACAAAATTCAGCAAATCCTTAATAACGGAAACATATCCATATTAATGAATGGCAAAAATCGCGTAGTGCACGCCAACAAGTTAAAATTAGCTCATCGTCGACCCACCGTCACGGAACTTTAGAGGAAAATGAATTATGTTACAGACCATTTCAAGTACGCAACTACCATGTGCTACTATCCACGACCTACAGCTAAAATTTCGGGGCAAGAGGAGCTTGCATTACTTAACATACAGATAAGCCAATTCAGCTGCATACAAGGACAGATGATGGAAACTTACGACGATGAAAATACATACAGAATATTCTGCGAACCGTGCTTCGACTTATCTGACCTCGCTATAGAAGGAAGCTTCACAGACGCACATGCCTTCACGTGCGAAGACTTCGAGAAAAATTGTTACGAATGCGGCATTCCATTATTAATTGAGAGAAGCCTCGCAGAGTGCACGACCTGCATGGACATATTCCACAGAGGCTTATACTTGGAATTCAACGTAGAGACATTATATATAATCGACGGAGCGCTATACGCTTAAAGAAGCACGGAAATCATAACTACAAATAATACTAAATATGTACCCAATAATAATCAAAAAATATAATAATAAAAAATATATAAATAAATCAATACGCCATATTAAATAAACAAAGAAATAAAAATAAAACCAAAATAAACAAACTAAATAAAGGATAATCGATATGTTACTAGATTTAAGCTTAGTTATTAATTAATACTACTTACGAAATGTCAGACTTCTGTTTCAGGATGAAGATCCTCATTGTATTCCTCCTATGCGTCAGCCCGATGGCTTATGGACTAATTGCATACGATTGCAGCGGCGAGAGGCTAAATATAACGACGATATCATTAGTAAAAGTAGGCGAATGTGACATCAACGTTCGAGGGGCGGAAACGGAAGAAACATACATACAATTATTGCAATTGGCAGAGTATGAGCACGCGGACTACATACAGTGCAAAATCGAGATCAAGAGAACAGTCTTTTACTGTGGAATGCACTCCCATATATCAGCAGTTCACAATGGCTACGTGGAGTATATAGCAGATGTAAGCCACGAGACGTGTCTACGTCTACATCAAGAAGGAACTATATCTCTCGGAAACGGAGCAGTTTTAACCGGCATTCGAGCAAACACAACATCTACAAGAATGTTTACCTTCGCCGGAACAATCGCAAATGATGGATCATGCACCGGAACACAGTATGCGGATCCCTACGGATCCTGGGACAACGTAGTGGTACAAGGATTGGCGAAGATTACACTCCGCACGGGCAGCGCCGCAGTCAAGCTGAACGAGAATAAAATCATCCTCAAAAGTGGAACTACATGCTCATTTCAAGACGGATACTGTCTAGATGGAGAAGACGGATATACGTACTGGAAACCAACACCGGAGTCCACCTGCAAATTTGAACAATATGACGTTTTATACGAAGGATTGGCACAACGGATCACAGAAGCGGGACAAAATTCAACCTTACCTACAATTTACGCACTTACCAGGGACGACATCACCTTCGCTCTAACCAAGGTTTCGGAACAAAACGTGTGCGGATATACGCTCCTACGAACAGAACATCCTAAGCTGTTCATTCTGGAAACACAAAAAGGACGCACATTTACTGGGAAAAGAACAATTACGCCTGATAACCTCGACATCTTTACATATATGAATTCGAAATTCGTATATGTTGAACGCCATATACGAGGACAAATAATTACCCTCTTTACCTCATCACTTACGCATAGATGCGCCTTGGAGAGGCAAGTGCTCGAAAACGCACTCTCAATCGCATCAATACTGCCTGAGGAATTTGCCTGGTCCCTAATGAAAGGACCGGGATACATGGCCACGACCGCTGGAGAAGCCGTCCATATAATCAGGTGCATTCCCGTAGAAGTGAAAGTACGCCGCACGCAAGAATGTTTCGTGGAACTTCCCGTTCTACACAGAAACACATCAAAATTTATGAAGCCTAAAACCAGAGTATTAGTACAACAAGGTACTCACCGCGACTGCAACCCGATCCTGCCGATAATGTACAACATCGACGAATCATGGCACAAAATACTGCCGAATCCAGTGGAAGCTGTCCCACCACAAGAGTTGAAACCGATGACCAAGCCAACCTGGAAATATACGGTACCAGCTACACTCGCCGTAAGCGGAATCTACACGCAAGCAGACATCGACAAGCTACGAGACCATATCATGTTCCCGGCAGAAAGAGCCGCCATTCTGAATTCCGTAGCGCGTGGCGTCACCGGACAAGATATCATCCCCGGGACTATTCAACTCACGCATCTGTTAGACGAAGACGCCGTGCAGAAACTAGCCCAAGGAGCACTATCGAAGATATGGGACCATTTCATTACGTTTGGCTCCATCAGCGCAGGATGCCTAGCAATATTTGTGATTGTGAAATTCGTGAAGACCATCGTTGATACTATTATTCACGGCTACTCACTGTATGCCGTATTCGGATGTGGCATCGAATTACTTGGAGCTGTATGGACATCCATCACCTACTGCCTCTTGCAACGTGCTCGACAACGAGCTTCGACTCCAGAAAACCCAGAATTGAACGCCCCTGAGAACGATGATGATATTAACCGACAGATGCCAAGACCGTTTTCTCGCCAGCCGCAAAGTCCTAAAGTAGTAAGTCTCTCCGAGTTAAGAGATAGAATAGACCGCTTAGAACAAATTTCCGAATAAATTTGTTCTACAAAAAGGGGGGAGGTGTAACGTCAACCCGAAATTGACGTCACTATTGTTAAAATCGCGTATTCAAACCTCCCACCCCCTAATTCGCGAAAGCGCGCGTCTTGACATATGCCTATATATATATATACATAGACATACATACACATATATACATTACGTATATATGTACGAAAATACATTAATCCATTAAAATAAATATATATATATATATATGTAAAGGCACGTAAAAGTAATACTTAAGAATAATAACCGTATTAATAATCAACGCGATACGTCTAGATGAGTCATACAAGTAATAAATATCAAAAGATGCAATGCATCTAAACGTTTCAGAAGTATAGGACAACATTTCATCTCGCAGCTATATAAAAAGCATTAAAATCAAACTCCGCGAGACATCATTTCATTTGCGAACAGTATGAGCCATCTATTCGTTTCATAACTATATAATTAAAAGCGCATGCGACATCTATTCATTTCAAGACTATATAATATTGTACACGCTCAGCAGTTTCTTATCTCTCACCGCGATAAGATAAGCTCCAGAAACTGCAAGGCGTAAGACCGTCAGCAGTTTCCCTTCCCACGGCGATAAGAAACTGCAAGGCGTAAGACCGTCAGCAGTTTAAAACTGCAAGGCGTAAGACGGTCAGCAGAATAAATTGCAAGGCGGGGGATGTCAGCAAAGATAGGAAAATGCAAGCCGCCCGCCGCTCAGCATTCTCAGAATTAGCGATATGAATTTAATATATAAGGAGCAGCGCAACGCCGCTTTAGTCAGTCCAGCAGGAGCAGCCGACCCGCGAACATCGTTAAAGTTAAAGTCTAGCAGCAGCAGCCGACCAGTGAACATCGAGTGAAAGTAAAGTACGCGAATTAAATAAGTGCTACGAAGCGACAAGTGCCACATCTACTACGACTACAATACCAACGAGTGAGTATTCAATTATTCCGGCTGCACTCTGACTCCGCTGTACTACCGAGGTCGTACGGCGACACACCCATTGCCACTCGTTGCTCCTTCTATATTTTTTGATTGTGTTCAGAACTCGTGACCGAGGTACGCGTGTCACGTCCCGTGTCCTCGATCGGGAGTAACTGAGTTTGTTTTCCTGTTTTAGGCTCGCCCGCTATGCGCAGACTATCGCCAGGGCACAGGGAGGAAAATTGGTGATTTTATGCCACGAGGGATTAAACGAAGTAAGTATAATATGGGGGTAATGGGGGCGAAGAAACCTTAATGATAATAATATTTCCTTTTCAGGTGCTCATCCGATGGAACGTAGCGGAGTAAGGTATGGGGTAGATGGGGTAGTCTGGAATTTGGATGAGGGGGCGACGAGTGTAGGTGGGGGGGTAGGTTGGTTCGACTAGGGTAGGGGATGAGGAGGATTCGGATGATTCCGGAATTATTAAATTCAGGGAAGGAGTAGGCTCCGGTGAGGGGGATCGCGGTAGGTTAGGGGATCCTGGCTGAATTTCAGGCGAGTAGGAGGGTTCCGGTCTGTAGTCGTCGTCGTAGCGTAGTCTTAAAGATATTTGTCGTAAAACTGGATGAATCCCGTAGGTGTCTAATAAGCGCTGTATTTCAGCGGCTTCTCTCTCTGCTCGGACACGGCGGCCGGCTCGTCTACCTCGGCGCCGATAGATGGGAGGATTGCGTATTCCCGAATTATTATCTGTCATCTAATGACAGACGAGAGGTGAGTATAAAGTAGGGGAGACGATTTGTAAATGGAGAAATAAATTCACTGTACCTTGTCTGCGTATCTGTAGGACTCGCAGGTGAAAGGACAGCAGCAGGATTCTGCGCTTCAAGAAGGCGAAGGGGTTGGTGAAGCGCTATTCGTCGCTGCGCTCGCGTTGAATGAAGTAGCTGCTATTTATCAGCGCTATTGGATTTGAAAAATAAAGAAGGTAAGTTATAAGTTATGTATATTAAAATAATAAAATTAATACAATGTAGGTAGTGTAAGAGTAACGAGGGATTTCAACTATCTGCGTACCTCGGTCGCAGGTTAAGTTGAAATCGAGTTTTATAAAATAATTACAGTCAGTGAGAGAATACAAAATATCCGCGTACCTCGGTCACGGGTTTTGGATTCACACGATCTGAGTGCTTGAGTTAACGTCGTACAATATTATTCGCGTAAAATACAATTAGTAAGTAAATGCAAAATGGTCCGCGTACCTCGGTCACGGGTTTTGAATTTACACTAAGAATGTCGATGATAATTAGTCTGAGTGCCTAAGGTTATAAAGAATTAATATTTATGAAAGCGTACAAAATTATTCGCGTACCTCGGTCACGAGTTCTGAACACAATCAAAAATATAGAAGGAGCAACGAGTGGCAATGGGTGTGTCGCCGTACGACCTCGGTAGTACAGCGGAGTCAGAGTGCAGCCGGAATAATTGAATACTCACTCGTTGGTATAATAGTCGTAGGAGATGTGGCACTTTGTAGTAGTTGCACTTGTTACTTCGCGTACTTTCACTTTCACTTTAACGATGCTCGCGGGTCGGCTAGACTTTAACTTTCACGATGTTCGCGGTTCGGCTGCTCCTGCTGGACTGACTAAAGCGGCGTTGCGCTGCTCCTTATATATTAAATTCATATCGCTAATTCTGAGAATGCTGAGCGGCGGGCGGCTTGCATTTTCCTATCTTTGCTGACATCCCCCGCCTTGCAATTTATTCTGCTGACCGTCTTACGCCTTGCAGTTTTAAACTGCTGACGGTCTTACGCCTTGCAGTTTCTTATCGCCGTGGGAAGGAAAACTGCTGACGGTCTTACGCCTTGCAGTTTCTTGAGCTTATCTTATCGCGGTGAGAGATAAGAAACTGCTGAGCGTGTACAATATTATATAGTCTTGAAATAAAAAGATGTCGCATGCGCTTTTAATTATATAGTTAGGAAACGAATAGATGTCTCATACTGTTCGCAAATAAAATGATGTCTCGCGAATTTGATTTTAATACCTTTTATATAGTAGCGAGATGGAATGTTGTCCTATACTTCTGAAATGTTTAGATGCTTTACATCTTTTGATATTTATTACCTTTATGAGTCACCTAGACGTATTACATTGATTATTAATTCGGTTATTATTCTTAAATATTACTTTTACGTGCCTTTACATATATATATGTTTATTTTAACGGATTAATGTATTTTCGTACATACATACGTAATGTATATATGTGTGTGTATGGCTATGTATATATATATATAGGCATATGTCAGAACGCGCGCTTTCGCGAATTAGAGGGTGGGAGGTTTGAATACGCGATTTTAACAATAGTGACGTCAATTTCGGGTTGACGTTACACCTCCCCCCTTTTTGTAGAACAAATTTATTCGGAAATTTGTTCTAAGCGGTCTATTCTATCTCTTAACTCGGAGAGACTTACTACTTTAGGACTTTGCGGCTGGCGAGAAAATGGTCTTGGCATCTGTCGGTTAATATCATCATCGTTCTCAGGGGCGTTCAATTCTGGGTTTTCTGGATTCGAAGCTCGTTGTCGAGCACGTTGCAAGAGGCAGTAGGTGATGGATGTCCATACAGCTCCAAGTAATTCGATGCCACATCCGAATACGGCATACAGTGAGTAGCCGTGAATAATAGTATCAACGATGGTCTTCACGAATTTCACAATCACAAATATTGCTAGGCATCCTGCGCTGATGGAGCCAAACGTAATGAAATGGTCCCATATCTTCGATAGTGCTCCTTGGGCTAGTTTCTGCACGGCGTCTTCGTCTAACAGATGCGTGAGTTGGATAGTCCCGGGGATGATATCTTGTCCGGTGACGCCACGCGCTACGGAATTCAATATGGCGGCTCTTTCCGCCGGGAACATGATATGGTCTCGTAGCTTGTCGATGTCTGCTTGCGTGTAGATTCCGCTTACGGCGAGTGTAGCTGGTACCGTATATTTCCAGGTTGGCTTGGTCATCGGTTTCAACTCTTGTGGTGGGACAGCTTCCACTGGATTCGGCAGTATTTTGTGCCATGATTCGTCGATGTTGTACATTATCGGCAGGATCGGGTTGCAGTCGCGGTGAGTACCTTGTTGCACTAATACTCTGGTTTTAGGCTTCATAAATTTTGATGTGTTTCTGTGTAGAACGGGAAGTTCCACGAAACATTCTTGAGTGCGGCGTACTTTCACTTCTACGGGAATGCACCTGATTATATGGACGGCTTCTCCAGCGGTCGTGGCCATGTATCCCGGTCCTTTCATTAGGGACCAGGCAAATTCCTCAGGCAGTATTGATGCGATTGAGAGTGCGTTTTGGAGCACTTGCCTCTCCAAGGCGCATCTATGCGTAAGTGATGAGGTAAAGAGGGTAATTATTTGTCCTCGTATATGGCGTTCAACATATACGAATTTCGAATTCATATATGTAAAGATGTCGAGGTTATCAGGCGTAATTGTTCTTTTCCCAGTAAATGTGCGTCCTTTTTGTGTTTCCAGAATGAACAGCTTATGATGTTCTGTTCGTAGGAGCGTATATCCGCACACGTTTTGTTCCGAAACCTTGGTTAGGGCGAAGGTGATGTCGTCCCTGGTAAGTGCGTAAATTGTAGGTAAGGTTGAATTTTGTCCCGCTTCTGTGATCCGTTGTGCCAATCCTTCGTATAAAACGTCATATTGCTCAAATTTGCAGGTGGACTCCGGGGTTGGTTTCCAGTACGTATATCCGTCTTCTCCATCTAGACAGTATCCGTCTTGAAATGAGCAGGTAGTTCCACTTTTGAGGATGATCTTATTCTCGTTAAGCTTGACTGCGGCGCTGCCTGTGCGGAGTGTAATCTTGGCCAATCCTTGTACCACTACGTTGTCCTAGGATCCGTAGGGATCCGCATACTGTGTTCCGGTGCATGATCCATCATTTGCGATTGTTCCAGCGAAGGTAAACATTCTTGTAGATGTTGTGTTTGCTCGAATGCCGGTTAAAACTGCTCCGTTTCCGAGAGATATAGTTCCTTCTCGATGTAGACGTAGACACGTCTCGTGGCTTACATCTGCTATATACTCCACGTAGCCATTGTGAACTGCTGATATATGGGAGTGCATTCCACAGTAAAAGACTGTTCTCTTGATCTCGATTTTGCACTGTATGTAGTCCGCGTGCTCATACTCTGCCAATTGCAATAATTGTATGTATGTTTCTTCCGTTTCCGCCCCTCGAACGTTGATGTCACATTCGCCTACTTTTACTAATGATATCGTCGTTATATTTAGCCTCTCGCCGCTGCAATCGTATGCAATTAGTCCATAAGCCATCGGGCTGACGCATAGGAGGAATACAATGAGGATCTTCATCCTGAAACAGAAGTCTGACATTTCGTAAGTAGTATTAATTAATAACTAAGCTTAAATCTAGTAACATATCGATTATCCTTTATTTAGTTTGTTTATTTTGGTTTTATTTTTATTTCTTTGTTTATTTAATAAGGCGTATTGATTTATTTATATATTTTTTTATTATTATATTTTTTGATTATTATTGGGTACATATTTAGTATTATTTGTAGTTATGATTTCCGTGCTTCTTTAAGCGTATAGCGCTCCGTCGATTATATATAATGTCTCTACGTTGAATTCCAAGTATAAGCCTCTGTGGAATATGTCCATGCAGGTCGTGCACTCTGCGAGGCTTCTCTCAGTTAATAATGGAATGCCGCATTCGTAACAATTTTTCTCGAAGTCTTCGCACGTGAAGGCATGTGCGTCTGTGAAGCTTCCTTCTATAGTGAGGTCAGATAAGTCGAAGCACGGTTCGCAGAATATTCTGTATGTATTTTCATCGTCGTAAGTTTCCATCATCTGTCCTTGTATGCAGCTGAATTGGCTTATCTGTATGTTAAGTAATGCAAGCTCCTCTTGCCCCGAAATTTTAGCTGTAGGTCGTGGATAGTAGCACATGGTAGTTGCGTACTTGAAATGGTCTGTAACATAATTTATTTTCCTCTAAAGTTCCGTAACGGTGGGTCGACGATGAGCTAATTTTAACTTGTTAGCGTGCACCAAACGATTTTTGCCGTTCATTAATATGGATATATTTCCGTTATTAAGGATTTGCTGAATTTTGTAGGGACCGGAATATTGACTCGTGAATTTCCCTTGTCGGGGTTCTTTTAATAAAAATACGTCGTCGCCGACGTGAAATGTTTGGGGGTTTACTCTTCGGTCGTAGTATCCTTTTGATCTTTGTTTAGCTTGTTTTAAATTATCTCTGGCGATGTCTTGTAAACGGTTGATCTTCATGAAGAGTTCTTCTAAATAATCCTTATATGATGGGTCGAGGTTTTCTTCTAGCGGCGGGTCGGTGGACGGTGCTCGTGCTATTTTTCCGAACACTAATTCGTGCGGTGAGAATTTCGTTCCTTCGTGAATGCTGGTGTTATACGAGAACATCGCGTTCTCTATCCATTCATCCCAATTGGAGGTGTCGTCGATATATTGTTTTAAGAATTCTATTAATACGTGATGGGATCTTTCGAGGGATCCATTTGCTTGAGGGTGATAGGCTGTCGTCTGGTATTGCTTAATTCGGCATTTCTTTGCCACGGCTTTAAATAAAGCTGATAAGAAGTTTGATCCCTGGTCTGTGAGTAATGCTCGTGGAGCTCCAAATCTGCATATGAAATTCTTAAGGAAGGCGTCGGCCACGCTACGTGAATCTGCTTTTTGCAATGGTACTGCGACACTGTATTTCGTTAAAAGGTCTTGGATGGTCAGTATGTATTCATTTCCCATTTTTGTTACAGGGAGTGGTCCAACTATGTCGAGTGCTATTTTGTCGAAGGCTGCGCCAGGTGTATCGGTAAGTATCATTGGTTGGCGAGTTTTAATCCGTGTTAGCTTCCTCTTTTGACATTCGATGCATGTCCTTACATATTCAGTAATATATTTCTTCATTCCATCCCAGAAATAACGCTGTCGAATGCGATTATAGGTTTTTGTAACTCCTTTATGTCCTGCGATTACGGAATCGTGGTTTTCTTCCATTATTTGTCTTCGTTGTTCCGTTGTCGGTATTGTGATGAGAGATCGACATATCGTGATAGTAAGTTGATATTCTTGGAGGGTTTGCTTGAGATAATTGAGGAAAAATTTCCATGGTACGTCGTCGTAGTACGGGGTTTTAGAAATGCTGAAGCTCTTGATCCTTAATTCGTCGAGTATGTCTTTTATCGCGCGAATGCCGTTTTTTATGTTTTCTTTCGTAATGGGTATCCAATCGTGTTCTTTTATAGGAATTGCTATAATGTTGTAAGATTGTGTAGGTTTTATTTTAGCTCTCTCAAATGTTAGGTCTTCAAACTTCGGAAGTTCGCCGTATGAGAGTAGTTCGATTGCCCCTTTATCCTGGGGTTGCCCATTCATGTCGATGAAAATTATTTTGTGGTCCTTTTGTATTCTTAAGGAGTCGCTGCTTTCTTCAATCTTCAATGGTGCGTTGCGTAGAGTTGCGGGTACGAAAGTTCGTTCGAAAAGTGCATCCGAGTCCGATGATGTGAGCGGTGTATCTTCCATTTCGATACTTTGTGTTTCTTCGATGTCGTCGTTTGATTCCAGTTGAGTGAGGGCTTCTTCCTCGTTTCCGTAGTCCAAAATCCGTGGAGTGAGATGAGGTGTTTCGTCGCGAGGGGTTGAGTGGTGTATGGGTAGGGGAATTTCTTCTGGAGAAGGGGAATGAGTGGGTAGAGGGCTTCGTGAGGGTGTAGGAGGGGAATCTGTGACGTCGGAGGTCGTAGAATCTTGTATTCTTGGAATACGTTTTCCTGGAGGAAGAGGGAAAGGACTAAAGGCTGTGGAAGGCGTTCGTTTTCTTGGATTTTTTGATTTAGTCTCTGATGGCTGCTTGGAGGTAGTCGGTAGTTGTTTCTGTTCTACCGGGCTATGGAGTCGCGGTTTGCTCGCGGGAAAGATTTCGAGGGAGTCAGAGGATGATGGTTCGTCTTGTTGTCTTTTTCTTTTTATAGAGTAGATTGGTGCTGAAGGCTGTTCCTTTTCGTCGTTCTCCGGTGGGTTCCGGGATAGTGCGTCGGCGTTTGCGTTTGCTCGACCTTCTTTGTAATATATCTTATATTCATATTCTGAGAGTTTTAACTTCCATTTCCATAGTCTTGAAGTAGGATCTTTGATTGAGTTTAGCCATACTAGTGGTTTGTGGTCCGTAATGATTTTAAATTCTCTCCCGTATAAGTATGGTCTGAAGTGGTTTATACAATATACTATCGCGAGGCATTCTTTTTCGATCGTTGAATAGTTTTTCTCTGCTTGGTTTAGTAATCGCGACGCGTAGGCTATAGGGAGATCTTTTCCGATTGGTCCTTGACTTAGGACTCCTCCGATTGCATATCCGGATGCATCGGTTGTTAGATTGAAGGTTTCCGTGAAATCAGGATATTGAAGAATAGGTTCAGTTATTAGGGCTTTCTTAAGTTTTTGGAATGCGTCTTCCTGCGTAGGTGTCCATCCGAATGCTACTTCCTTTTTTAATAGGTCGGTGAGAGGTTTCGCGGTTTTCGAGAAATTAGGAATGAATCTACGGTAATATCCGGCAAGGCCTAAAAATTGTTTAATGTTTTTTGAATTTTTGGGAATTGGGAAATGATCTACTGCCGTTATTTTTTTCGGATCTGGTTTGACTCCGTTTTCGCTAATAATATGCCCGAGGTAATTAACTTCATGTCGCAAAAATTCGCATTTGTCCGGTTGTAGCTTGAGGTCTGCTTCTCGTAATCTTTTCATGAGTCGAGTGAATTTGTTCTCGTGTTCTCGGAGTGAGCGAGCGTATAGGACTATGTCGTCGAGATAGACAAATAACTCTATTCCTTGTAGTCCGGTTAAAACGTTGTTCATTAATCGTTGGAACGTTGCTGGAGCGTTTTTTAATCCGAAGGGCATGCGTTTAAATTCATAATGTCCGTACGGTGTAGAAAAAGCGGTTTTATGCGAATCTGTCGATTTCATGGGTATTTGATGGAAACCAGATGCGAGGTCAAAAATTGAAAAATATTTGGCGCTACCTAGTTGATCTAGGATCTCATTTATATTAGGAAGTGGGTAAGCGTCTCCGATTGTTTTATCGTTGAGGGCGCGGTAATCGATTACCATACGCCATCTTTTGTTTCCTTGAGAGTCCGGTTTTTTCGGTACGATCCATAGAGGTGAGTTGTATGGTGAAAGAGAGGGTTCTATTATTCCATTTTCAATAAGTTCGGTCACTTGTTTGTTTATTTCTTCTTTATGAACGGGAGGGAATCTATACTGTTTCGCATTTACTGGGATGTCGTCGGTAGTATGAATAGGATGTTCTATCGCGGTGGTTGCTCCAAAATGATCTCCGGGTAAATAAAATCTGTCCGCGTTTTCTTCTATTAGTTTCGTAACGCTTTGTTCTTCCTCTGAATTTAAGTGGTCTAACCTAAGGGTATCCTTGATTTCTTTTACTCGTTGTTTGTCGTAATTCGTTTGGGTAAGAAATATTCTTGCAGTGTTTTCGTCTTTTATAATTTCATTTTGATTTGGCGCGATTTGACTTGACTTTTCTATCTCTCGAAGTACTAACGTTGGTATAACTATGTGTTCGTCTTTTTCCGTAGTGTTGAATATTGGAAGGTGTGCTCTTCCCTTTGAGTTGGTTACTACTGCGTTTCCAAGGAATATCCCGTCTTTTGTAAATAGGCGGGGTAGATAACCCATTTTAACTTCGGGGTTTGCTATTTTAATTTGAAATGGTGCGACTGATCTTTTAGGGATTGTTAATAATTCTTGCTCGAAGAAGGGTATGTGTAATTCTTCCCATTGGAGGCTTCTGCTCTTATAATCAATTGTGACTGAATTTTGTATCATAAATTCGGAACCTAAGATTCCGTCTTGATCGATGGGGAATGAGTCGTCAACTAAATGAAACGTTATTGGTCGTCCGGCGATCGCGATTTCTGCTGTTCCTCGAGTGGATATTGGTGTTGAGGTGATTCCTCTAATTTCTAAGGTTACATCATAATTAGTTTCTAGAGCTGATTTTGAAAATGATTCCTTTATAAGGTTAATTTCTGATCCTGAGTCTATCATTAAATTTAGCTTTTCTTGGTCGTTCGTTGTAGCTACTCGTATGGTCGGTACTACAGAATTTCGTTTTAATTTGACCCTAGCGATTCGGAAACTTGGGTCGTCGTATTCTGTTCTTCTGGTCCGTGCGTTTCCACGGTTGTCGTAAATGTTCGGTGCCCCGATTGGTTGGCTTCCCGGCGGACACCGGCTACCGGGTAGCGAGTACCGTTTCCCTGATTCGTGGAATTATCTGCGGTTGCTCTCCTTTGCGAGTAAGGGGTTATTTCTCCGGATTCTACTTTCATTCTAAATTTTGCACAGTCGTCCATGCTGTGGCCTGGGTTTTTACAATATCGACACGTGACAGTTTGTGTATTCGGTGGGAATCTCGTTTGTTGGTAGGATCTTTGTGGAGGGGACGAGAATCCTTGATTTCCATTATAGCGTCGAGTGGGGTTTTCGTTTAATGGTCGCGGAGGTGCTCTATCCTCATATCGTCGCGGGGGTGGTCTATCTTCATATCGTCGCGGGGAAAATCTAAAATCGTTTCGTTGCGGTTGTGATCTATACTCGTTCCGACGCGGAGGGGATCTATATTCATTTCGACGCGGAGGGGAACGATATCTAATTTTAGTGCGTGCGCGTGATTCCTCTTTTTCGATTTGTCCGAAAATTTTGATCGCGGTACAATAATATTCTTCCAAGTTTCGGGGTGCTTCGATGCGTACCCGAATTCTAGCGTCCGGTGCAAGACCGTTCAAAAATGCTTGAATCACGTGTTCTTCTAGTTCCATTGCTCTGATGTGGTCAAATGACCTGCTTTGTTTCATCTCGTCGTATACCGCTGCGTGTAGGTTCCGAACCTTTTCTATATAGTCGAGTATATGTTCCTGCGGTCTCTTTTCTAATTGTCCAAGTTCTCCTTGGTATTCGTATAATGTTTTGTGCGCGGCGAAGGTTGACTTTAATCGGTTGCAAATTTGATCGACTGTTGTAAATTGCGAGTTCGCGACGGTCATGTACGCATGACCCTGTAGTTTATTAACTAATAATTGCACGAGGTGCATTTCTTGCTCCGGGGCTATTATACTTCGTGCTCTTTCACACGCTCGTACAAATTGGAAGATCGGTATGTTCCTTCCATTGTAAATTGGAACAGATTCTAATGCGTCTTTTATACTTATCGCGGCGGTGCGGAAAAGCGGCGGTCGTTCTGGTGTGCTATGCACTTGCGGTGAAGGAGGGAGTCCTCCCGTGGTATTGTCGTGACCACCATTCATTCTTAATTCTTGTAACGCGTTTTCTAATCTTTGTAAGCGTTCTGGTAGTGGGAGTAATATATCGAATTCCCTATCCATGCGTTCGATTATTTGATGAACTTTATCAAGTTTAAGTTCAGTAGATCGCGGTACTTCTATAGTTCGTCGTATGTTTTGCTCGGCTAAATCGCGTTCTCGAGCCAAAACTCGTTCCTGTAGCCTTGCTACTTCTTCTTCTTGTTCTGCGTTTAATCGCGCTTCCGCCATGTCGATGGGGATGTAAAACTTGCTTTATGATTTAGTAAGAGGGGTGGGGGTAAAATCACTCTTTTCCTGCTATCCCACCGGGGGTGGGGGTAAAATCACTATTCTCCTTCTATCCCACCGCTGCCACCAAATTTATATGTCACGTCCCGTGTCCTCGATCGGGAGTAACTGAGTTTGTTTTCCTGTTTTAGGCTCGCCCGCTATGCGCAGACTATCGCCAGGGCACAGGGAGGAAAATTGGTGATTTTATGCCACGAGGGATTAAACGAAGTAAGTATAATATGGGGGTAATGGGGGCGAAGAAACCTTAATGATAATAATATTTCCTTTTCAGGTGCTCATCCGATGGAACGTAGCGGAGTAAGGTATGGGGTAGATGGGGTAGTCTGGAATTTGGATGAGGGGGCGACGAGTGTAGGTGGGGGGGTAGGTTGGTTCGACTAGGGTAGGGGATGAGGAGGATTCGGATGATTCCGGAATTATTAAATTCAGGGAAGGAGTAGGCTCCGGTGAGGGGGATCGCGGTAGGTTAGGGGATCCTGGCTGAATTTCAGGCGAGTAGGAGGGTTCCGGTCTGTAGTCGTCGTCGTAGCGTAGTCTTAAAGATATTTGTCGTAAAACTGGATGAATCCCGTAGGTGTCTAATAAGCGCTGTATTTCAGCGGCTTCTCTCTCTGCTCGGACACGGCGGCCGGCTCGTCTACCTCGGCGCCGATAGATGGGAGGATTGCGTATTCCCGAATTATTATCTGTCATCTAATGACAGACGAGAGGTGAGTATAAAGTAGGGGAGACGATTTGTAAATGGAGAAATAAATTCACTGTACCTTGTCTGCGTATCTGTAGGACTCGCAGGTGAAAGGACAGCAGCAGGATTCTGCGCTTCAAGAAGGCGAAGGGGTTGGTGAAGCGCTATTCGTCGCTGCGCTCGCGTTGAATGAAGTAGCTGCTATTTATCAGCGCTATTGGATTTGAAAAATAAAGAAGGTAAGTTATAAGTTATGTATATTAAAATAATAAAATTAATACAATGTAGGTAGTGTAAGAGTAACGAGGGATTTCAACTATCTGCGTACCTCGGTCGCAGGTTAAGTTGAAATCGAGTTTTATAAAATAATTACAGTCAGTGAGAGAATACAAAATATCCGCGTACCTCGGTCACGGGTTTTGGATTCACACGATCTGAGTGCTTGAGTTAACGTCGTACAATATTATTCGCGTAAAATACAATTAGTAAGTAAATGCAAAATGGTCCGCGTACCTCGGTCACGGGTTTTGAATTTACACTAAGAATGTCGATGATAATTAGTCTGAGTGCCTAAGGTTATAAAGAATTAATATTTATGAAAGCGTACAAAATTATTCGCGTACCTCGGTCACGAGTTCTGAACACAATCAAAAATATAGAAGGAGCAACGAGTGGCAATGGGTGTGTCGCCGTACGACCTCGGTAGTACAGCGGAGTCAGAGTGCAGCCGGAATAATTGAATACTCACTCGTTGGTATAATAGTCGTAGGAGATGTGGCACTTTGTAGTAGTTGCACTTGTTACTTCGCGTACTTTCACTTTCACTTTAACGATGCTCGCGGGTCGGCTAGACTTTAACTTTCACGATGTTCGCGGTTCGGCTGCTCCTGCTGGACTGACTAAAGCGGCGTTGCGCTGCTCCTTATATATTAAATTCATATCGCTAATTCTGAGAATGCTGAGCGGCGGGCGGCTTGCATTTTCCTATCTTTGCTGACATCCCCCGCCTTGCAATTTATTCTGCTGACCGTCTTACGCCTTGCAGTTTTAAACTGCTGACGGTCTTACGCCTTGCAGTTTCTTATCGCCGTGGGAAGGAAAACTGCTGACGGTCTTACGCCTTGCAGTTTCTTGAGCTTATCTTATCGCGGTGAGAGATAAGAAACTGCTGAGCGTGTACAATATTATATAGTCTTGAAATAAAAAGATGTCGCATGCGCTTTTAATTATATAGTTAGGAAACGAATAGATGTCTCATACTGTTCGCAAATAAAATGATGTCTCGCGAATTTGATTTTAATACCTTTTATATAGTAGCGAGATGGAATGTTGTCCTATACTTCTGAAATGTTTAGATGCTTTACATCTTTTGATATTTATTACCTTTATGAGTCACCTAGACGTATTACATTGATTATTAATTCGGTTATTATTCTTAAATATTACTTTTACGTGCCTTTACATATATATATGTTTATTTTAACGGATTAATGTATTTTCGTACATACATACGTAATGTATATATGTGTGTGTATGGCTATGTATATATATATATAGGCATATGTCAGAACGCGCGCTTTCGCGAATTAGAGGGTGGGAGGTTTGAATACGCGATTTTAACAATAGTGACGTCAATTTCGGGTTGACGTTACACGCGAATAATTTTGTACGCTTTCATAAATATTAATTCTTTATAACCTTAGGCACTCAGACTAATTATCATCGACACTCTTAGTGTAAATTCAAAACCCGTGACCGAGGTACGCGGACCATTTTGCATTTACTTACTAATTGTATTTTACGCGAATAATATTGTACGACGTTAACTCAAGCACTCAGATCGTGTGAATCCAAAACCCGTGACCGAGGTACGCGGATATTTTGTATTCTCTCACTGACTGTAATTATTTTATAAAACTCGATTTCAACTTAACCTGCGACCGAGGTACGCAGATAGTTGAAATCCCTCGTTACTCTTATACTACCCACATTGTACTACTTCTTATTTTAATATACTTAAGTTTATAACTTACCTTCTTTATTTTTCCAAATCCAATAACGCTGATAAACAGCAGTTGTCTCATCGAACGCGAGCGCAGCTACGCATAGCGCTTCATCTCTTCTTCACTTTCTTGAAGCGCAGAATCCTGCTGCTGTCTTTTCACCTGCGAGTCCTACAGATACGCAGTCAAGGTAGAGTGAAACTATTTCATCATTTTCAAATCGTCTCCCCTACTTTATACTCACCTCTCGTCTGTCATTAGATGACAGATAGTAATTCGGGAATACGTAATCCTCCTACATCTCTTTGAAGATTCTGTTTGAAATTTATTATACTTATATTCCATTTAAATTTGTATCTTACTTAACCTAGAGCAAATAAACTCTATTATTATACTTACCTTTCAATCGACGCATCTTCAAGTCATCCCGTCTCTTCGTACCATTTCCTCGCCGCGACCCCTGAAAATAAAATCAATTAGTAACATAGAAAAGAAACCTCCCTACTGTAGATTCTCACTCTCGCTACATCTTACCTTACTCGTTATACTTACCGTCTCTCTCTCTCTCTCTCTCTATACTTACTCCCCTACGCTCCATCGGGTAAATACCTGAAAAGGAAATATTATTATTAACATATTAATAAGCTTCTTCGCCCCCCCCCCCTTACCCCCGTATTATACTTACCTCGCTTAATCCTTCGTGGCGTAAAATCACCGAATCTCCTCCCTGTGCCCTGGCGATAGTCTGCGCATAGCGGGCGAGCCTAAAACAGGAAAACAAACTAAGTTACTCCCGATCGAGGACACGGGACGTGACACATGAAGGCCCGGAAGCGTCCAAGCAGGCGCGGTAGCGCCCAAGCAGGCTCGGAACCGTGCAAGCAGGCGCGGAAGCGTCCTAGCAGGCGCGGAAGCATGCAAGCAGGCGCGGAAGCATGCAAGCAGGCGCGGAAGCATGCAAGAAGACGCAGAAGAGTCCAAGCAGGCGCGGAAGCGTCCGAGCAGGCGGGGAAGCATGCAAGCAGGCGTGGAAGCGTCCAAGCAGGAGCGTAAGCGTCCAAGCAGGCGCGGAAGCGTCCAAGAAGGCGCGGAAGCGTCCAAGCAGGCGGGGAAGCATGCAAGCAGGCGCGGAAGAGTCCAAGCAGGCGCGGAAGCGTCCAAGCAGGCGCGGAAACGTCCAAGTAGGCGCGGAAGCGTCCAAGCAGGCGCGGTAGCGTCCAAGCAGTCGCGGAAACGGCCAAGCAGGCGCGGAAGCGTCCAAGCAGGCGCAGAACCGTGCAAGCAGGCGCGGAAGCGTCCAAGCAGGCGCGGTAGCGTCCAATCAGGCGCGGAAGCGTCCAAGCATGCGCGGAAGCGTCCAAGCAGGCTCGGAACCGTGCAAGCAGGCGCGAAAGCGTCCTAGCAGGCGCGGAAGCATGCAAGCAGGCGCGGAAGCATGCAAGAAGACGCAGAAGAGTCCAAGCAGGCGCGGAAGCGTCCGAGCAGGCGGGGAAGCATGCAAGCAGGCGCGGAAGCGTCCAAGCAGGCGCGGAAACGTCCAAGTAGGCGCGGAAACATGCAAGAAGGCGCGAAAGCGTCCAAGCAGGCGCGGAAGCGTCCAAGCAGGCACGGAAGCATACAAGCAGGCGCGGAAGCGTGCAACCAGGCGTGGAAGCGTCCAAGCAGGGGCGGAAGCGATCAAGCAGGCGCGGAATCGCGCAAGCAGGCGCGGAAGCGTCCAAGCAGGCGCGGTAGCGTCCAATCAGGCGCGGAAGCGTCCAAGCATGCGCGGAAGCGTCCAAGCAGGCTCGGAACCGTGCAAGCAGGCGCGAAAGCGTCCTAGCAGGCGCGGAAGCATGCAAGCAGGCGCGGAAGCGTCCAAGCAGGCGCGGAAACGTCCAAGTAGGCGCGGAAACATGCAAGAAGGCGCGAAAGCGTCCAAGCAGGCGCGGAAGCGTCCAAGCAGGCGCGGAAGCATACAAGAAGACGCAGAAGAGTCCAAGCAGGCGCGGAAGCGTCCGAGCAGGCGGGGAAGCATGCAAGCAGGCGCGGAAGCGTCCAAGCAGGCGCGGAAACGTCCAAGTAGGCGCGGAAACATGCAAGAAGGCGCGAAAGCGTCCAAGCAGGCGCGGAAGCGTCCAAGCAGGCGCGGAAGCATACAAGCAGGCGCGGAAGCGTGCAACCAGGCGTGGAAGTGTCCAAGCAGGGGCGGAAGCGATCAAGCAGGCGCGGAACCGTGCAAGCAGGCGCGGAAGCGTCCAAGCAGGCGCGGAAGCGTGCAAGCAGGCGCGGAAGCGTCCAAGCAGGCGCCGAAACGTCCAAGCAGTCGCGGAAGCGTCCAAGCAGGCGCGGTAGCGTCCAAGCAGTCGCGGAAACGGCCAAGCAGGCGCGGAAGCGTCCAAGCAGGCGCAGAACCGTGCAAGCAGGCGCGGAAGCGTCCAAGCAGGCGCGGTAGCGTCCAATCAGGCGCGGAAGCGTCCAAGCATGCGCGGAAGCGTCCAAGCAGGCTCGGAACCGTGCAAGCAGGCGCGAAAGCGTCCTAGCAGGCGCGGAAGCATGCAAGCAGGCGCGGAAGCATGCAAGAAGACGCAGAAGAGTCCAAGCAGGCGCGGAAGCGTCCGAGCAGGCGGGGAAGCATGCAAGCAGGCGCGGAAGCGTCCAAGCAGGCGCGGAAACGTCCAAGTAGGCGCGGAAACATGCAAGAAGGCGCGAAAGCGTCCAAGCAGGCGCGGAAGCGTCCAAGCAGGCACGGAAGCATACAAGCAGGCGCGGAAGCGTGCAACCAGGCGTGGAAGCGTCCAAGCAGGGGCGGAAGCGATCAAGCAGGCGCGGAATCGCGCAAGCAGGCGCGTAAGCGTCCAAGCAGGCGGGGAAGCATGCAAGCAGGCGCGGAAGCATCCAAGCAGGCGCGGAAACGTCCAAGTAGGCGAGGAAACATGCATGAAGGCCCGGAAGCGTCCAAGCAGGCGCGGTAGCGCCCAAGCAGGCTCGGAACCGTGCAAGCAGGCGCGGAAGCGTCCTAGCAGGCGCGGAAGCATGCAAGCAGGCGCGGAAGCATGCAAGCAGGCGCGGAAGCATGCAAGAAGACGCAGAAGAGTCCAAGCAGGCGCGGAAGCGTCCGAGCAGGCGGGGAAGCATGCAAGCAGGCGTGGAAGCGTCCAAGCAGGAGCGTAAGCGTCCAAGCAGGCGCGGAAGCGTCCAAGAAGGCGCGGAAGCGTCCAAGCAGGCGGGGAAGCATGCAAGCAGGCGCGGAAGAGTCCAAGCAGGCGCGGAAGCGTCCAAGCAGGCGCGGAAACGTCCAAGTAGGCGCGGAAGCGTCCAAGCAGGCGCGGTAGCGTCCAAGCAGTCGCGGAAACGGCCAAGCAGGCGCGGAAGCGTCCAAGCAGGCGCAGAACCGTGCAAGCAGGCGCGGAAACGTCCAAGCAGGCGCGGTAGCGTCCAATCAGGCGCGGAAGCGTCCAAGCATGCGCGGAAGCGTCCAAGCAGGCTCGGAACCGTGCAAGCAGGCGCGAAAGCGTCCTAGCAGGCGCGGAAGCATGCAAGCAGGCGCGGAAGCATGCAAGAAGACGCAGAAGAGTCCAAGCAGGCGCGGAAGCGTCCGAGCAGGCGGGGAAGCATGCAAGCAGGCGCGGAAGCGTCCAAGCAGGCGCGGAAACGTCCAAGTAGGCGCGGAAACATGCAAGAAGGCGCGAAAGCGTCCAAGCAGGCGCGGAAGCGTCCAAGCAGGCACGGAAGCATACAAGCAGGCGCGGAAGCGTGCAACCAGGCGTGGAAGCGTTCAAGCAGGGGCGGAAGCGATCAAGCAGGCGCGGAATCGCGCAAGCAGGCGCGGAAGCGTCCAAGCAGGCGCGGTAGCGTCCAATCAGGCGCGGAAGCGTCCAAGCATGCGCGGAAGCGTCCAAGCAGGCTCGGAACCGTGCAAGCAGGCGCGAAAGCGTCCTAGCAGGCGCGGAAGCATGCAAGCAGGCGCGGAAGCATGCAAGCAGGCGCGGAAGCGTCCAAGCAGGCGCGTAAGCGTCCAAGCAGGCGGGGAAGCATGCAAGCAGGCGCGGAAGCGTCCAAGCAGGCGCGGAAACGTCCAAGTAGGCGAGGAAACATGCATGAAGGCCCGGAAGCGTCCAAGCAGGCGCGGTAGCGTCCAAGCAGGCTCGGAACCGTGCAAGCAGGCGCGGAAGCGTCCTAGCAGGCGCGGAAGCATGCAAGCAGGCGCGGAAGCATGCAAGCAGGCGCGGAAGCATGCAAGAAGACGCAGAAGAGTCCAAGCAGGCGCGGAAGCGTCCGAGCAGGCGGGGAAGCATGCAAGCAGGCGCGGAAGCGTCCAAGCAGGCGCGGAAACGTCCAAGTAGGCGCGGAAACATGCAAGAAGGCGCGAAAGCGTCCAAGCAGGCGCGGAAGCGTCCAAGCAGGCGCGGAAGCATACAAGCAGGCGCGGAAGCGTGCAACCAGGCGTGGAAGTGTCCAAGCAGGGGCGGAAGCGATCAAGCAGGCGCGGAACCGTGCAAGCAGGCGCGGAAGCGTCCAAGCAGGCGCGGAAGCGTGCAAGCAGGCGCGGAAGCGTCCAAGCAGGCGCCGAAACGTCCAAGCAGTCGCGGAAGCGTCCAAGCAGGCGCGGTAGCGTCCAAGCAGTCGCGGAAACGGCCAAGCAGGCGCGGAAGCGTCCAAGCAGGCGCAGAACCGTGCAAGCAGGCGCGGAAGCGTCCAAGCAGGCGCGGTAGCGTCCAATCAGGCGCGGAAGCGTCCAAGCATGCGCGGAAGCGTCCAAGCAGGCTCGGAACCGTGCAAGCAGGCGCGAAAGCGTCCTAGCAGGCGCGGAAGCATGCAAGCAGGCGCGGAAGCATGCAAGAAGACGCAGAAGAGTCCAAGCAGGCGC
The DNA here is from genome assembly GCA_963989415.1 of Cerceris ruficornis. Lineage (NCBI taxonomy): Eukaryota > Metazoa > Arthropoda > Insecta > Hymenoptera > Crabronidae > Cerceris > Cerceris ruficornis. The sequence goes on along the minus strand of OZ022517.1, from coordinate 64,625,031 downwards.
GGAAGCGTCCGAGCAGGCGGGGAAGCATGCAAGCAGGCGCGGAAGCGTCCAAGCAGGCGCGGAAACGTCCAAGTAGGCGCGGAAACATGCAAGAAGGCGCGAAAGCGTCCAAGCAGGCGCGGAAGCGTCCAAGCAGGCACGGAAGCATACAAGCAGGCGCGGAAGCGTGCAACCAGGCGTGGAAGCGTCCAAGCAGGGGCGGAAGCGATCAAGCAGGCGCGGAATCGCGCAAGCAGGCGCGGAAGCGTCCAAGCAGGCGCGGTAGCGTCCAATCAGGCGCGGAAGCGTCCAAGCATGCGCGGAAGCGTCCAAGCAGGCTCGGAACCGTGCAAGCAGGCGCGAAAGCGTCCTAGCAGGCGCGGAAGCATGCAAGCAGGCGCGGAAGCATGCAAGCAGGCGCGGAAGCGTCCAAGCAGGCGCGTAAGCGTCCAAGCAGGCGGGGAAGCATGCAAGCAGGCGCGGAAGCGTCCAAGCAGGCGCGGAAGCGTGCAACCAGGCGTGGAAGTGTCCAAGCAGGGGCGGAAGCGATCAAGCAGGCGCGGAACCGTGCAAGCAGGCGCGGAAGCGTCCAAGCAGGCGCGGAAGCGTGCAAGCAGGCGCGGAAGCGTCCAAGCAGGCGCGGTAGCGTCCAAGCAGGCGCGGAAGCGTCCGAGCAGGCGGGGAAGCATGCAAGCAGGCGCGGAAGCGTCCAAGCAGGCGCGGAAACGTCCAAGTAGGCGCGGAAACATGCAAGAAGGCGCGAAAGCGTCCAAGCAGGCGCGGAAGCGTCCAAGCAGGCGCGGAAGCATACAAGCAGGCGCGGAAGCGTGCAACCAGGCGTGGAAGTGTCCAAGCAGGGGCGGAAGCGATCAAGCAGGCGCGGAAGCGTCCAAGCAGACGCGGAAGCGTCCAAGCAGGCGCGGAAGCGTGCAAGCAGGCGCGGAAGCGTCCAAGCAGGCGCCGAAACGTCCAAGCAGTCGCGGAAGCGTCCAAGCAGGCGCGGTAGCGTCCAAGCAGGCGCGGCAGCATGCAAGAAGACGCAGAAGAGTCCAAGCAGGCGCGGAAGCGTCCAAGCAGGCGCGGTAGCGTCCAAGCAGGCGCGGAAGCGTCCAAGCAGTCGCGGAAGCGTCCAAGCAGGCGCGGAAGCGTCCAAGCAGGCGGGGAAGCATGCAAGCATGCGCGGAAGCGTCCAAGCAGGCGCGGAAGCGCCCAAGCAGGCGCGGTAGCGGCCAAGCTGGCGCGGAAGCGTCCAAGCAGGCGCGGAAACGTCCAAGCAGGCGCGGAAGCATGCAAGAAGACGCAGAAGAGTCCAAGCAGGCGCGGAAGCGTCCAAGCAGGCGCGGTAGCGTCCAAGCAGGCGCGGAAACGTCCAAGCAGGCGCGGAAGCATGCAAGAAGACGCAGAAGCGTCCAGGCAGGCGCGGAAGCGACCAAGCAGTCGCGGTAGCGTCCAACCAGGCGCGGAAGCGTCCAAGAAGTCGCGGAAGCGTCCAAACAGGCGCGGAAGATTGCAAGAAGAAGCAGAATAGTCCAAGCAGGCGCGGAAGCGTACAAGCAGTCGCGGAAGCGTCCAAGCAGGCGCGGTAGCGTCCAAGCAGTCGCGGAAGAGTCCAAGCAGGCGCGGCAGCGTCCAAGCAGGCGCGGAAACGTCCAAGCAGGCGCGGAAGCATGCAAGAAGACGCAGAAGCGTCCAGGCAGGCGCGGAAGCGACCAAGCAGTCGCGGTAGCGTCCAACCAGGCGCGGAAGCGTCCAAGAAGTCGCGGAAGGGTCCAAACAGGCGCGGAAGAATGCAAGAAGACGCAGAATAGTCCAAGCAGGCGCGGAAGCGTACAAGCAGTCGCGGAAGCGTCCAAGCAGGCGCGGTAGCGTCCAAGCAGTCGCGGAAGAGTCCAAGCAGCCGCGGCAGCGTCCAAGCAGGCGCGGAAACGTCCAAGCAGGCGCGGAAGCATGCAAGAAGACGCAGAAGAGTCCAAGCAGGCGCGGAAGCGTCCAAGCAGGCCCGGAAACGTCCAAGTAGGCGCGGAAGCATGCAAGAAGGCGCAGAAGAGTCCAAGCAGGCGCGGAAGCGTCCAAGCAGTTGCAGAAGCGTCCAAGCAGGCGCGGTAGCGTCCAACCAGGCGCGGAAGGGTCCAAGAAGTCGCGGAAGCGTCCAAACAGGCGCGGCAGCGTCCAAGCAGGCGCGGAAACGTCCAAGCAGGCGCGGAAGCATGCAAGAAGACGCAGAAGAGTCCAAGCAGGCGCGGAAGCATCCAAGCAGGAGGGGAAGCATGCAAACAGGCGCGGAAGCGTCCAAGCAGGCGCGGAAACGTCCAAGTAGGCGCGGAAGCATGCAAGAAGGCGCAGAAGAGTCCAAGCAGCCGCGGAAGCGTCCAAGCAGTCGCAGAAGCGTCCAAGCAGGCGCGGCAGCGTCCAACCAGGCGCGGAAGCGTCCAAGCAGTCGCGGAAGCGTCCAAGCATTCGCGGTAGAGTCCAAGCAGTCGCGGAAGCGTCCAAGCAGGCGCGGTAGCGTCCATGCAGGCGCGGAAGCGTCCAAGCAGTCGCGGAAGCGTCCAAGCAGGCGCGGTAGCGTCCAACCAGGCGCGGAAGCGTCCAAGCAGTCGCGGAAGGGTCCAAGCAGGCGCGGTAGTGTCCAAGCAGGCGCGGTAGCATCCAACCAGGCGCGGATGCGTAGAAGCAGTCGCGGAAGCGTCCAAGCAGTCGCGGAAGCGTCCAAGCAGGCGCGGTAGCGTCCAAGCAGCCGCGGAAGCGTCCAAGCAGTCGCGGAAGCGTCCAAGCAGGCGCGGTAGCGTCCAAGCAGGCGCGGAAACGTCCAAGTAGGCGCAAGCATGCAAGAAGGCGCAGAAGAGTCCAAGCAGGCGCGGAAGCGTCCAAGCAGTCGCGGAAGCGTCCAAGCAGGCGCGGAAGCGGCCAAGCAGGCGCGGAAGCGTCCAAGCTGGCGCGGTAGCGTGCAAGCAGTCGCGGAAGCGTCCAACCAGGCGCGGAAGCGTCCAAGCAGGCGTGGGAGCGTCCAAGCAGGCGCGAAACCGTGCAAGCAAGCGCGGAAGCATCCAAGAAGGCGCGGAAGCATGCAAGAAGACACGGAAGCGTCCAAGCAGGCGCGGAAACGTCCAAGCAGGCGCGGAAGCATGCAAAAAGGCGTAGAAGAGTCCAAGCAGGCGCGGTAGCGTCCAAGCAGGCGCGGTAGCGTCCAAGCAGGCGCGGCAGCATGCAAGAAGACGCAGAAGAGTCCAAGCAGGCGCGGAAGCGTCCAAGCAGGCGCGGTAGCGTCCAAGCAGGCGCGGAAGCGTCCAAGCAGTCGCGGAAGCGTCCAAGCAGGCGCGGAAGCGTCCAAGCAGGCGGGGAAGCATGCAAGCATGCGCGGAAGCGTCCAAGCAGGCGCGGAAGCGACCAAGCAGGCGCGGAAGCGGCCAAGCAGGCGCGGAAGCGTCCAAGCAGGCGCGGAAACGTCCAAGCAGGCGCGGAAGCATGCAAGAAGACGCAGAAGAGTCCAAGCAGGCGCGGAAGCGTCCAAGCAGTCGCGGAAGCGTCCAAGCAGGCGCGGTAGCGTCCAAGAAGTCGCGGAAGCGTCCAAACAGGCGCGGAAGATTGCAAGAAGAAGCAGAATAGTCCAAACAGGCGCGGAAGCGTACAAGCAGGCGCGGCAGCGTCCAAGCAGGCGCGGAAACGTCCAAGCAGGCGCGGAAGCATGCAAGAAGACGCAGAAGAGTCCAAGCAGGCGCGGAAGCATCCAAGCAGGAGGGGAAGCATGCAAGAAGACGCGGAAGCATCCAAGAAGGCGCGGAAGCATGCAAGAAGACGCGGAAGCGTCCAAGCAGGCGCGGAAACGTCCAAGCAGGCGCGGAAGCATGCAAGAAGACGCAGAAGAGTCCAAGCAGGCGCGGAAGCGTCCAAGCAGTCGCGGAAGCGTCCAAGCAGGCGCGGTAGCGTCCAAGAAGTCGCGGAAGCGTCCAAACAGGCGCGGAAGATTGCAAGAAGAAGCAGAATAGTCCAAGCAGGCGCGGAAGCGTACAAGCAGGCGCGGCAGCGTCCAAGCAGGCGCGGAAACGTCCAAGCAGGCGCGGAAGCATGCAAGAAGACGCAGAAGAGTCCAAGCAGGCGCGGAAGCATCCAAGCAGGAGGGGAAGCATGCAAACAGGCGCGGAAGCGTCCAAGCAGGCGCGGCAGCATGCAAGAAGGCGCAGAAGAGTCCAAGCAGGCGCGGAAGCGTCCAAGCAGTCGCGGAAGCGTCCAAGCAGGCGCGGTAGCGTCCAACCAGGCGCGGAAGCGTCCTAGCAGTCGCGGAAGCGTCCAAGCAGGCGCGGTAGCGTCCAAGCAGGCGCGGAAACGTCCAAGCAGGCGCGGAAGCATGCAAAAAGGCGTAGAAGAGTCCAAGCAGGCGCGGTAGCGTCCAAGCAGGCGCGGAAGCGTCCAAGCAGGCGGGGAAGCATGCACGCAGGCGCGGAAGCGTCCAAGCAGGCGCGGTAGCGTCCAACCAGGCGCGGAAGCGTCCTAGCAGTCGCGGAAGCGTCCAAGCAGGCGCGGAAGCATGCAAGAAGACGCAGAAGAGTCCAAGCAGGCGCGGAAGCATCCAAGCAGGAGGGGAAGCACGCAAACAGGCGCGGAAGCGTCCAAGCAGGCGCGGAAACGTCCAAGTAGGCGCGGCAGCATGCAAGAAGGCGCAGAAGAGTCCAAGCAGGCGCGGAAGCGTCCAAGCAGGCGGGGAACCATGCAAGAAGGAGCAGAAGAGTCCAAACAGGCGCGGAAACGTCCAAGTAGGCGCGGCAGCATGCAAGAAGGCGCAGAAGCGTCCAAGCAGGCGCGGAAGCGTCCAAGCAGGCGGGGAAGCATGCACGCAGGCGCGGAAGCGTCCAAGCAGGCGCGGAAACGTCCAAGTAGGCGCGGCAGCATGCAAGAAGGCGCAGAAGAGTCCAAGCAGGCGCGGAAGCGTCCAAGCAGTCGCGGAAGCGTCCAAGCAGGCGCGGTAGCGTCCAACCAGGCGCGGAAGCGTCCTAGCAGTCGCGGAAGCGTCCAAGCAGGCGCGGTAGCGTCCAAGCAGGCGCGGAAACGTCCAAGCAGGCGCGGAAGCATGCAAAAAGGCGTAGAAGAGTCCAAGCAGGCGCGGTAGCGTCCAAGCAGGCGCGGAAGCGTCCAAGCAGGCGCGGAAGCATGCAAAAAGGCGTAGAAGAGTCCAAGCAGGCGCGGTAGCGTCCAAGCAGGCGCGGAAGCGTCCAAGCAGGCGCGGAAACGTCCAAGTAGGCGCGGCAGCATGCAAGAAGGCGCAGAAGAGTCCAAGCAGGCGCGGTAGCGTCCAAGCAGGCGCGGAAGCGTCCTAGCAGTCGCGACAGCGTCCAAGCAGGCGCGGTAGCGTCCAAGCAGGCGCGGAAGCGTTCAAGCAGGCGTGGAAGCGTCCAAGCAGGCGCGGAAGCGTCCAAGCAGGCGCGGAAGCGTTCAAGCAGGCGCGGAAGCGTCCAAGCAGACGCGGAAGCGTCCAAGCATGCGCGGAAGAGTCCAAGCAGGCGCGGAAGCGTTCAAGCAGGCGCGGTAGCGTCCAAGCAGGCGAGGAAACATGCAAGAAGGCGCAGAGGAGTCCAAGCAGGCGCGGAAGCGTCCAAGCAGGCGCGGAAGCGTCCAAGCAAGCGCGGAAGCGTCCAAGCAGGCGCGGAAACGTCCAAGTAGGCGAGGCAGCATGCAAGAAGGCGCAGAAGAGTCCAAGCAGGCGCGGAAGCGTCCAAGCAGGCGCGGAAACGTCCAAGTAGGCGCGGCAGCATGCAAGAAGGCGCAGAAGCGTCCAAGCAGTCGCGGAAGCGTCCAAGCAGGCGCGGAAACGACCAAGTAGGCGCGGCAGCATGCAAGAAGGAGCAGAAGAGTCCAAGCAGGCGCGGAAGCGTCCAAGCAGTCGGGGAAGCGTCCTAGCAGTCGCGGAAGCGTCCAAGCAGGCGCGGTAGCGTCCAAGCAGGCGCGAAAACGTCCAAGCAGGAGCGGAAGCATGCAAGAAGACGCGGAAGCATCCAAGAAGGCGCGGAAGCATGCAAGAAGACGCGGAAGCGTCCAAGCAGGCGCGGAAACGTCCAAGCAGGCGCGGAAGCATGCAAAAAGGCGTAGAAGAGTCCAAGCAGGCGCGGTAGCGTCCAAGCAGGCGCGGTAGCGTCCAAGCAGGCGCGGGAGCATGCAAGAAGACGCAGAAGAGTCCAAGCAGGCGCGGAAGCGTCCAAGCAGGCGCGGTAGCGTCCAAGCAGGCGCGGAAGCGTCCAAGCAGTCGCGGAAGCGTCCAAGCAGGCGCGGAAGCGTCCAAGCAGGCGGGGAAGCATGCAAGCATGCGCGGAAGCGTCCAAGCAGGCGCGGAAGCGCCCAAGCAGGCGCGGTAGCGGCCAAGCTGGCGCGGAAGCGTCCAAGCAGGCGCGGAAACGTCCAAGCAGGCGCGGAAGCATGCAAGAAGACGCAGAAGAGTCCAAGCAGGCGCGGAAGCGTCCAAGCAGTCGCGGAAGCGTCCAAGCAGGCGCGGTAGCGTCCAAGCAGGCGCGGAAACGTCCAAGCTGGCGCGGTAGCGTGCAAGCAGTCGCGGAAGCGTCCAACCAGGCGCGGAAGCGTCCAAGCAGGCGTGGGAGCGTCCAAGCAGGCGCGAAACCGTGCAAGCAAGCGCGGAAGCATCCAAGAAGGCGCGGAAGCATGCAAGAAGACACGGAAGCGTCCAAGCAGGCGCGGAAACGTCCAAGCAGGCGCGGAAGCATGCAAAAAGGCGTAGAAGAGTCCAAGCAGGCGCGGTAGCGTCCAAGCAGGCGCGGTAGCGTCCAAGCAGGCGCGGCAGCATGCAAGAAGACGCAGAAGAGTCCAAGCAGGCGCGGAAGCGTCCAAGCAGGCGCGGTAGCGTCCAAGCAGGCGCGGAAGCGTCCAAGCAGTCGCGGAAGCGTCCAAGCAGGCGCGGAAGCGTCCAAGCAGGCGCGGTAGCGTCCAAGCAGGCGCGGAAGCGTCCTAGCAGTCGCGACAGCGTCCAAGCAGGCGCGGTAGCGTCCAAGCAGGCGCGGAAGCGTTCAAGCAGGCGTGGAAGCGTCCAAGCAGGCGCGGAAGCGTCCAAGCAGGCGCGGAAGCGTTCAAGCAGGCGCGGAAGCGTCCAAGCAGACGCGGAAGCGTCCAAGCATGCGCGGAAGAGTCCAAGCAGGCGCGGAAGCGTTCAAGCAGGCGCGGTAGCGTCCAAGCAGGCGAGGAAACATGCAAGAAGGCGCAGAGGAGTCCAAGCAGGCGCGGAAGCGTCCAAGCAGGCGCGGAAGCGTCCAAGCAAGCGCGGAAGCGTCCAAGCAGGCGCGGAAACGTCCAAGTAGGCGAGGCAGCATGCAAGAAGGCGCAGAAGAGTCCAAGCAGGCGCGGAAGCGTCCAAGCAGGCGCGGAAACGTCCAAGTAGGCGCGGCAGCATGCAAGAAGGCGCAGAAGCGTCCAAGCAGTCGCGGAAGCGTCCAAGCAGGCGCGGAAACGACCAAGTAGGCGCGGCAGCATGCAAGAAGGAGCAGAAGAGTCCAAGCAGGCGCGGAAGCGTCCAAGCAGTCGGGGAAGCGTCCTAGCAGTCGCGGAAGCGTCCAAGCAGGCGCGGTAGCGTCCAAGCAGGCGCGAAAACGTCCAAGCAGGAGCGGAAGCATGCAAGAAGACGCGGAAGCATCCAAGAAGGCGCGGAAGCATGCAAGAAGACGCGGAAGCGTCCAAGCAGGCGCGGAAACGTCCAAGCAGGCGCGGAAGCATGCAAAAAGGCGTAGAAGAGTCCAAGCAGGCGCGGTAGCGTCCAAGCAGGCGCGGTAGCGTCCAAGCAGGCGCGGGAGCATGCAAGAAGACGCAGAAGAGTCCAAGCAGGCGCGGAAGCGTCCAAGCAGGCGCGGTAGCGTCCAAGCAGGCGCGGAAGCGTCCAAGCAGTCGCGGAAGCGTCCAAGCAGGCGCGGAAGCGTCCAAGCAGGCGGGGAAGCATGCAAGCATGCGCGGAAGCGTCCAAGCAGGCGCGGAAGCGCCCAAGCAGGCGCGGTAGCGGCCAAGCTGGCGCGGAAGCGTCCAAGCAGGCGCGGAAACGTCCAAGCAGGCGCGGAAGCATGCAAGAAGACGCAGAAGAGTCCAAGCAGGCGCGGAAGCGTCCAAGCAGTCGCGGAAGCGTCCAAGCAGGCGCGGTAGCGTCCAAGCAGGCGCGGAAACGTCCAAGCAGGCGCGGAAGCATGCAAGAAGACGCAGAAGCGTCCAGGCAGGCGCGGAAGCGACCAAGCAGTCGCGGTAGCGTCCAACCAGGCGCGGAAGCGTCCAAGAAGTCGCGGAAGCGTCCAAACAGGCGCGGAAGATTGCAAGAAGAAGCAGAATAGTCCAAGCAGGCGCGGAAGCGTACAAGCAGTCGCGGAAGCGTCCAAGCAGGCGCGGTAGCGTCCAAGCAGTCGCGGAAGAGTCCAAGCAGGCGCGGCAGCGTCCAAGCAGGCGCGGAAACGTCCAAGCAGGCGCGGAAGCATGCAAGAAGACGCAGAAGCGTCCAGGCAGGCGCGGAAGCGACCAAGCAGTCGCGGTAGCGTCCAACCAGGCGCGGAAGCGTCCAAGAAGTCGCGGAAGGGTCCAAACAGGCGCGGAAGAATGCAAGAAGTCGCAGAATAGTCCAACCAGGCGCGGAAGCGTCCAAGCAGTCGCGGAAGCGTCCAAGCATTCGCGGTAGAGTCCAAGCAGTCGCGGAAGCGTCCAAGCAGGCGCGGTAGCGTCCATGCAGGCGCGGAAGCGTCCAAGCAGTCGCGGAAGCGTCCAAGCAGGCGCGGTAGCGTCCAACCAGGCGCGGAAGCGTCCAAGCAGTCGCGGAAGGGTCCAAGCAGGCGCGGTAGTGTCCAAGCAGGCGCGGTAGCATCCAACCAGGCGCGGATGCGTAGAAGCAGTCGCGGAAGCGTCCAAGCAGTCGCGGAAGCGTCCAAGCAGGCGCGGTAGCGTCCAAGCAGCCGCGGAAGCGTCCAAGCAGTCGCGGAAGCGTCCAAGCAGGCGCGGTAGCGTCCAAGCAGGCGCGGAAACGTCCAAGTAGGCGCAAGCATGCAAGAAGGCGCAGAAAAGTCCAAGCAGGCGCGGAAGCGTCCAAGCAGTCGCGGAAGCGTCCAAGCAGGCGCGGAAGCGGCCAAGCAGGCGCGGAAGGGTCCAAGCTGGCGCGGTAGCGTGCAAGCAGTCGCGGAAGCGTCCAACCAGGCGCGGAAGCGTCCAAGCAGGCGTGGGAGCGTCCAAGCAGGCGCGAAACCGTGCAAGCAAGCGCGGAAGCATCCAAGAAGGCGCGGAATCATGCAAGAAGACGCGGAAGCGTCCAAGCAGGCGCGGAAACGTCCAAGCAGGCGCGGAAGCATGCAAAAAGGCGTAGAAGAGTCCAAGCAGGCGCGGCAGCGTCCAAGCAGTCGCGGAAGGGTCCAAGCAGGCGCGGTAGTGTCCAAGCAGGCGCGGTAGCATCCAACCAGGCGCGGATGCGTAGAAGCAGTCGCGGAAGCGTCCAAGCAGTCGCGGAAGCGTCCAAGCAGGCGCGGTAGCGTCCAAGCAGCCGCGGAAGCGTCCAAGCAGTCGCGGAAGCGTCCTAGCAGTCGCGGAAGCGTCCAAGCAGGCGCGGTAGCATCCAAGCAGGCGCGAAAACGTCCAAGCAGGCGCGGAAGCGTCCAAGCAGTCGCGGAAGCGTCCAAGCAGGCGCGGTAGCGTCCAAGCAGGCGCGAAAACGTCCAAGCAGGAGCCGAAGCATGCAAGAAGACGCAGAAGAGTCCAAGCAGTCGCGGAAGCGTCCAAGCAGGCGGGGAAGCATGCAAGCATGCGCGGAAGCATGCAAGAAGACGCAGAAGTGTCCAAGCAGGCGCGTAAGCGTCCAAGCAGTCGCGGAAGCGTCCAAGCAGGCGCGGTAGCGTCCAAGCAGGCGCGAAAACGTCCAAGCAGGAGCCGAAGCATGCAAGAAGACGCAGAAGAGTCCAAGCAGTCGCGGAAGCGTCCAAGCAGGCGGGGAAGCATGCAAGCAGGCGCGGAAGCGTTCAAGCAGGCGCGGAAGCGTCCAAGCAGACGCGGAAGCGTCCAAGCAGTCGCGGAAGCGTCCAAGCAGGCGCGGTAGCGTCCAAGCAGGCGCGAAAACGTCCAAGTAGGCGCGGCAGTATGCAAGAAGGCGCAGAAGAGTCCAAGCAGGCGCGGAAACGTCCAAGCAGGCGAGGAAACATGCAAGAAGGCGCAGAGGAGTCCAAGCAGGCGCGGAAGCGTCCAAGCAGACGCGGAAGCGTCCACGCAGGCGCGGAAACGTCCAACTAGGCGCGGAAGCGTCCTAGCAGTCGCGGAAGCGTCCAAGCAGGCGCGGTAGCGTCCAAGCAGGCGCGAAAACGTCCAAGCAGGAGCGGAAGCATGCAAGAAGACGCAGAAGAGTCCAAGCAGTCGCGGAAGCGTCCAAGCAGGCGCGGAAGCGTTCAAGCAGGCGCGGTAGCGTCCAAGCAGGCGAGGAAACATGCAAGAAGGCGCAGAGGAGTCCAAGCAGGCGCGGAAGCGTCCAAGCAGGCGCGGAAGCGTTCAAGCAGGCGCGGTAGCGTCCAAGCAGGCGAGGAAACATGCAAGAAGGCGCAGAGGAGTCCAAGCAGGCGCGGAAGCGTCCAAGCAGTCGGGGAAGCGTCCTAGCAGTCGCGGAAGCGTCCAAGCAGGCGCGGTAGCGTCCAAGCAGGCGCGAAAACGTCCAAGTAGGCGCGGCAGCATGCAAGAAGGCGCAGAAGCGTCCAGCAGTCGCGGAAGCGTCCAAGCAGGCGCGGAAACGTCCAAGCAGGCGCGGTAGCGTCCAAGCAGGCGCGGTAGCGTCCAAGCAGGCGCGAAAACGTCCAAGCAGGGGCGGAAGCATGCAAGAAGACGCAGAAGAGTCCAAGCAGTCGCGGAAGCGTCCAAGCAGGCGCGGAAGCGTCCAAGCAGGCGGGGAAGCATGCACGCAGGCGCGGAAGCGTCCAAGCAGGCGCGGAAACGTCCAAGTAGGCGCGGCAGCATGCAAGATGGCGCAGAAGAGTCCAAGCAGGCGTGGAAGCGTCCAAGCAGTCGCGGAAGCGTCCAAGCAGGCGCGGTAGCGTCCAAGCAGGCGCGAAAACGTCCAAGCAGGAGCCGAAGCATGCAAGAAGACGCAGAAGAGTCCAAGCAGTCGCGGAAGCGTCCAAGCAGGCGGGGAAGCATGCAAGCATGCGCGGAAGCATGCAAGAAGACGCAGAAGTGTCCAAGCAGGCGCGGAAGCGTCCAAGCAGTCGCGGAAGCGTCCAAGCAGGCGCGGTAGTGTCCAAGCAGTCGCGGCAGCGTCCAAGCAGGCGCGGTAGCGTACAAGCAGTCGCGGAAGCGTCCAAGCAGGCGCGGAAGCGTCCAAGCAGGCGCGGAAACGTCCAAGTAGGCGCGGCAGCATGCAAGAAGGCGCAGAAGAGTCCAAGCAGGCGTGGAAGCGTCCAAGCAGTCGCGGAAGCGTCCAAGCAGGCGCGGTAGCGTCCAACCAGGCGCGGAAGCGTCCTAGCAGTCGCGGAAGCGTCCAAGCAGGCGCGGTAGCGTCCAAGCAGGCGCGAAAACGTCCAAGCAGGAGCGGAAGCATGCAAGAAGACGCAGAAGAGTCCAAGCAGCCGCGGAAGCTTCCAAGCAGGCGCGGAAGCGTCCAAGCAGGCGGGGAAGCATGTTACGCAGGCGCGGAAGCGTCCAAGCAGGCGCGGAAACGTCCAAGCAGGCGCGGCAGCATGCAAGAAGGCGCAGAAGAGTCCAAGCAGGCGCGGAAGCGTCCAAGCAGTCGCGAAAGCGTCCAAGCAGGCGTGGTAGCGACCAACCAGGCGCGGAAGCGTCCTAGCAGTCGCGGAAGCGTCCAAGCAGGCGCGGTAGCGTCCAAGCAGGCGCGAAAACGTCCAAGCAGGAGCGGATGCATGCAAGAAGACGCAGAAGAGTCCAAGCAGTCGCGGAAGCGTCCAAGCAGGCGCGGAAGCGTCCAAGCAGGCGGGGAAGCATGCACGCAGGCGCGGAAGCGTCCAAGCAGGCGCGGAAACGTCCAAGTAGGCGCGGCAGCATGCAAGAAGGCGCAGAAGAGTCCAAGCAGGCGTGGAAGCGTCCAAGCAGTCGCGGAAGCGTCCAAGCAGGCGCGGTAGCGTCCAAGCAGGCGCGAAAACGTCCAAGCAGGAGCCGAAGCATGCAAGAAGACGCAGAAGAGTCCAAGCAGTCGCGGAAGCGTCCAAGCAGTCGGGGAAGCGTCCTAGCAGTCGCGGAAGCGTCCAAGCAGGCGCGGTAGCGTCCAAGCAGGCGCGAAAACGTCCAAGTAGGCGCGGCAGCATGCAAGAAGGCGCAGAAGCGTCCAGCAGTCGCGGAAGCGTCCAAGCAGGCGCGGAAACGTCCAAGCAGGCGCGGTAGCGTCCAAGCAGGCGCGGTAGCGTCCAAGCAGGCGCGAAAACGTCCAAGCAGGGGCGGAAGCATGCAAGAAGACGCAGAAGAGTCCAAGCAGTCGCGGAAGCGTCCAAGCAGGCGCGGAAGCGTCCAAGCAGGCGGGGAAGCATGCACGCAGGCGCGGAAGCGTCCAAGCAGGCGCGGAAACGTCCAAGTAGGCGCGGCAGCATGCAAGATGGCGCAGAAGAGTCCAAGCAGGCGTGGAAGCGTCCAAGCAGTCGCGGAAGCGTCCAAGCAGGCGCGGTAGCGTCCAAGCAGGCGCGAAAACGTCCAAGCAGGAGCCGAAGCATGCAAGAAGACGCAGAAGAGTCCAAGCAGTCGCGGAAGCGTCCAAGCAGGCGGGGAAGCATGCAAGCATGCGCGGAAGCATGCAAGAAGACGCAGAAGTGTCCAAGCAGGCGCGGAAGCGTCCAAGCAGTCGCGGAAGCGTCCAAGCAGGCGCGGTAGTGTCCAAGCAGTCGCGGCAGCGTCCAAGCAGGCGCGGTAGCGTACAAGCAGTCGCGGAAGCGTCCAAGCAGGCGCGGAAGCGTCCAAGCAGGCGCGGAAACGTCCAAGTAGGCGCGGCAGCATGCAAGAAGGCGCAGAAGAGTCCAAGCAGGCGTGGAAGCGTCCAAGCAGTCGCGGAAGCGTCCAAGCAGGCGCGGTAGCGTCCAACCAGGCGCGGAAGCGTCCTAGCAGTCGCGGAAGCGTCCAAGCAGGCGCGGTAGCGTCCAAGCAGGCGCGAAAACGTCCAAGCAGGAGCGGAAGCATGCAAGAAGACGCAGAAGAGTCCAAGCAGCCGCGGAAGCTTCCAAGCAGGCGCGGAAGCGTCCAAGCAGGCGGGGAAGCATGTTACGCAGGCGCGGAAGCGTCCAAGCAGGCGCGGAAACGTCCAAGCAGGCGCGGCAGCATGCAAGAAGGCGCAGAAGAGTCCAAGCAGGCGCGGAAGCGTCCAAGCAGTCGCGAAAGCGTCCAAGCAGGCGTGGTAGCGACCAACCAGGCGCGGAAGCGTCCTAGCAGTCGCGGAAGCGTCCAAGCAGGCGCGGTAGCGTCCAAGCAGGCGCGAAAACGTCCAAGCAGGAGCGGATGCATGCAAGAAGACGCAGAAGAGTCCAAGCAGTCGCGGAAGCGTCCAAGCAGGCGCGGAAGCGTCCAAGCAGGCGGGGAAGCATGCACGCAGGCGCGGAAGCGTCCAAGCAGGCGCGGAAACGTCCAAGTAGGCGCGGCAGCATGCAAGAAGGCGCAGAAGAGTCCAAGCAGGCGTGGAAGCGTCCAAGCAGTCGCGGAAGCGTCCAAGCAGGCGCGGTAGCGTCCAAGCAGGCGCGAAAACGTCCAAGCAGGAGCCGAAGCATGCAAGAAGACGCAGAAGAGTCCAAGCAGTCGCGGAAGCGTCCAAGCAGGCGGGGAAGCATGCAAGCATGCGCGGAAGCATGCAAGAAGACGCAGAAGTGTCCAAGCAGGCGCGGAAGCGTCCAAGCAGACGCGGAAGCGTCCAAGCAGGCGCGGTAGTGTCCAAGCAGTCGCGGCAGCGTCCAAGCAGGCGCGGTAGCGTACAAGCAGTCGCGGAAGCGTCCAAGCAGGCGCGGAAGCGTCCAAGCAGGCGGGGAAGCATGCACGCAGGCGCGGAAGCGTCCAAGCAGGCGCGGAAACGTCCAAGTAGGCGCGGCAGCATGCAAGAAGGCGCAGAAGAGTCCAAGCAGGCGTGGAAGCGTCCAAGCAGTCGCGGAAGCGTCCAAGCAGGCGCGGTAGCGTCCAAGCAGGCGCGAAAACGTCCAAGCAGGAGCGGAAGCATGCAAGAAGACGCAGAAGAGTCCAAGCAGTCGCGGAAGCGTCCAAGCAGGCGCGGAAGCGTCCAAGCAGGCGGGGAAGCATGCACGCAGGCGCGGAAGCGTCCAAGCAGGCGCGGAAACGTCCAAGTAGGCGCGGCAGCATGCAAGAAGGCGCAGAAGAGTCCAAGCAAGCGCGGAAGCGTCCAAGCAGGCGCGGAAGCGTCCAAGCAGGCGGGGAAGTGTCCAAGCGCGCGCGGAAGCGTCCAAGCAGGCGCGGAAGCGTCCAAGCAGGCGCGGAAGCGTCCAAACAGACGCGGAAGCGTCCAAGCAGGCGCGGAAGCTTGCAAGCAGGCGCGGAAGCGTGCAAGCAGGCGCGGAAGCGTCCAAGCATGCGTGGAAGAGTCCAAGCAGGCGCGGAAGCGTCCAAGCAGGCGCGGAAGCGTCCAAGCAGTCGCGGAAGCGTCCAAGCAGGCGCGGAAGCGTCCAAGCAGTCGCGGAAGCGTCCAAGCAGGCGCGGAAGCGTCCAAGCAAGCGCGGAAGCGTCCAAGCAGGCGCGGAAGCGTCCAAGCAGGCGGGGAAGTGTCCAAGCGCGCGCGGAAGCGTCCAAGCAGGCGCGGAAGCGTCCAAGCAGGCGCGGAAGCGTCCAAACAGACGCGGAAGCGTCCAAGCAGGCGCGGAAGCTTGCAAGCAGGCGCGGAAGCGTGCAAGCAGGCGCGGAAGCGTCCAAGCATGCGTGGAAGAGTCCAAGCAGGCGCGGAAACGTCCAAGCAGGCGCGGAAGCGTCCAAGCAGGCGCGGAAGCGTCCAAGCAGGCGCGGAAGCGTCCTAGCAGGCTTGGAAGAGTCCAAGCAGGCGCGGAAGCGTCCAAGCAGGCGCGGAAGTGTCCAAGCAGGCGCGGAAGCGTGCAAGCAGGCGCGGAAGCGTCCAAGCAGGCGCGGAAGCGTCCAAGCAGGCGCGGAGGCGTCCAAGCAGGCGTGGAAGTGTCCAAGCACGCGCGGAAGCGTCCAAGCAGGCGCGGAAGCGTCCAAGCAGGCGCGGAAGCGTCCAAGCAGACGCGGTAGCGTCCAAGCAGGCGCGGAAGCTTGCAAGCAGGCGCGGAAGCGTGCAAGCAGGCGCGGAAGCGTCCAAGCATGCGTGGAAGAGTCCAAGCAGGCGCGGAAACGTCCAAGCAGGCGCGGAAGCGTCCAAGCAGGCGCGGAAGCGTCCAAGCAGGCGCGGAAGCGTCCTAGCAGGCTTGGAAGAGTCCAAGCAGGCGCGGAAGCGTGCAAGCAGGCGCGGAAGAGTCCAAGCAGGCGCGGAAGCGTCCAAGCAGGCGCGGAAGCGTGCAAGCAGGCGCGGAAACGACCAAGTAGGCGCGGAAACGTCCAAGCAGGCGTGGAAGAGTACAAGCAGGTGCGGAAGCGTCCAAGCAGGCGCAGAACCGTGCAAGCATGCGCGGAAGCATGCAAGAAGACGCAGAAGAGTCCAAGCTGGCGCGGAAGCGTCCAAGCAGTCGCGGAAGCGTCCAAGCAGGCGCGGAAACGTCCAAGTAGGCGCGGCAGCATGCAAGAAGGCGCAGAAGAGTCCAAGCAGGCGCGGAAGCGTCCAAGCAGGCGTGGAAGTGTTCAAGCACGCGCGGAAGCGTCCAAGCAGGCGCGGAAGCGTCCAAGCAGGCGCGGAAGCGTCCAAGCAGACGCGGAAGCGTCCAAGCAGGCGCGGAAGCTTGCAAGCAGGCGCGGAAGCGTGCAAGCAGGCGCGGAAGCGTCCAAGCATGCGTGGAAGAGTCCAATCAGGCGCGGAAACGTCCAAGCAGGCGCGGAAGCGTCCAAGCAGGCGCGGAAGCGTCCAAGCAGGCGCGGAAGCGTGCAAGCAGGCGCGGAAACGACCAAGTAGGCGCGGAAACGTCCAAGCAGGCGTGGAAGAGTACAAGCAGGTGCGGAAGCGTCCAAGCAGGCGCAGAACCGTGCAAGCATGCGCGGAAGCATGCAAGAAGACGCAGAAGAGTCCAAGCTGGCGCGGAAGCGTCCAAGCAGTCGCGGAAGCGTCCAAGCAGGCGCGGAAACGTCCAAGTAGTCGCGGCAGCATGCAAGAAGGCGCAGAAGAGTCCAAGCAGGCGCGGAAACGTCCAAGCAGGCGGGGAAGCATGCAAGCAGGCGCGGAAGCGTCCAAGCAGGCGCGGAAACGTCCAAGTAGGCGCGGTAGCATGCAAGAAGGCGCAGAAGAGTCCAAGCAGGCGAGGAAGCGTGCAAGCAGGCGCGGTAGCGTGCAAGCATGCGTGGAAGAGTCCAAGCAGGCGCGGAAACGTCCAACTAGGCGCGGAAGCATCCAAGCAGTCGCGGAAGCGTCCAAGCAGGCGCGGAAGCGTCCAAGCAGTCGCGGAAGCGTCCAAGCAGGCGCGGAAGCGTCCAAGCAAGCGCGGAAGCGTCCAAGCAGGCGCGGAAGCGTCCAAGCAGGCGTGGAAGTGTCCAAGCACGCGCGGAAGCGTCCAAGCAGGCGCGGAAGCGTCCAAGCAGGCGCGGAAGCGTCCAAGCAGACGCGGAAGCGTCCAAGCAGGCGCGGAAGCTTGCAAGCAGGCGCGGAAGCGTCCAAGCAGGCGCGGAAGCGTCCAAGCAGACGCGGAAGCGTCCAAGCAGGCGCGGAAGCGTCCAAGCAAGCGCGGAAGCGTCCAAGCAGGCGCGGAAGCGTCCAAGCAGGCGTGGAAGTGTCCAAGCACGCGCGGAAGCGTCCAAGCAGGCGCGGAAGCGTCCAAGCAGGCGCGGAAGCGTCCAAGCAGACGCGGAAGCGTCCAAGCAGGCGCGGAAGCTTGCAAGCAGGCGCGGAAGCGTGCAAGCAGGCGCGGAAGCGTCCAAGCATGCGTGGAAGAGTCCAAGCAGCCGCGGAAACGTCCAAGCAGGCGCGGAAGCGTCCAAGCAGGCGCGGAAGCGTCCAAGCAGGGGCGGAAGCGTCCAAGCAGGCGCGGAGGCGTCCAAGCAGGCGTGGAAGAGTTCAAGCAGGCGCGGAAGCGTCCAAGCAGGCGCGGAAGCGTGCAAGCAGGCGCGGAAGCGTCCAAGCAGGCGCGGAGGCGTCCAAGCAGGCGTGGAAGAGTTCAAGCAGGCGCGGAAGCGTCCAAGCAGGCGCGGAAGCGTGCAAGCAGGCGCGGAAGCGTCCAAGCAGGCGCGGAAGCGTCCAAGCAGGCGCGGAAGCGTCCAAGCAGGCGCGGAAGCGTGCAAGCAGGCGCGGAAGCGTCCAAGCAGGCGCGGAAGCGTCCAAGCAGGCGCGGAAGCGTGCAAGCAGGCGCGGAAGCGTCCAAGCAGGTGTGGAAGAGTTCAAGCAGGCGCGGAAGCGTCCAAGCAGGCGCGGAAGCGTCCAAGCAGGCGCGGAAGCGTCCAAGCAGTCGCGGAAGCGTCCAAGCAGGCGCGGTAGCATCCAAGCAGGCGCCGAAACGACCAAGTAGGCGCGGAAACGTCCAAGCAGGCGTGGAAGCGTCCAAGCAGGCGCAGAACCGTGCAAGCATGCGCGGAAGCATGCAAGAAGACGCAGAAGAGTCCAAGCTGGCGCGGAAGCGTCCAAGCAGTCGCGGAAGCGTCCAAGCAGGCGCGGAAACGTCCAAGTAGGCGCGGCAGCATGCAAGAAGGCGCAGAAGAGTCCAAGCAGGCGCGGAAACGTCCTAGCAGGCGGGGAAGCATGCAAGCAGGCGCGGAAGCGTCCAAGCAGGCGCGGAAACGTCCAAGCAGGCGCGGAAACGTCCAACTAGGCGCGGAAGCATCCAAGCAGGGGCGGAAGCGTCCAAGCAGGCGCGGAGGCGTCCAAGCAGTCGCGGAAGCGTCCAAGCAGGCGCGGAAGCGTCCAAGCAAGCGCGGAAGCGTGCAAGCAGGCGCGGAAGCGTCCAAGCAGGCGCGGAGGCGTCCAAGCAGGCGTGGAAGAGTTCAAGCAGGCGCGGAAGCGTCCAAGCAGGCGCGGAAGCGTGCAAGCAGGCGCGGAAGCGTCCAAGCAGGCGCGGAAGCGTCCAAGCAGGCGCGGAAGCGTCCAAGCAGGCGCGGAAGCGTGCAAGCAGGCGCGGAAGCGTCCAAGCAGGCGCGGAAGCGTCCAAGCAGGCGCGGAAGCGTCCAAGCAGGCGCGGAAGCGTGCAAGCAGGCGCGGAAGCGTCCAAGCAGGCGCGGAAGCGTCCAAGCAGGCGCGGAAGCGTGCAAGCAGGCGCGGAAGCGTCCAAGCAGGTGTGGAAGAGTTCAAGCAGGCGCGGAAGCGTCCAAGCAGGCGCGGAAGCGTCCAAGCAGGCGCGGAAGCGTCCAAGCAGTCGCGGAAGCGTCCAAGCAGGCGCGGTAGCATCCAAGCAGGCGCCGAAACGACCAAGTAGGCGCGGAAACGTCCAAGCAGGCGTGGAAGCGTCCAAGCAGGCGCAGAACCGTGCAAGCATGCGCGGAAGCATGCAAGAAGACGCAGAAGAGTCCAAGCTGGCGCGGAAGCGTCCAAGCAGTCGCGGAAGCGTCCAAGCAGGCGCGGAAACGTCCAAGTAGGCGCGGCAGCATGCAAGAAGGCGCAGAAGAGTCCAAGCAGGCGCGGAAACGTCCTAGCAGGCGGGGAAGCATGCAAGCAGGCGCGGAAGCGTCCAAGCAGGCGCGGAAACGTCCAAGCAGGCGCGGAAACGTCCAACTAGGCGCGGAAGCATCCAAGCAGTCGCGGAAGCGTCCAAGCAGGCGCGGAAGCGTCCAAGCAGTCGCGGAAGCGTCCAAGCAGGCGCGGAAGCGTCCAAGCAGGCGCGGAAGCGTCCAAGCAGGCGTGGAAGAGTCGAAGCAGGCGCGGAAGCGTCCAAGCAGGCGGGGAAGCGTCCAAGCAGACGCGGAAGCGTCCAAGCAGGCGCGGAAGCGTGCAAGCAGGCGCGGAAGCGTCCAAGCAGGCGCGGAAGCGTCCAAGCAGGCGCGGAAGCGTCCAAGCAGGCGCGGAAGCGTCCAAGCAGGCGCGGAAGCGTCCAAGCAGGCGCGGAAGCGTGCAACCAGGAGCGGAAGCGTCCAAGCAGGCGCGGATCCGTGCAAGCAGGCGCGGAAACGTCCAAGCAGGCGCGGAATCGCCCAAGCAGGCGCGGAAGCGTTCAAGCTGGCGCGGAAGCGTCCAAGCAGGCGCGGAAGCGTCCAAGCAGGCGCGGAAGCGTGCAAGCAGGCGCGGAAGAGTCCAAGCAGGCGCGGAAGCGTCCAAGCAGGCGCGGAAGCGTGCAAGCAGGCGCGGAAACGACCAAGTAGGCGCGGAAACGTCCAAGCAGGCGTGGAAGAGTACAAGCAGGTGCCGAAGCGTCCAAGCAGGCGCAGAACCGTGCAAGCATGCGCGGAAGCATGCAAGAAGACGCAGAAGAGTCCAAGCTGGCGCGGAAGCGTCCAAGCAGTCGCGGAAGCGTCCAAGCAGGCGCGGAAACGTCCAAGTAGGCGCGGCAGCATGCAAGAAGGCGCAGAAGAGTCCAAGCAGGCGCGGAAGCGTCCAAGCAGGCGTGGAAGTGTTCAAGCACGCGCGGAAGCGTCCAAGCAGGCGCGGAAGCGTCCAAGCAGGCGCGGAAGCGTCCAAGCAGACGCGGAAGCGTCCAAGCAGGCGCGGAAGCTTGCAAGCAGGCGCGGAAGCGTGCAAGCAGGCGCGGAAGCGTCCAAGCATGCGTGGAAGAGTCCAATCAGGCGCGGAAACGTCCAAGCAGGCGCGGAAGCGTCCAAGCAGGCGCGGAAGCGTCCAAGCAGGCGCGGAAGCTTGCAAGCAGGCGCGGAAGCGTGCAAGCAGGCGCGGAAGCGTCCAAGCATGCGTGGAAGAGTCCAAGCAGCCGCGGAAACGTCCAAGTAGGCGCGGCAGCATGCAAGAAGGCGCAGAAGAGTCCAAGCAGGCGCGGAAACGTCCAAGCAGGCGGGGAAGCATGCAAGCAGGCGCGGAAGCGTCCAAGCAGGCGCGGAAACGTCCAAGTAGGCGCGGTAGCATGCAAGAAGTCGCAGAAGAGTCCAAGCAGGCGAGGAAGCGTGCAAGCAGGCGCGGTAGCGTGCAAGCATGCGTGGAAGAGTCCAAGCAGGCGCGGAAACGTCCAACTAGGCGCGGAAGCATCCAAGCAGTCGCGGAAGCGTCCAAGCAGGCGCGGAAGCGTCCAAGCAGTCGCGGAAGCGTCCAAGCAGGCGCGGAAGCGTCCAAGCAAGCGCGGAAGCGTCCAAGCAGGCGCGGAAGCGTCCAAGCAGGCGTGGAAGTGTCCAAGCACGCGCGGAAGCGTCCAAGCAGGCGCGGAAGCGTCCAAGCAGGCGCGGAAGCGTCCAAGCAGACGCGGAAGCGTCCAAGCAGGCGCGGAAGCTTGCAAGCAGGCGCGGAAGCGTGCAAGCAGGCGCGGAAGCGTCCAAGCATGCGTGGAAGAGTCCAAGCAGCCGCGGAAACGTCCAAGCAGGCGCGGAAGCGTCCAAGCAGGCGCGGAAGCGTCCAAGCAGGGGCGGAAGCGTCCAAGCAGGCGCGGAGGCGTCCAAGCAGGCGTGGAAGAGTTCAAGCAGGCGCGGAAGCGTCCAAGCAGGCGCGGAAGCGTGCAAGCAGGCGCGGAAGCGTCCAAGCAGGCGCGGAGGCGTCCAAGCAGGCGTGGAAGAGTTCAAGCAGGCGCGGAAGCGTCCAAGCAGGCGCGGAAGCGTGCAAGCAGGCGCGGAAGCGTCCAAGCAGGCGCGGAAGCGTCCAAGCAGGCGCGGAAGCGTCCAAGCAGGCGCGGAAGCGTGCAAGCAGGCGCGGAAGCGTCCAAGCAGGCGCGGAAGCGTCCAACCAGGCGCGGAAGCGTGCAAGCAGGCGCGGAAGCGTCCAAGCAGGTGTGGAATAGTTCAAGCAGGCGCGGAAGCGTCCAAGCAGGCGCGGAAGCGTCCAAGCAGGCGCGGAAGCGTCCAAGCAGTCGCGGAAGCGTCCAAGCAGGCGCGGTAGCATCCAAGCAGGCGCGGAAACGACCAAGTAGGCGCGGAAACGTCCAAGCAGGCGTGGAAGCGTCCAAGCAGGCGCAGAACCGTGCAAGCATGCGCGGAAGCATGCAAGAAGACGCAGAAGAGTCCAAGCTGGCGCGGAAGCGTCCAAGCAGTCGCGGAAGCGTCCAAGCAGGCGCGGAAACGTCCAAGTAGGCGCGGCAGCATGCAAGAAGGCGCAGAAGAGTCCAAGCAGGCGCGGAAACGTCCTAGCAGGCGGGGAAGCATGCAAGCAGGCGCGGAAGCGTCCAAGCAGGCGCGGAAACGTCCAAGTAGGCGCGGCAGCATGCAAGAAGGCGCAGAAGAGCCCAAGCAGGCGAGGAAGCGTGCAAGCAGGCGCGGTAGCGTGCAAGCATGCGTGGAAGAGTCCAAGCAGGCGCGGAAACGTCCAACTAGGCGCGGAAGCATCCAAGCAGTCGCGGAAGCGTCCAAGCAGGCGCGGAAGCGTCCAAGCAGTCGCGGAAGCGTCCAAGCAGGCGCGGAAGCGTCCAAGCAAGCGCGGAAGCGTCCAAGCAGGCGCGGAAGCGTCCAAGCAGGCGGGGAAGTGTCCAAGCACGCGCGGAAGCGTCCAAGCAGGCGCGGAATCGTCCAAGCAGGCGCGGAAGCGTCCAAGCAGACGCGGAAGCGTCCAAGCAGGCGCGGAAGCTTGCAAGCAGGCGCGGAAGCGTGCAAGCAGGCGCGGAAGCGTCCAAGCATGCGTGGAAGAGTCCAAGCAGGCGCGGAAACGTCCAAGCAGGCGCGGAAACGTCCAACTAGGCGCGGAAGCATCCAAGCAGTCGCGGAAGCGTCCAAGCAGGCGCGGAAGCGTCCAAGCAGTCGCGGAAGCGTCCAAGCAGGCGCGGAAGCGTCCAAGCAAGCGCGGAAGCGTCCAAGCAGGCGCGGAAGCGTCCAAGCAGGCGTGGAAGTGTCCAAGCACGCGCGGAAGCGTCCAAGCAGGCGCGGAAGCGTCCAAGCAGGCGCGGAAGCGTCCAAGCAGACGCGGAAGCGTCCAAGCAGGCGCGGAAGCTTGCAAGCAGGCGCGGAAGCGTGCAAGCAGGCGCGGAAGCGTCCAAGCAGGCGTGGAAGCGTCCAAGCAGGCGCGGAAGCGTCCAAGCAGGCGCGGAAGCGTCCAAGCAGGCGTGGAAGAGTCGAAGCAGGCGCGGAAGCGTCCAAGCAGGCGGGGAAGCGTCCAAGCAGACGCGGAAGCGTCCAAGCAGGCGCGGAAGCGTGCAAGCAGGCGCGGAAGCGTCCAAGCAGGCGCGGAAGCGTCCAAGCAGGCGCGGAAGCGTCCAAGCAGGCGCGGAAGCGTCCAAGCAGGCGTGGAAGCGTCCAAGCAGGCGCGGAAGCGTCCAAGCAGGCGTGGAAGAGTCGGAGCAGGCGCGGAAGCGTCCAAGCAGGCGGGGAAGCTTCCAAGCAGACGCGGAAGCGTCCAAGCAGGCGCGGAAGCGTGCAAGCAGGCGCGGAAGCGTCCAAGCAGGCGCGGAAGCGTCCAAGCAGGCGCGGAAGCGTGCAACCAGGAGCGGAAGCGTCCAAGCAGGCGCGGATCCGTGCAAGCAGGCGCGGAAACGTCCAAGCAGGCGCGGAATCGCCCAAGCAGGCGCGGAAGCGTTCAAGCAGGCGCGGAAGCGTCCAAGCAGACGCGGAAGCGTCCAAGCAGGCGCGGAAGCGTGCAAGCAGGCGCGGAAGCGTCCAAGCAGGCGCGGAAGCGTCCAAGCAGGCGCGGAAGCGTCCAAGCAGGCGGGGAAGCGTGCAACCAGGAGCGGAAGCGTCCAAGCAGGCGCGGATCCGTGCAAGCAGGCGCGGAAACGTCCAAGCAGGCGCGGAATCGCCCAAGCAGGCGCGGAAGCGTTCAAGCAGGCGCGGAAGCGTCCAAGCAGGCGCGGAAGCGTCCAAGCAGGCGCGGAAGCGCCCAAGCAGGCGCGGAAGCGCCCAAGCAGGCGCGGAAGCGTCCAAGCAGCCGCGGAAGCGTCCAAGCAGGCGCGGAAGCGTCCAAGCAGCCGCGGAAACGTCCAAGTAGGCGCGGAAGCATGCAAGAAGGCGCAGAACAGTCCAAGAAGGCGCGGAAGCGTCCAAGCAGTCGCTGAAGCGTCCAAGCTGGCGCGGTAGCGTCCAAGCAGTCGCGGAAGAGTCCAAGCAGGCGCGGAAGAGTCCTAGCCGGCGCGGAAGCGTCCAAGCAGGCGCGGAAGCGTCCAAGCAGGCGCGTAAGCGTCCAAGCTGGCGCGGAAACGTCCAAGCAGTCGCGGAAGCGTCCAAGCAGGCGCGGAAGCATCCATACAGGCGCGGAAGCGTCCAAGCATTCGCGGAAGCGTCCAAGCAGGCGCGGAAGCGTCCAAGCAGGCGCGGAAGCATCCATACAGGCGCGGAAGCGTCCAAGCATTCGCGGAAGCGTCCAAGCAGGCGCGGAAGCGTCCAAGCAGTCGCGGAAGCGTCCAAGCAGGCGCGGTAGTGTCCAAGCTGGCGCGGAAACGTCCAAGCAGTCGCGGAAGCGTCCAAGCAGGCGCGGAAGCGTCCAAGCAGGCGCGGAAGCGTCCAAGCAGGCGCGGAAGCGTCCAAGCAGGCGCGGAAGCGTCCAAGCAGGCGCGGAAGCGTCCAAGCAGGCGCGGAAACGTCCAAGCAGGAGCGGAAGCGTCCAAGCAGGCGCGGAGGCGTCCAAGCAGTCGCGGAAGCGTTCAAGCAGGCGCGGAAGCGTCCAAGCAGGCGCGGAAGCGTCCAAGCAGGCGCGGAAGCGTCCAAGCAGGCGCGGAAGCGTCCAAGCAGGCGCGGAAACGTCCAAGCAGGCGCGGAAGCGTCCAAGCAGGCGCGGAAGTGTCCAAGCAGGTTCGGAAACGTCCAAGCAGGAGCGGAAGCGTCCAAGCAGGAGCGGAAGCGTCCAAGCAGGCGCGGAGGCGTCCAAGCAGTCGCGGCAGCGTCCAAGCAGGCGCGGAAGCGTCCAAGCAGGCGCGGAAGCGTCCAAGCAGGCGCGGAAACGTCCAAGCAGGAGCGGAAGCGTCCAAGCAGGCGCGGAGGCGTCCAAGCAGGCGCGGAAGCGTCCAAGCATTCGCGGAAGCGTCCAAGCAGGCGCGGAAACGTCCAAGCAGTCGCGGAAGCGTCCAAGCAGGCGCGGAAGCGTGCAAGCAGGCGCGGAAGCGTCCAAGCAGTCACGGAAGCGTCCAAGCAGGCGCGGTAGCGTCCAAGCTGGCGCGGGAGCGTCCAAGCAGGCGCGGAAGCGTCCAAGCAGTCGCGGAAGAGTCCAAGCAGGCGCGGAAGAGTCCTAGCCGGCGCGGAAGCGTCCAAGCAGGCGCGGAAGCGTCCAAGCAGGCGCGTAAGCGTCCAAGCTGGCGCGGTAGCGTGCAAGCAGTCGCGGAAGCATCCAACCAGGAGCGGAAGCGTCCAACAGGCGCGGAAGCGTCCAAGCAGGCGCGGAATCGTCCAAGTAGGCGCAAGCATGCAAGAGGGCGCAGAAGAGTCCAAGCAGGCGCGGAAGCGTCCAAGCAGGCGCGGAACTGCCCAAGCAGGCGCGGAAGCGTCCAAGCAAACGCGGAAGCGTCCAAGCAGGCGCGGAAGCGTCCAAGCAGGCGCGGAAGCGTCCAAGCAGGCGCGAAAGAATCCAAGCAGGCGCGGAAGCGTCCAAGCAGGCGCGTAAGCGTCCAAGCAGGCTCGGAAGCGTCCAAGCAGCCGCGGAAGTGTCCAAGCAGGCGCGGAAGCGGCCAAGCAGGCGCGGAAGCGTCCAAGCAGGCGCGGAAACGTCCAAGTGGCGCGGAAGCATGCAAGAAGGCGCAGAGCAGTCCAAGCAGGCGCGGTAGCATCCAAGCAGGCGCGGAAACGACCAAGTAGGCGCGGAAACGTCCAAGCAGGCGTGGAAGCGTCCAAGCAGGCGCAGAACCGTGCAAGCATGCGCGGAAGCATGCAAGAAGACGCAGAAGAGTCCAAGCTGGCGCGGAAGCGTCCAAGCAGTCGCGGAAGCGTCCAAGCAGGCGCGGAAACGTCCAAGTAGGCGCGGCAGCATGCAAGAAGGCGCAGAAGAGTCCAAGCAGGCGCGGAAACGTCCTAGCAGGCGGGGAAGCATGCAAGCAGGCGCGGAAGCGTCCAAGCAGGCGCGGAAACGTCCAAGTAGGCGCGGCAGCATGCAAGAAGGCGCAGAAGAGCCCAAGCAGGCGAGGAAGCGTGCAAGCAGGCGCGGTAGCGTGCAAGCATGCGTGGAAGAGTCCAAGCAGGCGCGGAAACGTCCAACTAGGCGCGGAAGCATCCAAGCAGTCGCGGAAGCGTCCAAGCAGGCGCGGAAGCGTCCAAGCAGTCGCGGAAGCGTCCAAGCAGGCGCGGAAGCGTCCAAGCAAGCGCGGAAGCGTCCAAGCAGGCGCGGAAGCGTCCAAGCAGGCGGGGAAGTGTCCAAGCACGCGCGGAAGCGTCCAAGCAGGCGCGGAATCGTCCAAGCAGGCGCGGAAGCGTCCAAGCAGACGCGGAAGCGTCCAAGCAGGCGCGGAAGCTTGCAAGCAGGCGCGGAAGCGTGCAAGCAGGCGCGGAAGCGTCCAAGCATGCGTGGAAGAGTCCAAGCAGGCGCGGAAACGTCCAAGCAGGCGCGGAAACGTCCAACTAGGCGCGGAAGCATCCAAGCAGTCGCGGAAGCGTCCAAGCAGGCGCGGAAGCGTCCAAGCAGTCGCGGAAGCGTCCAAGCAGGCGCGGAAGCGTCCAAGCAAGCGCGGAAGCGTCCAAGCAGGCGCGGAAGCGTCCAAGCAGGCGTGGAAGTGTCCAAGCACGCGCGGAAGCGTCCAAGCAGGCGCGGAAGCGTCCAAGCAGGCGCGGAAGCGTCCAAGCAGACGCGGAAGCGTCCAAGCAGGCGCGGAAGCTTGCAAGCAGGCGCGGAAGCGTGCAAGCAGGCGCGGAAGCGTCCAAGCAGGCGTGGAAGCGTCCAAGCAGGCGCGGAAGCGTCCAAGCAGGCGCGGAAGCGTCCAAGCAGGCGTGGAAGAGTCGAAGCAGGCGCGGAAGCGTCCAAGCAGGCGGGGAAGCGTCCAAGCAGACGCGGAAGCGTCCAAGCAGGCGCGGAAGCGTGCAAGCAGGCGCGGAAGCGTCCAAGCAGGCGCGGAAGCGTCCAAGCAGGCGCGGAAGCGTCCAAGCAGGCGCGGAAGCGTCCAAGCAGGCGTGGAAGCGTCCAAGCAGGCGCGGAAGCGTCCAAGCAGGCGTGGAAGAGTCGGAGCAGGCGCGGAAGCGTCCAAGCAGGCGGGGAAGCTTCCAAGCAGACGCGGAAGCGTCCAAGCAGGCGCGGAAGCGTGCAAGCAGGCGCGGAAGCGTCCAAGCAGGCGCGGAAGCGTCCAAGCAGGCGCGGAAGCGTGCAACCAGGAGCGGAAGCGTCCAAGCAGGCGCGGATCCGTGCAAGCAGGCGCGGAAACGTCCAAGCAGGCGCGGAATCGCCCAAGCAGGCGCGGAAGCGTTCAAGCAGGCGCGGAAGCGTCCAAGCAGACGCGGAAGCGTCCAAGCAGGCGCGGAAGCGTGCAAGCAGGCGCGGAAGCGTCCAAGCAGGCGCGGAAGCGTCCAAGCAGGCGCGGAAGCGTCCAAGCAGGCGGGGAAGCGTGCAACCAGGAGCGGAAGCGTCCAAGCAGGCGCGGATCCGTGCAAGCAGGCGCGGAAACGTCCAAGCAGGCGCGGAATCGCCCAAGCAGGCGCGGAAGCGTTCAAGCAGGCGCGGAAGCGTCCAAGCAGGCGCGGAAGCGTCCAAGCAGGCGCGGAAGCGCCCAAGCAGGCGCGGAAGCGCCCAAGCAGGCGCGGAAGCGTCCAAGCAGCCGCGGAAGCGTCCAAGCAGGCGCGGAAGCGTCCAAGCAGCCGCGGAAACGTCCAAGTAGGCGCGGAAGCATGCAAGAAGGCGCAGAACAGTCCAAGAAGGCGCGGAAGCGTCCAAGCAGTCGCTGAAGCGTCCAAGCTGGCGCGGTAGCGTCCAAGCAGTCGCGGAAGAGTCCAAGCAGGCGCGGAAGAGTCCTAGCCGGCGCGGAAGCGTCCAAGCAGGCGCGGAAGCGTCCAAGCAGGCGCGTAAGCGTCCAAGCTGGCGCGGAAACGTCCAAGCAGTCGCGGAAGCGTCCAAGCAGGCGCGGAAGCATCCATACAGGCGCGGAAGCGTCCAAGCATTCGCGGAAGCGTCCAAGCAGGCGCGGAAGCGTCCAAGCAGGCGCGGAAGCATCCATACAGGCGCGGAAGCGTCCAAGCATTCGCGGAAGCGTCCAAGCAGGCGCGGAAGCGTCCAAGCAGTCGCGGAAGCGTCCAAGCAGGCGCGGTAGTGTCCAAGCTGGCGCGGAAACGTCCAAGCAGTCGCGGAAGCGTCCAAGCAGGCGCGGAAGCGTCCAAGCAGGCGCGGAAGCGTCCAAGCAGGCGCGGAAGCGTCCAAGCAGGCGCGGAAGCGTCCAAGCAGGCGCGGAAGCGTCCAAGCAGGCGCGGAAACGTCCAAGCAGGAGCGGAAGCGTCCAAGCAGGCGCGGAGGCGTCCAAGCAGTCGCGGAAGCGTTCAAGCAGGCGCGGAAGCGTCCAAGCAGGCGCGGAAGCGTCCAAGCAGGCGCGGAAGCGTCCAAGCAGGCGCGGAAGCGTCCAAGCAGGCGCGGAAGCGTCCAAGCAGGCGGGGAAGCGTGCAACCAGGAGCGGAAGCGTCCAAGCAGGCGCGGATCCGTGCAAGCAGGCGCGGAAACGTCCAAGCAGGCGCGGAATCGCCCAAGCAGGCGCGGAAGCGTTCAAGCAGGCGCGGAAGCGTCCAAGCAGGCGCGGAAGCGTCCAAGCAGGCGCGGAAGCGCCCAAGCAGGCGCGGAAGCGCCCAAGCAGGCGCGGAAGCGTCCAAGCAGCCGCGGAAGCGTCCAAGCAGGCGCGGAAGCGTCCAAGCAGCCGCGGAAACGTCCAAGTAGGCGCGGAAGCATGCAAGAAGGCGCAGAACAGTCCAAGAAGGCGCGGAAGCGTCCAAGCAGTCGCTGAAGCGTCCAAGCTGGCGCGGTAGCGTCCAAGCAGTCGCGGAAGAGTCCAAGCAGGCGCGGAAGAGTCCTAGCCGGCGCGGAAGCGTCCAAGCAGGCGCGGAAGCGTCC
Source organism: Cerceris ruficornis (assembly GCA_963989415.1). Classification (NCBI taxonomy): domain Eukaryota; kingdom Metazoa; phylum Arthropoda; class Insecta; order Hymenoptera; family Crabronidae; genus Cerceris; species Cerceris ruficornis. The sequence continues at coordinate 64,597,049 of OZ022517.1, read as the reverse complement.
AAGCAGGCGCGTAAGCGTCCAAGCTGGCGCGGAAACGTCCAAGCAGTCGCGGAAGCGTCCAAGCAGGCGCGGAAGCATCCATACAGGCGCGGAAGCGTCCAAGCATTCGCGGAAGCGTCCAAGCAGGCGCGGAAGCGTCCAAGCAGGCGCGGAAGCATCCATACAGGCGCGGAAGCGTCCAAGCATTCGCGGAAGCGTCCAAGCAGGCGCGGAAGCGTCCAAGCAGTCGCGGAAGCGTCCAAGCAGGCGCGGTAGTGTCCAAGCTGGCGCGGAAACGTCCAAGCAGTCGCGGAAGCGTCCAAGCAGGCGCGGAAGCGTCCAAGCAGGCGCGGAAGCGTCCAAGCAGGCGCGGAAGCGTCCAAGCAGGCGCGGAAGCGTCCAAGCAGGCGCGGAAGCGTCCAAGCAGGCGCGGAAACGTCCAAGCAGGAGCGGAAGCGTCCAAGCAGGCGCGGAGGCGTCCAAGCAGTCGCGGAAGCGTTCAAGCAGGCGCGGAAGCGTCCAAGCAGGCGCGGAAGCGTCCAAGCAGGCGCGGAAGCGTCCAAGCAGGCGCGGAAGCGTCCAAGCAGGCGCGGAAACGTCCAAGCAGGCGCGGAAGCGTCCAAGCAGGCGCGGAAGTGTCCAAGCAGGTTCGGAAACGTCCAAGCAGGAGCGGAAGCGTCCAAGCAGGAGCGGAAGCGTCCAAGCAGGCGCGGAGGCGTCCAAGCAGTCGCGGCAGCGTCCAAGCAGGCGCGGAAGCGTCCAAGCAGGCGCGGAAGCGTCCAAGCAGGCGCGGAAACGTCCAAGCAGGAGCGGAAGCGTCCAAGCAGGCGCGGAGGCGTCCAAGCAGGCGCGGAAGCGTCCAAGCATTCGCGGAAGCGTCCAAGCAGGCGCGGAAACGTCCAAGCAGTCGCGGAAGCGTCCAAGCAGGCGCGGAAGCGTGCAAGCAGGCGCGGAAGCGTCCAAGCAGTCACGGAAGCGTCCAAGCAGGCGCGGTAGCGTCCAAGCTGGCGCGGGAGCGTCCAAGCAGGCGCGGAAGCGTCCAAGCAGTCGCGGAAGAGTCCAAGCAGGCGCGGAAGAGTCCTAGCCGGCGCGGAAGCGTCCAAGCAGGCGCGGAAGCGTCCAAGCAGGCGCGTAAGCGTCCAAGCTGGCGCGGTAGCGTGCAAGCAGTCGCGGAAGCATCCAACCAGGAGCGGAAGCGTCCAACAGGCGCGGAAGCGTCCAAGCAGGCGCGGAATCGTCCAAGTAGGCGCAAGCATGCAAGAGGGCGCAGAAGAGTCCAAGCAGGCGCGGAAGCGTCCAAGCAGGCGCGGAACTGCCCAAGCAGGCGCGGAAGCGTCCAAGCAAACGCGGAAGCGTCCAAGCAGGCGCGGAAGCGTCCAAGCAGGCGCGGAAGCGTCCAAGCAGGCGCGAAAGAATCCAAGCAGGCGCGGAAGCGTCCAAGCAGGCGCGTAAGCGTCCAAGCAGGCTCGGAAGCGTCCAAGCAGCCGCGGAAGTGTCCAAGCAGGCGCGGAAGCGGCCAAGCAGGCGCGGAAGCGTCCAAGCAGGCGCGGAAACGTCCAAGTGGCGCGGAAGCATGCAAGAAGGCGCAGAGCAGTCCAAGCAGGCGCGGTAGCATCCAAGCAGGCGCGGAAACGACCAAGTAGGCGCGGAAACGTCCAAGCAGGCGTGGAAGCGTCCAAGCAGGCGCAGAACCGTGCAAGCATGCGCGGAAGCATGCAAGAAGACGCAGAAGAGTCCAAGCTGGCGCGGAAGCGTCCAAGCAGTCGCGGAAGCGTCCAAGCAGGCGCGGAAACGTCCAAGTAGGCGCGGCAGCATGCAAGAAGGCGCAGAAGAGTCCAAGCAGGCGCGGAAACGTCCTAGCAGGCGGGGAAGCATGCAAGCAGGCGCGGAAGCGTCCAAGCAGGCGCGGAAACGTCCAAGTAGGCGCGGCAGCATGCAAGAAGGCGCAGAAGAGCCCAAGCAGGCGAGGAAGCGTGCAAGCAGGCGCGGTAGCGTGCAAGCATGCGTGGAAGAGTCCAAGCAGGCGCGGAAACGTCCAACTAGGCGCGGAAGCATCCAAGCAGTCGCGGAAGCGTCCAAGCAGGCGCGGAAGCGTCCAAGCAGTCGCGGAAGCGTCCAAGCAGGCGCGGAAGCGTCCAAGCAAGCGCGGAAGCGTCCAAGCAGGCGCGGAAGCGTCCAAGCAGGCGGGGAAGTGTCCAAGCACGCGCGGAAGCGTCCAAGCAGGCGCGGAATCGTCCAAGCAGGCGCGGAAGCGTCCAAGCAGACGCGGAAGCGTCCAAGCAGGCGCGGAAGCTTGCAAGCAGGCGCGGAAGCGTGCAAGCAGGCGCGGAAGCGTCCAAGCATGCGTGGAAGAGTCCAAGCAGGCGCGGAAACGTCCAAGCAGGCGCGGAAACGTCCAACTAGGCGCGGAAGCATCCAAGCAGTCGCGGAAGCGTCCAAGCAGGCGCGGAAGCGTCCAAGCAGTCGCGGAAGCGTCCAAGCAGGCGCGGAAGCGTCCAAGCAAGCGCGGAAGCGTCCAAGCAGGCGCGGAAGCGTCCAAGCAGGCGTGGAAGTGTCCAAGCACGCGCGGAAGCGTCCAAGCAGGCGCGGAAGCGTCCAAGCAGGCGCGGAAGCGTCCAAGCAGACGCGGAAGCGTCCAAGCAGGCGCGGAAGCTTGCAAGCAGGCGCGGAAGCGTGCAAGCAGGCGCGGAAGCGTCCAAGCAGGCGTGGAAGCGTCCAAGCAGGCGCGGAAGCGTCCAAGCAGGCGCGGAAGCGTCCAAGCAGGCGTGGAAGAGTCGAAGCAGGCGCGGAAGCGTCCAAGCAGGCGGGGAAGCGTCCAAGCAGACGCGGAAGCGTCCAAGCAGGCGCGGAAGCGTGCAAGCAGGCGCGGAAGCGTCCAAGCAGGCGCGGAAGCGTCCAAGCAGGCGCGGAAGCGTCCAAGCAGGCGCGGAAGCGTCCAAGCAGGCGTGGAAGCGTCCAAGCAGGCGCGGAAGCGTCCAAGCAGGCGTGGAAGAGTCGGAGCAGGCGCGGAAGCGTCCAAGCAGGCGGGGAAGCTTCCAAGCAGACGCGGAAGCGTCCAAGCAGGCGCGGAAGCGTGCAAGCAGGCGCGGAAGCGTCCAAGCAGGCGCGGAAGCGTCCAAGCAGGCGCGGAAGCGTGCAACCAGGAGCGGAAGCGTCCAAGCAGGCGCGGATCCGTGCAAGCAGGCGCGGAAACGTCCAAGCAGGCGCGGAATCGCCCAAGCAGGCGCGGAAGCGTTCAAGCAGGCGCGGAAGCGTCCAAGCAGACGCGGAAGCGTCCAAGCAGGCGCGGAAGCGTGCAAGCAGGCGCGGAAGCGTCCAAGCAGGCGGGGAAGCGTGCAACCAGGAGCGGAAGCGTCCAAGCAGGCGCGGATCCGTGCAAGCAGGCGCGGAAACGTCCAAGCAGGCGCGGAAGCATGCAAGAAGGCGCAGAACAGTCCAAGCAGTCGCGGAAGCGTCCAAGCAGTCGCTGAAGCGTCCAAGCAGGTACGGAAGCGTCCAAGCAGGCGCGGAACCGTGCAAGCAGGCGCGGAAGCGTACAAGCATGCGCGGTGGCGTCCAAGCAGGAGCAGAAGCATCCATATAGGCGCGGAAGTGTCCAAGCAGGCGCGGTAGAGTCCGAGCAGGCGCGGAAACATGCAAGAAGGCGCAGAAGAGTCCAAGCAGGCGCGGAAGCGTCAAAGCAGTCGCGGAAGAGTCCAAGCAAGCGCGATAGCGTCCAAGTAGGCGCGGAAGCATGCAAGAAGGCGCAGAAGAGTCCAAGCAGGCGCGGAAGCGTCCAAGCAGTCGCGGAAGCGTCCAAGCAGGCGCGGAAGCGTCCAAGCAGGCGCGTAAGCGTCCAAGCAGGCGCGTAAGCGTCCAAGCAGGCTCGGAAGCGTCCAAGCAGCCGCGGAAGTGTCCAAGCAGGCGCGGAAGCGGCCAAGCAGGCGCGGAAGCGTCCAAGCAGGCGCGAAAGAGTCCAAGCAGGCGCGGAAGCGTCCAAGCAGGCGCGTAAGCGTCCAAGCAGGCTCGGAAGTGTCCAAGCAGCCGCGGAAGTGTCCAAGCAGGCGCGGAAGCGGCCAAGCAGGCGCGGAAGCGTCCAAGCAGGCGCGGAAACGTCCAAGTGGCGCGGAAGCATGCAAGAAGGCGCAGAACAGTCCAAGCAGTCGCGGAAGCGTCCAAGCAGTCGCTGAAGCGTCCAAGCAGGTACGGAAGCGTGCACGAAGGCGCGGAAGCGTCCAAGCAGGCGCGGAAGCGCCCAAGCAGACGCGGAAGCGTCCAAGCAAACGCGGAAGCGTCCAAGCAGGCGCGGAAGCGTCCAAGCAGGCTCGGAAGCGTCCAAGCAGGCGCGGAAGTGTCCAAGCAGGCGCGGAAGCGGCCAAGCAGGCGCGGAAGCGTCCAAGCAGGCGCGAAAGAGTCCAAGCAGGCGCGGAAGCGTCCAAGCAGGCGCGGAACCGTGCAAGCAGGCGCGGAAGCGTACAAGCATGCGCGGTGGCGTCCAAGCAGGAGCAGAAGCATCCATATAGGCGCGGAAGTGTCCAAGCAGGCGCGGTAGAGTCCGAGCAGGCGCGGAAACATGCAAGAAGGCGCAGAAGAGTCCAAGCAGGCGCGGAAGCGTCAAAGCAGTCGCGGAAGAGTCCAAGCAAGCGCGATAGCGTCCAAGTAGGCGCGGAAGCATGCAAGAAGGCGCAGAAGAGTCCAAGCAGGCGCGGAAGCGTCCAAGCAGTCGCGGAAGCGTCCAAGCAGGCGCGGAAGCGGCCAAGCAGGCGCGGAAGCGTCCAAGCAGGCGCGGAAGAGTCCAAGTAGGCGCGGCAGCATGCAAGAAGGCGCAGAAGCGTCCAAGCAGTCGCGGAAGCGTCCAAGCAGGCGCGGAAACGACCAAGTAGGCGCGGCAGCATGCAAGAAGGAGCAGAAGAGTCCAAGCAGGCGCGGAAGCGTCCAAGCAGTCGGGGAAGCGTCCTAGCAGTCGCGGAAGCGTCCAAGCAGGCGCGGTAGCGTCCAAGCAGGCGCGAAAACGTCCAAGCAGGAGCGGAAGCATGCAAGAAGACGCAGAAGAGTCCAAGCAGGCGCGGAAGCGTCCGAGCAGGCGCGTAAGCGTCCAAGCAGTCGCGGAAGCGTCCAAGCAGGCGCGGTAGCGTCCAAGCAGGCGCGAAAACGTCCAAGCAGGAGCCGAAGCATGCAAGAAGACGCAGAAGAGTCCAAGCAGTCGCGGAAGCGTCCAAGCAGGCGGGGAAGCATGCAAGCATGCGCGGAAGCATGCAAGAAGACGCAGAAGTGTCCAAGCAGGCGCGTAAGCGTCCAAGCAGTCGCGGAAGCGTCCAAGCAGGCGCGGTAGTGTCCAAGCAGTCGCGGCAGCGTCCAAGCAGGCGCGGTAGCGTACAAGCAGTCGCGGAAGCGTCCAAGCAGGCGCGGAAGCGTCCAAGCAGGCGGGGAAGCATGCACGCAGGCGCGGAAGCGTCCAAGCAGGCGCGGAAACGTCCAAGTAGGCGCGGCAGCATGCAAGAAGGCGCAGAAGAGTCCAAACAGGCGCGGAAACGTCCAAGTAGGCGCGGCAGCATGCAAGAAGGCGCAGAAGCGTCCAAGCAGGCGCGGAAGCGTCCAAGCAGGCGGGGAAGCATGCACGCAGGCGCGGAAGCGTCCAAGCAGGCGCGGAAACGTCCAAGTAGGCGCGGCAGCATGCAAGAAGGCGCAGAAGAGTCCAAGCAGGCGCGGAAGCGTCCAAGCAGTCGCGGAAGCGTCCAAGCAGGCGCGGTAGCGTCCAAGCAGGCGCGAAAACGTCCAAGCAGGAGCCGAAGCATGCAAGAAGACGCAGAAGAGTCCAAGCAGTCGCGGAAGCGTCCAAGCAGGCGGGGAAGCATGCAAGCATGCGCGGAAGCATGCAAGAAGACGCAGAAGTGTCCAAGCAGGCGCGGAAGCGTCCAAGCAGACGCGGAAGCGTCCAAGCAGGCGCGGTAGTGTCCAAGCAGTCGCGGCAGCGTCCAAGCAGGCGCGGAAGCGTCCAAGCAGTCGCGGAAGCGTCCAAGCAGGCGCGGAAGCATGCACGCAGGCGCGGAAGCGTCCAAGCAGGCGCGGAAACGTCCAAGTAGGCGCGGCAGCATGCAAGAAGGCGCAGAAGAGTCCAAGAAGGCGTGGAAGCGTCCAAGCAGTCGCGGAAGCGTCCAAGCAGGCGCGGTAGCGTCCAACCAGGCGCGGAAGCGTCCTAGCAGTCGCGGAAGCGTCCAAGCAGGCGCGGTAGCGTCCAAGCAGGCGCGGAAGCGTTCAAGCAGGCGTGGAAGCGTCCAAGCAGGCGCGGAAGCGTCCAAGCAGGCGCGGAAGCGTTCAAGCAGGCGCGGAAGCGTCCAAGCAGACGCGGAAGCTTCCAAGCAGGCGCGGAAGCGTGCAAGCAGGCGCGGTAGCGTGCAAGCATGCGTGGAAGAGTCCAAGCAGGCGCGGAAACGTCCAACTAGGCGCGGAAGCATCCAAGCAGTCGCGGAAGCGTCCAAGCAGGCGCGGAAGCGTCCAAGCAGTCGCGGAAGCGTCCAAGCAGGCGCGGAAGCGTCCAAGCAGGCGCGGATCCGTGCAAGCAGGCGCGAAAGCGTCCTAGCAGACGCGGAAGCATGCAAGCAGGCGCGGAAGCATGCAAGCAGGCGCGGAAGCGTCCAAGCAGGCGCGGTAGCGTCCAAGCAGGCTCGGAACCGTGCAAGCAGGCGCGGAAGCGTCCTAGCAGGCGCGGAAGCATACAAGCAGGCGCGGAAGCGTGCAACCAGGCGTGGAAGCGTCCAAGCAGGGGCGGAAGCGATCAAGCAGGCGCGGAACCGTGCAAGCAGGCGCGGAAGCGTCCAAGCAGGCGCGGTAGCGTCCAACCAGGCGCGGAAGCGTCCAAGCAGTCGCGGAAGCATGCAAGCAGGCGCGGAAGCCTCCATATAGGCGCGAAAGCGTCCAAGCAGGCGCGGAAGCGTCCAAGCAGGCGCGGAAACGTCCAAGTAGGCGCGGAAGCGTTCAAGCAGGCGCGGTAGCGTCCAAGCAGGCGCGGAAGCGTTCAAGCAGGCGCGGTAGCGTCCAAGCAGGCGAGGAAACATGCAAGAAGGCGCAGAGGAGTCCAAGCAGGCGCGGAAGCGTCCAAGCAGACGCGGAAGCTTCCAAGCAGGCGCGGAAGCGTGCAAGCAGGCGCGGTAGCGTGCAAGCATGCGTGGAAGAGTCCAAGCAGGCGCGGAAACGTCCAACTAGGCGCGGAAGCATCCAAGCAGTCGCGGAAGCGTCCAAGCAGGCGCGGAAGCGTCCAAGCAGTCGCGGAAGCGTCCAAGCAGGCGCGGAAGCGTCCAAGCAGGCGCGGATCCGTGCAAGCAGGCGCGAAAGCGTCCTAGCAGGCGCGGAAGCATGCAAGCAGGCGCGGAAGCATGCAAGCAGGCGCGGAAGCGTCCAAGCAGGCGCGGTAGCGTCCAAGCAGGCTCGGAACCGTGCAAGCAGGCGCGGAAGCGTCCTAGCAGGCGCGGAAGCATACAAGCAGGCGCGGAAGCGTGCAACCAGGCGTGGAAGCGTCCAAGCAGGGGCGGAAGCGATCAAGCAGGCGCGGAACCGTGCAAGCAGGCGCGGAAGCGTCCAAGCAGGCGCGGTAGCGTCCAACCAGGCGCGGAAGCGTCCAAGCAGTCGCGGAAGCATGCAAGCAGGCGCGGAAGCCTCCATATAGGCGCGAAAGCGTCCAAGCAGGCGCGGAAGCGTCCAAGCAGGCGCGGAAACGTCCAAGTAGGCGCGGAAGCATGCAAGAAGGAGCAGAAGAGTCCAAGCAGGCGCGGAACCGTGCAAGAATGCGCGGAAGCGTCCAAGCAGGCGCGGTAGCGTCCAAGCAGGCGCGGAAGAGTCCAAGCAGGCGCAGAAAAGTCCAAGCAGGCGCGGAAGCATGCAAGAAGACGTAGAAGAGTCCAAGCAGGCGCGGAAGCGTCCAAGCAGTCGCGGAAGCGTCCAAGCAGGCGCGGTAGCGTCCAAGCAGGCGCGGAAGCGTCCAAGCAGTCGCGAAAGCGTCCAAGCAGGCGTGGTAGCGACCAACCAGGCGCGGAAGCGTCCTAGCAGTCGCGGAAGCGTCCAAGCAGGCGCGGTAGCGTCCAAGCAGGCGCGAAAACGTCCAAGCAGGAGCGGAAGCATGCAAGAAGACGCAGAAGAGTCCAAGCAGTCGCGGAAGCGTCCAAGCAGGCGCGGAAGCGTCCAAGCAGGCGGGGAAGCATGCACGCAGGCGCGGAAGCGTCCAAGCAGGCGCGGAAACGTCCAAGTAGGCGCGGCAGCATGCAAGAAGGAGCAGAAGAGTCCAAGCAGGCGCGGAAGCGTCCAAGCAGTCGCGGAAGCGTCCAAGCAGGCGTGGTAGCGACCAACCAGGCGCGAAAACGTCCAAGCAGGAGCGGAAGCATGCAAGAAGACGCAGAAGAGTCCAAGCAGTCGCGGAAGCGTCCAAGCAGGCGCGGAAGCATGCAAGCATGCGCGGAAGCATGCAAGAAGACGCAGAAGAGTCCAAGCAGGCGCGGAAGCGTCCAAGCAGTCGCGGAAGCGTCCAAGCAGGCGTGGTAGCGACCAACCAGGCGCGAAAACGTCCAAGCAGGAGCGGAAGCATGCAAGAAGACGCAGAAGTGTCCAAGGAGGCGCGGAAGCGTCGAAGCAGTCGCGGAAGCGTCCAAGCAGGCGCGGTAGTGTCCAAGCAGTCGCGGCAGCGTCCAAGCAGGCGCGGTAGCGTCCAAGCAGTCGCGGAAGCGTCCAAGCAGGCGCGGAAGCGTCCAAGCAGGCGGGGAAGCATGCACGCAGGCGCAGAAGTGTCCAAGCAGGCGCGGAAGCGTCCAAGCAGTCGCGGAAGCGTCCAAGCAGGCGCGGTAGTGTCCAAGCAGTCGCGGAAGCATCCAAGCAGGCGCGGAAGCGTCCAAGCAGGCGCGTAAGCGTCCAAGCAGGCTCCGTAGCGTCCAAGCAGGCGCGGAAGCGTCCAAGCAGGCGCGGTAGCGTCCAAGCAGGCGCGGAAGCGTCCAAGCTGGCGCAGAACCGTGCAAGCAGGCGCGGAAGCGTCCAAGCAGGTACGAAAGCGTGCACGAAGGCGCGGAATCGTCCAAGCAGGCGCGGAAGCGTCCAAGCAGCCGCGGAAGTGTCCAAGCAGGCGCGGAAGCGGCCAAGCAGGCGCGGAATCGTCCAAGCAGGCGCGGAAGCGGCCAAGCAGGCGCGGTAGCGTGCAAGCAGTTGCGGAAGCGTCCAACCAGGCGCGGAAGCGTCCAAGCAGGCGCGGAAGCGTCCAAGCAGGCGCGGAAGCGTCCAAGCTGGCGCGGTAGCGTGCAAGCAGTCGCGGAAGCGTCCAACCAGGAGCGGAAGCGTCCAACAGGCGCGGAAGCGTCCAAGCAGGCGCGGAAACGTCCAAGTAGGCGCAAGCATGCAAGAAGGCGCAGAAGAGTCCAAGCAGGCGCGGAAGCGTCCAAGCAGGCGCATAAGCGTCCAAGCAGGCTCCGTAGCGTCCAAGCAGTCGCGGAAGCGTCCAAGCAGGCGCGGAAGCGTCCAAGCAGGCGGGGAAGCATGCAAGCATGCGCGGAAGCGTCCAAGCAGGCGCGGAAGCGCCCAAGCAGGCGCGGAAGCGGCCAAGCAGGCGCGGAAGCGTCCAAGCAGGCGCGGAAACGTCCAAGCAGGCGCGGAAGCATGCAAGAAGACGCAGAAGAGTCCAAGCAGGCGCGGAAGCGTCCAAGCAGTCGCGGAAGCGTCCAAGCAGGCGCGGTAGCGTCCAAGAAGTCGCGGAAGCGTCCAAACTGGCGCGGAAGATTGCAAGAAGAAGCAGAATAGTCCAAGCAGGCGCGGAAGCGTACAAGCAGGCGCGGCAGCGTCCAAGCAGGCGCGGAAACGTCCAAGCAGGCGCGGAAGCATGCAAGAAGACGCAGAAGAGTCCAAGCAGGCGCGGAAGCATCCAAGCAGGAGGGGAAGCATGCAAACAGGCGCGGAAGCGTCCAAGCAGGCGCGGAAACGTCCAAGTAGGCGCGGAAGCATGCAAGAAGGCGCAGAAGAGTCCAAGCAGGCGCGGAAGCGTCCAAGCAGTCGCAGAAGCGTCCAAGCAGGCGCGGCAGCGTCCAAGCAGGCGCGGTAGCATCCAAGCAGGCGCGAAAACGTCCAAGCAGGAGCGGAAGCATGCAAGAAGACGCAGAAGAGTCCAAGCAGGCGCGGAAGCGTCCAAGCAGGCGGGGAAGCATGCAAGCAGGCGCGGAAGCGTCCAAGCAGGCGCGGAAACGTCCAAGTAGGCGCGGCAGCATGCAAGAAGGAGCAGAAGAGTCCAAGCACGCGCGGAAGCGTCCAAGCAGTCGCGGAGGCGTCCAACCAGGCGGGAAGCGTCCTAGCAGTCGCGGAAGCGTCCAAGCAGGCGCGGAAGCGTCCAAGCAGGCGCGGAAGCGTCCAAGCAGGCACGGAAGCGTGCAACCAGGCGCGGAAGCGTCCAAGCAGGCGCGGATCCGTGCAAGCAGGCGCGGAAGCGTCCAAGCAGGCGCGGATCCGTGCAAGCAGGCGCGGAAGCGTCCAAGCAGGCGCGGAAGCGTCCAAGCAGGCGCGGAAGCGTCCAAGCAGGCGCGGAAACGTCCAAGGAGGCGCGGAATCGTCCAAGCAGTCGCGGAAGCGTCCAAGCAGGCGCGGAAGCGTCCAAGCAGGCGCGGAAGCGCCCAAGCAGGCGCGGAAGCGTCCATGCAGCCGCGGAAGCGTCCAAGCAGGCGCGGAAGCGTCCAAGCAGCCGCGGAAACGTCCAAGTAGGCGCGGAAGCATGCAAGAAGGCGCAGAACAGTCCAAGCAGGCGCGGAAGCGTCCAAGCAGTCGCTGAAGCGTCCAAGCTGGCGCGGTAGCGTGCAAGCAGTCGCGGAAGCGTCCAACCAGGCGCGGAAGCGTCCAAGAAGGCGCGGTAGAGTCCAAGCAGTCGCGGAAGCGTCCAAGCAGGCGCGGTAGCGTCCAAGCAGGCGCGGATACGTCCAAGCAGGCGCGGAAGCGTCCAAGCAGTCGCGGAAGAGTCCAAGCAGGCGCGGTAGCATCCAAGCAGGCGCGGAAACGACCAAGTAGGCGCGGAAACGTCCAAGCAGGCGTGGAAGAGTACAAGCAGGTGCGGAAGCGTCCAAGCAGGCGCAGAACCGTGCAAGCATGCGCGGAAGCATGCAAGAAGACGCAGAAGAGTCCAAGCTGGCGCGGAAGCGTCCAAGCAGTCGCGGAAGCGTCCAAGCAGGCGCGGAAACGTCCAAGTAGGCGCGGCAGCATGCAAGAAGGCGCAGAAGAGTCCAAGCAGGCGCGGAAACGTCCAAGCAGGCGGGGAAGCATGCAAGCAGGCGCGGAAGCGTCCAAGCAGGCGCGGAAACGTCCAAGTAGGCGCAAGCATGCAAGAAGGCGCAGAAGAGTCCAAGCAGGCGCGGAAGCGTCCAAGCAGGCGCGTAAGCGTCCAAGCAGGCTCCGTAGCGTCCAAGCAGTCGCGGAAGCGTCCAAGCAGGCGCGGAAGCGTCCAAGCAGGCGGGGAAGCATGCAAGCATGCGCGGAAGCGTCCAAGCAGGCGCGGAAGCGCCCAAGCAGGCGCGGAAGCGGCCAAGCAGGCGCGGAAGCGTCCAAGCAGGCGCGGAAACGTCCAAGCAGGCGCGGAAGCATGCAAGAAGACGCAGAAGAGTCCAAGCAGGCGCGGAAGCGTCCAAGCAGTCGCGGAAGCGTCCAAGCAGGCGCGGTAGCGTCCAAGAAGTCGCGGAAGCGTCCAAACTGGCGCGGAAGATTGCAAGAAGAAGCAGAATAGTCCAAGCAGGCGCGGAAGCGTACAAGCAGGCGCGGCAGCGTCCAAGCAGGCGCGGAAACGTCCAAGCAGGCGCGGAAGCATTCAAGAAGACGCAGAAGAGTCCAAGCAGGCGCGGAAGCATCCAAGCAGGAGGGGAAGCATGCAAACAGGCGCGGAAGCGTCCAAGCAGGCGCGGAAACGTCCAAGTAGGCGCGGAAGCATGCAAGAAGGCGCAGAAGAGTCCAAGCAGGCGCGGAAGCGTCCAAGCAGTCGCAGAAGCGTCCAAGCAGGCGCGGCAGCGTCCAAGCAGGCGCGGTAGCATCCAAGCAGGCGCGAAAACGTCCAAGCAGGAGCGGAAGCATGCAAGAAGACGCAGAAGAGTCCAAGCAGGCGCGGAAGCGTCCAAGCAGGCGGGGAAGCATGCAAGCAGGCGCGGAAACGTCCAAGTAGGCGCGGCAGCATGCAAGAAGGAGCAGAAGAGTCCAAGCAGGCGCGGAAGCGTCCAAGCAGTCGCGGAGGCGTCCAACCAGGCGGGAAGCGTCCTAGCAGTCGCGGAAGCGTCCAAGCAGGCGCGGAAGCGTCCAAGCAGGCGCGGAAGCGTCCAAGCAGGCACGGAAGCGTGCAACCAGGCGCGGAAGCGTCCAAGCAGGCGCGGATCCGTGCAAGCAGGCGCGGAAGCGTCCAAGCAGGCGCGGAAGCGTCCAAGCAGGCGTGGAAGCGTCCAAGCAGGCGCGGAAGCGTCCAAGCAGGCGCGGAAGCGTGCAAGCAGGCGCGGAAACGACCAAGTAGGCGCGGAAACGTCCAAGCAGGCGTGGAAGAGTACAAGCAGGTGCGGAAGCGTCCAAGCAGGCGCGGAAGCGTCCAAGCAGGCGCGGAAGCGTCCAAGCAGACGCGGAAGCGTCCAAGCAGGCGCGGAAGCTTGCAAGCAGGCGCGGATACGTCCAAGCAGGCGCGGAAGCGTCCAAGCAGTCGCGGAAGAGTCCAAGCAGGCGCGGTAGCATCCAAGCAGGCGCGGAAACGACCAAGTAGGCGCGGAAACGTCCAAGCAGGCGTGGAAGAGTACAAGCAGGTGCGGAAGCGTCCAAGCAGGCGCAGAACCGTGCAAGCATGCGCGGAAGCATGCAAGAAGACGCAGAAGAGTCCAAGCTGGCGCGGAAGCGTCCAAGCAGTCGCGGAAGCGTCCAAGCAGGCGCGGAAACGTCCAAGTAGGCGCGGCAGCATGCAAGAAGGCGCAGAAGAGTCCAAGCAGGCGCGGAAACGTCCAAGCAGGCGGGGAAGCATGCAAGCAGGCGCGGAAGCGTCCAAGCAGGCGCGGAAACGTCCAAGTAGGCGCAAGCATGCAAGAAGGCGCAGAAGAGTCCAAGCAGGCGCGGAAGCGTCCAAGCAGGCGCGTAAGCGTCCAAGCAGGCGCGGAAGCGTCCAAGCAGGCGCGGAAGCGTCCAAGCAGGCGTGGAAGCGTCCAAGCAGGCGCGGAAGCGTCCAAGCAGGCGCGGAAGCGTGCAAGCAGGCGCGGAAACGACCAAGTAGGCGCGGAAACGTCCAAGCAGGCGTGGAAGAGTACAAGCAGGTGCGGAAGCGTCCAAGCAGGCGCGGAAGCGTCCAAGCAGGCGCGGAAGCGTCCAAGCAGACGCGGAAGCGTCCAAGCAGGCGCGGAAGCTTGCAAGCAGGCGCGGAAGCGTGCAAGCAGGCGCGGAAGCGTCCAAGCATGCGTGGAAGAGTCCAAGCAGGCGCGGAAACGTCCAAGCAGGCGCGGAAGCGTCCAAGCAGGCGCGGAAGCGTCCAAGCAGGCGCGGAAGCGTGCAAGCAGGCGCGGAAACGACCAAGTAGGCGCGGAAACGTCCAAGCAGGCGTGGAAGAGTACAAGCAGGTGCGGAAGCGTCCAAGCAGGCGCAGAACCGTGCAAGCATGCGCGGAAGCATGCAAGAAGACGCAGAAGAGTCCAAGCTGGCGCCGAAGCGTCCAAGCAGTCGCGGAAGCGTCCAAGCAGGCGTGGAAGAGTCCAAGCAGGCGCGGAAGCGTCCAAGCAGGCGCGGAAGCGTCCAAGCAGGCGCGGAAGCGTCCAAGCAGGCGCGGAAGCGTGCAAGCAGGCGCGGAAGCGTCCAAGCAGGCGCGGAAGCGTCCAAGCAGGCGCGGAAGCGTCCAAGCAGGCGCGGAAACGTCCAAGCAGGCGTGGAAGTGTCCAAGCACGCGCGGAAGCGTCCAAGCAGGCGCGGAGGCGTCCAAGCAGGCGTGGAAGAGTTCAAGCAGGCGCGGAAGCGTCCAAGCAGGCGTGGAAGTGTCCAAGCACGCGCGGAAGCGTCCAAGCAGGCGCGGAGGCGTCCAAGCAGGCGTGGAAGAGTTCAAGCAGGCGCGGAAGCGTCCAAGCAGGCGCGGAAGCGTGCAAGCAGGCGCGGAAGCGTCCAAGCAGGCGCGGATCCGTGCAAGCAGGCGCGGAAGCGTCCAAGCAGGCGCGGAAGCGTCCAAGCAGGCGTGGAAGCGTCCAAGCAGGCGCGGAAGCGTCCAAGCAGGCGCGGAAGCGTGCAAGCAGGCGCGGAAACGACCAAGTAGGCGCGGAAACGTCCAAGCAGGCGTGGAAGAGTACAAGCAGGTGCGGAAGCGTCCAAGCAGGCGCGGAAGCGTCCAAGCAGGCGCGGAAGCGTCCAAGCAGACGCGGAAGCGTCCAAGCAGGCGCGGAAACGTCCAAGCAGGCGTGGAAGAGTACAAGCAGGTGCGGAAGCGTCCAAGCAGGCGCAGAACCGTGCAAGCATGCGCGGAAGCATGCAAGAAGACGCAGAAGAGTCCAAGCTGGCGCCGAAGCGTCCAAGCAGTCGCGGAAGCGTCCAAGCAGGCGTGGAAGAGTCCAAGCAGGCGCGGAAGCGTCCAAGCAGGCGCGGAAGCGTCCAAGCAGGCGCGGAAGCGTCCAAGCAGGCGCGGAAGCGTGCAAGCAGGCGCGGAAGCGTCCAAGCAGGCGCGGAAGCGTCCAAGCAGGCGCGGAAGCGTCCAAGCAGGCGCGGAAACGTCCAAGCAGGCGTGGAAGTGTCCAAGCACGCGCGGAAGCGTCCAAGCAGGCGCGGAGGCGTCCAAGCAGGCGTGGAAGAGTTCAAGCAGGCGCGGAAGCGTCCAAGCAGGCGCGGAAGCGTCCAAGCAGGCGGGGAAGCGTCCAAGCAGACGCGGAAGCGTCCAAGCAGGCGCGGAAGCGTGCAAGCAGGCGCGGAAGCGTCCAAGCAGGCGCGGAAGCGTCCAAGCAGGCGCGGAAGCGTCCAAGCAGGCGCGGAAGCGTCCAAGCAGGCGCGGAAGCGTCCAAGCAGGCGCGGAAGCGTCCAAGCAGGCGCGGAAGCGTCCAAGCAGGCGTGGAAGAGTCGAAGCAGGCGCGGAAGCGTCCAAGCAGGCGGGGAAGCGTCCAAGCAGACGCGGAAGCGTCCAAGCAGGCGCGGAAGCGTGCGAGCAGGCGCGGAAGCGTCCAAGCAGGCGCGGAAGCGTCCAAGCAGGCGCGGAAGCGTGCAACCAGGAGCGGAAGCGTCCAAGCAGGCGCGGATCCGTGCAAGCAGGCGCGGAAACGTCCAAGCAGGCGCGGAATCGCCCAAGCAGGCGCGCAAGCGTTCAAGCAGGCGCGGAAGCGTCCAAGCAGGCGCGGAAGCGTCCAAGCAGGCGCGGAAGCGCCCAAGCAGGCGCGGAAGCGTCCAAGCAGCCGCGGAAGCGTCCAAGCAGGCGCGGAAGCGTCCAAGCAGGCGCGGAAGCGTCTAAGCAGGCGCGGTAGCATCCAAGCAGGCGCGGAAACGACCAAGTAGGCGCGGAAACGTCCAAGCAGGCGTGGAAGAGTACAAGCAGGTGCGGAAGCGTCCAAGCAGGCGCAGAACCGTGCAAGCATGCGCGGAAGCATGCAAGAAGACGCAGAAGAGTCCAAGCTGGCGCGGAAGCGTCCAAGCAGTCGCGGAAGCGTCCAAGCAGGCGCGGAAACGTCCAAGTAGGCGCGGCAGCATGCAAGAAGGCGCAGAAGAGTCCAAGCAGGCGCGGAAACGTCCAAGCAGGCGGGGAAGCATGCAAGCAGGCGCGGAAGCGTCCAAGCAGGCGCGGAAACGTCCAAGTAGGCGCGGCAGCATGCAAGCAGTCGCGGAAGCGTCCAAGCAGGCGCGGAAGCGTCCAAGCAGGCGCGGAAGCGTCCAAGCAGGCGCGGAAGCGTCCAAGCAGGCACGGAAGCGTGCAACCAGGCGCGGAAGCGTCCAAGCAGGCGCGGATCCGTGCAAGCAGGCGCGGAAGCGTCCAAGCAGGCGCGGAAGCGTCCAAGCAGGCACGGAAGCGTCCAAGCAGGCGCGGAAACGTCCAAGGAGGCGCGGAATCGTCCAAGCAGTCGCGGAAGCGTCCAAGCAGGCGCGGAAGCGTCCAAGCAGGCGCGGAAGCGCCCAAGCAGGCGCGGAAGCGTCCAAGCAGCCGCGGAAGCGTCCAAGCAGGCGCGGAAGCGTCCAAGCAGCCGCGGAAACGTCCAAGTAGGCGCGGAAGCATGCAAGAAGGCGCAGAACAGTCCAAGCAGGCGCGGAAGCGTCCAAGCAGTCGCTGAAGCGTCCAAGCTGGCGCGGTAGCGTGCAAGCAGTCGCGGAAGCGTCCAACCAGGCGCGGAAGCGTCCAAGCAGGCGCGGAAGCGTCCAAGCAGTCGCAGAAGCGTCCAAGCAGGCGCGGTAGAGTCCAAGCAGTCGCGGAAGCGTCCAAGCAGGCGCGGTAGCGTCCAAGCAGGCGCGGAAGCGTCCTAGCAGGGTTGGAAGAGTCCAAGCAGGCGCGGAAGCGTCCAAGCAGGCGCGGAAGCGTCCAAGCAGGCGCGGAAACGTCCAAGTAGGCGCGGCAGCATGCAAGAAGGCGCAGAAGAGTCCAAGCAGGCGAGGAAGCGTGCAAGCAGGCGCGGAAGCGTCCAAGCAGGCGCGGAAGCGTCTAAGCAGGCGCGGTAGCATCCAAGCAGGCGCGGAAACGACCAAGTAGGCGCGGAAACGTCCAAGCAGGCGTGGAAGATTACAAGCAGGTGCGGAAGCGTCCAAGCAGGCGCAGAACCGTGCAAGCATGCGCGGAAGCATGCAAGAAGACGCAGAAGAGTCCAAGCTGGCGCGGAAGCGTCCAAGCAGTCGCGGAAGCGTCCAAGCAGGCGCGGAAACGTCCAAGCAGGCGCGGAAGCGTCCAAGCAGGCGCGGAAACGTCCAAGTAGGCGCGGCAGCATGCAAGCAGTCGCGGAAGCGTCCAAGCAGGCGCGGAAGCGTCCAAGCAGGCGCGGAAGCGTCCAAGCAGGCGCGGAAGCGTCCAAGCAGGCACGGAAGCGTGCAACCAGGCGCGGAAGCGTCCAAGCAGGCGCGGATCCGTGCAAGCAGGCGCGGAAGCGTCCAAGCAGGCGCGGAAGCGTCCAAGCAGGCGCGGAAGCGTCCAAGCAGGCGCGGAAACGTCCAAGGAGGCGCGGAATCGTCCAAGCAGTCGCGGAAGCGTCCAAGCAGGCGCGGAAGCGTCCAAGCAGGCGCGGAAGCGCCCAAGCAGGCGCGGAAGCGTCCAAGCAGCCGCGGAAGCGTCCAAGCAGGCGCGGAAGCGTCCAAGCAGCCGCGGAAACGTCCAAGTAGGCGCGGAAGCATGCAAGAAGGCGCAGAACAGTCCAAGCAGGCGCGGAAGCGTCCAAGCAGTCGCTGAAGCGTCCAAGCTGGCGCGGTAGCGTGCAAGCAGTCGCGGAAGCGTCCAACCAGGCGCGGAAGCGTCCAAGCAGGCGCGGAAGCGTCCAAGCAGTCGCAGAAGCGTCCAAGCAGGCGCGGTAGAGTCCAAGCAGTCGCGGAAGCGTCCAAGCAGGCGCGGTAGCGTCCAAGCAGGCGCGGAAGCGTCCTAGCAGGGTTGGAAGCGTCCAAGCAGACGCGGAAGCGTCCAAGCAGGCGCGGAAGCGTGCAAGCAGGCGCGGAAGCGTCCAAGCAGGCGCGGAAGCGTCCAAGCAGTCGCGGAAGCGTCCAAGCAGGCGCGGAAGCGTCCAAGCAGGCGCGGAAGCGTCCAAGCAGGCGCGGAAGCGTCCAAGCAGGCGCGGAAGCGTCCAAGCAGGCGTGGAAGAGTCGAAGCAGGCGCGGAAGCGTCCAAGCAGGCGGGGAAGCGTCCAAGCAGACGCGGAAGCGTCCAAGCAGGCGCGGAAGCGTGCGAGCAGGCGCGGAAGCGTCCAAGCAGGCGCGGAAGCGTCCAAGCAGTCGCGGAAGCGTCCAAGCAGGCGCGGTAGTGTCCAAGCAGTCGCGGCAGCGTCCAAGCAGGCGCGGTAGCGTACAAGCAGTCGCGGAAGCGTCCAAGCAGGCGCGGAAGCGTCCAAGCAGGCGCGGAAACGTCCAAGTAGGCGCGGCAGCATGCAAGAAGGCGCAGAAGAGTCCAAGCAGGCGTGGAAGCGTCCAAGCAGTCGCGGAAGCGTCCAAGCAGGCGCGGTAGCGTCCAACCAGGCGCGGAAGCGTCCTAGCAGTCGCGGAAGCGTCCAAGCAGGCGCGGTAGCGTCCAAGCAGGCGCGAAAACGTCCAAGCAGGAGCGGAAGCATGCAAGAAGACGCAGAAGAGTCCAAGCAGCCGCGGAAGCTTCCAAGCAGGCGCGGAAGCGTCCAAGCAGGCGGGGAAGCATGTTACGCAGGCGCGGAAGCGTCCAAGCAGGCGCGGAAACGTCCAAGCAGGCGCGGCAGCATGCAAGAAGGCGCAGAAGAGTCCAAGCAGGCGCGGAAGCGTCCAAGCAGTCGCGAAAGCGTCCAAGCAGGCGTGGTAGCGACCAACCAGGCGCGGAAGCGTCCTAGCAGTCGCGGAAGCGTCCAAGCAGGCGCGGTAGCGTCCAAGCAGGCGCGAAAACGTCCAAGCAGGAGCGGATGCATGCAAGAAGACGCAGAAGAGTCCAAGCAGTCGCGGAAGCGTCCAAGCAGGCGCGGAAGCGTCCAAGCAGGCGGGGAAGCATGCACGCAGGCGCGGAAGCGTCCAAGCAGGCGCGGAAACGTCCAAGTAGGCGCGGCAGCATGCAAGAAGGCGCAGAAGAGTCCAAGCAGGCGTGGAAGCGTCCAAGCAGTCGCGGAAGCGTCCAAGCAGGCGCGGTAGCGTCCAAGCAGGCGCGAAAACGTCCAAGCAGGAGCCGAAGCATGCAAGAAGACGCAGAAGAGTCCAAGCAGTCGCGGAAGCGTCCAAGCAGGCGGGGAAGCATGCAAGCATGCGCGGAAGCATGCAAGAAGACGCAGAAGTGTCCAAGCAGGCGCGGAAGCGTCCAAGCAGACGCGGAAGCGTCCAAGCAGGCGCGGTAGTGTCCAAGCAGTCGCGGCAGCGTCCAAGCAGGCGCGGTAGCGTACAAGCAGTCGCGGAAGCGTCCAAGCAGGCGCGGAAGCGTCCAAGCAGGCGGGGAAGCATGCACGCAGGCGCGGAAGCGTCCAAGCAGGCGCGGAAACGTCCAAGTAGGCGCGGCAGCATGCAAGAAGGCGCAGAAGAGTCCAAGCAGGCGTGGAAGCGTCCAAGCAGTCGCGGAAGCGTCCAAGCAGGCGCGGTAGCGTCCAAGCAGGCGCGAAAACGTCCAAGCAGGAGCGGAAGCATGCAAGAAGACGCAGAAGAGTCCAAGCAGTCGCGGAAGCGTCCAAGCAGGCGCGGAAGCGTCCAAGCAGGCGGGGAAGCATGCACGCAGGCGCGGAAGCGTCCAAGCAGGCGCGGAAACGTCCAAGTAGGCGCGGCAGCATGCAAGAAGGCGCAGAAGAGTCCAAGCAGGCGTGGAAGCGTCCAAGCAGTCGCGGAAGCGTCCAAGCAGGCGCGGTAGCGTCCAAGCAGGCGCGAAAACGTCCAAGCAGGAGCCGAAGCATGCAAGAAGACGCAGAAGAGTCCAAGCAGTCGCGGAAGCGTCCAAGCAGGCGGGGAAGCATGCAAGCATGCGCGGAAGCATGCAAGAAGACGCAGAAGTGTCCAAGCAGGCGCGGAAGCGTCCAAGCAGACGCGGAAGCGTCCAAGCAGGCGCGGTAGTGTCCAAGCAGTCGCGGCAGCGTCCAAGCAGGCGCGGTAGCGTACAAGCAGTCGCGGAAGCGTCCAAGCAGGCGCGGAAGCGTCCAAGCAGGCGGGGAAGCATGCACGCAGGCGCGGAAGCGTCCAAGCAGGCGCGGAAACGTCCAAGTAGGCGCGGCAGCATGCAAGAAGGCGCAGAAGAGTCCAAGCAGGCGCGGAAGCGTCCAAGCAGGCGCGGAAGCGCCCAAGCAGGCGCGGAAGCGTCCAAGCAGCCGCGGAAGCGTCCAAGCAGGCGCGGAAGCGTCCAAGCAGGCGCAGAACCGTGCAAGCATGCGCGGAAGCATGCAAGAAGACGCAGAAGAGTCCAAGCTGGCGCGGAAGCGTCCAAGCAGTCGCGGAAGCGTCCAAGCAGGCGCAGAACCGTGCAAGCATGCGCGGAAGCATGCAAGAAGACGCAGAAGAGTCCAAGCTGGCGCGGAAGCGTCCAAGCAGTCGCGGAAGCGTCCAAGCAGGCGCGGAAACGTCCAAGTAGGCGCGGCAGTATGCAAGAAGGCGCAGAAGAGTCCAAGCAGGCGCGGAAACGTCCAAGCAGGCGGGGAAGCATGCAAGCAGGCGCGGAAGCGTCCAAGCAGGCGCGGAAACGTCCAAGTAGGCGCGGCAGCATGCAAGAAGGCGCAGAAGAGTCCAAGCAGGCGAGGAAGCGTGCAAGCAGGCGCGGTAGCGTGCAAGCATGCGTGGAAGAGTCCAAGCAGGCGCGGAAACGTCCAACTAGGCGCGGAAGCATCCAAGCAGTCGCGGAAGCGTCCAAGCAGGCGCGGAAGCGTCCAAGCAGTCGCGGAAGCGTCCAAGCAGGCGCGGAAGCGTCCAAGCAAGCGCGGAAGCGTCCAAGCAGGCGCGGAAGCGTCCAAGCAGGCGGGGAAGTGTCCAAGCGCGCGCGGAAGCGTCCAAGCAGGCGCGGAAGCGTCCAAGCAGGCGCGGAAGCGTCCAAACAGACGCGGAAGCGTCCAAGCAGGCGCGGAAGCTTGCAAGCAGGCGCGGAAGCGTGCAAGCAGGCGCGGAAGCGTCCAAGCATGCGTGGAAGAGTCCAAGCAGGCGCGGAAACGTCCAAGCAGGCGCGGAAGCGTCCAAGCAGGCGCGGAAGCGTCCAAGCAGGCGCGGAGGCGTCCAAGCAGGCGTGGAAGTGTCCAAGCACGCGCGGAAGCGTCCAAGCAGGCGCGGAAGCGTCCAAGCAGGCGCGGAAGCGTCCAAGCAGACGCGGTAGCGTCCAAGCAGGCGCGGAAGCGTCCAAGCAGGCGCGGAGGCGTCCAACTAGGCGCGGAAGCATCCAAGCAGTCGCGGAAGCGTCCAAGCAGGCGCGGAAGCGTCCAAGCAGTCGCGGAAGCGTCCAAGCAGGCGCGGAAGCGTCCAAGCAAGCGCGGAAGCGTCCAAGCAGGCGCGGAAGCGTCCAAGCAGGCGGGGAAGTGTCCAAGCGCGCGCGGAAGCGTCCAAGCAGGCGCGGAAGCGTCCAAGCAGGCGCGGAAGCGTCCAAACAGACGCGGAAGCGTCCAAGCAGGCGCGGAAGCTTGCAAGCAGGCGCGGAAGCGTGCAAGCAGGCGCGGAAGCGTCCAAGCATGCGTGGAAGAGTCCAAGCAGGCGCGGAAACGTCCAAGCAGGCGCGGAAGCGTCCAAGCAGGCGCGGAAGCGTCCAAGCAGGCGCGGAAGCGTCCTAGCAGGCTTGGAAGAGTCCAAGCAGGCGCGGAAGCGTCCAAGCAGGCGCGGAAGTGTCCAAGCAGGCGCGGAAGCGTGCAAGCAGGCGCGGAAGCGTCCAAGCAGGCGCGGAAGCGTCCAAGCAGGCGCGGAGGCGTCCAAGCAGGCGTGGAAGTGTCCAAGCACGCGCGGAAGCGTCCAAGCAGGCGCGGAAGCGTCCAAGCAGGCGCGGAAGCGTCCAAGCAGACGCGGTAGCGTCCAAGCAGGCGCGGAAGCTTGCAAGCAGGCGCGGAAGCGTGCAAGCAGGCGCGGAAGCGTCCAAGCATGCGTGGAAGAGTCCAAGCAGGCGCGGAAACGTCCAAGCAGGCGCGGAAGCGTCCAAGCAGGCGCGGAAGCGTCCAAGCAGGCGCGGAAGCGTCCTAGCAGGCTTGGAAGAGTCCAAGCAGGCGCGGAAGCGTGCAAGCAGGCGCGGAAGAGTCCAAGCAGGCGCGGAAGCGTCCAAGCAGGCGCGGAAGCGTGCAAGCAGGCGCGGAAACGACCAAGTAGGCGCGGAAACGTCCAAGCAGGCGTGGAAGAGTACAAGCAGGTGCGGAAGCGTCCAAGCAGGCGCAGAACCGTGCAAGCATGCGCGGAAGCATGCAAGAAGACGCAGAAGAGTCCAAGCTGGCGCGGAAGCGTCCAAGCAGTCGCGGAAGCGTCCAAGCAGGCGCGGAAACGTCCAAGTAGGCGCGGCAGCATGCAAGAAGGCGCAGAAGAGTCCAAGCAGGCGCGGAAGCGTCCAAGCAGGCGTGGAAGTGTTCAAGCACGCGCGGAAGCGTCCAAGCAGGCGCGGAAGCGTCCAAGCAGGCGCGGAAGCGTCCAAGCAGACGCGGAAGCGTCCAAGCAGGCGCGGAAGCTTGCAAGCAGGCGCGGAAGCGTGCAAGCAGGCGCGGAAGCGTCCAAGCATGCGTGGAAGAGTCCAATCAGGCGCGGAAACGTCCAAGCAGGCGCGGAAGCGTCCAAGCAGGCGCGGAAGCGTCCAAGCAGGCGCGGAAGCGTGCAAGCAGGCGCGGAAACGACCAAGTAGGCGCGGAAACGTCCAAGCAGGCGTGGAAGAGTACAAGCAGGTGCGGAAGCGTCCAAGCAGGCGCAGAACCGTGCAAGCATGCGCGGAAGCATGCAAGAAGACGCAGAAGAGTCCAAGCTGGCGCGGAAGCGTCCAAGCAGTCGCGGAAGCGTCCAAGCAGGCGCGGAAACGTCCAAGTAGTCGCGGCAGCATGCAAGAAGGCGCAGAAGAGTCCAAGCAGGCGCGGAAACGTCCAAGCAGGCGGGGAAGCATGCAAGCAGGCGCGGAAGCGTCCAAGCAGGCGCGGAAACGTCCAAGTAGGCGCGGTAGCATGCAAGAAGGCGCAGAAGAGTCCAAGCAGGCGAGGAAGCGTGCAAGCAGGCGCGGTAGCGTGCAAGCATGCGTGGAAGAGTCCAAGCAGGCGCGGAAACGTCCAACTAGGCGCGGAAGCATCCAAGCAGTCGCGGAAGCGTCCAAGCAGGCGCGGAAGCGTCCAAGCAGTCGCGGAAGCGTCCAAGCAGGCGCGGAAGCGTCCAAGCAAGCGCGGAAGCGTCCAAGCAGGCGCGGAAGCGTCCAAGCAGGCGTGGAAGTGTCCAAGCACGCGCGGAAGCGTCCAAGCAGGCGCGGAAGCGTCCAAGCAGGCGCGGAAGCGTCCAAGCAGACGCGGAAGCGTCCAAGCAGGCGCGGAAGCTTGCAAGCAGGCGCGGAAGCGTCCAAGCAGGCGCGGAAGCGTCCAAGCAGACGCGGAAGCGTCCAAGCAGGCGCGGAAGCGTCCAAGCAAGCGCGGAAGCGTCCAAGCAGGCGCGGAAGCGTCCAAGCAGGCGCGGAGGCGTCCAAGCAGGCGTGGAAGAGTTCAAGCAGGCGCGGAAGCGTCCAAGCAGGCGCGGAAGCGTGCAAGCAGGCGCGGAAGCGTCCAAGCAGGCGCGGAAGCGTCCAAGCAGGCGCGGAAGCGTCCAAGCAGGCGCGGAAGCGTGCAAGCAGGCGCGGAAGCGTCCAAGCAGGCGCGGAAGCGTCCAAGCAGGCGCGGAAGCGTCCAAGCAGGCGCGGTAGCATCCAAGCAGGCGCCGAAACGACCAAGTAGGCGCGGAAACGTCCAAGCAGGCGTGGAAGCGTCCAAGCAGGCGCAGAACCGTGCAAGCATGCGCGGAAGCATGCAAGAAGACGCAGAAGAGTCCAAGCTGGCGCGGAAGCGTCCAAGCAGT
Organism: Cerceris ruficornis; assembly: GCA_963989415.1. Taxonomy (NCBI): domain Eukaryota; kingdom Metazoa; phylum Arthropoda; class Insecta; order Hymenoptera; family Crabronidae; genus Cerceris; species Cerceris ruficornis. The sequence continues at coordinate 64,573,535 of OZ022517.1, read as the reverse complement.
CGCGGAAGCGTCCAAGCAGGCGCGGAAACGTCCAAGTAGGCGCGGCAGCATGCAAGAAGGCGCAGAAGAGTCCAAGCAGGCGCGGAAACGTCCTAGCAGGCGGGGAAGCATGCAAGCAGGCGCGGAAGCGTCCAAGCAGGCGCGGAAACGTCCAAGCAGGCGCGGAAACGTCCAACTAGGCGCGGAAGCATCCAAGCAGGGGCGGAAGCGTCCAAGCAGGCGCGGAGGCGTCCAAGCAGTCGCGGAAGCGTCCAAGCAGGCGCGGAAGCGTCCAAGCAAGCGCGGAAGCGTGCAAGCAGGCGCGGAAGCGTCCAAGCAGGCGCGGAGGCGTCCAAGCAGGCGTGGAAGAGTTCAAGCAGGCGCGGAAGCGTCCAAGCAGGCGCGGAAGCGTGCAAGCAGGCGCGGAAGCGTCCAAGCAGGCGCGGAAGCGTCCAAGCAGGCGCGGAAGCGTCCAAGCAGGCGCGGAAGCGTGCAAGCAGGCGCGGAAGCGTCCAAGCAGGCGCGGAAGCGTCCAAGCAGGCGCGGAAGCGTCCAAGCAGGCGCGGAAGCGTGCAAGCAGGCGCGGAAGCGTCCAAGCAGGCGCGGAAGCGTCCAAGCAGGCGCGGAAGCGTGCAAGCAGGCGCGGAAGCGTCCAAGCAGGTGTGGAAGAGTTCAAGCAGGCGCGGAAGCGTCCAAGCAGGCGCGGAAGCGTCCAAGCAGGCGCGGAAGCGTCCAAGCAGTCGCGGAAGCGTCCAAGCAGGCGCGGTAGCATCCAAGCAGGCGCCGAAACGACCAAGTAGGCGCGGAAACGTCCAAGCAGGCGTGGAAGCGTCCAAGCAGGCGCAGAACCGTGCAAGCATGCGCGGAAGCATGCAAGAAGACGCAGAAGAGTCCAAGCTGGCGCGGAAGCGTCCAAGCAGTCGCGGAAGCGTCCAAGCAGGCGCGGAAACGTCCAAGTAGGCGCGGCAGCATGCAAGAAGGCGCAGAAGAGTCCAAGCAGGCGCGGAAACGTCCTAGCAGGCGGGGAAGCATGCAAGCAGGCGCGGAAGCGTCCAAGCAGGCGCGGAAACGTCCAAGCAGGCGCGGAAACGTCCAACTAGGCGCGGAAGCATCCAAGCAGTCGCGGAAGCGTCCAAGCAGGCGCGGAAGCGTCCAAGCAGTCGCGGAAGCGTCCAAGCAGGCGCGGAAGCGTCCAAGCAAGCGCGGAAGCGTCCAAGCAGGCGCGGAAGCGTCCAAGCAGGCGTGGAAGTGTCCAAGCACGCGCGGAAGCGTCCAAGCAGGCGCGGAAGCGTCCAAGCAGGCGCGGAAGCGTCCAAGCAGACGCGGAAGCGTCCAAGCAGGCGCGGAAGCTTGCAAGCAGGCGCGGAAGCGTGCAAGCAGGCGCGGAAGCGTCCAAGCAGGCGTGGAAGCGTCCAAGCAGGCGCGGAAGCGTCCAAGCAGGCGCGGAAGCGTCCAAGCAGGCGTGGAAGAGTCGAAGCAGGCGCGGAAGCGTCCAAGCAGGCGGGGAAGCGTCCAAGCAGACGCGGAAGCGTCCAAGCAGGCGCGGAAGCGTGCAAGCAGGCGCGGAAGCGTCCAAGCAGGCGCGGAAGCGTCCAAGCAGGCGCGGAAGCGTCCAAGCAGGCGCGGAAGCGTCCAAGCAGGCGCGGAAGCGTCCAAGCAGGCGCGGAAGCGTGCAACCAGGAGCGGAAGCGTCCAAGCAGGCGCGGATCCGTGCAAGCAGGCGCGGAAACGTCCAAGCAGGCGCGGAATCGCCCAAGCAGGCGCGGAAGCGTTCAAGCTGGCGCGGAAGCGTCCAAGCAGGCGCGGAAGCGTCCAAGCAGGCGCGGAAGCGTGCAAGCAGGCGCGGAAGAGTCCAAGCAGGCGCGGAAGCGTCCAAGCAGGCGCGGAAGCGTGCAAGCAGGCGCGGAAACGACCAAGTAGGCGCGGAAACGTCCAAGCAGGCGTGGAAGAGTACAAGCAGGTGCCGAAGCGTCCAAGCAGGCGCAGAACCGTGCAAGCATGCGCGGAAGCATGCAAGAAGACGCAGAAGAGTCCAAGCTGGCGCGGAAGCGTCCAAGCAGTCGCGGAAGCGTCCAAGCAGGCGCGGAAACGTCCAAGTAGGCGCGGCAGCATGCAAGAAGGCGCAGAAGAGTCCAAGCAGGCGCGGAAGCGTCCAAGCAGGCGTGGAAGTGTTCAAGCACGCGCGGAAGCGTCCAAGCAGGCGCGGAAGCGTCCAAGCAGGCGCGGAAGCGTCCAAGCAGACGCGGAAGCGTCCAAGCAGGCGCGGAAGCTTGCAAGCAGGCGCGGAAGCGTGCAAGCAGGCGCGGAAGCGTCCAAGCATGCGTGGAAGAGTCCAATCAGGCGCGGAAACGTCCAAGCAGGCGCGGAAGCGTCCAAGCAGGCGCGGAAGCGTCCAAGCAGGCGCGGAAGCTTGCAAGCAGGCGCGGAAGCGTGCAAGCAGGCGCGGAAGCGTCCAAGCATGCGTGGAAGAGTCCAAGCAGCCGCGGAAACGTCCAAGTAGGCGCGGCAGCATGCAAGAAGGCGCAGAAGAGTCCAAGCAGGCGCGGAAACGTCCAAGCAGGCGGGGAAGCATGCAAGCAGGCGCGGAAGCGTCCAAGCAGGCGCGGAAACGTCCAAGTAGGCGCGGTAGCATGCAAGAAGTCGCAGAAGAGTCCAAGCAGGCGAGGAAGCGTGCAAGCAGGCGCGGTAGCGTGCAAGCATGCGTGGAAGAGTCCAAGCAGGCGCGGAAACGTCCAACTAGGCGCGGAAGCATCCAAGCAGTCGCGGAAGCGTCCAAGCAGGCGCGGAAGCGTCCAAGCAGTCGCGGAAGCGTCCAAGCAGGCGCGGAAGCGTCCAAGCAAGCGCGGAAGCGTCCAAGCAGGCGCGGAAGCGTCCAAGCAGGCGTGGAAGTGTCCAAGCACGCGCGGAAGCGTCCAAGCAGGCGCGGAAGCGTCCAAGCAGGCGCGGAAGCGTCCAAGCAGACGCGGAAGCGTCCAAGCAGGCGCGGAAGCTTGCAAGCAGGCGCGGAAGCGTGCAAGCAGGCGCGGAAGCGTCCAAGCATGCGTGGAAGAGTCCAAGCAGCCGCGGAAACGTCCAAGCAGGCGCGGAAGCGTCCAAGCAGGCGCGGAAGCGTCCAAGCAGGGGCGGAAGCGTCCAAGCAGGCGCGGAGGCGTCCAAGCAGGCGTGGAAGAGTTCAAGCAGGCGCGGAAGCGTCCAAGCAGGCGCGGAAGCGTGCAAGTAGGCGCGGAAGCGTCCAAGCAGGCGCGGAGGCGTCCAAGCAGGCGTGGAAGAGTTCAAGCAGGCGCGGAAGCGTCCAAGCAGGCGCGGAAGCGTGCAAGCAGGCGCGGAAGCGTCCAAGCAGGCGCGGAAGCGTCCAAGCAGGCGTGGAAGAGTCGGAGCAGGCGCGGAAGCGTCCAAGCAGGCGGGGAAGCTTCCAAGCAGACGCGGAAGCGTCCAAGCAGGCGCGGAAGCGTGCAAGCAGGCGCGGAAGCGTCCAAGCAGGCGCGGAAGCGTCCAAGCAGGCGCGGAAGCGTGCAACCAGGAGCGGAAGCGTCCAAGCAGGCGCGGATCCGTGCAAGCAGGCGCGGAAACGTCCAAGCAGGCGCGGAATCGCCCAAGCAGGCGCGGAAGCGTTCAAGCAGGCGCGGAAGCGTCCAAGCAGACGCGGAAGCGTCCAAGCAGGCGCGGAAGCGTGCAAGCAGGCGCGGAAGCGTCCAAGCAGGCGCGGAAGCGTCCAAGCAGGCGCGGAAGCGTCCAAGCAGGCGGGGAAGCGTGCAACCAGGAGCGGAAGCGTCCAAGCAGGCGCGGATCCGTGCAAGCAGGCGCGGAAACGTCCAAGCAGGCGCGGAATCGCCCAAGCAGGCGCGGAAGCGTTCAAGCAGGCGCGGAAGCGTCCAAGCAGGCGCGGAAGCGTCCAAGCAGGCGCGGAAGCGCCCAAGCAGGCGCGGAAGCGCCCAAGCAGGCGCGGAAGCGTCCAAGCAGCCGCGGAAGCGTCCAAGCAGGCGCGGAAGCGTCCAAGCAGCCGCGGAAACGTCCAAGTAGGCGCGGAAGCATGCAAGAAGGCGCAGAACAGTCCAAGAAGGCGCGGAAGCGTCCAAGCAGTCGCTGAAGCGTCCAAGCTGGCGCGGTAGCGTCCAAGCAGTCGCGGAAGAGTCCAAGCAGGCGCGGAAGAGTCCTAGCCGGCGCGGAAGCGTCCAAGCAGGCGCGGAAGCGTCCAAGCAGGCGCGTAAGCGTCCAAGCTGGCGCGGAAACGTCCAAGCAGTCGCGGAAGCGTCCAAGCAGGCGCGGAAGCATCCATACAGGCGCGGAAGCGTCCAAGCATTCGCGGAAGCGTCCAAGCAGGCGCGGAAGCGTCCAAGCAGGCGCGGAAGCATCCATACAGGCGCGGAAGCGTCCAAGCATTCGCGGAAGCGTCCAAGCAGGCGCGGAAGCGTCCAAGCAGTCGCGGAAGCGTCCAAGCAGGCGCGGTAGTGTCCAAGCTGGCGCGGAAACGTCCAAGCAGTCGCGGAAGCGTCCAAGCAGGCGCGGAAGCGTCCAAGCAGGCGCGGAAGCGTCCAAGCAGGCGCGGAAGCGTCCAAGCAGGCGCGGAAGCGTCCAAGCAGGCGCGGAAGCGTCCAAGCAGGCGCGGAAACGTCCAAGCAGGAGCGGAAGCGTCCAAGCAGGCGCGGAGGCGTCCAAGCAGTCGCGGAAGCGTTCAAGCAGGCGCGGAAGCGTCCAAGCAGGCGCGGAAGCGTCCAAGCAGGCGCGGAAGCGTCCAAGCAGGCGCGGAAGCGTCCAAGCAGGCGCGGAAACGTCCAAGCAGGCGCGGAAGCGTCCAAGCAGGCGCGGAAGTGTCCAAGCAGGTTCGGAAACGTCCAAGCAGGAGCGGAAGCGTCCAAGCAGGAGCGGAAGCGTCCAAGCAGGCGCGGAGGCGTCCAAGCAGTCGCGGCAGCGTCCAAGCAGGCGCGGAAGCGTCCAAGCAGGCGCGGAAGCGTCCAAGCAGGCGCGGAAACGTCCAAGCAGGAGCGGAAGCGTCCAAGCAGGCGCGGAGGCGTCCAAGCAGGCGCGGAAGCGTCCAAGCATTCGCGGAAGCGTCCAAGCAGGCGCGGAAACGTCCAAGCAGTCGCGGAAGCGTCCAAGCAGGCGCGGAAGCGTGCAAGCAGGCGCGGAAGCGTCCAAGCAGTCACGGAAGCGTCCAAGCAGGCGCGGTAGCGTCCAAGCTGGCGCGGGAGCGTCCAAGCAGGCGCGGAAGCGTCCAAGCAGTCGCGGAAGAGTCCAAGCAGGCGCGGAAGAGTCCTAGCCGGCGCGGAAGCGTCCAAGCAGGCGCGGAAGCGTCCAAGCAGGCGCGTAAGCGTCCAAGCTGGCGCGGTAGCGTGCAAGCAGTCGCGGAAGCATCCAACCAGGAGCGGAAGCGTCCAACAGGCGCGGAAGCGTCCAAGCAGGCGCGGAATCGTCCAAGTAGGCGCAAGCATGCAAGAGGGCGCAGAAGAGTCCAAGCAGGCGCGGAAGCGTCCAAGCAGGCGCGGAACTGCCCAAGCAGGCGCGGAAGCGTCCAAGCAAACGCGGAAGCGTCCAAGCAGGCGCGGAAGCGTCCAAGCAGGCGCGGAAGCGTCCAAGCAGGCGCGAAAGAATCCAAGCAGGCGCGGAAGCGTCCAAGCAGGCGCGTAAGCGTCCAAGCAGGCTCGGAAGCGTCCAAGCAGCCGCGGAAGTGTCCAAGCAGGCGCGGAAGCGGCCAAGCAGGCGCGGAAGCGTCCAAGCAGGCGCGGAAACGTCCAAGTGGCGCGGAAGCATGCAAGAAGGCGCAGAGCAGTCCAAGCAGGCGCGGAAGCTTCCAAGCAGTCGCTGAAGCGTTCAAGCTGGCGCGGTAGCGTGCAAGCAGTTGCGGAAGCGTCCAACCAGGCGCGGAAGCGTCCAAGCAGGCGCGGAAGCGTCCAAGCAGGCGCGGAAGCGGCCAAGCAGGCGCGGAAGCGTCCAGGCAGGCGCGGTAACGTCCAAGTGGCGCGGAAGCATGCAAGAAGGCGCAGAACAGTCCAAGCAGGCGCGGAAGCGTCCAAGCAGTCGCTGAAGCGTTCAAGCTGGCGCGGTAGCGTGCAAGCAGTTGCGGAAGCGTCCAACCAGGCGCGGAAGCGTCCAAGCAGGCGCGGACGCGTCCAAGCAGGCGCGGAAACGTGCAACCAGGCGCGGAAGCGTCCAAGCAGGCGCGGAAACGTCCAAGTAGGCGCGGAAGCGTCCAAGCAGGCGCGGAAGCGTCCAAGCAGTCGCGGAAGAGTCCAAGCAGGCGCGGAACGGTCCTAGCTGGCGCGGAAGCATCCATAAAGGCGCGGAAGCGTCCAAGCAGTCGCGGAAGCGTCCAAGCAGGCGCGGAAGCGTCCAAGCAGTCACGGAAGCTTTCAAGTAGGCGCGGTAGCGTCCAAGCAGGCGCGGAAGCGTCCAAGCAGGCGCGGAAACGTCCAAGCAGGCGCGGAAACGTGCAACCAGGCGCGGAAGCGTCCAAGCAGGCGCGGAAACGTCCAAGCAGGCGCGGAAGCGTCCAAGCAGTCGCGAAAGAGTCCAAGCAGGCGCGGAAGCGTCCAAGCAGGCGCGGAACCGTGCAAGCAGGCGCGGAAGCGTACAAGCATGCGCGGTGGCGTCCAAGCAGGAGCAGAAGCATCCATATAGGCGCGGAAGTGTCCAAGCAGGCGCGGTAGAGTCCGAGCAGGCGCGGAAACATGCAAGAAGGCGCAGAAGAGTCCAAGCAGGCGCGGAAGCGTCAAAGCAGTCGCGGAAGAGTCCAAGCAAGCGCGATAGCGTCCAAGTAGGCGCGGAAGCATGCAAGAAGGCGCAGAAGAGTCCAAGCAGGCGCGGAAGCGTCCAAGCAGTCGCGGAAGCGTCCAAGCAGGCGCGGAAGCGTCCAAGCAGGCGCGTAAGCGTCCAAGCAGGCGCGTAAGCGTCCAAGCAGGCTCGGAAGCGTCCAAGCAGCCGCGGAAGTGTCCAAGCAGGCGCGGAAGCGGCCAAGCAGGCGCGGAAGCGTCCAATCAGGCGCGAAAGAGTCCAAGCAGGCGCGGAAGCGTCCAAGCAGGCGCGTAAGCGTCCAAGCAGGCTCGGAAGTGTCCAAGCAGCCGCGGAAGTGTCCAAGCAGGCGCGGAAGCGGCCAAGCAGGCGCGGAAGCGTCCAAGCAGGCGCGGAAACGTCCAAGTGGCGCGGAAGCATGCAAGAAGGCGCAGAACAGTCCAAGCAGTCGCGGAAGCGTCCAAGCAGTCGCTGAAGCGTCCAAGCAGGTACGGAAGCGTCCAAGCAGGCGCGGAACCGTGCAAGCAGGCGCGGAAGCGTACAAGCATGCGCGGTGGCGTCCAAGCAGGAGCAGAAGCATCCATATAGGCGCGGAAGTGTCCAAGCAGGCGCGGTAGAGTCCGAGCAGGCGCGGAAACATGCAAGAAGGCGCAGAAGAGTCCAAGCAGGCGCGGAAGCGTCAAAGCAGTCGCGGAAGAGTCCAAGCAAGCGCGATAGCGTCCAAGTAGGCGCGGAAGCATGCAAGAAGGCGCAGAAGAGTCCAAGCAGGCGCGGAAGCGTCCAAGCAGTCGCGGAAGCGTCCAAGCAGGCGCGGAAGCGTCCAAGCAGGCGCGTAAGCGTCCAAGCAGGCGCGTAAGCGTCCAAGCAGGCTCGGAAGCGTCCAAGCAGCCGCGGAAGTGTCCAAGCAGGCGCGGAAGCGGCCAAGCAGGCGCGGAAGCGTCCAAGCAGGCGCGAAAGAGTCCAAGCAGGCGCGGAAGCGTCCAAGCAGGCGCGTAAGCGTCCAAGCAGGCTCGGAAGTGTCCAAGCAGCCGCGGAAGTGTCCAAGCAGGCGCGGAAGCGGCCAAGCAGGCGCGGAAGCGTCCAAGCAGGCGCGGAAACGTCCAAGTGGCGCGGAAGCATGCAAGAAGGCGCAGAACAGTCCAAGCAGTCGCGGAAGCGTCCAAGCAGTCGCTGAAGCGTCCAAGCAGGTACGGAAGCGTGCACGAAGGCGCGGAAGCGTCCAAGCAGGCGCGGAAGCGCCCAAGCAGACGCGGAAGCGTCCAAGCAAACGCGGAAGCGTCCAAGCAGGCGCGGAAGCGTCCAAGCAGGCTCGGAAGCGTCCAAGCAGGCGCGGAAGTGTCCAAGCAGGCGCGGAAGCGGCCAAGCAGGCGCGGAAGCGTCCAAGCAGGCGCGAAAGAGTCCAAGCAGGCGCGGAAGCGTCCAAGCAGGCGCGGAACCGTGCAAGCAGGCGCGGAAGCGTACAAGCATGCGCGGTGGCGTCCAAGCAGGAGCAGAAGCATCCATATAGGCGCGGAAGTGTCCAAGCAGGCGCGGTAGAGTCCGAGCAGGCGCGGAAACATGCAAGAAGGCGCAGAAGAGTCCAAGCAGGCGCGGAAGCGTCAAAGCAGTCGCGGAAGAGTCCAAGCAAGCGCGATAGCGTCCAAGTAGGCGCGGAAGCATGCAAGAAGGCGCAGAAGAGTCCAAGCAGGCGCGGAAGCGTCCAAGCAGTCGCGGAAGCGTCCAAGCAGGCGCGGAAGCGGCCAAGCAGGCGCGGAAGCGTCCAAGCAGGCGCGGAAGAGTCCAAGTAGGCGCGGCAGCATGCAAGAAGGCGCAGAAGCGTCCAAGCAGTCGCGGAAGCGTCCAAGCAGGCGCGGAAACGACCAAGTAGGCGCGGCAGCATGCAAGAAGGAGCAGAAGAGTCCAAGCAGGCGCGGAAGCGTCCAAGCAGTCGGGGAAGCGTCCTAGCAGTCGCGGAAGCGTCCAAGCAGGCGCGGTAGCGTCCAAGCAGGCGCGAAAACGTCCAAGCAGGAGCGGAAGCATGCAAGAAGACGCAGAAGAGTCCAAGCAGGCGCGGAAGCGTCCGAGCAGGCGCGTAAGCGTCCAAGCAGTCGCGGAAGCGTCCAAGCAGGCGCGGTAGCGTCCAAGCAGGCGCGAAAACGTCCAAGCAGGAGCCGAAGCATGCAAGAAGACGCAGAAGAGTCCAAGCAGTCGCGGAAGCGTCCAAGCAGGCGGGGAAGCATGCAAGCATGCGCGGAAGCATGCAAGAAGACGCAGAAGTGTCCAAGCAGGCGCGTAAGCGTCCAAGCAGTCGCGGAAGCGTCCAAGCAGGCGCGGTAGTGTCCAAGCAGTCGCGGCAGCGTCCAAGCAGGCGCGGTAGCGTACAAGCAGTCGCGGAAGCGTCCAAGCAGGCGCGGAAGCGTCCAAGCAGGCGGGGAAGCATGCACGCAGGCGCGGAAGCGTCCAAGCAGGCGCGGAAACGTCCAAGTAGGCGCGGCAGCATGCAAGAAGGCGCAGAAGAGTCCAAACAGGCGCGGAAACGTCCAAGTAGGCGCGGCAGCATGCAAGAAGGCGCAGAAGCGTCCAAGCAGGCGCGGAAGCGTCCAAGCAGGCGGGGAAGCATGCACGCAGGCGCGGAAGCGTCCAAGCAGGCGCGGAAACGTCCAAGTAGGCGCGGCAGCATGCAAGAAGGCGCAGAAGAGTCCAAGCAGGCGCGGAAGCGTCCAAGCAGTCGCGGAAGCGTCCAAGCAGGCGCGGTAGCGTCCAAGCAGGCGCGAAAACGTCCAAGCAGGAGCCGAAGCATGCAAGAAGACGCAGAAGAGTCCAAGCAGTCGCGGAAGCGTCCAAGCAGGCGGGGAAGCATGCAAGCATGCGCGGAAGCATGCAAGAAGACGCAGAAGTGTCCAAGCAGGCGCGGAAGCGTCCAAGCAGACGCGGAAGCGTCCAAGCAGGCGCGGTAGTGTCCAAGCAGTCGCGGCAGCGTCCAAGCAGGCGCGGAAGCGTCCAAGCAGTCGCGGAAGCGTCCAAGCAGGCGCGGAAGCATGCACGCAGGCGCGGAAGCGTCCAAGCAGGCGCGGAAACGTCCAAGTAGGCGCGGCAGCATGCAAGAAGGCGCAGAAGAGTCCAAGAAGGCGTGGAAGCGTCCAAGCAGTCGCGGAAGCGTCCAAGCAGGCGCGGTAGCGTCCAACCAGGCGCGGAAGCGTCCTAGCAGTCGCGGAAGCGTCCAAGCAGGCGCGGTAGCGTCCAAGCAGGCGCGGAAGCGTTCAAGCAGGCGTGGAAGCGTCCAAGCAGGCGCGGAAGCGTCCAAGCAGGCGCGGAAGCGTTCAAGCAGGCGCGGAAGCGTCCAAGCAGACGCGGAAGCTTCCAAGCAGGCGCGGAAGCGTGCAAGCAGGCGCGGTAGCGTGCAAGCATGCGTGGAAGAGTCCAAGCAGGCGCGGAAACGTCCAACTAGGCGCGGAAGCATCCAAGCAGTCGCGGAAGCGTCCAAGCAGGCGCGGAAGCGTCCAAGCAGTCGCGGAAGCGTCCAAGCAGGCGCGGAAGCGTCCAAGCAGGCGCGGATCCGTGCAAGCAGGCGCGAAAGCGTCCTAGCAGACGCGGAAGCATGCAAGCAGGCGCGGAAGCATGCAAGCAGGCGCGGAAGCGTCCAAGCAGGCGCGGTAGCGTCCAAGCAGGCTCGGAACCGTGCAAGCAGGCGCGGAAGCGTCCTAGCAGGCGCGGAAGCATACAAGCAGGCGCGGAAGCGTGCAACCAGGCGTGGAAGCGTCCAAGCAGGGGCGGAAGCGATCAAGCAGGCGCGGAACCGTGCAAGCAGGCGCGGAAGCGTCCAAGCAGGCGCGGTAGCGTCCAACCAGGCGCGGAAGCGTCCAAGCAGTCGCGGAAGCATGCAAGCAGGCGCGGAAGCCTCCATATAGGCGCGAAAGCGTCCAAGCAGGCGCGGAAGCGTCCAAGCAGGCGCGGAAACGTCCAAGTAGGCGCGGAAGCGTTCAAGCAGGCGCGGTAGCGTCCAAGCAGGCGCGGAAGCGTTCAAGCAGGCGCGGTAGCGTCCAAGCAGGCGAGGAAACATGCAAGAAGGCGCAGAGGAGTCCAAGCAGGCGCGGAAGCGTCCAAGCAGACGCGGAAGCTTCCAAGCAGGCGCGGAAGCGTGCAAGCAGGCGCGGTAGCGTGCAAGCATGCGTGGAAGAGTCCAAGCAGGCGCGGAAACGTCCAACTAGGCGCGGAAGCATCCAAGCAGTCGCGGAAGCGTCCAAGCAGGCGCGGAAGCGTCCAAGCAGTCGCGGAAGCGTCCAAGCAGGCGCGGAAGCGTCCAAGCAGGCGCGGATCCGTGCAAGCAGGCGCGAAAGCGTCCTAGCAGGCGCGGAAGCATGCAAGCAGGCGCGGAAGCATGCAAGCAGGCGCGGAAGCGTCCAAGCAGGCGCGGTAGCGTCCAAGCAGGCTCGGAACCGTGCAAGCAGGCGCGGAAGCGTCCAAGCAGGCGCGGTAGCGTCCAACCAGGCGCGGAAGCGTCCAAGCAGTCGCGGAAGCATGCAAGCAGGCGCGGAAGCCTCCATATAGGCGCGAAAGCGTCCAAGCAGGCGCGGAAGCGTCCAAGCAGGCGCGGAAACGTCCAAGTAGGCGCGGAAGCATGCAAGAAGGAGCAGAAGAGTCCAAGCAGGCGCGGAACCGTGCAAGAATGCGCGGAAGCGTCCAAGCAGGCGCGGTAGCGTCCAAGCAGGCGCGGAAGAGTCCAAGCAGGCGCAGAAAAGTCCAAGCAGGCGCGGAAGCATGCAAGAAGACGTAGAAGAGTCCAAGCAGGCGCGGAAGCGTCCAAGCAGTCGCGGAAGCGTCCAAGCAGGCGCGGTAGCGTCCAAGCAGGCGCGGAAGCGTCCAAGCAGTCGCGAAAGCGTCCAAGCAGGCGTGGTAGCGACCAACCAGGCGCGGAAGCGTCCTAGCAGTCGCGGAAGCGTCCAAGCAGGCGCGGTAGCGTCCAAGCAGGCGCGAAAACGTCCAAGCAGGAGCGGAAGCATGCAAGAAGACGCAGAAGAGTCCAAGCAGTCGCGGAAGCGTCCAAGCAGGCGCGGAAGCGTCCAAGCAGGCGGGGAAGCATGCACGCAGGCGCGGAAGCGTCCAAGCAGGCGCGGAAACGTCCAAGTAGGCGCGGCAGCATGCAAGAAGGAGCAGAAGAGTCCAAGCAGGCGCGGAAGCGTCCAAGCAGTCGCGGAAGCGTCCAAGCAGGCGTGGTAGCGACCAACCAGGCGCGAAAACGTCCAAGCAGGAGCGGAAGCATGCAAGAAGACGCAGAAGAGTCCAAGCAGTCGCGGAAGCGTCCAAGCAGGCGCGGAAGCATGCAAGCATGCGCGGAAGCATGCAAGAAGACGCAGAAGAGTCCAAGCAGGCGCGGAAGCGTCCAAGCAGTCGCGGAAGCGTCCAAGCAGGCGTGGTAGCGACCAACCAGGCGCGAAAACGTCCAAGCAGGAGCGGAAGCATGCAAGAAGACGCAGAAGTGTCCAAGGAGGCGCGGAAGCGTCGAAGCAGTCGCGGAAGCGTCCAAGCAGGCGCGGTAGTGTCCAAGCAGTCGCGGCAGCGTCCAAGCAGGCGCGGTAGCGTCCAAGCAGTCGCGGAAGCGTCCAAGCAGGCGCGGAAGCGTCCAAGCAGGCGGGGAAGCATGCACGCAGGCGCAGAAGTGTCCAAGCAGGCGCGGAAGCGTCCAAGCAGTCGCGGAAGCGTCCAAGCAGGCGCGGTAGTGTCCAAGCAGTCGCGGAAGCATCCAAGCAGGCGCGGAAGCGTCCAAGCAGGCGCGTAAGCGTCCAAGCAGGCTCCGTAGCGTCCAAGCAGGCGCGGAAGCGTCCAAGCAGGCGCGGTAGCGTCCAAGCAGGCGCGGAAGCGTCCAAGCTGGCGCAGAACCGTGCAAGCAGGCGCGGAAGCGTCCAAGCAGGTACGAAAGCGTGCACGAAGGCGCGGAATCGTCCAAGCAGGCGCGGAAGCGTCCAAGCAGCCGCGGAAGTGTCCAAGCAGGCGCGGAAGCGGCCAAGCAGGCGCGGAATCGTCCAAGCAGGCGCGGAAGCGGCCAAGCAGGCGCGGTAGCGTGCAAGCAGTTGCGGAAGCGTCCAACCAGGCGCGGAAGCGTCCAAGCAGGCGCGGAAGCGTCCAAGCAGGCGCGGAAGCGTCCAAGCTGGCGCGGTAGCGTGCAAGCAGTCGCGGAAGCGTCCAACCAGGAGCGGAAGCGTCCAACAGGCGCGGAAGCGTCCAAGCAGGCGCGGAAACGTCCAAGTAGGCGCAAGCATGCAAGAAGGCGCAGAAGAGTCCAAGCAGGCGCGGAAGCGTCCAAGCAGGCGCATAAGCGTCCAAGCAGGCTCCGTAGCGTCCAAGCAGTCGCGGAAGCGTCCAAGCAGGCGCGGAAGCGTCCAAGCAGGCGGGGAAGCATGCAAGCATGCGCGGAAGCGTCCAAGCAGGCGCGGAAGCGCCCAAGCAGGCGCGGAAGCGGCCAAGCAGGCGCGGAAGCGTCCAAGCAGGCGCGGAAACGTCCAAGCAGGCGCGGAAGCATGCAAGAAGACGCAGAAGAGTCCAAGCAGGCGCGGAAGCGTCCAAGCAGTCGCGGAAGCGTCCAAGCAGGCGCGGTAGCGTCCAAGAAGTCGCGGAAGCGTCCAAACTGGCGCGGAAGATTGCAAGAAGAAGCAGAATAGTCCAAGCAGGCGCGGAAGCGTACAAGCAGGCGCGGCAGCGTCCAAGCAGGCGCGGAAACGTCCAAGCAGGCGCGGAAGCATGCAAGAAGACGCAGAAGAGTCCAAGCAGGCGCGGAAGCATCCAAGCAGGAGGGGAAGCATGCAAACAGGCGCGGAAGCGTCCAAGCAGGCGCGGAAACGTCCAAGTAGGCGCGGAAGCATGCAAGAAGGCGCAGAAGAGTCCAAGCAGGCGCGGAAGCGTCCAAGCAGTCGCAGAAGCGTCCAAGCAGGCGCGGCAGCGTCCAAGCAGGCGCGGTAGCATCCAAGCAGGCGCGAAAACGTCCAAGCAGGAGCGGAAGCATGCAAGAAGACGCAGAAGAGTCCAAGCAGGCGCGGAAGCGTCCAAGCAGGCGGGGAAGCATGCAAGCAGGCGCGGAAGCGTCCAAGCAGGCGCGGAAACGTCCAAGTAGGCGCGGCAGCATGCAAGAAGGAGCAGAAGAGTCCAAGCACGCGCGGAAGCGTCCAAGCAGTCGCGGAGGCGTCCAACCAGGCGGGAAGCGTCCTAGCAGTCGCGGAAGCGTCCAAGCAGGCGCGGAAGCGTCCAAGCAGGCGCGGAAGCGTCCAAGCAGGCACGGAAGCGTGCAACCAGGCGCGGAAGCGTCCAAGCAGGCGCGGATCCGTGCAAGCAGGCGCGGAAGCGTCCAAGCAGGCGCGGATCCGTGCAAGCAGGCGCGGAAGCGTCCAAGCAGGCGCGGAAGCGTCCAAGCAGGCGCGGAAGCGTCCAAGCAGGCGCGGAAACGTCCAAGGAGGCGCGGAATCGTCCAAGCAGTCGCGGAAGCGTCCAAGCAGGCGCGGAAGCGTCCAAGCAGGCGCGGAAGCGCCCAAGCAGGCGCGGAAGCGTCCATGCAGCCGCGGAAGCGTCCAAGCAGGCGCGGAAGCGTCCAAGCAGCCGCGGAAACGTCCAAGTAGGCGCGGAAGCATGCAAGAAGGCGCAGAACAGTCCAAGCAGGCGCGGAAGCGTCCAAGCAGTCGCTGAAGCGTCCAAGCTGGCGCGGTAGCGTGCAAGCAGTCGCGGAAGCGTCCAACCAGGCGCGGAAGCGTCCAAGAAGGCGCGGTAGAGTCCAAGCAGTCGCGGAAGCGTCCAAGCAGGCGCGGTAGCGTCCAAGCAGGCGCGGATACGTCCAAGCAGGCGCGGAAGCGTCCAAGCAGTCGCGGAAGAGTCCAAGCAGGCGCGGTAGCATCCAAGCAGGCGCGGAAACGACCAAGTAGGCGCGGAAACGTCCAAGCAGGCGTGGAAGAGTACAAGCAGGTGCGGAAGCGTCCAAGCAGGCGCAGAACCGTGCAAGCATGCGCGGAAGCATGCAAGAAGACGCAGAAGAGTCCAAGCTGGCGCGGAAGCGTCCAAGCAGTCGCGGAAGCGTCCAAGCAGGCGCGGAAACGTCCAAGTAGGCGCGGCAGCATGCAAGAAGGCGCAGAAGAGTCCAAGCAGGCGCGGAAACGTCCAAGCAGGCGGGGAAGCATGCAAGCAGGCGCGGAAGCGTCCAAGCAGGCGCGGAAACGTCCAAGTAGGCGCAAGCATGCAAGAAGGCGCAGAAGAGTCCAAGCAGGCGCGGAAGCGTCCAAGCAGGCGCGTAAGCGTCCAAGCAGGCTCCGTAGCGTCCAAGCAGTCGCGGAAGCGTCCAAGCAGGCGCGGAAGCGTCCAAGCAGGCGGGGAAGCATGCAAGCATGCGCGGAAGCGTCCAAGCAGGCGCGGAAGCGCCCAAGCAGGCGCGGAAGCGGCCAAGCAGGCGCGGAAGCGTCCAAGCAGGCGCGGAAACGTCCAAGCAGGCGCGGAAGCATGCAAGAAGACGCAGAAGAGTCCAAGCAGGCGCGGAAGCGTCCAAGCAGTCGCGGAAGCGTCCAAGCAGGCGCGGTAGCGTCCAAGAAGTCGCGGAAGCGTCCAAACTGGCGCGGAAGATTGCAAGAAGAAGCAGAATAGTCCAAGCAGGCGCGGAAGCGTACAAGCAGGCGCGGCAGCGTCCAAGCAGGCGCGGAAACGTCCAAGCAGGCGCGGAAGCATTCAAGAAGACGCAGAAGAGTCCAAGCAGGCGCGGAAGCATCCAAGCAGGAGGGGAAGCATGCAAACAGGCGCGGAAGCGTCCAAGCAGGCGCGGAAACGTCCAAGTAGGCGCGGAAGCATGCAAGAAGGCGCAGAAGAGTCCAAGCAGGCGCGGAAGCGTCCAAGCAGTCGCAGAAGCGTCCAAGCAGGCGCGGCAGCGTCCAAGCAGGCGCGGTAGCATCCAAGCAGGCGCGAAAACGTCCAAGCAGGAGCGGAAGCATGCAAGAAGACGCAGAAGAGTCCAAGCAGGCGCGGAAGCGTCCAAGCAGGCGGGGAAGCATGCAAGCAGGCGCGGAAACGTCCAAGTAGGCGCGGCAGCATGCAAGAAGGAGCAGAAGAGTCCAAGCAGGCGCGGAAGCGTCCAAGCAGTCGCGGAGGCGTCCAACCAGGCGGGAAGCGTCCTAGCAGTCGCGGAAGCGTCCAAGCAGGCGCGGAAGCGTCCAAGCAGGCGCGGAAGCGTCCAAGCAGGCACGGAAGCGTGCAACCAGGCGCGGAAGCGTCCAAGCAGGCGCGGATCCGTGCAAGCAGGCGCGGAAGCGTCCAAGCAGGCGCGGAAGCGTCCAAGCAGGCGTGGAAGCGTCCAAGCAGGCGCGGAAGCGTCCAAGCAGGCGCGGAAGCGTGCAAGCAGGCGCGGAAACGACCAAGTAGGCGCGGAAACGTCCAAGCAGGCGTGGAAGAGTACAAGCAGGTGCGGAAGCGTCCAAGCAGGCGCGGAAGCGTCCAAGCAGGCGCGGAAGCGTCCAAGCAGACGCGGAAGCGTCCAAGCAGGCGCGGAAGCTTGCAAGCAGGCGCGGATACGTCCAAGCAGGCGCGGAAGCGTCCAAGCAGTCGCGGAAGAGTCCAAGCAGGCGCGGTAGCATCCAAGCAGGCGCGGAAACGACCAAGTAGGCGCGGAAACGTCCAAGCAGGCGTGGAAGAGTACAAGCAGGTGCGGAAGCGTCCAAGCAGGCGCAGAACCGTGCAAGCATGCGCGGAAGCATGCAAGAAGACGCAGAAGAGTCCAAGCTGGCGCGGAAGCGTCCAAGCAGTCGCGGAAGCGTCCAAGCAGGCGCGGAAACGTCCAAGTAGGCGCGGCAGCATGCAAGAAGGCGCAGAAGAGTCCAAGCAGGCGCGGAAACGTCCAAGCAGGCGGGGAAGCATGCAAGCAGGCGCGGAAGCGTCCAAGCAGGCGCGGAAACGTCCAAGTAGGCGCAAGCATGCAAGAAGGCGCAGAAGAGTCCAAGCAGGCGCGGAAGCGTCCAAGCAGGCGCGTAAGCGTCCAAGCAGGCGCGGAAGCGTCCAAGCAGGCGCGGAAGCGTCCAAGCAGGCGTGGAAGCGTCCAAGCAGGCGCGGAAGCGTCCAAGCAGGCGCGGAAGCGTGCAAGCAGGCGCGGAAACGACCAAGTAGGCGCGGAAACGTCCAAGCAGGCGTGGAAGAGTACAAGCAGGTGCGGAAGCGTCCAAGCAGGCGCGGAAGCGTCCAAGCAGGCGCGGAAGCGTCCAAGCAGACGCGGAAGCGTCCAAGCAGGCGCGGAAGCTTGCAAGCAGGCGCGGAAGCGTGCAAGCAGGCGCGGAAGCGTCCAAGCATGCGTGGAAGAGTCCAAGCAGGCGCGGAAACGTCCAAGCAGGCGCGGAAGCGTCCAAGCAGGCGCGGAAGCGTCCAAGCAGGCGCGGAAGCGTGCAAGCAGGCGCGGAAACGACCAAGTAGGCGCGGAAACGTCCAAGCAGGCGTGGAAGAGTACAAGCAGGTGCGGAAGCGTCCAAGCAGGCGCAGAACCGTGCAAGCATGCGCGGAAGCATGCAAGAAGACGCAGAAGAGTCAAAGCAGGCGCGGAACCGTGCAAGCAGGCGCGGAAGCGTCCAAGCAGGCGCGGAAGCGTCCAAGCAGTCGCGGAAGCGCCCAAGCAGGCGCGGTAGAGTCCAACCAGACGCGGAAGCGTCCAAGCAGTCGCGGAAGTGTCCAAGCAGGCAAGGTAGCGTCCAATCAGGCGCGGAAGCATGCAAGAAGACGCAGAAGCGTCCAAGCAGGCGCGGAAACGTTCAAGTAGGCGCGGCAGCATGCACGAAGGCGCAGAAGAGTCCAAGCAGGCGGGGAAGCATGCAAGCAGGCGCGGAAGCGTCCAAGCAGTCGCTGAAGCGTCCAAGCTGGCGCGGTAGCGTGCAAGCAGTCGCGGAAGCGTCCAACCAGGCGCGGAAGCGTCCATGCAGGCGCGGAAGCGTCCAAGCAGTCGCAGAAGCGTCCAAGCAGGCGCGGTAGCGTCCAACCAGGCGCGGAAGCGTCCAAGCAGGCGGGGAAGCATGCAAGCAGGCGCGGAAACGTCCAAGTAGGCGCGGCAGCATGCAAGAAGGAGCAGAAGAGTCCAAGCAGGCGCGGAAGCGTCCAAGCAGTCGCGGAGGCGTCCAACCAGGCGGGAAGCGTCCTAGCAGTCGCGGAAGCGTCCAAGCAGGCGCGGAAGCGTCCAAGCAGGCGCGGAAGCGTCCAAGCAGGCACGGAAGCGTGCAACCAGGCGCGGAAGCGTCCAAGCAGGCGCGGATCCGTGCAAGCAGGCGCGGAAGCGTCCAAGCAGGCGCGGAAGCGTCCAAGCAGGCGTGGAAGCGTCCAAGCAGGCGCGGAAGCGTCCAAGCAGGCGCGGAAGCGTGCAAGCAGGCGCGGAAACGACCAAGTAGGCGCGGAAACGTCCAAGCAGGCGTGGAAGAGTACAAGCAGGTGCGGAAGCGTCCAAGCAGGCGCGGAAGCGTCCAAGCAGGCGCGGAAGCGTCCAAGCAGACGCGGAAGCGTCCAAGCAGGCGCGGAAGCTTGCAAGCAGGCGCGGATACGTCCAAGCAGGCGTGGAAGCGTCCAAGCAGGCGCGGAAGCGTCCAAGCAGGCGCGGAAGCGTGCAAGCAGGCGCGGAAACGACCAAGTAGGCGCGGAAACGTCCAAGCAGGCGTGGAAGAGTACAAGCAGGTGCGGAAGCGTCCAAGCAGGCGCGGAAGCGTCCAAGCAGGCGCGGAAGCGTCCAAGCAGACGCGGAAGCGTCCAAGCAGGCGCGGAAGCTTGCAAGCAGGCGCGGAAGCGTGCAAGCAGGCGCGGAAGCGTCCAAGCATGCGTGGAAGAGTCCAAGCAGGCGCGGAAACGTCCAAGCAGGCGCGGAAGCGTCCAAGCAGGCGCGGAAGCGTCCAAGCAGGCGCGGAAGCGTGCAAGCAGGCGCGGAAACGACCAAGTAGGCGCGGAAACGTCCAAGCAGGCGTGGAAGAGTACAAGCAGGTGCGGAAGCGTCCAAGCAGGCGCAGAACCGTGCAAGCATGCGCGGAAGCATGCAAGAAGACGCAGAAGAGTCAAAGCAGGCGCGGAACCGTGCAAGCAGGCGCGGAAGCGTCCAAGCAGGCGCGGAAGCGTCCAAGCAGTCGCGGAAGCGCCCAAGCAGGCGCGGTAGAGTCCAACCAGACGCGGAAGCGTCCAAGCAGTCGCGGAAGTGTCCAAGCAGGCAAGGTAGCGTCCAATCAGGCGCGGAAGCATGCAAGAAGACGCAGAAGCGTCCAAGCAGGCGCGGAAACGTTCAAGTAGGCGCGGCAGCATGCACGAAGGCGCAGAAGAGTCCAAGCAGGCGGGGAAGCATGCAAGCAGGCGCGGAAGCGTCCAAGCAGTCGCTGAAGCGTCCAAGCTGGCGCGGTAGCGTGCAAGCAGTCGCGGAAGCGTCCAACCAGGCGCGGAAGCGTCCATGCAGGCGCGGAAGCGTCCAAGCAGTCGCAGAAGCGTCCAAGCAGGCGCGGTAGCGTCCAACCAGGCGCGGAAGCGTCCAAGCAGTCGCGGAAGCGTCCAAGCAGGCGCGGTAGAGTCCAAGCAGGCGCGGAATCGCCCAAGCAGGCGCGGAAGCGTTCAAGCAGGCGCGGAAGCGTCCAAGCAGGCGCGGAAGCGTCCAAGCAGGCGCGGAAGCGTCCAAGCAGGCGCGGAAACGTCCAAGGAGGCGTGGAAGAGTCCAAGCAGGCGCGGCAGCGTCTAAGCAGGCGCGGAAGCGTCCAAGCAGGCGCGGAAGCGTCCAAGCAGGCGCGGAAGCGTCCAAGCAGGCGCGGAAGCGTCCAAGCAGGCGCGGAAGCGTCCAAGCAGGCGTGGAAGAGTCGAAGCAGGCGCGGAAGCGTCCAAGCAGGCGGGGAAGCGTCCAAGCAGACGCGGAAGCGTCCAAGCAGGCGCGGAAGCGTGCAAGCAGGCGCGGAAGCGTCCAAGCAGGCGCGGAAGCGTCCAAGCAGGCGCGGAAGCGTCCAAGCAGGCGCGGAAGCGTCCAAGCAGGCGCGGAAGCGTCCAAGCAGGCGCGGAAGCGTCCAAGCAGGCGCGGAAGCGTCCAAGCAGGCGTGGAAGAGTCGAAGCAGGCGCGGAAGCGTCCAAGCAGGCGGGGAAGCGTCCAAGCAGACGCGGAAGCGTCCAAGCAGGCGCGGAAGCGTGCGAGCAGGCGCGGAAGCGTCCAAGCAGGCGCGGAAGCGTCCAAGCAGGCGCGGAAGCGTGCAACCAGGAGCGGAAGCGTCCAAGCAGGCGCGGATCCGTGCAAGCAGGCGCGGAAACGTCCAAGCAGGCGCGGAATCGCCCAAGCAGGCGCGCAAGCGTTCAAGCAGGCGCGGAAGCGTCCAAGCAGGCGCGGAAGCGTCCAAGCAGGCGCGGAAGCGCCCAAGCAGGCGCGGAAGCGTCCAAGCAGCCGCGGAAGCGTCCAAGCAGGCGCGGAAGCGTCCAAGCAGGCGCGGAAGCGTCTAAGCAGGCGCGGTAGCATCCAAGCAGGCGCGGAAACGACCAAGTAGGCGCGGAAACGTCCAAGCAGGCGTGGAAGAGTACAAGCAGGTGCGGAAGCGTCCAAGCAGGCGCAGAACCGTGCAAGCATGCGCGGAAGCATGCAAGAAGACGCAGAAGAGTCCAAGCTGGCGCGGAAGCGTCCAAGCAGTCGCGGAAGCGTCCAAGCAGGCGCGGAAACGTCCAAGTAGGCGCGGCAGCATGCAAGAAGGCGCAGAAGAGTCCAAGCAGGCGCGGAAACGTCCAAGCAGGCGGGGAAGCATGCAAGCAGGCGCGGAAGCGTCCAAGCAGGCGCGGAAACGTCCAAGTAGGCGCGGCAGCATGCAAGCAGTCGCGGAAGCGTCCAAGCAGGCGCGGAAGCGTCCAAGCAGGCGCGGAAGCGTCCAAGCAGGCGCGGAAGCGTCCAAGCAGGCACGGAAGCGTGCAACCAGGCGCGGAAGCGTCCAAGCAGGCGCGGATCCGTGCAAGCAGGCGCGGAAGCGTCCAAGCAGACGCGGAAGCGTCCAAGCAGGCGCGGAAGCGTCCAAGCAGGCGCGGAAACTTCCAAGGAGGCGCGGAATCGTCCAAGCAGTCGCGGAAGCGTCCAAGCAGGCGCGGAAGCGTCCAAGCAGGCGCGGAAGCGCCCAAGCAGGCGCGGAAGCGTCCAAGCAGCCGCGGAAGCGTCCAAGCAGGCGCGGAAGCGTCCAAGCAGCCGCGGAAACGTCCAAGTAGGCGCGGAAGCATGCAAGAAGGCGCAGAACAGTCCAAGCAGGCGCGGAAGCGTCCAAGCAGTCGCTGAAGCGTCCAAGCTGGCGCGGTAGCGTGCAAGCAGTCGCGGAAGCGTCCAACCAGGCGCGGAAGCGTCCAAGCAGGCGCGGAAGCGTCCAAGCAGTCGCAGAAGCGTCCAAGCAGGCGCGGTAGAGTCCAAGCAGTCGCGGAAGCGTCCAAGCAGGCGCGGTAGCGTCCAAGCAGGCGCGGAAGCGTCCTAGCAGGGTTGGAAGAGTCCAAGCAGGCGCGGAAGCGTCCAAGCAGGCGCGGAAGCGTCCAAGCAGGCGCGGAAACGTCCAAGTAGGCGCGGCAGCATGCAAGAAGGCGCAGAAGAGTCCAAGCAGGCGAGGAAGCGTGCAAGCAGGCGCGGAAGCGTCCAAGCAGGCGCGGAAGCGTCTAAGCAGGCGCGGTAGCATCCAAGCAGGCGCGGAAACGACCAAGTAGGCGCGGAAACGTCCAAGCAGGCGTGGAAGAGTACAAGCAGGTGCGGAAGCGTCCAAGCATGCGCGGAAGCATGCAAGAAGACGCAGAAGAGTCCAAGCTGGCGCGGAAGCGTCCAAGCAGGCGCGGAAGCGTGCAAGCAGGCGCGGAAGCGTCCAAGCAGGCGCGGAAGCGTCCAAGCAGGCGCGGAAGCGTGCAACCAGGAGCGGAAGCGTCCAAGCAGGCGCGGATCCGTGCAAGCAGGCGCGGAAACGTCCAAGCAGGCGCGGAATCGCCCAAGCAGGCGCGGAAGCGTTCAAGCAGGCGCGGAAGCGTCCAAGCAGGCGCGGAAGCGTCCAAGCAGGCGCGGAAGCGCCCAAGCAGGCGCGGAAGCGTCCAAGCAGCCGCGGAAGCGTCCAAGCAGGCGCGGAAGCGTCCAAGCAGGCGCGGAAGCGTCTAAGCAGGCGCGGTAGCATCCAAGCAGGCGCGGAAATGACCAAGTAGGCGCGGAAACGTCCAAGCAGGCGTGGAAGAGTACAAGCAGGTGCGGAAGCGTCCAAGCAGGCGCAGAACCGTGCAAGCATGCGCGGAAGCATGCAAGAAGACGCAGAAGAGTCCAAGCTGGCGCGGAAGCGTCCAAGCAGTCGCGGAAGCGTCCAAGCAGGCGCGGAAACGTCCAAGTAGGCGCGGCAGCATGCAAGAAGGCGCAGAAGAGTCCAAGCAGGCGCGGAAACGTCCAAGCAGGCGGGGAAGCATGCAAGCAGGCGCGGAAGCGTCCAAGCAGGCGCGGAAACGTCCAAGTAGGCGCGGCAGCATGCAAGCAGTCGCGGAAGCGTCCAAGCAGGCGCGGAAGCGTCCAAGCAGGCGCGGAAGCGTCCAAGCAGGCGCGGAAGCGTCCAAGCAGGCACGGAAGCGTGCAACCAGGCGCGGAAGCGTCCAAGCAGGCGCGGATCCGTGCAAGCAGGCGCGGAAGCGTCCAAGCAGGCGCGGAAGCGTCCAAGCAGGCACGGAAGCGTCCAAGCAGGCGCGGAAACGTCCAAGGAGGCGCGGAATCGTCCAAGCAGTCGCGGAAGCGTCCAAGCAGGCGCGGAAGCGTCCAAGCAGGCGCGGAAGCGCCCAAGCAGGCGCGGAAGCGTCCAAGCAGCCGCGGAAGCGTCCAAGCAGGCGCGGAAGCGTCCAAGCAGCCGCGGAAACGTCCAAGTAGGCGCGGAAGCATGCAAGAAGGCGCAGAACAGTCCAAGCAGGCGCGGAAGCGTCCAAGCAGTCGCTGAAGCGTCCAAGCTGGCGCGGTAGCGTGCAAGCAGTCGCGGAAGCGTCCAACCAGGCGCGGAAGCGTCCAAGCAGGCGCGGAAGCGTCCAAGCAGTCGCAGAAGCGTCCAAGCAGGCGCGGTAGAGTCCAAGCAGTCGCGGAAGCGTCCAAGCAGGCGCGGTAGCGTCCAAGCAGGCGCGGAAGCGTCCTAGCAGGGTTGGAAGAGTCCAAGCAGGCGCGGAAGCGTCCAAGCAGGCGCGGAAGCGTCCAAGCAGGCGCGGAAACGTCCAAGTAGGCGCGGCAGCATGCAAGAAGGCGCAGAAGAGTCCAAGCAGGCGAGGAAGCGTGCAAGCAGGCGCGGAAGCGTCCAAGCAGGCGCGGAAGCGTCTAAGCAGGCGCGGTAGCATCCAAGCAGGCGCGGAAACGACCAAGTAGGCGCGGAAACGTCCAAGCAGGCGTGGAAGATTACAAGCAGGTGCGGAAGCGTCCAAGCAGGCGCAGAACCGTGCAAGCATGCGCGGAAGCATGCAAGAAGACGCAGAAGAGTCCAAGCTGGCGCGGAAGCGTCCAAGCAGTCGCGGAAGCGTCCAAGCAGGCGCGGAAACGTCCAAGCAGGCGCGGAAGCGTCCAAGCAGGCGCGGAAACGTCCAAGTAGGCGCGGCAGCATGCAAGCAGTCGCGGAAGCGTCCAAGCAGGCGCGGAAGCGTCCAAGCAGGCGCGGAAGCGTCCAAGCAGGCGCGGAAGCGTCCAAGCAGGCACGGAAGCGTGCAACCAGGCGCGGAAGCGTCCAAGCAGGCGCGGATCCGTGCAAGCAGGCGCGGAAGCGTCCAAGCAGGCGCGGAAGCGTCCAAGCAGGCGCGGAAGCGTCCAAGCAGGCGCGGAAACGTCCAAGGAGGCGCGGAATCGTCCAAGCAGTCGCGGAAGCGTCCAAGCAGGCGCGGAAGCGTCCAAGCAGGCGCGGAAGCGCCCAAGCAGGCGCGGAAGCGTCCAAGCAGCCGCGGAAGCGTCCAAGCAGGCGCGGAAGCGTCCAAGCAGCCGCGGAAACGTCCAAGTAGGCGCGGAAGCATGCAAGAAGGCGCAGAACAGTCCAAGCAGGCGCGGAAGCGTCCAAGCAGTCGCTGAAGCGTCCAAGCTGGCGCGGTAGCGTGCAAGCAGTCGCGGAAGCGTCCAACCAGGCGCGGAAGCGTCCAAGCAGGCGCGGAAGCGTCCAAGCAGTCGCAGAAGCGTCCAAGCAGGCGCGGTAGAGTCCAAGCAGTCGCGGAAGCGTCCAAGCAGGCGCGGTAGCGTCCAAGCAGGCGCGGAAGCGTCCTAGCAGGGTTGGAAGCGTCCAAGCAGACGCGGAAGCGTCCAAGCAGGCGCGGAAGCGTGCAAGCAGGCGCGGAAGCGTCCAAGCAGGCGCGGAAGCGTCCAAGCAGTCGCGGAAGCGTCCAAGCAGGCGCGGAAGCGTCCAAGCAGGCGCGGAAGCGTCCAAGCAGGCGCGGAAGCGTCCAAGCAGGCGCGGAAGCGTCCAAGCAGGCGTGGAAGAGTCGAAGCAGGCGCGGAAGCGTCCAAGCAGGCGGGGAAGCGTCCAAGCAGACGCGGAAGCGTCCAAGCAGGCGCGGAAGCGTGCGAGCAGGCGCGGAAGCGTCCAAGCAGGCGCGGAAGCGTCCAAGCAGGCGCGGAAGCGTGCAACCAGGAGCGGAAGCGTCCAAGCAGGCGCGGATCCGTGCAAGCAGGCGCGGAAACGTCCAAGCAGGCGCGGAATCGCCCAAGCAGGCGCGGAAGCGTTCAAGCAGGCGCGGAAGCGTCCAAGCAGGCGCGGAAGCGTCCAAGCAGGCGCGGAAGCGCCCAAGCAGGCGCGGAAGCGTCCAAGCAGCCGCGGAAGCGTCCAAGCAGGCGCGGAAGCGTCCAAGCAGGCGCGGAAGCGTCCAAGCAGCCGCGGAAGCGTCCAAGCAGGCGCGGAAGCGTCCAAGCAGGCGCGGAAGCGTCTAAGCAGGCGCGGTAGCATCCAAGCAGGCGCGGAAACGTCCAAGCAGGCGCGGAAGCATGCAAGAAGGCGCAGAAGAGTCCAAGCAGGCGCGGAAGCGTCCAAGCAGTCGCGGAAGCGTCCAAGCAGGCGCGGTAGCGTCCAAGCAGGCGCGGAGACGTCCAAGCAGGCGCGGAAGCATGCAAGAAGACGCAGAAGAGTCAAAGCAGGCGCGGGAGCGTCCAAGCAGGCGCGGAAACGTCCAAGCAGGCGCGGAAGCATGCAAGAAGGCGCAGAAGAGTCCAAGCAGGCGCGGAAGCGTCCAAGCAGTCGCGGAAGCGTCCAAGCAAGCGCGGTAGCGTCCAAGCGGTCGCGAAAGCGTACAAGCAGGCGCGGTAGCGTCCAAAGCAGGCGCGGAAACGTCCAAGCAGGCGCGGCAACGTCCAAGTAGGCTCGGAAGCATGCAAGAAGGCGCGGAAGTGTCCAAGCAGGCGCGGTAGAGTCCAACCAGACGCGGAAGCGTCCAAGCAGTCGCGGAAGTGTCCAAGCAGGCACGGTAGCGTCCAATCAGGCGCGGAAGCATGCAAGAAGACGCAGAAGAGTCCAAGCAGGCGCGGAAGCGTCCAATCTGTCGCGGAAGCGTCCAAGCAGGCGCGGAAGCATGCAAGAAGGCGCAGAAGAGTCCAAGCGGGCGCGGAAGCGTGCAAGCAGGCGCGGAAGCGTGCAAGCAGGCGCGGAAGCGTCCAAGCAGGCGCGGTAGCGTCCAAGCAGGCGCGGAAACGTCCAAGCAGGCGCGGAAGCATGCAAGAAGACGCAGAAGAGTCCAAGCAGGCGCGGAAGCGTCCAAGCAGGCGCGGAAACGTTCAAGTAGGCGCGGCAGCATGCACGAAGGCGCAGAAGAGTCCAAGCAGGCGGGGAAGCATGCAAGCAGGCGCGGAAGCGTCCAAGCAGGCGCGGAAACGTTCAAGTAGGCGCGTCAGCATGCACGAAGGCGCAGAAGAGTCCAAGCAGGCGGGGAAGCATGCAAGCAGGCGCGGAAGCGTCCAAGCAGGCGCGGTAGCGTCCAAGCAGGCGCGGAAGCGTCCAAGAAGGCGCGGAAACGTCCAAGTAGGCGCGGAAACGTGCAAGTAGGCGCGGAAGAGTCCAAGCAGGCGCGGAACCGTGCAAGAAGGCGCGGAAGCGTCCAAGCAGGCGCAGAAGAGTCCAAGCAGGCGGGGAAGCATGCAAGCAGGCGCGGAAGCGTGCAAGCAGGCGCGGAAGCGTCCAAGCAGGCGCGGAAGCGTCCAAGCAGGCGCGGAAGCGTCCAAGCATGCGTGGAAGAGTCCAAGAAGGCGCGGAAAAGTCCAAGCAGGCGCGGAAGCATGCAAGCAGGCGCGGAAGCCTCCAGGCAGGCGCGAGAACGTCCAAGTAGGGGCGGAAGCATGCATGAAGGCGCAGAAGAGTCCAAGCTGGCGCCGAAGCGTCCAAGCAGTCGCGGAAGCGTCCAAGCAGGCGTGGAAGAGTCCAAGCAGGCGCGGAAGCGTCCAAGCAGGCGCGGAAGCGTCCAAGCAGGCGCGGAAGCGTCCAAGCAGGCGCGGAAGCGTGCAAGCAGGCGCGGAAGCGTCCAAGCAGGCGCGGAAGCATCCAAGAAGACGCCGAACCGTGCAAGCAGGCGCGGAAGCGTCCAAGCAGGCGCGGAAGCGTCCAAGCATGCGTGGAAGAGTCCAAGCAGGCGCGGAAAAGTCCAAGCATGCGCGTAAGCGTCCAAGCAGGCGCGGAAGCGTCCAAGCAGGCGCGGAAGCGTCCAAGCATGCGCGGAAGCATGCAAAAAGGCGCAGAAGAGTCCAAGCAGGCGCGGAAGCATCCATATAGGAGCGGAAGCGTGCAAGCAGGCGCGGAAGCGTCCAAGCAGGCGCGGAAGCGTCCAAGCAGTAGCGGAAGCGTCCAAGCAGGCGCGGTAGCGTCCAAGCAGGCGCGGAAACGTCCAAGCAGGCGCGGTAGAGTCCAAGCAGGCGCGGAAGCGTCCAAGCAGGCGCATTACCGTGCAAGCAGGCGCGGAAGCCTCCAAGCAGGCGCGGAAGCATCCAAGAAGACGCAGAAGAGTCCAAGCAGGCGCGGAAGTGTCCAAGCATGCGTGGAAGAGTCCAAGCAGGCGCGGAAAAGTCCAAGCATGCGCGGAAGCGTCCAAGCAGGCGCGGAAGCGTCCAAGCAGGCGCGGAAGCGTCCAAGCAGGCGCGGAAGCGTCCAAGCATGGGCGGAAGAGTCCAAGCAGGCGTGGAAGAGTCCAAGCAGGCGCGGAAACGTCCAAATAGGCGCGGAAGCATGCAAGAAGGCGCAGAAGAGACCAAGCGGGCGCGGAAGCGTCCAAGCAGGCGCGGAAGCATCCATATAGGCGCGGAAGCGTCCAAGCAGGCGCGGAACCGTCCACGCAGGCGCGGAAGCGTCCAAGCAGGCGCGGAAGCGTCCAAGCAGGCGCGAAAGCGTCCAGGCAGGCGCGAGAACGTCCAAGTAGGCGCGGAAGCATGCAAGAAGGCGCAGAAGAGTCCAAGCAGGCGCGGAAGCGTCCAAGCAGGCTCGGAACCGTGCAAGCAGACGCGGAAGCGTCCAAGCAGGCGCGGAAGCATGCAAGCAGGCGCGGAAGCGTCCAAGCAGGCGCGGAAGCGTCCAAGCAGGCGCGGAAGCGTACAAGCAGGCGCGGAAGCGTCCAAGCAGGCGCGGTAGTGTCCAAGCAGGCGCGGAAGCGTCCAAGCAGTCGCGGAAGCGTCCAAGCAGGCGCGGTAGCGTCCAAGCAGGCGCGGTAGCGTCCAAGCAAGCGAGGAAACGTCCAAGCAGGCGCGGAAGCATGCAAGAAGGCGCAGAAGAGTCCAAGCAGGCGCGGAAGCGTGCAAGCAGGCGCGGAAGCGTTCAAGCAGGCGCGGAAGCGTCCAAGCAGACGCGGAAGCGTCCATGCAGGCGCGGAAGCGTGCAAGCAGGCGCGGAAGCGTGCAAGCAGGCGCGGAAGCGTCCATGTAGGCGCGGGCGCTTCCACGCAGGCGCGGAAGCGTCCAAGTAGTCGCGGAAGCGTCCAAGCAGGCGCGGTAGCGTCCAAGCAGTCGCGGAAGCGTCCAAGCAGGCGCGGTAGCGACCAAGCTGGCGCGGAAACGTCCAAGCAGGCGCGGAAGCATACAAGAAGGCGCAGAAGAGTCCAAGCAGGCGCGGAAGCGTCCAAGCAGGCGGGGAAGCATGCAAGTAGGCGCGGAAGCGTCCAGGCAGGCGCGGAAACGTCCAAGTAGGCGCGGCAGCATGCAAGAAGGCGCAGAAGAGTCCAAGCAGGCGCGGAAGCGTCCAAGCAGTCGCGGAAGCGTCCAAGCAGGCGCGGTAGTGTCCAAGCAGTCGCGGAAGCGGCCAAGCAGGCGCGGTAGCGTCCAAGCAGTCGCGGAAGCGTCCAAGCAGTCGCGGAAGTGTCCAAGCAGGCACGGTAGCGTCCAATCAGGCGCGGAAGTGTCCAAGCAGTCGCGGAAGCGTCCTAGCAGGCGCGGAAGCGTCCAAGCTGTCGCGGAAGCGTCCAAGCAGGCGCGGAAGCATGCAAGAAGGCGCAGAAGAGTCCAAGCGGGCGCGGTAGCGTGCAAGCAGTCGCGGAAGCGTGCAAGCAGGCGCGGAAGCGTTCAAGCAGGCGCGGAAGTGTCCAAGCAGGCGGGGAAGCATGCAAGCAGGCGCGGAAGCGTCCAAGCAGGCGCGGAAACGTTCAAGTAGGCGCGGCAGCATGCAAGAAGGCGCAGAAGAGTCCAAGCAGGCGGGGAAGCATGCAAGCAGGCGCGGAAGCATCCAAGCAGGCGCGGTAGCGTCCAAGCAGGCGCGGAAGCGTCCAAGCAGGCGCGGAAACGTCCAAGTAGGCGCGGAAGCATGCAAAAAGGCGCAGAAGAGTCCAAGCAGGCGCGGAAGCATCCATATAGGAGCGGAAGCGTCCAAGCAGGCGCGGAAGCGTCCAAGCAGGCGCGGAAGCATGCAAGAAGACGCAGAAGAGTCAAAGCAGGCGCGGGAGCGTCCAAGCAGGCGCGGAAACGTCCAAGCAGGCGCGGAAGCATGCAAGAAGGCGCAGAAGAGTCCAAGCAGGCGCGGAAGCGTCCAAGCAGTCGCGGAAGCGTCCAAGCAAGCGCGGTAGCGTCCAAGCGGTCGCGAAAGCGTACAAGCAGGCGCGGTAGCGTCCAAGCAGGCGCGGAAACGTCCAAGCAGGCGCGGCAACGTCCAAGTAGGCTCGGAAGCATGCAAGAAGGCGCGGAAGTGTCCAAGCAGGCGCGGTAGAGTCCAACCAGACGCGGAAGCGTCCAAGCAGTCGCGGAAGTGTCCAAGCAGGCACGGTAGCGTCCAATCAGGCGCGGAAGCATGCAAGAAGACGCAGAAGAGTCCAAGCAGGCGCGGAAGCGTCCAATCTGTCGCGGAAGCGTCCAAGCAGGCGCGGAAGCATGCAAGAAGGCGCAGAAGAGTCCAAGCGGGCGCGGAAGCGTGCAAGCAGGCGCGGAAGCGTGCAAGCAGGCGCGGAAGCGTCCAAGCAGGCGCGGTAGCGTCCAAGCAGGCGCGGAAACGTCCAAGCAGGCGCGGAAGCATGCAAGAAGACGCAGAAGAGTCCAAGCAGGCGCGGAAGCGTCCAAGCAGGCGCGGAAACGTTCAAGTAGGCGCGGCAGCATGCACGAAGGCGCAGAAGAGTCCAAGCAGGCGGGGAAGCATGCAAGCAGGCGCGGAAGCGTCCAAGCAGGCGCGGAAACGTTCAAGTAGGCGCGTCAGCATGCACGAAGGCGCAGAAGAGTCCAAGCAGGCGGGGAAGCATGCAAGCAGGCGCGGAAGCGTCCAAGCAGGCGCGGTAGCGTCCAAGCAGGCGCGGAAGCGTCCAAGAAGGCGCGGAAACGTCCAAGTAGGCGCGGAAACGTGCAAGTAGGCGCGGAAGAGTCCAAGCAGGCGCGGAACCGTGCAAGAAGGCGCGGAAGCGTCCAAGCAGGCGCAGAAGAGTCCAAGCAGGCGGGGAAGCATGCAAGCAGGCGCGGAAGCGTGCAAGCAGGCGCGGAAGCGTCCAAGCAGGCGCGGAACCGTCCAAGCAGGCGCGGAAGCGTCCAAGCATGCGTGGAAGAGTCCAAGAAGGCGCGGAAAAGTCCAAGCAGGCGCGGAAGCATGCAAGCAGGCGCGGAAGCCTCCAGGCAGGCGCGAGAACGTCCAAGTAGGGGCGGAAGCATGCATGAAGGCGCAGAAGAGTCCAAGCTGGCGCCGAAGCGTCCAAGCAGTCGCGGAAGCGTCCAAGCAGGCGTGGAAGAGTCCAAGCAGGCGCGGAAGCGTCCAAGCAGGCGCGGAAGCGTCCAAGCAGGCGCGGAAGCGTCCAAGCAGGCGCGGAAGCGTGCAAGCAGGCGCGGAAGCGTCCAAGCAGGCGCGGAAGCATCCAAGAAGACGCCGAACCGTGCAAGCAGGCGCGGAAGCGTCCAAGCAGGCGCGGAAGCGTCCAAGCATGCGTGGAAGAGTCCAAGCAGGCGCGGAAAAGTCCAAGCATGCGCGTAAGCGTCCAAGCAGGCGCGGAAGCGTCCAAGCAGGCGCGGAAGCGTCCAAGCATGCGCGGAAGCATGCAAAAAGGCGCAGAAGAGTCCAAGCAGGCGCGGAAGCATCCATATAGGAGCGGAAGCGTGCAAGCAGGCGCGGAAGCGTCCAAGCAGGCGCGGAAGCGTCCAAGCAGTAGCGGAAGCGTCCAAGCAGGCGCGGTAGCGTCCAAGCAGGCGCGGACACGTCCAAGCAGGCGCGGTAGAGTCCAAGCAGGCGCGGAAGCGTCCAAGCAGGCGCATTACCGTGCAAGCAGGCGCGGAAGCCTCCAAGCAGGCGCGGAAGCATCCAAGAAGACGCAGAAGAGTCCAAGCAGGCGCGGAAGTGTCCAAGCATGCGTGGAAGAGTCCAAGCAGGCGCGGAAAAGTCCAAGCATGCGCGGAAGCGTCCAAGCAGGCGCGGAAGCGTCCAAGCAGGCGCGGAAGCGTCCAAGCAGGCGCGGAAGCGTCCAAGCATGGGCGGAAGAGTCCAAGCAGGCGTGGAAGAGTCCAAGCAGGCGCGGAAACGTCCAAATAGGCGCGGAAGCATGCAAGAAGGCGCAGAAGAGACCAAGCGGGCGCGGAAGCGTCCAAGCAGGCGCGGAAGCATCCATATAGGCGCGGAAGCGTCCAAGCAGGCGCGGAACCGTCCACGCAGGCGCGGAAGCGTCCAAGCAGGCGCGGAAGCGTCCAAGCAGGCGCGAAAGCGTCCAGGCAGGCGCGAGAACGTCCAAGTAGGCGCGGAAGCATGCAAGAAGGCGCAGAAGAGTCCAAGCAGGCGCGGAAGCGTCCAAGCAGGCTCGGAACCGTGCAAGCAGACGCGGAAGCGTCCAAGCAGGCGCGGAAGCATGCAAGCAGGCGCGGAAGCGTCCAAGCAGGCGCGGAAGCGTCCAAGCAGGCGCGGAAGCGTACAAGCAGGCGCGGAAGCGTCCAAGCAGGCGCGGTAGTGTCCAAGCAGGCGCGGAAGCGTCCAAGCAGTCGCGGAAGCGTCCAAGCAGGCGCGGTAGCGTCCAAGCAGGCGCGGTAGCGTCCAAGCAAGCGAGGAAACGTCCAAGCAGGCGCGGAAGCATGCAAGAAGGCGCAGAAGAGTCCAAGCAGGCGCGGAAGCGTGCAAGCAGGCGCGGAAGCGTTCAAGCAGGCGCGGAAGCGTCCAAGCAGACGCGGAAGCGTCCATGCAGGCGCGGAAGCGTGCAAGCAGGCGCGGAAGCGTGCAAGCAGGCGCGGAAGCGTCCATGTAGGCGCGGGCGCTTCCACGCAGGCGCGGAAGCGTCCAAGTAGTCGCGGAAGCGTCCAAGCAGGCGCGGTAGCGTCCAAGCAGTCGCGGAAGCGTCCAAGCAGGCGCGGTAGCGACCAAGCTGGCGCGGAAACGTCCAAGCAGGCGCGGAAGCATACAAGAAGGCGCAGAAGAGTCCAAGCAGGCGCGGAAGCGTCCAAGCAGGCGGGGAAGCATGCAAGTAGGCGCGGAAGCGTCCAGGCAGGCGCGGAAACGTCCAAGTAGGCGCGGCAGCATGCAAGAAGGCGCAGAAGAGTCCAAGCAGGCGCGGAAGCGTCCAAGCAGTCGCGGAAGCGTCCAAGCAGGCGCGGTAGTGTCCAAGCAGTCGCGGAAGCGGCCAAGCAGGCGCGGTAGCGTCCAAGCAGTCGCGGAAGCGTCCAAGCAGTCGCGGAAGTGTCCAAGCAGGCACGGTAGCGTCCAATCAGGCGCGGAAGTGTCCAAGCAGTCGCGGAAGCGTCCTAGCAGGCGCGGAAGCGTCCAAGCTGTCGCGGAAGCGTCCAAGCAGGCGCGGAAGCATGCAAGAAGGCGCAGAAGAGTCCAAGCGGGCGCGGTAGCGTGCAAGCAGTCGCGGAAGCGTGCAAGCAGGCGCGGAAGCGTTCAAGCAGGCGCGGAAGTGTCCAAGCAGGCGGGGAAGCATGCAAGCAGGCGCGGAAGCGTCCAAGCAGGCGCGGAAACGTTCAAGTAGGCGCGGCAGCATGCAAGAAGGCGCAGAAGAGTCCAAGCAGGCGGGGAAGCATGCAAGCAGGCGCGGAAGCATCCAAGCAGGCGCGGTAGCGTCCAAGCAGGCGCGGAAGCGTCCAAGCAGGCGCGGAAACGTCCAAGTAGGCGCGGAAGCATGCAAAAAGGCGCAGAAGAGTCCAAGCAGGCGCGGAAGCATCCATATAGGAGCGGAAGCGTCCAAGCAGGCGCGGAAGCGTCCAAGCAGGCGCGGAAGCATCCATACTTGCGCGGATGCGTCCAAGCAGGCGCAGAACCATGGAAGCAGGCGCGGAAGCGTACAAGCAGGCGCGGTAGCGTCCAAGCAGGCGCGGAAGCATCCATATAGGCGCGGAAGCGTCCAAGCAGGCGCGGAAGCGTCCAAGCAGGCGCGGAAGCGGCCAAGCAGGCGCGGAAGCGTCCAGGCAGGCGCGAGAACGTCCAAGTAGGCGCGGAAGCATGCAAGAAGGCGCAGAAGAGTCCAAGCAGGCGCGGAAGCGTCCAAGCAGGCGCGGAAGCTTGCAAGCAGGCGCGGAAGCGTGCAAGCAGGCGCGGAAGCGTCCAAGCATGCGCGGAAACGTCCAAGCAGGCGCGGAAGCGTCCAAGCAGTCGCGGAAGCGTCCAAGCAGGCGCGGAAGCGTCCAAGCAGGCGCGGAAGCGTCCAAGCAGGCGCGGTAGCGTCCAAGCAGGCGTGGAAGCGTCCAAGCAGGCGCGGAAACGTCCAAGTAGGCGCGGAAGCATGCATAAAGGCGCAGAAGAGTCCAAGCAGGCGCGGAAGCGTCAAAGCAGTCGCGGAAGCGTCCAAGCAGGCGCGGTACCGTCCAAGCAGGCGCGGAAACGTCCAAGCAGGCGCGGAAGAGTCCAAGCAGGAGCGGAAGCGTCATAGCAGGCGCGGAAAAGTCCAAGCATGCGCGGAAGCATGCAAGAATACGCAGAAGAGTCCAAGCAGGCGCGGAAGCGTCCAAGCAGTCGCGGAAGCGTCCAAGCAGGCGCCGTAGTGTCCAAGCAGTCGCGGAAGCGTCCAAGCAGGCGCGGTAGCGTCCAAGCAATCGCGGAAGCGTCCAAGCAGGCGGGGAAGCATGCAAGCAGGCGCGGAAGAGTCCAAGCAGGCGCGGAAGCATCCATATAGGCGCGGAAGCGTCCAAGCAGGCGCGGAAGCGTCCAATCAGGCGCGGAAGTGTCCAAGCAGGCACGGTAGCGTCCAATCAGGCGCGGAAGTGTCCAAGCAGTCGCGGAAGCGTCCTAGCAGGCGCGGAAGCGTCCAAGCTGTCGCGGAAGCGTCCAAGCAGGCGCGGAAGCATGCAAGAAGGCGCAGAAGAGTCCAAGCGGGCGCGGTAGCGTGCAAGCAGTCGCGGAAGCGTGCAAGCAGGCGCGGAAGCGTTCAAGCAGGCGCGGAAGTGTCCAAGCAGGCGGGGAAGCATGCAAGCAGGCGCGGAAGCGTCCAAGCAGGCGCGGAAACGTTCAAGTAGGCGCGGCAGCATGCAAGAAGGCGCAGAAGAGTCCAAGCAGGCGGGGAAGCATGCAAGCAGGCGCGGAAGCATCCAAGCAGGCGCGGTAGCGTCCAAGCAGGCGCGGAAGCGTCCAAGCAGGCGCGGAAACGTCCAAGTAGGCGCGGAAGCATGCAAAAAGGCGCAGAAGAGTCCAAGCAGGCGCGGAAGCATCCATATAGGAGCGGAAGCGTCCAAGCAGGCGCGGAAGCGTCCAAGCAGGCGCGGAAGCATCCATACTTGCGCGGATGCGTCCAAGCAGGCGCAGAACCATGGAAGCAGGCGCGGAAGCGTACAAGCAGGCGCGGTAGCGTCCAAGCAGGCGCGGAAGCATCCATATAGGCGCGGAAGCGTCCAAGCAGGCGCGGAAGCGTCCAAGCAGGCGCGGAAGCGGCCA
Source organism: Cerceris ruficornis (assembly GCA_963989415.1). Classification (NCBI taxonomy): domain Eukaryota; kingdom Metazoa; phylum Arthropoda; class Insecta; order Hymenoptera; family Crabronidae; genus Cerceris; species Cerceris ruficornis. The sequence continues at coordinate 64,539,657 of OZ022517.1, read as the reverse complement.
AGCAGGCGCGGAAGCGTCCAGGCAGGCGCGAGAACGTCCAAGTAGGCGCGGAAGCATGCAAGAAGGCGCAGAAGAGTCCAAGCAGGCGCGGAAGCGTCCAAGCAGGCGCGGAAGCTTGCAAGCAGGCGCGGAAGCGTGCAAGCAGGCGCGGAAGCGTCCAAGCATGCGCGGAAACGTCCAAGCAGGCGCGGAAGCGTCCAAGCAGTCGCGGAAGCGTCCAAGCAGGCGCGGAAGCGTCCAAGCAGGCGCGGAAGCGTCCAAGCAGGCGCGGTAGCGTCCAAGCAGGCGTGGAAGCGTCCAAGCAGGCGCGGAAACGTCCAAGTAGGCGCGGAAGCATGCATAAAGGCGCAGAAGAGTCCAAGCAGGCGCGGAAGCGTCAAAGCAGTCGCGGAAGCGTCCAAGCAGGCGCGGTACCGTCCAAGCAGGCGCGGAAACGTCCAAGCAGGCGCGGAAGAGTCCAAGCAGGAGCGGAAGCGTCATAGCAGGCGCGGAAAAGTCCAAGCATGCGCGGAAGCATGCAAGAATACGCAGAAGAGTCCAAGCAGGCGCGGAAGCGTCCAAGCAGTCGCGGAAGCGTCCAAGCAGGCGCCGTAGTGTCCAAGCAGTCGCGGAAGCGTCCAAGCAGGCGCGGTAGCGTCCAAGCAATCGCGGAAGCGTCCAAGCAGGCGGGGAAGCATGCAAGCAGGCGCGGAAGAGTCCAAGCAGGCGCGGAAGCATCCATATAGGCGCGGAAGCGTCCAAGCAGGCGCGGAAGCGTCCAAGCAGGCGCGGAAGCGTCCAAGCAGGCGCGGAAGCATCCATATAGGCGCGGAAGCGTCCAAGCAGGCGCGGAAGCGTCCAAGCAGGCGCGGAAGCGGCCAAGCAGGCGCGGAAGCGTCCAGGCAGGCGCGAGAACGTCCAAGTAGGCGCGGAAGCATGCAAGAAGGCGCAGAAGAGTCCAAGCAGGCGCGGAAGCGTCCAAGCAGGCGCGGAAGCTTGCAAGCAGGCGCGGAAGCGTGCAAGCAGGCGCGGAAGCGTCCAAGCATGCGTGGAAGAGTCCAAGCAGGCGCGGAAACGTCCAAGCAGGCGCGGAAGCGTCCAAGCAGGCGCGGAAGCGTCCAAGCAGGCGCGGAAGCGTCCTAGCAGGCTTGGAAGTGTCCAAGCAGGCGCGGAAGCGTCCAAGCAGGCGCGGAAGCGTCCAAGCAGGCGCGGAAGCGTGCAAGCAGGCGCGGAAGCGTCCAAGCAGGCGCGGAAGCGTCCAAGCAGGCGCGGAAGTGTCCAAGCAGGCGTGGAAGAGTTCAAGCAGGCGCGGAAGCGTCCAAGCAGGCGCGGAAGCGTCCAAGCAGGCGCGGAAGCGTCCAAGCAGACGCGGAAGCGTCCAAGCAGGCGCGGAAGCGTCCAAACAGGCGCGGAGGCGTCCAAGCAGGCGCGGAAGCGTCCAAGCAGGCGCGGAAGCGCCCAAGCAGGCGCGGAAGCATGCAAGAAGGCGCAGAAGAGTCCAAGCAGGCGCGGAAGCGTCCAAGCAGTCGCGGAAACGTCCAAGCAGGCGCGGTAGCGTCCAACCAGGCGCGGAAGCGTCCAAGCAGTCGCAGAAGCGTCCAAGAAGTCGCGGAAGCGTCCAAGCAGGCGCGGAAACGTCCAAGCAGGCGCGGAAGCATGCTAGCAGGCGCGGAAACGTCCAAGCAGGCGCGGAAACGTCCAAGTAAGCGCGGAAGCATGCAAGAAGGCGCAGAAGAGTCCAAGCAGTCGCGGTAGCGTCCAACCAGGCGCGGAAGCGTCCAAGCAGGCGCGGAAGCGTCCAACCAGGCGCAGAAGCGTCCAAGCAGTCGCGGAAGCGTCCAAGCAGGCGCGGAAACGTCCAAGCAGGCGCGGAAGCATGCTAGCAGGCGCGGAAACGTCCAAGCAGGCGCGGAAACGTCCAAGTAAGCGCGGAAGCATGCAAGAAGGCGCAGAAGAGTCCAAGCAGTCGCGGAAGCGTCCAAGCAGGCGCGGTAGCGTCCAAGCAGGCGCGGAAGCATGCAAGAAGACGCAGAAGAGTCCAAGCAGGCGCGGAAGCGTCCAAGCAGGCGTGGAAGCATGCAAGCAGGCGCGGAAGCGTCCAACCAGGCGCGGAAGCGTCCAAGCAGTCGCGGAAGCGTCCAAGCAGGCGCAGAAGAGTCCAAGCAGTCGCGGAAGCGTCCAAGCAGGCGCGGTAGCGTCCAAGCAGGCGCGGAAGCATGCAAGAAGACGCAGAAGAGTCCAAGCAGGCGCGGAAGCGTCCAAGCAGGCGCGGAAGCGTCCAAGCAGGCGCGGTAGCGTCCAAGCAGGCACGGAAGCGTCCAAGTAAGCGCGGAAGCATGCAAGAAGGCACAGAAGAGTCCAAGCAGGAGCGGAAGCGTCCAAGCAGTCGCGGAAGCGTCCAAGCAGGCGCGGAAGCGTCCAAGCAGGCGCGGTAGAGTCCAAGCAGGCGCGGAAACGTCCAAGTAGGCGCGGAAGCATGCAAGAAGGCGCAGAAAAGTCCAAGCAGGCGCAGGAGTATCCAAGCAAGCGCGGAAGCGTCCAAGAAGGCGCGGAAGCATGCAAGAAGACGCGGAAGAGTCCAAGCAGTCGCGGAAGCGTCCAAGCAGGCGCGGAAGAGTCGAAGCAGGCGCGGAAGCGTCCTAGCAGGCGCGGAAGCGTCCAAGCAGGCGCGGAAGCGTCCCAGCAGGCGCGGAAGCGTCCAAGCAGGCGCGGTAGCGTCCAAGCAGGCGCGGAAGCATCCAAGCAGGCGCGGAATCGTCCAAGCAGGCGCGGAAGCGTCCAAGCAGGCGCGGAAGCGACCTAGCAGGCGCGGAAGCATCCAAGCAGACGCGGAATCGTCCAAGCAGGCGCGGAAGCGTCCAAGCAGGCGCGGAAGCGTCCAAGCATGCGCGAAAGCGTCCAAGAAGGCGCGGAAGCGTCCAAGAAGGCGCGGAAGCGTCCAAGCAGGCGCGGAAACGTCGAAGCAGGCGCGGAAGCGTCCAAGCAGGCGCGGAAGCGTCCTAGCAGGCGCGGAAGCGTCAAGCAGGCGCGGAAGCGTCCAAGCAGGCGCGGAAGAATCCAAGCAGGTGCGGAAGCGTCCAAGCAGGCGCGGAAGCGTCCTAGCAGGCGCGGAAGCGTCAAGCAGGCGCGGAATCGTCCAAGAAGGCGCGGAAGCGTCGAAGCAGGCGCGGAAGCGTCCTAGCAGGCGCGGTAGCGTCCAAGCAGTCGCGGAAGCGTCCAAGCAGTCGCGGAAGTGTCCAAGCAGGCACGGTAGCGTCCAAGCAGGCGCGGAAGCGTCCAAGCAGACGCGGAAGCGTCCAAGCAGGCGCGGAAGCGTCCAAACAGGCGCGGAGGCGTCCAAGCAGGCGCGGAAGCGTCCAAGCAGGCGCGGAAGCGCCCAAGCAGGCGCGGAAGCATGCAAGAAGGCGCAGAAGAGTCCAAGTAGGCGCGGAAGCGTCCAAGCAGTCGCGGAAACGTCCAAGCAGGCGCGGTAGCGTCCAACTAGGCGCGGAAGCGTCCAAGCAGTCGCAGAAGCGTCCAAGCATTCGCGGAAGCGTCCAAGCAGGCGCGGAAACGTCCAAGCAGGCGCGGAAGCATGCTAGCAGGCGCGGAAACGTCCAAGCAGGCGCGGAAATGTCCAAGTAAGCGCGGAAGCATGCAAGAAGGCGCAGAAGAGTCCAAGCAGTCGCGGTAGCGTCCAACCAGGCGCGGAAGCGTCCAAGCAGGCGCGGAAGCGTCCAACCAGGCGCAGAAGCGTCCAAGCAGTCGCGGAAGCGTCCAAGCAGGCGCGGAAACGTCCAAGCAGGCGCGGAAGCATGCTAGCAGGCGCGGAAACGTCCAAGCAGGCGCGGAAACGTCCAAGTAAGCGCGGAAGCATGCAAGAAGGCGCAGAAGAGTCCAAGCAGTCGCGGAAGCGTCCAAGCAGGCGCGGTAGCGTCCAAGCAGGCGCGGAAGCATGCAAGAAGACGCAGAAGAGTCCAAGCAGGCGCGGAAGCGTCCAAGCAGGCGCGGAAGCGTCCAAGCAGGCGCGGTAGCGTCCAAGCAGGCACGGAAACGTCCAAGTAAGCGCGGAAGCATGCAAGAAGGCACAGAAGAGTCCAAGCAGGAGCGGAAGCGTCCAAGCAGTCGCGGAAGCGTCCAAGCAGGCGCGGAAGCGTCCAAGCAGGCGCGGTAGAGTCCAAGCAGGCGCGGAAACGTCCAAGTAGGCGCGGAAGCATGCAAGAAGGCGCAGAAAAGTCCAAGCAGGCGCAGGAGTATCCAAGCAAGCGCGGAAGCGTCCAAGAAGGCGCGGAAGCATGCAAGAAGACGCGGAAGAGTCCAAGCAGTCGCGGAAGCGTCCAAGCAGGCGCGGAAGAGTCGAAGCAGGCGCGGAAGCGTCCTAGCAGGCGCGGAAGCGTCCAAGCAGGCGCGGAAGCGTCCCAGCAGGCGCGGAAGCGTCCAAGCAGGCGCGGTAGCGTCCAAGCAGGCGCGGAAGCGACCTAGCAGGCGCGGAAGCATCCAAGCAGACGCGGAATCGTCCAAGCAGGCGCGGAAGCGTCCAAGCAGGCGCGGAAGCGTCCAAGCAGGCGCGAAAGCGTCCAAGAAGGCGCGGAAGCGTCCAAGAAGGCGCGGAAGCGTCCAAGCAGGCGCGGAAGCGTCCAAGCAGTCGCGGAAGCGTCCAAGAATGCGCGGAAGCGTCCAAGCAGGCGCGGTAGCGTCCAAGCAGGCGCGGTAGCGTCCAAGCAGCCGCGGAAGCGTCCAAGCAGGCGCGGAAGCGTCCAAGCAGTCGCGGAAGCGTCCAAGAATGCGCGGAAGCGTCCAAGCAGGCGCGGTAGCGTCCAAGCAGGCGCGGAAGCGTCCAAGCAGGCGCGGAAGCGTCCAAGCAGGCGCGGAAGCGTCCTAGCAGGCGCGGAAGCATCCAAGCAGACGCGGAATCGTCCAAGCAGGCGCGGAAGCGTCCAAGCAGGCGCGGAAGCGTCCTAGCAGGCGCGGAAGCATCCAAGCAGACGCGGAAGCGTCCAAGCAGGCGCGGAAGCGTCCAAGCAGGCGCGGAAGAATCCAAGCAGGTGCGGAAGCGTCCAAGCAGGCGCGGAAGCGTCCTAGCAGGCGCGGAAGCGTCAAGCAGGCGCGGAATCGTCCAAGCAGGCGCGGAAGCGACCAAGCAGGCGCGGAAGCGTCCTGTCAGGCGCGGAAGCATCCAAGCAGACGCGGAATCGTCCAAGCAGGCGCGGAAGCGTCCAAGCAGGCGCGGAAGCGTCCAAGCTGGCGCGGAAGCGTCCAAGCAGGCGCGGAAGCGTCCAAGCAGGCGCGGAAGCGTGCAAGCAGGCGCGGAAGCGTCCGAGCAGGCGCGGAAACGTCCAAGCAGGCGCGGAAGCGTCCAAGCAGGCGCGGAACCGTGCAAGCAGGCGCGGTAGCGTCCAAGCAGCCGCGGAAGCGTCCAAGCAGGCGCGGAAGCGTCCAAGCAGTCGCGGAAGCGTCCAAGAATGCGCGGAAGCGTCCAAGCAGGCGCGGTAGCGTCCAAGCAGGCGCGGAAGCGTCCAAGCAGGCGCGGAAGCGTCCAAGCAGGCGCGGAAGCGTCCTAGCAGGCGCGGAAGCATCCAAGCAGACGCGGAATCGTCCAAGCAGGCGCGGAAGCGTCCAAGCAGGCGCGGAAGCGTCCTAGCAGGCGCGGAAGCATCCAAGCAGACGCGGAAGCGTCCAAGCAGGCGCGGAAGCGTCCAAGCAGGCGCGGAAGAATCCAAGCAGGTGCGGAAGCGTCCAAGCAGGCGCGGAAGCGTCCTAGCAGGCGCGGAAGCGTCAAGCAGGCGCGGAATCGTCCAAGCAGGCGCGGAAGCGACCAAGCAGGCGCGGAAGCGTCCTGTCAGGCGCGGAAGCATCCAAGCAGACGCGGAATCGTCCAAGCAGGCGCGGAAGCGTCCAAGCAGGCGCGGAAGCGTCCAAGCTGGCGCGGAAGCGTCCAAGCAGGCGCGGAAGCGTCCAAGCAGGCGCGGAAGCGTCCAAGCAGGCGCGGAAGCGTCCAAGCTGGCGCGGAAGCATCCAAGCTGGCGCGGAAGCGTCCAAGCAGTCGCGGAAGCGTCCAAGTAGGCGCGGTAGCGTCCAAGCTGGCGCGGAAACGTCCAACCAGGCGCGGAAGCATGCAAGCAGGCGCGGAAGCGTCCAAGAAGACGGAGAAGAGTTCAAGCAGGCGCGGAAGCGTCCAAGCAGTCGCGGAAGCGTCCAAGCAGGCGCGGTAGCGTCCAAGCAGTCGCGGAAGCGTCCAAGCAGGCGCGGAAACGTCCAAGCAGGCGCGGAAGCATGCAAGAAGGCGCAGAAGAGTCCAAGCAGGCGCAGAAGCGTCCAAGCAGGCGCGGAAGCGTACAAGCAGGCGCGGTAGCGTCCAAGCAGTCGCGGAAGCGTCCAAGCAGGCGCGTAAGCGTCCAAGCGGGCGCGGAAGCGTCCAAGCAGGCGCGGAAACGTCCAAGCATGCGCGGAAGAGTCCAAGCAGGCGCGGAAGCGTCCAAGCAGGCGCGGAAGCGTCCAAGCAGGCGCGGAAGCGCCCAAGCAGTCGCGGAAGCGTGCAAGCAGGCCCGGAAGCGTCCGAGCAGTCGCGGAAGCGTCCAAGCAGGCGCGGTAGCGTCCAAGCAGGCGCGGAAACGTCCAAGCAGGCGCGGAAGCATGCAAGAAGGCGCAGAAGAGTCCAAGCAGGCGCAGAAGCGTCCAAGCAGGCGCGGAAGCGTACAAGCAGGCGCGGTAGCGTCCAAGCAGTCGCGGAAGCGTCCAAGCAGGCGCGGTAGCGTCCAATCAGGCGCGGAAGCGTCCAAGCAGTCGCGGAAGCGTCCAATAATGCGCGGAAGCGTCCAAGCAGGCGCGGAAGCGTCCAAGTAGGCGCGGAAGCATGCAAGAAGGAGCAGAAGGGTCCAAGCAGGCGCGGAAGCGTCCAACCAGGCGCAGAAGCGTCCAAGCAGTCGCGGAAGCGTCCAAGCAGGCGCGGAAACGTCCAAGCAGGCGCGGAAGCATGCTAGCAGGCGCGGAAACGTCCAAGCAGGCGCGGAAACGTCCAAGTAAGCGCGGAAGCATGCAAGAAGGCGCAGAAGAGTCCAAGCAGTCGCGGAAGCGTCCAAGCAGGCGCGGTAGCGTCCAAGCAGGCGCGGAAGCATGCAAGAAGACGCAGAAGAGTCCAAGCAGGCGCGGAAGCGTCCAAGCAGGCGTGGAAGCATGCAAGCAGGCGCGGAAGCGTCCAACCAGGCGCGGAAGCGTCCAAGCAGTCGCGGAAGCGTCCAAGCAGGCGCAGAAGAGTCCAAGCAGTCGCGGAAGCGTCCAAGCAGGCGCGGTAGCGTCCAAGCAGGCGCGGAAGCATGCAAGAAGACGCAGAAGAGTCCAAGCAGGCGCGGAAGCGTCCAAGCAGGCGCGGAAGCGTCCAAGCAGGCGCGGTAGCGTCCAAGCAGGCACGGAAACGTCCAAGTAAGCGCGGAAGCATGCAAGAAGGCACAGAAGAGTCCAAGCAGGAGCGGAAGCGTCCAAGCAGTCGCGGAAGCGTCCAAGCAGGCGCGGAAGCGTCCAAGCAGGCGCGGTAGAGTCCAAGCAGGCGCGGAAACGTCCAAGTAGGCGCGGAAGCATGCAAGAAGGCGCAGAAAAGTCCAAGCAGGCGCAGGAGTATCCAAGCAAGCGCGGAAGCGTCCAAGAAGGCGCGGAAGCATGCAAGAAGACGCGGAAGAGTCCAAGCAGTCGCGGAAGCGTCCAAGCAGGCGCGGAAGAGTCGAAGCAGGCGCGGAAGCGTCCTAGCAGGCGCGGAAGCGTCCAAGCAGGCGCGGAAGCGTCCCAGCAGGCGCGGAAGCGTCCAAGCAGGCGCGGTAGCGTCCAAGCAGGCGCGGAAGCATCCAAGCAGGCGCGGAATCGTCCAAGCAGGCGCGGAAGCGTCCAAGCAGGCGCGGAAGCGACCTAGCAGGCGCGGAAGCATCCAAGCAGACGCGGAATCGTCCAAGCAGGCGCGGAAGCGTCCAAGCAGGCGCGGAAGCGTCCAAGCATGCGCGAAAGCGTCCAAGAAGGCGCGGAAGCGTCCAAGAAGGCGCGGAAGCGTCCAAGCAGGCGCGGAAACGTCGAAGCAGGCGCGGAAGCGTCCAAGCAGGCGCGGAAGCGTCCTAGCAGGCGCGGAAGCGTCAAGCAGGCGCGGAAGCGTCCAAGCAGGCGCGGAAGAATCCAAGCAGGTGCGGAAGCGTCCAAGCAGGCGCGGAAGCGTCCTAGCAGGCGCGGAAGCGTCAAGCAGGCGCGGAATCGTCCAAGAAGGCGCGGAAGCGTCGAAGCAGGCGAGGAAGCGTCCTAGCAGGCGCGGTAGCGTCCAAGCAGTCGCGGAAGCGTCCAAGCAGTCGCGGAAGTGTCCAAGCAGGCACGGTAGCGTCCAAGCAGGCGCGGAAGCGTCCAAGCAGACGCGGAAGCGTCCAAGCAGGCGCGGAAGCGTCCAAACAGGCGCGGAGGCGTCCAAGCAGGCGCGGAAGCGTCCAAGCAGGCGCGGAAGCGCCCAAGCAGGCGCGGAAGCATGCAAGAAGGCGCAGAAGAGTCCAAGCAGGCGCGGAAGCGTCCAAGCAGTCGCGGAAACGTCCAAGCAGGCGCGGTAGCGTCCAACTAGGCGCGGAAGCGTCCAAGCAGTCGCAGAAGCGTCCAAGCAGTCGCGGAAGCGTCCAAGCAGGCGCGGAAACGTCCAAGCAGGCGCGGAAGCATGCTAGCAGGCGCGGAAACGTCCAAGCAGGCGCGGAAATGTCCAAGTAAGCGCGGAAGCATGCAAGAAGGCGCAGAAGAGTCCAAGCAGTCGCGGTAGCGTCCAACCAGGCGCGGAAGCGTCCAAGCAGGCGCGGAAGCGTCCAACCAGGCGCAGAAGCGTCCAAGCAGTCGCGGAAGCGTCCAAGCAGGCGCGGAAACGTCCAAGCAGGCGCGGAAGCATGCTAGCAGGCGCGGAAACGTCCAAGCAGGCGCGGAAACGTCCAAGTAAGCGCGGAAGCATGCAAGAAGGCGCAGAAGAGTCCAAGCAGTCGCGGAAGCGTCCAAGCAGGCGCGGTAGCGTCCAAGCAGGCGCGGAAGCATGCAAGAAGACGCAGAAGAGTCCAAGCAGGCGCGGAAGCGTCCAAGCAGGCGTGGAAGCATGCAAGCAGGCGCGGAAGCGTCCAACCAGGCGCGGAAGCGTCCAAGCAGTCGCGGAAGCGTCCAAGCAGGCGCAGAAGAGTCCAAGCAGTCGCGGAAGCGTCCAAGCAGGCGCGGTAGCGTCCAAGCAGGCGCGGAAGCATGCAAGAAGACGCAGAAGAGTCCAAGCAGGCGCGGAAGCGTCCAAGCAGGCGCGGAAGCGTCCAAGCAGGCGCGGTAGCGTCCAAGCAGGCACGGAAACGTCCAAGTAAGCGCGGAAGCATGCAAGAAGGCACAGAAGAGTCCAAGCAGGAGCGGAAGCGTCCAAGCAGTCGCGGAAGCGTCCAAGCAGGCGCGGAAGCGTCCAAGCAGGCGCGGTAGAGTCCAAGCAGGCGCGGAAACGTCCAAGTAGGCGCGGAAGCATGCAAGAAGGCGCAGAAAAGTCCAAGCAGGCGCAGGAGTATCCAAGCAAGCGCGGAAGCGTCCAAGAAGGCGCGGAAGCATGCAAGAAGACGCGGAAGAGTCCAAGCTGTCGCGGAAGCGTCCAAGCAGGCGCGGAAGAGTCGAAGCAGGCGCGGAAGCGTCCTAGCAGGCGCGGAAGCGTCCAAGCAGGCGCGGAAGCGTCCCAGCAGGCGCGGAAGCGTCCAAGCAGGCGCGGTAGCGTCCAAGCAGGCGCGGAAGCATCCAAGCAGGCGCGGAATCGTCCAAGCAGGCGCGGAAGCGTCCAAGCAGGCGCGGAAGCGACCTAGCAGGCGCGGAAGCATCCAAGCAGACGCGGAATCGTCCAAGCAGGCGCGGAAGCGTCCAAGCAGGCGCGGAAGCGTCCAAGCAGGCGCGAAAGCGTCCAAGAAGGCGCGGAAGCGTCCAAGAAGGCGCGGAAGCGTCCAAGCAGGCGCGGAAACGTCGAAGCAGGCGCGGAAGCGTCCAAGCAGGCGCGGAAGCGTCCTAGCAGGCGCGGAAGCGTCAAGCAGGCGCGGAAGCGTCCAAGCAGGCGCGGAAGAATCCAAGCAGGTGCGGAAGCGTCCAAGCAGGCGCGGAAGCGTCCTAGCAGGCGCGGAAGCGTCAAGCAGGCGCGGAATCGTCCAAGAAGGCGCGGAAGCGTCGAAGCAGGCGCGGAAGCGTCCTAGCAGGCGCGGAAGCATCCAAGCAGACGCGGAAGCGTCCAAGCAGGCGCGGAAGCGTCCAAGCAGGCGCGGAAGCGTGCAAGCAGGCGCGGAAGCGTCCGAGCAGGCGCGGAAACGTCCAAGCAGGCGCGGAAGCGTCCAAGCAGGCGCGGAACCGTGCAAGCAGGCGCGGTAGCGTCCAAGCAGCCGCGGAAGCGTCCAAGCAGGCGCGGAAGCGTCCAAGCAGTCGCGGAAGCGTCCAAGAATGCGCGGAAGCGTCCAAGCAGGCGCGGTAGCGTCCAAGCAGGCGCGGTAGCGTCCAAGCAGCCGCGGAAGCGTCCAAGCAGGCGCGGAAGCGTCCAAGCAGTCGCGGAAGCGTCCAAGAATGCGCGGAAGCGTCCAAGCAGGCGCGGTAGCGTCCAAGCAGGCGCGGAATCGTCCAAGCAGGCGCGGAAGCGACCAAGCAGGCGCGGAAGCGTCCTGTCAGGCGCGGAAGCATCCAAGCAGACGCGGAATCGTCCAAGCAGGCGCGGAAGCGTCCAAGCAGGCGCGGAAGCGTCCAAGCTGGCGCGGAAGCGTCCAAGCAGGCGCGGAAGCGTCCAAGCAGGCGCGGAAGCGTCCAAGCAGGCGCGGAAGCGTCCAAGCTGGCGCGGAAGCATCCAAGCTGGCGCGGAAGCGTCCAAGCAGTCGCGGAAGCGTCCAAGTAGGCGCGGTAGCGTCCAAGCTGGCGCGGAAACGTCCAACCAGGCGCGGAAGCATGCAAGCAGGCGCGGAAGCGTCCAAGAAGACGGAGAAGAGTTCAAGCAGGCGCGGAAGCGTCCAAGCAGTCGCGGAAGCGTCCAAGCAGGCGCGGTAGCGTCCAAGCAGTCGCGGAAGCGTCCAAGCAGGCGCGGAAGCGTCCAAGTAGGCGCGGAAGCATGCAAGAAGGAGCAGAAGGGTCCAAGCAGGCGCGGAAACGTCCAAGCATGCGCGGAAGCATGCAAGAAGACGCAGAAGAGTCCAAACAGGCGCGGAAGCGTCCAAGCAGTCGCGGAAGCGTCCAAGCAGGCGCGGAAGCGTCCAAGCATGCGTGGAAGAGTCCAAGCAGGCGCGGAAATGTCCAAGCATGCGCGCAAGCGTCCAAGCAGGCGCGGAAGCGTCCAAGCAGGCGCGGAAGCGTCCAAGCAGGCGCGGAAGCGTCCAAGTAGGCGCGGAAGCATGCAAGAAGGAGCAGAAGGGTCCAAGCAGGCGCGGAAACGTCCAAGCATGCGCGGAAGCATGCAAGAAGACGCAGAAGAGTCCAAACAGGCGCGGAAGCGTCCAAGCAGTCGCGGAAGCGTCCAAGCAGGCGCGGAAGCGTCCAAGCAGTCGCGGAAGCGTCCAAGCAGGCGCGGAAGCGTCCAAGCAGTCGCGGAAGCGCCCAAGCAGGCGCGGTAGAGTCCAACCAGACGCGGAAGCGTCCAAGCAGTCGCGGAAGTGTCCAAGCAGGCACGGTAGCGTCCAATCAGGCGCGGAAGCATGCAAGAAGACGCAGAAGAGTCCAAGCAGTCGCGGAAGCGTCCTAGCAGGCGCGGAAGCGTCCAATCTGTCGCGGAAGCGTCCAAGCAGGCGCGGAAGCATGCAAGAAGGCGCAGAAGAGTCCAAGCGGGCGCGGAAGCGTGCAAGCAGGCGCGGAAGCGTGCAAGCAGGCGCGGAAGCGTCCAAGCAGGCGCGGTAGCGTCCAAGCAGGCGCGGAAACGTCCAAGCAGGCGCGGAAGCATGCAAGAAGACGCAGAAGAGTCCAAGCAGGCGCGGAAGCGTCCAAGCAGGCGCGGAAACGTTCAAGTAGGCGCGGAAGCATGCAAGAAGGCGCAGAAGAGTCCAAGCGGGCGCGGAAGCGTGCAAGCAGGCGCGGAAGCGTGCAAGCAGGCGCGGAAGCGTCCAAGCAGGCGCGGAAGCGTCCAAGCAGGCGCGGAAGCGTCCAAGCAGGCGCGGAAGCGTCCAAGCAGTCGCGGAAGCGTCCAAGCTGGCGCGGAAGCGTCCAAGCAGTTGCGGAAGCGTCCAACCAGGCGCGGAAGCGTCCAAGGAGGCACGGAAGCGTCCAAGAAGGCGCGGAAGCGTCCAAGCAGGTGCGGAAGCGTCCAAGCAAGCGCGGAAGCGTCCTAGCAGGCGCGGAAGCGTCAAGCAGGCGCGGAAACGTCCAAGCAGGCGCGGAAGCATGCAAGCAGGCGCGGTAGCGTCCAAGCAGGCGCGGAAGCGTCCAAGCAGTCGCGGAAGCGTCCAAGCAGGCGCGTTAACGTCCAAGCAGGCGCGGAAACGTCCAAGCAGGCGCGGAAGCATGCAAGAAGGCGCAGAATAGTCCAAGCAGGCGCGAAAACGTCCAAGCAGTCGCGGAAGCGTCCAAGCAGGCGCGGTAGCGTCCAAGCAGGCGCGGAAACGTCCAAGCAGGCGCGGAAGCGTCCAAGCAGTCGCGGAAACGTCCAAGCAGGCGCGGAAGCATGCAAGCAGGCGCGGAAGCGTCCAAGCAGGCGCGGAAGCGTCCAAGCAGGCGCAGAAGAGTCCAAGCAGGCGCGGAAGCGTCCAAGCAGGCGCGGAAGCGTCCAAGCAGTCGCGGAAGCGTCCAAGCAGTCGCGGAAGCGTCCAAGTAGGCGCGGTAGCGTCCAAGCTGGCGCGGAAACGTCCAACCAGGCGCGGAAGCATGCAAGCAGGCGCGGAAGCGTCCAAGAAGACGGAGAAGAGTTCAAGCAGGCGCGGAAGCGTCCAAGCAGTCGCGGAAGCGTCCAAGCAGGCGCGGTAGCGTCCAAGCAGTCGCGGAAGCGTCCAAGCAGGCGCGGAAACGTCCAAGCAGGCGCGGAAGCATGCAAGAAGGCGCAGAAGAGTCCAAGCAGGCGCAGAGCGTCCAAGCAGTCGCAGGAGCGTCCAAGCAGGCGCGGTAGCGTCCAACCAGGCGCGGAAGCATCCAAGCAGTCGCGGAAGCGTCCAAGCAGGCGCGGAAGCATGCAAGCAGGCGCGGAAGCGTCCAAGCAGTCGCGGAAGCGTCCAAGCAGGCGCGGAAACGTCCAAGTAGGCGCGGAAGCATGCAAGAAGGCGCAGAAGAGTCCAAGCAGGCGCGGAAGCGTCCAAGCAGGCGCGGAAGCGTCCAAGCAGTCGCGGAAGCGTCCAAGCAGTCGCGGAAGCGTCCAAGTAGGCGCGGTAGCGTCCAAGCTGGCGCGGAAACGTCCAACCAGGCGCGGAAGCATGCAAGCAGGCGCGGAAGCGTCCAAGAAGACGGAGAAGAGTTCAAGCAGGCGCGGAAGCGTCCAAGCAGTCGCGGAAGCGTCCAAGCAGGCGCGGTAGCGTCCAAGCAGTCGCGGAAGCGTCCAAGCAGGCGCGGAAACGTCCAAGCAGGCGCGGAAGCATGCAAGAAGGCGCAGAAGAGTCCAAGCAGGCGCAGAGCGTCCAAGCAGTCGCAGGAGCGTCCAAGCAGGCGCGGTAGCGTCCAACCAGGCGCGGAAGCATCCAAGCAGTCGCGGAAGCGTCCAAGCAGGCGCGGAAGCATGCAAGCAGGCGCGGAAGCGTCCAAGCAGTCGCGGAAGCGTCCAAGCAGGCGCGGAAACGTCCAAGTAGGCGCGGAAGCATGCAAGAAGGCGCAGAAGAGTCCAAGCAGGCGCGGAAGCGTCCAAGCAGTCGCAGGAGCGTCCAAGCAGGCGCGGTAGCGTCCAACCAGGCGCGGAAGCATCCAAGCAGTCGCGGAAGCGTCCAAGCAGGCGCGGAAGCATGCAAGCAGGCGCGGAAGCGTCCAAGCAGTCGCGGAAGCGTCCAAGCAGGCGCGGAAGAGTCCAAGAAGTCGCGGAAGCGTCCAAGCAGGCGCGGTAGCGTCCAAGCAGTCGCGGAAGAGTCCAAGCAGGCGCGGAAGCGTCCAAGCAGGCGCGGTAGCGTCCAAGCAGGCGCGGAAGCGTCCAAGAAGTCGCGGAAGCGTCCAAGCAGGCGCGGTAGCGTCCAAGCAGGCGCGGCAACGTCCAAGCAGGCGCGGAAGCGTCCAAGCAGGCGCGGAAGCGTCCAAGCAGCCGCGGAAGCGTCCAAGCAGGCGCGGTAGCGTCCAAGCAGGCGCGGAAACGTCCAAGCAGGCGCGGAAGCGTCCAAGCAGGCGCGGAAGCGTCCAAGCAGTCGCGGAAGCGTCCAAGCAGGCGCGGTAGCGTCCAAGCAGGCGCGGTAGAGTCCAAGCAGTCGCGGAAGCGTCCAAACAGGCGCGGTAGCGTCCAACCAGGCGCGGAAGCGTCCAAGCAGGCGGGGACGCATGCAAGCAGGCGCGGAAGCGTCCAAGCAGGCGCGGAAACGTCCAAGCAGGCGCGGCAGCATGCAAGAAGGCGCAGAAGAGTCCAAGCAGGCGCGGAAGCGTCCAAGCAGGCGCGGAAGCATGCAAGCAGGCGCGGAAGCGTCCAGGCAGTCGCGGAAGCGTCCAAGCAGTCGCGGAAGCGTCCAAGCAGTCGCGGAAGCGTCCAAGCAGTCGCGGAAGCGTCCAAGCAGGCGGGGTAGCGTCCAAGCAGGCGCGGAAGCATGCAAGAAGACGCAGAAGAGTTCAAGCAGGCGCGGAAGCGTCCAAGCAGGAGGGGAAGCATGCATGCAGGCGCGGAAGCATCCAAGCAGGCGCGGAAACGTCCAAGTAGGCGCGGAAGCATGCAAGAAGGCGCAGAGGAGTCCAAGCAGGCGCGGAAGCGTCCAAGCAGTCGCAGAACCGTCCAAGCAGTCGCGGTAGCGTCCAACCAGGCGCGGAAGAGTCCAAGAAGTCGCGGAAGCGTCCAAACAGGCGCGGCAGCGTCCAGGCAGGGGCGGAAGCGTCCACGCAGGCGCGGAAACGTCCAAGTAGGCGCGGCAGCATGCAAGAAGGCGCAGAAGAGTCCAAGCAGGCGCGGAAGCGTCCAAGCAATCGCGGAAGCGTCCAAGCAGGCGCGTTAGCATCCAAGCAGGCGCGGAAGCATGCAAGAAGGCGCAGAAGAGTCCAAGCAGCCGCGGAAGCGTCCAAGCAGGCGGGGAAGCATGCAAGCAGGCGCGGAAGCGTCCACGCAGGCGCGGAAACGTCCAAGTAGGCGCGGCAGCATGCAAGAAGGCGCAGAAGAGTCCAAGCAGGCGCGGAAGCGTCCAAGCAGGCGCGGAAGCGTCCTAGCAGGCGCGGTAGAGTCCAAGCAGGCGCGGAAACGTCCAAGTAGGCGCCGCAGCATGCAAGAAGGCGCAGAAGATTCCTATCAGGCGCGGAAGCGTCCAAGCAGGCGGGGAAGCATGCAAGCAGGCGCGGAAGCGTCAACGCATGCGCGGAAACGTCCAAGTAGGCGCGGCAGCATGCAAGAAGGCGCAGAAGAGTCCAAGCAGGCGCGGAAGCGTCCAAGCAGGCGCGGTAGCGTCCAAGCAAGCGCGGAAGCGTCCAAGAAGGCGCGGAAGCATGCAAGAAGACGCAGAAGAGTCCAAGCAGGCGCGGAAGCGTCCAAGCAGGCGGGGAAGCATGCAAGAAGACGCAGAAGAGTCCAAGCAGGCGCGGAAGCGTCCAAGCAGTCGCGGAAGCGTCCAAGCAGTCGCGGAAGCGTCCAAGCAGGCGCGGAAGCGTCCAAGCAGGCGCGGAAGCGTCCAAGCAGTCGCGGAAGCGTCCAAGCAGGCGCGGAAGCGTCCACGCAGGCGCGGAAACGTCCAAGTAGGCGCGGCAGCATGCAAGAAGGCGCAGAAGAGTCCAAGCAGGCGCGGAAGCGTCCAAGCAGTCGCGGAAACGTCCAAGCAGGCGCGGTAGCGTCCAACCAGGCGCGGAAGCGTCCAAGCAGTCGCGGAAGCGTCCAAGCAGGCGCGGTAGCGTGCAAGCAGGCGCGGAAACGTCCAAGCAGTCGCGGAAGCGTCCAAGCAGGCGCGGAAGAGTCCAAGAAGTCGCGGAAGCGTCCAAGCAGTCGCGGTAGTGTCCAAGCAGTCGCGGAAGAGTCCAAGCAGGCGCGGAAGCGTCCAAGCAGGCGCGGAAACGTCCAAGTAGGCGCGGAAGCATGCAAGAAGGCGCAGAAGAGTCCAAGCAGGCGCGGAAGCGTCCAAGCAGTCGCGGAAACGTCCAAGCAGGCGCGGTAGCGTCCAACCAGGCGCGGAAGCGTCCAAGCAGTCGCGGAAGCGTCCAAGCAGGCGCGGTAGCGTGCAAGCAGGCGCGGAAACGTCCAAGCATGCGCGGAAGCATGCAAGAAGACGCAGAAGCGTCCAAGCAGTCGCGGAAACGTCCAAGCAGGCGCGGAAGCGTCCAAGCAGTCGCGGAAGCGTCCAAGCAGGCGCGGTAGCGTCCAAGCAGGTGCGGTAACGTCCAAGCAGGCGCGGAAGCATGCAAGAAGACGCAGAAGCGTCCAAGCAGTCGCGGAAACGTCCAAGCAGGCGCGGAAGCGTCCAAGCAGTCGCAGGAGCGTCCAAGCAGGCGCGGTAGCGTCCAACCAGGCGCGGAAGCGTCCAAGCAGTCGCGGAAGCGTCCAAGCAGGCGCGGAAGCATGCAAGCAGGCGCGGAAGCGTCCAAGCAGTCGCGGAAGCGTCCAAGCAGGCGCGGAAGAGTCCAAGAAGTCGCGGAAGCGTCCAAGCAGGCGCGGTAGCGTCCAAGCAGTCGCGGAAGAGTCCAAGCAGGCGCGGAAGCGTCCAAGCAGGCGCGGAAGCGTCCAAGCAGGCGCGGAAGCATCCATATAGGCGCGAAAGCGTCAAAGCAGGCGCGGAAGCGTCCAAGCAGGCGCGGAAACGTCCAAGTAGGCGCGGAAGCATGCAAGAAGGAGCAGAAGAGTCCAAGCAGGCGCGGAAGCGTCCAAGCAGGCGCGGAAGCATCCATATAGGCGCGGAAGCGTCCAAGCAGGCGCGGAAACGTCCATGTAGGGACGGAAACATGCAAGAAGGCGCAGAAGAGTTCAAACAGGCGCGGAAGCGTCCAAGCAGGCGCGGTAGCGTCCAAGCAGGCGCGGTAGCGTCCAAGCAGGCGCGGAAGCGTCCAAGCAAGCGCAGAAGCATGCAAGCAGGCGCGAAAGCGTCCAGGCAGGCGCGGAAACGTCCAACCAGGCGCGGAAGCATCCAAGAAGGCGCAGAAGAGTCCAAGCAGGCGCGGAAGCGTCCAAGCAGGCGCGGAAACGTCCATGTAGGGGCTGAAGCATGCAAGAAGGCGCGGTAGCGTCCAACCAGGCGCGGATGCGTCCAAGCAGTCGCGGAAGCGTCCAAGCAGGCGCGGTAGCGTCCAAGCAGGCGCGGAAACGTCCAAGCAGGCGCGGAAGCATGCAAGAAGACGCAGAAGAGTCCAAGCAGGCGCAGAAGAGTCCAAGCAGGCGCGGAAGCGTCCAAGCAGTCGCGGAAGCGTCCAAGCAGGCGCGGAAGCGTCCAAGCAGTCGCGGAAGCGTCCAAGCAGGCGTGGAAGAGTCCAAGCAGGCGTGGCAGCGTCCACGCAGGCGCGGAAACGTCCAAGCAGGCGCGGAAGCATGCAAGAAGACGCAGAAGAGTCCAAGCAGGCGCGGAAGCGTCCAACCAGTCGCGGAAGCGTCCAAGCAGGCGCGGTAGCGTCCAAGCAGTCGCGGAAGCGTCCAAGCAGGCGCGGTAGCGTCCAAGCAGGCGCGGAAGCGTGCAAGCAGACGCGGAAGCGTCCAAGCAGGCGCGGAAGCATGCAAGAAAACGCAGAAAAAGTCCAAGCAGGCGCGGAAGCGTCCAAGCAGTCGCGGAAGCGTCCAAGCAGGCGCGGAAACGTCCAAGCAGGCGTGGAAGCGTCCAAGCAGACGCGGAAGCGTCCAAGCAGGCGCGGTAGCGTCCAACCAGGCGCGGAAGCGTCCAAGCAGTCGCGGAAGCGTCCAAGCAGGCGCGGAAGCGTCCAAGCAGTCGCGGAAGCGTCCAAGCAGGCGGGGAAGCATGCAAGCAGGCGCGGAAACATCCAAGTAGGCGCGGCAGCATGCAAGAAGGCGCAGGAGAGTCCAAGCAGTCGCGGAAGCGTCCAAGCAGTCGCGGAAGCCTCCAAGCAGGCGCGGTAGCGTCCAAGCAGGCGCGGTAGCGTCCAAGCAGGCGTGGGAGCGTCCAAGCAGGCGCGGAAGCGTCCCAGCAGGCGCGGAAGCATGCAAGAAGGCGCAGAAGAGTCCAAGCAGGCGCGGAAGCGTCCTAGCAGTCGCGGAAGAGTCCAAGCAGTCGCGGAAGCGTCCAAGCAATCGCGGAAGCGTCCAAGCAGGCGCGGAAGCGTCCAAGCAGGCGCGGAAGCGTCCAAGCAGGCGTGGGAGCGTCCAAGCAGGCGCAGAAGAGTCCAAGCAGGCGCGGAAGCGTCCAAGCAGTCGCGGAAGGGTCCAAGCAGGCGCGGTAGCGTCCAAGCAGGCGCGGAAACGTCCAAGCAGGCCCGGAAGCGTCCAAGCAGGCGCGGAAGCGTCCAAGCAGTCGCGGAAGCGTCCAAGCAGTCGCGGAAGCGTCCAAGCAGGCGCGGAAGCGTCCAAGCAGGCGCGGAAGCGTCCAAGCAGGCGTGGGAGCGTCCAAGCAGGCGCGGTAGCGTCCAAGCAGGCGCGGAAGCATGCAAGAAGACGCAGAAGAGTCCAAGCAGGCGCGGAAGCGTCCAAGCAGTCGCGGAAGCGTCCAAGCAGTCGCGGAAGCGTCCAAGCAGGCGCGGTAGCGTCCAAGCAGGTGCGGAAACGTCCAAGCAGGCGCGGAAGCATGCAAGAAGACGCAGAAGCATCCAAGCAGTCGCGGAAACGTCCAAGCAGGCGCGGTAGCGTCCAACGAGGCGCGGAAGCGTCCAAGCAGTCGCGGAAGCGTCCAAGCAGGCGTGGTAGCGTCCAAGCAGGCGTGGGAGCGTCCAAGCAGGCGCGGAAGCGTCCCAGCAGGCGCGGAAGCATGCAAGAAGGCGCAGAAGAGTCCAAGCAGGCGCGGAAACGTCCATGTAGGGGCTGAAGCATGCAAGAAGGCGCGGTAGCGTCCAACCAGGCGCGGATGCGTCCAAGCAGTCGCGGAAGCGTCCAAGCAGGCGCGGTAGCGTCCAAGCAGGCGCGGAAACGTCCAAGCAGGCGCGGAAGCATGCAAGAAGACGCAGAAGAGTCCAAGCAGGCGCAGAAGAGTCCAAGCAGGCGCGGAAGCGTCCAAGCAGTCGCGGAAGCGTCCAAGCAGGCGCGGAAGCGTCCAAGCAGTCGCGGAAGCGTCCAAGCAGGCGTGGAAGAGTCCAAGCAGGCGTGGCAGCGTCCAAGCAGGCACGGAAACGTCCAAGCAGGCGCGGAAGCATGCAAGAAGACGCAGAAGAGTCCAAGCAGGCGCGGAAGCGTCCAACCAGTCGCGGAAGCGTCCAAGCAGGCGCGGTAGCGTCCAAGCAGTCGCGGAAGCGTCCAAGCAGGCGCGGTAGCGTCCAAGCAGGCGCGGAAGCGTGCAAGCAGACGCGGAAGCGTCCAAGCAGGCGCGGAAGCATGCAAGAAGACGCAGAAAAAGTCCAAGCAGGCGCGGAAGCGTCCAAGCAGTCGCGGAAGCGTCCAAGCAGGCGCGGAAACGTCCAAGCAGGCGTGGAAGCGTCCAAGCAGACGCGGAAGCGTCCAAGCAGGCGCGGTAGCGTCCAACCAGGCGCGGAAGCGTCCAAGCAGTCGCGGAAGCGTCCAAGCAGGCGCGGAAGCGTCCAAGCAGTCGCGGAAGCGTCCAAGCAGGCGGGGAAGCATGCAAGCAGGCGCGGAAACATCCAAGTAGGCGCGGCAGCATGCAAGAAGGCGCAGGAGAGTCCAAGCAGTCGCGGAAGCGTCCAAGCAGGCGCGGTAACGTCCAAGTAGGCGCGGAAGCATGCAAGAAGGCGCGGAAGCGTCCAAGCAGGCGCGGTAGCGTCCAAGCAGGCGCGGAAACGTCCAACCAGGCGCGGAAGCATGCAAGAAGGCGCAGAAGAGTCCAAGCAGGTGCGGAAGCGTCCAAGCAGGCGCGGAAGCGTCGAAGCAGGCGCGGAAGCGTCCAAGCAGTCGCGGAAGCGTCCAAGCAGGCGCGGTAGCGTCCAAGCAGGCGCGGTAGCGTCCAACCAGGCGCGGAAGCGTCCAAGCAGTCGCAGAAGCGTCCAAGCAGGCGCGGTAGCGTCCAAGCAGGCGCGGAAACGTCCAAGCAGGCGCGGAAGCGTCCAAGCAGGCGCGGTAGCGTCCAAGCAGGCGCGGAAACGTCCAAGCAGGCGCGGAAACGTCCAACCAGGCGCGGAAGCATGCAAGAAGGCGCAGAAGAGTCCAAGCAGGTGCGGAAGCGTCCAAGCAGGCGCGGAAGCGTCCAAGCAGGCGCGGAAGCGTCCAAGCAGTCGCGGAAGCGTCCAAGCAGGCGCGGTAGCGTCCAAGCAGGCGCGGAAACGTCCAAGCAGGCCCGGAAGCGTCCAAGCAGGCGCGGAAGCGTCCAAGCAGTCGCGGAAGCGTCCAAGCAGGCGCGGAAGCGTCCAAGCAGTCGCGGAAGCGTCCAAACAGGCGGGGAAGCATGCAAGCAGGCGTGGGAGCGTCCAAGCAGGCGCGGTAGCGTCCAAGCAGGCGCGGAAGCATGCAAGAAGACGCAGAAGAGTCCAAGCAGGCGCGGAAGCGTCCAAGCAGTCGCGGAAGCGTCCAAGCAGTCGCGGAAGCGTCCAAGCAGGCGCGGAAGCATGCAAGAAGGCGCGGAAACGTCCAAGCAGGCGCGGAAGCGTCCAAGCAGGCGCGGAAGCGTCCAAGCATTCGCGGAAGCGTCCAAGCAGGCGCGGTAGCGTCCAAGCAAGCGTGGGAGAGTCCAAGCAGGCGCGGAAGCGTCCAAGCAGGCGCGGAAGCGTCCAAGCAGTCGCGGAAGCGTCGAAGCAGGCGCGGTAACGTCCAAGTAGGCGCGGAAGCATGCAAGAAGGCGCGGAAGCGTCCAAGCAGGCGCGGTAGCGTCCAAGCAGGCGCAGAAGAGTCCAAGCAGGCGCGGAAGCGTCCTAGCAGTCGCGGAAGAGTCCAAGCAGGCGCGGAAGCGTCCAAGCAGTCGCGGAAGCGTCCAAGCAGGCGCGGAAGCGTCCAAGCAGTCGCGGAAGCGTCCAAGCAGGCGCGGTAACGTCCAAGTAGGCGCGGAAGCATGCAAGAAGGCGCGGAAGCGTCCAAGCAGGCGCGGTAGCGTCCAAGCAGGCGCGGAAACGTCCAACCAGGCGCGGAAGCATGCAAGAAGGCGCAGAAAAGTCCAAGCAGGTGCGGAAGCGTCCAAGCAGGCGCGGAAGCGTCCAAGCAGGCGCGGAAACGTCCAAGCAGGCGCGGAAACGTCCAACCAGGCGCGGAAGCATGCAAGAAGGCGCAGAAGAGTCCAAGCAGGTGCGGAAGCGTCCAAGCAGGCGCGGAAGCGTCCAAGCAGGCGCGGAAGCGTCCAAGCAGTCGCGGAAGCGTCCAAGCAGGCGCGGTAGCGTCCAAGCAGGCGCGGAAACGTCCAAGCAGGCCCGGAAGCGTCCAAGCAGGCGCGGAAGCGTCCAAGCAGTCGCGGAAGCGTCCAAGCAGGCGCGGAAGCGTCCAAGCAGTCGCGGAAGCGTCCAAACAGGCGGGGAAGCATGCAAGCAGGCGTGGGAGCGTCCAAGCAGGCGCGGTAGCGTCCAAGCAGGCGCGGAAGCATGCAAGAAGACGCAGAAGAGTCCAAGCAGGCGCGGAAGCGTCCAAGCAGTCGCGGAAGCGTCCAAGCAGTCGCGGAAGCGTCCAAGCAGGCGCGGTAGCGTCCAAGCAGGTGCGGAAACGTCCAAGCAGGCGCGGAAGCATGCAAGAAGACGCAGAAGCGTCCAAGCAGTCGCGGAAACGTCCAAGCAGGCGCGGAAACGTCCAAGCAGGCGCGGAAGCGTCCAAGCAGGCGCGGAAGCGTCCAAGCATTCGCGGAAGCGTCCAAGCAGGCGCGGTAGCGTCCAAGCAAGCGTGGGAGAGTCCAAGCAGGCGCGGAAGCGTCCAAGCAGGCGCGGAAGCGTCCAAGCAGTCGCGGAAGCGTCGAAGCAGGCGCGGTAACGTCCAAGTAGGCGCGGAAGCATGCAAGAAGGCGCGGAAGCGTCCAAGCAGGCGCGGTAGCGTCCAAGCAGGCGCAGAAGCGTCCAAGCAGGCGCGGTAACGTCCAAGTAGGCGCGGAAGCATGCAAGAAGGCGCGGAAGCGTCCAAGCAGGCGCGGAAGCGTCCAAGCAGTCGCGGAAGCGTCCAAGCAGGCGCGGTAACGTCCAAGTAGGCGCGGAAGCATGCAAGAAGGCGCGGAAGCGTCCAAGCAGGCGCGGTAGCGTCCAAGCAGGCGCGGAAACGTCCAACCAGGCGCGGAAGCATGCAAGAAGGCGCAGAAAAGTCCAAGCAGGTGCGGAAGCGTCCAAGCAGGCGCGGAAGCGTCCAAGCAGGCGCGGAAACGTCCAAGCAGGCGCGGAAGCGTCCAAGCAGGCGCGGAAGCGTCCAAGCAGTCGCGGAAGCGTCCAAGCAGGCGCGGTAGCGTCCAAGCAGGCGTGAGAGCGTCCAAGCAGGCGCGGAAGCGTCCAAGCAGGCGCGGAAGCATGCAAGAAGGCGCAGAAGAGTCCAAGCAGGCGCGGAAGCGTCCTAGCAGTCGCGGAAGAGTCCAAGCAGGCGCGGAAGCGTCCAAGCAGTCGCGGAAGCGTCCAAGCAGGCGCGGAAGCGTCCAAGCAGTCGCGGAAGCGTCCAAGCAGCCGCGGAAGCGTCCAAGCAGGCGCGGTAGCGTCCAAGCAGGCGCGGAAGCGTCCAAGCAGGCTCGGAAGCGTCCAAGCAGCCGCGGAAGCGTCCAAGCAGGCGCGGTAGCGTCCAAGCAGGCGCGGAAACGTCCAAGCAGGCGCGGAAGAGTCCAAGCAGGCGCGGTAACGTCCAAGTAGGCGCGGAAGCATGCAAGAAGGCGCGGAAGCGTCCAAGCAGGCGCGGTAGCGTCCAAGCAGGCGCGGAAACGTCCAACCAGGCGCGGAAGCATGCAAGAAGGCGCAGAAGAGTCCAAGCAGTTGCGGAAGCGTCCAAGCAGGCGCGGAAGCGTCCAAGCAGGCGCGGAAGCGTCCAAGCAGTCGCGGAAGCGTCCAAGCAGGCGCGGTAACGTCCAAGTAGGCGCGGAAGCATGCAAGAAGGCGCGGAAGCGTCCAAGCAGGCGCGGTAGCGTCCAAGCAGGCGCGGAAACGTCCAACCAGGCGCGGAAGCATGCAAGAAGGCGCAGAAGAGTCCAAGCAGGTGCGGAAGCGTCCAAGCAGGCGCGGAAGCGTCCAAGCAGGCGCGGAAGCGTCCAAGCAGTCGCGGAAGCGTCCAAGCAGGCGCGGTAGCGTCCAAGCAGGCGTGGGAGCGTCCAAGCCGGCGCGGAAGCGTCCAAGCAGGCGCTGAAGCATGCAAGAAGGCGCAGAAGAGTCCAAGCAGGCGCGGAAGCGTCCTAGCAGTCGCGGAAGAGTCCAAGCAGGCGCGGAAGCGTCCAAGCAGTCGCGGAAGCGTCCAAGCAGGCGCGGAAGCGTCCAAGCAGTCGCGGAAGCGTCCAAGCAGGCGCGGAAGCGTCCAAGCAGTCGCGGAAGCGTCCAAGCAGGCGCGGTAGCGTCCAAGCAGGCGCGGAGACGTCCAAGCAGGCGCGGAAGCATGCAAGAAGGCGCGGAAGCGTCCAAGCAGGCGCGGTAGCGTCCAAGCAGGCGCGGAAACGTCCAACCAGGCGCGGAAGCATGCAAGAAGGCGCAGAAGAGTCCAAGCAGGTGCGGAAGCGTCCAAGCAGGCGCGGAAGCGTCCAAGCAGGCGCGGAAGAGTCCAAGCAGGCGCGGTAGCGTCCAACCAGGCGCGGATGCGTCCAAGCAGTCGCGGAAGCGTCCAAGCAGGCGCGGTAGCGTCCAAGCAGGCGCGGAAACGTCCAAGCAGGCGCGGAAGCATGCAAGAAGACGCAGAAGAGTCCAAGCAGGCGCGGAAGCGTCCAAGCAGGCGCGGTAGCGTCCAAGCAGGTGCGGAAACGTCCAAGCAGGCGCGGAAGCATGCAAGAAGACGCAGAAGCGTCCAAGCAGTCGCGGAAACGTCCAAGCAGGCGCGGTAGCGTCCAAGCAGGCGCGGAAGCGTCCAAGCAGGCGCGGAAGCGTCCTAGCAGGCGCGGTAGAGTCCAAGCAGGCACGGAAACGTCCAAGTAGGCGCGGCAGCATGCAAGAAGGCGCAGAAGATTCCTATCAGGCGCGGAAGCGTCCAAGCAGGCGGGGAAGCATGCAAGCAGGCGCGGAAACGTCCACGCAGGCGCGGAAACGTCCAAGTAGGCGCGGCAGCATGCAAGAAGGCGCAGAAGAGTCCAAGCAGGCGCAGAAGCGTCCAAGCAGGCGCGGTAGCGTCCAAGCAAGCGCGGAAGCGTCCAAGCAGGCGCGGAAACGTCCAAGCAGGCGTGGAAGCGTCCAAGCAGACGCGGAAGCGTCCAAGCAGGCGCGGCAGCGTCCAACCAGGCGCGGAAGCGTCCAAGCAGTAGCGGAAGCGTCCAAGCAGGCGCGGAAGCGTCCAAGCAGTCGCGGAAGCGTCCCAGCAGGCGGGGAAGCATGCAAGCAGGCGCGGAAACATCCAAGTAGGCGCGGCAGCATGCAAGAAGGCGCAGGAGAGTCCAAGCAGTCGCGGAAGCGTCCAAGCAGTCGCGGAAGCCTCCAAGCTGTCGCGGAAGCGTCCAAGCAGGCGCGGAAGCGTCCAACCAGTCGCGGAAGCGTCCAAGCAGGCGCGGTAGCGTCCAAGCAGTCGCGGAAGCGTCCAAGCAGGCGCGGTAGCGTCCAAGCAGGCGCGGAAGCGTGCAAGCAGACGCGGAAGCGTCCAAGCAGGCGCGGAAGCATGCAAGAAGACGCAGAAGAGTCCAAGCAGGCGCGGAAGCGTCCAAGCAGTCGCGGAAGCGTCCAAGCAGGCGCGGTAGCGTCCAAGCAGGCGCGGAAACGTCCAAGCAGGCGCGGAAGCGTCCAAGCAGGCGCGGAAGCGTCCAAGCAGTCGCGGAAGCGTCCAAGCAGGCGCGGTAGCGTCCAAGCAGGCGTGGGAGCGTCCAAGCAGGCGCGGCAGCGTCCAAGCAGGCGCGGAAGCGTCCGAGCAGTCGCGGAAGCGTCGAAGCAGGCGCGGTAACGTCCAAGTAGGCGCGGAAGCATGCAAGAAGGCGCGGAAGCGTCCAAGCAGGCGCGGTAGCGTCCAAGCAGGCGCAGAAGAGTCCAAGCAGGCGCGGAAGCGTCCTAGCAGTCGCGGAAGAGTCCAAGCAGGCGCGGAAGCGTCCAAGCAGTCGCGGAAGCGTCCAAGCAGGCGCGGAAGCGTCCAAGCAGTCGCGGAAGCGTCCAAGCAGGCGCGGTAACGTCCAAGTAGGCGCGGAAGCATGCAAGAAGGCGCGGAAGCGTCCAAGCAGGCGCGGTAGCGTCCAAGCAGGCGCGGAAACGTCCAACCAGGCGCGGAAGCATGCAAGAAGGCGCAGAAAAGTCCAAGCAGGTGCGGAAGCGTCCAAGCAGGCGCGGAAGCGTCCAAGCAGGCGCGGAAGCGTCCAAGCAGTCGCGGAAGCGTCCAAGCAGGCGCGGTAGCGTCCAAGCAGGCGCGGAAACGTCCAAGCAGGCCCGGAAGCGTCCAAGCAGGCGCGGAAGCGTTCAAGCAGTCGCGGAAGCGTCCAATCAGTCGCGGAAGCGTCCAAGCAGGCGCGGAAGCGTCCAAGCAGGCGCGGAAGCGTCCAAGCAGTCGTGGGAGCGTCCAAGCAGGCGCGGTAGCGTCCAAGCAGGCGCGGAAGCATGCAAGAAGACGCAGAAGAGTCCAAGCAGGCGCGGAAGCGTCCAAGCAGTCGCGGAAGCGTCCAAGCAGTCGCGGAAGCGTCCAAGCAGGCGCGGTTGCGTCCAAGCAGGTGCGGAAACGTCCAAGCAGGCGCGGAAGCATGCAAGAAGACGCAGAAGCGTCCAAGCAGTCGCGGAAACGTCCAAGCAGGCGCGGTAGCGTCCAACCAGGCGCGGAAGAGTCCAAGCAGTCGCGGAAGCGTCCAAGCAGGCGCGGTAGCGTCCAAGCAGGCGCGGAAACGTCCAAGCAGGCGCGGAAGCGTCCAAGCAGGCGCGGAAGCGTCCAAGCAGTCGCGGAAGCGTCCAAGCAGGCGCGGTAGCGTCCAAGCAGGCGTGAGAGCGTCCAAGCAGGCGCGGAAGCGTCCAAGCAGGCGCGGAAGCATGCAAGAAGGCGCAGAAGAGTCCAAGCAGGCGCGGAAGCGTCCTAGCAGTCGCGGAAGAGTCCAAGCAGGCGCGGAAGCGTCCAAGCAGTCGCGGAAGCGTCCAAGCAGGCGCGGAAGCGTCCAAGCAGTCGCGGAAGCGTCCAAGCAGGCGCGGTAGCGTCCAAGCAGGCGCGGAAACGTCCAAGCAGGCGCGGAAGAGTCCAAGCAGGCGCGGTAACGTCCAAGTAGGCGCGGAAGCATGCAAGAAGGCGCGGAAGCGTCCAAGCAGGCGCGGTAGCGTCCAAGCAGGCGCGGAAACGTCCAACCAGGCGCGGAAGCATGCAAGAAGGCGCAGAAGAGTCCAAGCAGGTGCGGAAGCGTCCAAGCAGGCGCGGAAGCGTCCAAGCAGGCGCGGAAGCGTCCAAGCAGTCGCGGAAGCGTCCAAGCAGGCGCGGTAACGTCCAAGTAGGCGCGGAAGCATGCAAGAAGGCGCGGAAGCGTCCAAGCAGGCGCGATAGCGTCCAAGCAGGCGCGGAAACGTCCAACCAGGCGCGGAAGCATGCAAGAAGGCGCAGAAGAGTCCAAGCAGGTGCGGAAGCGTCCAAGCAGGCGCGGAAGCGTCCAAGCAGGCGCGGAAGCGTCCAAGCAGTCGCGGAAGCGTCCAAGCAGGCGCGGTAGCGTCCAAGCAGGCGCGGTAGCGTCCAAGCAGGCGCGGAAACGTCCAACCAGGCGCGGAAGCATGCAAGAAGGCGCAGAAGAGTCCAAGCAGGTGCGGAAGCGTCCAAGCAGGCGCGGAAGCGTCCAAGCAGGCGCGGAAGAGTCCAAGCAGGCGCGGTAGCGTCCAACCAGGCGCGGATGCGTCCAAGCAGTCGCGGAAGCGTCCAAGCAGGCGCGGTAGCGTCCAAGCAGGCGCGGAAACGTCCAAGCAGGCGCGGAAGCATGCAAGAAGACGCAGAAGAGTCCAAGCAGGCGCGGAAGCGTCCAAGCAGGCGCGGTAGTGTCCAAGCAGGTGCGGAAACGTCCAAGCAGGCGCGGAAGCATGCAAGAAGACGCAGAAGCGTCCAAGCAGTCGCGGAAACGTCCAAGCAGGCGCGGTAGCGTCCAAGCAGGCGCGGAAGCGTCCAAGCAGGCGCGGAAGCGTCCTAGCAGGCGCGGTAGAGTCCAAGCAGGCACGGAAACGTCCAAGTAGGCGCGGCAGCATGCAAGAAGGCGCAGAAGATTCCTATCAGGCGCGGAAGCGTCCAAGCAGGCGGGGAAGCATGCAAGCAGGCGCGGAAACGTCCACGCAGGCGCGGAAACGTCCAAGTAGGCGCGGCAGCATGCAAGAAGGCGCAGAAGAGTCCAAGCAGGCGCAGAAGCGTCCAAGCAGGCGCGGTAGCGTCCAAGCAAGCGCGGAAGCGTCCAAGCAGGCGCGGAAACGTCCAAGCAGGCGTGGAAGCGTCCAAGCAGACGCGGAAGCGTCCAAGCAGGCGCGGTAGCGTCCAACCAGGCGCGGAAGCGTCCAAGCAGTAGCGGAAGCGTCCAAGCAGGCGCGGAAGCGTCCAAGCAGTCGCGGAAGCGTCCCAGCAGGCGGGGAAGCATGCAAGCAGGCGCGGAAACATCCAAGTAGGCGCGGCAGCATGCAAGAAGGCGCAGGAGAGTCCAAGCAGTCGCGGAAGCGTCCAAGCAGTCGCGGAAGCCTCCAAGCAGTCGCGGAAGCGTCCAAGCAGGCGCGGAAGCGTCCAACCAGTCGCGGAAGCGTCCAAGCAGGCGCGGTAGCGTCCAAGCAGTCGCGGAAGCGTCCAAGCAGGCGCGGTAGCGTCCAAGCAGGCGCGGAAGCGTGCAAGCAGACGCGGAAGCGTCCAAGCAGGCGCGGAAGCATGCAAGAAGACGCAGAAGAGTCCAAGCAGGCGCGGAAGCGTCCAAGCAGTCGCGGAAGCGTCCAAGCAGGCGCGGAAACGTCCAAGCAGGCGTGGAAGCGTCCAAGCAGACGCGGAAGCGTCCAAGCAGGCGCGGTAGCGTCCAACCAGGCGCGGAAGCGTCCAAGCAGTCGCGGCAGCGTCCAAGCAGGCGCGGAAGCGTCCAAGCAGTCGCGGAAGCGTCCAAGCAGGCGGGGAAGCATGCAAGCAGGCGCGGAAACATCCAAGTAGGCGCGGCAGCATGCAAGAAGGCGCAGGAGAGTCCAAGCAGTCGCGGAAGCGTCCAAGCAGTCGCGGAAGCCTCCAAGCAGGCGCGGTAGCGTCCAAGCAGGCGCGGTAGCGTCCAAGCAGGCGTGGGAGCGTCCAAGCAGGCGCGGAAGCGTCCCAGCAGGCGCGGAAGCATGCAAGAAGGCGCAGAAGAGTCCAAGCAGGCGCGGAAGCGTCCTAGCAGTCGCGGAAGAGTCCAAGCAGTCGCGGAAGCGTCCAAGCAATCGCGGAAGCGTCCAAGCAGGCGCGGATGCGTCCAAGCAGGTGCGGAAACGTCCAAGCAGGCGCGGAAGCATGCAAGAAGACGCAGAAGCGTCCAAGCAGTCGCGGAAACGTCCAAGCAGGCGCGGTAGCGTCCAACCAGGCGCGGAAGCGTCCAAGCAGTCGCGGAAACGTCCAAGCAGGCGCGGAAGCGTCCAAGCAGGCGCGGAAGCGTCCAAGCAGTCGCGGAAGCGTCCAAGCAGGCGCGGTAGCGTCCAAGCAGGCGTGGGAGCGTCCAAGCAGGCGCGGAAGCGTCCAAGCAGGCGCGGAAGCATGCAAGAAGGCGCAGAAGAGTCCAAGCAGGCGCGGAAGCGTCCTAGCAGTCGCGGAAGAGTCCAAGCAGGCGCGGAAGCGTCCAAGCAGTCGCGGAAGCGTCCAAGCAGGCGCGGAAGCGTCCAAGCAGTCGCGGAAGCGTCCAAGCAGGCGCGGTAACGTCCAAGTAGGCGCGGAAGCATGCAAGAAGGCGCGGAAGCGTCCAAGCAGGCGCGGTAGCGTCCAAGCAGGCGCGGAAACGTCCAACCAGGCGCGGAAGCATGCAAGAAGGCGCAGAAAAGTCCAAGCAGGTGCGGAAGCGTCCAAGCAGGCGCGGAAGCGTCCAAGCAGGCGCGGAAGCGTCCAAGCAGTCGCGGAAGCGTCCAAGCAGGCGCGGTAGCGTCCAAGCAGGCGCGGAAACGTCCAAGCAGGCCCGGAAGCGTCCAAGCAGTCGCGGAAGCGTCCAAGCAGTCGCCGAAGCGTCCAATCAGTCGCGGAAGCGTCCAAGCAGGCGCGGAAGCGTCCAAGCAGGCGCGGAAGCGTCCAAGCAGTCGTGGGAGCGTCCAAGCAGGCGCGGTAGCGTCCAAGCAGGCGCGGAAGCATGCAAGAAGACGCAGAACAGTCCAAGCAGGCGCGGAAGCGTCCAAGCAGGCGCGGTTGCGTCCAAGCAGGTGCGGAAACGTCCAAGCAGGCGCGGAAGCATGCAAGAAGACGCAGAAGCGTCCAAGCAGTCGCGGAAACGTCCAAGCAGGCGCGGTAGCGTCCAACCAGGCGCGGAAGCGTCCAAGCAGTCGCGGAAGCGTCCAAGCAGGCGCGGTAGCGTCCAAGCAGGCGCGGAAACGTCCAAGCAGGCGCGGTAGCGTCCAAGCAGGTGCGGAAACGTCCAAGCAGGCGCGGAAGCATGCAAGAAGACGCAGAAGCGTCCAAGCAGTCGCGGAAACGTCCAAGCAGGCGCGGTAGCGTCCAAGCAGGCGCGGAAGCGTCCAAGCAGGCGCGGAAGCGTCCTAGCAGGCGCGGTAGAGTCCAAGCAGGCACGGAAACGTCCAAGTAGGCGCGGCAGCATGCAAGAAGGCGCAGAAGATTCCTATCAGGCGCGGAAGCGTCCAAGCAGGCGGGGAAGCATGCAAGCAGGCGCGGAAACGTCCACGCAGGCGCGGAAACGTCCAAGTAGGCGCGGCAGCATGCAAGAAGGCGCAGAAGAGTCCAAGCAGGCGCAGAAGCGTCCAAGCAGGCGCGGTAGCGTCCAAGCAAGCGCGGAAGCGTCCAAGCAGGCGCGGAAACGTCCAAGCAGGCGTGGAAGCGTCCAAGCAGACGCGGAAGCGTCCAAGCAGGCGCGGTAGCGCCCAACCAGGCGTGGAAGCGTCCAAGCAGACGCGGAAGCGTCCAAGCAGGCGCGGTAGCGTCCAACCAGGCGCGGAAGCGTCCAAGCAGTCGCGACAGCGTCCAAGCAGGCGCGGAAGCGTCCAAGCAGTCGCGGAAGCGTCCAAGCAGGCGGGGAAGCATGCAAGCAGGCGCGGAAACATCCAAGTAGGTGCGGCAGCATGCAAGAAGGCGCAGGAGAGTCCAAGCAGTCGCGGAAGCGTCCAAGCAGTCGCGGAAGCCTCCAAGCAGGCGCGGTAGCGTCCAAGCAGGCGCGGAAACGTCCAACCAGGCGCGGAAGCGTCCAAGCAGGCGCGGAAGCGTCCAAGCAGGCGCGGAAGCGTCCAAGCAGTCGTGGGAGCGTCCAAGCAGGCGCGGTAGCGTCCAAGCAGGCGCGGAAGCATGCAAGAAGACGCAGAACAGTCCAAGCAGGCGCGGAAGCGTCCAAGCAGTCGCGGAAGCGTCCAAGCAGTCGCGGAAGCGTCCAAGCAGGCGCCGTTGCGTCCAAGCAGGTGCGGAAACGTCCAAGCAGGCGTGGAAGCATGCAAGAAGACGCAGAAGCGTCCAAGCAGTCGCGGAAACGTCCAAGCAGGCGCGGTAGCGTCCAACCAGGCGCGGAAGCGTCCAAGCAGTCGCGGAAGCGTCCAAGCAGGCGCGGTAGCGTCCAAGCAGGCGCGGAAACGTCCAAGCAGGCGCGGTAGCGTCCAAGCAGGTGCGGAAACGTCCAAGCAGGCGCGGAAGCATGCAAGAAGACGCAGAAGCGTCCAAGCAGTCGCGGAAACGTCCAAGCAGGCGCGGTAGCGTCCAAGCAGGCGCGGAAGCGTCCAAGCAGGCGCGGAAGCGTCCTAGCAGGCGCGGTAGAGTCCAAGCAGGCACGGAAACGTCCAAGTAGGCGCGGCAGCATGCAAGAAGGCGCAGAAGATTCCTATCAGGCGCGGAAGCGTCCAAGCAGGCGGGGAAGCATGCAAGCAGGCGCGGAAACGTCCACGCAGGCGCGGAAACGTCCAAGTAGGCGCGGCAGCATGCAAGAAGGCGCAGAAGAGTCCAAGCAGGCGCAGAAGCGTCCAAGCAGGCGCGGTAGCGTCCAAGCAAGCGCGGAAGCGTCCAAGCAGGCGCGGAAACGTCCAAGCAGGCGTGGAAGCGTCCAAGCAGACGCGGAAGCGTCCAAGCAGGCGCGGTAGCGCCCAACCAGGCGTGGAAGCGTCCAAGCAGACGCGGAAGCGTCCAAGCAGGCGCGGTAGCGTCCAACCAGGCGCGGAAGCGTCCAAGCAGTCGCGGCAGCGTCCAAGCAGGCGCGGAAGCGTCCAAGCAGTCGCGGAAGCGTCCAAGCAGGCGGGGAAGCATGCAAGCAGGCGCGGAAACATCCAAGTAGGTGCGGCAGCATGCAAGAAGGCGCAGGAGAGTCCAAGCAGTCGCGGAAGCGTCCAAGCAGTCGCGGAAGCCTCCAAGCAGGCGCGGTAGCGTCCAAGCAGGCGCGGTAGCGTCCAAGCAGGCGTGGGAGCGTTCAAGCAGGCGCGGAAGCGTCCCAGCAGGCGCGGAAGCATGCAAGAAGGCGCAGAAGAGTCCAAGCAGGCGCGGAAGCGTCCTAGCAGTCGCGGAAGAGTCCAAGCAGTCGCGGAAGCGTCCAAGCAGGCGCGGTAGCGTCCAAGCAGGCGCGGAAACGTCCAAGCAGGCGCGGAAGCATGCAAGAAGACGCAGAAGAGTCCAAGCAGGCGCGGAAGCGTCCAAGCAGGCGCGGTAGCGTCCAAGCAGGTGCGGAAACGTCCAAGCAGGCGCGGAAGCATGCAAGAAGACGCAGAAGCGTCCAAGCAGTCGCGGAAACGTCCAAGCAGGCGCGGTAGCGTCCAAGCAGGCGCGGAAGCGTCCAAGCAGGCGCGGAAGCGTCCTAGCAGGCGCGGTAGAGTCCAAGCAGGCACGGAAACGTCCAAGTAGGCGCGGCAGCATGCAAGAAGGCGCAGAAGATTCCTATCAGGCGCGGAAGCGTCCAAGCAGGCGGGGAAGCATGCAAGCAGGCGCGGAAACGTCCACGCAGGCGCGGAAACGTCCAAGTAGGCGCGGCAGCATGCAAGAAGGCGCAGAAGAGTCCAAGCAGGCGCAGAAGCGTCCAAGCAGGCGCGGTAGCGTCCAAGCAAGCGCGGAAGCGTCCAAGCAGGCGCGGAAACGTCCAAGCAGGCGTGGAAGCGTCCAAGCAGACGCGGAAGCGTCCAAGCAGGCGCGGTAGCGCCCAACCAGGCGCGGAAGCGTCCAAGCAGTAGCGGAAGCGTCCAAGCAGGCGCGGAAGCGTCCAAGCAGTCGCGGAAGCGTCCCAGCAGGCGGGGAAGCATGCAAGCAGGCGCGGAAACATCCAAGTAGGCGCGGCAGCATGCAAGAAGGCGCAGGAGAGTCCAAGCAGTCGCGGAAGCGTCCAAGCAGTCGCGGAAGCCTCCAAGCAGTCGCGGAAGCGTCCAAGCAGGCGCGGAAGCGTCCAACCAGTCGCGGAAGCGTCCAAGCAGGCGCGGTAGCGTCCAAGCAGTCGCGGAAGCGTCCAAGCAGGCGCGGTAGCGTCCAAGCAGGCGCGGAAGCGTGCAAGCAGACGCGGAAGCGTCCAAGCAGGCGCGGAAGCATGCAAGAAGACGCAGAAGAGTCCAAGCAGGCGCGGAAGCGTCCAAGCAGTTGCGGAAGCGTCCAAGCAGGCGCGGAAACGTCCAAGCAGGCGTGGAAGCGTCCAAGCAGACGCGGAAGCGTCCAAGCAGGCGCGGTAGCGTCCAACCAGGCGCGGAAGCGTCCAAGCAGTCGCGGCAGCGTCCAAGCAGGCGCGGAAGCGTCCAAGCAGTCGCGGAAGCGTCCAAGCAGGCGGGGAAGCATGCAAGCAGGCGCGGAAACATCCAAGTAGGCGCGGCAGCATGCAAGAAGGCGCAGGAGAGTCCAAGCAGTCGCGGAAGCGTCCAAGCAGTCGCGGAAGCCTCCAAGCAGGCGCGGTAGCGTCCAAGCAGGCGCGGTAGCGTCCAAGCAGGCGTGGGAGCGTCCAAGCAGGCGCGGAAGCGTCCCAGCAGGCGCGGAAGCATGCAAGAAGGCGCAGAAGAGTCCAAGCAGGCGCGGAAGCGTCCTAGCAGTCGCGGAAGAGTCCAAGCAGTCGCGGAAGCGTCCAAGCAATCGCGGAAGCGTCCAAGCAGGCGCGGATGCGTCCAAGCAGGTGCGGAAACGTCCAAGCAGGCGCGGAAGCATGCAAGAAGACGCAGAAGCGTCCAAGCAGTCGCGGAAACGTCCAAGCAGGCGCGGTAGCGTCCAACCAGGCGCGGAAGCGTCCAAGCAGTCGCGGAAGCGTCCAAGCAGGCGCGGTAGCGTCCAAGCAGGCGCGGAAACGTCCAAGCAGGCGCGGAAGCGTCCAAGCAGGCGCGGAAGCGTCCAAGCAGTCGCGGAAGCGTCCAAGCAGGCGCGGTAGCGTCCAAGCAGGCGTGGGAGCGTCCAAGCAGGCGCGGAAGCGTCCAAGCAGGCGCGGAAGCATGCAAGAAGGCGCAGAAGAGTCCAAGCAGGCGCGGAAGCGTCCTAGCAGTCGCGGAAGAGTCCAAGCAGGCGCGGAAGCGTCCAAGCAGTCGCGGAAGCGTCCAAGCAGGCGCGGAAGCGTCCAAGCAGTCGCGGAAGCGTCCAAGCAGGCGCGGTAACGTCCAAGTAGGCGCGGAAGCATGCAAGAAGGCGCGGAAGCGTCCAAGCAGGCGCGGTAGCGTCCAAGCAGGCGCGGAAACGTCCAACCAGGCGCGGAAGCATGCAAGAAGGCGCAGAAGAGTCCAAGCAGGTGCGGAAGCGTCCAAGCAGGCGCGGAAGCGTCCAAGCAGGCGCGGAAGCGTCCAAGCAGTCGCGGAAGCGTCCAAGCAGGCGCGGTAACGTCCAAGCAGGCGCGGAAACGTCCAAGCAGGCCCGGAAGCGTCCAAGCAGGCGCGGAAGCGTCCAAGCAGTCGCGGAAGCGTCCAATCAGTCGCGGAAGCGTCCAAGCAGGCGCGGAAGCGTCCAAGCAGGCGCGGAAGCGTCCAAGCAGTCGTGGGAGCGTCCAAGCAGGCGCGGTAGCGTCCAAGCAGGCGCGGAAGCATGCAAGAAGACGCAGAAGAGTCCAAGCAGGCGCGGAAGCGTCCAACCAGGCGCGGAAGCGTCCAAGCAGTCGCGGAAGCGTCCAAGCAGGCGCGGTAGCGTCCAAGCAGGCGCGGTAGCGTCCAAGCAGGCGCGGAAACGTCCAAGCAGGCGCGGAAGCATGCAAGAAGGCGCAGAAGAGTCCAAGCAGGCGCGGAAGCGTCCAAGCAGGCGCGGAAACGTCCAAGTAGGCGCGGAAGCATGCAAGAAGGCGCAGAAGAGCCCAAGCAGGCGCGGAAGCGTCCAAGCAGACGCAGAAGCGTCCAAGCAGGCGCGGCAGCGTCCAAGCAGGCGCGGAAACGTCCAAGCAGGCGCGGAAGCATGCAAGAAGGCGCAGAAGAGTCCAAGCAGGCGCGGAAGCGTCCAAGCAGGAGGGGTAGCATGCAAGCAGGCGCTGAAGCGTCCAAGCAGGCGCGGAAACGTCCAAGTAGGCGCGGAAGCATGCAAGAAGGCGCAGAAGAGTCCAAGCAGGCGCGGAAGCGTCCAAGCAGTCGCAGGAGCGTCCAAGCAGGCGCGGTAGCGTCCAACCAGGCGCGGAAGCATCCAAGCAGTCGCGGAAGCGTCCAAGCAGGCGCGGAAGCATGCAAGCAGGCGCGGAAGCGTCCAAGCAGTCGCGGAAGCGTCCAAGCAGGCGCGGAAGAGTCCAAGAAGTCGCGGAAGCGTCCAAGCAGGCGCGGTAGCGTCCAAGCAGTCGCGGAAGAGTCCAAGCAGGCGCGGAAGCGTCCAAGCAGGCGCGGTAGCGTCCAAGCAGGCGCGGAAGCGTCCAAGAAGTCGCGGAAGCGTCCAAGCAGGCGCGGTAGCGTCCAAGCAGGCGCGGCAACGTCCAAGCAGGCGCGGAAGCGTCCAAGCAGGCGCGGAAGCGTCCAAGCAGTCGCAGAACCGTCCAAGCAGTCGCGGTAGCGTCCAACCAGGCGCGGAAGAGTCCAAGAAGTCGCGGAAGCGTCCAAACAGGCGCGGCAGCGTCCAGGCAGGGGCGGAAACGTCCAAGCAGGCGCGGAAGCATGCAAGAAGACGCAGAAGAGTCCAAGCAGGCGCGGAAGCGTCCAAGCAGGAGGGGAAGCATGCAAGCAGGCGCGGAAGCGTCCAAGCAGGCGCGGAAACGTCCAAGTAGGCGCGGAAGCATGCAAGAAGGCGCAGAAGAGTCCAAGCAGGCGCGGAAGCGTCCAAGCAGTCGCAGAAGCGTCCAAGCAGGCGCGGTAGCGTCCAACCAGGCGCGGAAGCGTCCAAGCAGTCACGGAAGCGTCCAAGCAGTCGCGGTAGAGTCCAAGCAGGCGGGGAAGCATGCAAGCAGGCGCGGTAGCGTCCAAGTAGGCACGGAAGCGTCCAAGCAGGCGCGGAAGCGTCCAAGCAGGCGCGGAAGCGTCCAAGTAGGCGCGGTAGCTTCCATATAGGCGCGGAAGCGTCCAAGCAGGCGCGGAACCGTGCAAGCAGGCGCGGAAGCATCCATATAGGCGCGAAAGCGTCAAAGCAGGCGCGGAAGCGTCCAAGCAGGCGCGGAAGCGTCCAAGCAGGCGCGGTAGCGTCCAACCAGGCGCGGAAGCGTCCAAGCAGTCGCGGAAGCGTCCAAGCAGTCGCGGTAGAGTCCAAGCAGGCGGGGAAGCATGCAAGCAGGCGCGGTAGCGTCCAAGCAGGCACGGAAGCGTCCAAGCAGGCGCGGAAGCGTCCAAGTAGGCGCGGAAGCATGCAAGAAGGCGCAGAAGAGTCCAAGCAGGCGCGGAAGCGTCCAAGCAGTCGCAGGAGCGTCCAAGCAGGCGCGGTAGCGTCCAACCAGGCGCGGAAGCGTCCAAGCAGTCGCGGAAGCGTCCAAGCAGGCGCGGTAACGTCCAAGTAGGCGCGGAAGCATGCAAGAAGGCGCGGAAGCGTCCAAGCAGGCGCGGTAGCGTCCAAGCAGGCGCGGAAACGTCCAACCAGGCGCGGAAGCATGCAAGAAGGCGCAGAAGAGTCCAAGCAGGTGCGGAAGCGTCCAAGCAGGCGCGGAAGCGTCCAAGCAGGCGCGGAAGCGTCCAAGCAGTCGCGGAAGCGTCCAAGCAGGCGCGGTAACGTCCAAGCAGGCGCGGAAACGTCCAAGCAGGCCCGGAAGCGTCCAAGCAGGCGCGGAAGCGTCCAAGCAGTCGCGGAAGCGTCCAATCAGTCGCGGAAGCGTCCAAGCAGGCGCGGAAGCGTCCAAGCAGGCGCGGAAGCGTCCAAGCAGTCGTGGGAGCGTCCAAGCAGGCGCGGTAGCGTCCAAGCAGGCGCGGAAGCATGCAAGAAGACGCAGAAGAGTCCAAGCAGGCGCGGAAGCGTCCAACCAGGCGCGGAAGCGTCCAAGCAGTCGCGGAAGCGTCCAAGCAGGC
The DNA here is from genome assembly GCA_963989415.1 of Cerceris ruficornis. Taxonomy (NCBI): domain Eukaryota; kingdom Metazoa; phylum Arthropoda; class Insecta; order Hymenoptera; family Crabronidae; genus Cerceris; species Cerceris ruficornis. The sequence continues at coordinate 64,503,099 of OZ022517.1, read as the reverse complement.
GCGGTAGCGTCCAAGCAGGCGCGGTAGCGTCCAAGCAGGCGCGGAAACGTCCAAGCAGGCGCGGAAGCATGCAAGAAGGCGCAGAAGAGTCCAAGCAGGCGCGGAAGCGTCCAAGCAGTCGCGGAAGCGTCCAAGCAGGCGCGGTAGCGTCCAAGCAGGCGCGGCAGAGTCCAAGCAGGCGCGGAAGCGTCCAAGCAGGCGCGGAAACGTCCAAGTAGGCGCGGAAGCATGCAAGAAGGCGCAGAAGCGTCCAAGCAGGCGGGGAAGCATGCAAGCAGGCGCGGAAACATCCAAGTAGGCGCGGCAGCATGCAAGAAGGCGCAGGAGAGTCCAAGCAGTCGCGGAAGCGTCCAAGCAGTCGCGGAAGCCTCCAAGCAGGCGCGGTAGCGTCCAAGCAGGCGCGGTAGCGTCCAAGCAGGCGTGGGAGCGTCCAAGCAGGCGCGGAAGCGTCCAAGCAGGCGCGGAAGCATGCAAGAAGGCGCAGAAGAGTCCAAGCAGGCGCGGAAGCGTCCTAGCAGTCGCGGAAGAGTCCAAGCAGGCGCGGAAGCGTCCAAGCAGTCGCGGAAGCGTCCAAGCAGGCGCGGAAGCGTCCAAGCAGTCGCGGAAGCGTCCAAGCAGGCGCGGTAGCGTCCAAGCAGGCGCGGAAACGTCCAAGCAGGCGCGGATGAGTCCAAGCAGGCGCGGTAACGTCCAAGTAGGCGCGGAAGCATGCAAGAAGGCGCGGATGCGTCCAAGCTGGCGCGGTAGCGTCCAAGCAGGCGCGGAAACGTCCAACCAGGCGCGGAAGCATGCAAGAAGGCGCAGAAGAGTCCAAGCAGGTGCGGAAGCGTCCAAGCAGGCGCGGAAGCGTCCAAGCAGGCGCGGAAGCGTCCAAGCAGTCGCGGAAGCGTCCAAGCAGGCGCGGTAGCGTCCAAGCAGGCGTGGGAGCGTCCAAGCAGGCGCGGAAGCGTCCAAGCAGGCGCGGAAGCATGCAAGAAGGCGCAGAAGAGTCCAAGCAGGCGCGGAAGCGTCCTAGCTGTCGCGGAAGAGTCCAAGCAGGCGCGGAAGCGTCCAAGCAGTCGCGGAAGCGTCCAAGCAGGCGCGGAAGCGTCCAAGCAGTCGCGGAAGCGTCCAAGCAGGCGCGGTAGCGTCCAAGCAGGCGCGGCAACGTCCAAGCAGGCGCGGAAGCGTCCAAGCAGGCGCGGAAGCGTCCAAGCAGTCGCGGAAGCGTCCAAGCAGGCGCGGTAGCGTCCAAGCAGGCGCGGAAACGTCCAAGCAGGCGCGGAAGAGTCCAAGCAGGCGCGGTAACGTCCAAGTAGGCGCGGAAGCATGCAAAAAGGCGCGGAAGCGTCCAAGCAGGCGCGGTAGCGTCCAAGCAGGCGCGGAAACGTCCAACCAGGCGCGGAAGCATGCAAGAAGGCGCAGAAGAGTCCAAGCAGGTGCGGAAGCGTCCAAGCAGGCGCGGAAGCGTCCAAGCAGGCGCGGAAGAGTCCAAGCAGGCGCGGTAGCGTCCAACCAGGCGCGGATGCGTCCAAGCAGTCGCGGAAGCGTCCAAGCAGGCGCGGTAGCGTCCAAGCAGGCGCGGAAACGTCCAAGCAGGCGCGGAAGCATGCAAGAAGACGCAGAAGAGTCCAAGCAGGCGCGGAAGCGTCCAAGCAGGCGCGGAAGCGTCCAAGTAGGGACAGAAGCATGCAAGAAGGCGCAGAAGAGTCCAAACAGGCGCGGAAGCGTCCAAGCAGGCGCGGAAGCATCCATATAGGCGCGGAAGCGTCCAAGCAGGCGCGGAAACGTCCATGTAGGGACGGAAGCATGCAAGAAGGCGCAGAAGAGTCCAAACAGGCGCGGAAGCGTCCAAGCAGGCGCGGAAGCGTCCAAGCAGGCGTGGGAGCGTCCAAGCAGGCGCGGAAGCGTCCAAGCAGGCGCGGAAGCATGCAAGAAGACGCAGAAGAGTCCAAGTAGGCTCGGCAGCATGCAAGAAGGCGCAGAAGATTCCTATCAGGCGCGGAAGCGTCCAAGCAGGCGGGGAAGCATGCAAGCAGGCGCGGAAGCGTCCACGCAGGCGAGGAAACGTCCAAGTAGGCGCGGCAGCATGCAAGAAGGCGCAGAAGAGTCCAAGCAGGCGCGGAAGCGTCCAAGCAGGCGCGGTAGCGTCCAAGCAAGCGCGGAAGCGTCCAAGAAGGCGCGGAAGCATGCAAGAAGGAGCAGAAGAGTCCAAGCAGGCGCGGAAGCGTCCAAGCAGGCGCGGTAGCTTCCATATAGGCGCGGAAGCGTCCAAGCAGGCGCGGAAGCATCCATATAGGCGCGAAAGCGTCAAAGCAGGCGCGGAAGCGTCCAAGCAGGCGCGGAAGTGTCCAAGCAGGCGCGGAAGCGTCCAAGTAGGCGCGGAAGCATCCATATAGGCGCGAAAGCGTCAAAGCAGGCGCGGAAGCGTCCAAGCAGGCGCGGAAACGTCCAAGTAGGCGCGGAAGCATGCAAGAAGGAGCAGAAGAGTCCAAGCAGGCGCGGAAGCGTCCAAGCAGGCGCGGAAGCGTCCAAGCAGGCGCGGAAGCGTCCAAGCAGGCGCGGAAGCGTCCAAGTAGGCGCGGAAGCATCCATATAGGCGCGAAAGCGTCAAAGCCGGCGCGGAAACGTCCAAGCAGGCGCGGTAGCGTCCAAGCAGGCGCGGAAGCGTCCAAGCAGGCGCGGTAGCGTCCAAGCAGGCGCGGAAACGTCCAAGTAGGCGCGGAAGCATGCAAGAAGGAGCAGAAGAGTCCAAGCAGGCGCGGAAGCGTCCAAGCAGGCGCGGAAGCGTCCAAGCAGTCGCGGAAGCGTCCAAGCAGGCGCGGAAGCATCCATATAGGCGCGGAAGCGTCCAAGCAGGCGCGGAAACGTCCATGTAGGGACGGAAGCATGCAAGAAGGCGCAGAAGAGTCCAAACAGGCGCGGAAGCGTCCAAGCAGGCGCGGAAGCGTCCAAGCAGGCGTGGGAGCGTCCAAGCAGGCGCGGAAGCGTCCAAGCAGGCGCGGAAGCATGCAAGAAGACGCAGAAGAGTCCAAGTAGGCGCGGCAGCATGCAAGAAGGCGCAGAAGATTCCTATCAGGCGCGGAAGCGTCCAAGCAGGCGGGGAAGCATGCAAGCAGGCGCGGAAGCGTCCACGCAGGCGAGGAAACGTCCAAGTAGGCGCGGCAGCATGCAAGAAGGCGCGGAAGCGTCCAAGCAGGCGCGGAAGCGTCCAAGCAGGCGTGGAAGAGTCCAAGCAGGCGCGGAAACGTCCAAGCAGGCGCGGAAGCATGCAAGAAGGCACAGAAGAGTCCAAGCAGGCGCGGAAGCGTCCAAGCAGACGCGGAAACGTCCAAGCAGGCGCGGAAACGTCCAAGCAGGCGCGGAAGCATGCAAGAAGGCGCAGAAGAGTCCAAGCAGGCGCGGAAGCGTCCAAGCAGGCGCGGAAGCGTCCAAGCAGGCGTGAAAGCGTCCAAGCTGGCGCGGTAGCGTCCAAGCAGGAGCGGAAACGTCCAAGCAGGCGCGGAAGCATGCAAGAAGGCGCAGAAGAGTCCAAGCAGCCGCGGAAGCGTCCAAACAGTCGCAGAAGCGTCCAAGCAGGCGCGGTAGCGTCCAAGCAGGCGCGGAAGCGTCCAAGCAGGCGCGGAAGCGTCCAAGCAGGCGCGGAAGCGTCCAACCAGGCGCGGAAGCGTGCAAGCAGGCGCGGAAACGTCCAAGCAGGCGCGGAAGCATGCAAGAAAGCGCAGAAGAGTCCAAGCAGGCGCGGAAGCGTCCAAGCAGGCGCGGAAGCGTCCAAGCAGTCGCGGAAGCGTCCAAGCAGGCGCGGAAACGTCCAAGCAGGCGTGGAAGCGTCCAAGCAGACGCGGAAGCGTCCAAGCAGGCGCGGTAGCGTCCAACCAGGCGCGGAAGCGTCCAAGCAGTCGCGGAAGCGTCCAAGCAGGCGCGGAAGCGTCCAAGCAGTCGCGGAAGCGTCCAAGCAGGCGGGGAAGCATGCAAGCAGGCGCGGAAACATCCAAGTAGGCGCGGCAGCATGCAAGAAGGCGCAGGAGAGTCCAAGCAGTCGCGGAAGCGTCCAAGCAGTCGCGGAAGCCTCCAAGCAGGCGCGGTAGCGTCCAAGCAGGCGCGGTAGCGTCCAAGCAGGCGTGGGAGCGTCCAAGCAGGCGCGGAAGCGTCCAAGCAGGCGCGGAAGCATGCAAGAAGGCGCAGAAGAGTCCAAGCAGCCGTGGAAGCCTCCAAGCAGGCGCGGTAGCGTCCAACCAGGCGCGGAAGCGTCCAAGCAGTCGCGGAAGCGTCCAAGCAGCCGCGGAAGCGTCCAAGCAGGCGCGGTAGCGTCCAAGCAGTCGCGGAAGCATGCAAGAAGGCGCAGAAGAGTTCAAGCAGGCGTGGAAGCGTCCAAGCAGGCGCTCAAGCGTCCAAGCAGTCGCGGAAGCGGCCAAACAGGCGCGGAAGCGTCCATGCAGCCGCGGAAGCGTCCAAGCAGGTGCGGAAGCGTGGAAGCAGGCGTGGAAGCGTCCAAGCAGTCGCGGACGCGCCCAAGCAGGCGCGGTAGCGTCCAAGCAGGAGCGGAAACGTCCAAGCAGGCGCGGAAGCGTCCAAGCAGACGCGGAAGCGTCCAAACAGGCGCGGAAGCGTGCAAGCAGGCGCGGAAGCGTCCAAGCAGGTGCGGAAACGTCCAAGCAGGCGCGGAAGCGTCCAGGCAGATGCGGAAGCGTCCAAGCAGGCGCGGAAGCGTCCAAGCAGTCGCGGAAGCGTCCAAGCAGGCGCGGTAGCGTCCAAGCAGTCGTGGGAGCGTCCAAGCAGGCGCGGAAGCGTCCAAGCAGGCGCGGAAGCATGCAAGAAGGCGCAGAAGAGTCCAAGCAGGCGCGGAAGCGTCCTAGCAGTCGCGGAAGAGTCCAAGCAGGCGGGGAAGCGTCCAAGCAGTCGCGGAAGCGTCCAAGCAGGCGCGGAAGCGTCCAAGCAGTCGCGGAAGCGTCCAAGCAGGCGGGGAAGCATGCAAGCAGGCGCGGAAGCGTCCAAGCAGGCGCGGAAACATCCAAGTAGGCGCGGCAGCATGCAAGAAGGAGCAGGAGAGTCCAAGCAGCCGCGGAAGCGTCCAAGCAGTCGCGGAAGCCTCCAAGCAGGCGCGGTAGCGTCCAACCAGGCGCGGAAGCGTCCAAGCAGTCGCGGAAGCGTCCAAGCAGGCGCGGTAGAGTCCAAGCAGTCGCGGAAGCGTCCAAGCAGGCGCGGTAGCGTCCAAGCAGGCGCGGAAACGTCCAACCAGGCGCGGATGCATGCAAGAAGGCGCAGAAGAGTCCAAGCAGGTGCGGAAGCGTCCAAGCAGGCGCGGAAGCGTCCAAGCAGGCGCGGAAGCATCCATATAGGCGCGAAAGCGTCAATGCAGGCGCGGAAGCGTCCAAGCAGGCGCGGAAACGTCCAAGTAGGCGCGGAAGCATGCAAGAAGGAGCAGAAGAGTCCAAGCAGGCGCGGAAGCGTCCAAGCAGGCGCGGAAGCATCCATATAGGCGCGGAAGCGTCCAAGCAGGCGCGGAAGCATCCATATAGGCGCGGAAGCGTCCAAGCAGGCGCGGAAACGTCCATGTAGGGACGGAAGCATGCAAGAAGGCGCAGAAGAGTTCAAACAGGCGCGGAAGCGTCCAAGCAGGCGCGGAAGCGTCCAAGCAGGCGTGGGAGCGTCCAAGCAGGCGCGGAAGCGTCCAAGCAGGCGCGGAAGCATGCAAGAAGACGCAGAAGAGTCCAAGCAGGCGCGGAAGCGTCCAAGCAGTCGCGGAAGCGTCCAAGCAGTCGCGGAAGCGTCCAAGCAGGCGCGGTAGCGTCCAAGCAGTCGCGGAAGCGTCCAAGCAGGCGCGGTAGCGTCCAAGCAGGCGCGGAAGCGTGCAAGCAGTCGCGGAAGCGTCCAAGCAGGCGCGGAAGCATGCAAGAAGACGCAGAAGAGTCCAAGCAGGCGCGGAAGCGTCCAAGCAGTCGCGGAAGCGTCCAAGCAGGCGCGGAAACGTCCAAGCAGGCGTGGGAGCGTCCAAGCAGGCGCGGAAGCATGCAAGAAGACGCAGAAGAGTCCAAGCAGGCGCGGAAGCGTCCAAGCAGTCGCGGAAGCGTCCAAGCAGTCGCGGAAGCGTCCAAGCAGGCGCGGTAGCGTCCAAGCAGTCGCGGAAGCGTCCAAGCAGGCGCGGTAGCGTCCAACCAGGCGCGGAAGCGTCCAAGCAGTCGCGGAAGCGTCCAAGCAGGCGCGGAAGCGTCCAAGCAGTCGCGGAAGCGTCCAAGCAGGCGGGGAAGCATGCAAGCAGGCGCGGAAACATCCAAGTAGGCGCGGCAGCGTCCAAGCAGTCGCGGAAGCGTCCAAGCAGGCGCGGTAGCGTCCAAGCAGGCGCGGAAGCGTGCAAGCAGTCGCGGAAGCGTCCAAGCAGGCGCGGAAGCATGCAAGAAGACGCAGAAGAGTCCAAGCAGGCGCGGAAGCGTCCAAGCAGTCGCGGAAGCGTCCAAGCAGGCGCGGAAACGTCCAAGCAGGCGTGGAAGCGTCCAAGCAGACGCGGAAGCGTCCAAGCAGGCGCGGTAGCGTCCAACCAGGCGCGGAAGCGTCCAAGCAGTCGCGGAAGCGTCCAAGCAGGCGCGGAAGCGTCCAAGCAGTCGCGGAAGCGTCCAAGCAGGCGGGGAAGCATGCAAGCAGGCGCGGAAACATCCAAGTAGGCGCGGCAGCATGCAAGAAGGCGCAGGAGAGTCCAAGCAGTCGCGGAAGCGTCCAAGCAGTCGCGGAAGCCTCCAAGCAGGCGCGGTAGCGTCCAAGCAGGCGCGGTAGCGTCCAAGCAGGCGTGGGAGCGTCCAAGCAGGCGCGGAAGCGTCCAAGCAGGCGCGGAAGCATGCAAGAAGGCGCAGAAGAGTCCAAGCAGCCGTGGAAGCCTCCAAGCAGGCGCGGTAGCGTCCAACCAGGCGCGGAAGCGTCCAAGCAGTCGCGGAAGCGTCCAAGCAGGCGGGGAAGCATGCAAGCAGGCGCGGAAACATCCAAGTAGGCGCGGCAGCATGCAAGAAGGCGCAGGAGAGTCCAAGCAGTCGCGGAAGCGTCCAAGCAGTCGCGGAAGCCTCCAAGCAGGCGCGGTAGCGTCCAAGCAGGCGCGGTAGCGTCCAAGCAGTCGCGGAAGCGTCCAAGCAGGCGCGGAAGCGTCCAAGCAGGCGTGGGAGCGTCCAAGCAGGCGCGGAAGCGTCCAAGCAGGCGCGGAAGCATGCAAGAAGACGCAGAAGAGTCCAAGCAGGCGCGGAAGCGTCCAAGCAGTCGCGGAAGCGTCCAAGCAGGCGCGGAAGCATGCAAGAAGACGCAGAAGAGTCCAAGCAGGCGCGGAAGCGTCCAAGCAGTCGCGGAAGCGTCCAAGCAGTCGCGGAAGCGTCCAAGCAGGCGCGGTAGCGTCCAAGCAGGTGCGGAAACGTCCAAGCAGGCGCGGAAGAATGCAAGAAGACGCAGAAGCGTCCAAGCAGTCGCGGAAACGTCCAAGCAGGCGCGGTAGCGTCCAACCAGTCGCGGAAGCGTCCAAGCAGTCGCGGAAGCGTCCAAGCAGGCGCGGTAGCGTCCAAGCAGGCGCGGAAACGTCCAAGCAGGCGCGGAAGCGTCCAAGCAGGCGCGGAAACGTCCAAGCAGGCGCGGAAGCGTCCAAGCCGTCGCGGAAGCGTCCAAGCAGTCGCGGAAGCGTCCAAGCAGGCGCGGAAGCGTCCAAGCAGTCGCGGAAGCGTCCAAGCAGGCGCGGTAGCGTCCAAGCAGGCGCGGAAACGTCCAAGCAGGCGCGGATGAGTCCAAGCAGGCGCGGTAACGTCCAAGTAGGCGCGGAAGCATGCAAGAAGGCGCGGAAGCGTCCAAGCTGGCGCGGTAGCGTCCAAGCAGGCGCGGAAACGTCCAACCAGGCGCGGAAGCATGCAAGAAGGCGCAGAAGAGTCCAAGCAGGTGCGGAAGCGTCCAAGCAGGCGCGGAAGCGTCCAAGCAGGCGCGGAAGCGTCCAAGCAGTCTCGGAAGCGTCCAAGCAGGCGCGGTAGCGTCCAAGCAGGCGTGGGAGCGTCCAAGCAGGCGCGGAAGCGTCCAAGCAGGCGCGGAAGCATGCAAGAAGGCGCAGAAGAGTCCAAGCAGGCGCGGAAGCGTCCTAGCAGTCGCGGAAGAGTCCAAGCAGGCGCGGAAGCGTCCAAGCAGTCGCGGAAGCGTCCAAGCAGGCGCGGAAGCGTCCAAGCAGTCGCGGAAGCGTCCAAGCAGGCGCGGTAGCGTCCAAGCAGGCGCGGCAACGTCCAAGCAGGCGCGGAAGCGTCCAAGCAGTCGCGGAAGCGTCCAAGCAGGCGCGGTAGCGTCCAAGCAGGTGCGGAAACGTCCAAGCAGGCGCGGAAGCATGCAAGAAGGCGCAGAAGAGTCCAAGCAGGCGCGGAAGCGTCCAAGCGGGCGCGGAAACGTCCATGTAGGGGCGGAAGCATGCAAGAAGGCGCAGAAGAGTCCAAACAGGCGCGGAAGCGTCCAAGCAGTCGCGGAAGCGTCCAAGCAGTCGCGGAAGCGTCCAAGCAGGCGCGGAAACGTCCAAGCAGGCGCGGAAGCATGCAAGAAGACGCAGAAGAGTCCAAGCAGGCGCGGAAGCGTCCAAACAGTCGCGGAAGCGTCCAAGCAGGCGTGGAAGCGTCCAAGCAGGCGCGGTAGCGTCCAAGCAGGCGCGGAAACGTCCAAGCAGGCGCGGAAGCATGCAAGAAGACGCAGAAGAGTCCAAGCAGGCGCGGAAGCGTCCAAGCAGTCGCGGAAGCGTCCAAGCAGGCGTGGAAGAGTCCAAGCAGGCGTGGCAGCGTCCAAGCAGGCGCGGAAACGTCCAAGCAGGCGCGGAAGCATGCAAGAAGACGCAGAAGAGTCCAAGCAGGCGCGGAAGCGTCCAACCAGTCGCGGAAGCGTCCAAGCAGTCGCGGTAGCGTCCAAGCAGTCGCGGAAGCGTCCAAGCAGGCGCGGTAGCGTCCAAGCAGGCGCGGAAGCGTGCAAGCAGTCGCGGAAGCGTCCAAGCAGGCGCGGAAGCATGCAAGAAGACGCAGAAGAGTCCAAGCAGGCGCGGAAGCGTCCAAGCAGTCGCGGAAGCGTCCAAGCAGGCGCGGAAACGTCCAAGCAGGCGTGGAAGCGTCCAAGCAGACGCGGAAGCGTCCAAGCAGGCGCGGTAGCGTCCAACCAGGCGCGGAAGCGTCCAAGCAGTCGCGGACGCGTCCAAGCAGGCGCGGAAGCGTCCAAGCAGTCGCGGAAGCGTCCAAGCAGGCGGGGAAGCATGCAAGCAGGCGCGGAAACATCCAAGTAGGCGCGGCAGCATGCAAGAAGGCGCAGGAGAGTCCAAGCAGTCGCGGAAGCGTCCAAGCAGTCGCGGAAGCCTCCAAGCAGGCGCGGTAGCGTCCAAGCAGGCGCGGTAGCGTCCAAGCAGGCGTGGGAGCGTCCAAGCAGGCGCGGAAGCGTCCAAGCAGGCGCGGAAGCATGCAAGAAGGCGCAGAAGAGTCCAAGCAGGCGCGGAAGCGTCCAAGCAGTCGCGGAAGCGTCCAAGCAGGCGCGGAAGCGTCCAAGCAGTCGCGGAAGCGTCCAAGCAGGCGCGGTAGCGTCCAAGCAGGCGCGGAAACGTCCAAGCAGGCGCGGATGAGTCCAAGCAGGCGCGGTAACGTCCAAGTAGGCGCGGAAGCATGCAAGAAGGCGCGGATGCGTCCAAGCTGGCGCGGTAGCGTCCAAGCAGGCGCGGAAACGTCCAACCAGGCGCGGAAGCATGCAAGAAGGCGCAGAAGAGTCCAAGCAGGTGCGGAAGCGTCCAAGCAGGCGCGGAAGCGTCCAAGCAGGCGCGGAAGCGTCCAAGCAGTCGCGGAAGCGTCCAAGCAGGCGCGGTAGCGTCCAAGCAGGCGTGGGAGCGTCCAAGCAGGCGCGGAAGCGTCCAAGCAGGCGCGGAAGCATGCAAGAAGGCGCAGAAGAGTCCAAGCAGGCGCGGAAGCGTCCTAGCTGTCGCGGAAGAGTCCAAGCAGGCGCGGAAGCGTCCAAGCAGTCGCGGAAGCGTCCAAGCAGGCGCGGAAGCGTCCAAGCAGTCGCGGAAGCGTCCAAGCAGGCGCGGTAGCGTCCAAGCAGGCGCGGCAACGTCCAAGCTGGCGCGGAAGCGTCCAAGCAGGCGCGGAAGCGTCCAAGCAGTCGCGGAAGCGTCCAAGCAGGCGCGGTAGCGTCCAAGCAGGCGCGGAAACGTCCAAGCAGGCGCGGAAGAGTCCAAGCAGGCGCGGTAACGTCCAAGTAGGCGCGGAAGCATGCAAGAAGGCGCGGAAGCGTCCAAGCAGGCGCGGTAGCGTCCAAGCAGGCGCGGAAACGTCCAACCAGGCGCGGAAGCATGCAAGAAGGCGCAGAAGAGTCCAAGCAGGTGCGGAAGCGTCCAAGCAGGCGCGGAAGCGTCCAAGCAGGCGCGGAAGAGTCCAAGCAGGCGCGGTAGCGTCCAACCAGGCGCGGATGCGTCCAAGCAGTCGCGGAAGCGTCCAAGCAGGCGCGGTAGCGTCCAAGCAGGCGCGGAAACGTCCAAGCAGGCGCGGAAGCATGCAAGAAGACGCAGAAGAGTCCAAGCAGGCGCGGAAGCGTCCAAGCAGTCGCGGAAGCGTCCAAGCAGTCGCGGAAGCGTCCAAGCAGGCGCGGTAGCGTCCAAGCAGGTGCGGAAACGTCCAAGCAGGCGCGGAAGCATGCAAGAAGACGCAGAAGCGTCCAAGCAGTCGCGGAAACGTCCAAGCAGGCGCGGTAGCGTCCAAGCAGGCGCGGAAGCGTCCAAGCAGGCGCGGAAGCGTCCTAGCAGGCGCGGTAGAGTCCAAGCAGGCGCGGAAACGTCCAAGTAGGCGCGGCAGCATGCAAGAAGGCGCAGAAGATTCCTATCAGGCGCGGAAGCGTCCAAGCAGGCGGGGAAGCATGCAAGCAGGCGCGGAAGCGTCCACGCAGGCGAGGAAACGTCCAAGTAGGCGCGGCAGCATGCAAGAAGGCGCAGAAGAGTCCAAGCAGGCGCGGAAGCGTCCAAGCAGGCGCGGTAGCGTCCAAGCAAGCGCGGAAGCGTCCAAGAAGGCGCGGAAGCATGCAAGAAGGAGCAGAAGAGTCCAAGCAGGCGCGGAAGCGTCCAAGCAGGCGCGGTAGCTTCCATATAGGCGCGGAAGCGTCCAAGCAGGCGCGGAACCGTGCAAGCAGGCGCGGAAGCATCCATATAGGCGCAAAAGCGTCAAAGCAGGCGCGGAAGCGTCCAAGCAGGCGCGGAAGCGTCCAAGCAGGCACGGAAGCATCCATATAGGCGCGGAAGCGTCAAAGCAGGCGCGGAAGCGTCCAGCAGGCGCGGAAGCGTCCAAGTAGGGACGGAAGCATGCAAGAAGGCGCAGAAGAGTCCAAACAGGCGCGGAAGCGTCCAAGCAGGCGCGGAAGCATCCATATAGGCGCGGAAGCGTCCAAGCAGGCGCGGAAACGTCCATGTAGGGACGGAAGCATGCAAGAAGGCGCAGAAGAGTCCAAACAGGCGCGGAAGCGTCCAAGCAGGCGCGGAAGCGTCCAAGCAGGCGTGGGAGCGTCCAAGCAGGCGCGGAAGCGTCCAAGCAGGCGCGGAAGCATGCAAGAAGACGCAGAAGAGTCCAAGTAGGCGCGGCAGCATGCAAGAAGGCGCAGAAGATTCCTATCAGGCGCGGAAGCGTCCAAGCAGGCGGGGAAGCATGCAAGCAGGCGCGGAAGCGTCCAAGCAGGCGCGGTAGCGTCCAAGCAAGCGCGGAAGCGTCCAAGAAGGCGCGGAAGCATGCAAGAAGGAGCAGAAGGGTCCAAGCAGGCGCGGAAGCGTCCAAGCAGGCGCGGTAGCTTCCATATAGGCGCGGAAGCGTCCAAGCAGGCGCGGAAGCATCCATATAGGCGCGAAAGCGTCAAAGCAGGCGCGGAAGCGTCCAAGCAGGCGCGGAAGCGTCCAAGCAGGCGCGGAAGCGTCCAAGTAGGCGCGGAAGCATCCATATAGGCGCGAAAGCGTCAAAGCAGGCGCGGAAACGTCCAAGTAGGCGCGGAAGCATGCAAGAAGGAGCAGAAGAGTCCAAGCAGGCGCGGAAGCGTCCAAGCAGGCGCGGAAGCGTCCAAGCAGGCGCGGAAGCGTCCAAGCAGGCGCGGAAGCGTCCAAGTAGGCGCGGAAGCATCCATATAGGCGCGAAAGCGTCAAAGCAGGCGCGGAAACGTCCAAGCAGGCGCGGTAGCGTCCAAGCAGGCGCGGAAGCGTCCAAGCAGGCGCGGTAGCGTCCAAGCAGACGCGGAAACGTCCAAGTAGGCGCGGAAGCATGCAAGAAGGAGCAGAAGAGTCCAAGCAGGCGCGGAAGCGTCCAAGCAGGCGCGGAAGCGTCCAAGCAGTCGCGGAAGCGTCCAAGCAGGCGCGGAAGCATCCATATAGGCGCGGAAGCGTCCAAGCAGGCGCGGAAACGTCCATGTAGGGACGGAAGCATGCAAGAAGGCGCAGAAGAGTCCAAACAGGCGCGGAAGCGTCCAAGCAGGCGCGGAAGCGTCCAAGCAGGCGTGGGAGCGTCCAAGCAGGCGCGGAAGCGTCCAAGCAGGCGCGGAAGCGTGCAAGCAGGCGCGGAAGCGTCCAAGCAGGCGCGGAAACGTCCAAGCAGGCGCGGAAGCATGCAAGAAGGCGCAGAAGAGTCCAAGCAGGCGCGGAAGCGTCCAAGCAGGCGCGGAAGCGTCCAAGCAGGCGTGAAAGCGTCCAAGCTGGCGCGGTAGCGTCCAAGCAGGAGCGGAAACGTCCAAGCAGGCGCGGAAGCATGCAAGAAGGCGCAGAAGAGTCCAAGCAGCCGCGGAAGCGTCCAAACAGTCGCAGAAGCGTCCAAGCAGGCGCGGTAGCGTCCAAGCAGGCGCGGAAGCGTCCAAGCAGGCGCGGAAGCGTCCAAGCAGGCGCGGAAGCGTCCAACCAGGCGCGGAAGCGTGCAAGCAGGCGCGGAAACGTCCAAGCAGGCGCGGAAGCATGCAAGAAAGCGCAGAAGAGTCCAAGCAGGCGCGGAAGCGTCCAAGCAGGCGCGGAAGCGTCCAAGCAGTCGCGGAACCGTGCAAGCAGGCGCGGAAGCGTACAAGCATGCGCGGTGACGTCCAAGAAGGCGCAGAAGCATCCATATAGGCGCGGAAGTGTCCAAGCAGGCGCGGTAGAGTCCGAGCAGGCGCGGAAGCATGCAAGATGGCGCAGAAGAGTCCAAGCAGGCGCGGAAGCATCCATATAGGCGCGGTGGCGTCCAAGCAGGCGCGGAAGCATCCATATAGGCGCGGAAGCGTCCAAGCAGGCGCGGAAGCGTTCAAGCATGCGCGGAAGCGTCCAAGCAGGCGCGGTAGCGTCCAAGCAGGCGCGGAAGCGTCCTGTGACGTCTGTCACGCAACGAGTTCAACCGCGACCAAAATTATTTCCAAAATATTACTTTTGTATAAGGAACGCGATGCACCAAAAAGATTTTACCTCGTTAACATAATTCATACGCAAAACCAATCCTAAAGGAGAACCCATATATATAAGAGAGAGAGAATTTAAGAGAAAATGAAACAGAGAACACGCATGTAAATTCGGTTCGGGTCATCCGCACAGCTACAACTTATACTACTAATCAAACAATCAAATATTTTAATTCCAACAGATGACCCCAGCCGAAGTCCTAAAATAATCTTAGCGTTAAGAATAAGTAACTTCCAGAATATTCTATAATATATTCTTGAAGACACTCACGTGTAACAAACACGTGAGCCACGTGAGAGAGCATGGAACATTCTGGAAGACGGTCACGCGGACCATCCACGTGAGGCACGTGCGGGAGCGCCCGACGTACCTCGTTCCCACCTGCGTTATCGCTTGACAAAGTTGGTGGACCCAGTACAGAGCGTGAGAACTCGAGGCCACCAACGATTCCATCATAGTCAGCAATTCTTATCTCGAGTATTCCTAAGAAACCCAGTACAGAGCGTGAGAGCTCGAGGCCACCAACGATTCCATCATAGTCAGCAGTTCTTATCTCAAGCGATAAGGCACGTACTTAGCCGTATAAGAAGGGGCTCCCGAGCCTCAGCAGGCAGTCAAGCAGCAGCAGCCGACCAGCGTACATCGAGCTTAAACACGCGAAGTTACTAGTTAAACAGTGCAACGAAGCATACAGTGCCACATCTCCTACGACTATTATACCAACGAGTGAGTATTCAATCATTACGGCTGCACTCTGACTCCGCTGTATTACCGAGGTCGTACAGCGACACACCCATTATCACTCGTTACTCCTTTTATATTTGTGTACGTTCAAAACCCGTGACCGAGGTACGCGGATAATTTTGTATTCGTACACTATTGTAACTCATTTTATAAAACACGACGTTCAACATAACCGCTGTGCCCGAGGGCTTCGGCGACACACCCATTGTTATACAACGAATTGTATTAACAAATCCTTAAACCTTGTAACCACTTTAATCATTTTAATACATTTAGAATAGTTAAATCTGTTCTTTACTTATTCACCTGTCATTCCCTATTCCTCAAAACGCACGAAACCATTTAAACATACCAAGTGTTAATTTTAATACAAATCAATTATATTCTTATAGTATCACTGTGAGATTTATCGTAGCGCCCAGTGGCCGACACGATAAAGCCTGCGCTAAGTAGCTGCAGCTCACGCCGTGATAACTGTAACAATATTTACGCGAAAATTATCCGGTTGAAGTATCCCTCGAGTGGCTATACTGGCATTGCGGTATTGTCAAAGCGCCCAGTGGCTGTCTTGACAAAATTTGCGGTAATACTTGCTGCATCTCACGCTTTGCACCAGCCCAGAATATTTCCGCCGTTACGTTCTTGAAATAACTTAAGATTGATTAATTTGCAAATCCTTTTATTTTATCAGACAGTTTCTTTCGTACATTTGTGAATCTTAAAGTTTTCTATTTGTTATATTAACCTCAAATTCATCTTCGTGCGTTTCCCCTCTTCGTCGTACCTTTTCCCAAGCGATACCTAAAACGAATAACATTGTTAACATAGACATAAATAAATTCGCCTCCACTAACTAAGAATCACTAGCGATACTTACCTCATCCAATTCTGCGGAATAAGATCACCTGCGTCGATTCTCCTCCCTGTTCCCTGGCGACAGTCTGCGCACAGTGGGCAAGCCTAAAACAGGAAAATAAATACGTTACTCCCGATCGAGGACACGGGACGTGACATAAATTTGGTGGCAGCGGTGGGATAGAAGGAGAATAGTGATTTTACCCCCACCCCCGGTGGGATAGTAGGAAAAGAGTGATTTTATTCCCACCTCTTACTAAAAGCATAAATCAAGTTTTACATTCCCATCAACATGGCGGAACCGCGATTAAACCCAGAACAGGAAGATGAAGTAGCAAGGCTACAGGAACGAGTTTTGGCTCGAGAACGCGATTTAGCCGAGCAAAACATACGACGAACTATAGAAGTACCGCGATCTACTGAACTTAAACTTGATAAAGTTCATCAAATAATCGAACGCATGGATAGGGAATTCGATATATTACTCCCACTACCAGAACGCTTACAAAGATTAGAAAACGCGTTACAAGAATTAAGAATGAATGGTGGTCACGACAATACCACGGGAGGACTCCCTCCTTCACCGCAAGTGCATAGCACACCAGAACGACCGCCGCTTTTCCGCACCGCCGCGATAAGTATAAAAGACGCATTAGAATCTGTTCCAATTTACAATGGAAGGAACATACCGGTCTTCCAATTCGTTCGAGCATGCGAAAGGGCACGAAGTATAATAGCCCCTGAGCAAGAAATGCACCTCGTGCAATTATTAGTTAATAAATTACAGGGTCACGCGTACATGACCGTCGCGAACTCGCAATTTACAACAGTCGATCAATTTTGCAATCGATTAAAATCCACCTTCGCCGCGCACAAAACATTATACGAATACCAAGGAGAACTTGGACAATTAGAAAAGAGACCGCAGGAACATATACTCGACTATATAGAAAAGGTTCGGAACCTACACGCAGCGGTATACGACGAAATGAAACAAAGCAGATCATTTGATCACATCAGAGCAATGGAATTAGAGGACCACGTGATCCAAGCATTTTTGAACGGTCTCGCATCAGACGCTAGAATTCGGGTACGCATCGAAGCACCCCGAAACTTGGAAGAATATTATTGTACCGCGATCAAAATTTTCGGACAAATCGAAAAAGAGGAATCACGCGCACGCACTAAAATTAGATATCGTTCCCCTCCGCGTCGAAATGAATATAGATCCCCTCCGCGTCGGAACGAGTATAGATCACAACCGCAACGAAACGATTTTAGATTTTCCCCGCGACGATATGAGGATAGAGCACCTCCGCGACCATTAAACGAAAACCCCACTCGACGCTATTATGGAAATCAAGGATCCTCGTCCCCTCCGCAAAGATCCTACCAGCAAACGAGATTCTCACCGAATACGCCGACAGTCACGTGTCGATATTGTAAAAATCCAGGCCACAGCATGGACGACTGTGCAAAATTTAGAATGAAAGTAGAATCCGGAGAAATAACCCCGTATTCACAAAGGAGAACGAATGCTAATAACTCCATGAATCAGGGAAACGGTTCTCGCAACCCGGTAGCCGGTGTCCGCCGGGAAGCCAGCCAATCGGGGCACCGAACATTCACGACGATCGTAGAAACAAACGAACCGGAAGATCAGAACGCGATGACCCAAGTTTCCGAGTCGCCAGAGTCCAATTAAATCAAGATTCTGTAGTACCAACCATTCAAGTAGCTACAACAAATAATCAGAAGAAATTAAATTTAATGATAGACTCAGGATCTGAAATCAACCTCATAAAAGAATCATTTTCAGAATCGGCTCAAAAAATTAATCACGACATAACTTTGAAAACTAGGGGAATCACCTCAACGCCAATATCCACTCGAGGAACGGCAGAAATCGCGATTGCCGGACGACCAATAACATTTCATTTAGTTGACGATTCGTTCCCCATCGACCAAGACGGAATTTTAGGTTCCGAATTTATGACGCAAAATTCAGTCACGATTGATTACAAAAGCCGAAGCCTCCAATGGGAAGAATTACATATACCTTTTTTCGAACGCGAATTTTTAACGATCCCTAAAAGATCGGTTGCACCATTCCAAATCAAAATAGCAAATCCAGAAATTAAAATGGGTTACCTACCTCGTCTACTAACGAAAGAAGGGATATTCCTTGGCAATGCCGTAGTAACTAACACAAAGGGAAGAGCATACCTTCCGATCTTTAATACCACGGAGGAAGATGAACATATAATCATACCAACATTAGTACTCAGAGAAGTAGAAAATACAAGTCAAACTGCACCTAGTCAAAACGAAATTTTAGAAGACGAAAATTCCGCACGAGTATTCCTTACCCAGACAAACTGCGATAAACAACGACTAAAAGAAATCAAAGAAGCTCTCAGATTGGATCACTTAAATTCAGAAGAAGAACGAAGCGTGATGAAATTAATAGAAGAAAATGCAGACAGATTTTACTTACCCGGAGACCATTTCGGAGCAACAAGCGCAATAGAACATCCCATTCACACTACGGACGATATTCCGGTAAACGCGAAACAATATCGGTTTCCCCCGGTACACAAGGAAGAAATAAATAGACAAGTGACTGAACTTATAGAAAACGGAGTAATAGAACCCTCTCTTTCACCTTATAACTCACCTCTGTGGATCGTGCCGAAAAAACCAGACTCCCAAGGAAACAAACGATGGCGTATGGTAATAGATTACCGAGCCCTCAATGACAAAACGATCGGAGACGCCTACCCACTTCCTAATATAAACGAAATTCTAGATCAATTGGGTAGTGCCAAATATTTTTCCGTTTTCGACCTAGCATCAGGTTTTCATCAAATTCCTATGAAATCGGCAGACGCTCATAAAACCGCCTTCTCTACACCATACGGACATTACGAATTCAAACGCATGCCGTTTGGACTCAAAAATGCCCCCGCAACGTTTCAAAGACTAATGAATAACGTTTTAACCGGACTACAAGGGATAGAATTGTTTGTCTACCTTGATGATATAGTCCTATACGCTCGCTCGCTCCGAGAACATGAGATTAAATTTACCCGACTCATGAAAAGATTACGGGAAGCAAATCTCCGCTTACAACCAGATAAGTGCGAGTTTTTGCGCCAGGAAGTTAATTATCTCGGACACATTATTAGCGAGAACGGAGTTAAACCAGACCCGAAGAAAATAACGGCGGTGGACCACTTCCCAGTTCCAAAAAATCCAAAGAATATAAAACAATTTCTGGGTCTTGCCGGATATTACCGCAGATTCATACCTAATTTTTCAAAAACCGCGAAACCTCTCACCGATTTATTAAAAAAGGAAGTAGCATTCAGATGGACGCCTGCGCAAGAAGACGCATTTCAAAGACTCAAGAAAGCACTAATAACCGAACCGATTCTTCAATACCCTAACTTCACGGAAACCTTCAATCTAACCACAGATGCATCCGGATATGCAATTGGCGGAGTCCTAAGTCAAGGACCAATCGGGAAGGATCTTCCAATAGCATACGCATCGCGACTATTAAATCAAGCGGAAAAGAATTACTCAACAATCGAAAAAGAATGTCTCGCAATAGTTTACTGCATAAATCATTTTAGACCATACTTATACGGGAGAGAATTTAAAATCATTACGGATCACAAACCACTGGTGTGGCTAAATTCAATTAAAGATCCCACATCAAGATTATGGAAATGGAAGTTAAAACTTTCGGAATACGAATACAAAATATTTTATAAAGAAGGTCGTGCAAACGCAAACGCCGACGCACTATCCCGAAATCCACCGGAGAACGACGAAGAAGAACAGCCTTCAGCGCCAATCTATGCAATAAAAAGGAAAAGACAACAGGATGAATCTTCATCCTCCGACTCTCTCGAGATCTTCCCTACAAGAAAGCCACGACTCCATGGCCCAGTAGAACAGAAGCAGCAAGCATCTACTTCAAAAAATCCATCAGAAACCAAAGGAAAAGGATCAAGGAAACGAACGCCATCCACAACATTCAGTCCTTTCCCTCTTCCCCCAGGAAAACGTATCCCAAAGCTACAAGATTCTACAATTCCTGATGTTGCAGACCCCTCTCCTACTTCCATTGAAAGTCGCGATATATCGAATGATTCCTCACAAAGCACTCCTCCCACCCATTCCCCCTCTCCAGAAGAAATCCCAATACCTATACACCACTCAACCCCTCGCAATAAAACACCTCATCTCACTCCACGGATTTTGAATTACGAAAATGAAGAAGAAGCTAATGTGCAAACTAAATCAAGCAATGACATCGAGGAAGAAACACACAGTTTTGAAATGGAAGACACACCTCTCACATCGTTGGATTCAGACGCACTTTTTGAGCGATCTTTCGTACCAGCAAGACTACACAACGCACCACTGAAGATTGAAGAATGCAACGACTCCCTAAGAATGCAGAAGGACCATAAAATCATTTTCATTGACATGAATGGGCAACCCCAGGATAAAGGAGCAATCGAACTACTCTCGTACGACGAACTTCCAAAATACGATGGCCTAACATTCGAAAGAGCTAAAGTAAAAACCACACAAGCTTACAACATTATAGCAATACCGATAAAAGAACACGACAGGATACCTATTACAAAGGAGAATATAAAAAACGGTATTCGAGCAATAAGAGACGTCCTCGATGAACTAAGGATAACAAGCTTCAGCATTTCTAAAACCCCGTACTATGACGACATACCATGGAAGTTCTTTCTCAATTACCTCAAGCAAACACTTCAAGATTACCAACTCACTATCACGATATGTCGATCCCTGATCACGATACCGACGACGGAACAACGAAAGCAAATAATGAGAGAAAACCATGATTCCGTAATCGCAGGACACAAAGGAGTTACAAAAACTTATAACCGAATCCGACAACGCTACTTCTGGGACGGAATGAAGAAAGATATCACCGAATACGTAAGGACATGCATCGAATGTCAAAAGAAGAAATTAACGCGCATCAAGACTCGCCAACCTATGGTTCTTACTGATACACCTGGCGCAGCTTTCGACAAAATAGCACTCGACATAGTTGGACCACTGCCTGTAACAAAAATGGGAAACGAATATATACTGACCATCCAAGATCTCTTAACGAAATACAGTGTCGCAGTACCACTGCAAAAAGCGGATTCACGCAGCGTGGCCGACGCTTTCCTTAAGAATTTCATATGCAGATTTGGAGCTCCACGAGCATTACTCACAGACCAGGGATCAAACTTCTTATCAGCTTTATTTAAAGCCGTGGCAAAGAAATGCCGAATTAAGCAATACCAGACGACAGCCTACCACCCTCAAGCAAATGGATCCCTCGAAAGATCCCATCACGTATTAATAGAATTCTTAAAACAATATATCGACGACACCTCCAATTGGGATGAATGGATAGAGAACGCGATGTTCTCGTATAACACCAGCATTCACGAAGGAACGAAATTCTCACCGCACGAATTAGTGTTCGGAAAAATAGCACGAGCACCGTCCACCGACCCGCCGTTGGAAGAAAACCTCGACCCATCATATAAGGATTATTTAGAAGAACTCTTCATGAAGATCAACCGTCTACAAAACATCGCCCAAGAAAACTTAAAACAAGCTAAACAAAAATCAAAAGGATACTACGACCGAAGAGTAAACCCCCAAACATTCCACGTCGGCGACGACGTATTTTTATTAAAAGAACCCCGACAAGGGAAATTCGCGAGTCAATATTCTGGTCCCTACAAAATTCAACAAGTCCTTAATAACGGAAATATATCCATTCTAATAAACGGCAAAAATCGCGTAGTGCACGCTAACAAGTTAAAATTAGCTCATCGTCGACCCACCGTCACGGAACTTTAGAGGAAAATAATTATGTTACAGACCATTTCAAATACGCAACTACCATGTGCTACTATCCACGACCTACAGCTAAAATTTCGGGGCAAGAAGAGCTTGCATTACTTAACATACAGATAAGCCAATTCAGCTGCATACAAGGACAGATGATGGAAACTTACGACGATGAAAATACATACAGAATATTCTGCGAACCGTGCTTCGACCTATCTGACCTCACTATAGAAGGAAGCTTCACAGACGCACATGCCTTCACGTGCGAAGACTTCGAGAAAAATTGTTACGAATGCGGCATTCCATTACTAATTGAGAGAAGCCTCGCAGAGTGCACGACCTGTATGGACATATTCCACAGAGGCTTATACTTGGAATTCAACGTGGAAACATTATATATAATCGACGGAGCGTTATACGCTTAAAGAAGCACGGAAACCCTAACTACGAATAATACAAAATATGTATCCAATAATAATCAAAAAAAATATAATAATAAAAAATATATAAATAAATCAATACGCCTTATTAAATAAACAAAGAAATAAAATAAAACAAAAATAAACAAATAAATAAAGGATAATCGATATGTTATTAGATTTAAGCTTAGCTAATAATTAATATTACTTACCAAACTCCAGCTCTCTGTTTCAGAATGGGAATCCTCCTTATATTCCTCCTATGTGTCAGCCCGATGGCATATGGGCTAATTGCATACGATTGCAGTGGCGAGAGGCTAAATATAACGACGATATCATTAGTAAAAGTAGGCGAATGTGACATCAACGTTCGAGGGGCGGAAACGGAAGAAACATACATACAACTATTGCAATTGGCAGAGTACGAACACGCGAACTACATACAGTGTAAAATCGAGATTAAGAGAACAGTCTTTTACTGTGGAATGCACTCCCACATATCAGCAGTTCACAATGGCTACGTGGAGTATCTAGCAGATGTAAGCCACGAGACGTGCCTACGTCTACATCAAGAAGGTACTATATCTCTCGGGAACGGAGCAGTTCTAACCGGCATTCGAGCTAATACAACATCTACAAGAATGTTTACCTTCGCCGGAACAATCGCAAATGACGGAACATGCACCGGAACCCAGTATGCGGACCCCTACGGATCCTGGGACAACGTAGTGGTACAAGGATTGGCGAAGATTACACTTCGCACGGGGAGCGCCGCAGTCAAGCTGAACGAGAATAAGATCATCCTCAAAAGTGGAACTACCTGCTCGTTTCAAGACGGATACTGTCTAGATGGAGAAGACGGATATACGTACTGGAAACCAACACCGGAGTCCACCTGTAAATTCGAGCAATATGACGTTTTATACGAAGGATTGGCACAACGGATCACAGAAGCGGGACAAAATTCAACCCTACCTACAATTTATGCACTTACCAGGGACGACATAACCTTCGCCCTGACGAAGGTTTCGGAACAGAACGTGTGCGGATATACGCTCCTACGAACAGAACATCCTAAGCTGTTCATTCTGGAAACACAAAAAGGACGTACATTTACTGGGAAAAGAACAATTACGCCTGATAACCTCGACATCTTTACTTATATGAATTCGAAATTCGTATACGTCGAACGCCATATACGAGGACAAATAATCACTCTCTTTGCCTCGTCACTCACGCATAGATGCGCCTTGGAGAGGCAAGTGCTCGAAAATGCACTCTCAATCGCATCGATACTGCCTGAGGAATTTGCCTGGTCCCTAATGAAAGGACCAGGATACATGGCCACGACCGCTGGAGAAGCCGTCCATATAATCAGGTGCATTCCCGTAGAAGTGAAAGTACGCCGCACGCAAGAATGTTTCGTGGAACTTCCCGTTCTACACAGAAACACATCAAAATTTATGAAGCCTAAAACCAGAGTATTAGTACAACAAGGTACTCACCGCGACTGCAACCCGATCCTGCCGATAATGTACAACATCGACGAATCATGGCACAAAATACTGCCGAACCCAGTGGAAGCTGTCCCACCACAAGAGTTGAAACCGATGACCAAGCCAACCTGGAAATATACGGTACCAGCTACACTCGCCGTGAGCGGAATATACACGCAAGCAGACATCGACAAGCTACGAGACCATATCATGTTCCCGGCGGAAAGAGCCGCCATATTAAATTCCGTAGCGCGTGGCGTCACCGGACAAGATATCATCCCCGGGACCATCCAACTCACACACCTGTTGGACGAAGACGCCGTACAGAAACTAGCACAGGGAGCACTAGCAAAGATATGGGATCATTTCATCACATTTGGTTCCATCAGCGCTGGATTCCTGGCTATATTTGTGATCGTGAAACTCATACAGACAATCGTCGATACCATTATTCACGGCTATTCATTATACGCCGCATTTGGATGTGGCATTGAACTGCTCGGTGCCGTTTGGACATCAATAACGTACTGCCTCTTGCAACGCGCTCGACAACGAGCTTCGAATCCAGAAAACCCAGAACTGACCGCCCCCGAGAACGCTGATGAGAGTAACCGACAGATACCAAGGCCACTTACTCGCCAGCCCCAAAACCCAAAAGTAGTAAGTCTATCCGAATTAAGAGACAGAATCGACCGTTTAGAACAAATTTCAGACTAAAATTTGTTCTACAAAAAGGGGGAAGGTGTGACGTCTGTCACGCAACGAGTTCAACCGCGACCAAAATTATTTCCAAAATATTACTTTTGTATAAGGAACGCGATGCACCAAAAAGATTTTACCTCGTTAACATAATTCATACGCAAAACCAATCCTAAAGGAGAACCCATATATATAAGAGAGAGAGAATTTAAGAGAAAATGAAACAGAGAACACGCATGTAAATTCGGTTCGGGTCATCCGCACAGCTACAACTTATACTACTAATCAAACAATCAAATATTTTAATTCCAACAGATGACCCCAGCCGAAGTCCTAAAATAATCTTAGCGTTAAGAATAAGTAACTTCCAGAATATTCTATAATATATTCTTGAAGACACTCACGTGTAACAAACACGTGAGCCACGTGAGAGAGCATGGAACATTCTGGAAGACGGTCACGCGGACCATCCACGTGAGGCACGTGCGGGAGCGCCCGACGTACCTCGTTCCCACCTGCGTTATCGCTTGACAAAGTTGGTGGACCCAGTACAGAGCGTGAGAACTCGAGGCCACCAACGATTCCATCATAGTCAGCAATTCTTATCTCGAGTATTCCTAAGAAACCCAGTACAGAGCGTGAGAGCTCGAGGCCACCAACGATTCCATCATAGTCAGCAGTTCTTATCTCAAGCGATAAGGCACGTACTTAGCCGTATAAGAAGGGGCTCCCGAGCCTCAGCAGGCAGTCAAGCAGCAGCAGCCGACCAGCGTACATCGAGCTTAAACACGCGAAGTTACTAGTTAAACAGTGCAACGAAGCATACAGTGCCACATCTCCTACGACTATTATACCAACGAGTGAGTATTCAATCATTACGGCTGCACTCTGACTCCGCTGTATTACCGAGGTCGTACAGCGACACACCCATTATCACTCGTTACTCCTTTTATATTTGTGTACGTTCAAAACCCGTGACCGAGGTACGCGGATAATTTTGTATTCGTACACTATTGTAACTCATTTTATAAAACACGACGTTCAACATAACCGCTGTGCCCGAGGGCTTCGGCGACACACCCATTGTTATACAACGAATTGTATTAACAAATCCTTAAACCTTGTAACCACTTTAATCATTTTAATACATTTAGAATAGTTAAATCTGTTCTTTACTTATTCACCTGTCATTCCCTATTCCTCAAAACGCACGAAACCATTTAAACATACCAAGTGTTAATTTTAATACAAATCAATTATATTCTTATAGTATCACTGTGAGATTTATCGTAGCGCCCAGTGGCCGACACGATAAAGCCTGCGCTAAGTAGCTGCAGCTCACGCCGTGATAACTGTAACAATATTTACGCGAAAATTATCCGGTTGAAGTATCCCTCGAGTGGCTATACTGGCATTGCGGTATTGTCAAAGCGCCCAGTGGCTGTCTTGACAAAATTTGCGGTAATACTTGCTGCATCTCACGCTTTGCACCAGCCCAGAATATTTCCGCCGTTACGTTCTTGAAATAACTTAAGATTGATTAATTTGCAAATCCTTTTATTTTATCAGACAGTTTCTTTCGTACATTTGTGAATCTTAAAGTTTTCTATTTGTTATATTAACCTCAAATTCATCTTCGTGCGTTTCCCCTCTTCGTCGTACCTTTTCCCAAGCGATACCTAAAACGAATAACATTGTTAACATAGACATAAATAAATTCGCCTCCACTAACTAAGAATCACTAGCGATACTTACCTCATCCAATTCTGCGGAATAAGATCACCTGCGTCGATTCTCCTCCCTGTTCCCTGGCGACAGTCTGCGCACAGTGGGCAAGCCTAAAACAGGAAAATAAATACGTTACTCCCGATCGAGGACACGGGACGTGACACAAATTTAGAGACTGGTGCCTCAAACCAGTCTCTTCGGAGGCGTGGGTTCGAATCCCACCGCTGCCACCAAATTTGTGTCACGTCCCGTGTCCTCGATCGGGAGTAACGTATTTATTTTCCTGTTTTAGGCTTGCCCACTGTGCGCAGACTGTCGCCAGGGAACAGGGAGGAGAATCGACGCAGGTGATCTTATTCCGCAGAATTGGATGAGGTAAGTATCGCTAGTGATTCTTAGTTAGTGGAGGCGAATTTATTTATGTCTATGTTAACAATGTTATTCGTTTTAGGTATCGCTTGGGAAAAGGTACGACGAAGAGGGGAAACGCACGAAGATGAATTTGAGGTTAATATAACAAATAGAAAACTTTAAGATTCACAAATGTACGAAAGAAACTGTCTGATAAAATAAAAGGATTTGCAAATTAATCAATCTTAAGTTATTTCAAGAACGTAACGGCGGAAATATTCTGGGCTGGTGCAAAGCGTGAGATGCAGCAAGTATTACCGCAAATTTTGTCAAGACAGCCACTGGGCGCTTTGACAATACCGCAATGCCAGTATAGCCACTCGAGGGATACTTCAACCGGATAATTTTCGCGTAAATATTGTTACAGTTATCACGGCGTGAGCTGCAGCTACTTAGCGCAGGCTTTATCGTGTCGGCCACTGGGCGCTACGATAAATCTCACAGTGATACTATAAGAATATAATTGATTTGTATTAAAATTAACACTTGGTATGTTTAAATGGTTTCGTGCGTTTTGAGGAATAGGGAATGACAGGTGAATAAGTAAAGAACAGATTTAACTATTCTAAATGTATTAAAATGATTAAAGTGGTTACAAGGTTTAAGGATTTGTTAATACAATTCGTTGTATAACAATGGGTGTGTCGCCGAAGCCCTCGGGCACAGCGGTTATGTTGAACGTCGTGTTTTATAAAATGAGTTACAATAGTGTACGAATACAAAATTATCCGCGTACCTCGGTCACGGGTTTTGAACGTACACAAATATAAAAGGAGTAACGAGTGATAATGGGTGTGTCGCTGTACGACCTCGGTAATACAGCGGAGTCAGAGTGCAGCCGTAATGATTGAATACTCACTCGTTGGTATAATAGTCGTAGGAGATGTGGCACTGTATGCTTCGTTGCACTGTTTAACTAGTAACTTCGCGTGTTTAAGCTCGATGTACGCTGGTCGGCTGCTGCTGCTTGACTGCCTGCTGAGGCTCGGGAGCCCCTTCTTATACGGCTAAGTACGTGCCTTATCGCTTGAGATAAGAACTGCTGACTATGATGGAATCGTTGGTGGCCTCGAGCTCTCACGCTCTGTACTGGGTTTCTTAGGAATACTCGAGATAAGAATTGCTGACTATGATGGAATCGTTGGTGGCCTCGAGTTCTCACGCTCTGTACTGGGTCCACCAACTTTGTCAAGCGATAACGCAGGTGGGAACGAGGTACGTCGGGCGCTCCCGCACGTGCCTCACGTGGATGGTCCGCGTGACCGTCTTCCAGAATGTTCCATGCTCTCTCACGTGGCTCACGTGTTTGTTACACGTGAGTGTCTTCAAGAATATATTATAGAATATTCTGGAAGTTACTTATTCTTAACGCTAAGATTATTTTAGGACTTCGGCTGGGGTCATCTGTTGGAATTAAAATATTTGATTGTTTGATTAGTAGTATAAGTTGTAGCTGTGCGGATGACCCGAACCGAATTTACATGCGTGTTCTCTGTTTCATTTTCTCTTAAATTCTCTCTCTCTTATATATATGGGTTCTCCTTTAGGATTGGTTTTGCGTATGAATTATGTTAACGAGGTAAAATCTTTTTGGTGCATCGCGTTCCTTATACAAAAGTAATATTTTGGAAATAATTTTGGTCGCGGTTGAACTCGTTGCGTGACAGACGTCACAGTCCAAGCAGGCGCGGAAGCGTCCAAGCAGGCGCGGAAGCGTCCAAGCAGCCGCGGAAGCGTCCAAGCAGGCGCGGTAGCGTCCAAGCAGTCGCGGAAGCATGCAAGAAGGCGCAGAAGAGTTCAAGCAGGCGTGGAAGCGTCCAAGCAGGCGCTCAAGCGTCCAAGCAGTCGCGGAAGCGGCCAAACAGGCGCGGAAGCGTCCATGCAGCCGCGGAAGCGTCCAAGCAGGTGCGGAAGCGTGGAAGCAGGCGTGGAAGCGTCCAAGCAGTCGCGGACGCGCCCAAGCAGGCGCGGTAGCGTCCAAGCAGGCGCGGAAACGTCCAAGCAGGCGCGGAAGCGTCCAAGCAGACGCGGAAGCGTCCAAACAGGCGCGGAAGCGTGCAAGCAGGCGCGGAAGCGTCCAAGCAGGTGCGGAAACGTCCAAGCAGGCGCGGAAGCGTCCAGGCAGACGCGGAAGCGTCCAAGCAGGCGCGGAAGCGTGCAAGCAGGCGCGGAAGTGTCCAAGCAGACGCGGAAGCGTCCAAGCATGCGCGGAAACGTCCAAGCAGGCGCGGAAGCATGCAAGAAGACGCAGAAGAGTCCAAGCAGGCGCGGAAGCGTCCAAGCAGGCGCGGAAGCGTCCAAGCAGGCGCGGAAGCGTCCAAGCAGACGCGGAAGCGTCCAAACAGGCGCGGAAGCGTGCAAGCAGGCGCGGAAACGTCCAAGGAGGCGTGGAAGAGTCCAAGCAGGCGCGGCAGCATCTAAGCAGGCGCGGAAGCGTCCAAGCAGACGCGGAAGCGTCCAAGCAGGCGCGGAAGCGTCCAAGCAGGCGCGGAAGCGTGCAACCAGGCGCGGAAGCGTCCAAGCAGGCGCGGAAGCGTCCAAGCAGGCGCGGAAGCGTCCAAGCAGCCGCTGAAGCGTGCAACCAGGCGCGGAAGCGTCCAAGCAGGCGCGGAAGCGCCCAAGCAGTCGCGGAAACGTCCAAGCAGGCGCGGAAGCATGCAAGAAGGCACAGAAGAGTCCAAGCAGGAGCGGAAGCGTCCAAGCAGACGCAGAAGCGTCCAAGCAGGCGCGGTAGCGTGCAAGCAGGCGCGGAAGCGTCCAAGCAGGCGCGGAAGCGTCCAAGCAGCCGCTGAAGCGTGCAACCAGGCGCGGAAGCGTCCAAGCAGGCGCGGAAACGTCCAAGCAGGCGCGGAAGCGTCCAAGCAGGCGCGGAAGCGTCCAAGCAGTCGCGGTAGCGCCCAAGCTGGCGCGGTAGCGTCCAAGCAGGCGCGGAAACATGCAAGAAGGCGCAGAAGAATCCAAGCAGGCGCGGAAGCGTCCAAGCAGGCGCGGAAGCGTCCAAGCAGTCGCGGAACCGTGCAAGCAGGCGCGGAAGCGTCCAAGCAGGCGCGGAAACGTCCAAGCAGGCGCGGAAGCGTCCAAGCAGGCGCGGAAGCGTCCAAGCAGGCGCGGAAGCGTCCAAGCAGGCGTGGAAGAGTCCGAGCAGGCGCGGAACCGTGCAAGCAGGCGCGGAAGCGTCCAAGCAGGCGCGGAAGCGTCCAAGCAGGCGCGGAAGCGTCCAAGCAGGCGCGGAAGCGTCCAAGCAGGCGCGGAATCGTCCACGCAGGCGTGGAAGAGTCCAAGCAGGCGCGGAAACGTCCAAGCAGGCGCGGAAGCATGCAAGAAGGCACAGAAGAGTCCAAGCAGGCGCGGAAGCGTCCAAGCAGACGCAGAAGCGTCCAAGCAGGCGCGGTAGCGTACAAGAAGGCGCGGAAGCGTCCAAGCAGGCGCGGAAGCATGCAAGAAAGCGCAGAAGAGTCCAAGCAGGCGCGGAAGCGTCCAAGCAGGCGCGGAAGCTTCCAAGCAGGTGCGGAAGCGTCCAAGCCGGCGCGGAAGCGTCCAAGCAGTCGCGGAATCGTCCAAGCAGGCGCGGAAGCGCCCAAGCAGGCGCGGAAGCGTCCAAGCAGGCGCGGAAGCGTCCAAGTAGGCGCGGAAGCGTCCAAGCAGGCGCGGAAACGTCCAAGGAGGCGTGGAAGAGTCCAAGCAGGCGCGGCAGCGTCGAAGCAGGCGCGGAAGCGTCCAAGCAGTCGCGGAAGCGTCCAAGCAGGCGCGGAAGCGTCCAAGCAGGCGCGGAAGCGTCCAAGCAGGCGCGGAAGCGTCCAAGCAGGCGCGGAAGCTTCCAAGCAGGTGCGGAAGCGTCCAAGCAGGCGCGGAAGCGTCCAAGCAGTCGCGGAATCGTCCAAGCAGGCGCGGAAGCGCCCAAGCAGGCGCGGAAGCGTCCAAGCAGGCGCGGAAGCGTCCAAGTAGGCGCGGAAGCGTCCAAGCAGGCGCGGAAACGTCCAAGGAGGCGTGGAAGAGTCCAAGCAGGCGCGGCAGCGTCGAAGCAGGCGCGGAAGCGTCCAAGCAGTCGCGGAAGCGTCCAAGCAGGCGCGGAAGCGTCCAAGCAGGCGCGGAAGCGTCCAAGCGGGCGCGGAAGCGTCCAAGCAGGCGCGGAAGCGTCCAAGCAGGCGCGGAAGCGTCCAAGCAGGCGCGGTAGCGTACAAGCAGGCGCGGAAGCGTCCAAGCAGGCGCGGAAGCGTCCAAGCAGGCGCGGAAGCGTCCAAGCAGGCGCGGAAACGTCCAAGGAGGCGTGGAATAGTCCAAGCAGGCGCGGCAGCGTCTAAGCAGGCGCGGAAGCTTCCAAGCAGGCGCGGAAGCGTCCAAGCAGGCGCGGATCCGTGCAAGCAGGCGCGGAAGCGTCCAAGCAGGCGCGGAAGCGTCCAAGCAGGCGCGGAAGCGTCCAAGCAGGCGCCGAAGCGTCCAAGCGGGCGCGGAAGCGTCCAAGCAGACGCGGAAGCGTCCAAGCAGGCGCGGAAGCGTGCAAGGAGGCGCGGAAGCGTGCAAGCAGGCGCGGAAGCGTCCAAGCAGGCGCGGAAGCGTGCAACCAGGAGCGGAAGCGTCCAAGCAGGCGCGGATCCGTGCAAGCAGGCGCGGAAGCGTCCAAGCAGGCGCGGAAGCGTCCAAGCAGGCGCGGAAGCGTCCAAGCAGGCGCGGAAGCGTCTAAGCAGGCGCGGAAGCGTCCAAGCATGCGTGGAAGAGTCCAAGCAGGCGGGGAAGCATCCAAGCAGACGCGGAAGCGTCCAAGCAGGCGCGGAAGCGTGCAAGCAGGCGCGGAAGCGTGCAAGCAGGCGCGGAAGCGTCCAAGCAGGCGCGGAAGCGTGCAACCAGGCGCGGAAGCGTCCAAGCAGGCGCGGAAGCGACCAAGCAGGCGCGGAAGCGTCCAAGCAGGCGCGGAAGCGTCCAAGCAGGCGCGGAAGCGTCCAAGCAGGCGCGGAAGCGTCCAAGCAGGCGCGGAAGCGTCCAAGCAGTCGCGGAAGCGTCCGAGCAGGCGGGGAAGCATGCAAGCAGGCGCGGAAGCGACCAAGCAGTCGCGTTAGCGTCCAACCAGGCGCGGAAGCGTCCAAGAAGACGCGGAAGCGTCCAAACAGGCGCGGAAGCATGCAAGAAGACGCAGAAGAGTCCAAGCAGGCGCGGTAGCGTCCAACCAGGCGCGGAAGCGTCCAAGCAGTCGCGGAAGCGTCCAAGCAGGCGCGGATGCGTCCAAGCAGTCGCGGAAGCGTCCAAGCAGGCGCGGTAGCGTCCAAGCAGGCGCGGAAACGTCCAAGCAGGCGCGGAAGCATGCAAGAAGACGCAGAAGAGTCCAAGCAGGCGCGGCAGCGTCCAAGCAGTCGCGGAAGCGTCCAAGCAGGCGCGGTAGCGTCCAAGCAGGCGCGGAAGCGTCCAAGCAGGCGCGGAAGCGTCTAAGCAGGCGCGGAAGCGTCCAAGCATGCGTGGAAGAGTCCAAGCAGGCGCGGAAACGTCCAAGCATGCGAGGATCCGTGCAAGCAGGCGCGGAAGCGTCCAAGCAGGCGCGGAAGCGTGCAACCAGGCGCGGAAGCGTCCAAGCAGGCGCGGAAGCGTCCAAGCAGGCGCGGAAGCGTCCAAGCAGGCGCGGAAGCGTCCAAGCAGGCGCGGAAGCGTCCAAGCAGGCGCGGAAGCGTCCAAGCAGGCGCGGAAGCGTCCAAGCAGTCGCGGAAGCGTCCGAGCAGGCGGGGAAGCATGCAAGCAGGCGCGGAAGCGACCAAGCAGACGCGTTAGCGTCCAACCAGGCGCGGAAGCGTCCAAGAAGACGCGGAAGCGTCCAAACAGGCGCGGAAGCATGCAAGAAGACGCAGAAGAGTCCAAGCAGGCGCGGTAGCGTCCAACCAGGCGCGGAAGCGTGCAACCAGGCGCGGAAGCGTCCAAGCAGGCGCGGAAGCGTCCAAGCAGGCGCGGAAGCGTACAAGCAGGCGCGGAAGCGTCCAAGAAGACGCGGAAGCGTCCAAACAGGCGCGGAAGCATGCAAGAAGACGCAGAAGAGTCCAAGCAGGCGCGGTAGCGTCCAACCAGGCGCGGAAGCGTACAAGCAGGCGCGGAAGCGTCCAAGCAGGCGCGGAAGCGTCCAAGCAGGCGCGGAAGCGTGCAAGCAGGCGCGGAAGCGTGCAAGCAGGCGCGGAAGCGTCCAAGCAGGCGCGGAAGCGTGCAACCAGGAGCGGAAGCGTCCAAGCAGGCGCGGATCCGTGCAAGCAGGCGCGGAAGCGTCCAAGCAGGCGCGGAAGCGTCCAAGCGGGCGCGGAAGCGTCCAAGCAGGCGCGGAAGCGTCCAAGCAGGCGCGGAAGCGTCCAAGCAGGCGCGGTAGCGTACAAGCAGGCGCGGAAGCGTCCAAGCAGGCGCGGAAGCGTCCAAGCAGGCGCGGAAGCGTCCAAGCAGGCGCGGAAACGTCCAAGGAGGCGTGGAATAGTCCAAGCAGGCGCGGCAGCGTCTAAGCAGGCGCGGAAAAGTCCAAGCAGGCGCGGAAGCGTCCAAGCAGGCGCGGATCCGTGCAAGCAGGCGCGGAAGCGTCCAAGCAGGCGCGGAAGCGTCCAAGCAGGCGCGGAAGCGTCCAAGCATGCGCCGAAGCGTCCAAGCGGGCGCGGAAGCGTCCAAGCAGGCGCGGAAGCGTCCAAGCAGGCGCGGAAGCGTCCAAGCAGGCGCGGAAGCGTCCAAGCAGGCGTGGAAGAGTCGAAGCAGGCGCGGAAGCGTCCAAGCAGGCGGGGAAGCATCCAAGCAGACGCGGAAGCGTCCAAGCAGGCGCGGAAGCGTGCAAGGAGGCGCGGAAGCGTGCAAGCAGGCGCGGAAGCGTCCAAGCAGGCGCGGAAGCGTGCAACCAGGAGCGGAAGCGTCCAAGCAGGCGCGGATCCGTGCAAGCAGGCGCGGAAGCGTCCAAGCAGGCGCGGAAGCGTCCAAGCAGGCGCGGAAGCGTCCAAGCAGGCGCGGAAGCGTCTAAGCAGGCGCGGAAGCGTCCAAGCATGCGTGGAAGAGTCCAAGCAGGCGGGGAAGCATCCAAGCAGACGCGGAAGCGTCCAAGCAGGCGCGGAAGCGTGCAAGCAGGCGCGGAAGCGTGCAAGCAGGCGCGGAAGCGTCCAAGCAGGCGCGGAAGCGTGCAACCAGGCGCGGAAGCGTCCAAGCAGGCGCGGAAGCGTCCAAGCAGGCGCGGAAGCGTCCAAGCAGGCGCGGAAGCGTCCAAGCAGGCGCGGAAGCGTCCAAGCAGGCGCGGAAGCGTCCAAGCAGGCGCGGAAGCGTCCAAGCAGTCGCGGAAGCGTCCGAGCAGGCGGGGAAGCATGCAAGCAGGCGCGGAAGCGACCAAGCAGTCGCGTTAGCGTCCAACCAGGCGCGGAAGCGTCCAAGAAGACGCGGAAGCGTCCAAACAGGCGCGGAAGCATGCAAGAAGACGCAGAAGAGTCCAAGCAGGCGCGGTAGCGTCCAACCAGGCGCGGAAGCGTCCAAGCAGTCGCGGAAGCGTCCAAGCAGGCGCGGATGCGTCCAAGCAGTCGCGGAAGCGTCCAAGCAGTCGCGGAAGCGTCCAAGCAGGCGCGGATGCGTCCAAGCAGTCGCGGAAGCGTCCAAGCAGGCGCGGTAGCGTCCAAGCAGGCGCGGAAACGTCCAAGCAGGCGCGGAAGCATGCAAGAAGACGCAGAAGAGTCCAAGCAGGCGCGGAAGAGTCCAAGCAGGCGCGGCAGCGTCCAAGCTGGCGCGGAAACGTCCAAGCAGGCGCGGAAGCGTCCAAGCAGGCGCGGAAGCATGCAAGAAGGCGCAGAAGAGTCCAAGCAGGCGCGGAAGCGTCCAAGCAGTCGCGGAAGCGTCCAAGCAGGCGCGGAAACGTCCAAGTAGGCGCGGAAGCATGCAAGAAGGCGCAGAAGAGTCCAAGCAGGCGCGAAAACGTCCAAGTAGGCGCGGAAGAGTCCAAGCAGGCGCGGAAGAGACCAAGCAGGCGCGGAAGCGTCCTAGCAGGCGCGGAAGCATGCAAGAAGGCGCGGATCCGTGCAAGCAGGCGCGGAAGCGTCCAAGCAGGCGCGGAGGCGTCCAAGCAGGCGCGGAAGCGTCCAAGAAGACGCGGAAGCGTCCAAACAGGCGCGGAAGCATGCAAGAAGACGCAGAAGAGTCCAAGCAGGCGCGGTAGCGTCCAACCAGGCGCGGAAGCGTCCAAGCAGGCGCGGAAGCGTCCAAGCAGGCGCGGAAGCGTCCAAGCAGGCGCGGTAGCGTCCAAGCAGGCGCGGAAACGTCCAAGCAGGCGCGGAAGCATGCAAGAAGACGCAGAAGAGTCCAAGCAGGCGCGGCAGCGTCCAAGCAGTCGCGGAAGCGTCCAAGCAGGCGCGGTAGCGTCCAAGCAGGCGCGGAAGCGTCCAAGCAGTCGCGGAAGCGTCCAAGCAGGCGCGGTAGCGTCCAACCAGGCGCGGAAGCGTCCAAGCAGTCGCGGAAGCGTCCAAGCAGGCGCGGTAGTGTCCAAGCAGGCGCGGTAGCGTCCAACCAGGCGCGGATGCGTCCAAGCAGTCGCGGAAGCGTCCAAGCAGGCGCGGTAGCGTCCAAGCAGGCGCGGAAACGTCCAAGCAGGCGCGGATGCATGCAAGAAGACGCAGAAGAGTCCAAGCAGGCGCGGAAGCGTCCAAGCAGTCGCGAAAGCGTCCAAGCAGGCGCGGTAGCGTCCAAGCAGTCGCGGAAGCGTCCAAGCAGGCGCGGTAGCGTCCAAGCAGGCGCGGTAGCGTCCAAGCAGTCGCGGAAGCGTCCAAGCAGGCGCGGTAGTGTCCAAGCTGGCGCGGTAGCGTCCAACCAGGCGCGGAAGCGTCCAAGCAGTCGCGGAAGCGTCCAAGCAGGCGCGGTAGTGTCCAAGCAGGCGCGGTAGCGTCCAACCAGGCGCGGATGCGTCCAAGCAGTCGCGGAAGCGTCCAAGCAGGCGCGGTAGCGTCCAAGCAGGCGCGGAAACGTCCAAGCAGGCGCGGATGCATGCAAGAAGACGCAGAAGAGTCCAAGCAGGCGCGGAAGCGTCCAAGCAGTCGCGAAAGCGTCCAAGCAGGCGCGGTAGCGTCCAAGCAGTCGCGGAAGCGTCCAAGCAGGCGCGGTAGCGTCCAAGCAGGCGCGGTAGCGTCCAAGCAGTCGTGGAAGCGTCCAAGCAGGCGCGGTAGCGTCCAAGCAGGCGCGGTAGCGTCCAAGCAGTCGCGGAAGAGTCCAAGCAGGCGCGGCAGCGTCCAAGCTGGCGCGGAAACGTCCAAGCAGGCGCGGAAGCGTCCAAGCAGGCGCGGAAGCATGCAAGAAGGCGCAGAAGAGTCCAAGCAGGCGCGGAAGCGTCCAAGCAGTCGCGGAAGCGTCCAAGCAGGCGCGGAAGCATGCAAGAAGACGCAGAAGCGTCCAAGCAGTCGCGGAAACGTCCAAGCAATCGCGGAAGCCTCCAAGCAGGCGCGGAAGAGTCCAAGCAGGCGCGGTAACGTCCAAGTAGGCGCGGAAGCATGCATGAAGCCGCGGAAGCGTCCAAGCAGGCGCGGTAGCGTCCAAGCATTCGCGGAAGCGTCCAAGCAGGCGCGGTAGCGTCCAAGCAGGTGCGGAAACGTCCAAGCAGGCGCGGAAGCGTCCAAGCAGGCGCGGTAACGTCCAAGTAGGCGCGGAAGCATGCAAGAAGGCGCGGAAGCGTCCAAGCAGGCGCGGTAGCGTCCAAGCAGGCGCGGAAACGTCCAACCAGGCGCGGAAGCGTCCAAGCAGTCGCGGAAGCGTCCAAGCAGTCGCGGAAGCGTCCAAGCAGGCGCGGAAGCATGCAAGAAGGCACAGAAGAGTCCAAGCAGGCGCGGAAGCGTCCAAGCAGGTGCGGAAACGTCCAAGCAGGCGCGGAAGCATGCAAGAAGACGCAGAAGCGTCCAAGCAGTAGCGGAAACGTCCAAGCAGGCGCGGAAGCGTCCAAGCAGTCGCGGAAGCGTCCAAGCAGGCGCGGTAGCGTCCAAGCAGGCGCGGAAACGTCCAAGCAGGCCCGGAAGCGTCCAAGCAGGCGCGGAAGCGTCCAAGCAGTCGCGGAAGCGTCCAAGCAGGCGCGGAAGCGTCCAAGCAGGCGCGGAAGCATGCAAGAAGGCACAGAAGAGTCCAAGCAGGCGCGGAAGCGTCCTAGCAGTCGCGGAAGAGTCCAAGCAGGCGCGGAAGCGTCCAAGCAGTCGCGGAAGCGTCCAAGCAGGCGCGGAAGCGTCCAAGCAGTCGCGGAAGCGTCCAAGCAGGCGCGGTAACGTCCAAGTAGGCGCGGAAGCATGCAAGAAGGCGCGGAAGCGTCCAAGCAGGCGCGGTAGCGTCCAAGCAGGCGCGGAAACGTCCAACCAGGCGCGGAAGCATGCAAGAAGGCGCAGAAGAGTCCAAGCAGGTGCGGAAGCGTCCAAGCAGGCGCGGAAGCGTCCAAGCAGGCGCGGAAGCGTCCAAGCAGTCGCGGAAGCGTCCAAGCAGGCGCGGTAGCGTCCAAGCAGGCGCGGAAACGTCCAAGCAGGCCCGGAAGCGTCCAAGCAGGCGCGGAAGCGTCCAAGCAGTCGCGGAAGCGTCCAAGCAGTCGCGGAAGCGTCCAAGCAGGCGCGGAAGCGTCCAAGCAGGCGCGGAAGCGTCCAAGCAGTCGTGGGAGCGTCCAAGCAGGCGCGGTAGCGTCCAAGCAGGTGCGGAAACGTCCAAGCAGGCGCGGAAGCATGCAAGAAGACGCAGAAGCGTCCAAGCAGTCGCGGAAACGTCCAAGCAGGCGCGGTAGCGTCCAAGCAGGCGTGGGAGCGTCCAAGCAGGCGCGGAAGCGTCCAAGCAGGCGCGGAAGCGTCCAAGCAGGCGCGGAAGCATGCAAGAAGGCGCAGAAGAGTCCAAGCAGGCGCGGAAGCGTCCAAGCAGTCGCAGAAGCGTCCAAGCAGGCGCGGTAGCGTCCAACCAGGCGCGGATGCGTCCAAGCAGTCGCGGAAGCGTCCAAGCAGTCGCGGAAGAGTCCAAGCAGGCGCGGAAGCGTCCAAGCAGGCGCGGAAACGTCCAAGTAGGCGGGGAAGCATGCACGCAGGCGCGGAAGCGTCCAAGCAGGCGCGGAAACGTCCAAGCAGGCGCGGTAGCGTCCAACCAGGCGCGGAAGCGTCCTAGCAGTCGCAGAAACGTACAAGCAGGCGCGGAAGCGTCCAAGCAGGCGCGGAAGCGTCCAAGCAGGCGGGGAAGCATGCACGCAGGCGCGGAAGCGTCCAAGCAGGCGCGGAAACGTCCAAGTAGGCGCGGCAGCATGCAAGAAGGCGCACAAGATTCCTATCAGGCGCGGAAGCGTCCAAGCAGGCGGGGAAGCATGCAAGCAGGTGCGGAAGCGTCCACGCAGGCGCGGAAACGTCCAAGTAGGCGCGGCAGCATGCAAGAAGGCGCAGAAGAGTCCAAGCAGGCGCGGAAGCGTCCAAGCAATCGCGGAAGCGTCCAAGCAGGCGCGTTAGCATCCAAGCTGGCGCGGAAACGTCCAAGCAGGCGCGGAAGCATGCAAGAAGGCGCAGAAGAGTCCAAGCAGCCGCGGAAGCGTCCAAGCAGGCGGGGAAGCATGCAAGCAGGCGCGGAAGCGTCCACGCAGGCGCGGAAACGTCCAAGTAGGCGCGGCAGCATGCAAGAAGGCGCAGAAGAGTCCAAGCAGGCGCGGAAGCGTCCAAGCAGGCGCGGAAGCGTCCAAGCAGTCGCGGAAGCGTCCAAGCAGGCGCGGAAGCGTCCAAGCAGGCGGGGAAGCATGCAAGCAGGCGCGGAAGCGTCCACGCAGGCGCGGAAACGTCCAAGTAGGCGCGGCAGCATGCAAGAAGGCGCAGAAGAGTCCAAGCAGGCGCGGAAGCGTCCAAGCAGTCGCGGAAACGTCCAAGCAGGCGCGGTAGCGTCCAACCAGGCGCGGAAGCATGCAAGCAGTCGCCGAAGCGTCCAAGCAGTCGCGGAAGCGTCCAAGCAGGCGCGGAAGCGTCCAAGCAGGCGGGGAAGCATGCAAGCAGGCGCGGAAGCGTCCACGCAGGCGCGGAAACGTCCAAGTAGGCGCGGCAGCATCCATATAGGCGCGAAAGCGTCAAAGCAGGCGCGGAAGCGTCCAAGCAGGCGCGGAAACGTCCAAGTAGGCGCGGAAGCATGCAAGAAGGAGCAGAAGAGTCCAAGCAGGCGCGGAAGCGTCCAAGCAGGCGCGGAAGCATCCATATAGGCGCGGAAGCGTCCAAGCAGGCGCGGAAACGTCCATGTAGGGACGGAAGCATGCAAGAAGGCGCAGAAGAGTTCAAACAGGCGCGGAAGCGTCCAAGCAGGCGCGGTAGCGTCCAAGCAGGCGCGGTAGCGTCCAAGCAGGCGCGGAAGCGTCCAAGCAGGCGCAGAAGCATGCAAGCAGGCGCGAAAGCGTCCAGGCAGGCGCGAGAACGTCCAAGTAGGCGCGGTAGCGTCCAAGCAGGCGCAGAAGAGTCCAAGCAGGCGCGGAAGCGTCCAAGCAGTCGCGGAAGCGTCCAAGCAGGCGCGGTAGCGTCCAAGCAGGCGCGGATGCGTCCAAGCAGTCGCGGAAGCGTCCAAGCAGGCGCGGTAGCGTCCAAGCAGGCGCGGAAACGTCCAAGCAGGCGCGGAAGCATGCAAGAAGACGCAGAAGAGTCCAAGCAGGCGCGGCAGCGTCCAAGCAGTCGCGGAAGCGTCCAAGCAGGCGCGGTAGCGTCCAAGCAGGCGCGGAAGCGTCCAAGCAGGCGCGGAAGCGTCCAAGCAGACGCGGAAGCGTCCAAGCAGGCGCGGAAGCGTCCAAGCAGGCGCGGAAGCGTCCAAGCAGTCGCGGAAGCGTCCAAGCAGGCGCGGAAGCGTCCATGCAGGCGCGGAAGCGTCCAAGCAGGCGCGGAAGCGTCCAAGCAGGCGCGGAAGCGTCCAAGCAGGCGCGGAAGCGTCCAAGCAGGCGCGGAAGCGTCCAAGCAGGCGCGCAAGCGTCCAAGCAGGCGTGGAAGAGTCCATGCAGGCGCGGAAGCGTCCAAGCAGGCGCGGAAGCGTCCAAGCAGACGCGGAAGCGTCCAAGAATGCGCGGAAGCGTCCAAGCAGGCGCGGAAGCGTGCAACCAGGCGCGGAAGCGTCCAAGCTGGCGCGGAAGCGTTCAAGCAGGCGCGGTAGCGTCCAAGCAGGCGCGGAAGCGTCCAAGCAGGCGAGGAAGCATGCAAGAAGGCGCGGAAGCGTCCAAGCATGCGCGGTAGCGTCCAAGCAGGCGCGGAAACGTCGAAGCAGGTGCGGAAGCATGAAAGAAGCCGCAGAAGAGTCCAAGCAGGCACGGAAGCGTCCAAGCAGTCGCGGTAGCGTCCAAGCAGGCGCGGAAGCATCCAAGCAGGCGCGGAAGCGTCCAAGCAGGCGCGGAAGCGTCCAAGCAGGCGCGGAAGCGTGCAACCAGGCGCGGAAGCGTCCAAGCAGGCGCGGAAGCGTCCAAGCAGCCGCTGAAGCGTCCAAGCTGGCGCGGTAGCGTCCAAGCAGGCGCGGAAACGTCCAAGTAGGCGCGGAAACATCCAAGCAGTCGCGGAAGCGTCCAAGCAGGCGCAGAAGCGTCCAAGCAGGCGCGGAAGCGTGCAACCAGGCGCGGAAGCGTCCAAGCAGGCGCGGATCCGTGAAAGCAGGCGCGGAAGCGTCCAAGCAGGCGCGGAAGCGTCCAAGCAGGCGCGGAAGCGTCCAAGCAGCCGCTGAAGCGTCCAAGCTGGCGCGGTAGCGTCCAAGCAGGCGCGGAAGCGTCCAAGCAGGCGCGGAAGCGTCCAAGCAGGCGCGGAAGCGTCCAAGCAGGCGCGGAAGCGTGCAACCAGGAGCGGAAGCGT
Source organism: Cerceris ruficornis (assembly GCA_963989415.1). Taxonomy (NCBI): domain Eukaryota; kingdom Metazoa; phylum Arthropoda; class Insecta; order Hymenoptera; family Crabronidae; genus Cerceris; species Cerceris ruficornis. The sequence goes on along the minus strand of OZ022517.1, from coordinate 64,463,699 downwards.
CCAAGCAGGCGCGGATCCGTGCAAGCAGGCGCGGAAGCGTCCAAGCAGGCGCGGAAGCGTCCAAGCAGGCGCGGAAGCGTCCAAGCAGGCGCGGTAGCGTCCAAGCAGGCGCGGAAGCATCCAAGCAGGCGCGGAAGCGTCCAAGCAGGCGCGGAAGCGTCCAAGCAGGCGCGGAAGCGTGCAACCAGGCGCGGAAGCGTCCAAGCAGGCGCGGAAGCGTCCAAGCAGCCGCTGAAGCGTCCAAGCTGGCGCGGTAGCGTCCAAGCAGGCGCGGAAACGTCCAAGTAGGCGCGGAAACATCCAAGCAGTCGCGGAAGCGTCCAAGCAGGCGCAGAAGCGTCCAAGCAGGCGCGGAAGCGTGCAACCAGGCGCGGAAGCGTCCAAGCAGGCGCGGATCCGTGAAAGCAGGCGCGGAAGCGTCCAAGCAGGCGCGGAAGCGTCCAAGCAGGCGCGGAAGCGTCCAAGCAGCCGCTGAAGCGTCCAAGCTGGCGCGGTAGCGTCCAAGCAGGCGCGGAAACGTCCAAGTAGGCGCGGAAGCATCCAAGCAGTCGCGGAAACGTCCAAGCAGGCGCGGAAGCGTCCAAGCAGGCGCGGAAGCGTGCAACCAGGCGCGGAAGCGTCCAAGCTGGCGCGGAAGCGTTCAAGCAGGCGCGGTAGCGTCCAAGCAGGCGCGGAAGCGTCCAAGCAGGCGCGGAAGCGTCCAAGCAGGCGCGGAAGCGTGCAACCAGGAGCGGAAGCGTCCAAGCAGGCGCTGAAGCGTGCAAGCAGGCGCGGAAGCGTCCAAGCAGGCGCGGAAGCGTCCAAGCAGGCGCGGAAGCGTCCAAGCAGGCGCGGAAGCGTGCAACCAGGCGCCGAAGCGCCCAAGCAGGCGAGGATCCGTGCAAGCAGGCGCGGAAGCGTCCAAGCAGGCGCGGAAGCGTCCAAGCAGGCGCGGAAGCGTCCAAGCAGGCGCCGAAGCGTCCAAGCGGGCGCGGAAGCGTCCAAGCAGCCGCGGAAGCGTCCAAGCAGGCGCGGAAGCGTCCAAGCAGGCGCGGAAGCGTCCAAGCAGGCGCGGAAGCGTCCAAGCAGGCGCGGTAGCGTACAAGCAGGCGCGGAAGCGTCCAAGCAGGCGCGGAAGCGTCCAAGGAGGCGCGGAAGCGTCCAAGCAGGCGGGGAAACGTCCAAGGAGGCGTGGAAGAGTCCAAGCAGGCGCGGCAGCGTCTAAGCAGGCGCGGTAGCGTCCAAGCAGGCGCGGAAGCATGCAAGCAGGCGCGGAAGCGTCCAAGCAGGCGCGGAAGCGTCCAAGCAGGCGCCGAAGCGTCCAAGCAGGCGCGGTAGCGTCCAAGCAGGCGCGGAAACTTCCAAGTAGGCGCGGAAGCATGCAAGAAGGCGCAGAAGAGTCCAAGCAGGCGCGGAAGCGTCCAAGCAGTCGCGGAAGCGTCCAAGCAGGCGCGGTAGCGTCCAAGCAGGCGCGGAAACGTCCAAGCAGGCGCGGAAGCATGCAAGAAGACGCAGAAGAGTCCAAGCAGGCGCGGCAGCGTCCAAGCAGTCGCGGAAGCGTCCAAGCAGGCGCGGTAGCGTCCAAGCAGGCGCGGAAGCGTCCAAGCAGGCGCGGAAGCGTCTAAGCAGGCGCGGAAGCGTCCAAGCATGCGTGGAAGAGTCCAAGCAGGCGCGGAAACGTCCAAGCATGCGAGGATCCGTGCAAGCAGGCGCGGAAGCGTCCAAGCAGGCGCGGAAGCGTGCAACCAGGCGCGGAAGCGTCCAAGCAGGCGCGGAAGCGTCCAAGCAGGCGCGGAAGCGTGCAACCAGGCGCGGAAGCGTCCAAGCTGGCGCGGAAGCGTTCAAGCAGGCGCGGTAGCGTCCAAGCAGGCGCGGAAGCGTCCAAGCAGGCGAGGAAGCATGCAAGAAGGCGCGGAAGCGTCCAAGCATGCGCGGTAGCGTCCAAGCAGGCGCGGAAACGTCGAAGCAGGTGCGGAAGCATGAAAGAAGCCGCAGAAGAGTCCAAGCAGGCACGGAAGCGTCCAAGCAGTCGCGGAAGCGTCCAAGCAGGCGCGGAAGCGTCCAAGCAGGCGCGGAAGCGTCCAAGCAGGCGCGGAAGCGTCCAAGCAGGCGCGGAAGCGTCCAAGCAGGCGCGGAAGCGTCCAAGCAGGCGCGGAAGCGTGCAACCAGGAGCGGAAGCGTCCAAGCAGGCGCTGAAGCGTGCAAGCAGGCGCGGAAGCGTCCAAGCAGGCGCGGAAGCGTCCAAGCAGGCGCGGAAGCGTCCAAGCAGGCGCGGAAGCGTGCAACCAGGCGCCGAAGCGCCCAAGCAGGCGAGGATCCGTGCAAGCAGGCGCGGAAGCGTCCAAGCAGGCGCGGAAGCGTCCAAGCAGGCGCGGAAGCGTCCAAGCAGGCGCCGAAGCGTCCAAGCGGGCGCGGAAGCGTCCAAGCAGGCGCGGAAGCGTCCAAGCAGGCGCGGAAGCGTCCAAGCAGGCGCGGAAGCGTCCAAGCAGGCGCGGAAGCGTCCAAGCAGGCGCGGTAGCGTACAAGCAGGCGCGGAAGCGTCCAAGCAGGCGCGGAAGCGTCCAAGGAGGCGCGGAAGCGTCCAAGCAGGCGGGGAAGCGTCCAAGCAGGCGCGGAAGCGTCCAAGCAGGCGCGGTAGCGTCCAAGCAGGCGCGGAAACTTCCAAGTAGGCGCGGAAGCATGCAAGAAGGCGCAGAAGAGTCCAAGCAGGCGCGGAAGCGTCCAAGCAGGCGCGGTAGCGTCCAAGCAGGCGCGGAAGCGTCCAAGCAGGCGGGGAAGCGTCCAAGCAGACGCGGAAGCGTCCAAGCAGGCGCGGAAGCGTGCAAGCAGGCGCGGAAGCGTGCAAGCAGGCGCGGAAGCGTCCAAGCAGGCGCGGAAGCGTGCAACCAGGAGCGGAAGCGTCCAAGCAGGCGCGGATCCGTGCAAGCAGGCGCGGAAGCGTCCAAGCAGGCGCGGAAGCGTCCAAGCAGGCGCGGAAGCGTCCAAGCGGGCGCGGAAGCGTCCAAGCAGGCGCGGAAGCGTCCAAGCAGGCGCGGAAGCGTCCAAGCAGGCGCGGTAGCGTACAAGCAGGCGCGGAAGCGTCCAAGCAGGCGCGGAAGCGTCCAAGCAGGCGCGGAAGCGTCCAAGCAGGCGCGGAAACGTCCAAGGAGGCGTGGAATAGTCCAAGCAGGCGCGGCAGCGTCTAAGCAGGCGCGGAAGCTTCCAAGCAGGCGCGGAAGCGTCCAAGCAGGCGCGGATCCGTGCAAGCAGGCGCGGAAGCGTCCAAGCAGGCGCGGAAGCGTCCAAGCAGGCGCGGAAGCGTCCAAGCAGGCGCCGAAGCGTCCAAGCGGGCGCGGAAGCGTCCAAGCAGACGCGGAAGCGTCCAAGCAGGCGCGGAAGCGTGCAAGGAGGCGCGGAAGCGTGCAAGCAGGCGCGGAAGCGTCCAAGCAGGCGCGGAAGCGTGCAACCAGGAGCGGAAGCGTCCAAGCAGGCGCGGATCCGTGCAAGCAGGCGCGGAAGCGTCCAAGCAGGCGCGGAAGCGTCCAAGCAGGCGCGGAAGCGTCCAAGCAGGCGCGGAAGCGTCTAAGCAGGCGCGGAAGCGTCCAAGCATGCGTGGAAGAGTCCAAGCAGGCGGGGAAGCATCCAAGCAGACGCGGAAGCGTCCAAGCAGGCGCGGAAGCGTGCAAGCAGGCGCGGAAGCGTGCAAGCAGGCGCGGAAGCGTCCAAGCAGGCGCGGAAGCGTGCAACCAGGCGCGGAAGCGTCCAAGCAGGCGCGGAAGCGACCAAGCAGGCGCGGAAGCGTCCAAGCAGGCGCGGAAGCGTCCAAGCAGGCGCGGAAGCGTCCAAGCAGGCGCGGAAGCGTCCAAGCAGGCGCGGAAGCGTCCAAGCAGTCGCGGAAGCGTCCGAGCAGGCGGGGAAGCATGCAAGCAGGCGCGGAAGCGACCAAGCAGTCGCGTTAGCGTCCAACCAGGCGCGGAAGCGTCCAAGAAGACGCGGAAGCGTCCAAACAGGCGCGGAAGCATGCAAGAAGACGCAGAAGAGTCCAAGCAGGCGCGGTAGCGTCCAACCAGGCGCGGAAGCGTCCAAGCAGTCGCGGAAGCGTCCAAGCAGGCGCGGATGCGTCCAAGCAGTCGCGGAAGCGTCCAAGCAGGCGCGGTAGCGTCCAAGCAGGCGCGGAAACGTCCAAGCAGGCGCGGAAGCATGCAAGAAGACGCAGAAGAGGCCAAGCAGGCGCGGCAGCGTCCAAGCAGTCGCGGAAGCGTCCAAGCAGGCGCGGTAGCGTCCAAGCAGGCGCGGAAGCGTCCAAGCAGGCGCGGAAGCGTCTAAGCAGGCGCGGAAGCGTCCAAGCATGCGTGGAAGAGTCCAAGCAGGCGCGGAAACGTCCAAGCATGCGAGGATCCGTGCAAGCAGGCGCGGAAGCGTCCAAGCAGGCGCGGAAGCGTGCAACCAGGCGCGGAAGCGTCCAAGCAGGCGCGGAAGCGTCCAAGCAGGCGCGGAAGCGTCCAAGCAGGCGCGGAAGCGTCCAAGCAGGCGCGGAAGCGTCCAAGCAGGCGCGGAAGCGTCCAAGCAGGCGCGGAAGCGTCCAAGCAGTCGCGGAAGCGTCCGAGCAGGCGGGGAAGCATGCAAGCAGGCGCGGAAGCGACCAAGCAGACGCGTTAGCGTCCAACCAGGCGCGGAAGCGTCCAAGAAGACGCGGAAGCGTCCAAACAGGCGCGGAAGCATGCAAGAAGACGCAGAAGAGTCCAAGCAGGCGCGGTAGCGTCCAACCAGGCGCGGAAGCGTGCAACCAGGCGCGGAAGCGTCCAAGCAGGCGCGGAAGCGTCCAAGCAGGCGCGGAAGCGTACAAGCAGGCGCGGAAGCGTCCAAGAAGACGCGGAAGCGTCCAAACAGGCGCGGAAGCATGCAAGAAGACGCAGAAGAGTCCAAGCAGGCGCGGTAGCGTCCAACCAGGCGCGGAAGCGTACAAGCAGGCGCGGAAGCGTCCAAGCAGGCGCGGAAGCGTCCAAGCAGGCGCGGAAGCGTGCAAGCAGGCGCGGAAGCGTGCAAGCAGGCGCGGAAGCGTCCAAGCAGGCGCGGAAGCGTGCAACCAGGAGCGGAAGCGTCCAAGCAGGCGCGGATCCGTGCAAGCAGGCGCGGAAGCGTCCAAGCAGGCGCGGAAGCGTCCAAGCGGGCGCGGAAGCGTCCAAGCAGGCGCGGAAGCGTCCAAGCAGGCGCGGAAGCGTCCAAGCAGGCGCGGTAGCGTACAAGCAGGCGCGGAAGCGTCCAAGCAGGCGCGGAAGCGTCCAAGCAGGCGCGGAAGCGTCCAAGCAGGCGCGGAAACGTCCAAGGAGGCGTGGAATAGTCCAAGCAGGCGCGGCAGCGTCTAAGCAGGCGCGGAAGCGTCCAAGCAGGCGCGGAAGCGTCCAAGCAGGCGCGGATCCGTGCAAGCAGGCGCGGAAGCGTCCAAGCAGGCGCGGAAGCGTCCAAGCAGGCGCGGAAGCGTCCAAGCAGGCGCCGAAGCGTCCAAGCGGGCGCGGAAGCGTCCAAGCAGGCGCGGAAGCGTCCAAGCAGGCGCGGAAGCGTCCAAGCAGGCGCGGAAGCGTCCAAGCAGGCGTGGAAGAGTCGAAGCAGGCGCGGAAGCGTCCAAGCAGGCGGGGAAGCATCCAAGCAGACGCGGAAGCGTCCAAGCAGGCGCGGAAGCGTCCAAGCAGGCGCGGAAGCGTCTAAGCAGGCGCGGAAGCGTCCAAGCATGCGTGGAAGAGTCCAAGCAGGCGGGGAAGCATCCAAGCAGACGCGGAAGCGTCCAAGCAGGCGCGGAAGCGTGCAAGCAGGCGCGGAAGCGTGCAAGCAGGCGCGGAAGCGTCCAAGCAGGCGCGGAAGCGTGCAACCAGGCGCGGAAGCGTCCAAGCAGGCGCGGAAGCGTCCAAGCAGGCGCGGAAGCGTCCAAGCAGGCGCGGAAGCGTCCAAGCAGGCGCGGAAGCGTCCAAGCAGGCGCGGAAGCGTCCAAGCAGGCGCGGAAGCGTCCAAGCAGTCGCGGAAGCGTCCGAGCAGGCGGGGAAGCATGCAAGCAGGCGCGGAAGCGACCAAGCAGTCGCGTTAGCGTCCAACCAGGCGCGGAAGCGTCCAAGAAGACGCGGAAGCGTCCAAACAGGCGCGGAAGCATGCAAGAAGACGCAGAAGAGTCCAAGCAGGCGCGGAAGCGTCCAAGCAGGTGCGGAAACGTCCAAGCAGGCGCGGAAGCATGCAAGAAGACGCAGAAGCGTCCAAGCAGTAGCGGAAACGTCCAAGCAGGCGCGGAAGCGTCCAAGCAGTCGCGGAAGCGTCCAAGCAGGCGCGGTAGCGTCCAAGCAGGCGCGGAAACGTCCAAGCAGGCCCGGAAGCGTCCAAGCAGGCGCGGAAGCGTCCAAGCAGTCGCGGAAGCGTCCAAGCAGGCGCGGAAGCGTCCAAGCAGGCGCGGAAGCATGCAAGAAGGCACAGAAGAGTCCAAGCAGGCGCGGAAGCGTCCTAGCAGTCGCGGAAGAGTCCAAGCAGGCGCGGAAGCGTCCAAGCAGTCGCGGAAGCGTCCAAGCAGGCGCGGAAGCGTCCAAGCAGTCGCGGAAGTGTCCAAGCAGGCGCGGTAACGTCCAAGTAGGCGCGGAAGCATGCAAGAAGGCGCGGAAGCGTCCAAGCAGGCGCGGTAGCGTCCAAGCAGGCGCGGAAACGTCCAACCAGGCGCGGAAGCATGCAAGAAGGCGCAGAAGAGTCCAAGCAGGTGCGGAAGCGTCCAAGCAGGCGCGGAAGCGTCCAAGCAGGCGCGGAAGCGTCCAAGCAGTCGCGGAAGCGTCCAAGCAGGCGCGGTAGCGTCCAAGCAGGCGCGGAAACGTCCAAGCAGGCCCGGAAGCGTCCAAGCAGGCGCGGAAGCGTCCAAGCAGTCGCGGAAGCGTCCAAGCAGTCGCGGAAGCGTCCAAGCAGGCGCGGAAGCGTCCAAGCAGGCGCGGAAGCGTCCAAGCAGTCGTGGGAGCGTCCAAGCAGGCGCGGTAGCGTCCAAGCAGGTGCGGAAACGTCCAAGCAGGCGCGGAAGCATGCAAGAAGACGCAGAAGCGTCCAAGCAGTCGCGGAAACGTCCAAGCAGGCGCGGTAGCGTCCAAGCAGGCGTGGGAGCGTCCAAGCAGGCGCGGAAGCGTCCAAGCAGGCGCGGAAGCGTCCAAGCAGGCGCGGAAGCATGCAAGAAGGCGCAGAAGAGTCCAAGCAGGCGCGGAAGCGTCCAAGCAGTCGCAGAAGCGTCCAAGCAGGCGCGGTAGCGTCCAACCAGGCGCGGATGCGTCCAAGCAGTCGCGGAAGCGTCCAAGCAGTCGCGGAAGAGTCCAAGCAGGCGCGGAAGCGTCCAAGCAGGCGCGGAAACGTCCAAGTAGGCGGGGAAGCATGCACGCAGGCGCGGAAGCGTCCAAGCAGGCGCGGAAACGTCCAAGCAGGCGCGGTAGCGTCCAACCAGGCGCGGAAGCGTCCTAGCAGTCGCAGAAACGTACAAGCAGGCGCGGAAGCGTCCAAGCAGGCGGGGAAGCATGCACGCAGGCGCGGAAGCGTCCAAGCAGGCGCGGAAACGTCCAAGTAGGCGCGGCAGCATGCAAGAAGGCGCACAAGATTCCTATCAGGCGCGGAAGCGTCCAAGCAGGCGGGGAAGCATGCAAGCAGGTGCGGAAGCGTCCACGCAGGCGCGGAAACGTCCAAGTAGGCGCGGCAGCATGCAAGAAGGCGCAGAAGAGTCCAAGCAGGCGCGGAAGCGTCCAAGCAATCGCGGAAGCGTCCAAGCAGGCGCGTTAGCATCCAAGCTGGCGCGGAAACGTCCAAGCAGGCGCGGAAGCATGCAAGAAGGCGCAGAAGAGTCCAAGCAGCCGCGGAAGCGTCCAAGCAGGCGGGGAAGCATGCAAGCAGGCGCGGAAGCGTCCACGCAGGCGCGGAAACGTCCAAGTAGGCGCGGCAGCATGCAAGAAGGCGCAGAAGAGTCCAAGCAGGCGCGGAAGCGTCCAAGCAGGCGCGGAAGCGTCCAAGCAGTCGCGGAAGCGTCCAAGCAGGCGCGGAAGCGTCCAAGCAGGCGGGGAAGCATGCAAGCAGGCGCGGAAGCGTCCACGCAGGCGCGGAAACGTCCAAGTAGGCGCGGCAGCATGCAAGAAGGCGCAGAAGAGTCCAAGCAGGCGCGGAAGCGTCCAAGCAGTCGCGGAAACGTCCAAGCAGGCGCGGTAGCGTCCAACCAGGCGCGGAAGCATGCAAGCAGTCGCCGAAGCGTCCAAGCAGTCGCGGAAGCGTCCAAGCAGGCGCGGAAGCGTCCAAGCAGGCGGGGAAGCATGCAAGCAGGCGCGGAAGCGTCCACGCAGGCGCGGAAACGTCCAAGTAGGCGCGGCAGCATCCATATAGGCGCGAAAGCGTCAAAGCAGGCGCGGAAGCGTCCAAGCAGGCGCGGAAACGTCCAAGTAGGCGCGGAAGCATGCAAGAAGGAGCAGAAGAGTCCAAGCAGGCGCGGAAGCGTCCAAGCAGGCGCGGAAGCATCCATATAGGCGCGGAAGCGTCCAAGCAGGCGCGGAAACGTCCATGTAGGGACGGAAGCATGCAAGAAGGCGCAGAAGAGTTCAAACAGGCGCGGAAGCGTCCAAGCAGGCGCGGTAGCGTCCAAGCAGGCGCGGTAGCGTCCAAGCAGGCGCGGAAGCGTCCAAGCAGGCGCAGAAGCATGCAAGCAGGCGCGAAAGCGTCCAGGCAGGCGCGAGAACGTCCAAGTAGGCGCGGTAGCGTCCAAGCAGGCGCAGAAGAGTCCAAGCAGGCGCGGAAGCGTCCAAGCAGTCGCGGAAGCGTCCAAGCAGGCGCGGTAGCGTCCAAGCAGGCGCGGATGCGTCCAAGCAGTCGCGGAAGCGTCCAAGCAGGCGCGGTAGCGTCCAAGCAGGCGCGGAAACGTCCAAGCAGGCGCGGAAGCATGCAAGAAGACGCAGAAGAGTCCAAGCAGGCGCGGAAGCGTCCAAGCAGTCGCGGAAGCGTCCAAGCAGGCGTGGAAGAGTCCAAGCAGGCGTGGCAGCGTCCAAGCAGGCGCGGAAACGTCCAAGCAGGCGCGGAAGCATGCAAGAAGACGCAGAAGAGTCCAAGCAGGCGCGGAAGCGTCCAACCAGTCGCGGAAGCGTCCAAGCAGGCGCGGTAGCGTCCAAGCAGTCGCGGAAGCGTCCAAGCAGGCGCGGTAGCGTCCAAGCAGGCGCGGAAGCGTGCAAGCAGACGCGGAAGCGTCCAAGCAGGCGCGGAAGCATGCAAGTAGACGCAGAAGAGTCCAAGCAGGCGCGGAAGCGTCCAAGCAGTCGCGGAAGCGTCCAAGCAGGCGCGGAAACGTCCAAGCAGGCGTGGAAGCGTCCAAGCAGACGCGGAAGCGTCCAAGCAGGCGCGGTAGCGTCCAACCAGGCGCGGAAGCGTCCAAGCAGTCGCGGAAGCGTCCAAGCAGGCGCGGAAGCGTCCAAGCAGTCGCGGAAGCGTCCAAGCAGGCGGGGAAGCATGCAAGCAGGCGCGGAAACATCCAAGTAGGCGCGGCAGCATGCAAGAAGGCGCAGGAGAGTCCAAGCAGTCGCGGAAGCGTCCAAGCAGTCGCGGAAGCCTCCAAGCAGGCGCGGTAGCGTCCAAGCATTCGCGGAAGCGTCCAAGCAGGCGCGGTAACGTCCAAGTAGGCGCGGAAGCATGCATGAAGCCGCGGAAGCGTCCAAGCAGGCGCGGTAGCGTCCAAGCATTCGCGGAAGCGTCCAAGCAGGCGCGGTAGCGTCCAAGCAGGTGCGGAAACGTCCAAGCAGGCGCGGAAGCGTCCAAGCAGGCGCGGTAACGTCCAAGTAGGCGCGGAAGCATGCAAGAAGGCGCGGAAGCGTCCAAGCAGGCGCGGTAGCGTCCAAGCAGGCGCGGAAACGTCCAACCAGGCGCGGAAGCGTCCAAGCAGTCGCGGAAGCGTCCAAGCAGTCGCGGAAGCGTCCAAGCAGGCGCGGAAGCATGCAAGAAGGCACAGAAGAGTCCAAGCAGGCGCGGAAGCGTCCAAGCAGGTGCGGAAACGTCCAAGCAGGCGCGGAAGCATGCAAGAAGACGCAGAAGCGTCCAAGCAGTCGCGGAAACGTCCAAGCAGGCGCGGAAGCGTCCAAGCAGTCGCGGAAGCGTCCAAGCAGGCGCGGTAGCGTCCAAGCAGGCGCGGAAACGTCCAAGCAGGCCCGGAAGCGTCCAAGCAGGCGCGGAAGCGTCCAAGCAGTCGCGGAAGCGTCCAAGCAGTCGCGGAAGCGTCCAAGCAGGCGCGGAAGCATGCAAGAAGGCACAGAAGAGTCCAAGCAGGCGCGGAAGCGTCCTAGCAGTCGCGGAAGAGTCCAAGCAGGCGCGGAAGCGTCCAAGCAGTCGCGGAAGCGTCCAAGCAGGCGCGGAAGCGTCCAAGCAGTCGCGGAAGCGTCCAAGCAGGCGCGGTAACGTCCAAGTAGGCGCGGAAGCATGCAAGAAGGCGCGGAAGCGTCCAAGCAGGCGCGGTAGCGTCCAATCAGGCGCGGAAACGTCCAACCAGGCGCGGAAGCATGCAAGAAGGCGCAGAAGAGTCCAAGCAGGTGCGGAAGCGTCCAAGCAGGCGCGGAAGCGTCCAAGCAGGCGCGGAAGCGTCCAAGCAGTCGCGGAAGCGTCCAAGCAGGCGCGGTAGCGTCCAAGCAGGCCCGGAAGCGTCCAAGCAGGCGCGGAAGCGTCCAAGCAGTCGCGGAAGCGTCCAAGCAGTCGCGGAAGCGTCCAAGCAGGCGCGGAAGCGTCCAAGCAGGCGCGGAAGCGTCCAAGCAGTCGTGGGAGCGTCCAAGCAGGCGCGGTAGCGTCCAAGCAGGTGCGGAAACGTCCAAGCAGGCGCGGAAGCATGCAAGAAGACGCAGAAGCGTCCAAGCAGTCGCGGAAACGTCCAAGCAGGCGCGGTAGCGTCCAAGCAGGCGTGGGAGCGTCCAAGCAGGCGCGGAAGCGTCCAAGCAGGCGCGGAAGCGTCCAAGCAGGCGCGGAAGCATGCAAGAAGGCGCAGAAGAGTCCAAGCAGGCGCGGAAGCGTCCAAGCAGTCGCAGAAGCGTCCAAGCAGGCGCGGTAGCGTCCAACCAGGCGCGGATGCGTCCAAGCAGTCGCGGAAGCGTCCAAGCAGGCGCGGTAGCGTCCAAGCAGGCGCGGTAGAGTCCAAGCAGTCGCGGAAGCGTCCAAGCAGGCGCGGAAGCGTCCAAGCAGGCGCGGAAGCATCCATATAGGCGCGAAAGCGTCAAAGCAGGCGCGGAAGCGTCCAAGCAGGCGCGGAAACGTCCAAGTAGGCGCGGAAGCATGCAAGAAGGAGCAGAAGAGTCCAAGCAGGCGCGGAAGCGTCCAAGCAGGCGCGGAAGCATGCAAGAAGGCGCGGAAGCGTCCAAGCAGGCGCGGAAACGTCCATGTAGGGACGGAAGCATGCAAGAAGGCGCAGAAGAGTTCAAACAGGCGCGGAAGCGTCCAAGCAGGCGCGGTAGCGTCCAAGCAGGCGCGGTAGCGTCCAAGCAGGCGCGGAAGCGTCCAAGCAGGCGCAGAAGCATGCAAGCAGGCGCGAAAGCGTCCAGGCAGGCGCGAGAACGTCCAAGTAGGCGCGGAAGCATGCAAGAAGGCGCAGAAGAGTCCAAGCAGGCGCGGAAGCGTCCAAGCAGGCGCGGAAACGTCCATGTAGGGGCTGAAGCATGCAAGAAGGCGCAGAAGAGTCCAAACAGGCGCGTAAGCGTCCAAGCAGTCGCGGAAGCGTCCAAGCAATCGCGGAAGCGTCCAAGCAGGCGCGGAAGCGTCCAAGCAGGCGCGGAAGCGTCCAAGCAGGCGTGGGAGCGTCCAAGCAGGCGCGGTAGCGTCCAAGCAGTCGCGGAAGAGTCCAAGCAGGCGCGGAAGCGTCCAAGCAGTCGCGGAAGCGTCCAAGCAGGCGCGGTAGTGTCCAAGCAGTCGCGGCCGCGTCCAAGCAGGCGCGGTAGCGTCCAAGCAATCGCGGAAGCGTCCAAGCAGGCGCGGAAGCGTCCAAGCAGGCGGGGAAGCATGCACGCAGGCGCGGAAGCGTCCAAGCAGGCGCAGAAGAGTCCAAGCAGGCGCGGAAGCGTCCAAGCAGTCGCGGAAGCGTCCAAGCAGGCGCGGTAGCGTCCAAGCAGGCGCGGAAACGTCCAAGCAGGCGCGGAAGCGTCCAAGCAGGCGCGGAAGCGTCCAAGCAGTCGCGGAAGCGTCCAAGCAGGCGCGGTAGCGTCCAAGCAGGCGCGGAAACGTCCAAGCAGGCGCGGAAGAGTCCAAGCAGGCGCGGTAACGTCCAAGTAGGCGCGGAAGCATGCATGAAGGCGCGGAAGCGTCCAAGCAGGCGCGGTAGCGTCCAAGCAGGCGCGGAAACGTCCAACCAGGCGCGGAAGCATGCAAGAAGGCGCAGAAGAGTCCAAGCAGGTGCGGAAGCGTCCAAGCAGGCGCGGAAGCGTCCAAGCAGGCGCGGAAGAGTCCAAGCAGTCGCGGAAGCGTCCAAGCAGGCGCGGTAGCGTCCAAGCAGGCGCGGAAGCGTGCAAGCAGACGCGGAAGCGTCCAAGCAGGCGCGGAAGCATGCAAGAAGACGCAGAAGAGTCCAAGCAGGCGCGGAAGCGTCCAAGCAGTCGCGGAAGCGTCCAAGCAGGCGCGGAAACGTCCAAGCAGGCGTGGAAGCGTCCAAGCAGACGCGGAAGCGTCCAAGCAGGCGCGGTAGCGTCCAACCAGGCGCGGAAGCGTCCAAGCAGTCGCGGAAGCGTCCAAGCAGGCGCGGAAGCGTCCAAGCAGTCGCGGAAGCGTCCAAGCAGGCGGGGAAGCATGCAAGCAGGCGCGGAAGCCTCCAAGCAGGCGCGGTAGCGTCCAAGCAGGCGCGGTAGCGTCCAAGCAGGCGTGGGAGCGTCCAAGCAGGCGCGGAAGCGTCCCAGCAGGCGCGGAAGCATGCAAGAAGGCGCAGAAGAGTCCAAGCAGGCGCGGAAGCGTCCAAGCAGTCGCGGAAGCGTCCAAGCAGGCGCGGAAACGTCCAAGTAGGCGCGGAAGCATGCAAGAAGGCGCAGAAGAGTCCAAGCAGGCGCGAAAACGTCCAAGTAGGCGCGGAAGAGTCCAAGCAGGCGCGGAAGAGACCAAGCAGGCGCGGAAGCGTCCTAGCAGACGCGGAAGTGTCCAAGCAGGCGCGGATCCGTGCAAGCAGGCGCGGAAGCGTCCAAGCAGGCGCGGAGGCGTCCAAGCAGGCGCGGAAGCGTCCAAGCAGGCGCGGAAGCGCCCAAGCAGTCGCGGAAGCGTGCAAGCAGGCGCGGAAGCGTCCGAGCAGGCGAGGAAGCAAGCAAGCAGGCGCGGAAGCGTCCAAGCAGGCGCGGAAACGTCCAAGTAGGCGCGGAAGCATGCAAGAAGGCGCAGAAGAGTCCAAGCAGGAGCGAAAACGTCCAAGTAGGCGCGGAAGAGTCCAAGCAGGCGCGGAAGCGACCAAGCAGGCGCGGAAGCGTCCAAGCAGGCGCGGAAGCATGCAAGAAGGCACCGAAGCGTCCAAGCAGGCGCGGAAGCGTCCCAGCAGGCGCGGAAGAGACCAAGCAGGCGCGGAAGCGTCCTAGCAGGCGCGGAAGTGTCCAAGCAGGCGCGGATCCGTGCAAGCAGGCGCGGAAGCGTCCAAGCAGGCGCGGAGGCGTCCAAGCAGGCGCGGAAGCGTCCAAGCAGGCGCGGAAGCGCCCAAGCAGTCGCGGAAGTGTGCAAGCAGGCTCGGAAGCGTCCGAGCAGGCGAGGAAGCAAGCAAGCAGGCGCGGAAGCGTCCAAGCAGGCGCGGAAACGTCCAAGTAGGCGCGGAAGCATGCAAGAAGGCGCAGAAGAGTCCAAGCAGGCGCGAAAACGTCCAAGTAGGCGCGGAAGAGTCCAAGCAGGCGCGGAAACGTCCAAGCAGGCGCGGAAGCGTCCAAGCAGGCGTGGAAGCGTCCAAGCAGGCGCGGAAGTTTTCAAGCAGGCGCGGAAGCGTCCAAGCAGTCGCGGAAGCGTCCAAGCAGTCGCGGAAGCGTCCAAGCAGGCGCGGTAACGTCCAAGCAGGCGCGGAAACGTCCAAGCAGGCGCGGAAGCATGCAAGAAGGCGCAGAATAGTCCAAGCAGGCGCGGAAGCATGCAAGCAGGCGCGGAAGCATGCAAGCAGGCGCGGAAGCATGCAAGAAGGCGCAGAAGAGTCCAAGCAGGCGTGGAAGCGTCCAAGCAGGCGCGGAAGCGTCCAAGCAGGCGCGGAAGCGTCCAAGCAGTCGCGGCAGCGTCTAAGCAGGCGCGGAAGCGTCCAAGCAGTCGCGGAAGCGTCCAAGCAGGAGCGGAAGCGTCCAAGCAGGCGCGGAAGCGTCCAAGCAGGCGCGGAAGTGTCCAAGCAGGCGCGGAAGCGTCCAAGCAGTCGCGGAAGCGTCCAAGCAGTCGCGGAAGCGTCCAAGCAGGCGCGGTAACGTCCAAGCAGGCGCGGAAACGTCCAAGCAGGCGCGGAAGCATGCAAGAAGGCGCAGAATAGTCCAAGCAGGCGCGGAAGCATGCAAGCAGGCGCGGAAGCATGCAAGAAGGCGCAGAAGAGTCCAAGCAGGCGTGGAAGCGTCCAAGCAGGCGCGGAAGCGTCCAAGCAGGCGCGGAAGCGTCCAAGCAGGCGCGGCAGCGTCTAAGCAGGCGCGGAAGCGTCCAAGCAGTCGCGGAAGCGTCCAAGCAGGCGCGGAAGCGTCCAAGCAGGCGCGGAAGCGTCCAAGCAGGCGCGGAAGCGTCCAAGCAGGCGTGGAAGAGTCCAAGCAGGCGCGGAAGCGTCCAAGCAGGCGCGGAAGCGTCCAAGCAGACGCGGAAGCGTCCAAGCTGGCGCGGAAGCGTGCAAGCATGCGCGGAAGCTTCCAAGCAGTCGCGGAAGCGTCCAAGCAGTCGCGGAAGCGTCCAAGCAGGCGCGGTAGTGTCAAAGCAGTCGCGGAAGCGTCCAAGCAGGCGCGGTAGCGTCCAAGCAGGCGCGGAAACGTCCAAGCAGGCGCGGAAGCATGCAAGAAGACGCAGAAGAGTCCAAGCAGGCGCGGAAGCGTCCAAGCAGTCGCGGATGCGTCGAAGCAGGCGCGGTAGCGTCCAAGCAGGCGCGGAAGCGTCCAAGCAGTCGCGGATGCGTCGAAGCAGGCGCGGTAGCGTCCAAGCAGGCGCGGAAACGTCCAAGCAGGCGCGGAAGCATGCAAGCAGGCGCGGAAGCATCCAAGCAGGCGCGGAAGCGTCCAAGCAGGCGCAGAAGAGTCCAAGCAGGCGCGGAAGCGTCCAAGCAGGCGCGGAAGTGTCCAAGAATGCGCGGAAGCGTCCAAGCAGGCGCGGAAGCGTCCAAGCAGTCGCGGAAGCGTCCAAGGAGGCGCGGTAGCGTTCAACCAGGCGCGGAAACGTCCAAGCAGGCGCGGAAGCATGCAAGAAAACGCAGAAGAGTCCAAGCAGGCGCGGAAGCGTCCAAGCAGGCGCGGAAGCGTCCAAGCAGTCGTGGGAGCGTCCAAGCAGGCGCGGTAGCGTCCAAGCAGGCGCGGAAGCATGCAAGAAGACGCAGAAGAGCCCAAGCAGGCGCGGAAGCGTCCAAGCAGTCGCGGAAGCGTCCAAGCAGTCGCGGAAGCGTCCAAGCAGGCGCGGTAGCGTCCAAGCAGGTGCGGAAACGTCCAAGCAGGCGCGGAAGCATGCAAGAAGACGCAGAAGCGTCCAAGCAGTCGCGGAAACGTCCAAGCAGGCGCGGTAGCGTCCAACCAGGCGCGGAAGCGTCCAAGCAGTCGCGGAAGCGTCCAAGCAGGTGCGGAAGCGTCCAAGCAGGCGCGGAAGCGTCCAAGCAGGCGCGGTAGCGTCCAAGCAGGCGCGGTAGCGTCCAAGCAGGCGCGGAAGCGTCCAAGCAGGCGCGGAAGCGTCCAAGCAGTCGCGGAAGCGTCCAAGGAGGCGCGGTAGCGTTCAACCAGGCGCGGAAACGTCCAAGCAGGCGCGGAAGCATGCAAGAAAACGCAGAAGAGTCCAAGCAGGCGCGGAAGCGTCCAAGCAGGCGCGGAAGCGTCCAAGCAGTCGTGGGAGCGTCCAAGCAGGCGCGGTAGCGTCCAAGCAGGCGCGGAAGCATGCAAGAAGACGCAGAAGAGCCCAAGCAGGCGCGGAAGCGTCCAAGCAGTCGCGGAAGCGTCCAAGCAGTCGCGGAAGCGTCCAAGCAGGCGCGGTAGCGTCCAAGCAGGTGCGGAAACGTCCAAGCAGGCGCGGAAGCATGCAAGAAGACGCAGAAGCGTCCAAGCAGTCGCGGAAACGTCCAAGCAGGCGCGGTAGCGTCCAACCAGGCGCGGAAGCGTCCAAGCAGTCGCGGAAGCGTCCAAGCAGGTGCGGAAGCGTCCAAGCAGGCGCGGAAGCGTCCAAGCAGGCGCGGTAGCGTCCAAGCAGGCGCGGTAGCGTCCAAGCAGGCGCGGAAGCGTCCAAGCAGGCGCGGAAGCGTCCAAGCAGTCGCGGAAGCGTCCAAGGAGGCGCGGTAGCGTTCAACCAGGCGCGGAAACGTCCAAGCAGGCGCGGAAGCATGCAAGAAAACGCAGAAGAGTCCAAGCAGGCGCGGAAGCGTCCAAGCAGGCGCGGAAGCGTCCAAGCAGGCGCGGAAGCGTCCAAGCAGGCGCGGCAGCGTCCAAGCAGGCGCGGAAGCGTCCAAGCAGTCGCGGAAGCGTCCAAGCAGGCGCGGAAGCGTCCAAGCAGGCGCGGAAGCGTCCGAGCAGGCGCGGAAGCGTCCGAGCAGGCGCGGAAGCGTCCAAGCAATCGCGGAAGCGCCCAAGCAGGCGCGGAAGCGTCCAAGCAGGAGCGGAAGCGTCCAAGCAGGCGTAGGAGCGTCCAAGCAGGCGCAGAAGAGTCCAAGCAGGCGCGGAAGCGTCCAAGCAGTCGCGGAAGGGTCCAAGCAGGCGCGGTAGCGTCCAAGCAGGCGCGGAAACGTCCAAGCAGGCCCGGAAGCGTCCAAGCAGGCGCGGAAGCGTCCAAGCAGTCGCGGAAGCGTCCAAGCAGTCGCGGAAGCGTCCAAGCAGGCGCGGAAGCGTCCAAGCATTCGCGGAAGCGTCCAAGCAGGCGTGGGAGCGTCCAAGCAGGCGCGGTAGCGTCCAAGCAGGCGCGGAAGCATGCAAGAAGACGCAGAAGAGTCCAAGCAGGTGCGGAAGCGTCCAAGCAGGCGCGGAAGCGTCCAAGCAGGCGCGGAAGAGTCCAAGCAGGCGCGGTAGCGTCCAACCAGGCGCGGATGCGTCCAAGCAGTCGCGGAAGCGTCCAAGCAGGCGCGGTAGCGTCCAAGCAGGCGCGGAAACGTCCAAGCAGGCGCGGAAGCATGCAAGAAGACGCAGAAGAGTCCAAGCAGGCGCGGAAGCGTCCACGCAGTCGCGGAAGCGTCCAAGCAGGCGTGGAAGAGTCCAAGCAGGCGTGGCAGCGTCCAAGCAGGCGCGGAAACGTCCAAGCAGGCGCGGAAGCATGCAAGAAGACGCAGAAGAGTCCAAGCAGGCGCGGAAGCGTCCAACCAGTCGCGGAAGCGTCCAAGCAGGCGCGGTAGCGTCCAAGCAGTCGCGGAAGCGTCCAAGCAGGCGCGGTAGCGTCCAAGCAGGCGCGGAAGCGTGCAAGCAGTCGCGGAAGCGTCCAAGCAGGCGCGGAAGCATGCAAGAAGACGCAGAAGAGTCCAAGCAGGCGCGGAAGCGTCCAAGCAGTCGCGGAAGCGTCCAAGCAGGCGCGGAAACGTCCAAGCAGGCGTGGAAGCGTCCAAGCAGACGCGGAAGTGTCCAAGCAGGCGCGGTAGCGTCCAACCAGGCGCGGAAGCGTCCAAGCAGGCGCGGAAGCGTCCAAGCAGGCGCGGAAGCGTCCAAGCAGTCGCGGAAGCGTCCAAGCAGGCGCGGTAGCGTCCAAGCAGGCGCGGTAGCGTCCAAGCAGGCGTGGAAACGTCCAACCAGGCGCGGAAACGTCCAACCAGGCGCGGAAGCATGCAAGAAGGCGCAGAAGAGTCCAAGCATGTGCGGAAGCGTCCAAGCAGGCGCGGTAGCGTCCAACCAGGCGCGGAAGCATGCAAGAAGACGCAGAAGCGTCCAAGCAGTCGCGGAAACGTCCAAGCAGGCGCGGTAGCGTCCAACCAGGCGCGGAAGCGTCCAAGCAGTCGCGGAAGCGTCCAAGCAGGTGCGGAAGCGTCCAAGCAGGCGCGGAAGCGTCCAAGCAGGCGCGGTAGCGTCCAAGCAGGCGCGGTAGCGTCCAAGCAGGCGCGGAAGCGTCCAAGCAGGCGCGGAAGCGTCCAAGCAGTCGCGGAAGCGTCCAAGGAGGCGCGGTAGCGTTCAACCAGGCGCGGAAACGTCCAAGCAGGCGCGGAAGCATGCAAGAAAACGCAGAAGAGTCCAAGCAGGCGCGGAAGCGTCCAAGCAGGCGCGGAAGCGTCCAAGCAGTCGTGGGAGCGTCCAAGCAGGCGCGGTAGCGTCCAAGCAGGCGCGGAAGCATGCAAGAAGACGCAGAAGAGCCCAAGCAGGCGCGGAAGCGTCCAAGCAGTCGCGGAAGCGTCCAAGCAGTCGCGGAAGCGTCCAAGCAGGCGCGGTAGCGTCCAAGCAGGTGCGGAAACGTCCAAGCAGGCGCGGAAGCATGCAAGAAGACGCAGAAGCGTCCAAGCAGTCGCGGAAACGTCCAAGCAGGCGCGGTAGCGTCCAACCAGGCGCGGAAGCGTCCAAGCAGTCGCGGAAGCGTCCAAGCAGGTGCGGAAGCGTCCAAGCAGGCGCGGAAGCGTCCAAGCAGGCGCGGTAGCGTCCAAGCAGTCGCGGAAGCGTCCAAGGAGGCGCGGTAGCGTTCAACCAGGCGCGGAAACGTCCAAGCAGGCGCGGAAGCATGCAAGAAAACGCAGAAGAGTCCAAGCAGGCGCGGAAGCGTCCAAGCAGGCGCGGAAGCGTCCAAGCAGGCGCGGAAGCGTCCAAGCAGGCGCGGCAGCGTCCAAGCAGGCGCGGAAGCGTCCAAGCAGTCGCGGAAGCGTCCAAGCAGGCGCGGAAGCGTCCAAGCAGGCGCGGAAGCGTCCGAGCAGGCGCGGAAGCGTCCGAGCAGGCGTGGAAGAGTCCAAGCAGGCGCGGAAGCGTCCGAGCAGTCGCGGAAGCGTCCAAGCAGTCGCGGAAGCGTCCACGCAGGCGCGGAAGCGTCCAAGCTGGCGCGGAAGCGTCCAAGCAGTCGTGGGAGCGTCCAAGCAGGCGCGGTAGCGTCCAAGCAGGCGCGGAAGCATGCAAGAAGACGCAGAAGAGCCCAAGCAGGCGCGGAAGCGTCCAAGCAGTCGCGGAAGCGTCCAAGCAGTCGCGGAAGCGTCCAAGCAGGCGCGGTAGCGTCCAAGCAGGTGCGGAAACGTCCAAGCAGGCGCGGAAGCATGCAAGAAGACGCAGAAGCGTCCAAGCAGTCGCGGAAACGTCCAAGCAGGCGCGGTAGCGTCCAACCAGGCGCGGAAGCGTCCAAGCAGTCGCGGAAGCGTCCAAGCAGGTGCGGAAGCGTCCAAGCAGGCGCGGAAGCGTCCAAGCAGGCGCGGAAGCGTCCAAGCAGTCGCGGCAGCGTCCAAGCAGGCGCGGTAACGTCCAAGTAGGCGCGGAAGCATGCAAGAAGGCGCGGAAGCGTCCAAGCAGGCGCGGTAGCGTCCAAGCAGGCGCGGAAACGTCCAACCAGGCGCGGAAGCATGCAAGAAGGCGCAGAAGAGTCCAAGCAGGTGCGGAAGCGTCCAAGCAGGCGCGGAAGCGTCCAAGCAGGCGCGGAAGCGTCCAAGCAGTCGCGGCAGCGTCCAAGCAGGCGCGGTAACGTCCAAGTAGGCGCGGAAGCATGCAAGAAGGCGCGGAAGCGTCCAAGCAGGCGCGGTAGCGTCCAGGCAGGCGCGGAAACGTCCAACCAGACGCGGAAGCATGCAAGAAGGCGCAGAAGAGTCCAAGCAGGTGCGGAAGCGTCCAAGCAGTCGCGGAAGCGTCCAAGCAGGCGCGGAAGCGTCCAAGCAGTCGCGGAAGCGTCCAAGCAGGCGGGGAAGCATGCAAGCAGGCGCGGAAACATCCAAGTAGGCGCGGCAGCATGCAAGAAGGCGCAGGAGAGTCCAAGCAGTCGCGGAAGCGTCCAAGCAGTCGCGGAAGCCTCCAAGCAGGCGCGGTAGCGTCCAAGCAGGCGCGGTAGCGTCCAAGCAGGCGTGGGAGCGTCCAAGCAGGCGCGGAAGCGTCCCAGCAGGCGCGGAAGCATGCAAGAAGGCGCAGAAGAGTCCAAGCAGGCGCGGAAGCGTCCTAGCAGTCGCGGAAGAGTCCAAGCAGTCGCGGAAGCGTCCAAGCAATCGCGGAAGCGTCCAAGCAGGCGCGGAAGCGTCCAAGCAGGCGCGGAAGCGTCCAAGCAGGCGTAGGAGCGTCCAAGCAGGCGCAGAAGAGTCCAAGCAGGCGCGGAAGCGTCCAAGCAGTCGCGGAAGGGTCCAAGCAGGCGCGGTAGCGTCCAAGCAGGCGCGGAAACGTCCAAGCAGGCCCGGAAGCGTCCAAGCAGGCGCGGAAGCGTCCAAGCAGTCGCGGAAGCGTCCAAGCAGTCGCGGAAGCGTCCAAGCAGGCGCGGAAGCGTCCAAGCATTCGCGGAAGCGTCCAAGCAGGCGTGGGAGCGTCCAAGCAGGCGCGGTAGCGTCCAAGCAGGCGCGGAAGCATGCAAGAAGACGCAGAAGAGTCCAAGCAGGCGCGGAAGCGTCCAACCAGTCGCGGAAGCGTCCAAGCAGGCGCGGTAGCGTCCAAGCAGTCGCGGAAGCGTCCAAGCAGGCGCGGTAGCGTCCAAGCAGGCGCGGAAGCGTGCAAGCAGTCGCGGAAGCGTCCAAGCAGGCGCGGAAGCATGCAAGAAGACGCAGAAGAGTCCAAGCAGGCGCGGAAGCGTCCAAGCAGTCGCGGAAACGTCCAAGCAGGCGTGGAAGCGTCCAAGCAGACGCGGAAGTGTCCAAGCAGGCGCGGTAGCGTCCAACCAGGCGCGGAAGCGTCCAAGCAGGCGCGGAAGCGTCCAAGCAGGCGCGGAAGCGTCCAAGCAGTCGCGGAAGCGTCCAAGCAGGCGCGGTAGCGTCCAAGCAGGCGCGGTAGCGTCCAAGCAGGCGCGGAAACGTCCAACCAGGCGCGGAAACGTCCAACCAGGCGCGGAAGCATGCAAGAAGGCGCAGAAGAGTCCAAGCAGGTGCGGAAGCGTCCAAGCAGGCGCGGAAGCGTCCAAGCAGGCGCGGAAGCGTCCAAGCAGTCGCGGAAGCGTCCAAGCAGGCGCGGTAGCGTCCAAGCAGGCGCGGAAACGTCCAAGCAGGCGCGGAAGCATGCAAGAAGACGCAGAAGAGTCCAAGCAGTCGCGGAAGCGTCCAAGCAGTCGCGGAAGCGTCCAAGCAGGCGCGGTAGCGTCCAAGCAGGTGCGGAAACGTCCAAGCAGGCGCGGAAGCATGCAAGAAGACGCAGAAGCGTCCAAGCAGTCGCGGAAACGTCCAAGCAGGCGCGGTAGCGTCCAAGCAGGCGCGGAAGCGTCCAAGCAGGCGCGGAAGCGTCCTAGCAGGCGCGGTAGAGTCCAAGCAGGCGCGGAAACGTCCAAGTAGGCGCGGCAGCATGCAAGAAGGCGCAGAAGATTCCTATCAGGCGCGGAAGCGTCCAAGCAGGCGGGGAAGCATGCAAGCAGGCGCGGAAGCGTCCACGCAGGCGCGGAAACGTCCAAGTAGGCGCGGCAGCATGCAAGAAGGCGCAGAAGAGTCCAAGCAGGCGCGGAAGCGTCCAAGCAGGCGCGGTAGCGTCCAAGCAAGCGCGGAAGCGTCCAAGCAGGCGCGGAAACGTCCAAGCAGGCGTGGAAGCGTCCAAGCAGACGCGGAAGCGTCCAAGCAGGCGCGGTAGCGTCCAACCAGGCGCGGAAGCGTCCAAGCAGTCGCGGAAGCGTCCAAGCAGGCGCGGAAGCGTCCAAGCAGTCGCGGAAGCGTCCAAGCAGGCGGGGAAGCATGCAAGCAGGCGCGGAAACATCCAAGTAGGCGCGGCAGCATGCAAGAAGGCGCAGGAGAGTCCAAGCAGTCGCGGAAGCGTCCAAGCAGTCGCGGAAGCCTCCAAGCAGGCGCGGTAGCGTCCAAGCAGGCGCGGTAGCGTCCAAGCAGGCGTGGGAGCGTCCAAGCAGGCGCGGAAGCGTCCCAGCAGGCGCGGAAGCATGCAAGAAGACGCAGAAGCGTCCAAGCAGTCGCGGAAACGTCCAAGCAGGCGCGGTAGCGTCCAACCAGGCGCGGAAGCGTCCAAGCAGTCGCGGAAGCGTCCAAGCAGGCGCGGTAGCGTCCAAGCAGGCGCGGAAACGTCCAAGCAGGCGCGGAAGCGTCCAAGCAGGCGCGGAAGCGTCCAAGCAGTCGCGGAAGCGTCCAAGCAGGCGCGGTAGCGTCCAAGCAGGCGTGGGAGCGTCCAAGCAGGCGCGGAAGCGTCCAAGCAGGCGCGGAAGCATGCAAGAAGGCGCAGAAGAGTCCAAGCAGGCGCGGAAGCGTCCTAGCAGTCGCGGAAGAGTCCAAGCAGGCGCGGAAGCGTCCCAGCAGTCGCGGAAGCGTCCAACCAGGCGCGGAAGCGTCCAAGCAGTCGCGGAAGCGTCCAAGCAGGCACGGTAACGTCCAAGTAGGCGCGGAAGCATGCAAGAAGGCGCGGAAGCGTCCAAGCAGGCGCGGTAGCGTCCAAGCAGGCGCGGAAACGTCCAAGCAGGCCCGGAAGCGTCCAAGCAGGCGCGGAAGCGTCCGAGCAGTCGCGGAAGCGTCCAAGCAGTCGCGGAAGCGTCCAAGCAGGCGCGGAAGCGTCCAAGCTGGCGCGGAAGCGTCCAAGCAGTCGTGGGAGCGTCCAAGCAGGCGCGGTAGCGTCCAAGCAGGCGCGGAAGCATGCAAGAAGACGCAGAAGAGTCCAAGCAGGCGCGGAAGCGTCCAAGCAGTCGCGGAAGCGTCCAAGCAGTCGCGGAAGCGTCCAAGCAGGCGCGGTAGCGTCCAAGCAGGTGCGGAAACGTCCAAGCAGGCGCGGAAGCATGCAAGAAGACGCAGAAGCGTCCAAGCAGTCGCGGAAACGTCCAAGCATGCGCGGTAGCGTCCAACCAGGCGCGGAAGCGTCCAAGCAGTCGCGGAAGCGTCCAAGCAGGTGCGGAAGCGTCCAAGCAGGCGCGGAAGCGTCCAAGCAGGCGCGGAAGCGTCCAAGCAGTCGCGGCAGCGTCCAAGCAGGCGCGGTAACGTCCAAGTAGGCGCGGAAGCATGCAAGAAGGCGCGGAAGCGTCCAAGCAGGCGCGGTAGCGTCCAAGCAGGCGCGGAAACGTCCAACCAGGCGCGGAAGCATGCAAGAAGGCGCAGAAGAGTCCAAGCAGGTGCGGAAGCGTCCAAGCAGGCGCGGAAGCGTCCAAGCAGGCGCGGAAGCGTCCAAGCAGTCGCGGCAGCGTCCAAGGAGGCGCGGTAACGTCCAAGTAGGCGCGGAAGCATGCAAGAAGGCGCGGAAGCGTCCAAGCAGGCGCGGTAGCGTCCAAGCAGGCGCGGAAACGTCCAACCAGGCGCGGAAGCATGCAAGAAGGCGCAGAAGAGTCCAAGCAGGTGCGGAAGCGTCCAAGCAGGCGCGGAAGCGTCCAAGCAGGCGCGGAAGCGTCCAAGCAGGCGCGGTAGCGTCCAACCAGGCGCGGAAGCGTCCAAGCAGTCGCGGAAGCGTCCAAGCAGGCGCGGAAGCGTCCAAGCAGTCGCGGAAGCGTCCAAGCAGGCGGGGAAGCATGAAAGCAGGCGCGGAAACATCCAAGTAGGCGCGGCAGCATGCAAGAAGGCGCAGGAGAGTCCAAGCAGTCGCGGAAGCGTCCAAGCAGTCGCGGAAGCCTCCAAGCAGGCGCGGTAGCGTCCAAGCAGGCGCGGTAGCGTCCAAGCAGGCGTGGGAGCGTCCAAGCAGGCGCGGAAGCGTCCAAGCAGGCGCGGAAGCGTCCAAGCAGGCGTGGGAGCGTCCAAGCAGGCGCAGAAGAGTCCAAGCAGGCGCGGAAGCGTCCAAGCAGTCGCGGAAGGGTCCAAGCAGGCGCGGTAGCGTCCAAGCAGGCGCGGAAACGTCCAAACAGGCCCGGAAGCGTCCAAGCAGGCGCGGAAGCGTCCAAGCAGTCGCGGAAGCGTCCAAGCAGGCGCGGAAGCGTCCAAGCAGGCGCGGAAGCGTCCAAGCAGGCGTGGGAGCGTCCAAGCAAGCGCGGAAGCGTCCAAGCAGGCGCGGAAGCATGCAAGAAGGCGCAGAAGAGTCCAAGCAGGCGCGGAAGCGTCCTAGCAGTCGCGGAAGAGTCCAAGCAGGCGCGGAAGCGTCCAAGCAGTCGCGGAAGCGTCCAAGCAGGCGCGGTAGCGTCCAAGCAGGCGCGGTAGCGTCCAAGCAGGCGCGATAGCGTCCAAGCAGGCGCGAGAACGTCCAAGTAGGCGCGGAAGCATGCAAGAAGGCGCAGAAAAGTCCAAGCAGGCGCGGAAGCGTCCAAGCAGGCGCGGAAACGTCCATGTAGGGGCTGAAGCATGCAAGAAGGCGCAGAAGAGTCCAAACAGGCGCGTAAGCGTCCAAGCAGTCGCGGAAGCGTCCAAGCAGGCGCGGTAGCGTCCAAGCAGGCGCGGAAACGTCCAAGCAGGCGCGGAAGAGTCCAAGCAGGCGCGGTAACGTCCAAGTAGGCGCGGAAGCATGCAATAAGGCGCGGAAGCGTCCAAGCAGGCGCGGTAGCGTCCAAGCAGGCGCGGAAACGTCCAACCAGGCGCGGAAGCATGCAAGAAGGCGCAGAAGAGTCCAAGCAGGCGCGGAAGCGTCCAAGCATTCGCGGAAGCGTCCAAGCAGGCGTGGGAGCGTCCAAGCAGGCGCGGTAGCGTCCAAGCAGGCGCGGAAGCATGCAAGAAGACGCAGAAGAGTCCAAGCAGGCGCGGAAGCGTCCAACCAGTCGCGGAAGCGTCCAAGCAGGCGCGGTAGCGTCCAAGCAGTCGCGGAAGCGTCCAAGCAGGCGCGGTAGCGTCCAAGCAGGCGCGGAAGCGTGCAAGCAGTCGCGGAAGCGTCCAAGCAGGCGCGGAAGCATGCAAGAAGACGCAGAAGAGTCCAAGCAGGCGCGGAAGCGTCCAAGCAGTCGCGGAAACGTCCAAGCAGGCGTGGAAGCGTCCAAGCAGACGCGGAAGTGTCCAAGCAGGCGCGGTAGCGTCCAACCAGGCGCGGAAGCGTCCAAGCAGGCGCGGAAGCGTCCAAGCAGGCGCGGAAGCGTCCAAGCAGTCGCGGAAGCGTCCAAGCAGGCGCGGTAGCGTCCAAGCAGGCGCGGTAGCGTCCAAGCAGGCGCGGAAACGTCCAACCAGGCGCGGAAACGTCCAACCAGGCGCGGAAGCATGCAAGAAGGCGCAGAAGAGTCCAAGCAGGTGCGGAAGCGTCCAAGCAGGCGCGGAAGCGTCCAAGCAGGCGCGGAAGCGTCCAAGCAGTCGCGGAAGCGTCCAAGCAGGCGCGGTAGCGTCCAAGCAGGTGCGGAAACGTCCAAGCAGGCGCGGAAGCATGCAAGAAGACGCAGAAGCGTCCAAGCAGTCGCGGAAACGTCCAAGCAGGCGCGGTAGCGTCCAAGCAGGCGCGGAAGCGTCCAAGCAGGCGCGGAAGCGTCCTAGCAGGCGCGGTAGAGTCCAAGCAGGCGCGGAAACGTCCAAGTAGGCGCGGCAGCATGCAAGAAGGCGCAGAAGATTCCTATCAGGCGCGGAAGCGTCCAAGCAGGCGGGGAAGCATGCAAGCAGGCGCGGAAGCGTCCACGCAGGCGCGGAAACGTCCAAGTAGGCGCGGCAGCATGCAAGAAGGCGCAGAAGAGTCCAAGCAGGCGCGGAAGCGTCCAAGCAGGCGCGGTAGCGTCCAAGCAAGCGCGGAAGCGTCCAAGCAGGCGCGGAAACGTCCAAGCAGGCGTGGAAGCGTCCAAGCAGACGCGGAAGCGTCCAAGCAGGCGCGGTAGCGTCCAACCAGGCGCGGAAGCGTCCAAGCAGTCGCGGAAGCGTCCAAGCAGGCGCGGAAGCGTCCAAGCAGTCGCGGAAGCGTCCAAGCAGGCGCGGTAGCGTCCAAGCAGGCGCGGTAGCGTCCAAGCAGGCGCGGAAACGTCCAACCAGGCGCGGAAACGTCCAACCAGGCGCGGAAGCATGCAAGAAGGCGCAGAAGAGTCCAAGCAGGTGCGGAAGCGTCCAAGCAGGCGCGGAAGCCTCCAAGCAGGCGCGGTAGCGTCCAAGCAGGCGCGGTAGCGTCCAAGCAGGCGTGGGAGCGTCCAAGCAGGCGCGGAAGCGTCCCAGCAGGCGCGGAAGCATGCAAGAAGACGCAGAAGCGTCCAAGCAGTCGCGGAAACGTCCAAGCAGGCGCGGTAGCGTCCAACCAGGCGCGGAAGCGTCCAAGCAGTCGCGGAAGCGTCCAAGCAGGCGCGGTAGCGTCCAAGCAGGCGCGGAAACGTCCAAGCAGGCGCGGAAGCGTCCAAGCAGGCGCGGAAGCGTCCAAGCAGTCGCGGAAGCGTCCAAGCAGGCGCGGTAGCGTCCAAGCAGGCGTGGGAGCGTCCAAGCAGGCGCGGAAGCGTCCAAGCAGGCGCGGAAGCATGCAAGAAGGCGCAGAAGAGTCCAAGCAGGCGCGGAAGCGTCCTAGCAGTCGCGGAAGAGTCCAAGCAGGCGCGGAAGCGTCCCAGCAGTCGCGGAAGCGTCCAACCAGGCGCGGAAGCGTCCAAGCAGTCGCGGAAGCGTCCAAGCAGGCACGGTAACGTCCAAGTAGGCGCGGAAGCATGCAAGAAGGCGCGGAAGCGTCCAAGCAGGCGCGGTAGCGTCCAAGCAGGCGCGGAAACGTCCAAGCAGGCCCGGAAGCGTCCAAGCAGGCGCGGAAGCGTCCGAGCAGTCGCGGAAGCGTCCAAGCAGTCGCGGAAGCGTCCAAGCAGGCGCGGAAGCGTCCAAGCTGGCGCGGAAGCGTCCAAGCAGTCGTGGGAGCGTCCAAGCAGGCGCGGTAGCGTCCAAGCAGGCGCGGAAGCATGCAAGAAGACGCAGAAGAGTCCAAGCAGGCGCGGAAGCGTCCAAGCAGTCGCGGAAGCGTCCAAGCAGTCGCGGAAGCGTCCAAGCAGGCGCGGTAGCGTCCAAGCAGGTGCGGAAACGTCCAAGCAGGCGCGGAAGCATGCAAGAAGACGCAGAAGCGTCCAAGCAGTCGCGGAAACGTCCAAGCATGCGCGGTAGCGTCCAACCAGGCGCGGAAGCGTCCAAGCAGTCGCGGAAGCGTCCAAGCAGGTGCGGAAGCGTCCAAGCAGGCGCGGAAGCGTCCAAGCAGGCGCGGAAGCGTCCAAGCAGTCGCGGCAGCGTCCAAGCAGGCGCGGTAACGTCCAAGTAGGCGCGGAAGCATGCAAGAAGGCGCGGAAGCGTCCAAGCAGGCGCGGTAGCGTCCAAGCAGGCGCGGAAACGTCCAACCAGGCGCGGAAGCATGCAAGAAGGCGCAGAAGAGTCCAAGCAGGTGCGGAAGCGTCCAAGCAGGCGCGGAAGCGTCCAAGCAGGCGCGGAAGCGTCCAAGCAGTCGCGGCAGCGTCCAAGGAGGCGCGGTAACGTCCAAGTAGGCGCGGAAGCATGCAAGAAGGCGCGGAAGCGTCCAAGCAGGCGCGGTAGCGTCCAAGCAGGCGCGGAAACGTCCAACCAGGCGCGGAAGCATGCAAGAAGGCGCAGAAGAGTCCAAGCAGGTGCGGAAGCGTCCAAGCAGGCGCGGAAGCGTCCAAGCAGGCGCGGAAGCGTCCAAGCAGGCGCGGTAGCGTCCAACCAGGCGCGGAAGCGTCCAAGCAGTCGCGGAAGCGTCCAAGCAGGCGCGGAAGCGTCCAAGCAGTCGCGGAAGCGTCCAAGCAGGCGGGGAAGCATGAAAGCAGGCGCGGAAACATCCAAGTAGGCGCGGCAGCATGCAAGAAGGCGCAGGAGAGTCCAAGCAGTCGCGGAAGCGTCCAAGCAGTCGCGGAAGCCTCCAAGCAGGCGCGGTAGCGTCCAAGCAGGCGCGGTAGCGTCCAAGCAGGCGTGGGAGCGTCCAAGCAGGCGCGGAAGCGTCCAAGCAGGCGCGGAAGCGTCCAAGCAGGCGTGGGAGCGTCCAAGCAGGCGCAGAAGAGTCCAAGCAGGCGCGGAAGCGTCCAAGCAGTCGCGGAAGGGTCCAAGCAGGCGCGGTAGCGTCCAAGCAGGCGCGGAAACGTCCAAACAGGCCCGGAAGCGTCCAAGCAGGCGCGGAAGCGTCCAAGCAGTCGCGGAAGCGTCCAAGCAGGCGCGGAAGCGTCCAAGCAGGCGCGGAAGCGTCCAAGCAGGCGTGGGAGCGTCCAAGCAAGCGCGGAAGCGTCCAAGCAGGCGCGGAAGCATGCAAGAAGGCGCAGAAGAGTCCAAGCAGGCGCGGAAGCGTCCTAGCAGTCGCGGAAGAGTCCAAGCAGGCGCGGAAGCGTCCAAGCAGTCGCGGAAGCGTCCAAGCAGGCGCGGTAGCGTCCAAGCAGGCGCGGTAGCGTCCAAGCAGGCGCGATAGCGTCCAAGCAGGCGCGAGAACGTCCAAGTAGGCGCGGAAGCATGCAAGAAGGCGCAGAAAAGTCCAAGCAGGCGCGGAAGCGTCCAAGCAGGCGCGGAAACGTCCATGTAGGGGCTGAAGCATGCAAGAAGGCGCAGAAGAGTCCAAACAGGCGCGTAAGCGTCCAAGCAGTCGCGGAAGCGTCCAAGCAGGCGCGGTAGCGTCCAAGCAGGCGCGGAAACGTCCAAGCAGGCGCGGAAGAGTCCAAGCAGGCGCGGTAACGTCCAAGTAGGCGCGGAAGCATGCAATAAGGCGCGGAAGCGTCCAAGCAGGCGCGGTAGCGTCCAAGCAGGCGCGGAAACGTCCAACCAGGCGCGGAAGCATGCAAGAAGGCGCAGAAGAGTCCAAGCAGGTGCGGAAACGTCCAAGCAGGCGCGGAAGCGTCCAAGCAGGCGCGGAAGAGTCCAAGCAGGCGCGGTAGCGTCCAACCAGGCGCGGATGCGGCCAAGCAGTCGCGGAAGCGTCCAAGCAGGCGCGGAAGCGTCCAAGCAGGCGTGGGAGCGTCCAAGCAGGCGCGGAAACGTCCAAGCAGGCGCGGTAGCGTCCAACCAGGCGCGGAAGCGTCCAAGCAGTCGCGGAAGCGTCCAAGCAGGCGCGGTAGCGTCCAAGCAGTCGCGGAAGCGTCCAAGCAGGCGCGGTAGCGTCCAAGCAGGCGCGGAAACGTCCAAGCAGGCGCGGAAGCGTCCAAGCAGGCGCGGAAGTGTCCAAGAAGTCGCGGAAGCGTCCAAGCAGGCGCGGTAGCGTCCACGCAGGCGCGGAAACGTCCAAGTAGGCGCGGCAGCATGCAACAAGGCGCAGAAGAGTCCAAGCAGGCGCGGAAGCGTCCAAGCAGTCGCGGAAGCGTCCAAGCAGGCGCGGTAGCGTCCAAGCTGGCGCGGAAACGTCCAAGCAGGCGCGGAAGCATGCAAGAAGGCGCAGAAGAGTCCAAGCAGGCGCGGAAGCGTCCAAGCAGGCGCGGAAGCGTCCAAGCAGGCGCGGTAGCGTCCAAGCTGGCGCGGAAACGTCCAAACAGGCGCGGAAGCATGCAAGAAGACGCAGAAGAGTCCAAGCAGGCGCGGAAGCGTCCAAGCAGTCGCGGTAGCGTCCAAGCAGGCGCGGAAGCATGCAAGAAGGCGCAGAAGAGTCCAAGCAGGCGCGGAAGCGTCCAAGCAGGCGCGGAAGCGTCCAAGCAGGCGCGGTAGCGTCCAAGCAGTCGCGGAAGCGTCCAAGCAGGCGCGGTAGCGTCCAAGCTGGCGCGGAAACGTCCAAGCAGGCGCGGAAGCATGCAAGAAGGCGCAGAAGAGTCCAAGCAGGCGCGGAAGCGTCCAAGCAGGCGCGGAAGCGTCCAAGCAGGCGCGGTAGCGTCCAAGCTGGCGCGGAAACGTCCAATCACGCGCGGAAGCATGCAAGAAGACGCAGAAGAGTCCAAGCAGGCGCGGAAGCGTCCAAGCAGGAGGGGAAGCATGCAAGCAGGCGCGGAAGCGTCCAAGCAGGCGCGGAAGCGTCCAAGCAGGCGCGGTAGCGTCCAAGCTGGCGCGGAAACGTCCAATCAGGCGCGGAAGCATGCAAGAAGACGCAGAAGAGTCCAAGCAGGCGCGGAAGCGTCCAAGCAGGAGGGGAAGCATGCAAGCAGGCGCGGATGCGTCCAAGCAGGCGCGGAAACGTCCAAGTAGGCGCGGAAGCATGCAAGAAGGCGCAGAAGAGTCCAAGCAGGCGCGGAAGCGTCCAAGCAGGCGCGGAAACGTCCAAGTAGGCGCGGAAGCATGCAAGAAGGCGCAGAAGAGTCCAAGCAGGCGCGGAAGCGTCCAAGCAGTCGCGGTAGCGTCCAAGCAGGCGCGGAAGCATGCAAGAAGGCGCAGAAGAGTCCAAGCAGGCGCGGAAGCGTCCAAGCAGGCGCGGAAGCGTCCAAGCAGGAGGGGAAGCATGCAAGCAGGCGCGGAAGCGTTCAAGCAGGCGCGGAAACGTCCAAGTAGTCGCGGAAGCATGCAAGAAGGCGCAGAAGAGTCCAACCAGGCGCGGAAGCGTCCAAGCAGTCGCAGGAGCGTCCAAGCAGGCGCGGTAGCGTCCAACCAGGCGCGGAAGCGTCCAAGCAGTCGCGGAAGCGTCCAAGCAGGCGCGGAAGAGTCCAAGAAGTCGCGGAAGCGTCCAAGCAGGCGCGGAAGCGTCCAAGCAGGCGCGGAAGCGTCCAAGCAGGCGTGGGAGCGTCCAAGCAAGCGCGGAAGCGTCCAAGCAGGCGCGGAAGCATGCAAGAAGGCGCAGAAGAGTCCAAGCAGGCGCGGAAGCGTCCTAGCAGTCGCGGAAGAGTCCAAGCAGGCGCGGAAGCGTCCAAGCAGTCGCGGAAGCGTCCAAGCAGGCGCGGTAGCGTCCAAGCAGGCGCGGAAGCGTCCAAGCAGGCGCGGAAACGTCCAAGCAGGCGCGGAAGCATGCAAGAAGGCGCAGAAGAGTCCAAGCAGGCGCGGAAGCGTCCAAGCAGGCGCGGAAGCGTCCAAGCAGGAGGGGAAGCATGCAAGCAGGCGCGGAAGCGTTCAAGCAGGCGCGGAAACGTCCAAGTAGTCGCGGAAGCATGCAAGAAGGCGCAGAAGAGTCCAACCAGGCGCGGAAGCGTCCAAGCAGTCGCAGGAGCGTCCAAGCAGTCGCGGAAGCGTCCAAGCAGGCGCGGTAGCGTCCAAGCAGGTGCGGAAACGTCCAAGCAGGCGCGGAAGCATGCAAGAAGACGCAGAAGCGTCCAAGCAGTCGCGGAAACGTCCAAGCAGGCGCGGTAGCGTCCAAGCAGGCGCGGAAGCGTCCAAGCAGGCGCGGAAGCGTCCTAGCAGGCGCGGTAGAGTCCAAGCAGGCGCGGAAACGTCCAAGTAGGCGCGGCAGCATGCAAGAAGGCGCAGAAGATTCCTATCAGGCGCGGAAGCGTCCAAGCAGGCGGGGAAGCATGCAAGCAGGCGCGGAAGCGTCCACGCAGGCGCGGAAACGTCCAAGTAGGCGCGGCAGCATGCAAGAAGGCGCAGAAGAGTCCAAGCAGGCGCGGAAGCGTCCAAGCAGGCGCGGTAGCGTCCAAGCAAGCGCGGAAGCGTCCAAGCAGGCGCGGAAACGTCCAAGCAGGCGTGGAAGCGTCCAAGCAGACGCGGAAGCGTCCAAGCAGGCGCGGTAGCGTCCAACCAGGCGCGGAAGCGTCCAAGCAGTCGCGGAAGCGTCCAAGCAGGCGCGGAAGCGTCCAAGCAGTCGCGGAAGCGTCCAAGCAGGCGGGGAAGCATGCAAGCAGGCGCGGAAACATCCAAGTAGGCGCGGCAGCATGCAAGAAGGCGCAGGAGAGTCCAAGCAGTCGCGGAAGCGTCCAAGCAGTCGCGGAAGCCTCCAAGCAGGCGCGGTAGCGTCCAAGCAGGCGCGGTAGCGTCCAAGCAGGCGTGGGAGCGTCCAAGCAGGCGCGGAAGCGTCCCAGCAGGCGCGGAAGCATGCAAGAAGGCGCAGAAGAGTCCAAGCAGGCGCGGAAGCGTCCTAGCAGTCGCGGAAGAGTCCAAGCAGTCGCGGAAGCGTCCAAGCAACCGCGGAAGCGTCCAAGCAGGCGCGGAAGCGTCCAAGCAGGCGCGGAAGCGTCCAAGCAGGCGTGGGAGCGTCCAAGCAGGCGCAGAAGACTCCAAGCAGGCGCGGAAGCGTCCAAGCAGTCGCGGAAGGGTCCAAGCAGGCGCGGTAGCGTCCAAGCAGGCGCGGAAACGTCCAAGCAGGCCCGGAAGCGTCCAAGCAGGCGCGGAAGCGTCCAAGCAGTCGCGGAAGCGTCCAAGCAGTCGCGGAAGCGTCCAAGCAGGCGCGGAAGCGTCCAAGCATTCGCGGAAGCGTCCAAGCAGGCGTGGGAGCGTCCAAGCAGGCGCGGTAGCGTCCAAGCAGGCGCGGAAGCATGCAAGAAGACGCAGAAGAGTCCAAGCAGGCGCGGAAGCGTCCAAGCAGTTGCGGAAGCGTCCAAGCAGTCGCGGAAGCGTCCAAGCAGGCGCGGTAGCGTCCAAGCAGGTGCGGAAACGTCCAAGCAGGCGCGGAAGCATGCAAGAAGACGCAGAAGCGTCCAAGCAGTCGCGGAAACGTCCAAGCAGGCGCGGTAGCGTCCAACCAGGCGCGGAAGCGTCCAAGCAGTCGCGGAAGCGTCCAAGCAGGCGCGGTAGCGTCCAAGCAGGCGCGGAAACGTCCAAGCAGGCGCGGAAGCGTCCAAGCAGGCGCGGAAGCGTCCAAGCAGTCGCGGAAGCGTCCAAGCAGGCGCGGTAGCGTCCAAGCAGGCGTGGGAGCGTCCAAGCAGGCGCGGAAGCGTCCAAGCAGGCGCGGAAGCATGCAAGAAGGCGCAGAAGAGTCCAAGCAGGCGCGGAAGCGTCCTAGCAGTCGCGGAAGAGTCCAAGCAGGCGCGGAAGCGTCCAAGCAGTCGCGGAAGCGTCCAACCAGGCGCGGAAGCGTCCAAGCAGTCGCGGAAGCGTCCAAGCAGGCGCGGTAACGTCCAAGTAGGCGCGGAAGCATGCAAGAAGGCGCGGAAGCGTCCAAGCAGGCGCGGTAGCGTCCAAGCAGGCGCGGAAACGTCCAAGCAGGCCCGGAAGCGTCCAAGCAGGCGCGGAAGCGTCCGAGCAGTCGCGGAAGCGTCCAAGCAGTCGCGGAAGCGTCCAAGCAGGCGCGGAAGCGTCCAAGCTGGCGCGGAAGCGTCCAAGCAGTCGTGGGAGCGTCCAAGCAGGCGCGGTAGCGTCCAAGCAGGCGCGGAAGCATGCAAGAAGACGCAGAAGAGTCCAAGCAGGCGCGGAAGCGTCCAAGCAGTCGCGGAAGCGTCCAAGCAGTCGCGGAAGCGTCCAAGCAGGCGCGGTAGCGTCCAAGCAGGTGCGGAAACGTCCAAGCAGGCGCGGAAGCATGCAAGAAGACGCAGAAGCGTCCAAGCAGTCGCGGAAACGTCCAAGCATGCGCGGTAGCGTCCAACCAGGCGCGGAAGCGTCCAAGCAGTCGCGGAAGCGTCCAAGCAGGTGCGGAAGCGTCCAAGCAGGCGCGGAAGCGTCCAAGCAGGCGCGGAAGCGTCCAAGCAGTCGCGGCAGCGTCCAAGCAGGCGCGGTAACGTCCAAGTAGGCGCGGAAGCATGCAAGAAGGCGCGGAAGCGTCCAAGCAGGCGCGGTAGCGTCCAAGCAGGCGCGGAAACGTCCAACCAGGCGCGGAAGCATGCAAGAAGGCGCAGAAGAGTCCAAGCAGGTGCGGAAGCGTCCAAGCAGGCGCGGTAGCGTCCAAGCAGGCGTGGGAGCGTCCAAGCAGGCGCGGAAGCGTCCAAGCAGGCGCGGAAGCGTCCAAGCAGGCGTGGGAGCGTCCAAGCAGGCGCAGAAGAGTCCAAGCAGGCGCGGAAGCGTCCAAGCAGTCGCGGAAGGGTCCAAGCAGGCGCGGTAGCGTCCAAGCAGGCGCGGAAACGTCCAAACAGGCCCGGAAGCGTCCAAGCAGGCGCGGAAGCGTCCAAGCAGTCGCGGAAGCGTCCAAGCAGGCGCGGAAGCGTCCAAGCAGGCGCGGAAGCGTCCAAGCAGGCGTGGGAGCGTCCAAGCAAGCGCGGAAGCGTCCAAGCAGGCGCGGAAGCATGCAAGAAGGCGCAGAAGAGTCCAAGCAGGCGCGGAAGCGTCCTAGCAGTCGCGGAAGAGTCCAAGCAGGCGCGGAAGCGTCCAAGCAGTCGCGGAAGCGTCCAAGCAGGCGCGGTAGCGTCAAGCAGGCGCGGTAGCGTCCAAGCAGGCGCGATAGCGTCCAAGCAGGCGCGAGAACGTCCAAGTAGGCGCGGAAGCATGCAAGAAGGCGCAGAAAAGTCCAAGCAGGCGCGGAAGCGTCCAAGCAGGCGCGGAAACGTCCATGTAGGGGCTGAAGCATGCAAGAAGGCGCAGAAGAGTCCAAACAGGCGCGTAAGCGTCCAAGCAGTCGCGGAAGCGTCCAAGCAGGCGCGGTAGCGTCCAAGCAGGCGCGGAAACGTCCAAGCAGGCGCGGAAGAGTCCAAGCAGGCGCGGTAACGTCCAAGTAGGCGCGGAAGCATGCAATAAGGCGCGGAAGCGTCCAAGCAGGCGCGGTAGCGTCCAAGCAGGCGCGGAAACGTCCAACCAGGCGCGGAAGCATGCAAGAAGGCGCAGAAGAGTCCAAGCAGGTGCGGAAACGTCCAAGCAGGCGCGGAAGCGTCCAAGCAGGCGCGGAAGAGTCCAAGCAGGCGCGGTAGCGTCCAACCAGGCGCGGATGCGGCCAGGCAGTCGCGGAAGCGTCCAAGCAGGCGCGGAAGCGTCCAAGCAGGCGCAGAAGAGTCCAAGCAGGCGCGGAAGCGTCCAAGCAGTCGCGGAAGCGTCCAAGCAGGCGCGGAAGCGTCCAAGCAGGCGCGGAAGCGTCCAAGCAGTCGCGGAAGCGTCCAAGCAGGCGCGGTAGCGTCCAAGCAGGCGCGGAAACGTCCAAGCAGGCGCGGAAGAGTCCAAGCAGGCGCGGTAACGTCCAAGTAGGCGCGGAAGCATGCAAGAAGGCGCGGAAGCGTCCAAGCAGGCGCGGTAGCGTCCAAGCAGGCGCGGAAACGTCC
Organism: Cerceris ruficornis; assembly: GCA_963989415.1. Taxonomy (NCBI): domain Eukaryota; kingdom Metazoa; phylum Arthropoda; class Insecta; order Hymenoptera; family Crabronidae; genus Cerceris; species Cerceris ruficornis. The sequence goes on along the minus strand of OZ022517.1, from coordinate 64,428,818 downwards.
AAGCAGTCGTGGAAGCGTCCAAGCAGTCGCGGAAGCCTCCAAGCAGGCGCGGTAGCGTCCAAGCAGGCGCGGTAGCGTCCAAGCAGGCGCGGAAACGTCCAAGCAGGCCCGGAAGCGTCAAAGCAGGCGCGGAAGCGTCCAAGCAGTCGCGGAAGCGTCCAAGCAGTCGTGGAAGCGTCCAAGCAGGCGCGGTAGCGTCCACGCAGGCGCGGAAACGTCCAAGTAGGCGCGGTAGCATGCAACAAGGCGCAGAAGAGTCCAAGCAGGCGCGGAAGCGTCCAAGCAGTCGCGGAAGCGTCCAAGCAGGCGCGGTAGCGTCCAAGCTGGCGCGGAAACGTCCAAGCAGGCGCGGAAGCATGCAAGAAGGCGCAGAAGAGTCCAAGCAGGCGCGGAAGCGTCCAAGCAGGCGCGGAAGCGTCCAAGCAGGCGCGGTAGCGTCCAAGCTGGCGCGGAAACGTCCAAACAGGCGCGGAAGCATGCAAGAAGACGCAGAAGAGTCCAAGCAGGCGCGGAAGCGTCCAAGCAGGAGGGGAAGCATGCAAGCAGGCGCGGAAGCGTCCAAGCAGGCGCGGAAACGTCCAAGTAGGCGCGGAAGCATGCAAGAAGGCGCAGAAGAGTCCAAGCAGGCGCGGAAGCGTCCAAGCAGTCGCGGTAGCGTCCAAGCAGGCGCGGAAGCATGCAAGAAGGCGCAGAAGAGTCCAAGCAGGCGCGGAAGCGTCCAAGCAGGCGCGGAAGCGTCCAAGCAGGCGCGGTAGCGTCCAAGCAGTCGCGGAAGCGTCCAAGCAGGCGCGGTAGCGTCCAAGCTGGCGCGGAAACGTCCAAGCAGGCGCGGAAGCATGCAAGAAGGCGCAGAAGAGTCCAAGCAGGCGCGGAAGCGTCCAAGCAGGCGCGGAAGCGTCCAAGCAGGCGCGGTAGCGTCCAAGCTGGCGCGGAAACGTCCAATCAGGCGCGGAAGCATGCAAGAAGACGCAGAAGAGTCCAAGCAGGCGCGGAAGCGTCCAAGCAGGAGGGGAAGCATGCAAGCAGGCGCGGAAGCGTCCAAGCAGGCGCGGAAGCGTCCAAGCAGGCGCGGTAGCGTCCAAGCTGGCGCGGAAACGTCCAATCAGGCGCGGAAGCATGCAAGAAGACGCAGAAGAGTCCAAGCAGGCGCGGAAGCGTCCAAGCAGGAGGGGAAGCATGCAAGCAGGCGCGGATGCGTCCAAGCAGGCGCGGAAACGTCCAAGTAGGCGCGGAAGCATGCAAGAAGGCGCAGAAGAGTCCAAGCAGGCGCGGAAGCGTCCAAGCAGGCGCGGAAACGTCCAAGTAGGCGCGGAAGCATGCAAGAAGGCGCAGTAGAGTCCAAGCAGGCGCGGAAGCGTCCAAGCAGTCGCGGTAGCGTCCAAGCAGGCGCGGAAGCATGCAAGAAGGCGCAGAAGAGTCCAAGCAGGCGCGGAAGCGTCCAAGCAGCCGCGGAAGCGTCCAAGCAGGAGGGGAAGCATGCAAGCAGGCGCGGAAGCGTTCAAGCAGACGCGGAAACGTCCAAGTAGTCGCGGAAGCATGCAAGAAGGCGCAGAAGAGTCCAACCAGGCGCGGAAGCGTCCAAGCAGTCGCAGGAGCGTCCAAGCAGGCGCGGTAGCGTCCAACCAGGCGCGGAAGCGTCCAAGCAGTCGCGGAAGCGTCCAAGCAGGCGCGGAAGAGTCCAAGAAGTCGCGGAAGCGTCCAAGCAGGCGCGGAAGCGTCCAAGCAGGCGTGGGAGCGTCCAAGCAGGCGCGGTAGCGTCAAAGCAGGCGCGGAAGCATGCAAGAAGACGCAGAAGAGTCCAAGCAGGCGCGGAAGCGTCCAAGCAGTCGCGGAAGCGTCCAAGCAGTCGCGGAAGCGTCCAAGCAGGCGCGGTAGCGTCCAAGCAGGTGCGGAAACGTCCAAGCAGGCGCGGAAGCATGCAAGAAGACGCAGAAGCGTCCAAGCAGTCGCGGAAACGTCCAAGCAGGCGCGGTAGCGTCCAACCAGGCGCGGAAGCGTCCAAGCAGTCGCGGAAGCGTCCAAGCAGGCGCGGTAGCGTCCAAGCAGGCGCGGAAACGTCCAAGCAGGCGCGGAAGCGTCCAAGCAGGCGCGGAAGTGTCCAAGCAGTCGCGGAAGCGTCCAAGCAGGCGCGGTAGCGTCCACGCAGGCGCGGAAACGTCCAAGTAGGCGCGGCAGCATGCAAGAAGGCGCAGAAGAGTCCAAGCAGGCGCGGAAGCGTCCAAGCAGTCGCGGAAGCGTCCAAGCAGGCGCGGTAGCGTCCAAGCTGGCGCGGAAACGTCCAAGCAGGCGCGGAAGCATGCAAGAAGGCGCAGAAGAGTCCAAGCAGGCGCGGAAGCGTCCAAGCAGGCGCGGAAGCGTCCAAGCAGGCGCGGAAGCGTCCAAGCAGGCGCGGAAGCGTCCAAGCAGTCGCGGAAGCGTCCAAGCAGTCGCGGAAGCGTCCAAGCAGGCGCGGTAGCGTCCAAGCAGGTGCGGAAACGTCCAAGCAGGCGCGGAAGCATGCAAGAAGACGCAGAAGCGTCCAAGCAGTCGCGGAAACGTCCAAGCAGGCGCGGTAGCGTCCAACCAGGCGCGGAAGCGTCCAAGCAGTCGCGGAAGCGTCCAAGCAGGCGCGGTAGCGTCCAAGCAGGCGCGGAAACGTCCAAGCAGGCGCGGAAGCGTCCAAGCAGGCGCGGAAGTGTCCAAGAAGTCGCGGAAGCGTCCAAGAAGGCGCGGTAGCGTCCACGCAGGCGCGGAAACGTCCAAGTAGGCGCGGTAGCATGCAACAAGGCGCAGAAGAGTCCAAGCAGGCGCGGAAGCGTCCAAGCAGTCGCGGAAGCGTCCAAGCAGGCGCGGTAGCGTCCAAGCTGGCGCGGAAACGTCCAAGCAGGCGCGGAAGCATGCAAGAAGGCGCAGAAGAGTCCAAGCAGGCGCGGAAGCGTCCAAGCAGGCGCGGAAGCGTCCAAGCAGGCGCGGTAGCGTCCAAGCTGGCGCGGAAACGTCCAAACAGGCGCGGAAGCATGCAAGAAGACGCAGAAGAGTCCAAGCAGGCGCGGAAGCGTCCAAGCAGGAGGGGAAGCATGCAAGCAGGCGCGGAAGCGTCCAAGCAGGCGCGGAAGCGTCCAAGCAGGCGCGGTAGCGTCCAAGCAGGCGCGGAAACGTCCAAGTAGGCGCGGAAGCATGCAAGAAGGCGCAGAAGAGTCCAAGCAGGCGCGGAAGCGTCCAAGCAGTCGCGGTAGCGTCCAAGCAGGCGCGGAAGCATGCAAGAAGGCGCAGAAGAGTCCAAGCAGGCGCGGAAGCGTCCAAGCAGGCGCGGAAGCGTCCAAGCAGGCGCGGTAGCGTCCAAGCAGTCGCGGAAGCGTCCAAGCAGGCGCGGTAGCGTCCAAGCTGGCGCGGAAACGTCCAAGCAGGCGCGGAAGCATGCAAGAAGGCGCAGAAGAGTCCAAGCAGGCGCGGAAGCGTCCAAGCAGGCGCGGAAGCGTCCAAGCAGGCGCGGTAGCGTCCAAGCTGGCGCGGAAACGTCCAATCAGGCGCGGAAGCATGCAAGAAGACGCAGAAGAGTCCAAGCAGGCGCGGAAGCGTCCAAGCAGGAGGGGAAGCATGCAAGCAGGCGCGGAAGCGTCCAAGCAGGCGCGGAAGCGTCCAAGCAGGCGCGGTAGCGTCCAAGCTGGCGCGGAAACGTCCAATCAGGCGCGGAAGCATGCAAGAAGACGCAGAAGAGTCCAAGCAGGCGCGGAAGCGTCCAAGCAGGAGGGGAAGCATGCAAGCAGGCACGGATGCGTCCAAGCAGGCGCGGAAACGTCCAAGTAGGCGCGGAAGCATGCAAGAAGGCGCAGAAGAGTCCAAGCAGGCGCGGAAGCGTCCAAGCAGGCGCGGAAACGTCCAAGTAGGCGCGGAAGCATGCAAGAAGGCGCAGAAGAGTCCAAGCAGGCGCGGAAGCGTCCAAGCAGTCGCGGTAGCGTCCAAGCAGGCGCGGAAGCATGCAAGAAGGCGCAGAAGAGTCCAAGCAGGCGCGGAAGCGTCCAAGCAGGCGCGGAAGCGTCCAAGCAGGAGGGGAAGCATGCAAGCAGGCGCGGAAGCGTTCAAGCAGGCGCGGAAACGTCCAAGTAGTCGCGGAAGCATGCAAGAAGGCGCAGAAGAGTCCAACCAGGCGCGGAAGCGTCCAAGCAGTCGCAGGAGCGTCCAAGCAGACGCGGTAGCGTCCAACCAGGCGCGGAAGCGTCCAAGCAGTCGCGGAAGCGTCCAAGCAGGCGCGGAAGAGTCCAAGAAGTCGCGGAAGCGTCCAAGCAGGCGCGGAAGCGTCCAAGCAGGCGCGGAAGCGTCCAAGTAGGCGCGGAAGCATGCAAGAAGGCGCAGAAGAGTCCAAGCAGGCGCGGAAGCGTCCAAGCAGTCGCGGTAGCGTCCAAGCAGGCGCGGAAGCATGCAAGAAGGCGCAGAAGAGTCCAAGCAGGCGCGGAAGCGTCCAAGCAGGCGCGGAAGCGTCCAAGCAGGAGGGGAAGCATGCAAGCAGGCGCGGAAGCGTCCAAGCTGGCGCGGAAACGTCCAATCAGGCGCGGAAGCATGCAAGAAGACGCAGAAGAGTCCAAGCAGGCGCGGAAGCGTCCAAGCAGGAGGGGAAGCATGCAAGCAGGCGCGGATGCGTCCAAGCAGGCGCGGAAACGTCCAAGTAGGCGCGGAAGCATGCAAGAAGGCGCAGAAGAGTCCAAGCAGGCGCGGAAGCGTCCAAGCAGGCGCGGAAACGTCCAAGTAGGCGCGGAAGCATGCAAGAAGGCGCAGAAGAGTCCAAGCAGGCGCGGAAGCGTCCAAGCAGGCGTGGGAGCGTCCAAGCAGGCGCGGTAGCGTCCAAGCAGGCGCGGAAGCATGCAAGAAGACGCAGAAGAGTCCAAGCATGCGCGGAAGCGTCCAAGCAGTCGCGGAAGCGTCCAAGCAGTCGCGGAAGCGTCCAAGCAGGCGCGGTAGCGTCCAAGCAGGTGCGGAAACGTCCAAGCAGGCGCGGAAGCATGCAAGAAGACGCAGAAGCGTCCAAGCAGTCGCGGAAACGTCCAAGCAGGCGCGGTAGCGTCCAACCAGGCGCGGAAGCGTCCAAGCAGGCGCGGAAGCATGCAAGAAGGCGCAGAAGAGTCCAAGCAGGCGCGGAAGCGTCCAAGCAGGCGCGGAAGCGTCCAAGCAGGAGGGGAAGCATGCAAGCAGGCGCGGAAGCGTTCAAGCAGGCGCGGAAACGTCCAAGTAGTCGCGGAAGCATGCAAGAAGGCGCAGAAGAGTCCAACCAGGCGCGGAAGCGTCCAAGCAGTCGCAGGAGCGTCCAAGCAGGCGCGGTAGCGTCCAACCAGGCGCGGAAGCGTCCAAGCAGTCGCGGAAGCGTCCAAGCAGGCGCGGAAGAGTCCAAGAAGTCGCGGAAGCGTCCAAGCAGGCGCGGAAGCGTCCAAGCAGGCGCGGAAGCGTCCAAGCAGGCGTGGGAGCGTCCAAGCAAGCGCGGAAGCGTCCAAGCAGGCGCGGAAGCATGCAAGAAGGCGCAGAAGAGTCCAAGCAGGCGCGGAAGCGTCCTAGCAGTCGCGGAAGAGTCCAAGCAGGCGCGGAAGCGTCCAAGCAGTCGCGGAAGCGTCCAAGCAGGCGCGGTAGCGTCCAAGCAGGCGCGGAAGCGTCCAAGCAGGCGCGGAAGCGTCCAAGCAGGCGCGGTAGCGTCCAAGCTGGCGCGGAAACGTCCAATCAGGCGCGGAAGCATGCAAGAAGACGCAGAAGAGTCCAAGCAGGCGCGGAAGCGTCCAAGCAGGAGGGGAAGCATGCAAGCAGGCGCGGATGCGTCCAAGCAGGCGCGGAAACGTCCAACCAGGCGCGGAAGCATGCAAGAAGGCGCAGAAGAGTCCAAGCAGGCGCGGAAGAGTCCAAGCAGGCGCGGTAGCGTCCAACCAGGCGCGGATGCGGCCAAGCAGTCGCGGAAGCGTCCAAGCAGGCGCGGAAGCATGCAAGAAGGCGCGGAAGCGTCCAAGCAGGCGCGGTAGCGTCCAAGCAGGCGCGGAAACGTCCAACCAGGCGCGGAAGCATGCAAGAAGGCGCAGAAGAGTCCAAGCAGGCGCGGTAACGTCCAAGTAGGCGCGGAAGCATGCAAGAAGGCGCGGAAGCGTCCAAGCAGGCGCGGTAGCGTCCAAGCAGGCGCGGAAACGTCCAACCAGGCGCGGAAGCATGCAAGAAGGCGCAGAAGAGTCCAAGCAGGCGCGGAAGAGTCCAAGCAGGCGCGGTAGCGTCCAACCAGGCGCGGATGCGGCCAAGCAGTCGCGGAAGCGTCCAAGCAGTCGCGGAAGCGTCCAAGCAGGCGCGGTAGCGTCCAAGCAGGTGCGGAAACGTCCAAGCAGGCGCGGAAGCATGCAAGAAGACGCAGAAGCGTCCAAGCAGTCGCGGAAACGTCCAAGCAGGCGCGGTAGCGTCCAACCAGGCGCGGAAGCGTCCAAGCAGGCGCGGAAGCGTCCAAGCAGGCGCGGTAGCGTCCAAGCTGGCGCGGAAACGTCCAATCAGGCGCGGAAGCATGCAAGAAGACGCAGAAGAGTCCAAGCAGGCGCGGAAGCGTCCAAGCAGGAGGGGAAGCATGCAAGCAGGCGCGGATGCGTCCAAGCAGGCGCGGAAACGTCCAAGTAGGCGCGGAAGCATGCAAGAAGGCGCAGAAGAGTCCAAGCAGGCGCGGAAGCGTCCTAGCAGTCGCGGAAGAGTCCAAGCAGGCGCGGAAGCGTCCAAGCAGTCGCGGAAGCGTCCAAGCAGGCGCGGTAGCGTCCAAGCAGGCGCGGAAGCGTCCAAGCAGGCGCGGAAACGTCCAAGCAGGCGCGGAAGCATGCAAGAAGGCGCAGAAGAGTCCAAGCAGGCGCGGTAACGTCCAAGTAGGCGCGGAAGCATGCAAGAAGGCGCGGAAGCGTCCAAGCAGGCGCGGTAGCGTCCAAGCAGGCGCGGAAACGTCCAACCAGGCGCGGAAGCATGCAAGAAGGCGCAGAAGAGTCCAAGCAGGCGCGGAAGAGTCCAAGCAGGCGCGGTAGCGTCCAACCAGGCGCGGATGCGGCCAAGCAGTCGCGGAAGCGTCCAAGCAGGCGCGGTAGCGTCCAAGCAGGCGCGGAAACGTCCAAGCAGGCGCGGAAACGTCCAAGCAGGCGCGGTAGAGTCCAAACAGGCGCAGAAGAGTCCAAGCAGGCGCGGAAGCATGCAAGAAGGCGCAGAAGAGTCCAAGCAGGCGCGGAAGCGTCCAAGCAGTCGCGGAAGCGTCCAAGCAGGCGCGGTAGCGTCCAAGCAGGCGCGGAAACGTCCAAGCAGGCGCGGAAACGTCCAAGCAGGCGCGGAAGCATGCAAGAAGACGCAGAAGAGTCCAAGCAGGCGCGGAAGCGTCCAAGCAGCCGCGGAAGCGTCCAAGCAGGCGCGGTAGCGTCCAAGCAGTCGCGGAAGCGTACAAGCAGGCGCGGTAGCGTCCAAGCAGGCGCGGAAACGTCCAAGTAGGCATGGAAGCATGCACGAAGGTGCAGAAGCGTCCAAGCAGGCGCGGTAGCGTCCAAGCAGGCGCAGAAGAGTCCAAGCAGGCGCGGTAGCGTCCAAGCAGTCGCGGAAGCGTCCAAGCAGGCGCGGTAGCGTCCAAGCAGGCGCGGAAACGTCCAAGCAGGCGCGGAAGCATGCAAGAAGACGCAGAAGAGTCCAAGCAGGCGCGGAAGCGTCCAAGCAGGCGCGGACACGTCCAAGTAGGCGCGGAAGCATGCAAGAAGGCGCGGAAGCATCCAAGCAGGCGCGGTAGCGTCCAAGCAGGCGCGGAAACGTCCAAGCAGGCGCGGAAGCATGCAAGAAGACGCAGAAGAGTCCAAGCAGGCGCGGAAGCGTCCAAGCAGTCGCGGAAGCGCCCAAGCAGGCGCGGTAGCGTCCAAGCAGTCGCGGAAGCGTCCAAGCAGGCGCGCTAGCGTCCAAGCAGGCGCGGAAACCTCCAAGCAGGCGCGGAAGCATGCAAGAAGACGTAGAAGAGTCCAAGCAGGCGCGGAAGCGTCCAAGCAGGCGGGGAAGCATGCAAGCAGGCGCGGAAGCGTCCAAGCATGCCCGGAAGCGTCCAAGCAGGCGCGGAAACGTCCAAGCAGGCGCGGAAGCATTCAAAAAGGCGTAGAAGAGTCCAAGCAGGCGCGGTAGGGTCCAAGCAGGCGCGGTAGCGTCCAAGCAGGCGCGGAAGCGTCCAAGCAGTCGCGGAAGCGTCCAAGCAGGCGCGGAAGCGTCCAAGCAGGCGCGGCAGCATGCAAGAAGACGCAGAAGAGTCCAAGCAGGCGCGGAAGCGTCCAAGTAGTCGCGGAAGCGTCCAAGCAGGCGCGGAAGAGTCCAAGAAGTCGCGGAAGCGTCCAAGCAGGCGCGGTAGCGTCCAAGCAGGCGCGGAAACGTTCAAGCAGGCGCGGAAGCATGCAAGAAGACGCAGAAGAGTCCAAGCAGGCGCGGTAGCGTCCAAGCAGGCGCGGACACGTCCAAGTAGGCGCGGAAGCATGCAAGAAGGCGCGGAAGCATCCAAGCAGGCGCGGTAGCGTCCAAGCAGGCGCGGAAACGTCCAAGCAGGCGCGGAAGCATGCAAGAAGACGCAGAAGAGTCCAAGCAGGCGCGGAAGCGTCCAAGCAGGAGGGGAAGCATGCAAGCAGGCGCGGATGCGTCCAAGCAGGCGCGGAAACGTCCAAGTAGGCGCGGAAGCATGCAAGAAGGCGCAGAAGAGTCCAAGCAGGCGCGGAAGCGTCCAAGCAGGCGCGGAAACGTCCAAGTAGGCGCGGAAGCATGCAAGAAGGCGCAGAAGAGTCCAAGCAGGCGCGGAAGCGTCCAAGCAGGCGTGGGAGCGTCCAAGCAGGCGCGGTAGCGTCCAAGCAGGCGCGGAAGCATGCAAGAAGACGCAGAAGAGTCCAAGCATGCGCGGAAGCGTCCAAGCAGTCGCGGAAGCGTCCAAGCAGTCGCGGAAGCGTCCAAGCAGGCGCGGTAGCGTCCAAGCAGGTGCGGAAACGTCCAAGCAGGCGCGGAAGCATGCAAGAAGACGCAGAAGCGTCCAAGCAGTCGCGGAAACGTCCAAGCAGGCGCGGTAGCGTCCAACCAGGCGCGGAAGCGTCCAAGCAGGCGCGGAAGCGTCCAAGCAGGCGCGGTAGCGTCCAAGCTGGCGCGGAAGCGTCCAAGCAGGCGCGGTAGCGTCCAAGCAGGCGCGGAAGCGTCCAAGCAGTCGCGGAAGCGTCCAAGCAGGCGCGGACGCATGCAAGGAGGCGCGGAAACGTCCAAGCAGTCGCGGAAGCGTCCAAGCAGTCGCGGAAGCATGCAAGCAGACGCGGAAGCGTCCAGGCAGGCGCGGAAGCGACCAAGCAGTCGCGGTAGCGTCCAACCAGGCGCGGAAGCGTCCAAGAAGTCGAGGAAGCGTCCAAACAGGCGCGGAAGCATGCAAGAAGACGCAGAATAGTCCAAGCAGGCACGGAAGCGTCCAAGCAGTCGCGGAAGCGTCCAAGCAGGCACGGTAGCGTCCAAGCAGTCGCGGAAGAGTCCAAGCAGGCGCGGCAGTGTCCAAGCAGGCGCGGAAACGTCCAAGCAGGCGCGGAAGCATGCAAGAAGACGCAGAAGAGTCCAAGCAGGCGCGGAAGCGTCCAAGCAGGAGGGGAGCATGCAAGCAGGCGCGGTAGTGTCCAACCTGGCGCGGAAACGTCCAAGCAGGCGCGGAAGCATGCAAGAAGGCGCAGAAGAGTCCAAGCAGGCGCGGAAGCATGCAAGAAGACGCAGAATAGTCCAAGCAGGCGCGGAAGCGTCCAAGCAGTCGCGGAAGCGTCCAAGCAGGCGCGGAAGCGTCCAACCAGGTGCGGAAGCGTCCAAGCAGTCGCGGAAGCGTCCAAGCAGGCGCGGAAACATCCAAGTAGGCGCGGCAGCATGCAAGGAGGCGCAGAAGAGTCCAAGCAGTCGCGGAAGCGTCCAAGCAGGCGCGGTAGCGTCCAACCAGGCGCGGATGCGTCCAAGCAGTCGCGGAAGCGTCCAAGCAGGCGCGGTAGCGTCCAAGCAGGCGCGGAAACGTCCAAGCAGGCGCGGAAGCATGCAAGAAGACGCAGAAGAGTCCAAGCAGGCGCGGAAGCGTCCAAGCAGGAGGGGAAGCATGCAAGCAGGCGCGGAAGCGTCCAAGCAGGCGCGGAAACGTCCAAGTAGGCGCGGAAGCATGCAAGAAGGCGCAGAAGAGTCCAAGCAGGCGCGGAAGCGTCCAAGCAGGCGCGGAAACGTCCAAGTAGGCGCGGAAGCATGCAAGAAGGCGCAGAAGAGTCCAAGCAGGCGCGGAAGCGTCCACGCAGTCGCGGTAGCGTCCAAGCAGGCGCGGAAGCATGCAAGAAGGCGCAGAAGAGTCCAAGCAGGCGCGGAAGCGTCCAAGCAGGCGCGGAAGCGTCCAAGCAGGAGGGGAAGCATGCAAGCAGGCGCGGAAGCGTCCAAGCAGGCGCGGAAACGTCCAAGTAGTCGCGGAAGCATGCAAGAAGGCGCAGAAGAGTCCAACCAGGCGCGGAAGCGTCCAAGCAGTCGCAGGAGCGTCCAAGCAGGCGCGGTAGCGTCCAACCAGGCGCGGAAGCGTCCAAGCAGTCGCGGAAGCGTCCAAGCAGGCGCGGAAGAGTCCAAGAAGTCGCGGAAGCGTCCAAGCAGGCGCGGTAGCGTCCAAGCAGGCGCGGAAGCGTCCAAGCAGGCGCGGAAACGTCCAAGCAGGCGCGGAAGCATGCAAGAAGACGCAGAAGAGTTCAAGCAGGCGCGGTAGCGTCCAAGCAGGCGCGGAAGCGTCCAAGCAGTCGCGGAAGCGTCCAAGCAGGCGCGGAAGCGTCCAAGCAGGCGCGGCAGCATGCAAGAAGACGCAGAAGAGTCCAAGCAGGCGCGGAAGCGTCCAAGCAGGAGGGGAAGCATGCAAGCAGGCGCGGAAGCGTCCAAGCAGGCGCGGAAACATCCAAGTAGGCGCGGCAGCATGCAAGAAGTCGCAGAAGACTCCAAACAGTCGCGGAAGCGTCCAAGCAGGCGGGGAAGCATGCAAGCAGGCGCGGAAGCGTCCAAGCAGGCGCGGAAACGTCCAAGCAGGCGCGGAAGCATGCAAGAAGACGAAGAAGAGTCCAAGCAGGCGCGGAAGCGTCCAAGCAGGCGCGGAAGCGTCCAAGCAGGCGCGGAAACGTCCAAGCAGGCGCGGAAGCATTCAAAAAGGCGTAGAAGAGTCCAAGCAGGCGCGGTAGGGTCCAAGCAGGCGCGGTAGCGTCCAAGCAGGCGCGGAAACGTCCAAGCAGGCGCGGTAGCGTCCAAGCTGGCGCGGAAACGTCCAATCAGGCGCGGAAGCATGCAAGAAGACGCAGAAGAGTCCAAGCAGGCGCGGAAGCGTCCAAGCAGGCGCGGAAGCGTCCAAGCAGGCGCGGAAACGTCCAAGCAGTCGCGGAAGCGTCCAAGCAGGCGCGGAAACATCCAAGTAGGCGCGGCAGCATGCAAGGAGGCGCAGAAGAGTCCAAGCAGTCGCGGAAGCGTCCAAGCAGGCGCGGAAACGTCCAAGTAGGCGCGGAAGCATGCAAGAAGGCGCAGAAGAGTCCAAGCAGGCGCGGAAGCGTCCACGCAGTCGCGGTAGCGTCCAAGCAGGCGCGGAAGCATGCAAGAAGGCGCAGAAGAGTCCAAGCAGGCGCGGAAGCGTCCAAGCAGGCGCGGAAGCGTCCAAGCAGGAGGGGAAGCATGCAAGCAGGCGCGGAAGCGTCCAAGCAGGCGCGGAAACGTCCAAGTAGTCGCGGAAGCATGCAAGAAGGCGCAGAAGAGTTCAACCAGGCGCGGAAGCGTCCAAGCAGTCGCAGGAGCGTCCAAGCAGGCGCGGTAGCGTCCAACCAGGCGCGGAAGCGTCCAAGCAGTCGCGGAAGCGTCCAAGCAGGCGCGGAAGAGTCCAAGAAGTCGCGGAAGCGTCCAAGCAGGCGCGGTAGCGTCCAAGCAGGCGCGGAAGCGTCCAAGCAGGCGCGGAAACGTCCAAGCAGTCGCGGAAGCGTCCAAGCAGGCGCGGACGCATGCAAGGAGGCGCGGAAGCGTCCAAGCAGTCGCGGAAGCGTCCAAGCAGTCGCGGAAGCATGCAAGCAGGCGCGGAAGCGTCCAGGCAGGCGCGGAAGCGACCAAGCAGTCGCGGTAGCGTCCAACCAGGCGCGGAAGCGTCCAAGAAGTCGAGGAAGCGTCCAAACAGGCGCGGAAGCATGCAAGAAGACGCAGAATAGTCCAAGCAGGCACGGAAGCGTCCAAGCAGTCGCGGAAGCGTCCAAGCAGGCACGGTAGCGTCCAAGCAGTCGCGGAAGAGTCCAAGCAGGCGCGGCAGTGTCCAAGCAGGCGCGGAAACGTCCAAGCAGGCGCGGAAGCATGCAAGAAGACGCAGAAGAGTCCAAGCAGGCGCGGAAGCGTCCAAGCAGGAGGGGAGCATGCAAGCAGGCGCGGTAGTGTCCAACCTGGCGCGGAAACGTCCAAGCAGGCGCGGAAGCATGCAAGAAGGCGCAGAAGAGTCCAAGCAGGCGCGGAAGCATGCAAGAAGACGCAGAATAGTCCAAGCAGGCGCGGAAGCGTCCAAGCAGTCGCGGAAGCGTCCAAGCAGGCGCGGAAGCGTCCAACCAGGTGCGGAAGCGTCCAAGCAGTCGCGGAAGCGTCCAAGCAGGCGCGGAAACATCCAAGTAGGCGCGGCAGCATGCAAGGAGGCGCAGAAGAGTCCAAGCAGTCGCGGAAGCGTCCAAGCAGGCGCGGTAGCGTCCAACCAGGCGCGGATGCGTCCAAGCAGTCGCGGAAGCGTCCAAGCAGGCGCGGTAGCGTCCAAGCAGGCGCGGAAACGTCCAAGCAGGCGCGGAAGCATGCAAGAAGACGCAGAAGAGTCCAAGCAGGCGCGGAAGCGTCCAAGCAGGAGGGGAAGCATGCAAGCAGGCGCGGAAGCGTCCAAGCAGGCGCGGAAACGTCCAAGTAGGCGCGGAAGCATGCAAGAAGGCGCAGAAGAGTCCAAGCAGGCGCGGAAGCGTCCAAGCAGTCGCAGAAGCGTCCAAGCAGGCGCGGTAGCGTCCAAGCAGGCGCGGAAGCGTCCAAACAGGCGCGGCAGGGTCCAAGCAGGCGCGGAAACGTCCAAGCAGGCGCGGAAGCATGCAAGAAGACGCAGAACAGTCCAAGCAGGCGCGGAAGCGTCCAAGCAGTCGCGGAAGCGTCCAAGCAGGCGCGGTAGCGTCCAAGCAGGCGCGGAAGAGTCCAAGCAGGAGGGGAAGCGTCCAAGCAGTCGCAGAAGCGTCCAAGCAGGCGCGGTAGCGTCCAAGCAGGCGCGGAAGCGTCCAAACAGGCGCGGCAGGGTCCAAGCAGGCGCGGAAACGTCCAAGCAGGCGCGGAAGCGTCCAAGCAGACGCGGAAGCGTCCAAGCAGGCGCGGAAGTGTCCAAGCAGGCGCGGTAGAGTCCAAGCAGGCGCGGAAACGTCCAAGTAGGCGCGGAAGCATGCAAGAAGGCGCAGAAGAGTCCAAGCAGGCGCAGAAGAGTCCAAGCAGGCGCGGAAGCGTCCAAGCAGTCGCGGAAGCGTCCAAGCAGGCGCGCTAGCGTCCAAGCAGGCGCGGAAACCTCCAAGCAGGCGCGGAAGCATGCAAGAAGACGTAGAAGAGTCCAAGCAGGCGCGGAAGCGTCCAAGCAGGCGGGGAAGCATGCAAGCAGGCGCGGAAGCGTCCAAGCAGGCGCGGAAGCGTCCAAGCAGGCGCGGAAGCGTCCAAGCAGGCGCGGTAGCGTCCAAGCTGGCGCGGAAACGTCCAATCAGGCGCGGAAGCATGCAAGAAGACGCAGAAGAGTCCAAGCAGGCGCGGAAGCGTCCAAGCAGGAGGGGAAGCATGCAAGCAGGCGCGGAAGCGTCCAAGCAGGCGCGGAAACGTCCAAGTAGGCGCGGAAGCATGCAAGAAGGCGCAGAAGAGTCCAAGCAGGCGCGGAAGCGTCCAAGCAGGCGCGGAAACGTCCAAGTAGGCGCGGAAGCATGCAAGAAGGCGCAGAAGAGTCCAAGCAGGCGCGGAAGCGTCCACGCAGTCGCGGTAGCGTCCAAGCAGGCGCGGAAGCATGCAAGAAGGCGCAGAAGAGTCCAAGCAGGCGCGGAAGCGTCCAAGCAGGCGCGGAAGCGTCCAAGCAGGAGGGGAAGCATGCAAGCAGGCGCGGAAGCGTCCAAGCAGGCGCGGAAACGTCCAAGTAGTCGCGGAAGCATGCAAGAAGGCGCAGAAGAGTCCAACCAGGCGCGGAAGCGTCCAAGCAGTCGCAGGAGCGTCCAAGCAGGCGCGGTAGCGTCCAACCAGGCGCGGAAGCGTCCAAGCAGTCGCGGAAGCGTCCAAGCAGGCGCGGAAGAGTCCAAGAAGTCGCGGAAGCGTCCAAGCAGGCGCGGTAGCGTCCAAGCAGGCGCGGAAGCGTCCAAGCAGGCGCGGAAACGTCCAAGCAGGCGCGGAAGCATGCAAGAAGACGCAGAAGAGTTCAAGCAGGCGCGGTAGCGTCCAAGCAGGCGCGGAAGCGTCCAAGCAGTCGCGGAAGCGTCCAAGCAGGCGCGGAAGCGTCCAAGCAGGCGCGGCAGCATGCAAGAAGACGCAGAAGAGTCCAAGCAGGCGCGGAAGCGTCCAAGCAGGAGGGGAAGCATGCAAGCAGGCGCGGAAGCGTCCAAGCAGGCGCGGAAACATCCAAGTAGGCGCGGCAGCATGCAAGAAGTCGCAGAAGACTCCAAACAGTCGCGGAAGCGTCCAAGCAGGCGGGGAAGCATGCAAGCAGGCGCGGAAGCGTCCAAGCAGGCGCGGAAACGTCCAAGCAGGCGCGGAAGCATGCAAGAAGACGAAGAAGAGTCCAAGCAGGCGCGGAAGCGTCCAAGCAGGCGCGGAAGCGTCCAAGCAGGCGCGGAAACGTCCAAGCAGGCGCGGAAGCATTCAAAAAGGCGTAGAAGAGTCCAAGCAGGCGCGGTAGGGTCCAAGCAGGCGCGGTAGCGTCCAAGCAGGCGCGGAAACGTCCAAGCAGGCGCGGTAGCGTCCAAGCTGGCGCGGAAACGTCCAATCAGGCGCGGAAGCATGCAAGAAGACGCAGAAGAGTCCAAGCAGGCGCGGAAGCGTCCAAGCAGGCGCGGAAGCGTCCAAGCAGGCGCGGAAACGTCCAAGCAGTCGCGGAAGCGTCCAAGCAGGCGCGGAAACATCCAAGTAGGCGCGGCAGCATGCAAGGAGGCGCAGAAGAGTCCAAGCAGTCGCGGAAGCGTCCAAGCAGGCGCGGAAACGTCCAAGTAGGCGCGGAAGCATGCAAGAAGGCGCAGAAGAGTCCAAGCAGGCGCGGAAGCGTCCACGCAGTCGCGGTAGCGTCCAAGCAGGCGCGGAAGCATGCAAGAAGGCGCAGAAGAGTCCAAGCAGGCGCGGAAGCGTCCAAGCAGGCGCGGAAGCGTCCAAGCAGGAGGGGAAGCATGCAAGCAGGCGCGGAAGCGTCCAAGCAGGCGCGGAAACGTCCAAGTAGTCGCGGAAGCATGCAAGAAGGCGCAGAAGAGTCCAACCAGGCGCGGAAGCGTCCAAGCAGTCGCAGGAGCGTCCAAGCAGGCGCGGTAGCGTCCAACCAGGCGCGGAAGCGTCCAAGCAGTCGCGGAAGCGTCCAAGCAGGCGCGGAATAGTCCAAGAAGTCGCGGAAGCGTCCAAGCAGGCGCGGTAGCGTCCAAGCAGGCGCGGAAGCGTCCAAGCAGGCGCGGACGCATGCAAGGAGGCGCGGAAGCGTCCAAGCAGTCGCGGAAGCGTCCAAGCAGTCGCGGAAGCATGCAAGCAGGCGCGGAAGCGTCCAGGCAGGCGCGGAAGCGACCAAGCAGTCGCGGTAGCGTCCAACCAGGCGCGGAAGCGTCCAAGAAGTCGAGGAAGCGTCCAAACAGGCGCGGAAGCATGCAAGAAGACGCAGAATAGTCCAAGCAGGCACGGAAGCGTCCAAGCAGTCGCGGAAGCGTCCAAGCAGGCACGGTAGCGTCCAAGCAGTCGCGGAAGAGTCCAAGCAGGCGCGGCAGTGTCCAAGCAGGCGCGGAAACGTCCAAGCAGGCGCGGAAGCATGCAAGAAGACGCAGAAGAGTCCAAGCAGGCGCGGAAGCGTCCAAGCAGGAGGGGAGCATGCAAGCAGGCGCGGTAGTGTCCAACCTGGCGCGGAAACGTCCAAGCAGGCGCGGAAGCATGCAAGAAGGCGCAGAAGAGTCCAAGCAGGCGCGGAAGCATGCAAGAAGACGCAGAATAGTCCAAGCAGGCGCGGAAGCGTCCAAGCAGTCGCGGAAGCGTCCAAGCAGGCGCGGAAGCGTCCAACCAGGTGCGGAAGCGTCCAAGCAGTCGCGGAAGCGTCCAAGCAGGCGCGGAAACATCCAAGTAGGCGCGGCAGCATGCAAGGAGGCGCAGAAGAGTCCAAGCAGTCGCGGAAGCGTCCAAGCAGGCGCGGTAGCGTCCAACCAGGCGCGGATGCGTCCAAGCAGTCGCGGAAGCGTCCAAGCAGGCGCGGTAGCGTCCAAGCAGGCGCGGAAACGTCCAAGCAGGCGCGGAAGCATGCAAGAAGACGCAGAAGAGTCCAAGCAGGCGCGGAAGCGTCCAAGCAGGAGGGGAAGCATGCAAGCAGGCGCGGAAGCGTCCAAGCAGGCGCGGAAACGTCCAAGTAGGCGCGGAAGCATGCAAGAAGGCGCAGAAGAGTCCAAGCAGGCGCGGAAGCGTCCAAGCAGTCGCAGAAGCGTCCAAGCAGGCGCGGTAGCGTCCAAGCAGGCGCGGAAGCGTCCAAACAGGCGCGGCAGGGTCCAAGCAGGCGCGGAAACGTCCAAGCCGGCGCGGAAGCATGCAAGAAGACGCAGAACAGTCCAAGCAGGCGCGGAAGCGTCCAAGCAGTCGCGGAAGCGTCCAAGCAGGCGCGGTAGCGTCCAAGCAGGCGCGGAAGCGTCCAAGCAGGCGCGGTAGCGTCCAAGCTGGCGCGGAAACGTCCAAGCAGGCGCGGAAGCATGCAAGAAGGCGCAGAAGAGTCCAAGCAGGCGCGGAAGCGTCCAAGCAGGCGCGGAAGCGTCCAAGCAGGAGGGGAAGCATGCAAGCAGGCGCGGAAGCGTCCAAGCAGGCGCGGAAACGTCCAAGTAGTCGCGGAAGCATGCAAGAAGGCGCAAAAGAGTCCAACCAGGCGCGGAAGCGTCCAAGCAGTCGCAGGAGCGTCCAAGCAGGCGCGGTAGCGTCCAACCAGGCGCGGAAGCGTCCAAGCAGTCGCGGAAGCGTCCAAGCAGGCGCGGAAGAGTCCAAGAAGTCGCGGAAGCGTCCAAGCAGGCGCGGTAGCGTCCAAGCAGGCGCGGAAGCGTCCAAGCAGGCGCGGAAACGTCCAAGCAGGCGCGGAAGCATGCAAGAAGACGCAGAAGAGTTCAAGCAGGCGCGGTAGCGTCCAAGCAGGCGCGGAAGCGTCCAAGCAGTCGCGGAAGCGTCCAAGCAGGCGCGGAAGCGTCCAAGCAGGCGCGGCAGCATGCAAGAAGACGCAGAAGAGTCCAAGCAGGCGCGGAAGCGTCCAAGCAGGAGGGGAAGCA
This sequence comes from Cerceris ruficornis, assembly GCA_963989415.1. Taxonomy (NCBI): domain Eukaryota; kingdom Metazoa; phylum Arthropoda; class Insecta; order Hymenoptera; family Crabronidae; genus Cerceris; species Cerceris ruficornis. The sequence goes on along the minus strand of OZ022517.1, from coordinate 64,411,344 downwards.
TGCAAGCAGGCGCGGAAGCGTCCAAGCAGGCGCGGAAACATCCAAGTAGGCGCGGCAGCATGCAAGAAGTCGCAGAAGACTCCAAACAGTCGCGGAAGCGTCCAAGCAGGCGGGGAAGCATGCAAGCAGGCGCGGAAGCGTCCAAGCAGGCGCGGAAACGTCCAAGCAGGCGCGGAAGCATGCAAGAAGACGAAGAAGAGTCCAAGCAGGCGCGGAAGCGTCCAAGCAGGCGCGGAAGCGTCCAAGCAGGCGCGGAAACGTCCAAGCAGGCGCGGAAGCATTCAAAAAGGCGTAGAAGAGTCCAAGCAGGCGCGGTAGGGTCCAAGCAGGCGCGGTAGCGTCCAAGCAGGCGCGGAAACGTCCAAGCAGGCGCGGTAGCGTCCAAGCTGGCGCGGAAACGTCCAATCAGGCGCGGAAGCATGCAAGAAGACGCAGAAGAGTCCAAGCAGGCGCGGAAGCGTCCAAGCAGGCGCGGAAGCGTCCAAGCAGGCGCGGAAACGTCCAAGCAGTCGCGGAAGCGTCCAAGCAGGCGCGGAAACATCCAAGTAGGCGCGGCAGCATGCAAGGAGGCGCAGAAGAGTCCAAGCAGTCGCGGAAGCGTCCAAGCAGGCGCGGAAACGTCCAAGTAGGCGCGGAAGCATGCAAGAAGGCGCAGAAGAGTCCAAGCAGGCGCGGAAGCGTCCACGCAGTCGCGGTAGCGTCCAAGCAGGCGCGGAAGCATGCAAGAAGGCGCAGAAGAGTCCAAGCAGGCGCGGAAGCGTCCAAGCAGGCGCGGAAGCGTCCAAGCAGGAGGGGAAGCATGCAAGCAGGCGCGGAAGCGTCCAAGCAGGCGCGGAAACGTCCAAGTAGTCGCGGAAGCATGCAAGAAGGCGCAGAAGAGTCCAACCAGGCGCGGAAGCGTCCAAGCAGTCGCAGGAGCGTCCAAGCAGGCGCGGTAGCGTCCAACCAGGCGCGGAAGCGTCCAAGCAGTCGCGGAAGCGTCCAAGCAGGCGCGGAATAGTCCAAGAAGTCGCGGAAGCGTCCAAGCAGGCGCGGTAGCGTCCAAGCAGGCGCGGAAGCGTCCAAGCAGGCGCGGACGCATGCAAGGAGGCGCGGAAGCGTCCAAGCAGTCGCGGAAGCGTCCAAGCAGTCGCGGAAGCATGCAAGCAGGCGCGGAAGCGTCCAGGCAGGCGCGGAAGCGACCAAGCAGTCGCGGTAGCGTCCAACCAGGCGCGGAAGCGTCCAAGAAGTCGAGGAAGCGTCCAAACAGGCGCGGAAGCATGCAAGAAGACGCAGAATAGTCCAAGCAGGCACGGAAGCGTCCAAGCAGTCGCGGAAGCGTCCAAGCAGGCACGGTAGCGTCCAAGCAGTCGCGGAAGAGTCCAAGCAGGCGCGGCAGTGTCCAAGCAGGCGCGGAAACGTCCAAGCAGGCGCGGAAGCATGCAAGAAGACGCAGAAGAGTCCAAGCAGGCGCGGAAGCGTCCAAGCAGGAGGGGAGCATGCAAGCAGGCGCGGTAGTGTCCAACCTGGCGCGGAAACGTCCAAGCAGGCGCGGAAGCATGCAAGAAGGCGCAGAAGAGTCCAAGCAGGCGCGGAAGCATGCAAGAAGACGCAGAATAGTCCAAGCAGGCGCGGAAGCGTCCAAGCAGTCGCGGAAGCGTCCAAGCAGGCGCGGAAGCGTCCAACCAGGTGCGGAAGCGTCCAAGCAGTCGCGGAAGCGTCCAAGCAGGCGCGGAAACATCCAAGTAGGCGCGGCAGCATGCAAGGAGGCGCAGAAGAGTCCAAGCAGTCGCGGAAGCGTCCAAGCAGGCGCGGTAGCGTCCAACCAGGCGCGGATGCGTCCAAGCAGTCGCGGAAGCGTCCAAGCAGGCGCGGTAGCGTCCAAGCAGGCGCGGAAACGTCCAAGCAGGCGCGGAAGCATGCAAGAAGACGCAGAAGAGTCCAAGCAGGCGCGGAAGCGTCCAAGCAGGAGGGGAAGCATGCAAGCAGGCGCGGAAGCGTCCAAGCAGGCGCGGAAACGTCCAAGTAGGCGCGGAAGCATGCAAGAAGGCGCAGAAGAGTCCAAGCAGGCGCGGAAGCGTCCAAGCAGTCGCAGAAGCGTCCAAGCAGGCGCGGTAGCGTCCAAGCAGGCGCGGAAGCGTCCAAACAGGCGCGGCAGGGTCCAAGCAGGCGCGGAAACGTCCAAGCCGGCGCGGAAGCATGCAAGAAGACGCAGAACAGTCCAAGCAGGCGCGGAAGCGTCCAAGCAGTCGCGGAAGCGTCCAAGCAGGCGCGGTAGCGTCCAAGCAGGCGCGGAAGCGTCCAAGCAGGCGCGGTAGCGTCCAAGCTGGCGCGGAAACGTCCAAGCAGGCGCGGAAGCATGCAAGAAGGCGCAGAAGAGTCCAAGCAGGCGCGGAAGCGTCCAAGCAGGCGCGGAAGCGTCCAAGCAGGCGCGGTAGCGTCCAAGCTGGCGCGGAAACGTCCAATCAGGCGCGGAAGCATGCAAGAAGACGCAAAAGAGTCCAAGCAGGCGCGGAAGCGTCCAAGCAGGAGGGGAAGCATGCAAGCAGGCGCAGAAGAGTCCAAGCAGGCGCGGAAGCGTCCAAGCAGTCGCGGAAGCGTCCAAGCAGGCGCGGAAGAGTCCAAGAAGTCGCGGAAGCGTCCAAGCAGGCGCGGTAGCGTCCAAGCAGGCGCGGAAGCGTCCAAGCAGGCGCGGAAACGTCCAAGCAGGCGCGGAAGCATGCAAGAAGACGCAGAAGAGTTCAAGCAGGCGCGGAAGCGTCCAAGCAGTCGCGGAAGAGTCCAAGCAGGCGCGGAAGCATGCAAGAAGGCGCAGAAGAGTCCAAGCAGGCGCGGAAGCGTCCAAGCAGGCGCGGAAGCGTCCAAGCAGGCGCGGTAGCGTCCAAGCTGGCGCGGAAACGTCCAATCAGGCGCGGAAGCATGCAAGAAGACGCAGAAGAGTCCAAGCAGGCGCGGAAGCGTCCAAGCAGGAGGGGAAGCATGCAAGCAGGCGCGGAAGCGTCCAAGCAGGCGCGGAAACGTCCAAGTAGGCGCGGAAGCATGCAAGAAGGCGCAGAAGAGTCCAAGCAGGCGCGGAAGCGTCCAAGCAGGGGCGGAAACGTCCAAGTAGGCGCGGAAGCATGCAAGAAGGCGCAGAAGAGTCCAAGCAGGCGCGGAAGCGTCCACGCAGTCGCGGTAGCGTCCAAGCAGGCGCGGAAGCATGCAAGAAGGCGCAGAAGAGTCCAAGCAGGCGCGGAAGCGTCCAAGCAGGCGCGGAAGCGTCCAAGCAGGAGGGGAAGCATGCAAGCAGGCGCGGAAGCGTCCAAGCAGGCGCGGAAACGTCCAAGCAGGCGCGGAAGCATGCAAGAAGACGCAGAAGAGTTCAAGCAGGCGCGGAAGCGTCCAAGCAGTCGCGGAAGCGTCCAAGCAGGCGCGGTAGCGTCCAAGCAGGCGCGGAAGCGTCCAAGCAGTCGCGGAAGCGTCCAAGCAGGCGCGGACGCATGCAAGGAGGCGCGGAAGCGTCCAAGCAGTCGCGGAAGCGTCCAAGCAGTCGCGGAAGCATGCAAGCAGGCGCGGAAGCGTCCAGGCAGGCGCGGAAGCGACCAAGCAGTCGCGGTAGCGTCCAACCAGGCGCGGAAGCGTCCAAGAAGTCGAGGAAGCGTCCAAACAGGCGCGGAAGCATGCAAGAAGACGCAGAATAGTCCAAGCAGGTACGGAAGCGTCCAAGCAGTCGCGGAAGCGTCCAAGCAGGCACGGTAGCGTCCAAGCAGTCGCGGAAGAGTCCAAGCAGGCGCGGCAGTGTCCAAGCAGGCGCGGAAACGTCCAAGCAGGCGCGGAAGCATGCAAGAAGACGCAGAAGAGTCCAAGCAGGCGCGGAAGCGTCCAAGCAGGAGGGGAGCATGCAAGCAGGCGCGGTAGTGTCCAACCTGGCGCGGAAACGTCCAAGCAGGCGCGGAAGCATGCAAGAAGGCGCAGAAGAGTCCAAGCAGGCGCGGAAGCATGCAAGAAGACGCAGAATAGTCCAAGCAGGCGCGGAAGCGTCCAAGCAGTCGCGGAAGCGTCCAAGCAGGCGCGGAAGCGTCCAACCAGGTGCGGAAGCGTCCAAGCAGTCGCGGAAGCGTCCAAGCAGGCGCGGAAACATCCAAGTAGGCGCGGCAGCATGCAAGGAGGCGCAGAAGAGTCCAAGCAGTCGCGGAAGCGTCCAAGCAGGCGCGGTAGCGTCCAACCAGGCGCGGATGCGTCCAAGCAGTCGCGGAAGCGTCCAAGCAGGCGCGGTAGCGTCCAAGCAGGCGCGGAAACGTCCAAGCAGGCGCGGAAGCATGCAAGAAGACGCAGAAGAGTCCAAGCAGGCGCGGAAGCGTCCAAGCAGGAGGGGAAGCATGCAAGCAGGCGCGGAAGCGTCCAAGCAGGCGCGGAAACGTCCAAGTAGGCGCGGAAGCATGCAAGAAGGCGCAGAAGAGTCCAAGCAGGCGCGGAAGCGTCCAAGCAGTCGCAGAAGCGTCCAAGCAGGCGCGGTAGCGTCCAAGCAGGCGCGGAAGCGTCCAAACAGGCGCGGCAGGGTCCAAGCAGGCGCGGAAACGTCCAAGCAGGCGCGGAAGCATGCAAGAAGACGCAGAACAGTCCAAGCAGGCGCGGAAGCGTCCAAGCAGTCGCGGAAGCGTCCAAGCAGGCGCGGTAGCGTCCAAGCAGGCGCGGAAGAGTCCAAGCAGGAGGGGAAGCGTCCAAGCAGTCGCAGAAGCGTCCAAGCAGGCGCGGTAGCGTCCAAGCAGGCGCGGAAGCGTCCAAGCAGGCGCGGTAGAGTCCAAGCAGGCGCGGAAACGTCCAAGCAGGCGCGGAAGCATGCAAGAAGACGCAGAACAGTCCAAGCAGGCGCGGAAGCGTCCAAGCAGTCGCGGAAGCGTCCAAGCAGGCGCGGTAGCGTCCAAGCAGGCGCGGAAGCGTCCAAGCAGGCGCGGAAACGTCCAAGTAGGCGCGGAAGCATGCAAGAAGGCGCAGAAGAGTCCAAGCAGGCGCAGAAGAGTCCAAGCAGGCGCGGAAGCGTCCAAGCAGTCGCGGAAGCGTCCAAGCAGGCGCGCTAGCGTCCAAGCAGGCACGGAAACCTCCAAGCAGGCGCGGAAGCATGCAAGAAGACGCAGAACAGTCCAAGCAGGCGCGGAAGCGTCCAAGCAGTCGCGGAAGCGTCCAAGCAGGCGCGGTAGCGTCCAAGAAGGCGCGGAAGCGTCCAAGCAGTCGCGGAAGCGTCCAAGCAGGCGCGGTAGCGTCCAACCAGGCGCGGAAGACTCCAAGCAGTCGCGGAAGCGTCCAAGCAGGCGCGGTAGTGTCTAAGCAGGCGCGGTAGCGTCCAACAAGGCGCGGATGCGTCCAAGCAGTCGCGGAAGCGTCCAAGCAGGCGCGGTAGCGTCCAAGCAGGCGCAGAAACGTCCAAGCAGGCGCGGAAGCATGCAAGAAGACGCAGAAGAGTCCAAGCAGGCGCGGAAGCGTCCAAGGAGGAGGGGAAGCATGCAAGCAGGCGCGGAAGCGTCCAAGCAGGCGCGGAAACGTCCAAGTAGGCGCGGAAGCATGCAAGAAGGCGCAGAAGAGTCCAAGCAGGCGCGGAAGCGTCCAAGCAGTCGCAGAAGCGTCCAAGCAGGCGCGGTAGCGTCCAAGCAGGCGCGGAAGAGTCCAATAAGTCGCGGAAGCGTCCAAGCAGGCGCGGTAGCGTCCAAGCAGTCGCGGAAGCGTCCAAGCAGGCGCGGAAGCGTCCAAGTAGTCGCGGAAACGTCCAAGCATGCGCGGAAGCTTGCAAGAAGACGCAGAAGAGTCCAAGCAGGCGGGGAGCATGCAAGAAGGCGCGGAAGCGTCCAAGCAGGCGCGGTAGCGTCCAAGCAGTCGCGGAAGCGTCCAAGCATGCGCGGTAGCGTCCAAGCAGTCGCGGAATCGTCCAAGCAGGCGCGGTAGCGTCCGAGCAGGCGCGGAAGCGTCCAAGCAGTCGCGGAAGCGTTCAAGCAGGCGCGGTAGCGTCCAACCAGGCGCGGAAGCGTCCAAGCAGTCGCGGAAGCGTCCAAGCAGGCGCGGTAGCGTCCAAGCAGTCGCGGAAGCGTCCAAGCAGGCGCGGTAGCGTCCAAGCAGTCGCGGAAGCGTCCAAGCAGGCGCGGTAGCGTCCAAGCAGTCGCGGAATCGTCCAAGCAGGCGCGGTAGCGTCCAAGCAGGCGCGGAAGCGTCCAAGCAGTCGCGGAAGCGTTCAAGCAGGCGCGGTAGCGTCCAACCAGGCGCGGAAGCGTCCAAGCAGTCGCGGAAGCGTCCAAGCAGGCGCGGTAGGGTCCAAGCTGGTGCGGAAACGTCCAAGCAGGCGCGGAAGCATGCAAGAAGGCGCAGAAGAGTCCAAGCAGGCGCGGAAGCGTCCAAGCAGTCGCGGAAGCGTCCAAGCAGGCGCGGAAGAGTCCAAGCAGGCGCGGAAGCGTCCAAGCAGGCGCAGAAGAGTCCAAGCAGGCGCGGAAGCGTCCAAGCAGTCGCGGAAGCGTCCAAGCAGGCGCGGAAGAGTCCAAGCAGGCGCGGAAGCGTCCAAGCAGGCGCGTTAGCGTCCAAGCAGGCGCGGAAGCGTCCAAGCAGGCGCGGTAGCGTCCAAGCAGGCGCGGAAGCGTCCAAGCAGTCGCAGGAGCGTCCAAGCAGGCGCGGTAGCGTCCAACCAGGCGCGGAAGCGTCCAAGCAGGCGCGGAAGCGTCCAAGCAGGCGCGGAAACGTCCAAGCAGGCGCGGAAGCATTCAAAAAGGCGTAGAAGAGTCCAAGCAGGCGCGGTAGGGTCCAAGCAGGCGCGGTAGCGTCCAAGCAGGCGCGGAAGCGTCCAAGCAGGCGCGGAAGCGTCCAAGCAGGCGGGGAAGCATGCAAGCAGGCGCGGAAACGTCCAAGCAGGCGCGGAAACGTCCAAGCAGGCGCGGAAACGTCCAAGTAGGCGCCGAAGCATGCAAGAAGGTGCGGAAGCGTCCAAGCAGACGCGGTAGCGTCCAAGCAGGCGCGGAAGCATGCAAGAAGGCGCAGAAGAGTCCAAGCAGGCGCGGAAGCGTCCAAGCAGGCGCGGAAGCATGCAAGAAGGAGCAGAAGAGTTCAAGCAGGCGCGGTAGCGTCCAAGCAGGCGCGGAAGCGTCCAAGCAGGCGCGGAAGCATGCAAGAAGGAGCAGAAGAGTCCAAGCAGGCGCGGAAGCGTCCAAGCAGTCGCGGAAGCGTCCAAGCAGGCGCGGTAGCGTCCAAGCAGGCGCGGAAACGTCCAAGTAGGCAAGGCAGCATGCAAGAAGGCGCAGAAGAATCCAAGCAGGCGCGGAAGCGTCCAAGCAGGCGGGGAAGCATGCAAGCAGGCGCGGAAGCGTCCAAGCAGGCGCGGTAGCGTCCAAGCAGGCGCGGAAACGTCCAAGCAGGCGCGGAAGCATGCAAGCAGGCGCGGAAGCATCCAAGCAGGCGCGGAAGCGTCCAAGCAGGCGCGGAAGCATCCAAGCAGGCGCGGAAGCATGCAAGAAGGCGCAGAAGAGTCCAAGCAGGCGCGGAAGCGTCCAAGCAGTCGCGGAAGCGTCCAAGCAGTCGCGGAAGCGTCCAAGCAGGCGCGGAAACGTCCAAGCAGGCGCGTTAGCATGCAAGAAGACGCAGAAGTGTCCAAGCAGGCGCTGAAGTGTTCAAGCAGGCGGGGAAGCATGCAAGCAGGCGCGGTTGCGTCCAACCAGGCGCGGAAGCGTCCAAGCAGGCGGGGAAGCATGCAAGCAGGCGCGGAAACGTCCAAGCACGCGCGGAAGCATGCAAGAAGACGCAGAAGAGTCCAAGCAGGAGCGGAAGCGTCCAAGCAGGCGCGGAAACGTCCAAGCAGGCGCGGAAGCATGCAAGAAGGCGCAGAAGAGTCCAAGCAGGCGCGGAAGCGTCCAAGCAGGAGGGGAAGCATGCAAGCAGGCGCTGAAGCGTCCAAGCAGGCGCGGAAACGTCCAAGTAGGCGCGGAAGCATGCAAGAAGGCGCAGAAGAGTCCAAGCAGGCGCGGAAGCGTCCAAGCAGTCGCAGGAGCGTCCAAGCAGGCGCGGTAGCGTCCAACCAGGCGCGGAAGCATCCAAGCAGTCGCGGAAGCGTCCAAGCAGGCGCGGAAGCATGCAAGCAGGCGCGGAAGCGTCCAAGCAGTCGCGGAAACGTCCAAGCAGGCGCGGAAGAGTCCAAGAAGTCGCGGAAGCGTCCAAGCAGGCGCGGTAGCGTCCAAGCAGTCGCGGAAGAGTCCAAGCAGGCGCGGAAGCGTCCAAGCAGGCGCGGAAACGTCCAAGTAGGCGCGGAAGCATGCAAGAAGGCGCAGAAGAGTCCAAGCAGGCGCGGAAGCGTCCAAGCAGTCGCGGAAACGTCCAAGCAGGCGCGGAAGAGTCCAAGAAGTCGCGGAAGCGTCCAAGCAGGCGCGGTAGCGTCCAAGCAGTCGCGGAAGAGTCCAAGCAGGCGCGGAAGCGTCCAAGCAGGCGCGGAAACGTCCAAGTAGGCGCGGAAGCATGCAAGAAGGCGCAGAAGAGTCCAAGCAGGCGCGGAAGCGTCCAAGCAGTCGCAGAAGCGTCCAAGCAGGCGCGGTAGCGTCCAACCAGGCGCGGAAGAGTCCAAGCAGGCGCGGAAGCGTCCAAGCAGGCGCGGAAACGTCCAAGTAGGCGCGGAAGCATGCAAGAAGGCGCAGAAGAGTCCAAGCAGGCGCGGAAGCGTCCAAGCAGTCGCAGAAGCGTCCAAGCATGCGCGGTAGCGTCCAAGCAGTCGCGGAATCGTCCAAGCAGGCGCGGTAGCGTCCAAGCAGGCGCGGAAGCGTCCAAGCAGTCGCGGAAGCGTTCAAGCAGGCGCGGTAGCGTCCAACCAGGCGGGGAAGCGTCCAAGCAGTCGCGGAAGTGTCCAAGCAGGCGCGGTAGTGTCCAAGCTGGTGCGGAAACGTCCAAGCAGGCGCGGAAGCATGCAAGAAGGCGCAGAAGAGTCCAAGCAGGCGCGGAAGCGTCCAAGCAGTCGCGGAAGCGTCCAAGCAGGCGCGGAAGCGTCCAAGCAGGCGCGGAAGCGTCCAAGCAGGCGCGGTAGCGTCCAAGCAGGCGCGGAAGCGTCCAAGCAGGCGCGGTAGCGTCCAAGCAGGCGCGGAAGCGTCCAAGCAGTCGCAGGAGCGTCCAAGCAGGCGCGGTAGCGTCCAACCAGGCGCGGAAGCGTCCAAGCAGGCGCGGAAGCGTCCAAGCAGGCGCGGAAACGTCCAAGCAGGCGCGGAAGCATTCAAAAAGGCGTAGAAGAGTCCAAGCAGGCGCGGTAGGGTCCAAGCAGGCGCGGTAGCGTCCAAGCAGGCGCGGAAGCGTCCAAGCAGGCGCGGAAGCGTCCAAGCAGGCGGGGAAGCATGCAAGCAGGCGCGGAAACGTCCAAGCAGGCGCGGAAACGTCCAAGTAGGCGCCGATGCATGCAAGAAGGTGCGGAAGCGTCCAAGCAGACGCGGTAGCGTCCAAGCAGGCGCGGAAGCATGCAAGAAGGCGCAGAAGAGTCCAAGCAGGCGCGGAAGCGTCCAAGCAGGCGCGGTAGCGTCCAAGCAGGCGCGGTAGAGTCCAAGCAGTCGAGGAAGCGTCCAAGCAGGCGCGGTAGCGTCCAAGCAGGCGCGGAAGCATCCAAGCAGGCGCGGAAGCATGCAAGAAGGCGCAGAAGAGTCCAAGCAGGCGCGGAAGCATGCAAGAAGGCGCAGAAGAGTCCAAGCAGGCGCGGAAGCGTCCAAGCAGGCGCGGAAGAGTCCAAGCAGTCGCGGAAGCGTCCAAGCAGGCGCGTTAGCATCCAAGCTGGCGCGGAAACGTCCAAGCAGGCGCGGAAGCATGCAAGAAGGCGCAGAAGAGTCCAAGCAGCCGCGGAAGCGTCCAAGCAGGCGGGGAAGCATGCAAGCAGGCGCGGAAGCGTCCACGCAGGCGCGGAAACGTCCAAGTAGGCGCGGCAGCATGCAAGAAGGCGCAGAAGAGTCCAAGTAGGCGCGGAAGCGTCCAAGCAGGCGCGGTAGCGTCCAAGCAAGCGCGGAAGCGTCCAAGAAGGCGCGGAAGCATGCAAGAAGACGCAGAAGAGTCCAAGCAGGCGCGGAAGCGTCCAAGCAGGCGGGGAAGCATGCAAGCAGGCGCGGAAGCGTCCAAGCAGTCGCGGAAGCGTCCAAGCAGGCGCGGTAGCGTCCAAGCAAGCGCGGAAGCGTCCAAGAAGGCGCGGAAGCATGCAAGAAGACGCAGAAGAGTCCAAGCAGGCGCGGAAGCGTCCAAGCAGGCGGGGAAGCATGCAAGCAGGCGCGGAAGCGTCCAAGCATGCGCGGAAGCATCCATATAGGCGCGGAAGCGTCCAAGCAGGCGCGGAACCGTGCAAGCAGGCGCGGAAGCGTCCAAGCATGCGCGGAAGAGTCCAAGCAGGCACGGAAGCGTCCAAGCAGGCGCGGAAGCGTCCAAGCAGGCGCGGAAGCGTCCAAGTAGGCGCGGTAGCTTCCATATAGGCGCGGAAGCGTCCAAGCAGGCGCGGAACCGTGCAAGCAGGCGCGGAAGCATCCATATAGGCGCGAAAGCGTCAAAGCAGGCGCGGAAGCGTCCAAGCAGACGCGGAAGCGTCCAAGCAGGCACGGAAGCATCCATATAGGCGCGAAGGCGTCAAAGCAGGCGCGGAAGCGTCCAAGCAGGCGCGGAAACGTCCAAGTAGGCGCGGAAGCATGCAAGAAGGAGCAGAAGAGTCCAAGCAGGCGCGGAAGCGTGCAAGCAGGCGCGGAAGCGTCCAAGCAGGCGCGGAAGCGTCCAAGCAGGCGCGGAAGCGTCCAAGTAGGCGCGGAAGCATCCATATAGGCGCGAAAGCGTCAAAGCAGGCGCGGAAGCGTCCAAGCAGGCGCGGAAACGTCCAAGTAGGCGCGGAAGCATGCAAGAAGGAGCAGAAGAGTCCAAGCAGGCGCGGAAGCGTCCAAGCAGGCGCGGAAGCGTCCAAGCAGTCGCAGAAGCGTCCAAACAGGCGCGGTAGCGTCCAAGCAGGCGCGGAAGAGTCCAAGAAGTCGCGGAAGCGTCCAAGCAGGCGCGGTAGCGTCCAAGCAGTCGCGGAAGAGTCCAAGCAGGCGCGGCAGAGTCCAAGAAGGCGCGGAAACGTCCAAGCAGGCGCGGAAGCATGCAAGAAGACGCAGAAGAGTCCAAGCAGGCGCGGAAGCGTCCAAGCAGTCGCAGAAGCGTCCAAGCTGGCGCGGAAGCGTCCAAGCAGGCGCGGAAGCATGCAAGCAGGCGCGGAAGCGTCCAAGCAGTCGCGGAAGCGTCCAAGCAGGCGCGGAAGAGTCCAAGAAGTCGCGGAAGCGTCCAAGCAGGCGCGGTAGCGTCCAACCAGGCGCGGAAGCGTCCTAGCAGTCGCAGAAAAGTACAAGCAGGCGCGGAAGCGTCCAAGCGGGCGCGGAAGCGTCCAAGCAGGCGGGGAAGCATGCACGCAGGCGCGGAAGCGTCCAAGCAGTCGCGGAAGAGTCCAAGCAGGCGCGGCAGAGTCCAAGAAGGCGCGGAAACGTCCAAGCAGGCGCGGAAGCATGCAAGAAGACGCAGAAGAGTCCAAGCAGGCGCGGAAGCGTCCAAGCAGTCGCAGAAGCGTCCAAGCTGGCGCGGAAGCGTCCAAGCAGGCGCGGAAGCATGCAAGCAGGCGCGGAAGCGTCCAAGCAGTCGCGGAAGCGTCCAAGCAGGCGCGGAAGAGTCCAAGAAGTCGCGGAAGCGTCCAAGCAGGCGCGGTAGCGTCCAACCAGGCGCGGAAGCGTCCTAGCAGTCGCAGAAAAGTACAAGCAGGCGCGGAAGCGTCCAAGCGGGCGCGGAAGCGTCCAAGCAGGCGGGGAAGCATGCACGCAGGCGCGGAAGCGTCCAAGCAGGCGCGGAAACGTCCAAGTAGGCGCGGCAGCATGCAAGAAGGCGCACAAGATTCCTATCAGGCGCGGAAGCGTCCAAGCAGGCGGGGAAGCATGCAAGCAGGTGCGGAAGCGTCCACGCAGGCGCGGAAACGTCCAAGCAGGCGGGGAAGCATGCAAGCAGGCGCGGAAGCGTCCACGCAGGCGCGGAAACGTCCAAGTAGGCGCGGCAGCATGCAAGAAGGCGCAGAAGAGTCCAAGCAGGCGCGGAAGCGTCCAAGCAGTCGCGGAAACGTCCAAGCAGGCGCGGTAGCGTCCAAGCAGGCGCGGAAGCGTCCAAGCAGGCGGGGAAGCATGCACGCAGGCGCGGAAGCGTCCAAGCAGGCGCGGAAACGTCCAAGTAGGCGCGGCAGCATGCAAGAAGGCGCACAAGATTCCTATCAGGCGCGGAAGCGTCCAAGCAGGCGGGGAAGCATGCAAGCAGGTGCGGAAGCGTCCACGCAGGCGCGGAAACGTCCAAGTAGGCGCGGCAGCATGCAAGAAGGCGCAGAAGAGTCCAAGCAGGCGCGGAAGCGTCCAAGCAATCGCGGAAGCGTCCAAGCAGGCGCGTTAGCATCCAAGCTGGCGCGGAAACGTCCAAGCAGGCGCGGAAGCATGCAAGAAGGCGCAGAAGAGTCCAAGCAGCCGCGGAAGCGTCCAAGCAGGCGGGGAAGCATGCAAGCAGGCGCGGAAGCGTCCACGCAGGCGCGGAAACGTCCAAGTAGGCGCGGCAGCATGCAAGAAGGCGCAGAAGAGTCCAAGCAGGCGCGGAAGCGTCCAAGCAGGCGCGGAAGCGTCCAAGCAGTCGCGGAAGCGTCCAAGCAGGCGCGGAAGCGTCCAAGCAGGCGGGGAAGCATGCAAGCAGGCGCGGAAGCGTCCACGCAGGCGCGGAAACGTCCAAGTAGGCGCGGCAGCATGCAAGAAGGCGCAGAAGAGTCCAAGCAGGCGCGGAAGCGTCCAAGCAGACGCGGAAACGTCCAAGCAGGCGCGGTAGCGTCCAACCAGGCGCGGAAGCGTCCAAGCAGTCGCGGAAGCGTCCAAGCAGGCGCGGTAGCGTGCAAGCAGGCGCGGAAACGTCCAAGCATGCGCGGAAGCATACAAGAAGACGCAGAAGCGTCCAAGCAGTCGCGGAAACGTCCAAGCAGGCGCGGAAGCGTCCAAGCAGTCGCGGAAGCGTCCAAGCAGTCGCGGAAGCGTCCAAGCAGGCGCGGTAGCGTCCAACCAGGCGCGGATGCGTCCAAGCAGTCGCGGAAGCGTCCAAGCAGGCGCGGTAGCGTCCAAGCAGGCGCGGTAGAGTCCAAGCAGTCGCGGAAGCGTCCAAGCAGGCGCGGAAGCGTCCAAGCAGGCGGGGAAGCATGCAAGCAGGCGCGGAAGCGTCCACGCAGGCGCGGAAACGTCCAAGTAGGCGCGGCAGCATGCAAGAAGGCGCAGAAGAGTCCAAGCAGGCGCGGAAGCGTCCAAGCGGGCGCGGAAGCGTCCAAGCAGGCGGGGAAGCATGCACGCAGGCGCGGAAGCGTCCAAGCAGGCGCGGAAACGTCCAAGTAGGCGCGGCAGCATGCAAGAAGGCGCACAAGATTCCTATCAGGCGCGGAAGCGTCCAAGCAGGCGGGGAAGCATGCAAGCAGGTGCGGAAGCGTCCACGCAGGCGCGGAAACGTCCAAGCAGGCGGGGAAGCATGCAAGCAGGCGCGGAAGCGTCCACGCAGGCGCGGAAACGTCCAAGTAGGCGCGGCAGCATGCAAGAAGGCGCAGAAGAGTCCAAGCAGGCGCGGAAGCGTCCAAGCAGTCGCGGAAACGTCCAAGCAGGCGCGGTAGCGTCCAAGCAGGCGCGGAAGCGTCCAAGCAGGCGGGGAAGCATGCACGCAGGCGCGGAAGCGTCCAAGCAGGCGCGGAAACGTCCAAGTAGGCGCGGCAGCATGCAAGAAGGCGCACAAGATTCCTATCAGGCGCGGAAGCGTCCAAGCAGGCGGGGAAGCATGCAAGCAGGTGCGGAAGCGTCCACGCAGGCGCGGAAACGTCCAAGTAGGCGCGGCAGCATGCAAGAAGGCGCAGAAGAGTCCAAGCAGGCGCGGAAGCGTCCAAGCAATCGCGGAAGCGTCCAAGCAGGCGCGTTAGCATCCAAGCTGGCGCGGAAACGTCCAAGCAGGCGCGGAAGCATGCAAGAAGGCGCAGAAGAGTCCAAGCAGCCGCGGAAGCGTCCAAGCAGGCGGGGAAGCATGCAAGCAGGCGCGGAAGCGTCCACGCAGGCGCGGAAACGTCCAAGTAGGCGCGGCAGCATGCAAGAAGGCGCAGAAGAGTCCAAGCAGGCGCGGAAGCGTCCAAGCAGGCGCGGAAGCGTCCAAGCAGTCGCGGAAGCGTCCAAGCAGGCGCGGAAGCGTCCAAGCAGGCGGGGAAGCATGCAAGCAGGCGCGGAAGCGTCCACGCAGGCGCGGAAACGTCCAAGTAGGCGCGGCAGCATGCAAGAAGGCGCAGAAGAGTCCAAGCAGGCGCGGAAGCGTCCAAGCAGACGCGGAAACGTCCAAGCAGGCGCGGTAGCGTCCAACCAGGCGCGGAAGCGTCCAAGCAGTCGCGGAAGCGTCCAAGCAGGCGCGGTAGCGTGCAAGCAGGCGCGGAAACGTCCAAGCATGCGCGGAAGCATACAAGAAGACGCAGAAGCGTCCAAGCAGTCGCGGAAACGTCCAAGCAGGCGCGGAAGCGTCCAAGCAGTCGCGGAAGCGTCCAAGCAGTCGCGGAAGCGTCCAAGCAGGCGCGGTAGCGTCCAACCAGGCGCGGATGCGTCCAAGCAGTCGCGGAAGCGTCCAAGCAGGCGCGGTAGCGTCCAAGCAGGCGCGGTAGAGTCCAAGCAGTCGCGGAAGCGTCCAAGCAGGCGCGGAAGCGTCCAAGCAGGCGGGGAAGCATGCAAGCAGGCGCGGAAGCGTCCACGCAGGCGCGGAAACGTCCAAGTAGGCGCGGCAGCATGCAAGAAGGCGCAGAAGAGTCCAAGCAGGCGCGGAAGCGTCCAAGCAGTCGCGGAAACGTCCAAGCAGGCGCGGTAGCGTCCAACCAGGCGCGGAAGCGTCCAAGCAGTCGCGGAAGCGTCCAAGCAGGCGCGGTAGCGTGCAAGCAGGCGCGGAAACGTCCAAGCATGCGCGGAAGCATACAAGAAGACGCAGAAGCGTCCAAGCAGTCGCGGAAACGTCCAAGCAGGCGCGGAAGCGTCCAAGCAGTCGCGGAAGCGTCCAAGCAGTCGCGGAAGCGTCCAAGCAGGCGCGGTAGCGTCCAAGCAGGTGCGGAAACGTCCAAGCAGGCGCGGAAGCATGCAAGAAGACGCAGAAGCGTCCAAGCAGTCGCGGAAACGTCCAAGCAGGCGCGGAAGCGTCCAAGCAGTCGCAGGAGCGTCCAAGCAGGCGCGGTAGCGTCCAACCAGGCGCGGAAGCGTCCAAGCAGTCGCGGAAGCGTCCAAGCAGGCGCGGAAGCATGCAAGCAGGCGCGGAAGCGTCCAAGCAGTCGCGGAAGCGTCCAAGCAGGCGCGGAAGAGTCCAAGAAGTCGCGGAAGCGTCCAAGCAGGCGCGGTAGCGTCCAAGCAGTCGCGGAAGAGTCCAAGCAGGCGCGGAAGCGTCCAAGCAGGCGCGGAAACGTCCAAGTAGGCGCGGAAGCATGCAAGAAGGCGCAGAAGAGTCCAAGCAGGCGCGGAAGCGTCCAAGCAGTCGCTGAAGCGTCCAAGCAGGCGCGGTAGCGTCCAACCAGGCGCGGATGCGTCCAAGCAGTCGCGGAAGCGTCCAAGCAGGCGCGGTAGCGTCCAAGCAGGCGCGGTAGAGTCCAAGCAGTCGCGGAAGCGTCCAAGCAGGCGCGGTAGCGTCCAAGCAGTCGCGGAAGCGTCCAAGCAGTCGCGGTAGAGTCCAAGCAGGCGGGGAAGCATGCAAGCAGGCGCGGTAGCGTCCAACCAGGCGCGGAAGCGTCCAAGCAGGCGGGGAAGCATGCAAGCAGGTGCGGAAGCGTCCAAGCAGGCGCGGAAACGTCCAAGTAGGCGCGGAAGCATGCAAGAAGGCGCAGAAGAGTCCAAGCAGGCGCGGAAGCGTCCAAGCAGTCGCAGAAGCGTCCAAGCAGGCGCGGTAGCGTCCAACCAGGCGCGGATGCGTCCAAGCAGTCGCGGAAGCGTCCAAGCAGGCGCGGTAGCGTCCAAGCAGGCGCGGTAGAGTCCAAGCAGTCGCGGAAGCGTCCAAGCAGGCGCGGTAGCGTCCAAGCAGTCGCGGAAGCGTCCAAGCAGTCGCGGTAGAGTCCAAGCAGGCGGGGAAGCATGCAAGCAATCGCGGAAGCGTCCAAGCAGGCGCGTTAGCATCCAAGCTGGCGCGGAAACGTCCAAGCAGGCGCGGAAGCATGCAAGAAGGCGCAGAAGAGTCCAAGCAGCCGCGGAAGCGTCCAAGCAGGCGGGGAAGCATGCAAGCAGGCGCGGAAGCGTCCACGCAGGCGCGGAAACGTCCAAGTAGGCGCGGCAGCATGCAAGAAGGCGCAGAAGATTCCTATCAGGCGCGGAAGCGTCCAAGCAGGCGGGGAAGCATGCAAGCAGGCGCGGAAGCATCCACGCATGCGCGGAAACGTCCAAGTAGGCGCGGCAGCATGCAAGAAGGCGCAGAAGAGTCCAAGCAGGCGCGGAAACGTCCAAGCATGCGCGGAAGCATGCAAGAAGACGCAGAAGCGTCCAAGCAGTCGCGGAAACGTCCAAGCAGGCGCGGAAGCGTCCAAGCAGTCGCGGAAGCGTCCAAGCAGGCGCGGAAGCGTCCAAGCAGTCGCGGAAGCGTCCAAGCAGTCGCGGAAGCGTCCAAGCAGGCGCGGAAGCGTCCAAGAAGGCGCGGAAGCATGCAAGAAGACGCAGAAGAGTCCAAGCAGGCGCGGAAGCGTCCAAGCAGGCGGGGAAGCATGCAAGAAGACGCAGAACAGTCCAAGCAGGCGCGGAAGCGTCCAAGCAGTCGCGGAAGCGTCCAAGCAGTCGCGGAAGCGTCCAAGCAGGCGCGGAAGCGTCCAAGCAGGCGGGGAAGCATGCAAGCAGGCGCGGAAGCGTCCACGCAGGCGCGGAAACGTCCAAGTAGGCGCGGCAGCATCCATATAGGCGCGAAAGCGTCAAAGCAGGCGCGGAAGCGTCCAAGCAGGCGCGGAAACGTCCAAGTAGGCGCGGAAGCATGCAAGAAGGAGCAGAAGAGTCCAAGCAGGCGCGGAAGCGTCCAAGCAGGCGCGGAAGCATCCATATAGGCGCGGAAGCGTCCAAGCAGGCGCGGAAACGTCCATGTAGGGACGGAAGCATGCAAGAAGGCGCAGAAGAGTTCAAACAGGCGCGGAAGCGTCCAAGCAGGCGCGGTAGCGTCCAAGCAGGCGCGGTAGCGTCCAAGCAGGCGCGGAAGCGTCCAAGCAGGCGCAGAAGCATGCAAGCAGGCGCGAAAGCGTCCAGGCAGGCGCGAGAACGTCCAAGTAGGCGCGGTAGCGTCCAAGCAGGCGCAGAAGAGTCCAAGCAGGCGCGGAAGCGTCCAAGCAGTCGCGGAAGCGTCCAAGCAGGCGCGGTAGCGTCCAAGCAGGCGCGGATGCGTCCAAGCAGTCGCGGAAGCGTCCAAGCAGGCGCGGTAGCGTCCAAGCAGGCGCGGAAACGTCCAAGCAGGCGCGGAAGCATGCAAGAAGACGCAGAAGAGTCCAAGCAGGCGCGGAAACGTCCAAGCAGGCGCAGAAGCATGCAAGCAGGCGCGAAAGCGTCCAGGCAGGCGCGAGAACGTCCAAGTAGGCGCGGTAGCGTCCAAGCAGGCGCAGAAGAGTCCAAGCAGGCGCGGAAGCGTCCAAGCAGTCGCGGAAGCGTCCAAGCAGGCGCGGTAGCGTCCAAGCAGGCGCGGATGCGTCCAAGCAGTCGCGGAAGCGTCCAAGCAGGCGCGGTAGCGTCCAAGCAGGCGCGGAAACGTCCAAGCAGGCGCGGAAGCATGCAAGAAGACGCAGAAGAGTCCAAGCAGGCGCGGAAGCGTCCAAGCAGTCGCGGAAGCGTCCAAGCAGGCGTGGAAGAGTCCAAGCAGGCGTGGCAGCGTCCAAGCAGGCGCGGAAACGTCCAAGCAGGCGCGGAAGCATGCAAGAAGACGCAGAAGAGTCCAAGCAGGCGCGGAAGCGTCCAACCAGTCGCGGAAGCGTCCAAGCAGGCGCGGTAGCGTCCAAGCAGTCGCGGAAGCGTCCAAGCAGGCGCGGTAGCGTCCAAGCAGGCGCGGAAGCGTGCAAGCAGACGCGGAAGCGTCCAAGCAGGCGCGGAAGCATGCAAGAAGACGCAGAAGAGTCCAAGCAGGCGCGGAAGCGTCCAAGCAGTCGCGGAAGCGTCCAAGCAGGCGCGGAAACGTCCAAGCAGGCGTGGAAGCGTCCAAGCAGACGCGGAAGCGTCCAAGCAGGCGCGGTAGCGTCCAACCAGGCGCGGAAGCGTCCAAGCAGTCGCGGAAGCGTCCAAGCAGGCGCGGAAGCGTCCAAGCAGTCGCGGAAGCGTCCAAGCAGGCGGGGAAGCATGCAAGCAGGCGCGGCAACATCCAAGTAGGCGCGGCAGCATGCAAGAAGGCGCAGGAGAGTCCAAGCAGTCGCGGAAGCGTCCAAGCAGTCGCGGAAGCCTCCAAGCAGGCGCGGTAGCGTCCAAGCAGGCGCGGTAGCGTCCAAGCAGGCGTGGGAGCGTCCAAGCAGGCGCGGAAGCGTCCCAGCAGGCGCGGAAGCATGCAAGAAGGCGCAGAAGAGTCCAAGCAGGCGCGGAAGCGTCCTAGCAGTCGCGGAAGAGTCCAAGCAGTCGCGGAAGCGTCCAAGCAATCGCGGAAGCCTCCAAGCAGGCGTGGGAGCGTCCAAGCAGGCGCGGTAGCGTCCAAGCAGGCGCGGAAGCATGCAAGAAGACGCAGAAGAGTCCAAGCAGGCGCGGAAGCGTTCAAGCAGTCGCGGAAGCGTCCAAGCATTCGCGGAAGCGTCCAAGCAGGCGCGGTAGCGTCCAAGCAGGTGCGGAAACGTCCAAGCAGGCGCGGAAGCATGCAAGAAGACGCAGAAGCGTCCAAGCAGTCGCGGAAACGTCCAAGCAGGCGCGGTAGCGTCCAACCAGGCGCGGAAGCGTCCAAGCACTCGCGGAAGCGTCCAAGCAGGCGTGGTAGCGTCCAAGCAGGCGTGGGAGCGTCCAAGCAGGCGCGGAAGCGTCCCAGCAGGCGCGGAAGCATGCAAGAAGGCACAGAAGAGTCCAAGCAGGCGCGGAAGCGTCCTAGCAGTCGCGGAAGAGTCCAAGCAGGCGCGGAAGCGTCCAAGCAGTCGCGGAAGCGTCCAAGCAGGCGCGGAAGCGTCCAAGCAGTCGCGGAAGCGTCCAAGCAGGCGCGGTAACGTCCAAGTAGGCGCGGAAGCATGCAAGAAGGCGCGGAAGCGTCCAAGCAGGCGCGGTAGCGTCCAAGCAGGCGCGGAAACGTCCAACCAGGCGCGGAAGCATGCAAGAAGGCGCAGAAGAGTCCAAGCAGGTGCGGAAGCGTCCAAGCAGGCGCGGAAGCGTCCAAGCAGGCGCGGAAGCGTCCAAGCAGTCGCGGAAGCGTCCAAGCAGGCGCGGTAGCGTCCAAGCAGGCGCGGAAACGTCCAAGCAGGCCCGGAAGCGTCCAAGCAGGCGCGGAAGCGTCCAAGCAGTCGCGGAAGCGTCCAAGCAGTCGCGGAAGCGTCCAAGCAGGCGCGGAAGCGTCCAAGCAGGCGCGGAAGCGTCCAAGCAGTCGTGGGAGCGTCCAAGCAGGCGCGGTAGCGTCCAAGCAGGTGCGGAAACGTCCAAGCAGGCGCGGAAGCATGCAAGAAGACGCAGAAGCGTCCAAGCAGTCGCGGAAACGTCCAAGCAGGCGCGGTAGCGTCCAAGCAGGCGTGGGAGCGTCCAAGCAGGCGCGGAAGCGTCCAAGCAGGCGCGGAAGCGTCCAAGCAGGCGCGGAAGCATGCAAGAAGGCGCAGAAGAGTCCAAGCAGGCGCGGAAGCGTCCAAGCAGTCGCAGAAGCGTCCAAGCAGGCGCGGTAGCGTCCAACCAGGCGCGGATGCGTCCAAGCAGTCGCGGAAGCGTCCAAGCAGGCGCGGTAGCGTCCAAGCAGGCGCGGAAGCATCCATATAGGCGCGAAAGCGTCAAAGCAGGCGCGGAAGCGTCCAAGCAGGCGCGGAAACGTCCAAGTAGGCGCGGAAGCATGCAAGAAGGAGCAGAAGAGTCCAAGCAGGCGCGGAAGCGTCCAAGCAGGCGCGGAAGCATGCAAGAAGGCGCGGAAGCGTCCAAGCAGGCGCGGAAGCATGCAAGAAGGCGCGGAAGCGTCCAAGCAGGCGCGGAAACGTCCATGTAGGGACGGAAGCATGCAAGAAGGCGCAGAAGAGTTCAAACAGGCGCGGAAGCGTCCAAGCAGGCGCGGTAGCGTCCAAGCAGGCGCGGTAGCGTCCAAGCAGGCGCGGAAGCGTCCAAGCAGGCGCAGAAGCATGCAAGCAGGCGCGAAAGCGTCCAGGCAGGCGCGAGAACGTCCAAGTAGGCGCGGAAGCATGCAAGAAGGCGCGGAAACATCCAAGTAGGCGCGGCAGCATGCAAGAAGGCGCAGGAGAGTCCAAGCAGTCGCGGAAGCGTCCAAGCAGTCGCGGAAGCCTCCAAGCAGGCGCGGTAGCGCCCAAGCAGGCGTGGAAGCGTCCAAGCAGACGCGGAAGCGTCCAAGCAGGCGCGGTAGCGTCCAACCAGGCGCGGAAGCGTCCAAGCAGTCGCGGAAGCGTCCAAGCAGGCGCGGAAGCGTCCAAGCAGGCGCGGTAGCGTCCAACCAGTCGCGGAAGCGTCCAAGCAGGCGCGGAAGCGTCCAACCAGTCGCGGAAGCGTCCAAGCAGGCGCGGTAGCGCCCAAGCAGGCGTGGAAGCGTCCAAGCAGACGCGGAAGCGTCCAAGCAGGCGCGGTAGCGTCCAACCAGGCGCGGAAGCGTCCAAGCAGTCGCGGAAGCGTCCAAGCAGGCGCGGAAGCGTCCAAGCAGTCGCGGAAGCGTCCAAGCAGGCGGGGAAGCATGCAAGCAGGCGCGGAAACATCCAAGTAGGCGCGGCAGCATGCAAGAAGGCGCAGGAGAGTCCAAGCAGTCGCGGAAGCGTCCAAGCAGTCGCGGAAGCCTCCAAGCAGGCGCGGTAGCGTCCAAGCAGGCGCGGTAGCGTCCAAGCAGGCGTGGGAGCGTCCAAGCAGGCGCGGAAGCGTCCCAGCAGGCGCGGAAGCATGCAAGAAGGCGCAGAAGAGTCCAAGCAGGCGCGGAAGCGTCCTAGCAGTCGCGGAAGAGTCCAAGCAGTCACGGAAGCGTCCAAGCAATCGCGGAAGCGTCCAAGCAGGCGCGGATGCGTCCAAGCAGGCGCGGAAGCGTCCAAGCAGGCGTGGGAGCGTCCAAGCAGGCGCAGAAGAGTCCAAGCAGGCGCGGAAGCGTCCTAGCAGTCGCGGAAGGGTCCAAGCAGGCGCGGTAGCGTCCAAGCAGGCGCGGAAACGTCCAAGCAGGCCCGGAAGCGTCCAAGCAGGCGCGGAAGCGTCCAAGCAGTCGCGGAAGCGTCCAAGCAGTCGCGGAAGCGTCCAAGCAGGCGCGGAAGCGTCCAAGCAGGCGCGGAAGCGTCCAAGCAGGCGTGGGAGCGTCCAAGCAGGCGCGGTAGCGTCCAAGCAGGCGCGGAAGCATGCAAGAAGACGCAGAAGAGTCCAAGCAGGCGCGGAAGCGTCCAAGCAGTCGCGGAAGCGTCCAAGCAGTCGCGGAAGCGTCCAAGCAGGCGCGGTAGCGTCCAAGCAGGTGCGGAAACGTCCAAGCAGGCGCGGAAGCATGCAAGAAGACGCAGAAGCGTCCAAGCAGTCGCGGAAACGTCCAAGCAGGCGCGGTAGCGTCCAACCAGGCGCGGAAGCGTCCAAGCAGTCGCGGAAGCGTCCAAGCAGGCGCGGTAGCGTCCAAGCAGGCGCGGAAACGTCCAAGCAGGCGCGGAAGCGTCCAAGCAGGCGCGGAAGCGTCCAAGCAGTCGCGGAAGCGTCCAAGCAGGCGCGGTAGCGTCCAAGCAGGCGTGGGAGCGTCCAAGCAGGCGCGGAAGCGTCCAAGCAGGCGCGGAAGCATGCAAGAAGGCGCAGAAGAGTCCAAGCAGGCGCGGAAGCGTCCAAGCAGTCGCGGAAGCGTCCAAGCAGGCGCGGAAACGTCCAAGCAGGCGTGGAAGCGTCCAAGCAGACGCGGAAGCGTCCAAGCAGGCGCGGTAGCGTCCAACCAGGCGCGGAAGCGTCCAAGCAGTCGCGGAAGCGTCCAAGCAGGCGCGGTAGCGTCCAAGCAGGCGCGGAAACGTCCAAGCAGGCGCGGAAGCGTCCAAGCAGGCGCGGAAGCGTCCAAGCAGTCGCGGAAGCGTCCAAGCAATCGCGGAAGCGTCCAAGCAGGCGCGGATGCGTCCAAGCAGGCGCGGAAGCGTCCAAGCAGGCGTGGGAGCGTCCAAGCAGGCGCAGAAGAGTCCAAGCAGGCGCGGAAGCGTCCTAGCAGTCGCGGAAGGGTCCAAGCAGGCGCGGTAGCGTCCAAGCAGGCGCGGAAACGTCCAAGCAGGCCCGGAAGCGTCCAAGCAGGCGCGGAAGCGTCCAAGCAGTCGCGGAAGCGTCCAAGCAGTCGCGGAAGCGTCCAAGCAGGCGCGGAAGCGTCCAAGCAGGCGCGGAAGCGTCCAAGCAGGCGTGGGAGCGTCCAAGCAGGCGCGGTAGCGTCCAAGCAGGCGCGGAAGCATGCAAGAAGACGCAGAAGAGTCCAAGCAGGCGCGGAAGCGTCCAAGCAGTCGCGGAAGCGTCCAAGCAGTCGCGGAAGCGTCCAAGCAGGCGCGGTAGCGTCCAAGCAGGTGCGGAAACGTCCAAGCAGGCGCGGAAGCATGCAAGAAGACGCAGAAGCGTCCAAGCAGTCGCGGAAAAGTCCAAGCAGGCGCGGTAGCGTCCAACCAGGCGCGGAAGCGTCCAAGCAGTCGCGGAAGCGTCCAAGCAGGCGCGGTAGCGTCCAAGCAGGCGCGGAAACGTCCAAGCAGGCGCGGAAGCGTCCAAGCAGGCGCGGAAGCGTCCAAGCAGTCGCGGAAGCGTCCAAGCAGGCGCGGTAGCGTCCAAGCAGGCGTGGGAGCGTCCAAGCAGGCGCGGAAGCGTCCAAGCAGGCGCGGAAGCATGCAAGAAGGCGCAGAAGAGTCCAAGCAGGCGCGGAAGCGTCCTAGCAGTCGCGGAAGAGTCCAAGCAGGCGCGGAAGCGTCCAAGCAGTCGCGGAAGCGTCCAAGCAGGCGCGGAAGCGTCCAAGCAGTCGCGGAAGCGTCCAAGCAGGCGCGGTAACGTCCAAGTAGGCGCGGAAGCATGCAAGAAGGCGCGGAAGCGTCCAAGCAGGCGCGGTAGCGTCCAAGCAGGCGCGGAAACGTCCAACCAGGCGCGGAAGCATGCAAGAAGGCGCAGAAGAGTCCAAGCAGGTGCGGAAGCGTCCAAGCAGGCGCGGAAGCGTCCAAGCAGGCGCGGAAGCGTCCAAGCAGTCGCGGAAGCGTCCAAGCAGGCGCGGTAGCGTCCAAGCAGGCGCGGAAACGTCCAAGCAGGCCCGGAAGCGTCCAAGCAGGCGCGGAAGCGTCCAAGCAGTCGCGGAAGCGTCCAAGCAGTCGCGGAAGCGTCCAATCAGTCGCGGAAGCGTCCAAGCAGGCGCGGAAGCGTCCAAGCAGGCGCGGAAGCGTCCTAGCAGTCGCGGAAGAGTCCAAGCAGGCGCGGAAGCGTCCAAGCAGTCGCGGAAGCGTCCAAGCAGGCGCGGAAGCGTCCAAGCAGTCGCGGAAGCGTCCAAGCAGGTGCGGAAGCGTCCAAGCAGGCGCGGAAGCGTCCAAGCAGGCGCGGAAGCGTCCAAGCAGTCGCGGAAGCGTCCAAGCAGGCGCGGTAGCGTCCAAGCAGGCGCGGAAACGTCCAAGCAGGCCCGGAAGCGTCCAAGCAGGCGCGGAAGCGTCCAAGCAGTCGCGGAAGCGTCCAATCAGTCGCGGAAGCGTCCAAGCAGGCGCGGAAGCGTCCAAGCAGGCGAGGAAGCGTCCAAGCAGTCGTGGGAGCGTCCAAGCAGGCGCGGTAGCGTCCAAGCAGGCGCGGAAGCATGCAAGAAGACGCAGAAGAGTCCAAGCAGGCGCGGAAGCGTCCAAGCAGTCGCGGAAAAGTCCAAGCAGGCGCGGTAGCGTCCAACCAGGCGCGGAAGCGTCCAAGCAGTCGCGGAAGCGTCCAAGCAGGCGCGGTAGCGTCCAAGCAGGCGCGGAAACGTCCAAGCAGGCGCGGAAGCGTCCAAGCAGGCGCGGAAGCGTCCAAGCAGTCGCGGAAGCGTCCAAGCAGGCGCGGTAGCGTCCAAGCAGGCGTGGGAGCGTCCAAGCAGGCGCGGAAGCGTCCAAGCAGGCGCGGAAGCATGCAAGAAGGCGCAGAAGAGTCCAAGCAGGCGCGGAAGCGTCCTAGCAGTCGCGGAAGAGTCCAAGCAGGCGCGGAAGCGTCCAAGCAGTCGCGGAAGCGTCCAAGCAGGCGCGGAAGCGTCCAAGCAGTCGCGGAAGCGTCCAAGCAGGCGCGGTAACGTCCAAGTAGGCGCGGAAGCATGCAAGAAGGCGCGGAAGCGTCCAAGCAGGCGCGGTAGCGTCCAAGCAGGCGCGGAAACGTCCAACCAGGCGCGGAAGCATGCAAGAAGGCGCAGAAGAGTCCAAGCAGGTGCGGAAGCGTCCAAGCAGGCGCGGAAGCGTCCAAGCAGGCGCGGAAGCGTCCAAGCAGTCGCGGAAGCGTCCAAGCAGGCGCGGTAGCGTCCAAGCAGGCGCGGAAACGTCCAAGCAGGCCCGGAAGCGTCCAAGCAGGCGCGGAAGCGTCCAAGCAGTCGCGGAAGCGTCCAAGCAGGCGCGGTAGCGTCCAAGCAGGCGCGGAAACGTCCAAGCAGGCCCGGAAGCGTCCAAGCAGGCGTGGAAGCGTCCAAGCAGACGCGGAAGCGTCCAAGCAGGCGCGGTAGCGTCCAACCAGGCGCGGAAGCGTCCAAGCAGTCGCGGAAGCGTCCAAGCAGGCGCGGTAGCGTCCAAGCAGGCGCGGAAACGTCCAAGCAGGCGCGGAAGCGTCCAAGCAGGCGCGGAAGCGTCCAAGCAGTCGCGGAAGCGTCCAAGCAATCGCGGAAGCGTCCAAGCAGGCGCGGATGCGTCCAAGCAGGCGCGGAAGCGTCCAAGCAGGCGTGGGAGCGTCCAAGCAGGCGCAGAAGAGTCCAAGCAGGCGCGGAAGCGTCCTAGCAGTCGCGGAAGGGTCCAAGCAGGCGCGGTAGCGTCCAAGCAGGCGCGGAAACGTCCAAGCAGGCCCGGAAGCGTCCAAGCAGGCGCGGAAGCGTCCAAGCAGTCGCGGAAGCGTCCAAGCAGTCGCGGAAGCGTCCAAGCAGGCGCGGAAGCGTCCAAGCAGGCGCGGAAGCGTCCAAGCAGGCGTGGGAGCGTCCAAGCAGGCGCGGTAGCGTCCAAGCAGGCGCGGAAGCATGCAAGAAGACGCAGAAGAGTCCAAGCAGGCGCGGAAGCGTCCAAGCAGTCGCGGAAGCGTCCAAGCAGTCGCGGAAGCGTCCAAGCAGGCGCGGTAGCGTCCAAGCAGGTGCGGAAACGTCCAAGCAGGCGCGGAAGCATGCAAGAAGACGCAGAAGCGTCCAAGCAGTCGCGGAAAAGTCCAAGCAGGCGCGGTAGCGTCCAACCAGGCGCGGAAGCGTCCAAGCAGTCGCGGAAGCGTCCAAGCAGGCGCGGTAGCGTCCAAGCAGGCGCGGTAACGTCCAAGCAGGCGCGGAAGCGTCCAAGCAGGCGCGGAAGCGTCCAAGCAGTCGCGGAAGCGTCCAAGCAGGCGCGGTAGCGTCCAAGCAGGCGTGGGAGCGTCCAAGCAGGCGCGGAAGCGTCCAAGCAGGCGCGGAAGCATGCAAGAAGGCGCAGAAGAGTCCAAGCAGGCGCGGAAGCGTCCTAGCAGTCGCGGAAGAGTCCAAGCAGGCGCGGAAGCGTCCAAGCAGTCGCGGAAGCGTCCAAGCAGGCGCGGAAGCGTCCAAGCAGTCGCGGAAGCGTCCAAGCAGGCGCGGTAACGTCCAAGTAGGCGCGGAAGCATGCAAGAAGGCGCGGAAGCGTCCAAGCAGGCGCGGTAGCGTCCAAGCAGGCGCGGAAACGTCCAACCAGGCGCGGAAGCATGCAAGAAGGCGCAGAAGAGTCCAAGCAGGTGCGGAAGCGTCCAAGCAGGCGCGGAAGCGTCCAAGCAGGCGCGGAAGCGTCCAAGCAGTCGCGGAAGCGTCCAAGCAGGCGCGGTAGCGTCCAAGCAGGCGCGGAAACGTCCAAGCATGCCCGGAAGCGTCCAAGCAGGCGCGGAAGCGTCCAAGCAGTCGCGGAAGCGTCCAAGCAGTCGCGGAAGCGTCCAATCAGTCGCGGAAGCGTCCAAGCAGGCGCGGAAGCGTCCAAGCAGGCGCGGAAGCGTCCTAGCAGTCGCGGAAGAGTCCAAGCAGGCGCGGAAGCGTCCAAGCAGTCGCGGAAGCGTCCAAGCAGGCGCGGAAGCGTCCAAGCAGTCGCGGAAGCGTCCAAGCAGGTGCGGAAGCGTCCAAGCAGGCGCGGAAGCGTCCAAGCAGGCGCGGAAGCGTCCAAGCAGTCGCGGAAGCGTCCAAGCAGGCGCGGTAGCGTCCAAGCAGGCGCGGAAACGTCCAAGCAGGCCCGGAAGCGTCCAAGCAGGCGCGGAAGCGTCCAAGCAGTCGCGGAAGCGTCCAATCAGTCGCGGAAGCGTCCAAGCAGGCGCGGAAGCGTCCAAGCAGGCGAGGAAGCGTCCAAGCAGTCGTGGGAGCGTCCAAGCAGGCGCGGTAGCGTCCAAGCAGGCGCGGAAGCATGCAAGAAGACGCAGAAGAGTCCAAGCAGGCGCGGAAGCGTCCAAGCAGTCGCGGAAAAGTCCAAGCAGGCGCAGTAGCGTCCAACCAGGCGCGGAAGCGTCCAAGCAGTCGCGGAAGCGTCCAAGCAGGCGCGGTAGCGTCCAAGCAGGCGCGGAAACGTCCAAGCAGGCGCGGAAGCGTCCAAGCAGGCGCGGAAGCGTCCAAGCAGTCGCGGAAGCGTCCAAGCAGGCGCGGTAGCGTCCAAGCAGGCGTGGGAGCGTCCAAGCAGGCGCGGAAGCGTCCAAGCAGGCGCGGAAGCATGCAAGAAGGCGCAGAAGAGTCCAAGCAGGCGCGGAAGCGTCCTAGCAGTCGCGGAAGAGTCCAAGCAGGCGCGGAAGCGTCCAAGCAGTCGCGGAAGCGTCCAAGCAGGCGCGGAAGCGTCCAAGCAGTCGCGGAAGCGTCCAAGCAGGCGCGGTAACGTCCAAGTAGGCGCGGAAGCATGCAAGAAGGCGCGGAAGCGTCCAAGCAGGCGCGGTAGCGTCCAAGCAGGCGCGGAAACGTCCAACCAGGCGCGGAAGCATGCAAGAAGGCGCAGAAGAGTCCAAGCAGGTGCGGAAGCGTCCAAGCAGGCGCGGAAGCGTCCAAGCAGGCGCGGAAGCGTCCAAGCAGTCGCGGAAGCGTCCAAGCAGGCGCGGTAGCGTCCAAGCAGGCGCGGAAACGTCCAAGCAGGCCCGGAAGCGTCCAAGCAGGCGCGGAAGCGTCCAAGCAGTCGCGGAAGCGTCCAAGCAGGCGCGGTAGCGTCCAAGCAGGCGCGGAAACGTCCAAGCAGGCCCGGAAGCGTCCAAGCAGGCGCGGAAGCGTCCAAGCAGTCGCGGAAGCGTCCAATCAGTCGCGGAAGCGTCCAAGCAGGCGCGGAAGCGTCCAAGCAGGCGAGGAAGCGTCCAAGCAGTCGTGGGAGCGTCCAAGCAGGCGCGGTAGCGTCCAAGCAGGCGCGGAAGCATGCAAGAAGACGCAGAAGAGTCCAAGCAGGCGCGGAAGCGTCCAAGCAGTCGCGGAAAAGTCCAAGCAGGCGCGGTAGCGTCCAACCAGGCGCGGAAGCGTCCAAGCAGGCGCGGAAACGTCCAAGCAGGCGCGGAAGCGTCCAAGCAGGCGCGGAAGCGTCCAAGCAGTCGCGGAAGCGTCCAAGCAGGCGCGGTAGCGTCCAAGCAGGCGTGGGAGCGTCCAAGCAGGCGCGGAAGCGTCCAAGCAGGCGCGGAAGCATGCAAGAAGGCGCAGAAGAGTCCAAGCAGGCGCGGAAGCGTCCTAGCAGTCGCGGAAGAGTCCAAGCAGGCGCGGAAGCGTCCAAGCAGTCGCGGAAGCGTCCAAGCAGGCGCGGAAGCGTCCAAGCAGTCGCGGAAGCGTCCAAGCAGGCGCGGTAACGTCCAAGTAGGCGCGGAAGCATGCAAGAAGGCGCGGAAGCGTCCAAGCAGGCGCGGTAGCGTCCAAGCAGGCGCGGAAACGTCCAACCAGGCGCGGAAGCATGCAAGAAGGCGCAGAAGAGTCCAAGCAGGTGCGGAAGCGTCCAAGCAGGCGCGGAAGCGTCCAAGCAGGCGCGGAAGCGTCCAAGCAGTCGCGGAAGCGTCCAAGCAGGCGCGGTAGCGTCCAAGCAGGCGCGGAAACGTCCAAGCAGGCCCGGAAGCGTCCAAGCAGGCGCGGAAGCGTCCAAGCAGTCGCGGAAGCGTCCAAGCAGTCGCGGAAGCGTCCAATCAGTCGCGGAAGCGTCCAAGCAGGCGCGGAAGCGTCCAAGCAGGCGCGGAAGCGTCCTAGCAGTCGCGGAAGAGTCCAAGCAGGCGCGGAAGCGTCCAAGCAGTCGCGGAAGCGTCCAAGCAGGCGCGGAAGCGTCCAAGCAGTCGCGGAAGCGTCCAAGCAGGTGCGGAAGCGTCCAAGCAGGCGCGGAAGCGTCCAAGCAGGCGCGGAAGCGTCCAAGCAGTCGCGGAAGCGTCCAAGCAGGCGCGGTAGCGTCCAAGCAGGCGCGGAAACGTCCAAGCAGGCCCGGAAGCGTCCAAGCAGGCGCGGAAGCGTCCAAGCAGTCGCGGAAGCGTCCAATCAGTCGCGGAAGCGTCCAAGCAGGCGCGGAAGCGTCCAAGCAGGCGAGGAAGCGTCCAAGCAGTCGTGGGAGCGTCCAAGCAGGCGCGGTAGCGTCCAAGCAGGCGCGGAAGCATGCAAGAAGACGCAGAAGAGTCCAAGCAGGCGCGGAAGCGTCCAAGCAGTCGCGGAAGCGTCCAAGCAGTCGCGGAAGCGTCCAAGCAGGCGCGGTAGCGTCCAAGCAGGTGCGGAAACGTCCAAGCAGGCGCGGTAGCGACCAACCAGGCGCGGAAGCGTCCAAGCAGTCGCGGAAGCGTCCAAGCAGGCGCGGTAGCGTCCAAGCAGGCGCGGTAGCGTCCAAGCAGGCGCGGAAGCGTCCAAGCAGTCGCAGAAGCGTCCAAGCTGGCGCGGAAGCGTCCAAGCAGGCGCGGAAGCATGCAAGCAGGCGCGGAAGCGTCCAAGCAGTCGCGGAAGCGTCCAAGCAGGCGCGGAAGAGTCCAAGAAGTCGCGGAAGCGTCCAAGCAGGCGCGGTAGCGTCCAACCAGGCGCGGAAGCGTCCTAGCAGTCGCAGAAACGTACAAGCAGGCGCGGAAGCGTCCAAGCAGGCGCGGAAGCGTCCAAGCAGGCGGGGAAGCATGCACGCAGGCGCGGAAGCGTCCAAGCAGGCGCGGAAACGTCCAAGTAGGCGCGGCAGCATGCAAGGAGGCGCACAAGATTCCTATCAGGCGCGGAAGCGTCCAAGCAGGCGGGGAAGCATGCAAGCAGGTGCGGAAGCGTCCACGCAGGCGCGGAAACGTCCAAGTAGGCGCGGCAGCATGCAAGAAGGCGCAGAAGAGTCCAAGCAGGCGCGGAAGCGTCCAAGCAATCGCGGAAGCGTCCAAGCAGGCGCGTTAGCATCCAAGCTGGCGCGGAAACGTCCAAGCAGGCGCGGAAGCATGCAAGAAGGCGCAGAAGAGTCCAAGCAGCCGCGGAAGCGTCCAAGCAGGCGGGGAAGCATGCAAGCAGGCGCGGAAGCGTCCACGCAGGCGCGGAAACGTCCAAGTAGGCGCGGCAGCATGCAAGAAGGCGCAGAAGAGTCCAAGCAGGCGCGGAAGCGTCCAAGCAGGCGCGGAAGCGTCCTAGCAGGCGCGGTAGAGTCCAAGCAGGCGCGGAAACGTCCAAGTAGGCGCGGCAGCATGCAAGAAGGCGCAGAAGATTCCTATCAGGCGCGGAAGCGTCCAAGCAGGCGGGGAAGCATGCAAGCAGGCGCGGAAGCGTCAACGCATGCGCGGAAACGTCCAAGTAGGCGCGGCAGCATGCAAGAAGGCGCAGAAGAGTCCAAGCAGGCGCGGAAGCGTCCAAGCAGGCGCGGTAGCGTCCAAGCAAGCGCGGAAGCGTCCAAGAAGGCGCGGAAGCATGCAAGAAGACGCAGAAGAGTCCAAGCAGGCGCGGAAGCGTCCAAGCAGGCGGGGAAGCATGCAAGAAGACGCAGAAGAGTCCAAGCAGGCGCGGAAGCGTCCAAGCAGTCGCGGAAGCGTCCAAGCAGTCGCGGAAGCGTCCAAGCAGGCGCGGAAGCGTCCAAGCAGGCGCGGAAGCGTCCAAGCAGTCGCGGAAGCGTCCAAGCAGGCGCGGAAGCGTCCACGCAGGCGCGGAAACGTCCAAGTAGGCGCGGCAGCATGCAAGAAGGCGCAGAAGAGTCCAAGCAGGCGCGGAAGCGTCCAAGCAGTCGCGGAAACGTCCAAGCAGGCGCGGTAGCGTCCAACCAGGCGCGGAAGCGTCCAAGCAGTCGCGGAAGCGTCCAAGCAGGCGCGGTAGCGTGCAAGCAGGCGCGGAAACGTCCAAGCATGCGCGGAAGCATGCAAGAAGACGCAGAAGCGTCCAAGCAGTCGCGGAAACGTCCAAGCAGGCGCGGAAGCGTCCAAGCAGTCGCGGAAGCGTCCAAGCAGGCGCGGAAGCGTCCAAGCAGTCGCGGAAGCGTCCAAGCAGTCGCGGAAGCGTCCAAGCAGGCGCGGAAGCGTCCAAGAAGGCGCGGAAGCATGCAAGAAGACGCAGAAGAGTCCAAGCAGGCGCGGAAGCGTCCAAGCAGGCGGGGAAGCATGCAAGAAGACGCAGAAGAGTCCAAGCAGGCGCGGAAGCGTCCAAGCAGTCGCGGAAGCCTCCAAGCAGTCGCGGAAGCGTCCAAGCAGGCGCGGAAGCGTCCAAGCAGGCGGGGAAGCATGCAAGCAGGCGCGGAAGAGTCCAAGCAGGCGCGGAAGCGTCCAAGCAGTCGCGGAAACGTCCAAGCAGGCGCGGTAGCGTCCAACCAGGCGCGGAAGCGTCCAAGCAGTCGCGGAAGCGTCCAAGCAGGCGCGGTAGCGTGCAAGCAGGCGCGGAAACGTCCAAGCATGCGCGGAAGCATGCAAGAAGACGCAGAAGCGTCCAAGCAGTCGCGGAAACGTCCAAGCAGGCGCGGAAGCGTCCAAGCAGTCGCGGAAGCGTCCAAGCAGGTGCGGTAACGTCCAAGCAGGCGCGGAAGCATGCAAGAAGACGCAGAAGCGTCCAAGCAGTCGCGGAAACGTCCAAGCAGGCGCGGAAGCGTCCAAGCAGTCGCAGGAGCGTCCAAGCAGGCGCGGTAGCGTCCAACCAGGCGCGGAAGCGTCCAAGCAGTCGCGGAAGCGTCCAAGCAGGCGCGGAAGCATGCAAGCAGGCGCGGAAGCGTCCAAGCAGTCGCGGAAGCGTCCAAGCAGGCGCGGAAGAGTCCAAGAAGTCGCGGAAGCGTCCAAGCAGGCGCGGTAGCGTCCAAGCAGTCGCGGAAGAGTCCAAGCAGGCGCGGAAGCGTCCAAGCAGTCGCAGAAGCGTCCAAGCAGGCGCGGTAGCGTCCAACCAGGCGCGGATGCGTCCAAGCAGTCGCGGAAGCGTCCAAGCAGGCGCGGTAGCGTCCAAGCAGGCGCGGTTGAGTCCAAGCAGTCGCGGAAGCGTCCAAGCAGGCGCGGTAGCGTCCAAGCAGTCGCGGAAGCATCCAAGCAGTCGCGGTAGAGTCCAAGCAGGCGGGGAAGCATGCAAGCAGGCGCGGTAGCGTCCAACCAGGCGCGGAAGCGTCCAAACACGCGGGGAAGCATGCAAGCAGGCGCGGAAGCATGCAAGAAAACGCAGAAGAGTCCAAGAAGGCGCGGAAGCGTCCAAGCAGGCGCGGTAGCGTCCAACCAGGCGCGGATGCGTCCAAGCAGTCGCGGAAGCGTCCAAGCAGGCGCGGTAGCGTCCAAGCAGGCGCGGAAACGTCCAAGCAGGCGCGGAAGCATGCAAGAAGACGCAGAAGAGTCCAAGCAGGCGCGGAAGCGTCCAAGCAGGCGCGGTAGCGTCCAAGCAGGTGCGGAAACGTCCAAGCAGGCGCGGAAGCATGCAAGAAGACGCAGAAGCGTCCAAGCAGTCGCGGAAACGTCCAAGCAGGAGCGGTAGCGTCCAAGCAGGCGCGGAAGCGTCCAAGCAGGCGCGGAAGCGTCCTAGCAGGCGCGGTAGAGTCCAAGCAGGCACGGAAATGTCCAAGTAGGCGCGGCAGCATGCAAGAAGGCGCAGAAGATTCCTATCAGGCGCGGAAGCGTCCAAGCAGGCGGGGAAGCATGCAAGCAGGCGCGGAAACGTCCACGCAGGCGCGGAAACGTCCAAGTAGGCGCGGCAGCATGCAAGAAGGCGCAGAAGAGTCCAAGCAGGCGCAGAAGCGTCCAAGCAGGCGCGGTAGCGTCCAAGCAAGCGCGGAAGCGTCCAAGCAGGCGCGGAAACGTCCAAGCAGGCGTGGAAGCGTCCAAGCAGACGCGGAAGCGTCCAAGCAGGCGCGGTAGCGTCCAACCAGGCGCGGAAGCGTCCAAGCAGTAGCGGAAGCGTCCAAGCAGGCGCGGAAGCGTCCAAGCAGTCGCGGAAGCGTCCCAGCAGGCGGGGAAGCATGCAAGCAGGCGCGGAAACATCCAAGTAGGCGCGGCAGCATGCAAGAAGGCGCAGGAGAGTCCAAGCAGTCGCGGAAGCGTCCAAGCAGTCGCGGAAGCCTCCAAGCAGTCGCGGAAACGTCCAAGCAGGCGCGGAAGCATGCAAGAAGGCGCAGAAGAGTCCAAGCAGCCGCGGAAGCGTCCAAGCAGGCGGGGAAGCATGCAAGCAGGCGCGGAAGCGTCCACGCAGGCGCGGAAACGTCCAAGTAGGCGCGGCAGCATGCAAGAAGGCGCAGAAGAGTCCAAGCAGGCGCGGAAGCGTCCAAGCAGGCGCGGAAGCGTCCTAGCAGGCGCGGTAGAGTCCAAGCAGGCGCGGAAACGTCCAAGTAGGCGCGGCAGCATGCAAGAAGGCGCAGAAGATTCCTATCAGGCGCGGAAGCGTCCAAGCAGGCGGGGAAGCATGCAAGCAGGCGCGGAAGCGTCAACGCATGCGCGGAAACGTCCAAGTAGGCGCGGCAGCATGCAAGAAGGCGCAGAAGAGTCCAAGCAGGCGCGGAAGCGTCCAAGCAGGCGCGGAAACGTCCAAGCAGGCGCGGAAGCGTCCAAGCAGTCGCGGAAGCGTCCAAGCAGGCGCGGAAGCGTCCAAGCAGTCGCGGAAGCGTCCAAGCAGTCGCGGAAGCGTCCAAGCAGGCGCGGAAGCGTCCAAGAAGGCGCGGAAGCATGCAAGAAGACGCAGAAGAGTCCAAGCAGGCGCGGAAGCGTCCAAGCAGGCGGGGAAGCATGCAAGAAGACGCAGAAGAGTCCAAGCAGGCGCGGAAGCGTCCAAGCAGTCGCGGAAGCCTCCAAGCAGTCGCGGAAGCGTCCAAGCAGGCGCGGAAGCGTCCAAGCAGGCGGGGAAGCATGCAAGCAGGCGCGGAAGAGTCCAAGCAGGCGCGGAAGCGTCCAAGCAGTCGCGGAAACGTCCAAGCAGGCGCGGTAGCGTCCAACCAGGCGCGGAAGCGTCCAAGCAGTCGCGGAAGCGTCCAAGCAGGCGCGGTAGCGTGCAAGCAGGCGCGGAAACGTCCAAGCATGCGCGGAAGCATGCAAGAAGACGCAGAAGCGTCCAAGCAGTCGCGGAAACGTCCAAGCAGGCGCGGAAGCGTCCAAGCAGTCGCGGAAGCGTCCAAGCAGGCGCGGAAGCGTCCAAGCAGTCGCGGAAGCGTCCAAGCAGTCGCGGAAGCGTCCAAGCAGGCGCGGAAGCGTCCAAGAAGGCGCGGAAGCATGCAAGAAGACGCAGAAGAGTCCAAGCAGGCGCGGAAGCGTCCAAGCAGGCGGGGAAGCATGCAAGAAGACGCAGAAGAGTCCAAGCAGGCGCGGAAGCGTCCAAGCAGTCGCGGAAGCCTCCAAGCAGTCGCGGAAGCGTCCAAGCAGGCGCGGAAGCGTCCAAGCAGGCGGGGAAGCATGCAAGCAGGCGCGGAAGAGTCCAAGCAGGCGCGGAAGCGTCCAAGCAGTCGCGGAAACGTCCAAGCAGGCGCGGTAGCGTCCAACCAGGCGCGGAAGCGTCCAAGCAGTCGCGGAAGCGTCCAAGCAGGCGCGGTAGCGTGCAAGCAGGCGCGGAAACGTCCAAGCATGCGCGGAAGCATGCAAGAAGACGCAGAAGCGTCCAAGCAGTCGCGGAAACGTCCAAGCAGGCGCGGAAGCGTCCAAGCAGTCGCGGAAGCGTCCAAGCAGGTGCGGTAACGTCCAAGCAGGCGCGGAAGCATGCAAGAAGACGCAGAAGCGTCCAAGCAGTCGCGGAAACGTCCAAGCAGGCGCGGAAGCGTCCAAGCAGTCGCAGGAGCGTCCAAGCAGGCGCGGTAGCGTCCAACCAGGCGCGGAAGCGTCCAAGCAGTCGCGGAAGCGTCCAAGCAGGCGCGGAAGCATGCAAGCAGGCGCGGAAGCGTCCAAGCAGTCGCGGAAGCGTCCAAGCAGGCGCGGAAGAGTCCAAGAAGTCGCGGAAGCGTCCAAGCAGGCGCGGTAGCGTCCAAGCAGTCGCGGAAGAGTCCAAGCAGGCGCGGAAGCGTCCAAGCAGGCGCGGAAACGTCCAAGTAGGCGCGGAAGCATGCAAGAAGGCGCAGAAGAGTCCAAGCAGGCGCGGAAGCGTCCAAGCAGTCGCAGAAGCGTCCAAGCAGGCGCGGTAGCGTCCAACCAGGCGCGGATGCGTCCAAGCAGTCGCGGAAGCGTCCAAGCAGGCGCGGTAGCGTCCAAGCAGGCGCGGTAGAGTCCAAGCAGTCGCGGAAGCGTCCAAGCAGGCGCGGTAGCGTCCAAGCAGTCGCGGAAGCATCCAAGCAGTCGCGGTAGAGTCCAAGCAGGCGGGGAAGCATGCAAGCAGGCGCGGTAGCGTCCAACCAGGCGCGGAAGCGTCCAAACACGCGGGGAAGCATGCAAGCAGGCGCGGAAGCATGCAAGAAAACGCAGAAGAGTCCAAGAAGGCGCGGAAGCGTCCAAGCAGGCGCGGTAGCGTCCAACCAGGCGCGGATGCGTCCAAGCAGTCGCGGAAGCGTCCAAGCAGGCGCGGTAGCGTCCAAGCAGGCGCGGAAACGTCCAAGCAGGCGCGGAAGCATGCAAGAAGACGCAGAAGAGTCCAAGCAGGCGCGGAAGCGTCCAAGCAGGCGCGGTAGCGTCCAAGCAGGTGCGGAAACGTCCAAGCAGGCGCGGAAGCATGCAAGAAGACGCAGAAGCGTCCAAGCAGTCGCGGAAACGTCCAAGCAGGAGCGGTAGCGTCCAAGCAGGCGCGGAAGCGTCCAAGCAGGCGCGGAAGCGTCCTAGCAGGCGCGGTAGAGTCCAAGCAGGCACGGAAATGTCCAAGTAGGCGCGGCAGCATGCAAGAAGGCGCAGAAGATTCCTATCAGGCGCGGAAGCGTCCAAGCAGGCGGGGAAGCATGCAAGCAGGCGCGGAAACGTCCACGCAGGCGCGGAAACGTCCAAGTAGGCGCGGCAGCATGCAAGAAGGCGCAGAAGAGTCCAAGCAGGCGCAGAAGCGTCCAAGCAGGCGCGGTAGCGTCCAAGCAAGCGCGGAAGCGTCCAAGCAGGCGCGGAAACGTCCAAGCAGGCGTGGAAGCGTCCAAGCAGACGCGGAAGCGTCCAAGCAGGCGCGGTAGCGTCCAACCAGGCGCGGAAGCGTCCAAGCAGTAGCGGAAGCGTCCAAGCAGGCGCGGAAGCGTCCAAGCAGTCGCGGAAGCGTCCCAGCAGGCGGGGAAGCATGCAAGCAGGCGCGGAAACATCCAAGTAGGCGCGGCAGCATGCAAGAAGGCGCAGGAGAGTCCAAGCAGTCGCGGAAGCGTCCAAGCAGTCGCGGAAGCCTCCAAGCAGTCGCGGAAGCGTCCAGGCAGGCGCGGAAGCGTCCAAGCAGTCGCGGAAGCGTCCAAGCAGGCGCGGTAACATCCAAGTAGGCGCGGAAGCATGCAAGAAGGCGCGGAAGCGTCCAAGCAGGCGCGGTAGCGTCCAAGCAGGCGCGGAAACGTCCAACCAGGCGCGGAAGCATGCAAGAAGGCGCAGAAAAGTCCAAGCAGGTGCGGAAGCGTCCAAGCAGGCGCGGAAGCGTCCAAGCAGGCGCGGAAGCGTCCAAGCAGTCGCGGAAGCGTCCAAGCAGGCGCGGTAGCGTCCAAGCAGGCGCGGAAACGTCCAAGCAGGCCCGGAAGCGTCCAAGCAGTCGCGGAAGCGTCCAATCAGTCGCGGAAGCGTCCAAGCAGGCGCGGAAGCGTCCAAGCAGGCGCGGAAGCGTCCAAGCAGTCGTGGGAGCGTCCAAGCAGGCGCGGTAGCGTCCAAGCAGGCGCGGAAGCATGCAAGAAGACGCAGAACAGTCCAAGCAGGCGCGGAAGCGTCCAAGCAGTCGCGGAAGCGTCCAAGCAGTCGCGGAAGCGTCCAAGCAGGCGCGGTTGCGTCCAAGCAGGTGCGGAAACGTCCAAGCAGGCGCGGAAGCATGCAAGAAGACGCAGAAGCGTCCAAGCAGTCGCGGAAACGTCCAAGCAGGCGCGGTAGCGTCCAACCAGGCGCGGAAGCGTCCAAGCAGTCGCGGAAGCGTCCAAGCAGGCGCGGTAGCGTCCAAGCAGGCGCGGAAACGTCCAAGCAGGCGCGGAAGCGTCCAAGCAGGCGCGGAAGCGTCCAAGCAGTCGCGGAAGCGTCCAAGCAGGCGCGGTAGCGTCCAAGCAGGCGTGAGAGCGTCCAAGCAGGCGCGGAAGCGTCCAAGCAGGCGCGGAAGCATGCAAGAAGGCGCAGAAGAGTCCAAGCAGGCGCGGAAGCGTCCTAGCAGTCGCGGAAGCGTCCAAGCAGTCGCGGAAGCGTCCAAGCAGGCGCGGTAGCGTCCAAGCAGGCGTGGGAGCGTCCAAGCCGGCGCGGAAGCGTCCAAGCAGGCGCTGAAGCATGCAAGAAGGCGCAGAAGAGTCCAAGCAGGCGCGGAAGCGTCCTAGCAGTCGCGGAAGAGTCCAAGCAGGCGCGGAAGCGTCCAAGCAGTCGCGGAAGCGTCCAAGCAGGCGCGGAAGCGTCCAAGCAGTCGCGGAAGCGTCCAAGCAGGCGCGGTAGCGTCCAAGCAGGCGCGGAAACGTCCAACCCGGCGCGGAAGCATGCAAGAAGGCGCAGAAGAGTCCAAGCAGGTGCGGAAGCGTCCAAGCAGGCGCGGAAGCGTCCAAGCAGGCGCGGAAGCGTCCAAGCAGTCGCGGAAGCGTCCAAGCAGGCGCGGTAACGTCCAAGTAGGCGCGGAAGCATGCAAGAAGGCGCGGAAGCGTCCAAGCAGGCGCGGTAGCGTCCAAGCAGGCGCGGAAACGTCCAACCAGGCGCGGAAGCATGCAAGAAGGCGCAGAAGAGTCCAAGCAGGTGCGGAAGCGTCCAAGCAGGCGCGGAAGCGTCCAAGCAGGCGCGGAAGCGTCCAAGCAGTCGCGGAAGCGTCCAAGCAGGCGCGGTAGCGTCCAAGCAGGCGTGGGAGCGTCCAAGCCGGCGCGGAAGCGTCCAAGCAGGCGCTGAAGCATGCAAGAAGGCGCAGAAGAGTCCAAGCAGGCGCGGAAGCGTCCTAGCAGTCGCGGAAGAGTCCAAGCAGGCGCGGAAGCGTCCAAGCAGTCGCGGAAGCGTCCAAGCAGGCGCGGAAGCGTCCAAGCAGTCGCGGAAGCGTCCAAGCAGGCGCGGAAGCGTCCAAGCAGGCGCGGTAGCGTCCAAGCAGGCGCGGAAACGTCCAAGCAGGCGCGGAAGCATGCAAGAAGACGCAGAAGAGTCCAAGCAGGCGCGGAAGCGTCCAAGCAGGCGCGGTAGCGTCCAAGCAGGTGCGGAAACGTCCAAGCAGGCGCGGAAGCATGCAAGAAGACGCAGAAGCGTCCAAGCAGTCGCGGAAACGTCCAAGCAGGCGCGGTAGCGTCCAAGCAGGCGCGGAAGCGTCCAAGCAGGCGCGGAAGCGTCCTAGCAGGCGCGGTAGAGTCCAAGCAGGCACGGAAACGTCCAAGTAGGCGCGGCAGCATGCAAGAAGGCGCAGAAGATTCCTATCAGGCGCGGAAGCGTCCAAGCAGGCGGGGAAGCATGCAAGCAGGCGCGGAAACGTCCACGCAGGCGCGGAAACGTCCAAGTAGGCGCGGCAGCATGCAAGAAGGCGCAGAAGAGTCCAAGCAGGCGCAGAAGCGTCCAAGCAGGCGCGGTAGCGTCCAAGCAAGCGCGGAAGCGTCCAAGCAGGCGCGGAAACGTCCAAGCAGGCGTGGAAGCGTCCAAGCAGACGCGGAAGCGTCCAAGCAGGCGCGGTAGCGCCCAACCAGGCGCGGAAGCGTCCAAGCAGTAGCGGAAGCGTCCAAGCAGGCGCGGAAGCGTCCAAGCAGTCGCGGAAGCGTCCCAGCAGGCGGGGAAGCATGCAAGCAGGCGCGGAAACATCCAAGTAGGCGCGGCAGCATGCAAGAAGGCGCAGGAGAGTCCAAGCAGTCGCGGAAGCGTCCAAGCAGTCGCGGAAGCCTCCAAGCAGTCGCGGAAGCGTCCAAGCAGGCGCGGAAGCGTCCAACCAGTCGCGGAAGCGTCCAAGCAGGCGCGGTAGCGTCCAAGCAGTCGCGGAAGCGTCCAAGCAGGCGCGGTAGCGTCCAAGCAGGCGCGGAAGCGTGCAAGCAGACGCGGAAGCGTCCAAGCAGGCGCGGAAGCATGCAAGAAGACGCAGAAGAGTCCAAGCAGGCGCGGAAGCGTCCAAGCAGTCGCAGAAGCGTCCAAGCAGGCGCGGAAACGTCCAAGCAGGCGTGGAAGCGTCCAAGCAGACGCGGAAGCGTCCAAGCAGGCGCGGTAGCGTCCAACCAGGCGCGGAAGCGTCCAAGCAGTCGCGGCAGCGTCCAAGCAGGCGCGGAAGCGTCCAAGCAGGCGTGGGAGCGTCCAAGCAGGCGCGGAAGCGTCCAAGCAGTCGCGGAAACGTCCAAGCAGGCGCGGTAGCGTCCAACCAGGCGCGGAAGCGTCCAAGCAGTCGCGGAAGCGTC
Source organism: Cerceris ruficornis (assembly GCA_963989415.1). Classification (NCBI taxonomy): domain Eukaryota; kingdom Metazoa; phylum Arthropoda; class Insecta; order Hymenoptera; family Crabronidae; genus Cerceris; species Cerceris ruficornis. The sequence continues at coordinate 64,372,385 of OZ022517.1, read as the reverse complement.
CAAGCAGGCGCGGTAGCGTCCAAGCAGGCGCGGAAACGTCCAAGCAGGCGCGGAAGCGTCCAAGCAGGCGCGGAAGCGTCCAAGCAGGCGCGGAAGCGTCCAAGCAGGCGCGGAAGCATGCAAGAAGGCGCAGAAGCGTCCAAGCAGGCGCGGAAGCGTCCTAGCAGTCGCGGAAGCGTCCAAGCAGGTGCGGTAGCGTCCAAGCAGGCGCGGAAACGTCCAAGCAGGCGCGGATGAGTCCAAGCAGGCGCGGTAACGTCCAAGTAGGCGCGGAAGCATGCAAGAAGGCGCGGAAGCGTCCAAGCTGGCGCGGTAGCGTCCAAGCAGGCGCGGAAACGTCCAACCAGGCGCGGAAGCATGCAAGAAGGCGCAGAAGAGTCCAAGCAGGTGCGGAAGCGTCCAAGCAGGCGCGGAAGCGTCCAAGCAGGCGCGGAAGCGTCCAAGCAGTCGCGGAAGCGTCCAAGCAGGCGCGGTAGCGTCCAAGCAGGCGTGGGAGCGTCCAAGCAGGCGCGGAAGCGTCCAAGCAGTCGCGGAAGCGTCCAAGCAGGCGTGGAAGCGTCCAAGCAGACGCGGAAGCGTCCAAGCAGGCGTGGAAGCGTCCAAGCAGGCGCGGAAGCGTCCAAGCAGTCGCGGAAGCGTCCAAGCAGGCGTGGAAGAGTCCAAGCAGGCGTGGCAGCGTCCAAGCAGGCGCGGAAACGTCCAAGCAGGCGCGGAAGCATGCAAGAAGACGCAGAAGAGTCCAAGCAGGCGCGGAAGCGTCCAACCAGTCGCGGAAGCGTCCAAGCAGGCGCGGTAGCGTCCAAGCAGTCGCGGAAGTGTCCGAGCAGGCGCGGTAGCGTCCAAGCAGGCGCGGAAGCGTGCAAGCAGTCGCGGAAGCGTCCAAGCAGGCGCGGAAGCATGCAAGAAGACGCAGAAGAGTCCAAGCAGGCGCGGAAGCGTCCAAGCAGTCGCGGAAGCGTCCAAGCAGGCGCGGAAACATCCAAGCAGGCGTGGAAGCGTCCAAGCAGACGCGGAAGCGTCCAAGCAGGCGCGGTAGCGTCCAACCAGGCGCGGAAGCGTCCAAGCAGTCGCGGAAGAGTCCAAGCAGGCGCGGAAGCGTCCAAGCAGTCGCGGAAGCGTCCAAGCAGGCGTGGAAGAGTCCAAGCAGGCGTGGCAGCGTCCAAGCAGGCGCGGAAACGTCCAAGCAGGCGCGGAAGCATGCAAGAAGACGCAGAAGAGTCCAAGCAGGCGCGGAAGCGTCCAACCAGTCGCGGAAGCGTCCAAGCAGGCGCGGAAGCGTCCAAGCAGGCGCGGAAGCATGCAAGAAGGCGCAGAAGAGTCCAAGCAGGCGCGGAAGCGTCCTAGCAGTCGCGGAAGAGTCCAAGCAGGCGCGGAAGCGTCCAAGCAGTCGCGGAAGCGTCCAAGCAGGCGCGGAAGCGTCCAAGCAGTCGCGGAAGCGTCCAAGCAGGTGCGGTAGCGTCCAAGCAGGCGCGGAAACGTCCAAGCAGGCGCGGATGAGTCCAAGCAGGCGCGGTAACGTCCAAGTAGGCGCGGAAGCATGCAAGAAGGCGCGGAAGCGTCCAAGCTGGCGCAGTAGCGTCCAAGCAGGCGCGGAAACGTCCAACCAGGCGCGGAAGCATGCAAGAAGGCGCAGAAGAGTCCAAGCAGGTGCGGAAGCGTCCAAGCAGGCGCGGAAGCGTCCAAGCAGGCGCGGAAGCGTCCAAGCAGTCGCGGAAGCGTCCAAGCAGGCGCGGTAGCGTCCAAGCAGACGCGGAAGCGTCCAAGCAGGCGCGGTAGCGTCCAACCAGGCGCGGAAGCGTCCAAGCAGTCGCGGAAGCGTCCACGCAGGCGCGGAAGCGTCCAAGCAGTCGCGGAAGCGTCCAAGCAGGCGGGGAAGCATGCAAGCAGGCGCGGAAACATCCAAGTAGGCGCGGCAGCATGCAAGAAGGCGCAGGAGAGTCCAAGCAGTCGCGGAAGCGTCCAAGCAGTCGCGGAAGCCTCCAAGCAGGCGCGGTAGCGTCCAAGCAGGCGCGGTAGCGTCCAAGCAGTCGCGGAAGCGTCCAAGCAGGCGCGGAAGCGTCCAAGCAGGCGTGGGAGCGTCCAAGCAGGCGCGGAAGCGTCCAAGCAGGCGCGGAAGCATGCAAGAAGACGCAGAAGAGTCCAAGCAGGCGCGGAAGCGTCCAAGCAGTCGCGGAAGCGTCCAAGCAGGTGCGGTAGCGTCCAAGCAGGCGCGGAAACGTCCAAGCAGGCGCGGATGAGTCCAAGCAGGCGCGGTAACGTCCAAGTAGGCGCGGAAGCATGCAAGAAGGCGCGGAAGCGTCCAAGCTGGCGCAGTAGCGTCCAAGCAGGCGCGGAAACGTCCAACCAGGCGCGGAAGCATGCAAGAAGGCGCAGAAGAGTCCAAGCAGGTGCGGAAGCGTCCAAGCAGGCGCGGTAGCGTCCAAGCAGACGCGGAAGCGTCCAAGCAGGCGCGGTAGCGTCCAACCAGGCGCGGAAGCGTCCAAGCAGTCGCGGAAGCGTCCACGCAGGCGCGGAAGCGTCCAAGCAGTCGCGGAAGCGTCCAAGCAGGCGGGGAAGCATGCAAGCAGGCGCGGAAACATCCAAGTAGGCGCGGCAGCATGCAAGAAGGCGCAGGAGAGTCCAAGCAGTCGCGGAAGCGTCCAAGCAGTCGCGGAAGCCTCCAAGCAGGCGCGGTAGCGTCCAAGCAGGCGCGGAAGCGTCCAAGCAGTCGCGGAAGCGTCCAAGCAGGCGCGGTAGCGTCCAAGCAGGCGTGGGAGCGTCCAAGCAGGCGCGGAAGCGTCCAAGCAGGCGCGGAAGCATGCAAGAAGGCGCAGAAGAGTCCAAGCAGGCGCGGAAGCGTCCTAGCAGCCGCGGAAGAGTCCAAGCAGGCGCGGAAGCATGCAAGAAGGCGCAGAAGAGTCCAAGCAGGTGCGGAAGCGTCCAAGCAGGCGCGGAAGCGTCCAAGCAGGCGCGGAAGCGTCCAAGCAGTCGCGGAAGCGTCCAAGCAGGCGCGGTAGCGTCCAAGCAGGCGTGGGAGCGTCCAAGCAGGCGCGGAAGCGTCCAAGCAGGCGCGGAAGCATGCAAGAAGGCGCAGAAGAGTCCAAGCAGGCGCGGAAGCGTCCTAGCAGTCGCGGTAGCGTCCAAGCAGGCGCGGAAACGTCCAACCAGGCGCGGAAGCATGCAAGAAGGCGCAGAAGAGTCCAAGCAGGTGCGGAAGCGTCCAAGCAGGCGCGGAAGCGTCCAAGCAGGCGCGGAAGCGTCCAAGCAGTCGCGGAAGCGTCCAAGCAGGCGCGGTAGCGTCCAAGCAGGCGTGGGAGCGTCCAAGCAGGCGCGGAAGCGTCCAAGCAGGCGCGGAAGCATGCAAGAAGGCGCAGAAGAGTCCAAGCAGGCGCGGAAGCGTCCTAGCAGTCGCGGAAGAGTCCAAGCAGGCGGGGAAGCGTCCAAGCAGTCGCGGAAGCGTCCAAGCAGGCGCGGAAGCGTCCAAGCAGTCGCGGAAGCGTCCAAGCAGGCGGGGAAGCATGCAAGCAGGCGCGGAAGCGTCCAAGCAGGCGCGGAAACATCCAAGTAGGCGCGGCAGCATGCAAGAAGGAGCAGGAGAGTCCAAGCAGCCGCGGAAGCGTCCAAGCAGTCGCGGAAGCCTCCAAGCAGGCGCGGTAGCGTCCAACCAGGCGCGGAAGCGTCCAAGCAGTCGCGGAAGCGTCCAAGCAGGCGCGGTAGAGTCCAAGCAGTCGCGGAAGCGTCCAAGCAGGCGCGGTAGCGTCCAAGCAGGCGCGGAAACGTCCAACCAGGCGCGGAAGCATGCAAGAAGGCGCAGAAGAGTCCAAGCAGGTGCGGAAGCGTCCAAGCAGGCGCGGAAGCGTCCAAGCAGGCGCGGAAGCATCCATATAGGCGCGAAAGCGTCAATGCAGGCGCGGAAGCGTCCAAGCAGGCGCGGAAACGTCCAAGTAGGCGCGGAAGCATGCAAGAAGGAGCAGAAGAGTCCAAGCAGGCGCGGAAGCGTCCAAGCAGGCGCGGAAGCATCCATATAGGCGCGGAAGCGTCCAAGCAGGCGCGGAAGCATCCATATAGGCGCGGAAGCGTCCAAGCAGGCGCGGAAACGTCCATGTAGGGACGGAAGCATGCAAGAAGGCGCAGAAGAGTTCAAACAGGCGCGGAAGCGTCCAAGCAGGCGCGGAAGCGTCCAAGCAGGCGTGGGAGCGTCCAAGCAGGCGCGGAAGCGTCCAAGCAGGCGCGGAAGCATGCAAGAAGACGCAGAAGAGTCCAAGCAGGCGCGGAAGCGTCCAAGCAGTCGCGGAAGCGTCCAAGCAGTCGCGGAAGCGTCCAAGCAGGCGCGGTAGCGTCCAAGCATGTGCGGAAACGTCCAAGCAGGCGCGGAAGCATGCAAGAAGGCGCAGAAGAGTCCAAGCAGGCGCGGAAGCGTCCAAGCGGGCGCGGAAACGTCCAAGCAGGCGCGGAAGCGTCCAAGCAGGCGTGGGAGCGTCCAAGCAGGCGCGGAAGCATGCAAGAAGACGCAGAAGAGTCCAAGCAGGCGCGGAAGCGTCCAAGCAGTCGCGGAAGCGTCCAAGCAGTCGCGGAAGCGTCCAAGCAGGCGCGGTAGCGTCCAAGCAGTCGCGGAAGCGTCCAAGCAGGCGCGGTAGCGTCCAAGCAGGCGCGGAAGCGTGCAAGCAGTCGCGGAAGCGTCCAAGCAGGCGCGGAAGCATGCAAGAAGACGCAGAAGAGTCCAAGCAGGCGCGGAAGCGTCCAAGCAGTCGCGGAAGCGTCCAAGCAGGCGCGGAAACGTCCAAGCAGGCGTGGAAGCGTCCAAGCAGACGCGGAAGCGTCCAAGCAGGCGCGGTAGCGTCCAACCAGGCGCGGAAGCGTCCAAGCAGTCGCGGAAGCGTCCAAGCAGGCGCGGAAGCGTCCAAGCAGTCGCGGAAGCGTCCAAGCAGGCGGGGAAGCATGCAAGCAGGCGCGGAAACATCCAAGTAGGCGCGGCAGCATGCAAGAAGGCGCAGGAGAGTCCAAGCAGTCGCGGAAGCGTCCAAGCAGTCGCGGAAGCCTCCAAGCAGGCGCGGTAGCGTCCAAGCAGGCGCGGTAGCGTCCAAGCAGGCGCGGAAGCGTCCAAGCAGTCGCGGAAGCGTCCAAGCAGGCGCGGTAGCGTCCAAGCAGGCGTGGGAGCGTCCAAGCAGGCGCGGAAGCGTCCAAGCAGGCGCGGAAGCATGCAAGAAGGCGCAGAAGAGTCCAAGCAGGCGCGGAAGCGTCCTAGCAGTCGCGGAAGAGTCCAAGCAGGCGCGGAAGCGTCCAAGCAGTCGCGGAAGCGTCCAAGCAGGCGCGGAAGCGTCCAAGCAGTCGCGGAAGCGTCCAAGCAGGCGCGGTAGCGTCCAAGCAGGCGCGGAAACGTCCAAGCAGGCGCGGAAGCGTCCAAGCAGGCGCGGAAGCGTCCAAGCAGTCGCGGAAGCGTCCAAGCAGGCGCGGTAGCGTCCAAGCAGGCGTGGGAGCGTCCAAGCAGGCGCGGAAGCGTCCAAGCAGGCGCGGAAGCATGCAAGAAGGCGCAGAAGAGTCCAAGCAGGCGCGGAAGCGTCCTAGCAGTCGCGGAAGAGTCCAAGCAGGCGCGGAAGCGTCCAAGCAGTCGCGGAAGCGTCCAAGCAGGCGCGGAAGCGTCCAAGCAGTCGCGGAAGCGTCCAAGCAGGCGCGGTAGCGTCCAAGCAGGCGCGGAAACGTCCAAGCAGGCGCGGATGAGTCCAAGCAGGCGCGGTAACGTCCAAGTAGGCGCGGAAGCATGCAAGAAGGCGCGGAAGCGTCCAAGCTGGCGCGGTAGCGTCCAAGCAGGCGCGGTAGCGTCCAAGCAGGCGTGGGAGCGTCCAAGCAGGCGCGGAAGCGTCCAAGCAGGCGCGGAAGCATGCAAGAAGGCGCAGAAGAGTCCAAGCAGGCGCGGAAGCGTCCTAGCAGTCGCGGAAGAGTCCAAGCAGGCGCGGAAGCGTCCAAGCAGTCGCGGAAGCGTCCAAGCAGGCGCGGAAGCGTCCAAGCAGTCGCGGAAGCGTCCAAGCAGGCGCGGTAGCGTCCAAGCAGGCGCGGCAACGTCCAAGCAGGCGCGGAAGCGTCCAAGCAGTCGCGGAAGCGTCCAAGCAGGCGCGGTAGCGTCCAAGCAGGTGCGGAAACGTCCAAGCAGGCGCGGAAGCATGCAAGAAGGCGCAGAAGAGACCAAGCAGGCGCGGTAGCGTCCAAGCAGGCGCGGAAACGTCCAAGCAGGCGCGGATGAGTCCAAGCAGGCGCGGTAACGTCCAAGTAGGCGCGGAAGCATGCAAGAAGGCGCGGTAGCGTCCAAGCAGGCGCGGAAACGTCCAAGCAGGCGCGGAAGCATGCAAGAAGACGCAGAAGAGTCCAAGCAGGCGCGGAAGCGTCCAAGCAGTCGCGGAAGCGTCCAAGCAGGCGTGGAAGAGTCCAAGCAGGCGTGGCAGCGTCCAAGCAGGCGCGGAAACGTCCAAGCAGGCGCGGAAGCATGCAAGAAGACGCAGAAGAGTCCAAGCAGGCGCGGAAGCGTCCAACCAGTCGCGGAAGCGTCCAAGCAGGCGCGGTAGCGTCCAAGCAGTCGCGGAAGCGTCCAAGCAGGCGCGGTAGCGTCCAAGCAGGCGCGGAAGCGTGCAAGCAGTCGCGGAAGCGTCCAAGCAGGCGCGGAAGCATGCAAGAAGACGCAGAAGAGTCCAAGCAGGCGCGGAAGCGTCCAAGCAGTCGCGGAAGCGTCCAAGCAGGCGCGGAAACGTCCAAGCAGGCGTGGAAGCGTCCAAGCAGACGCGGAAGCGTCCAAGCAGGCGCGGTAGCGTCCAACCAGGCGCGGAAGCGTCCAAGCAGTCGCGGACGCGTCCAAGCAGGCGCGGAAGCGTCCTAGCAGTCGCGGAAGCGTCCAAGCAGGCGGGGAAGCATGCAAGCAGGCGCGGAAACATCCAAGTAGGCGCGGCAGCATGCAAGAAGGCGCAGGAGAGTCCAAGCAGTCGCGGAAGCGTCCAAGCAGTCGCGGAAGCCTCCAAGCAGGCGCGGTAGCGTCCAAGCAGGCGCGGTAGCGTCCAAGCAGGCGTGGGAGCGTCCAAGCAGGCGCGGAAGCGTCCAAGCAGGCGCGGAAGCATGCAAGAAGGCGCAGAAGAGTCCAAGCAGGCGCGGAAGCGTCCTAGCAGTCGCGGAAGAGTCCAAGCAGGCGCGGAAGCGTCCAAGCAGTCGCGGAAGCGTCCAAGCAGGCGCGGAAGCGTCCAAGCAGTCGCGGAAGCGTCCAAGCAGGCGCGGTAGCGTCCAAGCAGGCGCGGAAACGTCCAAGCAGGCGTGGAAACGTCCAAGTAGGCGCGGAAGCATCCATATAGGCGCGAAAGCGTCAAAGCAGGCGCGGAAGCGTCCAAGCAGGCGCGGAAACGTCCAAGTAGGCGCGGAAGCATGCAAGAAGGAGCAGAAGAGTCCAAGCAGGCGCGGAAGCGTCCAAGCAGGCGCGGAAGCGTCCAAGCAGGCGTGGGAGCGTCCAAGCAGGCGCGGAAGCGTCCAAGCAGGCGCGGTAGCGTCCAAGCAGGCGCGGAAGCGTCCAAGCAGGCGCGGAAGCGTCCAAGCAGGCGCGAAAGCGTCCAAGTAGGCGCGGAAGCATCCATATAGGCGCGAAAGCGTCAAAGCAGGCGCGGAAGCGTCCAAGCAGGCGCGGAAACGTCCAAGTAGGCGCGGAAGCATGCAAGAAGGAGCAGAAGAGTCCAAGCAGGCGCGGAAGCGTCCAAGCAGGCGCGGTAGCATCGATATAGGCGCGGTAGCGTCCAAGCAGGCGCGGAAGCGTCCAAGCAGGCGCGGAAGCGTCCAAGCAGGCGCGGAAGCGTCCAAGCAGGCGCGAAAGCGTCCAAGTAGGCGCGGAAGCATCCATATAGGCGCGAAAGCGTCAAAGCAGGCGCGGAAGCGTCCAAGCAGGCGCGGAAACGTCCAAGTAGGCGCGGAAGCATGCAAGAAGGAGCAGAAGAGTCCAAGCAGGCGCGGAAGCGTCCAAGCAGGCGCGGTAGCATCGATATAGGCGCGGTAGCGTCTGTCGCGTCCCGCTTACGTGAGTGGAATAATTATACGGCGCACAAAATTAAAACAAGGAATTATCCCAAGGACGTTTTAACGAGAGCAAGTTGTCGGAATTTGCCGTTACCCGCCTGGGCGGTTCGTTGGCTAAGGGGACCCGACGTCTCAATAACTTTGTGAATTCTTAAACTTTGAGAGAGCCGAGCAGAGAGCGAAGAAGCAAAAATAGGGCCAACTTACATTTGTTGTCTTCTTCAGCTCTCCGATGTAGAAAGGCGGCTCTGGTTTTGCAGCGGTCCCGCTGCAAGCAGGTATTGAAGGTGCGCTGACAGGTACGCCGGTACGGCGCGTGAGCGGCTACGGCGCGCTCGATGACGTAGAAGGAGACGGGCCCCTCGGATCAGCTGTTCCCTTAGCTGAATGGCTCGTACGTCGATGGTGACGTCGGCGTTTGCGGGCTGGTCTCGTCTCAGCGGTGCTCTGCTGGCTGCTGATACTGGATTCGGTGGAAACGTTCTGGTGATCCTCGCGTTTACGTTTGTGAATATTCGCGAGTCGCGAACTTACGTCGTTATTATTAGGAATGGAATCGCGATTTCGCGGCGCGGAGAAAGGAATCAGTCTCCAGGGGAGAGACTCGTAGATTGCTTTGATCGATGAAAAATGATATGGAATAGGCGAAGGATAAGAAATATGCGAGAGATCGATAATATTTGAATTTACAAGAATAACGGGATTTTCCGTATGAGGTTCGTCGATGCCAAGGAAAGGTTCGAAAGGGGCTGGAACTTGGTGATACAGGTATATGAGACGGCGGAGTTGCAAATCGCGACCGCCTCTTCGTGGTCGACTAGGCATAAGGAGATGGAATGCTTCTACAAAGGAATTAGAATGAAAACGTAGGAAAAGTTTCCTGAATACCCAGAATCATCCGTGGGTTACAGACAGTGCGCGGTGATGTCGCGTGCGATCTGGTCCACGGGGAGAGACTGGAATAGACAGTAGGCAAAACAATACACTGGCACTTTCTTATCTTCTCGGTAATGTCGCGTGGATAAGTGCGTCTCAGCGTACTGAATTGTCGGAGCGATGGATATACAATTGACAGGTTCTCGAAGACTCAGTTGAGAATGAGGGATCCGCTGTCAATTGTATTTGAGGTAAAAAGATTCGTTGGTTGGATTCGATGAACTTGAAGTTGAGATTTAGAAAATAATGTTGAACTAGGAATTGGAAAATTAGTACTCGAGGAGTCACTCACTTGCTAGTCCGATTTTAAATAAAAACAAAAATATATTCTAATATAATTTCAAATACACTTGGTTACACTTATTTTACTTAGTTGAATTTAATATTAAGATACGGCGGAGAACTTAGTTACGATATAGAATAAACGATTTCGAAATAGTAACGACTTAGTAGACTTGGTAAGAACTGGTACTCCCGACTTAGAATTTACGTTTCGACTTAGAATTTTACTCGTTGCGCGTAGAGATATAGGATCCGAAGATAGCCTTCGGCCGATTTCGATCGATGATTTTTAAGAACTGAACCGAAGATAGCCTTCGGCTGATTTGATCGAGTGGTTTTTAGGAACTGCCTCTCGTAGGCGAATGCTACGTTTTTTATACGCCTTCTCCGGACCACGGAGGGGATGGCGTCGTGGTAGGGAGAGTCAACAGCGGCGCGTGCGGCGTTCGCGTGAAGCGCGCCCGGGTCTTCCCTCTCTCTTAACCTAGTGCTCTCTCTTTCTAACGATATATACCTATCTCGCTCTCTCCGGACCTCTCTTTCTTTCTCTACCTGACTCTGTCTACTGAGTAACCTTTCCCTTTCTCTAACAGGTAATCTTTTCTCTCTTTCTAATACGAAGTCTTTCTCTCTTACTCTCGTTATGCGGCAAATTGCGCTGGCCCTTTTCGATATAGAAATAATTAGGTACGTCTCTTACTTTGAGATTTGGCACGTCGAGGCTACGCGTACATTTAAGAAATAGTAATTGATTTGGTAGAAATGGAATTAGTATGGTACGCGTGCTAAGAAATAGTAATTTTATAAAAGACGTACGTTTCGTTGAAATAGAAAATAATGGGCGTTTGGACAATCTATCTGCCTTTTCCTAGCTTGAGAGTTTTAGATTTAGAAAAGAGAATATTTTAACCTTGAAATTGAATGTAAGATTTTGCATTACTAAATAAACGTTCGTTTCGTATTTGTTAATCGCTCGCTCGAGCGCAGGTAGAGGGGTTAGGTTTATTACGGTCGCGCCTGACTTTTGCTGGTACGCTTGCTGGTATGAGAGAGAGTGAGAGCGTTCTAAAATTAAATGTACGATTTAAGAATATTTACATTGCGACGTTAACTAATTAGATAATAATTAATATTACGAGTGACGTTAAATACGCGGGATTCTATACGATATCGGACTTGGAAAAATATCTATATACATCGTTTGAGTATTATCAACGGTTTTAAAGAAAAGAAAAAGAAAAATTTAGTTACGCGTAATCGCGGGACGTAACACCTCCCTCCTAATGAGGAAAAATGTTACAATGTAACGTTTTTCTAAACTATACGGTCGCTTCTTAATATTATTTGTTTTTGTTTTGTTTTTCTTTCGTTTTTTCCGTACTTATGTCTATCGCTGTCTTAATTCATAGGCTTAGGATTTAATATCGTCATCTTGAGTTATTAACTTAAAATTAGTATCGTTACGGACAACGTTCATCGCATTGCACTACCACTGTTTGTTAGAAATCTTTACACTTTTCTGTTTAGATCACTTGCTAGGGAATAGTCTGCTTGCTTATTAAAGGGGAAAACTCACGCACTGAATGGTGGCGTTGAGGGAAGGGGAGGGCTTTCTTCCTCGTTCCAGGACTTGGGAGCGTATGCGGCTTCAATTTCAGCTTGGCTCGTCTCGATCGTGGTATCCAAAAATTGATGAAGGTAACTTGTCGATGTCTCGGATGCTGTGCAAAGATTATTGCGTCTGCCGTATTGCGTCGAAAACTCGATTTTGAAGGGTTTTAGAAGAGATAAATTTTTATCTTTCAATTATTCTCCGTTGTACTTGTTGTTTCTTCTCTGTATTCATGACCTAAGTCACATTTTATCCGCTAAGGAGGAATACTTGTGAGATTTGTTGTTTAGTAGGAGTAAATTTTTTCCTTCCGAGTTACGGAAATTTTTCCGATGTTTTATTCGATGCGGCTGCAAAGTGAGATTTCGATGTTGAAAATTTCGACTTCCTTCCTGTCAATTCCATGAGGCTGGATCTGGATTGAGCATCGCTGTCTTCAGCTGGGTCTATCTCCGTGCTGAGAGGGGGTAACTCCTGGGTCGTTGTTGCGTCGTAGATCGACTATGGTTGCGGAGTGTAGATGAGGGGCGAAGAGGGGGGGGAATGGTGGCTTCGACGTACTGTTGCTGCTGCGGCTAGCTGTTCCATGGTCGTCGAACGATGGTGCCAAGAGTGGGGGTAAGCTTGCGTGATCGGGGTGGTATCTCGTGCGTAACGCGTGCGGCGCGCGCGTAATTATTATTACTACGCCTTAATATTAATGACAATAATACTGTGGAACGCTTGTTGGTTATCCTAATTGCTTCTTTACGTGAACTTACTTACGGCCTTTTACATATTTTTAATTTATCGGAGTGAACGGTTCGTTCGCTATTCTTTATTCGAATCTTCACATTGTGGTTATCTAAAATTTTAATAATTCGATACGGTCCTGTATATTGATCAGAAAATTTTCCTGTTTTCGGTTCTTTTAGCAAATAGACTTCATCATTGACTTGAAAATTCTGAGGACGTTGTTTGCGGTCATAATAATATTTAGATTTTTCTTTAGCGCGATTTAAATTTTCTTTGGCATTTTCTTGCACTCTATCGAGTTGATTCTGGAGAATGTGTAAATAATCCGAATACGTGAGATCATTGGAATCTGTATTTAAATTAATTTCAGTTGGAACGCGTGCAACTTCTCCAAATATAAGTTCATGAGGCGTAAACTTTGTACCTTCGTGGACGCTTGTATTGTACGAAAATGTAGCGAGCTCGAGTAGCTCATCCCAATCTTTATATTGTGAGACAAAATGCTTTAAGTATTCAATGAGAACGTGGTGCGATCGTTCAATAGAACCGTTTGATTGCGGACGAAAAGCGGTCGTGGTTGTCTGAGAAATCTTAAATCTTTTGCATATTTCTCGCATGAGACTGCTACAAAATGAGGAACCTTGGTCCGTTAAAATGCTTTTAGGAGTGCCGAAACGACAAATGAATTTCTTGACGAGAGCGTCAGCGATTTCGATGGATGTAGCGCGTGGTAAAGAAATAGCAAGTGAATACTTCGTCAATAGATCTTGAATCGTTAAGATATAATTTGATGCGTTCCTAGTTTCGGGTAAGGGACCTACTATATCCATAGCTACTCTATCAAATGCTTTCCCGGGGGTGTCGGTAAGTATCATCGGCTGTTTAGTTTTTAAGCGCGTAAGTTTCCTTTTTTGACAACTTGAACAACCTTGTATAAATTTCTGTATATCTAGTTTTAATGTGGGCCAATAAAAATTATGACGTATGCGTTGGTAAGTTTTCGTTACGCCTTTATGTCCTCCTAATGCTGAGCAATGACATTCTATAATTATATCATTTCTTATATTTAAATCCGGAATCGTTACTATGTTTTTACAAATGAAGATTTTTACTTGAGAATCGAAGAAGATATCCAATAGAATTTTCTTTATTTGAGACCACTGAATATTATCAATATTACCTTCGGAAATACTAATACTTTCGAGTTGTAATTCTCTCGTTACATCGAGTAATGAATGAAGCGCGTCTTCGAGTATATCTATATCTGTATTCATCGAGAGATGTTCCTTTATTGGAAGTGCTATTAAATATTTTGAACCTTTGCGCGTGACTTTGGCGCGAGCTAAAGTGAGATCTTTAATTTTAGGAAATAAATCGAGGTTTTTTAATACTTCTGATCCTTTGTCGCAAGGTTGACCTTTCGTAGTAGTAAAGAAAACTAAATTATCATGACGAATATTTAAACTGTCGCGTGTCTCTACGATAGTTGCGTTGCGCGGAGTTCGCGGGGTGATGGTGTCGAAGATTTCTTCTGAGGTCGTACTAAGTGGAGTCAGGTTACTTTCTTCACTTCTAAGATCGTCTGAGATGGTTTCAGGTTCTTCGCGAGGGGAGAAATCGTTTGTCTCGGTTTCGTTTATGTTAAGAGTTTCGAAGTCGACGTTTGCTATTTGTATATCTTCATTGGAATTTTTCTGAGTAACTTCGTCGCGGCTTTTAGTCGTCGTAGATTGAGAAGCTATTTCCTTTTCACGTAGGGCTTTTTGTTTCGCGGCTGATAAAAATATCTCTTCATCGGAACTGGAAGAGTCGTGAATGGCGTGAACTGAAATTACTGGGGGGTTTCGCGATAACGCATCGGCGTTAACGTTTTGCTTTCCTGCTTTGTAAATTATCTCATAGTCATATTCTGCTAATTTCAATCTCCATCTAATTAAGCGCGAGGTGGGGTCTTTGACTGAATTTAACCATGTAAGTGGTTTGTGATCTGTAACGAGTGTAAACTTATGACCGTATAAATATGAACGAAAATGGTGGGTCGCGTAGACGATTGCTAATAATTCTTTCTCCGTAGTAGAATAGTTTATTTCGGCGTTGTTTAAGAGACGTGACGTATAAGAAATGGGTAAATCTTTACCGATGGGTCCTTGACTTAGAATAGCGCCTATCGCGTAGCCTGAGGCATCCGTAGTCAAAACAAAAGGCTTCTTGAAATCAGGGTACTGGAGAAGAGGTTCCGTGCATAATAAGTCACGTAGTGTTTGAAAAGAATCTCGCTGAGTTTCGGTCCATTCGAATTGTGTATCTTTTTTCAATAAATTCGTCAAAGGTTTTGCGATTCGAGAAAAGTCTTGAATAAAACGTTTATAATATCCTGCTAAACCAAGGAACTGTTTAATATTTTTCGCGCTTTTTGGAACTGGAAAATTCTTTACGGCTGTAATTTTCGCGGGGTCGGGTTTCACACCGTTGTCGCTAATAACATGACCTAAGTATACATCATCGCGACGTAAAAACTCGCACTTGTCGGGCTGTAACTTTAGATTTGCTTTTCGTAAACGTTCGGCTAATTTTCTGAATTTTATTTCGTGTTCGGCAAGAGAACTAGAGTATATAACAATGTCATCTAGGTAGACAAATAGTTCATTTCCTTGTAAACCGCTGAGAACATTATCCATCAACCTCTGAAAAGTCGCGGGGGCATTTTTAAGACCGAATGGCATCCTAATAAATTCATAATGCCCATGAGGCGTAGAAAAAGCTGTTTTTGGACTATCATTTTGAGACATTGGTATTTGGTGAAAGCCTGATGCTAAATCAAATATGCTGAAATATTTTGCACTACCGAGTTGATCTAAGATTTCCGTAATATTCGGTAGAGGATACGCGTCACTAATAGTTTTATCATTCAAAGAACGGTAATCGATCACCATTCTCCATCTTTTATTACCCTTAGAATCAGCCTTTTTGGGTACTATCCACAATGGACTGTTATAAGGAGAAAGTGAAGGTTTAATAATCTCATTTTTCAATAAATCGTCGACTTGTTTTTCAATCTCCTGCTTATGAATTGGCGGATATCTATACTGTTTAGTATTTATCGGGATATTATCAACCGTAGATATAGTATGTTCGATCGCGGAAGTAAAAGTTAAATTGTCACTTGGTAATTGGAATAAATCTGCGTAGTTTTTCACGATGCGAGAAACGCTCTGTTTTTCTTCCTCATTGAGGTGGCCTAGGCGTAGAAGTTCAAGCGTCTGCTGCTCGCGGGATAGTATCTCGAAGGGGCGTTTCGACGAAGACGAAGTAGAAATAGTAAATGATTTAGTAGAAATAGAAGAGGCAATCGATGATTTTTCCGGCCCTAAGGGGAAAGATTTCTCGGTTGCTTGCGCGTTTGCTTTTTCGCGATTCGAAGACTCGTCGTAAGAAATAGAATTGGAGAGGATATTTGAACTTTCTCGATTCCCTAAGGTAGAGGTGGTTTCAAACTCCTGTAATTCGACGAGGGGGCTTTCGATTTCAATGTCTTCATCCGTCGTATTTATTCCGTTAATATACGCGATACCATCATTATTTGTGACAAGAGACTTTCCTAAGATTATTCCGCGGCCTGTTTCGATAAGATCTACATATCCTTCCGGGATATTATTCGTGACAATTAGCTTTACCGGCGCTATACTACGAGCGGGTATTTTATTCGTCGGCTGATTTTTAAACGGGAATATAATATTATTCCATTCTACGCGTGACTCTAAGTAATTTATTTTTGCGGCAGGTGATAAGAAGGCTGTCCCGAGGATTCCATCATGGGGAATCGGGAAATCGTTAGGCACTAAATAAAATTTCACAGGTATTTTATTAATATAGACTTCGACGGACCCTAAGGTAGTCGCAGTTTCCGGGGTAATACCTTGTAATCTAATTATATCCGAATCAGAATAAGGTGTATTCGGATCTAATACTCTAGGTTTTATTAAATTGGGTTCCGAGCCTGAGTCAATCATGAATTCCGTCGATTCCTTAAGAGTTGGCGAAGTTAATACGATCGAGGGAACTTTTGCAAAAATTTTAGAATTTATTGTGAAGGTGTGGACGGCGCGTCGAGATTCTGAATTACTCGTGTCGGACGGGTCGGCGGTATTTCTCGAGATTCGTCCGTTCTTCTCAAGGCCGGTTCGGCGTTTCCCGAACTTTGATTGACTCTATTATTGTAGTTTCGCTTCCTACATTCTTCAATCGTATGACCGAAATTTTTACAATAGCTACAATTCATAGTAGGTCTCGGAGGAAAACTTTCATTTCGCGGTCTACCTTCGTAATTATTTCGCGTGTAATTAGAGTTTCGCGGTGGCTCGAAGTGATTTCCTTGACGTTGCGGTGGAGAGTAACGCGAATCGTATCGCGGAGGAGGCGAATTTCGTGTTTCGTAACGAGGCGGAGGAGAATAACGTGGATTTTGACGGTAATCGTTATGTCTTTCGCGAGAATACTCGTGACGAGGAGGTTCTTTCCAATGCCGTCGATCGTTATTTTGCGTATAATCTGTGTGGAAATTTGTATTTACGCGGTTTGAACGGCTATCCAATCTATCGCGCTCTCGATCAAGATTCGCTCTTTGGGCAAGAATTCGCGCCTGAGAACATGCGTCGGAAAACGTGGGGCAATCCTGCATTAACGGGTGGGACCTCAGTTCTGCAGTCAGTCCATCCGAAAAACATCTTAACGCAAAATCATCGATTTCCTGAGTTTGATACCGGGATAACTCGTCATATCTTCCCCGTGTAGCGTCAATTATTGCGGTTTTAAGATCGCGAACTCTACTTATATAGTTTAAAATTGACTCATTTTTATGCATGTAAGTACCGGCTAATTCTCCTCTATAATGGTCTACGGTCTTGTGCGTGGAGAAAGAGTCTCGCAAAATGTCACACAATTGAAATATCGAAGTACAATTTTCGTCCTCCACTGCGGTATAAGCTTCGCCTTGTAATCTGCCTATTAGTAACCGAACCAATGATTTCTCGTTTCCGGGTGGCAAAACTTCTCTTATCTTTTTGCAAGCTCTTATGAAATTAAGTACTGGAATATTATATCCGTTAAATCTAGGAATTGTATTCAAGGATTCCTGCACTAACGTACGACTATACACATCGTCCTCAAAATTTCTATGATACGGCGGAGAACGTCGTCCTTGTTCTACGTATAAATTTGGAACAGGAGATGCGACTCGACTCGTGGCTCGATTTTCTTTAAACTTTTCTAGTTCTGCATTCGCTTCGTCTAGACGGCGTTGTAATTCACCGGCGTCTTGCTGTGTATCGCGAATTGTAGCGGCTTCCGTCAGAACTCTTTGACGTTCCTTGTCTAAATCTATTTCCGCATTTCTAATCTTTTCCGACATGGCTTCAAGTTTACGTTCACGTTCGCGTAAGGCAACACTAAGGCTCGCAAGTTCGTCTTCCGTTAAATTCTGTTTCCGTGCTCGGGTCTCCATAATTAGATTTTTATAAGAAATAGTAGAATTTGAAAATTATATAACTTTTAAAGAAGGATTTCAAATATTTTTCACGCAAAGTTATTGAGGAAATCCCACCGCTGTCACCATTTTTGTGTCGCGTCCCGCTTACGTGAGTGGAATAATTATACGGCGCACAAAATTAAAACAAGGAATTATCCCAAGGACGTTTTAACGAGAGCAAGTTGTCGGAATTTGCCGTTACCCGCCTGGGCGGTTCGTTGGCTAAGGGGACCCGACGTCTCAATAACTTTGTGAATTCTTAAACTTTGAGAGAGCCGAGCAGAGAGCGAAGAAGCAAAAATAGGGCCAACTTACTTTTGTTGTCTTCTTCAGCTCTCCGATGTAGAAAGGCGGCTCTGGTTTTGCAGCGGTCCCGCTGCAAGCAGGTATTGAAGGTGCGCTGACAGGTACGCCGGTACGGCGCGTGAGCGGCTACGGCGCGCTCGATGACGTAGAAGGAGACGGGCCCCTCGGATCAGCTGTTCCCTTAGCTGAATGGCTCGTACGTCGATGGTGACGTCGGCGTTTGCGGGCTGGTCTCGTCTCAGCGGTGCTCTGCTGGCTGCTGATACTGGATTCGGTGGAAACGTTCTGGTGATCCTCGCGTTTACGTTTGTGAATATTCGCGAGTCGCGAACTTACGTCGTTATTATTAGGAATGGAATCGCGATTTCGCGGCGCGGAGAAAGGAATCAGTCTCCAGGGGAGAGACTCGTAGATTGCTTTGATCGATGAAAAATGATATGGAATAGGCGAAGGATAAGAAATATGCGAGAGATCGATAATATTTGAATTTACAAGAATAACGGGATTTTCCGTATGAGGTTCGTCGATGCCAAGGAAAGGTTCGAAAGGGGCTGGAACTTGGTGATACAGGTATATGAGACGGCGGAGTTGCAAATCGCGACCGCCTCTTCGTGGTCGACTAGGCATAAGGAGATGGAATGCTTCTACAAAGGAATTAGAATGAAAACGTAGGAAAAGTTTCCTGAATACCCAGAATCATCCGTGGGTTACAGACAGTGCGCGGTGATGTCGCGTGCGATCTGGTCCACGGGGAGAGACTGGAATAGACAGTAGGCAAAACAATACACTGGCACTTTCTTATCTTCTCGGTAATGTCGCGTGGATAAGTGCGTCTCAGCGTACTGAATTGTCGGAGCGATGGATATACAATTGACAGGTTCTCGAAGACTCAGTTGAGAATGAGGGATCCGCTGTCAATTGTATTTGAGGTAAAAAGATTCGTTGGTTGGATTCGATGAACTTGAAGTTGAGATTTAGAAAATAATGTTGAACTAGGAATTGGAAAATTAGTACTCGAGGAGTCACTCACTTGCTAGTCCGATTTTAAATAAAAACAAAAATATATTCTAATATAATTTCAAATACACTTGGTTACACTTATTTTACTTAGTTGAATTTAATATTAAGATACGGCGGAGAACTTAGTTACGATATAGAATAAACGATTTCGAAATAGTAACGACTTAGTAGACTTGGTAAGAACTGGTACTCCCGACTTAGAATTTACGTTTCGACTTAGAATTTTACTCGTTGCGCGTAGAGATATAGGATCCGAAGATAGCCTTCGGCCGATTTCGATCGATGATTTTTAAGAACTGAACCGAAGATAGCCTTCGGCTGATTTGATCGAGTGGTTTTTAGGAACTGCCTCTCGTAGGCGAATGCTACGTTTTTTATACGCCTTCTCCGGACCACGGAGGGGATGGCGTCGTGGTAGGGAGAGTCAACAGCGGCGCGTGCGGCGTTCGCGTGAAGCGCGCCCGGGTCTTCCCTCTCTCTTAACCTAGTGCTCTCTCTTTCTAACGATATATACCTATCTCGCTCTCTCCGGACCTCTCTTTCTTTCTCTACCTGACTCTGTCTACTGAGTAACCTTTCCCTTTCTCTAACAGGTAATCTTTTCTCTCTTTCTAATACGAAGTCTTTCTCTCTTACTCTCGTTATGCGGCAAATTGCGCTGGCCCTTTTCGATATAGAAATAATTAGGTACGTCTCTTACTTTGAGATTTGGCACGTCGAGGCTACGCGTACATTTAAGAAATAGTAATTGATTTGGTAGAAATGGAATTAGTATGGTACGCGTGCTAAGAAATAGTAATTTTATAAAAGACGTACGTTTCGTTGAAATAGAAAATAATGGGCGTTTGGACAATCTATCTGCCTTTTCCTAGCTTGAGAGTTTTAGATTTAGAAAAGAGAATATTTTAACCTTGAAATTGAATGTAAGATTTTGCATTACTAAATAAACGTTCGTTTCGTATTTGTTAATCGCTCGCTCGAGCGCAGGTAGAGGGGTTAGGTTTATTACGGTCGCGCCTGACTTTTGCTGGTACGCTTGCTGGTATGAGAGAGAGTGAGAGCGTTCTAAAATTAAATGTACGATTTAAGAATATTTACATTGCGACGTTAACTAATTAGATAATAATTAATATTACGAGTGACGTTAAATACGCGGGATTCTATACGATATCGGACTTGGAAAAATATCTATATACATCGTTTGAGTATTATCAACGGTTTTAAAGAAAAGAAAAAGAAAAATTTAGTTACGCGTAATCGCGGGACGTAACACGTCCAAGCAGGCGCGGAAGCGTCCAAGCAGGCGCGGAAGCGTCCAAGTAGGCGCGGAAGCATCCATATAGGCGCGAAAGCGTCCAAGCAGGCGCGGAAGCGTCCAAGTAGGCGCGGAAGCATCCATATAGGCGCGAAAGCGTCAAAGCAGGCGCGGAAGCGTCCAAGCAGGCGCGGAAACGTCCAAGTAGGCGCGGAAGCATGCAAGAAGGAGCAGAAGAGTCCAAGCAGGCGCGGAAGCGTCCAAGCAGGCGCGGAAGCGTCCAAGCAGGCGCGGAAGCGTCCAAGCAGGCGCGGAAGCGTCCAAGTAGGCGCGGAAGCATGCAAGAAGGAGCAGAAGAGTCCAAGCAGGCGCGGAAGCGTCCAAGCAGGCGCGGAAGCATCCATATAGGCGCGGAAGCGTCCAAGCAGGCGCGGAAGCGTCCAAGCAGGCGCGGAAGCGTCCAAGTAGGCGCGGAAGCATCCATATAGGCGCGAAAGCGTCAAAGCAGGCGCGGAAGCGTCCAAGCAGGCGCGGAAGCGTCCAAGCAGGCGTGGGAGCGTCCAAGCAGGCGCGGAAGCGTCCAAGCAGGCGCGGTAGCGTCCAAGCAGGCGCGGAAGCGTCCAAGCAGGCGCGGAAGCGTCCAAGCAGGCGCGAAAGCGTCCAAGTAGGCGCGGAAGCATCCATATAGGCGCGAAAGCGTCAAAGCAGGCGCGGAAGCGTCCAAGCAGGCGCGGAAACGTCCAAGTAGGCGCGGAAGCATGCAAGAAGGAGCAGAAGAGTCCAAGCAGGCGCGGAAGCGTCCAAGCAGGCGCGGTAGCATCGATATAGGCGCGGTAGCGTCCAAGCAGGCGCGGAAGCGTCCAAGCAGGCGCGGAAGCGTCCAAGCAGGCGCGAAAGCGTCCAAGTAGGCGCGGAAGCATCCATATAGGCGCGAAAGCGTCAAAGCAGGCGCGGAAGCGTCCAAGCAGGCGCGGAAACGTCCAAGTAGGCGCGGAAGCATGCAAGAAGGAGCAGAAGAGTCCAAGCAGGCGCGGAAGCGTCCTAGCAGTCGCGGTAGCGTCCAAGCAGGCGCGGAAACGTCCAACCAGGCGCGGAAGCATGCAAGAAGGCGCAGAAGAGTCCAAGCAGTTGCGGAAGCGTCCAAGCAGGCGCGGAAGCGTCCAAGCAGGCGCGAAAGCGTCCAAGCAGTCGCGGAAGCGTCCAAGCAGGCGCGGTAGCGTCCAAGCAGGCGTGGGAGCGTCCAAGCAGGCGCGGAAGCGTCCAAGCAGGCGCGGAAGCATGCAAGAAGGCGCAGAAGAGTCCAAGCAGGCGCGGAAGCGTCCTAGCAGTCGCGGAAGAGTCCAAGCAGGCGGGGAAGCGTCCAAGCAGTCGCGGAAGCGTCCAAGCAGGCGCGGAAGCGTCCAAGCAGTCGCGGAAGCGTCCAAGCAGGCGGGGAAGCATGCAAGCAGGCGCGGAAGCGTCCAAGCAGGCGCGGAAACATCCAAGTAGGCGCGGCAGCATGCAAGAAGGAGCAGGAGAGTCCAAGCAGCCGCGGAAGCGTCCAAGCAGTCGCGGAAGCCTCCAAGCAGGCGCGGTAGCGTCCAACCAGGCGCGGAAGCGTCCAAGCAGTCGCGGAAGCGTCCAAGCAGGCGCGGTAGAGTCCAAGCAGTCGCGGAAGCGTCCAAGCAGGCGCGGTAGCGTCCAAGCAGGCGCGGAAACGTCCAACCAGGCGCGGAAGCATGCAAGAAGGCGCAGAAGAGTCCAAGCAGGTGCGGAAGCGTCCAAACAGGCGCGGAAGCGTCCAAGCAGGCGCGGAAGCATCCATATAGGCGCGAAAGCGTCAATGCAGGCGCGGAAGCGTCCAAGCAGGCGCGGAAACGTCCAAGTAGGCGCGGAAGCATGCAAGAAGGAGCAGAAGAGTCCAAGCAGGCGCGGAAGCGTCCAAGCAGGCGCGGAAGCATCCATATAGGCGCGGAAGCGTCCAAGCAGGCGCGGAAGCATCCATATAGGCGCGGAAGCGTCCAAGCAGGCGCGGAAACGTCCATGTAGGGACGGAAGCATGCAAGAAGGCGCAGAAGAGTTCAAAAAGGCGCGGAAGCGTCCAAGCAGGCGCGGAAGCGTCCAAGCAGGCGTGGGAGCGTCCAAGCAGGCGCGGAAGCGTCCAAGCAGGCGCGGAAGCATGCAAGAAGACGCAGAAGAGTCCAAGCAGGCGCGGAAGCGTCCAAGCAGTCGCGGAAGCGTCCAAGCAGTCGCGGAAGCGTCCAAGCAGGCGCGGTAGCGTCCAAGCAGGTGCGGAAACGTCCAAGCAGGCGCGGAAGCATGCAAGAAGGCGCAGAAGAGTCCAAGCAGGCGCGGAAGCGTCCAAGCGGGCGCGGAAACGTCCAAGCAGGCGCGGAAGCGTCCAAGCAGGCGTGGGAGCGTCCAAGCAGGCGCGGAAGCATGCAAGAAGACGCAGAAGAGTCCAAGCAGTCGCGGAAGAGTCCAAGCAGGCGCGGAAGCGTCCAAGCAGTCGCGGAAGCGTCCAAGCAGGCGCGGAAGCGTCCAAGCAGTCGCGGAAGCGTCCAAGCAGGCGCGGTAGCGTCCAAGCAGGCGCGGAAACGTCCAAGCAGGCGCGGAAGCGTCCAAGCAGGCGCGGAAGCGTCCAAGCAGTCGCGGAAGCGTCCAAGCAGGCGCGGTAGCGTCCAAGCAGGCGTGGGAGCGTCCAAGCAGGCGCGGAAGCGTCCAAGCAGGCGCGGAAGCATGCAAGAAGGCGCAGAAGAGTCCAAGCAGGCGCGGAAGCGTCCTAGCAGTCGCGGAAGAGTCCAAGCAGGCGCGGAAGCGTCCAAGCAGTCGCGGAAGCGTCCAAGCAGGCGCGGAAGCGTCCAAGCAGTCGCGGAAGCGTCCAAGCAGGCGCGGTAGCGTCCAAGCAGGCGCGGAAACGTCCAAGCAGGCGCGGATGAGTCCAAGCAGGCGCGGTAACGTCCAAGTAGGCGCGGAAGCATGCAAGAAGGCGCGGAAGCGTCCAAGCTGGCGCGGTAGCGTCCAAGCAGGCGCGGAAACGTCCAACCAGGCGCGGAAGCATGCAAGAAGGCGCAGAAGAGTCCAAGCAGGTGCGGAAGCGTCCAAGCAGGCGCGGAAGCGTCCAAGCAGGCGCGGAAGCGTCCAAGCAGTCGCGGAAGCGTCCAAGCAGGCGCGGTAGCGTCCAAGCAGGCGTGGGAGCGTCCAAGCAGGCGCGGAAGCGTCCAAGCAGGCGCGGAAGCATGCAAGAAGGCGCAGAAGAGTCCAAGCAGGCGCGGAAGCGTCCTAGCAGTCGCGGAAGAGTCCAAGCAGGCGCGGAAGCGTCCAAGCAGTCGCGGAAGCGTCCAAGCAGGCGCGGAAGCGTCCAAGCAGTCGCGGAAGCGTCCAAGCAGGCGCGGTAGCGTCCAAGCAGGCGCGGCAACGTCCAAGCAGGCGCGGAAGCGTCCAAGCAGTCGCGGAAGCGTCCAAGCAGGCGCGGTAGCGTCCAAGCAGGTGCGGAAACGTCCAAGCAGGCGCGGAAGCATGCAAGAAGGCGCAGAAGAGTCCAAGCAGGCGCGGAAGCGTCCAAGCGGGCGCGGAAACGTCCATGTAGGGGCGGAAGCATGCAAGAAGGCGCAGAAGAGTCCAAACAGGCGCGGAAGCGTCCAAGCAGTCGCGGAAGCGTCCAAGCAGTCGCGGAAGCGTCCAAGCAGGCGCGGAAACGTCCAAGCAGGCGCGGAAGCATGCAAGAAGACGCAGAAGAGTCCAAGCAGGCGCGGAAGCGTCCAAACAGTCGCGGAAGCGTCCAAGCAGGCGTGGAAGCGTCCAAGCAGGCGCGGTAGCGTCCAAGCAGGCGCGGAAACGTCCAAGCAGGCGCGGAAGCATGCAAGAAGACGCAGAAGAGTCCAAGCAGGCGCGGAAGCGTCCAAGCAGTCGCGGAAGCGTCCAAGCAGGCGTGGAAGAGTCCAAGCAGGCGTGGCAGCGTCCAAGCAGGCGCGGAAACGTCCAAGCAGGCGCGGAAGCATGCAAGAAGACGCAGAAGAGTCCAAGCAGGCGCGGAAGCGTCCAACCAGTCGCGGAAGCGTCCAAGCAGGCGCGGTAGCGTCCAAGCAGTCGCGGAAGCGTCCAAGCAGGCGCGGTAGCGTCCAAGCAGGCGCGGAAGCGTGCAAGCAGTCGCGGAAGCGTCCAAGCAGGCGCGGAAGCATGCAAGAAGACGCAGAAGAGTCCAAGCAGGCGCGGAAGCGTCCAAGCAGTCGCGGAAGCGTCCAAGCAGGCGCGGAAACGTCCAAGCAGGCGTGGAAGCGTCCAAGCAGACGCGGAAGCGTCCAAGCAGGCGCGGTAGCGTCCAACCAGGCGCGGAAGCGTCCAAGCAGTCGCGGACGCGTCCAAGCAGGCGCGGAAGCGTCCTAGCAGTCGCGGAAGCGTCCAAGCAGGCGGGGAAGCATGCAAGCAGGCGCGGAAACATCCAAGTAGGCGCGGCAGCATGCAAGAAGGCGCAGGAGAGTCCAAGCAGTCGCGGAAGCGTCCAAGCAGTCGCGGAAGCCTCCAAGCAGGCGCGGTAGCGTCCAAGCAGGCGCGGTAGCGTCCAAGCAGGCGTGGGAGCGTCCAAGCAGGCGCGGAAGCGTCCAAGCAGGCGCGGAAGCATGCAAGAAGGCGCAGAAGAGTCCAAGCAGGCGCGGAAGCGTCCTAGCAGTCGCGGAAGAGTCCAAGCAGGCGCGGAAGCGTCCAAGCAGTCGCGGAAGCGTCCAAGCAGGCGCGGAAGCGTCCAAGCAGTCGCGGAAGCGTCCAAGCAGGCGCGGTAGCGTCCAAGCAGGCGCGGAAACGTCCAAGCAGGCGCGGAAGAGTCCAAGCAGGCGCGGTAACGTCCAAGTAGGCGCGGAAGCATGCAAGAAGGCGCGGAAGCGTCCAAGCAGGCGCGGTAGCGTCCAAGCAGGCGCGGAAACGTCCAACCAGGCGCGGAAGCATGCAAGAAGGCGCAGAAGAGTCCAAACAGGCGCGGAAGCGTCCAAGCAGGCGCGGAAGCGTCCAAGCAGGCGTGGGAGCGTCCAAGCAGGCGCGGAAGCGTCCAAGCAGGCGCGGAAGCATGCAAGAAGACGCAGTAGAGTCCAAGTAGGCGCGGCAGCATGCAAGAAGGCGCAGAAGATTCCTATCAGGCGCGGAAGCGTCCAAGCAGGCGGGGAAGCATGCAAGCAGGCGCGGAAGCGTCCACGCAGGCGAGGAAACGTCCAAGTAGGCGCGGCAGCATGCAAGAAGGCGCAGAAGAGTCCAAGCAGGCGCGGAAGCGTCCAAGCAGGCGCGGTAGCGTCCAAGCAAGCGCGGAAGCGTCCAAGAAGGCGCGGAAGCATGCAAGAAGGAGCAGAAGAGTCCAAGCAGGCGCGGAAGCGTCCAAGCAGGCGCGGTAGCTTCCATATAGGCGCGGAAGCGTCCAAGCAGGCGCGGAACCGTGCAAGCAGGCGCGGAAGCATCCATATAGGCGCGAAAGCGTCAAAGCAGGCGCGGAAGCGTCCAAGCAGGCGCGGAAGCGTCCAAGCAGGCGCGGAAACGTCCATGTAGGGGCGGAAGCATGCAAGAAGGCGCAGAAGAGTCCAAACAGGCGCGGAAGCGTCCAAGCAGTCGCGGAAGCGTCCAAGCAGTCGCGGAAGCGTCCAAGCAGGTGCGGAAACGTCCAAGCAGGCGCGGAAGCATGCAAGAAGACGCAGAAGCGTCCAAGCAGTCGCGGAAACGTCCAAGCAGGCGCGGAAGCGTCCAAGCAGTCGCTGAAGCGTCCAAGCAGGCGCGGAAGCGTCCAAGTAGGCGCGGAAGCATCCATATAGGCGCGAAAGCGTCCAAGCAGGCGCGGAAGCGTCCAAGTAGGCGCGGAAGCATCCATATAGGCGCGAAAGCGTCAAAGCAGGCGCGGAAGCGTCCAAGCAGGCGCGGAAACGTCCAAGTAGGCGCGGAAGCATGCAAGAAGGAGCAGAAGAGTCCAAGCAGGCGCGGAAGCGTCCAAGCAGGCGCGGAAGCGTCCAAGCAGGCGCGGAAGCGTCCAAGCAGGCGCGGAAGCGTCCAAGTAGGCGCGGAAGCATGCAAGAAGGAGCAGAAGAGTCCAAGCAGGCGCGGAAGCGTCCAAGCAGGCGCGGAAGCGTCCAAGCAGGCGCGGAAGCGTCCAAGCAGGCGCGGAAGCGTCCAAGTAGGCGCGGAAGCATCCATATAGGCGCGAAAGCGTCAAAGCAGGCGCGGAAGCGTCCAAGCAGGCGTGGAAACGTCCAAGTAGGCGCGGAAGCATGCAAGAAGGAGCAGAAGAGTCCAAGCAGGCGCGGAAGCGTCCAAGCAGGCGCGGAAGCATCCATATAGGCGCGGAAGCGTCCAAGCAGGCGCGGAAGCGTCCAAGCAGGCGCGGAAGCGTCCAAGTAGGCGCGGAAGCATCCATATAGGCGCGAAAGCGTCAAAGCAGGCGCGGAAGCGTCCAAGCAGGCGCGGAAGCGTCCAAGCAGGCGTGGGAGCGTCCAAGCAGGCGCGGAAGCGTCCAAGCAGGCGCGGTAGCGTCCAAGCAGGCGCGGAAGCGTCCAAGCAGGCGCGGAAGCGTCCAAGCAGGCGCGAAAGCGTCCAAGTAGGCGCGGAAGCATCCATATAGGCGCGAAAGCGTCAAAGCAGGCGCGGAAGCGTCCAAGCAGGCGCGGAAACGTCCAAGTAGGCGCGGAAGCATGCAAGAAGGAGCAGAAGAGTCCAAGCAGGCGCGGAAGCGTCCAAGCAGGCGCGGTAGCATCGATATAGGCGCGGTAGCGTCCAAGCAGGCGCGGAAGCGTCCAAGCAGGCGCGGAAGCGTCCAAGCAGGCGCGAAAGCGTCCAAGTAGGCGCGGAAGCATCCATATAGGCGCGAAAGCGTCAAAGCAGGCGCGGAAGCGTCCAAGCAGGCGCGGAAACGTCCAAGTAGGCGCGGAAGCATGCAAGAAGGAGCAGAAGAGTCCAAGCAGGCGCGGAAGCGTCCTAGCAGTCGCGGTAGCGTCCAAGCAGGCGCGGAAACGTCCAACCAGGCGCGGAAGCATGCAAGAAGGCGCAGAAGAGTCCAAGCAGGTGCGGAAGCGTCCAAGCAGGCGCGGAAGCGTCCAAGCAGGCGCGGAAGCGTCCAAGCAGTCGCGGAAGCGTCCAAGCAGGCGCGGTAGCGTCCAAGCAGGCGTGGGAGCGTCCAAGCAGGCGCGGAAGCGTCCAAGCAGGCGCGGAAGCATGCAAGAAGGCGCAGAAGAGTCCAAGCAGGCGCGGAAGCGTCCTAGCAGTCGCGGAAGAGTCCAAGCAGGCGGGGAAGCGTCCAAGCAGTCGCGGAAGCGTCCAAGCAGGCGCGGAAGCGTCCAAGCAGTCGCGGAAGCGTCCAAGCAGGCGGGGAAGCATGCAAGCAGGCGCGGAAGCGTCCAAGCAGGCGCGGAAACATCCAAGTAGGCGCGGCAGCATGCAAGAAGGAGCAGGAGAGTCCAAGCAGCCGCGGAAGCGTCCAAGCAGTCGCGGAAGCCTCCAAGCAGGCGCGGTAGCGTCCAACCAGGCGCGGAAGCGTCCAAGCAGTCGCGGAAGCGTCCAAGCAGGCGCGGTACAGTCCAAGCAGTCGCGGAAGCGTCCAAGCAGGCGCGGTAGCGTCCAAGCAGGCGCGGAAACGTCCAACCAGGCGCGGAAGCATGCAAGAAGGCGCAGAAGAGTCCAAGCAGGTGCGGAAGCGTCCAAGCAGGCGCGGAAGCGTCCAAGCAGGCGCGGAAGCATCCATATAGGCGCGAAAGCGTCAATGCAGGCGCGGAAGCGTCCAAGCAGGCGCGGAAACGTCCAAGTAGGCGCGGAAGCATGCAAGAAGGAGCAGAAGAGTCCAAGCAGGCGCGGAAGCGTCCAAGCAGGCGCGGAAGCATCCATATAGGCGCGGAAGCGTCCAAGCAGGCGCGGAAGCATCCATATAGGCGCGGAAGCGTCCAAGCAGGCGCGGAAACGTCCATGTAGGGACGGAAGCATGCAAGAAGGCGCAGAAGAGTTCAAAAAGGCGCGGAAGCGTCCAAGCAGGCGCGGAAGCGTCCAAGCAGGCGTGGGAGCGTCCAAGCAGGCGCGGAAGCGTCCAAGCAGGCGCGGAAGCATGCAAGAAGACGCAGAAGAGTCCAAGCAGGCGCGGAAGCGTCCAAGCAGTCGCGGAAGCGTCCAAGCAGTCGCGGAAGCGTCCAAGCAGGCGCGGTAGCGTCCAAGCAGGTGCGGAAACGTCCAAGCAGGCGCGGAAGCATGCAAGAAGGCGCAGAAGAGTCCAAGCAGGCGCGGAAGCGTCCAAGCGGGCGCGGAAACGTCCAAGCAGGCGCGGAAGCGTCCAAGCAGGCGTGGGAGCGTCCAAGCAGGCGCGGAAGCATGCAAGAAGACGCAGAAGAGTCCAAGCAGGCGCGGAAGCGTCCAAGCAGTCGCGGAAGCGTCCAAGCAGTCGCGGAAGCGTCCAAGCAGGCGCGGTAGCGTCCAAGCAGTCGCGGAAGCGTCCAAGCAGGCGCGGTAGCGTCCAAGCAGGCGCGGAAGCGTGTAAGCAGTCGCGGAAGCGTCCAAGCAGGCGCGGAAGCATGCAAGAAGACGCAGAAGAGTCCAAGCAGGCGCGGAAGCGTCCAAGCAGTCGCGGAAGCGTCCAAGCAGGCGCGGAAACGTCCAAGCAGGCGTGGAAGCGTCCAAGCAGACGCGGAAGCGTCCAAGCAGGCGCGGTAGCGTCCAACCAGGCGCGGAAGCGTCCAAGCAGTCGCGGAAGCGTCCAAGCAGGCGCGGAAGCGTCCAAGCAGTCGCGGAAGCGTCCAAGCAGGCGGGGAAGCATGCAAGCAGGCGCGGAAACATCCAAGTAGGCGCGGCAGCATGCAAGAAGGCGCAGGAGAGTCCAAGCAGTCGCGGAAGCGTCCAAGCAGTCGCGGAAGCCTCCAAGCAGGCGCGGTAGCGTCCAAGCAGGCGCGGTAGCGTCCAAGCAGGCGCGGAAGCGTCCAAGCAGGCGCGGAAGCGTCCAAGCAGTCGCGGAAGCGTCCAAGCAGGCGCGGTAGCGTCCAAGCAGGCGCGGAAGCGTCCAAGCAGGCGCGGAAGCATGCAAGAAGGCGCAGAAGAGTCCAAGCAGGCGCGGAAGCGTCCTAGCAGTCGCGGAAGAGTCCAAGCAGGCGCGGAAGCGTCCAAGCAGTCGCGGAAGCGTCCAAGCAGGCGCGGAAGCGTCCAAGCAGTCGCGGAAGCGTCCAAGCAGGCGCGGTAGCGTCCAAGCAGGCGCGGAAACGTCCAAGCAGGCGCGGAAGCGTCCAAGCAGGCGCGGAAGCGTCCAAGCAGGCGCGGTAGCGTCCAAGCAGGCGCGGCAACGTCCAAGCAGGCGCGGAAGCGTCCAAGCAGTCGCGGAAGCGTCCAAGCAGGCGCGGTAGCGTCCAAGCAGGTGCGGAAACGTCCAAGCAGGCGCGGAAGCATGCAAGAAGGCGCAGAAGAGTCCAAGCAGGCGCGGAAGCGTCCAAGCAGTCGCGGAAGCGTCCAAGCAGGCGCGGTAGCGTCCAAGCAGGCGTGGGAGCGTCCAAGCAGGCGCGGAAGCGTCCAAGCAGGCGCGGAAGCATGCAAGAAGGCGCAGAAGAGTCCAAGCAGGCGCGGAAGCGTCCTAGCAGTCGCGGAAGAGTCTGTCGCGTCCCGCTTACGTGAGTGGAATAATTATACGGCGCACAAAATTAAAACAAGGAATTATCCCAAGGACGTTTTAACGAGAGCAAGTTGTCGGAATTTGCCGTTACCCGCCTGGGCGGTTCGTTGGCTAAGGGGACCCGACGTCTCAATAACTTTGTGAATTCTTAAACTTTGAGAGAGCCGAGCAGAGAGCGAAGAAGCAAAAATAGGGCCAACTTACATTTGTTGTCTTCTTCAGCTCTCCGATGTAGAAAGGCGGCTCTGGTTTTGCAGCGGTCCCGCTGCAAGCAGGTATTGAAGGTGCGCTGACAGGTACGCCGGTACGGCGCGTGAGCGGCTACGGCGCGCTCGATGACGTAGAAGGAGACGGGCCCCTCGGATCAGCTGTTCCCTTAGCTGAATGGCTCGTACGTCGATGGTGACGTCGGCGTTTGCGGGCTGGTCTCGTCTCAGCGGTGCTCTGCTGGCTGCTGATACTGGATTCGGTGGAAACGTTCTGGTGATCCTCGCGTTTACGTTTGTGAATATTCGCGAGTCGCGAACTTACGTCGTTATTATTAGGAATGGAATCGCGATTTCGCGGCGCGGAGAAAGGAATCAGTCTCCAGGGGAGAGACTCGTCGATTGCTTTGATCGATGAAAAATGATATGGAATAGGCGAAGGATAAGAAATATGCGAGAGATCGATAATATTTGAATTTACAAGAATAACGGGATTTTCCGTATGAGGTTCGTCGATGCCGAGGAAAGGTTCGAAAGGGGCTGGAGCTTGGTGATACAGGTATATGAGACGGCGGAGTTGCAAATCGCGACCGCCTCTTCGTGGTCGACTAGGCATAAGGAGATGGAATGCTTCTACAAAGGAATTAGAATGAAAACGTAGGAAAAGTTTCCTGAATACCCAGAATCATCCGTGGGTTACAGACAGTGCGCGGTGATGTCGCGTGCGATCTGGTCCACGGGGAGAGACTGGAATAGACAGTAGGCAAAACAATACACTGGCACTTTCTTATCTTCTCGGTAATGTCGCGTGGATAAGTGCGTCTCAGCGTACTGAATTGTCGGAGCGATGGATATACAATTGACAGGTTCTCGAAGACTCAGTTGAGAATGAGGGATCCGCTGTCAATTGTATTTGAGGTAAAAAGATTCGTTGGTTGGATTCGATGAACTTGAAGTTGAGATTTAGAAAATAATGTTGAACTAGGAATTGGAAAATTAGTACTCGAGGAGTCACTCACTTGCTAGTCCGATTTTAAATAAAAACAAAAATATATTCTAATATAATTTCAAATACACTTGGTTACACTTATTTTACTTAGTTGAATTTAATATTAAGATACGGCGGAGAACTTAGTTACGATATAGAATAAACGATTTCGAAATAGTAACGACTTAGTAGACTTGGTAAGAACTGGTACTCCCGACTTAGAATTTACGTTTCGACTTAGAATTTTACTCGTTGCGCGTAGAGATATAGGATCCGAAGATAGCCTTCGGCCGATTTCGATCGATGATTTTTAAGAACTGAACCGAAGATAGCCTTCGGCTGATTTGATCGAGTGGTTTTTAGGAACTGCCTGTCGTAGGCGAATGCTACGTTTTTTATACGCCTTCTCCGGACCACGGAGGGGATGGCGTCGTGGTAGGGAGAGTCAACAGCGGCGCGTGCGGCGTTCGCGTGAAGCGCGCCCGGGTCTTCCCTCTCTCTTAACCTAGTGCTCTCTCTTTCTAACGATATATACCTATCTCGCTCTCTCCGGACCTCTCTCTCTTTCACTACCTGTCTCTTTCTATCGCGGACCTCTCTTTCTTTCTCTACCTGACTCTGTCTACTGAGTAACCTTTCCCTTTCTCTAACAGGTAATCTTTTCTCTCTTTCTAATACGAAGTCTTTCTCTCTTACTCTCGTTATGCGGCAAATCGCGCTGGCCCTTTTCGATATAGAAATAATTAGGTACGTCTCTTACTTTGAGATTTGGCACGTCGAGGCTACGCGTACATTTAAGAAATAGTAATTGATTTGGTAGAAATGGAATTAGTATGGTACGCGTGCTAAGAAATAGTAATTTTATAAAAGACGTACGTTTCGTTGAAATAGAAAATAATGGGCGTTTGGAAAATCTATCTGCCTTTTCCTAGCTTGAGAGTTTTAGATTTAGAAAAGAGAATATTTTAACCTTGAAATTGAATGTAAGATTTTGCATTACTAAATAAACGTTCGTTTCATATTTTGTTGATCGCTCGCTCGAGCGCAGGTAGAGGGGTTAGGTTTATTACGGTCGCGCCTGACTTTTGCTGGTACGCTTACTTGTATGAGAGAGAGTGAGAGCGTTCTAAAATTAAATGTACGATTTAAGAATATTTACATTGCGATTTTAACTAGCTAAATAATGATTAATATTACTAATGACGTTAAATACGCGGGATTCTATACGATATCGGACTTGGAAAAATATCTATATACATCGTTTGAGTATTATCAACGGGTTTGAAGAAAAGAAAAAGAAAAAATTTGTTACGCGTAATCGCGGGACGTAACACCTCCCTCCTAATGAGGAAAAATGTTACAATGTAACGTTTTTCTAAACTATACGGTCGCTTCTTAATATTATTTGTTTTTGTTTTGTTTTTCTTTCGTTTTTTCCGTACTTATGTCTATCGCTGTCTTAATTCATAGGCTTAGGATTTAATATCGTCATCTTGAATTATTAACTTAAAATTAGTATCGTTACGGACAACGTTCATCGCATTGCAATACCACTGTTTGTTAGAAATCTTTACACTTTTCTGTTTAGATCACTTGCTAGGGAATAGTCTGCTTGCTTATTAAAGGGGAAAACTCACGCACTGAATGGTGGCGTTGAGGGAAGGGGAGGGCTTTCTTCCTCGTTCCAGGACTTGGGAGCGTATGCGGCTTCAATTTCAGCTTGGCTCGTCTCGATCGTGGTATCCAAAAATTGATGAAGGTAACTTGTCGATGTCTCGGATGCTGTGCAAAGATTATTGCGTCTGCCGTATTGCGTCGAAAACTCGATTTTGAAGGGTTTTAGAAGAGATAAATTTTTATCTTTCAATTATTCTCCGTTGTACTTGTTGTTTCTTCTCTGTATTCATGACCTAAGTCACATTTTATCCGCTAAGGAGGAATACTTGTGAGATTTGTTGTTTAGTAGGAGTAAATTTTTTCCTTCCGAGTTACGGAAATTTTTCCGATGTTTTATTCGATGCGGCTGCAAAGTGAGATTTCGATGTTGAAAATTTCGACTTCCTTCCTGTCAATTCCATGAGGCTGGATCTGGATTGAGCATCGCTGTCTTCAGCTGGGTCTATCTCCGTGCTGAGAGGGGGTAACTCCTGGGTCGTTGTTGCGTCGTAGATCGACTATGGTTGCGGAGTGTAGATGAGGGGCGAAGAGGGGGGGGAATGGTGGCTTCGACGTACTGTTGCTGCTGCGGCTAGCTGTTCCATGGTCGTCGAACGATGGTGCCAAGAGTGGGGGTAAGCTTGCGTGATCGGGGTGGTATCTCGTGCGTAACGCGTGCGGCGCGCGCGTAATTATTATTACTACGCCTTAATATTAATGACAATAATACTGTGGAACGCTTGTTGGTTATCCTAATTGCTTCTTTACGTGAACTTACTTACGGCCTTTTACATATTTTTAATTTATCGGAGTGAACGGTTCGTTCGCTATTCTTTATTCGAATCTTCACATTGTGGTTATCTAAAATTTTAATAATTCGATACGGTCCTGTATATTGATCAGAAAATTTTCCTGTTTTCGGTTCTTTTAGCAAATAGACTTCATCATTGACTTGAAAATTCTGAGGACGTTGTTTGCGGTCATAATAATATTTAGATTTTTCTTTAGCGCGATTTAAATTTTCTTTGGCATTTTCTTGCACTCTATCGAGTTGATTCTGGAGAATGTGTAAG
Organism: Cerceris ruficornis; assembly: GCA_963989415.1. Lineage (NCBI taxonomy): Eukaryota > Metazoa > Arthropoda > Insecta > Hymenoptera > Crabronidae > Cerceris > Cerceris ruficornis. Next base: position 64,339,196 of record OZ022517.1, on the reverse strand, counting down.
TAATCCGAATACGTGAGATCATTGGAATCTGTATTTAAATTAATTTCAGTTGGAACGCGTGCAACTTCTCCAAATATAAGTTCATGAGGCGTAAACTTTGTACCTTCGTGGACGCTTGTATTGTACGAAAATGTAGCGAGCTCGAGTAGCTCATCCCAATCTTTATATTGTGAGACAAAATGCTTTAAGTATTCAATGAGAACGTGGTGCGATCGTTCAATAGAACCGTTTGATTGCGGACGAAAAGCGGTCGTGGTTGTCTGAGAAATCTTAAATCTTTTGCATATTTCTCGCATGAGACCGCTACAAAATGAGGAACCTTGGTCCGTTAAAATGCTTTTAGGAGTGCCGAAACGACAAATGAATTTCTTGACGAGAGCGTCGGCGATTTCGATGGATGTAGCGCGTGGTAAAGAAATAGCAAGTGAATACTTCGTCAATAGATCTTGAATCGTTAAAATATAATTTGATGCGTTCCTAGTTTCGGGTAAGGGACCTACTATATCCATAGCTACTCTATCAAATGCTTTCCCGGGGGTGTCGGTAAGTATCATCGGCTGTTTAGTTTTTAAACGCGTAAGTTTCCTTTTTTGACAACTTGAACAACCTTGTATAAATTTCTGTATATCTAGTTTTAATGTGGGCCAATAAAAATTATGACGTATGCGTTGGTAAGTTTTCGTTACGCCTTTATGTCCTCCTAATGCTGAGCAATGACATTCTATAATTATATCATTTCTTATATTTAAATCCGGAATCGTTACTATGTTTTTACAAATGAAGATTTTTACTTGAGAATCGAAGAAGATATCTAATAGAATTTTCTTTATTTGAGACCACTGAATATTATCAATATTACCTTCGGAAATACTAATACTTTCGAGTTGTAATTCTCTCGTTACATCGAGTAATGAATGAAGCGCGTCTTCGAGTATATCTATATCTGTATTCATCGAGAGATGTTCCTTTATTGGAAGTGCTATTAAATATTTTGAACCTTTGCGCGTGACTTTGGCGCGAGCTAAAGTGAGATCTTTAATTTTAGGAAATAAATCGAGGTTTTTTAATACTTCTGATCCTTTGTCGCAAGGTTGACCTTTCGTAGTAGTAAAGAAAACTAAATTATCATGACGAATATTTAAACTGTCGCGTGTCTCTACGATAGTTGCGTTGCGCGGAGTTCGCGGGGTGATGGTGTCGAAGATTTCTTCTGAGGTCGTACTAAGTGGAGTCAGGTTACTTTCTTCACTTCTAAGATCGTCTGAGATGGTTTCAGGTTCTTCGCGAGGGGAGAAATCGTTTGTCTCGGTTTCGTTTATGTTAAGAGTTTCGAAGTCGACGTTTGCTATTTGTATATCTTCATTGGAATTTTTCTGAGTAACTTCGTCGCGGCTTTTAGTCGTCGTAGATTGAGAAGCTATTTCCTTTTCACGTAGGGCTTTTTGTTTCGCGGCTGATAAAAATATCTCTTCATCGGAACTGGAAGAGTCGTGAATGGCGTGAACTGAAATTACTGGGGGGTTTCGCGATAACGCATCGGCGTTAACGTTTTGCTTTCCTGCTTTGTAAATTATCTCATAGTCATATTCTGCTAATTTCAATCTCCATCTAATTAAGCGCGAGGTGGGGTCTTTGACTGAATTTAACCATGTAAGTGGTTTGTGATCTGTAACGAGTGTAAACTTATGACCGTATAAATATGAACGAAAATGGTGGGTCGCGTAGACGATTGCTAATAATTCTTTCTCCGTAGTAGAATAGTTTATTTCGGCGTTGTTTAAGAGACGTGACGTATAAGAAATGGGTAAATCTTTACCGATGGGTCCTTGACTTAGAATAGCGCCTATCGCGTAGCCTGAGGCATCCGTAGTCAAAACAAAAGGCTTCTTGAAATCAGGGTACTGGAGAAGAGGTTCCGTGCATAATAAGTCACGTAGTGTTTGAAAAGAATCTCGCTGAGTTTCGGTCCATTCGAATTGTGTATCTTTTTTCAATAAATTCGTCAAAGGTTTGGCGATTCGAGAAAAGTCTTGAATAAAACGTCTATAATATCCTGCTAAACCAAGGAACTGTTTAATATTTTTCGCGTTTTTTGGAACTGGAAAATTCTTTACGGCTGTAATTTTCGCGGGGTCGGGTTTCACACCGTTGTCGCTAATAACATGACCTAAGTATACAACATCGCGACGTAAAAACTCGCACTTGTCGGGCTGTAACTTTAGATTTGCTTTTCGTAAACGTTCGGCTAATTTTCTGAATTTTATTTCGTGTTCGGCAAGAGAACTAGAGTATATAACAATGTCATCTAGGTAGACAAATAGTTCATTTCCTTGTAAACCGCTGAGAACATTATCCATCAACCTCTGAAAAGTCGCGGGGGCATTTTTAAGACCGAATGGCATCCTAATAAATTCATAATGCCCATGAGGCGTAGAAAAAGCTGTTTTTGGACTATCATTTTGGGACATTGGTATTTGGTGAAAGCCTGATGCTAAATCAAATATGCTGAAATATTTTGCACTACCGAGTTGATCTAAGATTTCCGTAATATTCGGTAGAGGATACGCGTCACTAATAGTTTTATCATTCAAAGAACGGTAATCGATCACCATTCTCCATCTTTTATTACCCTTAGAATCAGCCTTTTTGGGTACTATCCACAATGGACTGTTATAAGGAGAAAGTGAAGGTTTAATAATCTCATTTTTCAATAAATCGTCGACTTGTTTTTCAATCTCCTGCTTATGAATTGGCGGATATCTATACTGTTTAGTATTTATCGGGATATTATCAACCGTAGATATAGTATGTTCGATCGCGGAAGTAAAAGTTAAATTGTCACTTGGTAATTGGAATAAATCTGCGTAGTTTTTCACGATGCGAGAAACGCTCTGTTTTTCTTCCTCATTGAGGTGGCCTAGGCGTAGAAGTTCAAGCGTCTGCTGTTCGCGGGATAGTATCTCGAAGGGGCGTTTCGACGAAGACGAAGTAGAAATAGTAAATGATTTAGTAGAAATAGAAGAGGCAATCGATGATTTTTCCGGCCCTAAGGGGAAAGATTTCTCGGTTGCTTGCGCGTTTGCTTTTTCGCGATTCGAAGACTCGTCGTAAGAAATAGAATTGGAGAGGATATTTGAACTTTCTCGATTCCCTAAGGTAGAGGTGGTTTCAAACTCCTGTAATTCGACGAGGGGGCTTTCGATTTCAATGTCTTCATCCGTCGTATTTATTCCGTTAATATACGCGATACCATCATTATTTGTGACAAGAGATTTTCCTAAGATTATTCCGCGGCCTGTTTCGATAAGATCTACATATCCTTCCGGGATATTATTCGTGACAATTAGTTTTACCGGCGCTATACTACGAGCGGGTATTTTATTCGTCGGCTGATTTTTAAACGGGAATATAATATTATTCCATTCTACGCGTGACTCTAAGTAATTTATTTTTGCGGCGGGCGATAAGAAGGCTGTCCCGAGGATTCCATCGTGGGGGATCGGGAAATCGTTAGGTACTAAATAAAATTTCACAGGTATTTTATTAATATAGACTTCGACGGACCCTAAGGTAGTCGCAGTTTCCGGGGTAATACCTTGTAATCTAATTATATCCGAATCAGAATACGGTGTATTCGGATCTAATACTCTAGGTTTTATTAAATTTGGTTCGGAGCCTGAGTCAATCATGAATTCCGTCGATTCTTTAAGAGTTGGCGAAGTTAATACGATCGAGGGAACCTTTGCAAAAATTTTAGAATTTATTGTGAAGGTGTGGACGGCGCGTCGAGATTCTGAATTACTCGTGTCGGACGGGTCGGCGGTACTTCTCGAGATTCGTCCGTTCTTCTCAAGGCCGGTTCGGCGTTTCCCGAACTTTGATTGATTCTATTATTGTAGTTTCGCTTCCTACATTCTTCAATCGTATGACCGAAATTTTTACAATAGCTACAATTCATAGTAGGTCTCGGAGGAAAACTTTCATTTCGCGGTCTAGCTTCGTAATTATTTCGCGTGTAATTAGAGTTTCGCGGTGGCTCGAAGTGATTTCCTTGACGCTGTGGTGGAGAGTAACGCGAATCGTATCGCGGAGGAGGTGAATTTCGTGTTTCGTAACGAGGCGGAGGAGAATAACGTGGATTTTGACGGTAATCGTTATGTCTTTCGCGAGAATATTCGTGACGAGGAGGTTCTTTCCAATGCCGTCGATCGTTATTTTGCGTATAATCTGAATGGAAATTTGTATTTACGCGGTTTGTACGACTATCCAATCTATCGCGCTCTCGATCAAGGTTCGCTCGTTGGGCAAGAATTCGCGCTTGAGAACATGCGTCGGAAAATGTGGGACAATCCTGCATTAACGGGTGGGACCTCAGTTCTGCAGTCAATCCATCCGAAAAACATCTTAACGCAAAATCATCGATTTCCTGAGTTTGATACCGGGATAATTCGTCATATCTTCCCCGTGTAGCGTCGATTATTGCGGTTTTAAGATCACGAACTCGACTTATATAATTTAAAATTGATTCATTTTTATGCATATAAGTACTGGCTAATTCTCCTCTATAATGGTCAACGGTCTTGTGCGTGGAGAAAGAGTCTCGCAAAATGTCACACAATTGGAATATCGTAGTACAATTCTCGTCCTCTACTGCGGTATAAGCCTCGCCTTGTAATCTTCCTATTAATAATCGAACCAATGATTTCTCGTTTCCGGGTGGCAAAATTTCCCTTATCTTTTTACAAGCTCTGATGAAATTCAGTACTGGAATATTATATCCGTTAAATCTAGGAATTGTGTTTAAAGATTCCTGCACTAATGTACGACTATACACATCGTCCTCAAAATTTCTATGGTACGGCGGAGAACGTCGTCCTTGTTCTACGTATAAATTAGGAACAGGAGATGCGACTCGACTCGTGGCTCGATTTTCTTTAAACTTTTCTAATTCTGCGTTCGCTTCGTCTAAACGGCGTTGTAATTCACCGGCGTCTTGCTGTGTATCGCGAATTGTAGCGGCTTCCGTTAACACTCTCTGACGTTCCTTATCTAAATCTATTTCCGCATTTCTAATCTTTTCCGACATGGCTTCTAGTTTACGTTCACGTTCGCGTAAGGCAACACTAAGGCTCGCAAGTTCGTCTTCCGTTAAATTCTGTTTCCGTGCTCGGGTCTCCATAATTAGATTTTTATAAGAAATAGTAGAATTTGAAAATTATATAACTTTTAAAGAAGGATTTCAAATATTTTTCACGCAAAGTTATTGAGGAAATCCCACCGCTGTCACCATTTTTGTGTCGCGTCCCGCTTACGTGAGTGGAATAATTATACGGCGCACAAAATTAAAACAAGGAATTATCCCAAGGACGTTTTAACGAGAGCAAGTTGTCGGAATTTGCCGTTACCCGCCTGGGCGGTTCGTTGGCTAAGGGGACCCGACGTCTCAATAACTTTGTGAATTCTTAAACTTTGAGAGAGCCGAGCAGAGAGCGAAGAAGCAAAAATAGGGCCAACTTACATTTGTTGTCTTCTTCAGCTCTCCGATGTAGAAAGGCGGCTCTGGTTTTGCAGCGGTCCCGCTGCAAGCAGGTATTGAAGGTGCGCTGACAGGTACGCCGGTACGGCGCGTGAGCGGCTACGGCGCGCTCGATGACGTAGAAGGAGACGGGCCCCTCGGATCAGCTGTTCCCTTAGCTGAATGGCTCGTACGTCGATGGTGACGTCGGCGTTTGCGGGCTGGTCTCGTCTCAGCGGTGCTCTGCTGGCTGCTGATACTGGATTCGGTGGAAACGTTCTGGTGATCCTCGCGTTTACGTTTGTGAATATTCGCGAGTCGCGAACTTACGTCGTTATTATTAGGAATGGAATCGCGATTTCGCGGCGCGGAGAAAGGAATCAGTCTCCAGGGGAGAGACTCGTCGATTGCTTTGATCGATGAAAAATGATATGGAATAGGCGAAGGATAAGAAATATGCGAGAGATCGATAATATTTGAATTTACAAGAATAACGGGATTTTCCGTATGAGGTTCGTCGATGCCGAGGAAAGGTTCGAAAGGGGCTGGAGCTTGGTGATACAGGTATATGAGACGGCGGAGTTGCAAATCGCGACCGCCTCTTCGTGGTCGACTAGGCATAAGGAGATGGAATGCTTCTACAAAGGAATTAGAATGAAAACGTAGGAAAAGTTTCCTGAATACCCAGAATCATCCGTGGGTTACAGACAGTGCGCGGTGATGTCGCGTGCGATCTGGTCCACGGGGAGAGACTGGAATAGACAGTAGGCAAAACAATACACTGGCACTTTCTTATCTTCTCGGTAATGTCGCGTGGATAAGTGCGTCTCAGCGTACTGAATTGTCGGAGCGATGGATATACAATTGACAGGTTCTCGAAGACTCAGTTGAGAATGAGGGATCCGCTGTCAATTGTATTTGAGGTAAAAAGATTCGTTGGTTGGATTCGATGAACTTGAAGTTGAGATTTAGAAAATAATGTTGAACTAGGAATTGGAAAATTAGTACTCGAGGAGTCACTCACTTGCTAGTCCGATTTTAAATAAAAACAAAAATATATTCTAATATAATTTCAAATACACTTGGTTACACTTATTTTACTTAGTTGAATTTAATATTAAGATACGGCGGAGAACTTAGTTACGATATAGAATAAACGATTTCGAAATAGTAACGACTTAGTAGACTTGGTAAGAACTGGTACTCCCGACTTAGAATTTACGTTTCGACTTAGAATTTTACTCGTTGCGCGTAGAGATATAGGATCCGAAGATAGCCTTCGGCCGATTTCGATCGATGATTTTTAAGAACTGAACCGAAGATAGCCTTCGGCTGATTTGATCGAGTGGTTTTTAGGAACTGCCTGTCGTAGGCGAATGCTACGTTTTTTATACGCCTTCTCCGGACCACGGAGGGGATGGCGTCGTGGTAGGGAGAGTCAACAGCGGCGCGTGCGGCGTTCGCGTGAAGCGCGCCCGGGTCTTCCCTCTCTCTTAACCTAGTGCTCTCTCTTTCTAACGATATATACCTATCTCGCTCTCTCCGGACCTCTCTCTCTTTCACTACCTGTCTCTTTCTATCGCGGACCTCTCTTTCTTTCTCTACCTGACTCTGTCTACTGAGTAACCTTTCCCTTTCTCTAACAGGTAATCTTTTCTCTCTTTCTAATACGAAGTCTTTCTCTCTTACTCTCGTTATGCGGCAAATCGCGCTGGCCCTTTTCGATATAGAAATAATTAGGTACGTCTCTTACTTTGAGATTTGGCACGTCGAGGCTACGCGTACATTTAAGAAATAGTAATTGATTTGGTAGAAATGGAATTAGTATGGTACGCGTGCTAAGAAATAGTAATTTTATAAAAGACGTACGTTTCGTTGAAATAGAAAATAATGGGCGTTTGGAAAATCTATCTGCCTTTTCCTAGCTTGAGAGTTTTAGATTTAGAAAAGAGAATATTTTAACCTTGAAATTGAATGTAAGATTTTGCATTACTAAATAAACGTTCGTTTCATATTTTGTTGATCGCTCGCTCGAGCGCAGGTAGAGGGGTTAGGTTTATTACGGTCGCGCCTGACTTTTGCTGGTACGCTTACTTGTATGAGAGAGAGTGAGAGCGTTCTAAAATTAAATGTACGATTTAAGAATATTTACATTGCGATTTTAACTAGCTAAATAATGATTAATATTACTAATGACGTTAAATACGCGGGATTCTATACGATATCGGACTTGGAAAAATATCTATATACATCGTTTGAGTATTATCAACGGGTTTGAAGAAAAGAAAAAGAAAAAATTTGTTACGCGTAATCGCGGGACGTAACAAGTCCAAGCAGGCGCGGAAGCGTCCAAGCAGTCGCGGAAGCGTCCAAGCAGGCGCGGAAGCGTCCAAGCAGTCGCGGAAGCGTCCAAGCAGGCGCGGTAGCGTCCAAGCAGGCGCGGAAACGTCCAAGCAGGCGTGGATGAGTCCAAGCAGGCGCGGTAACGTCCAAGTAGGCGCGGAAGCATGCAAGAAGGCGCGGAAGCGTCCAAGCTGGCGCGGTAGCGTCCAAGCAGGCGCGGAAACGTCCAACCAGGCGCGGAAGCATGCAAGAAGGCGCAGAAGAGTCCAAGCAGGTGCGGAAGCGTCCAAGCAGGCGCGGAAGCGTCCAAGCAGGCGCGGAAGCGTCGAAGCAGTCGCGGAAGCGTCCAAGCAGGCGCGGTAGCGTCCAAGCAGGCGTGGGAGCGTCCAAGCAGGCGCGGAAGCGTCCAAGCAGGCGCGGAAGCATGCAAGAAGGCGCAGAAGAGTCCAAGCAGGCGCGGAAGCGTCCTAGCAGTCGCGGAAGAGTCCAAGCAGGCGCGGAAGCGTCCAAGCAGTCGCGGAAGCGTCCAAGCAGGCGCGGAAGCGTCCAAGCAGTCGCGGAAGCGTCCAAGCAGGCGCGGTAGCGTCCAAGCAGGCGCGGCAACGTCCAAGCAGGCGCGGAAGCGTCCAAGCAGTCGCGGAAGCGTCCAAGCAGGCGCGGTAGCGTCCAAGCAGGTGCGGAAACGTCCAAGCAGGCGCGGAAGCATGCAAGAAGGCGCAGAAGAGTCCAAGCAGGCGCGGAAGCGTCCAAGCGGGCGCGGAAACGTCCATGTAGGGGCGGAAGCATGCAAGAAGGCGCAGAAGAGTCCAAACAGGCGCGGAAGCGTCCAAGCAGTCGCGGAAGCGTCCAAGCAGTCGCGGAAGCGTCCAAGCAGGCGCGGAAACGTCCAAGCAGGCGCGGAAGCATGCAAGAAGACGCAGAAGAGTCCAAGCAGGCGCGGAAGCGTCCAAACAGTCGCGGAAGCGTCCAAGCAGGCGTGGAAGCGTCCAAGCAGGCGCGGTAGCGTCCAAGCAGGCGCGGAAACGTCCAAGCAGGCGCGGAAGCATGCAAGAAGACGCAGAAGAGTCCAAGCAGGCGCGGAAGCGTCCAAGCAGTCGCGGAAGCGTCCAAGCAGGCGTGGAAGAGTCCAAGCAGGCGTGGCAGCGTCCAAGCAGGCGCGGAAACGTCCAAGCAGGCGCGGAAGCATGCAAGAAGACGCAGAAGAGTCCAAGCAGGCGCGGAAGCGTCCAACCAGTCGCGAAAGCGTCCAAGCAGGCGCGGTAGCGTCCAAGCAGTCGCGGAAGCGTCCAAGCAGGCGCGGTAGCGTCCAAGCAGGCGCGGAAGCGTGCAAGCAGTCGCGGAAGCGTCCAAGCAGGCGCGGAAGCATGCAAGAAGACGCAGAAGAGTCCAAGCAGGCGCGGAAGCGTCCAAGCAGTCGCGGAAGCGTCCAAGCAGGCGCGGAAACGTCCAAGCAGGCGTGGAAGCGTCCAAGCAGACGCGGAAGCGTCCAAGCAGGCGCGGTAGCGTCCAACCAGGCGCGGAAGCGTCCAAGCAGTCGCGGACGCGTCCAAGCAGGCGCGGAAGCGTCCTAGCAGTCGCGGAAGCGTCCAAGCAGGCGGGGAAGCATGCAAGCAGGCGCGGAAACATCCAAGTAGGCGCGGCAGCATGCAAGAAGGCGCAGGAGAGTCCAAGCAGTCGCGGAAGCGTCCAAGCAGTCGCGGAAGCCTCCAAGCAGGCGCGGTAGCGTCCAAGCAGGCGCGGTAGCGTCCAAGCAGGCGTGGGAGCGTCCAAGCAGGCGCGGAAGCGTCCAAGCAGGCGCGGAAGCATGCAAGAAGGCGCAGAAGAGTCCAAGCAGGCGCGGAAGCGTCCTAGCAGTCGCGGAAGAGTCCAAGCAGGCGCGGAAGAGTCCAAGCAGGCGCGGTAACGTCCAAGTAGGCGCGGAAGCATGCAAGAAGGCGCGGAAGCGTCCAAGCAGGCGCGGTAGCGTCCAAGCAGGCGCGGAAACGTCCAACCAGGCGCGGAATCATGCAAGAAGGCGCAGAAGAGTCCAAGCAGGTGCGGAAGCGTCCAAGCAGGCGCGGAAGCGTCCAAGCAGGCGCGGAAGAGTCCAAGCAGGCGCGGTAGCGTCCAACCAGGCGCGGATGCGTCCAAGCAGTCGCGGAAGCGTCCAAGCAGGCGCGGTAGCGTCCAAGCAGGCGCGGAAACGTCCAAGCAGGCGCGGAAGCATGCAAGAAGACGCAGAAGAGTCCAAGCAGGCGCGGAAGCGTCCAAGCAGTCGCGGAAGCGTCCAAGCAGTCGCGGAAGCGTCCAAGCAGGCGCGGTAGCGTCCAAGCAGGTGCGGAAACGTCCAAGCAGGCGCGGAAGCATGCAAGAAGACGCAGAAGCGTCCAAGCAGTCGCGGAAACGTCCAAGCAGGCGCGGTAGCGTCCAAGCAGGCGCGGAAGCGTCCAAGCAGGCGCGGAAGCGTCCTAGCAGGCGCGGTAGAGTCCAAGCAGGCGCGGAAACGTCCAAGTAGGCGCGGCAGCATGCAAGAAGGCGCAGAAGATTCCTATCAGGCGCGGAAGCGTCCAAGCAGGCGGGGAAGCATGCAAGCAGGCGCGGAAGCGTCCACGCAGGCGAGGAAACGTCCAAGTAGGCGCGGCAGCATGCAAGAAGGCGCAGAAGAGTCCAAGCAGGCGCGGAAGCGTCCAAGCAGGCGCGGTAGCGTCCAAGCAAGCGCGGAAGCGTCCAAGAAGGCGCGGAAGCATGCAAGAAGGAGCAGAAGAGTCCAAGCAGGCGCGGAAGCGTCCAAGCAGGCGCGGTAGCTTCCATATAGGCGCGGAAGCGTCCAAGCAGGCGCGGAACCGTGCAAGCAGGCGCGGAAGCATCCATATATGCGCGAAAGCGTCAAAGCAGGCGCGGAAGCGTCCAAGCAGGCACGGAAGCATCCATATAGGCGCGGAAGCGTCAAAGCAGGCGCGGAAGCGTCCAGCAGGCGCGGAAGCGTCCAAGTAGGGACGGAAGCATGCAAGAAGGCGCAGAAGAGTCCAAACAGGCGCGGAAGCGTCCAAGCAGGCGCGGAAGCATCCATATAGGCGCGGAAGCGTCCAAGCAGGCGCGGAAACGTCCATGTAGGGACGGAAGCATGCAAGAAGGCGCAGAAGAGTCCAAACAGGCGCGGAAGCGTCCAAGCAGGCGCGGAAGCGTCCAAGCAGGCGTGGGAGCGTCCAAGCAGGCGCGGAAGCGTCCAAGCAGTCGCGGAAGCGTCCAAGCAGGCGCGGTAGCGTCCAAGCAGGCGTGGGAGCGTCCAAGCAGGCGCGGAAGCGTCCAAGCAGGCGCGGAAGCATGCAAGAAGGCGCAGAAGAGTCCAAGCAGGCGCGGAAGCGTCCTAGCAGTCGCGGAAGAGTCCAAGCAGGCGGGGAAGCGTCCAAGCAGTCGCGGAAGCGTCCAAGCAGGCGCGGAAGCGTCCAAGCAGTCGCGGAAGCGTCCAAGCAGGCGCGGTAGCGTCCAAGCAGGTGCGGAAACGTCCAAGCAGGCGCGGAAGCATGCAAGAAGACGCAGAAGCGTCCAAGCAGTCGCGGAAACGTCCAAGCAGGCGCGGTAGCGTCCAAGCAGGCGCGGAAGCGTCCAAGCAGGCGCGGAAGCGTCCTAGCAGGCGCGGTAGAGTCCAAGCAGGCGCGGAAACGTCCAAGTAGGCGCGGCAGCATGCAAGAAGGCGCAGAAGATTCCTATCAGGCGCGGAAGCGTCCAAGCAGGCGGGGAAGCATGCAAGCAGGCGCGGAAGCGTCCACGCAGGCGAGGAAACGTCCAAGTAGGCGCGGCAGCATGCAAGAAGGCGCAGAAGAGTCCAAGCAGGCGCGGAAGCGTCCAAGCAGGCGCGGTAGCGTCCAAGCAAGCGCGGAAGCGTCCAAGAAGGCGCGGAAGCATGCAAGTGTCGCGTCCCGCTTACGTGAGTGGAATAATTATACGGCGCACAAAATTAAAACAAGGAATTATCCCAAGGACGTTTTAACGAGAGCAAGTTGTCGGAATTTGCCGTTACCCGCCTGGGCGGTTCGTTGGCTAAGGGGACCCGACGTCTCAATAACTTTGTGAATTCTTAAACTTTGAGAGAGCCGAGCAGAGAGCGAAGAAGCAAAAATAGGGCCAACTTACATTTGTTGTCTTCTTCAGCTCTCCGATGTAGAAAGGCGGCTCTGGTTTTGCAGCGGTCCCGCTGCAAGCAGGTATTGAAGGTGCGCTGACAGGTACGCCGGTACGGCGCGTGAGCGGCTACGGCGCGCTCGATGACGTAGAAGGAGACGGGCCCCTCGGATCAGCTGTTCCCTTAGCTGAATGGCTCGTACGTCGATGGTGACGTCGGCGTTTGCGGGCTGGTCTCGTCTCAGCGGTGCTCTGCTGGCTGCTGATACTGGATTCGGTGGAAACGTTCTGGTGATCCTCGCGTTTACGTTTGTGAATATTCGCGAGTCGCGAACTTACGTCGTTATTATTAGGAATGGAATCGCGATTTCGCGGCGCGGAGAAAGGAATCAGTCTCCAGGGGAGAGACTCGTCGATTGCTTTGATCGATGAAAAATGATATGGAATAGGCGAAGGATAAGAAATATGCGAGAGATCGATAATATTTGAATTTACAAGAATAACGGGATTTTCCGTATGAGGTTCGTCGATGCCGAGGAAAGGTTCGAAAGGGGCTGGAGCTTGGTGATACAGGTATATGAGACGGCGGAGTTGCAAATCGCGACCGCCTCTTCGTGGTCGACTAGGCATAAGGAGATGGAATGCTTCTACAAAGGAATTAGAATGAAAACGTAGGAAAAGTTTCCTGAATACCCAGAATCATCCGTGGGTTACAGACAGTGCGCGGTGATGTCGCGTGCGATCTGGTCCACGGGGAGAGACTGGAATAGACAGTAGGCAAAACAATACACTGGCACTTTCTTATCTTCTCGGTAATGTCGCGTGGATAAGTGCGTCTCAGCGTACTGAATTGTCGGAGCGATGGATATACAATTGACAGGTTCTCGAAGACTCAGTTGAGAATGAGGGATCCGCTGTCAATTGTATTTGAGGTAAAAAGATTCGTTGGTTGGATTCGATGAACTTGAAGTTGAGATTTAGAAAATAATGTTGAACTAGGAATTGGAAAATTAGTACTCGAGGAGTCACTCACTTGCTAGTCCGATTTTAAATAAAAACAAAAATATATTCTAATATAATTTCAAATACACTTGGTTACACTTATTTTACTTAGTTGAATTTAATATTAAGATACGGCGGAGAACTTAGTTACGATATAGAATAAACGATTTCGAAATAGTAACGACTTAGTAGACTTGGTAAGAACTGGTACTCCCGACTTAGAATTTACGTTTCGACTTAGAATTTTACTCGTTGCGCGTAGAGATATAGGATCCGAAGATAGCCTTCGGCCGATTTCGATCGATGATTTTTAAGAACTGAACCGAAGATAGCCTTCGGCTGATTTGATCGAGTGGTTTTTAGGAACTGCCTCTCGTAGGCGAATGCTACGTTTTTTATACGCCTTCTCCGGACCACGGAGGGGATGGCGTCATGGTAGGGAGAGTCAACAGCGGCGCGTGCGGCGTTCGCGTGAAGCGCGCCTGGGTCTTCCCTCTCTCTTAACCTAGTGCTCTCTCTTTCTAACGATATATACCTATCTCGCTCTCTCCGGACCTCTCTCTCTTTCACTACCTGTCTCTTTCTATCGCGGACCTCTCTTTCTTTCTCTACCTGACTCTGTCTACTGAGTAACCTTTCCCTTTCTCTAACAGGTAATCTTTTCTCTCTTTCTAATACGAAGTCTTTCTCTCTTACTCTCGTTATGCGGCAAATCGCGCTGGCCCTTTTCGATATAGAAATAATTAGGTACGTCTCTTACTTTGAGATTTGGCACGTCGAGGCTACGCGTACATTTAAGAAATAGTAATTGATTTGGTAGAAATGGAATTAGTATGGTACGCGTGCTAAGAAATAGTAATTTTATAAAAGACGTACGTTTCGTTGAAATAGAAAATAATGGGCGTTTGGAAAATCTATCTGCCTTTTCCTAGCTTGAGAGTTTTAGATTTAGAAAAGAGAATATTTTAACCTTGAAATTGAATGTAAGATTTTGCATTACTAAATAAACGTTCGTTTCGTATTTGTTGATCGCTCGCTCGAGCGCAGGTAGAGGGGTTAGGTTTATTACGGTCGCGCCTGACTTTTGCTGGTACGCTTACTGGTATGAGAGAGAGTGAGAGCGTTCTAAAATTAAATGTACGAGTTAAGAATATTTACATTGCGACGTTAACTAATTAGATAATAATTAATATTACGAGTGACGTTAAATACGCGGGATTCTATACGATATCGGACTTGGAAAAATATCTATATACATCGTTTGAGTATTATCAACGGGTTTGAAGAAAAGAAAAAGAAAAAATTTGTTACGCGTAATCGCGGGACGTAACACAAGAAGGCGCGGAAGCGTCCAAGCAGGCGCGGTAGCGTCCAAGCAGGCGCGGAAACGTCCAACCAGGCGCGGAATCATGCAAGAAGGCGCAGAAGAGTCCAAGCAGGTGCGGAAGCGTCCAAGCAGGCGCGGAAGCGTCCAAGCAGGCGCGGAAGAGTCCAAGCAGGCGCGGTAGCGTCCAACCAGGCGCGGATGCGTCCAAGCAGTCGCGGAAGCGTCCAAGCAGGCGCGGTAGCGTCCAAGCAGGCGCGGAAACGTCCAAGCAGGCGCGGAAGCATGCAAGAAGACGCAGAAGAGTCCAAGCAGGCGCGGAAGCGTCCAAGCAGTCGCGGAAGCGTCCAAGCAGTCGCGGAAGCGTCCAAGCAGGCGCGGTAGCGTCCAAGCAGGTGCGGAAACGTCCAAGCAGGCGCGGAAGCATGCAAGAAGACGCAGAAGCGTCCAAGCAGTCGCGGAAACGTCCAAGCAGGCGCGGTAGCGTCCAAGCAGGCGCGGAAGCGTCCAAGCAGGCGCGGAAGCGTCCTAGCAGGCGCGGTAGAGTCCAAGCAGGCGCGGAAACGTCCAAGTAGGCGCGGCAGCATGCAAGAAGGCGCAGAAGATTCCTATCAGGCGCGGAAGCGTCCAAGCAGGCGGGGAAGCATGCAAGCAGGCGCGGAAGCGTCCACGCAGGCGAGGAAACGTCCAAGTAGGCGCGGCAGCATGCAAGAAGGCGCAGAAGAGTCCAAGCAGGCGCGGAAGCGTCCAAGCAGGCGCGGTAGCGTCCAAGCAAGCGCGGAAGCGTCCAAGAAGGCGCGGAAGCATGCAAGAAGGAGCAGAAGAGTCCAAGCAGGCGCGGAAGCGTCCAAGCAGGCGCGGTAGCTTCCATATAGGCGCGGAAGCGTCCAAGCAGGCGCGGAACCGTGCAAGCAGGCGCGGAAGCATCCATATAGGCGCGAAAGCGTCAAAGCAGGCGCGGAAGCGTCCAAGCAGGCACGGAAGCATCCATATAGGCGCGGAAGCGTCAAAGCAGGCGCGGAAGCGTCCAGCAGGCGCGGAAGCGTCCAAGTAGGGACGGAAGCATGCAAGAAGGCGCAGAAGAGTCCAAACAGGCGCGGAAGCGTCCAAGCAGGCGCGGAAGCATCCATATAGGCGCGGAAGCGTCCAAGCAGGCGCGGAAACGTCCATGTAGGGACGGAAGCATGCAAGAAGGCGCAGAAGAGTTAAAAAAGGCGCGGAAGCGTCCAAGCAGGCGCGGAAGCGTCCAAGCAGGCGTGGGAGCGTCCAAGCAGGCGCGGAAGCGTCCAAGCAGTCGCGGAAGCGTCCAAGCAGGCGCGGTAGCGTCCAAGCAGGCGTGGGAGCGTCCAAGCAGGCGCGGAAGCGTCCAAGCAGGCGCGGAAGCATGCAAGAAGGCGCAGAAGAGTCCAAGCAGGCGCGGAAGCGTCCTAGCAGTCGCGGAAGAGTCCAAGCAGGCGGGGAAGCGTCCAAGCAGTCGCGGAAGCGTCCAAGCAGGCGCGGAAGCGTCCAAGCAGGCGCGGAAGAGTCCAAGCAGGCGCGGTAACGTCCAAGTAGGCGCGGAAGCATGCAAGAAGGCGCGGAAGCGTCCAAGCAGGCGCGGTAGCGTCCAAGCAGGCGCGGAAACGTCCAACCAGGCGCGGAATCATGCAAGAAGGCGCAGAAGAGTCCAAGCAGGTGCGGAAGCGTCCAAGCAGGCGCGGAAGCGTCCAAGCAGGCGCGGAAGAGTCCAAGCAGGCGCGGTAGCGTCCAACCAGGCGCGGATGCGTCCAAGCAGTCGCGGAAGCGTCCAAGCAGGCGCGGTAGCGTCCAAGCAGGCGCGGAAACGTCCAAGCAGGCGCGGAAGCATGCAAGAAGACGCAGAAGAGTCCAAGCAGGCGCGGAAGCGTCCTGTCGCGTCCCGCTTACGTGAGTGGAATAATTGTACGGCGTATGAGAAAAAATAAAGAATTATCCCAAGGACGTTCTAACGAGAGCAAGTTGTCGGAATTTGCCGTTACCCGCCTGGGCGGTTCGTTGGCTAAGGGGACCCGACGTCTCAATAACTTTGTGAATTTTAAATCTTTGAAAGAGCCGAGCAGAGAGCGAAGAAGCAAAAATAGGGCCAACTTACATTTGTTGTCTTCTGCGGCTCTCCGATGTAGAAAAAGGCGGCTCTGGTTTTGCAGCGGTCCCGCTGCAAGCAGGTATTGAAGGTGCGCTGACAGGTACGCCGGTACGGCGCGTGAGCGGCTACGGCGCGCTCGATGACGTAGAAGGAGACGGGCCCCTCGGATCAGCTGTTCCCTTAGCTGAATGGCTCGTACGTCGATGGTGACGTCGGCGTTTGCGGGCTGGTCTCGTCTCAGCGGTGCTCTGCTGGCTGCTGATACTGGATTCGGTGGAAACGTTCTGGTGATCCTCGCGTTTACGTTTGTGAATATTCGCGAGTCGCGAACTTACGTCGTTATTATTAGGAATGGAATCGCGATTTCGCGGCGCGGAGAGAGGAATCAGTCTCCAGGGGAGAGACTCGTCGATTGCTTTGATTGATGAAAAATGATATGGAATCGGCGAAGGATAAGAAATATGCGAGAGATCGATAATATTTGAATTTGCAGGGATAACGGGATTTTCAGTAGGAGGTTCGTCGATGCCGAGGAAAGGTTCGAAAGGGGCTGGAGCTTGGTGATACAGGTATATGAGACGGCGGAGTTGCAAATCGCGACCGCCTCTTCGTGGTCGACTAGGCATAAGGAGATGGAATGCTTCTACAAAGGAATTAGAATGAAAACGTAGGAAAAGTTTCCTGAATACCCAGAATCATCCGTGGGTTACAGACAGTGCGCGGTGATGTCGCGTGCGATCTGGTCCACGGGGAGAGACTGGAATAGACAGTAGGCAAAACAATACACTGGCACTTTCTTATCTTCTCGGTAATGTCGCGTGGATAAGTGCGTCTCAGCGTACTGAATTGTCGGAGCGATGGATATACAATTGACAGGTTCTCGAAGACTCAGTTGAGAATGAGGGATCCGCTGTCAATTGTATTTGAGGTAAAAAGATTCGTTGGTTGGATTCGATGAACTTGAAGTTGAGATTTAGAAAATAATGTTGAACTAGGAATTGGAAAATTAGTACTCGAGGAGTCACTCACTTGCTAGTCCGATTTTAAATAAAAACAAAAATATATTCTAATATAATTTCAAATACACTTGGTTACACTTATTTTACTTAGTTGAATTTAATATTAAGATACGGCGGAGAACTTAGTTACGATATAGAATAAACGATTTCGAAATAGTAACGACTTAGTAGACTTGGTAAGAACTGGTACTCCCGACTTAGAATTTACGTTTCGACTTAGAATTTTACTCGTTGCGCGTAGAGATATAGGATCCGAAGATAGCCTTCGGCCGATTTCGATCGATGATTTTTAAGAACTGAACCGAAGATAGCCTTCGGCTGATTTGATCGAGTGGTTTTTAGGAACTGCTTGTCGTAGGCGAATGCTACGTTTTTTATACGCCTTCTCCGGACCACGGAGGGGATGGCGTCGTGGTAGGGAGAGTCAACAGCGGCGCGTGCGGCGTTCGCGTGAAGCGCGCCTGGGTCTTCCCTCTCTCTTAACCTAGTGCTCTCTCTTTCTAACGATATATACCTATCTCGCTCTCTCCGGACCTCTCTCTCTTTCACTACCTGTCTCTTTCTATCGCGGACCTCTCTTTCTTTCTCTACCTGACTCTGTCTACTGAGTAACCTTTCCCTTTCTCTAACAGGTAATCTTTTCTCTCTTTCTAATACGAAGTCTTTCTCTCTTACTCTCGTTATGCGGCAAATTGCGCTGGCCCTTTTCGATATAGAAATAATTAGGTACGTCTCTTACTTTGAGATTTGGCACGTCGAGGCTACGCGTACATTTAAGAAATAGTAATTGATTTGGTAGAAATGGAATTAGTATGGTACGCGTGCTAAGAAATAGTAATTTTATAAAAGACGTACGTTTCGTTGAAATAGAAAATAATGGGCGTTTGGACAATCTATCTGCCTTTTCCTAGCTTGAGAGTTTTAGATTTAGAAAAGAGAATATTTTAACCTTGAAATTGAATGTAAGATTTTGCATTACTAAATAAACGTTCGTTTCGTATTTGTTAATCGCTCGCTCGAGCGCAGGTAGAGGGGTTAGGTTTATTACGGTCGCGCCTGACTTTTGCTGGTACGCTTACTGGTATGAGAGAGAGTGAGAGCGTTCTAAAATTAAATGTACGATTTAAGAATATTTACATTGCGACGTTAACTAATTAGATAATAATTAATATTACGAGTGACGTTAAATACGCGGGATTCTATACGATATCGGACTTGGAAAAATATCTATATACATCGTTTGAGTATTATCAACGGGTTTGAAGAAAAGAAAAAGAAAAAATTTGTTACGCGTAATCGCGGGACGTAACACCTCCCTCCTAATGAGGAAAAATGTTACAATGTAACGTTTTTCTAAACTATACGGTCGCTTCTTAATATTATTTGTTTTTGTTTTGTTTTTCTTTCGTTTTTTCCGTACTTATGTCTATCGCTGTCTTAATTCATAGGCTTAGGATTTAATATCGTCATCTTGAGTTATTAACTTAAAATTAGTATCGTTACGGACAACGTTCATCGCATTGCACTACCACTGTTTGTTAGAAATCTTTACACTTTTCTTTTTTAGATCACTTGCTAGGGAATAGTCTGCTTGCTTATTAAAGGGGAAAACTCACACACTGAATGGTGGCGTTGAGGGAAGGGGAGGGCTTTCTTCCTCGTTCCAGGACTTGGGAGCGTATGCGGCTTCAATTTCAGCTTGGCTCGTCTCGATCGTGGTATCCAAAAATTGATGAAGGTAACTTGTCGATGTCTCGGATGCTGTGCAAAGATTATTGCGTCTGCCGTATTGCGTCGAAAACTCGATTTTGAAGGGTTTTAGAAGAGATAAATTTTTATCTTTCAATTATTCTCCGTTGTACTTGTTGTTTCTTCTCTGTATTCATGACCTAAGTCACATTTTATCCGCTAGGGAGGAATACTTGTGAGATTTGTTGTTTAGTAGGAGTAAATTTTTTCCTTCCGAGTTACGGAAATTTTTCCGATGTTTTATTCGATGCGGCTGCAAAGTGAGATTTCGATGTTGAAAATTTCGACTTCCTTCCTGTCAATTCCATGAGGCTGGATCTGGATTGAGCATCGCTGTCTTCAGCTGGGTCTATCTCCGTGCTGAGAGGGGGTAACTCCTGGGTCGTTGTTGCGTCGTAGATCGACTATGGTTGCGGAGTGTAGATGAGGGGCGAAGAGGGGGGGGGGGGAATGGTGGCTTCGACGTACTGTTGCTGCTGCGGCTAGCTGTTCCATGGTCGTCGAACGATGGTGCCAAGAGTGGGGGTAAGCTTGCGTGATCGGGGTGGTATCTCGTGCGTAACGCGTGCGGCGCGCGCGTAATTATTATTACTACGCCTTAATATTAATGACAATAATACTGTGGAACGCTTGTTGGTTATCCTAATTGCTTCTTTACGTGAACTTACTTACGGCCTTTTACATATTTTTAATTTATCGGAGTGAACGGTTCGTTCGCTATTCTTTATTCGAATCTTCACATTGTGGTTGTCTAAAATTTTAATAATTCGATACGGTCCTGTATATTGATCAGAAAATTTTCCTGTTTTCGGTTCTTTTAGCAAATAGACTTCATCATTGACTTGAAAATTCTGAGGACGTTGTTTGCGGTCATAATAATATTTAGATTTTTCTTTAGCGCGATTTAAATTTTCTTTGGCATTTTCTTGCACTCTATCGAGTTGATTCTGGAGAATGTGTAAATAATCCGAATACGTGAGATCATTGGAATCTGTATTTAAATTAATTTCAGTTGGAACGCGTGCAACTTCTCCAAATATAAGTTCATGAGGCGTAAACTTTGTACCTTCGTGGACGCTTGTATTGTACGAAAATGTAGCGAGCTCGAGTAGCTCATCCCAATCTTTATATTGTGAGACAAAATGCTTTAAGTATTCAATGAGAACGTGGTGCGATCGTTCAATAGAACCGTTTGATTGCGGACGAAAAGCGGTCGTGGTTGTCTGAGAAATCTTAAATCTTTTGCATATTTCTCGCATGAGACTGCTACAAAATGAGGAACCTTGGTCCGTTAAAATGCTTTTAGGAGTGCCGAAACGACAAATGAATTTCTTGACGAGAGCGTCGGCGATTTCGATGGATGTAGCGCGTGGTAAAGAAATAGCAAGTGAATACTTCGTCAATAGATCTTGAATCGTTAAAATATAATTTGATGCGTTCCTAGTTTCGGGTAAGGGACCTACTATATCCATAGCTACTCTATCAAATGCTTTCCCGGGGGTGTCGGTAAGTATCATCGGCTGTTTAGTTTTTAAGCGAGTAAGTTTCCTTTTTTGACAACTTGAACAACCTTGTATAAATTTCTGTATATCTAGTTTTAATGTGGGCCAATAAAAATTATGACGTATGCGTTGGTAAGTTTTCGTTACGCCTTTATGTCCTCCTAATGCTGAGCAATGACATTCTATAATTATATCATTTCTTATATTTAAATCCGGAATCGTTACTATGTTTTTACAAATGAAGATTTTTACTTGGGAATCGAAGAAGATATCTAATAGAATTTTCTTTATTTGAGACCACTGAATATTATCAATATTACCTTCGGAAATACTAATACTTTCGAGTTGTAATTCTCTCGTTACATCGAGTAATGAATGAAGCGCGTCTTCGAGTATATCTATATCTGTATTCATCGAGAGATGTTCCTTTATTGGAAGTGCTATTAAATATTTTGAACCTTTGCGCGTGACTTTGGCGCGAGCTAAAGTGAGATCTTTAATTTTAGGAAATAAATCGAGGTTTTTTAATACTTCTGATCCTTTGTCGCAAGGTTGACCTTTCGTAGTAGTAAAGAAAACTAAATTATCATGACGAATATTTAAACTGTCGCGTGTCTCTACGATAATTGCGTTGCGCGGAGTTCGCGGGGTGATGGTGTCGAAGATTTCTTCTGAGGTCGTACTAAGTGGAGTCAGGTTACTTTCTTCACTTCTAAGATCGTCTGAGATGGTTTCAGGTTCTTCGCGAGGGGAGAAATCGTTTGTCTCGGTTTCGTTTATGTTAAGAGTTTCGAAGTCGACGTTTGCTATTTGTATATCTTCATTGGAATTTTTCTGAGTAACTTCGTCGCGGCTTTTAGTCGTCGTAGATTGAGAAGCTATTTCCTTTTCACGTAGGGCTTTTTGTTTCGCGGCTGATAAAAATATCTCTTCATCGGAACTGGAAGAGTCGTGAATGGCGTGAACTGAAATTACTGGGGGGTTTCGCGATAACGCATCGGCGTTAACGTTTTGCTTTCCTGCTTTGTAAATTATCTCATAGTCATATTCTGCTAATTTCAATCTCCATCTAATTAAGCGCGAGGTGGGGTCTTTGACTGAATTTAACCATGTAAGTGGTTTGTGATCTGTAACGAGTGTAAACTTATGACCGTATAAATATGAACGAAAATGGTGGGTCGCGTAGACGATTGCTAATAATTCTTTCTCCGTAGTAGAATAGTTTATTTCGGCGTTGTTTAAGAGACGTGACGTATAAGAAATGGGTAAATCTTTACCGATGGGTCCTTGACTTAGAATAGCGCCTATCGCGTAGCCTGAGGCATCCGTAGTCAAAACAAAAGGCTTCTTGAAATCAGGGTACTGGAGAAGAGGTTCCGTGCATAATAAGTCACGTAGTGTTTGAAAAGAATCTCGCTGAGTTTCGGTCCATTCGAATTGTGTATCTTTTTTCAATAAATTCGTCAAAGGTTTGGCGATTCGAGAAAAGTCTTGAATAAAACGTCTATAATATCCTGCTAAACCAAGGAACTGTTTAATATTTTTCGCGTTTTTTGGAACTGGAAAATTCTTTACGGCTGTAATTTTCGCGGGGTCGGGTTTCACACCGTTGTCGCTAATAACATGACCTAAGTATACAACATCGCGACGTAAAAACTCGCACTTGTCGGGCTGTAACTTTAGATTTGCTTTTCGTAAACGTTCGGCTAATTTTCTGAATTTTATTTCGTGTTCGGCAAGAGAACTAGAGTATATAACAATGTCATCTAGGTAGACAAATAGTTCATTTCCTTGTAAACCGCTGAGAACATTATCCATCAACCTCTGAAAAGTCGCGGGGGCATTTTTAAGACCGAATGGCATCCTAATAAATTCATAATGCCCATGAGGCGTAGAAAAAGCTGTTTTTGGACTATCATTTTGGGACATTGGTATTTGGTGAAAGCCTGATGCTAAATCAAATATGCTGAAATATTTTGCACTACCGAGTTGATCTAAGATTTCCGTAATATTCGGTAGAGGATACGCGTCACTAATAGTTTTATCATTCAAAGAACGGTAATCGATCACCATTCTCCATCTTTTATTACCCTTAGAATCAGCCTTTTTGGGTACTATCCACAATGGACTGTTATAAGGAGAAAGTGAAGGTTTAATAATCTCATTTTTCAATAAATCGTCGACTTGTTTTTCAATCTCCTGCTTATGAATTGGCGGATATCTATACTGTTTAGTATTTATCGGGATATTATCAACCGTAGATATAGTATGTTCGATCGCGGAAGTAAAGGTTAAATTGTCACTTGGTAATTGGAATAAATCTGCGTAGTTTTTCACGATGCGAGAAACGCTCTGTTTTTCTTCCTCATTGAGGTGGCCTAGGCGTAGAAGTTCAAGCGTCTGCTGTTCGCGGGATAGTATCTCGAAGGGGCGTTTCGACGAAGACGAAGTAGAAATAGTAAATGATTTAGTAGAAATAGAAGAGGCAATCGATGATTTTTCCGGCCCTAAGGGGAAAGATTTCTCGGTTGCTTGCGCGTTTGCTTTTTCGCGATTCGAAGACTCGTCGTAAGAAATAGAATTGGAGAGGATATTTGAACTTTCTCGATTCCCTAAGGTATAGGTGGTTTCAAACTCCTGTAATTCGACGAGGGGGCTTTCGATTTCAATGTCTTCATCCGTCGTATTTATTCCGTTAATATACGCGATACCATCATTATTTGTGACAAGAGACTTTCCTAAGATTATTCCGCGGCCTGTTTCGATAAGATCTACATATCCTTCCGGGATATTATTCGTGACAATTAGCTTTACCGGCGCTATACTACGAGCGGGTATTTTATTCGTCGGCTGATTTTTAAACGGGAATATAATATTATTCCATTCTACGCGTGACTCTAAGTAATTTATTTTTGCGGCGGGCGATAAGAAGGCTGTCCCGAGGATTCCATCGTGGGGGATCGGGAAATCGTTAGGTACTAAATAAAATTTCACAGGTATTTTATTAATATAGACTTCGACGGACCCTAAGGTAGTCGCAGTTTCCGGGGTAATACCTTGTAATCTAATTATATCCGAATCAGAATACGGTGTATTCGGATCTAATACTCTAGGTTTTATTAAATTTGGTTCGGAGCCTGAGTCAATCATGAATTCTGTCGATTCTTTAAGAGTTGGCGAAGTTAATACGATCGAGGGAACCTTTGCAAAAATTTTAGAATTTATTGTGAAGGTGTGGACGGCGCGTCGAGATTCTGAATTACTCGTGTCGGACGGGTCGGCGGTACTTCTCGAGATTCGTCCGTTCTTCTCAAGGCCGGTTCGGCGTTTCCCGAACTTTGATTGACTCTATTATTGTAATTTCGCTTCCTACATTCTTCAATCGTATGACCGAAATTTTTACAATAGCTACAATTCATAGTAGGTCTCGGAGGAAAACTTTCATTTCGCGGTCTAGCTTCGTAATTATTTCGCGTGTAATTAGAGTTTCGCGGTGGCTCGAAGTGATTTCCTTGACGCTGTGGTGGAGAGTAACGCGAATCGTATCGCGGAGGAGGCGAATTTCGTGTTTCGTAACGAGGCGGAGGAGAATAACGTGGATTTTGACGGTAATCGTTATGTCTTTCGCGAGAATATTCGTGACGAGGAGGTTCTTTCCAATGCCGTCGATCGTTATTTTGCGTATAATCTGAATGGAAATTTGTATTTACGCGGTTTGTACGACTATCCAATCTATCGCGCTCTCGATCAAGGTTCGCTCGTTGGGCAAGAATTCGCGCTTGAGAACATGCGTCGGAAAATGTGGGACAATCCTGCATTAACGGGTGGGACCTCAGTTCTGCAGTCAATCCATCCGAAAAACATCTTAACGCAAAATCATCGATTTCCTGAGTTTGATACCGGGATAATTCGTCATATCTTCCCCGTGTAGCGTCGATTATTGCGGTTTTAAGATCACGAACTCGACTTATATAATTTAAAATTGATTCATTTTTATGCATATAAGTACTGGCTAATTCTCCTCTATAATGGTCATCAGTTTTGTGCGTGGAGAAAGAGTCTCGCAAAATGTCACACAATTGGAATATCGTAGTACAATTCTCGTCCTCTACTGCGGTATAAGCCTCGCCTTGTAATCTACCTATTAATAATCGAACCAATGATTTCTCGTTTCCGGGTGGCAAAATTTCCCTTATCTTTTTACAAGCTCTGATGAAATTAAGTACTGGAATATTATATCCGTTAAATCTAGGAATTGTGTTTAAAGATTCCTGCACTAATGTACGACTATACACATCGTCCTCAAAATTTCTATGGTACGGCGGAGAATGTCGTCCTTGTTCTACGTATAAATTAGGAACAGGAGATGCGACTCGACTCGTGGCTCGATTTTCTTTAAACCTTTCTAATTCTGCGTTCGCTTCGTCTAAACGGCGTTGTAATTCACCGGCGTCTTGCTGTGTATCGCGAATTGTAGCGGCTTCCGTTAACACTCTCTGACGTTCCTTATCTAAATCTATTTCCGCATTTCTAATCTTTTCCGACATAGCTTCAAGTTTACGTTCACGTTCGCGTAAGGCAATACTAAGGCTCGCAAGTTCGTCTTCCGTTAAATTCTGTTTCCGTGCTCGGGTCTCCATAATTAGATTTTTATAAGAAATAGTAGAATTTGAAAATTATATAACTTTTAAAGAAGGATTTCAAATATTTTTCACGCAAAGTTATTGAGGAAATCCCACCGCTGTCACCATTTTTGTGTCGCGTCCCGCTTACGTGAGTGGAATAATTGTACGGCGTATGAGAAAAAATAAAGAATTATCCCAAGGACGTTCTAACGAGAGCAAGTTGTCGGAATTTGCCGTTACCCGCCTGGGCGGTTCGTTGGCTAAGGGGACCCGACGTCTCAATAACTTTGTGAATTTTAAATCTTTGAAAGAGCCGAGCAGAGAGCGAAGAAGCAAAAATAGGGCCAACTTACATTTGTTGTCTTCTGCGGCTCTCCGATGTAGAAAAAGGCGGCTCTGGTTTTGCAGCGGTCCCGCTGCAAGCAGGTATTGAAGGTGCGCTGACAGGTACGCCGGTACGGCGCGTGAGCGGCTACGGCGCGCTCGATGACGTAGAAGGAGACGGGCCCCTCGGATCAGCTGTTCCCTTAGCTGAATGGCTCGTACGTCGATGGTGACGTCGGCGTTTGCGGGCTGGTCTCGTCTCAGCGGTGCTCTGCTGGCTGCTGATACTGGATTCGGTGGAAACGTTCTGGTGATCCTCGCGTTTACGTTTGTGAATATTCGCGAGTCGCGAACTTACGTCGTTATTATTAGGAATGGAATCGCGATTTCGCGGCGCGGAGAGAGGAATCAGTCTCCAGGGGAGAGACTCGTCGATTGCTTTGATTGATGAAAAATGATATGGAATCGGCGAAGGATAAGAAATATGCGAGAGATCGATAATATTTGAATTTGCAGGGATAACGGGATTTTCAGTAGGAGGTTCGTCGATGCCGAGGAAAGGTTCGAAAGGGGCTGGAGCTTGGTGATACAGGTATATGAGACGGCGGAGTTGCAAATCGCGACCGCCTCTTCGTGGTCGACTAGGCATAAGGAGATGGAATGCTTCTACAAAGGAATTAGAATGAAAACGTAGGAAAAGTTTCCTGAATACCCAGAATCATCCGTGGGTTACAGACAGTGCGCGGTGATGTCGCGTGCGATCTGGTCCACGGGGAGAGACTGGAATAGACAGTAGGCAAAACAATACACTGGCACTTTCTTATCTTCTCGGTAATGTCGCGTGGATAAGTGCGTCTCAGCGTACTGAATTGTCGGAGCGATGGATATACAATTGACAGGTTCTCGAAGACTCAGTTGAGAATGAGGGATCCGCTGTCAATTGTATTTGAGGTAAAAAGATTCGTTGGTTGGATTCGATGAACTTGAAGTTGAGATTTAGAAAATAATGTTGAACTAGGAATTGGAAAATTAGTACTCGAGGAGTCACTCACTTGCTAGTCCGATTTTAAATAAAAACAAAAATATATTCTAATATAATTTCAAATACACTTGGTTACACTTATTTTACTTAGTTGAATTTAATATTAAGATACGGCGGAGAACTTAGTTACGATATAGAATAAACGATTTCGAAATAGTAACGACTTAGTAGACTTGGTAAGAACTGGTACTCCCGACTTAGAATTTACGTTTCGACTTAGAATTTTACTCGTTGCGCGTAGAGATATAGGATCCGAAGATAGCCTTCGGCCGATTTCGATCGATGATTTTTAAGAACTGAACCGAAGATAGCCTTCGGCTGATTTGATCGAGTGGTTTTTAGGAACTGCTTGTCGTAGGCGAATGCTACGTTTTTTATACGCCTTCTCCGGACCACGGAGGGGATGGCGTCGTGGTAGGGAGAGTCAACAGCGGCGCGTGCGGCGTTCGCGTGAAGCGCGCCTGGGTCTTCCCTCTCTCTTAACCTAGTGCTCTCTCTTTCTAACGATATATACCTATCTCGCTCTCTCCGGACCTCTCTCTCTTTCACTACCTGTCTCTTTCTATCGCGGACCTCTCTTTCTTTCTCTACCTGACTCTGTCTACTGAGTAACCTTTCCCTTTCTCTAACAGGTAATCTTTTCTCTCTTTCTAATACGAAGTCTTTCTCTCTTACTCTCGTTATGCGGCAAATTGCGCTGGCCCTTTTCGATATAGAAATAATTAGGTACGTCTCTTACTTTGAGATTTGGCACGTCGAGGCTACGCGTACATTTAAGAAATAGTAATTGATTTGGTAGAAATGGAATTAGTATGGTACGCGTGCTAAGAAATAGTAATTTTATAAAAGACGTACGTTTCGTTGAAATAGAAAATAATGGGCGTTTGGACAATCTATCTGCCTTTTCCTAGCTTGAGAGTTTTAGATTTAGAAAAGAGAATATTTTAACCTTGAAATTGAATGTAAGATTTTGCATTACTAAATAAACGTTCGTTTCGTATTTGTTAATCGCTCGCTCGAGCGCAGGTAGAGGGGTTAGGTTTATTACGGTCGCGCCTGACTTTTGCTGGTACGCTTACTGGTATGAGAGAGAGTGAGAGCGTTCTAAAATTAAATGTACGATTTAAGAATATTTACATTGCGACGTTAACTAATTAGATAATAATTAATATTACGAGTGACGTTAAATACGCGGGATTCTATACGATATCGGACTTGGAAAAATATCTATATACATCGTTTGAGTATTATCAACGGGTTTGAAGAAAAGAAAAAGAAAAAATTTGTTACGCGTAATCGCGGGACGTAACAGTCCAAGCAGTCGCGGAAGCGTCCAAGCAGTCGCGGAAGAGTCCAAGCAGGCGCGGAAGCGTCCAAGCAGTCGCGGAAGCGTCCAAGCAGGCGCGGAAGCGTCCAAGCAGTCGCGGAAGCGTCCAAGCAGGCGCGGTAGCGTCCAAGCAGGCGCGGCAACGTCCAAGCAGGCGCGGAAGCGTCCAAGCAGTCGCGGAAGCGTCCAAGCAGGCGCGGTAGCGTCCAAGCAGGTGCGGAAACGTCCAAGCAGGCGCGGAAGCATGCAAGAAGGCGCAGAAGAGTCCAAGCAGGCGCGGAAGCGTCCAAGCGGGCGCGGAAACGTCCATGTAGGGGCGGAAGCATGCAAGAAGGCGCAGAAGAGTCCAAACAGGCGCGGAAGCGTCCAAGCAGTCGCGGAAGCGTCCAAGCAGTCGCGGAAGCGTCCAAGCAGGCGCGGAAACGTCCAAGCAGGCGCGGAAGCATGCAAGAAGACGCAGAAGAGTCCAAGCAGGCGCGGAAGCGTCCAAACAGTCGCGGAAGCGTCCAAGCAGGCGTGGAAGCGTCCAAGCAGGCGCGGTAGCGTCCAAGCAGGCGCGGAAACGTCCAAGCAGGCGCGGAAGCATGCAAGAAGACGCAGAAGAGTCCAAGCAGGCGCGGAAGCGTCCAAGCAGTCGCGGAAGCGTCCAAGCAGGCGTGGAAGAGTCCAAGCAGGCGTGGCAGCGTCCAAGCAGGCGCGGAAACGTCCAAGCAGGCGCGGAAGCATGCAAGAAGACGCAGAAGAGTCCAAGCAGGCGCGGAAGCGTCCAACCAGTCGCGGAAGCGTCCAAGCAGGCGCGGTAGCGTCCAAGCAGTCGCGGAAGCGTCCAAGCAGGCGCGGTAGCGTCCAAGCAGGCGCGGAAGCGTGCAAGCAGTCGCGGAAGCGTCCAAGCAGGCGCGGAAGCATGCAAGAAGACGCAGAAGAGTCCAAGCAGGCGCGGAAGCGTCCAAGCAGTCGCGGAAGCGTCCAAGCAGGCGCGGAAACGTCCAAGCAGGCGTGGAAGCGTCCAAGCAGACGCGGAAGCGTCCAAGCAGGCGCGGTAGCGTCCAACCAGGCGCGGAAGCGTCCAAGCAGTCGCGGACGCGTCCAAGCAGACGCGGAAGCGTCCTAGCAGTCGCGGAAGCGTCCAAGCAGGCGGGGAAGCATGCAAGCAGGCGCGGAAACATCCAAGTAGGCGCGGCAGCATGCAAGAAGGCGCAGGAGAGTCCAAGCAGTCGCGGAAGCGTCCAAGCAGTCGCGGAAGCCTCCAAGCAGGCGCGGTAGCGTCCAAGCAGGCGCGGTAGCGTCCAAGCAGGCGTGGGAGCGTCCAAGCAGGCGCGGAAGCGTCCAAGCAGGCGCGGAAGCATGCAAGAAGGCGCAGAAGAGTCCAAGCAGGCGCGGAAGCGTCCTAGCAGTCGCGGAAGAGTCCAAGCAGGCGCGGAAGCGTCCAAGCAGTCGCGGAAGCGTCCAAGCAGGCGCGGAAGCGTCCAAGCAGTCGCGGAAGCGTCCAAGCAGGCGCGGTAGCGTCCAAGCAGGCGCGGAAACGTCCAACCAGGCGCGGAATCATGCAAGAAGGCGCAGAAGAGTCCAAGCAGGTGCGGAAGCGTCCAAGCAGGCGCGGAAGCGTCCAAGCAGGCGCGGAAGAGTCCAAGCAGGCGCGGTAGCGTCCAACCAGGCGCGGATGCGTCCAAGCAGTCGCGGAAGCGTCCAAGCAGGCGCGGTAGCGTCCAAGCAGGCGCGGAAACGTCCAAGCAGGCGCGGAAGCATGCAAGAAGACGCAGAAGAGTCCAAGCAGGCGCGGAAGCGTCCAAGCGGGCGCGGAAACGTCCAAGCAGGCGCGGAAGCGTCCAAGCAGGCGTGGGAGCGTCCAAGCAGGCGCGGAAGCATGCAAGAAGACGCAGAAGAGTCCAAGCAGGCGCGGAAGCGTCCAAGCAGTCGCGGAAGCGTCCAAGCAGTCGCGGAAGCGTCCAAGCAGGCGCGGTAGCGTCCAAGCAGTCGCGGAAGCGTCCAAGCAGGCGCGGTAGCGTCCAAGCAGGCGCGGAAGCGTGCAAGCAGTCGCGGAAGCGTCCAAGCAGGCGCGGAAGCATGCAAGAAGACGCAGAAGAGTCCAAGCAGTCGCGGAAGCGTCCAAGCAGGCGGGGAAGCATGCAAGCAGGCGCGGAAACATCCAAGTAGGCGCGGCAGCATGCAAGAAGGCGCAGGAGAGTCCAAGCAGTCGCGGAAGCGTCCAAGCAGTCGCGGAAGCCTCCAAGCAGGCGCGGTAGCGTCCAAGCAGGCGCGGTAGCGTCCAAGCAGGCGCGGAAGCGTCCAAGCAGGCGCGGAAGCGTCCAAGCAGTCGCGGAAGCGTCCAAGCAGGCGCGGTAGCGTCCAAGCAGGCGTGGGAGCGTCCAAGCAGGCGCGGAAGCGTCCAAGCAGGCGCGGAAGCATGCAAGAAGGCGCAGAAGAGTCCAAGCAGGCGCGGAAGCGTCCTAGCAGTCGCGGAAGAGTCCAAGCAGGCGCGGAAGCGTCCAAGCAGTCGCGGAAGCGTCCAAGCAGGCGCGGAAGCGTCCAAGCAGTCGCGGAAGCGTCCAAGCAGGCGCGGTAGCGTCCAAGCAGGCGCGGAAACGTCCAAGCAGGCGCGGAAGCGTCCAAGCAGGCGCGGAAGCGTCCAAGCAGTCGCGGAAGCGTCCAAGCAGGCGCGGTAGCGTCCAAGCAGGCGTGGGAGCGTCCAAGCAGGCGCGGAAGCGTCCAAGCAGGCGCGGAAGCATGCAAGAAGGCGCAGAAGAGTCCAAGCAGGCGCGGAAGCGTCCTAGCAGTCGCGGAAGAGTCCAAGCAGGCGCGGAAGCGTCCAAGCAGTCGCGGAAGCGTCCAAGCAGGCGCGGAAGCGTCCAAGCAGTCGCGGAAGCGTCCAAGCAGGCGCGGTAGCGTCCAAGCAGGCGCGGAAACGTCCAAGCAGGCGCGGATGAGTCCAAGCAGGCGCGGTAACGTCCAAGTAGGCGCGGAAGCATGCAAGAAGGCGCGGAAGCGTCCAAGCTGGCGCGGTAGCGTCCAAGCAGGCGCGGAAACGTCCAACCAGGCGCGGAAGCATGCAAGAAGGCGCAGAAGAGTCCAAGCAGGTGCGGAAGCGTCCAAGCAGGCGCGGAAGCGTCCAAGCAGGCGCGGAAGCGTCCAAGCAGTCGCGGAAGCGTCCAAGCAGGCGCGGTAGCGTCCAAGCAGGCGTGGGAGCGTCCAAGCAGGCGCGGAAGCGTCCAAGCAGGCGCGGAAGCATGCAAGAAGGCGCAGAAGAGTCCAAGCAGGCGCGGAAGCGTCCTAGCAGTCGCGGAAGAGTCCAAGCAGGCGCGGAAGCGTCCAAGCAGTCGCGGAAGCGTCCAAGCAGGCGCGGAAGCGTCCAAGCAGTCGCGGAAGCGTCCAAGCAGGCGCGGTAGCGTCCAAGCAGGCGCGGCAACGTCCAAGCAGGCGCGGAAGCGTCCAAGCAGGCGCGGAAGCGTCCAAGCAGTCGCGGAAGCGTCCAAGCAGGCGCGGAAACGTCCAAGCAGGCGTGGAAGCGTCCAAGCAGACGCGGAAGCGTCCAAGCAGGCGCGGTAGCGTCCAACCAGGCGCGGAAGCGTCCAAGTAGGCGCGGAAGCATGCAAGAAGGCGCGGAAGCGTCCAAGCTGGCGCGGTAGCGTCCAAGCAGGCGCGGAAACGTCCAACCAGGCGCGGAAGCATGCAAGAAGGCGCAGAAGAGTCCAAGCAGGTGCGGAAGCGTCCAAGCAGGCGCGGAAGCGTCCAAGCAGTCGCGGAAGCGTCCAAGCAGGCGCGGTAGCGTCCAAGCAGGCGCGGAAACGTCCAACCAGGCGCGGAATCATGCAAGAAGGCGCAGAAGAGTCCAAGCAGGTGCGGAAGCGTCCAAGCAGGCGCGGAAGCGTCCAAGCAGGCGCGGAAGAGTCCAAGCAGGCGCGGTAGCGTCCAACCAGGCGCGGATGCGTCCAAGCAGTCGCGGAAGCGTCCAAGCAGGCGCGGTAGCGTCCAAGCAGGCGCGGAAACGTCCAAGCAGGCGCGGAAGCATGCAAGAAGACGCAGAAGAGTCCAAGCAGGCGCGGAAGCGTCCAAGCAGTCGCGGAAGCGTCCAAGCAGTCGCGGAAGCGTCCAAGCAGGCGCGGTAGCGTCCAAGCAGGTGCGGAAACGTCCAAGCAGGCGCGGAAGCATGCAAGAAGACGCAGAAGCGTCCAAGCAGTCGCGGAAACGTCCAAGCAGGCGCGGTAGCGTCCAAGCAGGCGGGGAAGCGTCCAAGCAGTCGCGGAAGCGTCCAAGCAGGCGCGGAAGCGTCCAAGCAGTCGCGGAAGCGTCCAAGCAGGCGGGGAAGCATGCAAGCAGGCGCGGAAGCGTCCAAGCAGGCGCGGAAACATCCAAGTAGGCGCGGCAGCATGCAAGAAGGAGCAGGAGAGTCCAAGCAGCCGCGGAAGCGTCCAAGCAGTCGCGGAAGCCTCCAAGCAGGCGCGGTAGCGTCCAACCAGGCGCGGAAGCGTCCAAGCAGTCGCGGAAGCGTCCAAGCAGGCGCGGTAGAGTCCAAGCAGTCGCGGAAGCGTCCAAGCAGGCGCGGTAGCGTCCAAGCAGGCGCGGAAACGTCCAACCAGGCGCGGAAGCATGCAAGAAGGCGCAGAAGAGTCCAAGCAGGCGCGGAAACGTCCAAGTAGGCGCGGAAGCATGCAAGAAGGAGCAGAAGAGTCCAAGCAGGCGCGGAAGCGTCCAAGCAGGCGCGGAAGCATCCATATAGGCGCGGAAGCGTCCAAGCAGGCGCGGAAGCATCCATATAGGCGCGGAAGCGTCCAAGCAGGCGCGGAAACGTCCATGTAGGGACGGAAGCATGCAAGAAGGCGCAGAAGAGTTCAAAAAGGCGCGGAAGCGTCCAAGCAGGCGCGGAAGCGTCCAAGCAGGCGTGGGAGCGTCCAAGCAGGCGCGGAAGCGTCCAAGCAGGCGCGGAAGCATGCAAGAAGACGCAGAAGAGTCCAAGCAGGCGCGGAAGCGTCCAAGCAGTCGCGGAAGCGTCCAAGCAGTCGCGGAAGCGTCCAAGCAGGCGCGGTAGCGTCCAAGCAGGTGCGGAAACGTCCAAGCAGGCGCGGAAGCATGCAAGAAGGCGCAGAAGAGTCCAAGCAGGCGCGGAAGCGTCCAAGCGGGCGCGGAAACGTCCAAGCAGGCGCGGAAGCGTCCAAGCAGGCGTGGGAGCGTCCAAGCAGGCGCGGAAGCATGCAAGAAGACGCAGAAGAGTCCAAGCAGGCGCGGAAGCGTCCAAGCAGTCGCGGAAGCGTCCAAGCAGTCGCGGAAGCGTCCAAGCAGGCGCGGTAGCGTCCAAGCAGTCGCGGAAGCGTCCAAGCAGGCGCGGTAGCGTCCAAGCAGGCGCGGAAGCGTGCAAGCAGTCGCGGAAGCGTCCAAGCAGGCGCGGAAGCATGCAAGAAGACGCAGAAGAGTCCAAGCAGGCGCGGAAGCGTCCAAGCAGTCGCGGAAGCGTCCAAGCAGGCGCGGAAACGTCCAAGCAGGCGTGGAAGCGTCCAAGCAGACGCGGAAGCGTCCAAGCAGGCGCGGTAGCGTCCAACCAGGCGCGGAAGCGTCCAAGCAGTCGCGGAAGCGTCCAAGCAGGCGCGGAAGCGTCCAAGCAGTCGCGGAAGCGTCCAAGCAGGCGGGGAAGCATGCAAGCAGGCGCGGAAACATCCAAGTAGGCGCGGCAGCATGCAAGAAGGCGCAGGAGAGTCCAAGCAGTCGCGGAAGCGTCCAAGCAGTCGCGGAAGCCTCCAAGCAGGCGCGGTAGCGTCCAAGCAGGCGCGGTAGCGTCCAAGCAGGCGCGGAAGCGTCCAAGCAGGCGCGGAAGCGTCCAAGCAGTCGCGGAAGCGTCCAAGCAGGCGCGGTAGCGTCCAAGCAGGCGTGGGAGCGTCCAAGCAGGCGCGGAAGCGTCCAAGCAGGCGCGGAAGCATGCAAGAAGGCGCAGAAGAGTCCAAGCAGGCGCGGAAGCGTCCTAGCAGTCGCGGAAGAGTCCAAGCAGGCGCGGAAGCGTCCAAGCAGTCGCGGAAGCGTCCAAGCAGGCGCGGAAGCGTCCAAGCAGTCGCGGAAGCGTCCAAGCAGGCGCGGTAGCGTCCAAGCAGGCGCGGAAACGTCCAAGCAGGCGCGGAAGCGTCCAAGCAGGCGCGGAAGCGTCCAAGCAGTCGCGGAAGCGTCCAAGCAGGCGCGGTAGCGTCCAAGCAGGCGTGGGAGCGTCCAAGCAGGCGCGGAAGCGTCCAAGCAGGCGCGGAAGCATGCAAGAAGGCGCAGAAGAGTCCAAGCAGGCGCGGAAGCGTCCTAGCAGTCGCGGAAGAGTCCAAGCAGGCGCGGAAGCGTCCAAGCAGTCGCGGAAGCGTCCAAGCAGGCGCGGAAGCGTCCAAGCAGTCGCGGAAGCGTCCAAGCAGGCGCGGTAGCGTCCAAGCAGGCGCGGAAACGTCCAAGCAGGCGCGGATGAGTCCAAGCAGGCGCGGTAACGTCCAAGTAGGCGCGGAAGCATGCAAGAAGGCGCGGAAGCGTCCAAGCTGGCGCGGTAGCGTCCAAGCAGGCGCGGAAACGTCCAACCAGGCGCGGAAGCATGCAAGAAGGCGCAGAAGAGTCCAAGCAGGTGCGGAAGCGTCCAAGCAGGCGCGGAAGCGTCCAAGCAGGCGCGGAAGCGTCCAAGCAGTCGCGGAAGCGTCCAAGCAGGCGCGGTAGCGTCCAAGCAGGCGTGGGAGCGTCCAAGCAGGCGCGGAAGCGTCCAAGCAGGCGCGGAAGCATGCAAGAAGGCGCAGAAGAGTCCAAGCAGGCGCGGAAGCGTCCTAGCAGTCGCGGAAGAGTCCAAGCAGGCGCGGAAGCGTCCAAGCAGTCGCGGAAGCGTCCAAGCAGGCGCGGAAGCGTCCAAGCAGTCGCGGAAGCGTCCAAGCAGGCGCGGTAGCGTCCAAGCAGGCGCGGCAACGTCCAAGCAGGCGCGGAAGCGTCCAAGCAGGCACGGAAGCGTCCAAGCAGTCGCGGAAGCGTCCAAGCAGGCGCGGAAACGTCCAAGCAGGCGTGGAAGCGTCCAAGCAGACGCGGAAGCGTCCAAGCAGGCGCGGTAGCGTCCAACCAGGCGCGGAAGCGTCCAAGCAGTCGCGGAAGCGTCCAAGCAGGCGCGGAAGAGTCCAAGCAGGCGCGGTAACGTCCAAGTAGGCGCGGAAGCATGCAAGAAGGCGCGGAAGCGTCCAAGCAGGCGCGGTAGCGTCCAAGCAGGCGCGGAAACGTCCAACCAGGCGCGGAATCATGCAAGAAGGCGCAGAAGAGTCCAAGCAGGCGCGGAAGCGTCCAAGCAGGCGCGGTAGCGTCCAAGCAAGCGCGGAAGCGTCCAAGAAGGCGCGGAAGCATGCAAGAAGGAGCAGAAGAGTCCAAGCAGGCGCGGAAGCGTCCAAGCAGGCGCGGTAGCTTCCATATAGGCGCGGAAGCGTCCAAGCAGGCGCGGAACCGTGCAAGCAGGCGCGGAAGCATCCATATAGGCGCGAAAGCGTCAAAGCAGGCGCGGAAGCGTCCAAGCAGGCGCGGAAGCGTCCAAGCAGGCGCGGAAACGTCCATGTAGGGGCGGAAGCATGCAAGAAGGCGCAGAAGAGTCCAAACAGGCGCGGAAGCGTCCAAGCAGTCGCGGAAGCGTCCAAGCAGTCGCGGAAGCGTCCAAGCAGGTGCGGAAACGTCCAAGCAGGCGCGGAAGCATGCAAGAAGACGCAGAAGCGTCCAAGCAGTCGCGGAAACGTCCAAGCAGGCGCGGTAGCGTCCAACCAGGCGCGGAAGCGTCCAAGCAGTCGCGGAAGCGTCCAAGCAGCCGCGGTAGCGTCCAAGCAGGCGCGGAAACGTCCAAGCAGGCGCGGAAGCGTCCAAGCAGGCACGGAAGCGTCCAAGCAGTCGCTGAAGCGTCCAAGCAGGCGCGGAAGCGTCCAAGTAGGCGCGGAAGCATCCATATAGGCGCGAAAGCGTCCAAGCAGGCGCGGAAGCGTCCAAGTAGGCGCGGAAGCATCCATATAGGCGCGAAAGCGTCAAAGCAGGCGCGGAAGCGTCCAAGCAGGCGCGGAAACGTCCAAGTAGGCGCGGAAGCATGCAAGAAGGAGCAGAAGAGTCCAAGCAGGCGCGGAAGCGTCCAAGCAGGCGCGGAAGCGTCCAAGCAGGCGCGGAAGCGTCCAAGCAGGCGCGGAAGCGTCCAAGTAGGCGCGGAAGCATGCAAGAAGGAGCAGAAGAGTCCAAGCAGGCGCGGAAGCGTCCAAGCAGGCGCGGAAGAGTCCAAGCAGCCGCGGCAGCGTCCAAGCAGGCGCGGAAACGTCCAAGCAGGCGCGGAAGCATGCAAGAAGACGCAGAAGAGTCCAAGCAGGCGCGGAAGCGTCCAAGCAGGCGCGGAAGCATCCATATAGGCGCGGAAGCGTCCAAGCAGGCGCGGAAGCGTCCAAGCAGGCGCGGAAGCGTCCAAGTAGGCGCGGAAGCGTCCAAGCAGGCGTGGAAACGTCCAAGTAGGCGCGGAAGCATGCAAGAAGGAGCAGAAGAGTCCAAGCAGGCGCGGAAGCGTCCAAGCAGGCGCGGAAGCATCCATATAGGCGCGGAAGCGTCCAAGCAGGCGCGGAAGCGTCCAAGCAGGCGCGGAAGCGTCCAAGTAGGCGCGGAAGCATCCATATAGGCGCGAAAGCGTCAAAGCAGGCGCGGAAGCGTCCAAGCAGGCGCGGAAGCGTCCAAGCAGGCGTGGGAGCGTCCAAGCAGGCGCGGAAGCGTCCAAGCAGGCGCGGTAGCGTCCAAGCAGGCGCGGAAGCGTCCAAGCAGGCGCGGAAGCGTCCAAGCAGGCGCGAAAGCGTCCAAGTAGGCGCGGAAGCATCCATATAGGCGCGAAAGCGTCAAAGCAGGCGCGGAAGCGTCCAAGCAGGCGCGGAAACGTCCAAGTAGGCGCGGAAGCATGCAAGAAGGAGCAGAAGAGTCCAAGCAGGCGCGGAAGCGTCCAAGCAGGCGCGGTAGCATCGATATAGGCGCGGAAGCGTCCAAGCAGGCGCGGTAGCATCGATATAGGCGCGGAAGCGTCCAAGCAGGCGCGGAAGCGTCCTAGCAGTCGCGGAAGAGTCCAAGCAGGCGCGGAAGCGTCCAAGCAGTCGCGGAAGCGTCCAAGCAGGCGCGGAAGCGTCCAAGCAGTCGCGGAAGCGTCCAAGCAGGCGCGGTAGCGTCCAAGCAGGCGCGGAAACGTCCAAGCAGGCGCGGATGAGTCCAAGCAGGCGCGGTAACGTCCAAGTAGGCGCGGAAGCATGCAAGAAGGCGCGGAAGCGTCCAAGCTGGCGCGGTAGCGTCAAAGCAGGCGCGGAAACGTCCAACTGTCGCGTCCCGCTTACGTGAGTGGAATAATTGTACGGCGTATGAGAAAAAATAAAGAATTATCCCAAGGACGTTCTAACGAGAGCAAGTTGTCGGAATTTGCCGTTACCCGCCTGGGCGGTTCGTTGGCTAAGGGGACCCGACGTCTCAATAACTTTGTGAATTTTAAATCTTTGAAAGAGCCGAGCAGAGAGCGAAGAAGCAAAAATAGGGCCAACTTACATTTGTTGTCTTCTGCGGCTCTCCGATGTAGAAAAAGGCGGCTCTGGTTTTGCAGCGGTCCCGCTGCAAGCAGGTATTGAAGGTGCGCTGACAGGTACGCCGGTACGGCGCGTGAGCGGCTACGGCGCGCTCGATGACGTAGAAGGAGACGGGCCCCTCGGATCAGCTGTTCCCTTAGCTGAATGGCTCGTACGTCGATGGTGACGTCGGCGTTTGCGGGCTGGTCTCGTCTCAGCGGTGCTCTGCTGGCTGCTGATACTGGATTCGGTGGAAACGTTCTGGTGATCCTCGCGTTTACGTTTGTGAATATTCGCGAGTCGCGAACTTACGTCGTTATTATTAGGAATGGAATCGCGATTTCGCGGCGCGGAGAGAGGAATCAGTCTCCAGGGGAGAGACTCGTCGATTGCTTTGATTGATGAAAAATGATATGGAATCGGCGAAGGATAAGAAATATGCGAGAGATCGATAATATTTGAATTTGCAGGGATAACGGGATTTTCAGTAGGAGGTTCGTCGATGCCGAGGAAAGGTTCGAAAGGGGCTGGAGCTTGGTGATACAGGTATATGAGACGGCGGAGTTGCAAATCGCGACCGCCTCTTCGTGGTCGACTAGGCATAAGGAGATGGAATGCTTCTACAAAGGAATTAGAATGAAAACGTAGGAAAAGTTTCCTGAATACCCAGAATCATCCGTGGGTTACAGACAGTGCGCGGTGATGTCGCGTGCGATCTGGTCCACGGGGAGAGACTGGAATAGACAGTAGGCAAAACAATACACTGGCACTTTCTTATCTTCTCGGTAATGTCGCGTGGATAAGTGCGTCTCAGCGTACTGAATTGTCGGAGCGATGGATATACAATTGACAGGTTCTCGAAGACTCAGTTGAGAATGAGGGATCCGCTGTCAATTGTATTTGAGGTAAAAAGATTCGTTGGTTGGATTCGATGAACTTGAAGTTGAGATTTAGAAAATAATGTTGAACTAGGAATTGGAAAATTAGTACTCGAGGAGTCACTCACTTGCTAGTCCGATTTTAAATAAAAACAAAAATATATTCTAATATAATTTCAAATACACTTGGTTACACTTATTTTACTTAGTTGAATTTAATATTAAGATACGGCGGAGAACTTAGTTACGATATAGAATAAACGATTTCGAAATAGTAACGACTTAGTAGACTTGGTAAGAACTGGTACTCCCGACTTAGAATTTACGTTTCGACTTAGAATTTTACTCGTTGCGCGTAGAGATATAGGATCCGAAGATAGCCTTCGGCCGATTTCGATCGATGATTTTTAAGAACTGAACCGAAGATAGCCTTCGGCTGATTTGATCGAGTGGTTTTTAGGAACTGCTTCTCGTAGGCGAATGCTACGTTTTTTATACGCCTTCTCCGGACCACGGAGGGGATGGCGTCGTGGTAGGGAGAGTCAACAGCGGCGCGTGCGGCGTTCGCGTGAAGCGCGCCCGGGTCTTCCCTCTCTCTTAACCTAGTGCTCTCTCTTTCTAACGATATATACCTATCTCGCTCTCTCCGGACCTCTCTCTCTTTCACTACCTGTCTCTTTCTATCGCGGACCTCTCTTTCTTTCTCTACCTGACTCTGTCTACTGAGTAACCTTTCCCTTTCTCTAACAGGTAATCTTTTCTCTCTTTCTAATACGAAGTCTTTCTCTCTTACTCTCGTTATGCGGCAAATCGCGCTGGCCCTTTTCGATATAGAAATAATTAGGTACGTCTCTTACTTTGAGATTTGGCACGTCGAGGCTACGCGTACATTTAAGAAATAGTAATTGATTTGGTAGAAATGGAATTAGTATGGTACGCGTGCTAAGAAATAGTAATTTTATAAAAGACGTACGTTTCGTTGAAATAGAAAATAATGGGCGTTTGGACAATCTATCTGCCTTTTCCTAGCTTGAGAGTTTTAGATTTAGAAAAGAGAATATTTTAACCTTGAAATTGAATGTAAGATTTTGCATTACTAAATAAACGTTCGTTTCGTATTTGTTAATCGCTCGCTCGAGCGCAGGTAGAGGGGTTAGGTTTATTACGGTCGCGCCTGACTTTTGCTGGTACGCTTACTGGTATGAGAGAGAGTGAGAGCGTTCTAAAATTAAATGTACGATTTAAGAATATTTACATTGCGACGTTAACTAATTAGATAATAATTAATATTACGAGTGACGTTAAATACGCGGGATTCTATACGATATCGGACTTGGAAAAATATCTATATACATCGTTTGAGTATTATCAACGGGTTTGAAGAAAAGAAAAAGAAAAAATTTGTTACGCGTAATCGCGGGACGTAACACCTCCCTCCTAATGAGGAAAAATGTTACAATGTAACGTTTTTCTAAACTATACGGTCGCTTCTTAATATTATTTGTTTTTGTTTTGTTTTTCTTTCGTTTTTTCCGTACTTATGTCTATCGCTGTCTTAATTCATAGGCTTAGGATTTAATATCGTCATCTTGAGTTATTAACTTAAAATTAGTATCGTTACGGACAACGTTCATCGCATTGCACTACCACTGTTTGTTAGAAATCTTTACACTTTTCTTTTTTAGATCACTTGCTAGGGAATAGTCTGCTTGCTTATTAAAGGGGAAAACTCACACACTGAATGGTGGCGTTGAGGGAAGGGGAGGGCTTTCTTCCTCGTTCCAGGACTTGGGAGCGTATGCGGCTTCAATTTCAGCTTGGCTCGTCTCGATCGTGGTATCCAAAAATTGATGAAGGTAACTTGTCGATGTCTCGGATGCTGTGCAAAGATTATTGCGTCTGCCGTATTGCGTCGAAAACTCGATTTTGAAGGGTTTTAGAAGA
The DNA here is from genome assembly GCA_963989415.1 of Cerceris ruficornis. NCBI lineage: Eukaryota > Metazoa > Arthropoda > Insecta > Hymenoptera > Crabronidae > Cerceris > Cerceris ruficornis. The sequence continues at coordinate 64,298,867 of OZ022517.1, read as the reverse complement.
GATAAATTTTTATCTTTCAATTATTCTCCGTTGTACTTGTTGTTTCTTCTCTGTATTCATGACCTAAGTCACATTTTATCCGCTAGGGAGGAATACTTGTGAGATTTGTTGTTTAGTAGGAGTAAATTTTTTCCTTCCGAGTTACGGAAATTTTTCCGATGTTTTATTCGATGCGGCTGCAAAGTGAGATTTCGATGTTGAAAATTTCGACTTCCTTCCTGTCAATTCCATGAGGCTGGATCTGGATTGAGCATCGCTGTCTTCAGCTGGGTCTATCTCCGTGCTGAGAGGGGGTAACTCCTGGGTCGTTGTTGCGTCGTAGATCGACTATGGTTGCGGAGTGTAGATGAGGGGCGAAGAGGGGGGGGGAATGGTGGCTTCGACGTACTGTTGCTGCTGCGGCTAGCTGTTCCATGGTCGTCGAACGATGGTGCCAAGAGTGGGGGTAAGCTTGCGTGATCGGGGTGGTATCTCGTGCGTAACGCGTGCGGCGCGCGCGTAATTATTATTACTACGCCTTAATATTAATGACAATAATACTGTGGAACGCTTGTTGGTTATCCTAATTGCTTCTTTACGTGAACTTACTTACGGCCTTTTACATATTTTTAATTTATCGGAGTGAACGGTTCGTTCGCTATTCTTTATTCGAATCTTCACATTGTGGTTATCTAAAATTTTAATAATTCGATACGGTCCTGTATATTGATCAGAAAATTTTCCTGTTTTCGGTTCTTTTAGCAAATAGACTTCATCATTGACTTGAAAATTCTGAGGATGTTGCTTGCGGTCATAATAATATTTAGATTTTTCTTTAGCGCGATTTAAATTTTCTTTGGCATTTTCTTGCACTCTATCGAGTTGATTCTGGAGAATGTGTAAATAATCCGAATACGTGAGATCATTGGAATCTGTATTTAAATTAATTTCAGTTGGAACGCGTGCAACTTCTCCAAATATAAGTTCATGAGGCGTAAACTTTGTACCTTCGTGGACGCTTGTATTGTACGAAAATGTAGCGAGCTCGAGTAGCTCATCCCAATCTTTATATTGTGAGACAAAATGCTTTAAGTATTCAATGAGAACGTGGTGCGATCGTTCAATAGAACCGTTTGATTGCGGACGAAAAGCGGTCGTGGTTGTCTGAGAAATCTTAAATCTTTTGCATATTTCTCGCATGAGACTGCTACAAAATGAGGAACCTTGGTCCGTTAAAATGTTTTTAGGAGTGCCGAAACGACAAATGAATTTCTTGACGAGAGCGTCAGCGATTTCGATGGATGTAGCGCGTGGTAAAGAAATAGCAAGTGAATACTTCGTCAATAGATCTTGAATCGTTAAGATATAATTTGATGCGTTCCTAGTTTCGGGTAAGGGACCTACTATATCCATAGCTACTCTATCAAATGCTTTCCCGGGGGTGTCGGTAAGTATCATCGGCTGTTTAGTTTTTAAGCGCGTAAGTTTCCTTTTTTGACAACTTGAACAACCTTGTATAAATTTCTGTATATCTAGTTTTAATGTGGGCCAATAAAAATTATGACGTATGCGTTGGTAAGTTTTCGTTACGCCTTTATGTCCTCCTAATGCTGAGCAATGACATTCTATAATTATATCATTTCTTATATTTAAATCCGGAATCGTTACTATGTTTTTACAAATGAAGATTTTTACTTGAGAATCGAAGAAGATATCCAATAGAATTTTCTTTATTTGAGACCACTGAATATTATCAATATTACCTTCGGAAATACTAATACTTTCGAGTTGTAATTCTCTCGTTACATCGAGTAATGAATGAAGCGCGTCTTCGAGTATATCTATATCTGTATTCATCGAGAGATGTTCCTTTATTGGAAGTGCTATTAAATATTTTGAACCTTTGCGCGTGACTTTGGCGCGAGCTAAAGTGAGATCTTTAATTTTAGGAAATAAATCGAGGTTTTTTAATACTTCTGATCCTTTGTCGCAAGGTTGACCTTTCGTAGTAGTAAAGAAAACTAAATTATCATGACGAATATTTAAACTGTCGCGTGTCTCTACGATAATTGCGTTGCGCGGAGTTCGCGGGGTGATGGTGTCGAAGATTTCTTCTGAGGTCGTACTAAGTGGAGTCAGGTTACTTTCTTCACTTCTAAGATCGTCTGAGATGGTTTCAGGTTCTTCGCGAGGGGAGAAATCGTTTGTCTCGGTTTCGTTTATGTTAAGAGTTTCGAAGTCGACGTTTGCTATTTGTATATCTTCATTGGAATTTTTCTGAGTAACTTCGTCGCGGCTTTTAGTCGTCGTAGATTGAGAAGCTATTTCCTTTTCACGTAGGGCTTTTTGTTTCGCGGCTGATAAAAATATCTCTTCATCGGAACTGGAAGAGTCGTGAATGGCGTGAACTGAAATTACTGGGGGGTTTCGCGATAACGCATCGGCGTTAACGTTTTGCTTTCCTGCTTTGTAAATTATCTCATAGTCATATTCTGCTAATTTCAATCTCCATCTAATTAAACGCGAGGTGGGGTCTTTGACTGAATTTAACCATGTAAGTGGTTTGTGATCTGTAACGAGTGTAAACTTATGACCGTATAAATATGAACGAAAATGGTGGGTCGCGTAGACGATTGCTAATAATTCTTTCTCCGTAGTAGAATAGTTTATTTCGGCGTTGTTTAAGAGACGTGACGTATAAGAAATGGGTAAATCTTTACCGATGGGTCCTTGACTTAGAATAGCGCCTATCGCGTAGCCTGAGGCATCCGTAGTCAAAACAAAAGGCTTCTTGAAATCAGGGTACTGGAGAAGAGGTTCCGTGCATAATAAGTCACGTAGTGTTTGAAAAGAATCTCGCTGAGTTTCGGTCCATTCGAATTGTGTATCTTTTTTCAATAAATTCGTCAAAGGTTTGGCGATTCGAGAAAAGTCTTGAATAAAACGTCTATAATATCCTGCTAAACCAAGGAACTGTTTAATATTTTTCGCGTTTTTTGGAACTGGAAAATTCTTTACGGCTGTAATTTTCGCGGGGTCGGGTTTCACACCGTTGTCGCTAATAACATGACCTAAGTATACAACATCGCGACGTAAAAACTCGCACTTGTCGGGCTGTAACTTTAGATTTGCTTTTCGTAAACGTTCGGCTAATTTTCTGAATTTTATTTCGTGTTCGGCAAGAGAACTAGAGTATATAACAATGTCATCTAGGTAGACAAATAGTTCATTTCCTTGTAAACCGCTGAGAACATTATCCATCAACCTCTGAAAAGTCGCGGGGGCATTTTTAAGACCGAATGGCATCCTAATAAATTCATAATGCCCATGAGGCGTAGAAAAAGCTGTTTTTGGACTATCATTTTGGGACATTGGTATTTGGTGAAAGCCTGATGCTAAATCAAATATGCTGAAATATTTTGCACTACCGAGTTGATCTAAGATTTCCGTAATATTCGGTAGAGGATACGCGTCACTAATAGTTTTATCATTCAAAGAACGGTAATCGATCACCATTCTCCATCTTTTATTACCCTTAGAATCAGCCTTTTTGGGTACTATCCACAATGGACTGTTATAAGGAGAAAGTGAAGGTTTAATAATCTCATTTTTCAATAAATCGTCGACTTGTTTTTCAATCTCCTGCTTATGAATTGGCGGATATCTATACTGTTTAGTATTTATCGGGATATTATCAACCGTAGATATAGTATGTTCGATCGCGGAAGTAAAAGTTAAATTGTCACTTGGTAATTGGAATAAATCTGCGTAGTTTTTCACGATGCGAGAAACGCTCTGTTTTTCTTCCTCATTGAGGTGGCCTAGGCGTAGAAGTTCAAGCGTCTGCTGCTCGCGGGATAGTATCTCGAAGGGGCGTTTCGACGAAGACGAAGTAGAAATAGTAAATGATTTAGTAGAAATAGAAGAGGCAATCGATGATTTTTCCGGCCCTAAGGGGAAAGATTTCTCGGTTGCTTGCGCGTTTGCTTTTTCGCGATTCGAAGACTCGTCGTAAGAAATAGAATTGGAGAGGATATTTGAACTTTCTCGATTCCCTAAGGTAGAGGTGGTTTCAAACTCCTGTAATTCGACGAGGGGGCTTTCGATTTCAATGTCTTCATCCGTCGTATTTATTCCGTTAATATACGCGATACCATCATTATTTGTGACAAGAGACTTTCCTAAGATTATTCCGCGGCCTGTTTCGATAAGATCTACATATCCTTCCGGGATATTATTCGTGACAATTAGCTTTACCGGCGCTATACTACGAGCGGGTATTTTATTCGTCGGCTGATTTTTAAACGGGAATATAATATTATTCCATTCTACGCGTGACTCTAAGTAATTTATTTTTGCGGCGGGCGATAAGAAGGCTGTCCCGAGGATTCCATCGTGGGGGATCGGGAAATCGTTAGGTACTAAATAAAATTTCGCAGGTATTTTATTAATATAGACTTCGACGGACCCTAAGGTAGTCGCAGTTTCCGGGGTAATACCTTGTAATCTAATTATATCCGAATCAGAATAAGGTGTATTCGGATCTAATACTCTAGGTTTTATTAAATTGGGTTCCGAGCCTGAGTCAATCATGAATTCCGTCGATTCCTTAAGAGTTGGCGAAGTTAATACGATCGAGGGAACTTTTGCAAAAATTTTAGAATTTATTGTGAAGGTGTGGACGGCGCGTCGAGATTCTGAATTACTCGTGTCGGACGGGTCGGCGGTACTTCTCGAGATTCGTCCGTTCTTCTCAAGGCCGGTTCGGCGTTTCCCGAACTTTGATTGACTCTATTATTGTAGTTTCGCTTCCTACATTCTTCAATCGTATGACCGAAATTTTTACAATAGCTACAATTCATAGTAGGTCTCGGAGGAAAACTTTCATTTCGCGGTCTACCTTCGTAATTATTTCGCGTGTAATTAGAGTTTCGCGGTGGCTCGAAGTGATTTCCTTGACGTTGCGGTGGAGAGTAACGCGAATCGTATCGCGGAGGAGGCGAATTTCGTGTTTCGTAACGAGGCGGAGGAGAATAACGTGGATTTTGACGGTAATCGTTATGTCTTTCGCGAGAATACTCGTGACGAGGAGGTTCTTTCCAATGCCGTCGATCGTTATTTTGCGTATAATCTGTGTGGAAATTTGTATTTACGCGGTTTGAACGGCTATCCAATCTATCGCGCTCTCGATCAAGATTCGCTCTTTGGGCAAGAATTCGCGCCTGAGAACATGCGTCGGAAAACGTGGGGCAATCCTGCATTAACGGGTGGGACCTCAGTTCTGCAGTCAGTCCATCCGAAAAACATCTTAACGCAAAATCATCGATTTCCTGAGTTTGATACCGGGATAATTCGTCATATCTTCCCCGTGTAGCGTCAATTATTGCGGTTTTAAGATCGCGAACTCTACTTATATAGTTTAAAATTGACTCATTTTTATGCATGTAAGTACCGGCTAATTCTCCTCTATAATGGTCTACGGTCTTGTGCGTGGAGAAAGAGTCTCGCAAAATGTCACACAATTGAAATATCGAAGTACAATTTTCGTCCTCTACTGCGGTATAAGCTTCGCCTTGTAATCTGCCTATTAGTAACCGAACCAATGATTTCTCGTTTCCGGGTGGCAAAACTTCTCTTATCTTTTTGCAAGCTCTTATGAAATTAAGTACTGGAATATTATATCCGTTAAATCTAGGAATTGTATTCAAGGATTCCTGCACTAACGTACGACTATACACATCGTCCTCAAAATTTCTATGATACGGCGGAGAACGTCGTCCTTGTTCTACGTATAAATTTGGAACAGGAGATGCGACTCGACTCGTGGCTCGATTTTCTTTAAACTTTTCTAGTTCTGCATTCGCTTCGTCTAGACGGCGTTGTAATTCACCGGCGTCTTGCTGTGTATCGCGAATTGTAGCGGCTTCCGTCAGAACTCTTTGACGTTCCTTGTCTAAATCTATTTCCGCATTTCTAATCTTTTCCGACATGGCTTCAAGTTTACGTTCACGTTCGCGTAAGGCAACACTAAGGCTCGCAAGTTCGTCTTCCGTTAAATTCTGTTTCCGTGCTCGGGTCTCCATAATTAGATTTTTATAAGAAATAGTAGAATTTGAAAATTATATAACTTTTAAAGAAGGATTTCAAATATTTTTCACGCAAAGTTATTGAGGAAATCCCACCGCTGTCACCATTTTTGTGTCGCGTCCCGCTTACGTGAGTGGAATAATTGTACGGCGTATGAGAAAAAATAAAGAATTATCCCAAGGACGTTCTAACGAGAGCAAGTTGTCGGAATTTGCCGTTACCCGCCTGGGCGGTTCGTTGGCTAAGGGGACCCGACGTCTCAATAACTTTGTGAATTTTAAATCTTTGAAAGAGCCGAGCAGAGAGCGAAGAAGCAAAAATAGGGCCAACTTACATTTGTTGTCTTCTGCGGCTCTCCGATGTAGAAAAAGGCGGCTCTGGTTTTGCAGCGGTCCCGCTGCAAGCAGGTATTGAAGGTGCGCTGACAGGTACGCCGGTACGGCGCGTGAGCGGCTACGGCGCGCTCGATGACGTAGAAGGAGACGGGCCCCTCGGATCAGCTGTTCCCTTAGCTGAATGGCTCGTACGTCGATGGTGACGTCGGCGTTTGCGGGCTGGTCTCGTCTCAGCGGTGCTCTGCTGGCTGCTGATACTGGATTCGGTGGAAACGTTCTGGTGATCCTCGCGTTTACGTTTGTGAATATTCGCGAGTCGCGAACTTACGTCGTTATTATTAGGAATGGAATCGCGATTTCGCGGCGCGGAGAGAGGAATCAGTCTCCAGGGGAGAGACTCGTCGATTGCTTTGATTGATGAAAAATGATATGGAATCGGCGAAGGATAAGAAATATGCGAGAGATCGATAATATTTGAATTTGCAGGGATAACGGGATTTTCAGTAGGAGGTTCGTCGATGCCGAGGAAAGGTTCGAAAGGGGCTGGAGCTTGGTGATACAGGTATATGAGACGGCGGAGTTGCAAATCGCGACCGCCTCTTCGTGGTCGACTAGGCATAAGGAGATGGAATGCTTCTACAAAGGAATTAGAATGAAAACGTAGGAAAAGTTTCCTGAATACCCAGAATCATCCGTGGGTTACAGACAGTGCGCGGTGATGTCGCGTGCGATCTGGTCCACGGGGAGAGACTGGAATAGACAGTAGGCAAAACAATACACTGGCACTTTCTTATCTTCTCGGTAATGTCGCGTGGATAAGTGCGTCTCAGCGTACTGAATTGTCGGAGCGATGGATATACAATTGACAGGTTCTCGAAGACTCAGTTGAGAATGAGGGATCCGCTGTCAATTGTATTTGAGGTAAAAAGATTCGTTGGTTGGATTCGATGAACTTGAAGTTGAGATTTAGAAAATAATGTTGAACTAGGAATTGGAAAATTAGTACTCGAGGAGTCACTCACTTGCTAGTCCGATTTTAAATAAAAACAAAAATATATTCTAATATAATTTCAAATACACTTGGTTACACTTATTTTACTTAGTTGAATTTAATATTAAGATACGGCGGAGAACTTAGTTACGATATAGAATAAACGATTTCGAAATAGTAACGACTTAGTAGACTTGGTAAGAACTGGTACTCCCGACTTAGAATTTACGTTTCGACTTAGAATTTTACTCGTTGCGCGTAGAGATATAGGATCCGAAGATAGCCTTCGGCCGATTTCGATCGATGATTTTTAAGAACTGAACCGAAGATAGCCTTCGGCTGATTTGATCGAGTGGTTTTTAGGAACTGCTTCTCGTAGGCGAATGCTACGTTTTTTATACGCCTTCTCCGGACCACGGAGGGGATGGCGTCGTGGTAGGGAGAGTCAACAGCGGCGCGTGCGGCGTTCGCGTGAAGCGCGCCCGGGTCTTCCCTCTCTCTTAACCTAGTGCTCTCTCTTTCTAACGATATATACCTATCTCGCTCTCTCCGGACCTCTCTCTCTTTCACTACCTGTCTCTTTCTATCGCGGACCTCTCTTTCTTTCTCTACCTGACTCTGTCTACTGAGTAACCTTTCCCTTTCTCTAACAGGTAATCTTTTCTCTCTTTCTAATACGAAGTCTTTCTCTCTTACTCTCGTTATGCGGCAAATCGCGCTGGCCCTTTTCGATATAGAAATAATTAGGTACGTCTCTTACTTTGAGATTTGGCACGTCGAGGCTACGCGTACATTTAAGAAATAGTAATTGATTTGGTAGAAATGGAATTAGTATGGTACGCGTGCTAAGAAATAGTAATTTTATAAAAGACGTACGTTTCGTTGAAATAGAAAATAATGGGCGTTTGGACAATCTATCTGCCTTTTCCTAGCTTGAGAGTTTTAGATTTAGAAAAGAGAATATTTTAACCTTGAAATTGAATGTAAGATTTTGCATTACTAAATAAACGTTCGTTTCGTATTTGTTAATCGCTCGCTCGAGCGCAGGTAGAGGGGTTAGGTTTATTACGGTCGCGCCTGACTTTTGCTGGTACGCTTACTGGTATGAGAGAGAGTGAGAGCGTTCTAAAATTAAATGTACGATTTAAGAATATTTACATTGCGACGTTAACTAATTAGATAATAATTAATATTACGAGTGACGTTAAATACGCGGGATTCTATACGATATCGGACTTGGAAAAATATCTATATACATCGTTTGAGTATTATCAACGGGTTTGAAGAAAAGAAAAAGAAAAAATTTGTTACGCGTAATCGCGGGACGTAACACAACCAGGCGCGGAAGCATGCAAGAAGGCGCAGAAGAGTCCAAGCAGGTGCGGAAGCGTCCAAGCAGGCGCGGAAGCGTCCAAGCAGGCGCGGAAGCGTCCAAGCAGTCGCGGAAGCGTCCAAGCAGGCGCGGTAACGTCCAAGTAGGCGCGGAAGCATGCAAGAAGGCGCGGAAGCGTCCAAGCAGGCGCGGTAGCGTCCAAGCAGGCGCGGAAACGTCCAACCAGGCGCGGAAGCATGCAAGAAGGCGCAGAAGCATGCCAGAAGACGCGGAAGCATGCAAAAAGGCGCGGAAGCGTCCAAGCAGTCGCGGAAGCGTCCAAGCAGTCGCGGAAACGTCCAAGCCGGCGCGGAAGCGTCCAACCAGGCGCGGTAGCGTCCAAGCAGGCGCGGAAACGTCCAAGCAGGCGCGGAAACGTCCAAGCAGGCGCGGAAGCATGCAAGAAGACGCAGAAGAGTCCAAGCAGGCGCGGAAGCGTCCAAGCAGGCCCGGAAACGTCCAAGCAGGCGCGGAAGCGTCCAGGCAGGCGCGGTAACGTCCAAGCAAGCGCGGAAACGTCCAAGCAGGCGCGGAAGCATGCAAGAAGACGCAGAAGAGTCCAAGCAGGCGCGGAAGCGTCCAAGCAGGCGCGGTAGCGTCCAAGCAGGCGCGGAAACGTCCAAGCAGGCGCGGAAGCATGCAAGAAGACGCAGAAGCGTCCAGGCAGGCGCGGAAGCGACCAAGCAGTCGCGGTAGCGTCCAACCAGGCGCGGAAGCGTCCAAGAAGTCGCGGAAGCGTCCAAACAGGCGCGGAAGATTGCAAGAAGAAGCAGAATAGTCCAAGCAGGCGCGGAAGCGTACAAGCAGTCGCGGAAGCGTCCAAGCAGGCGCGGTAGCGTCCAAGCAGTCGCGGAAGAGTCCAAGCAGGCGCGGCAGCGTCCAAGCAGGCGCGGAAACGTCCAAGCAGGCGCGGAAGCATGCAAGAAGACGCAGAAGCGTCCAGGCAGGCGCGGAAGCGACCAAGCAGTCGCGGTAGCGTCCAACCAGGCGCGGAAGAGTCCAAGAAGTCGCGGAAGGGTCCAAACAGGCGCGGAAGAATGCAAGAAGACGCAGAATAGTCCAAGCAGGCGCGGAAGCGTACAAGCAGTCGCGGAAGCGTCCAAGCAGGCGCGGTAGCGTCCAAGCAGTCGCGGAAGAGTCCAAGCAGCCGCGGCAGCGTCCAAGCAGGCGCGGAAACGTCCAAGCAGGCGCGGAAGCATGCAAGAAGACGCAGAAGAGTCCAAGCAGGCGCGGAAGCGTCCAAGCAGGCCCGGAAACGTCCAAGTAGGCGCGGAAGCATGCAAGAAGGCGCAGAAGAGTCCAAGCAGGCGCGGAAGCGTCCAAGCAGTTGCAGAAGCGTCCAAGCAGGCGCGGTAGCGTCCAACCAGGCGCGGAAGGGTCCAAGAAGTCGCGGAAGCGTCCAAACAGGCGCGGCAGCGTCCAAGCAGGCGCGGAAACGTCCAAGCAGGCGCGGAAGCATGCAAGAAGACGCAGAAGAGTCCAAGCAGGCGCGGAAGCATCCAAGCAGGAGGGGAAGCATGCAAACAGGCGCGGAAGCGTCCAAGCAGGCGCGGAAACGTCCAAGTAGGCGCGGAAGCATGCAAGAAGGCGCAGAAGAGTCCAAGCAGCCGCGGAAGCGTCCAAGCAGTCGCAGAAGCGTCCAAGCAGGCGCGGCAGCGTCCAACCAGGCGCGGAAGCGTCCAAGCAGTCGCGGAAGCGTCCAAGCATTCGCGGTAGAGTCCAAGCAGTCGCGGAAGCGTCCAAGCAGGCGCGGTAGCGTCCATGCAGGCGCGGTAGCGTCCAAGCAAGCGCGGAAGCGTCCAAGAAGGCGCGGAAGCATGCAAGAAGGAGCAGAAGAGTCCAAGCAGGCGCGGAAGCGTCCAAGCAGGCGCGGTAGCTTCCATATAGGCGCGGAAGCGTCCAAGCAGGCGCGGAACCGTGCAAGCAGGCGCGGAAGCATCCATATAGGCGCGAAAGCGTCAAAGCAGGCGCGGAAGCGTCCAAGCAGGCGCGGAAGCGTCCAAGCAGGCGCGGAAACGTCCATGTAGGGGCGGAAGCATGCAAGAAGGCGCAGAAGAGTCCAAACAGGCGCGGAAGCGTCCAAGCAGTCGCGGAAGCGTCCAAGCAGTCGCGGAAGCGTCCAAGCAGGTGCGGAAACGTCCAAGCAGGCGCGGAAGCATGCAAGAAGACGCAGAAGCGTCCAAGCAGTCGCGGAAACGTCCAAGCAGGCGCGGTAGCGTCCAACCAGGCGCGGAAGCGTCCAAGCAGTCGCGGAAGCGTCCAAGCAGCCGCGGTAGCGTCCAAGCAGGCGCGGAAACGTCCAAGCAGGCGCGGAAGCGTCCAAGCAGGCGCGGAAGCGTCCAAGCAGTCGCTGAAGCGTCCAAGCAGGCGCGGAAGCGTCCAAGTAGGCGCGGAAGCATCCATATAGGCGCGAAAGCGTCCAAGCAGGCGCGGAAGCGTCCAAGTAGGCGCGGAAGCATCCATATAGGCGCGAAAGCGTCAAAGCAGGCGCGGAAGCGTCCAAGCAGGCGCGGAAACGTCCAAGTAGGCGCGGAAGCATGCAAGAAGGAGCAGAAGAGTCCAAGCAGGCGCGGAAGCGTCCAAGCAGGCGCGGAAGCGTCCAAGCAGGCGCGGAAGCGTCCAAGCAGGCGCGGAAGCGTCCAAGTAGGCGCGGAAGCATGCAAGAAGGAGCAGAAGAGTCCAAGCAGGCGCGGAAGCGTCCAAGCAGGCGCGGAAGAGTCCAAGCAGCCGCGGCAGCGTCCAAGCAGGCGCGGAAACGTCCAAGCAGGCGCGGAAGCATGCAAGAAGACGCAGAAGAGTCCAAGCAGGCGCGGAAGCGTCCAAGCAGGCGCGGAAGCATCCATATTGTCGCGTCCCGCTTACGTGAGTGGAATAATTATACGGCGCACAAAATTAAAACAAGGAATTATCCCAAGGACGTTTTAACGAGAGCAAGTTGTCGGAATTTGCCGTTACCCGCCTGGGCGGTTCGTTGGCTAAGGGGACCCGACGTCTCAATAACTTTGTGAATTCTTAAACTTTGAGAGAGCCGAGCAGAGAGCGAAGAAGCAAAAATAGGGCCAACTTACATTTGTTGTCTTCTTCAGCTCTCCGATGTAGAAAGGCGGCTCTGGTTTTGCAGCGGTCCCGCTGCAAGCAGGTATTGAAGGTGCGCTGACAGGTACGCCGGTACGGCGCGTGAGCGGCTACGGCGCGCTCGATGACGTAGAAGGAGACGGGCCCCTCGGATCAGCTGTTCCCTTAGCTGAATGGCTCGTACGTCGATGGTGACGTCGGCGTTTGCGGGCTGGTCTCGTCTCAGCGGTGCTCTGCTGGCTGCTGATACTGGATTCGGTGGAAACGTTCTGGTGATCCTCGCGTTTACGTTTGTGAATATTCGCGAGTCGCGAACTTACGTCGTTATTATTAGGAATGGAATCGCGATTTCGCGGCGCGGAGAAAGGAATCAGTCTCCAGGGGAGAGACTCGTCGATTGCTTTGATCGATGAAAAATGATATGGAATAGGCGAAGGATAAGAAATATGCGAGAGATCGATAATATTTGAATTTACAAGAATAACGGGATTTTCCGTATGAGGTTCGTCGATGCCGAGGAAAGGTTCGAAAGGGGCTGGAGCTTGGTGATACAGGTATATGAGACGGCGGAGTTGCAAATCGCGACCGCCTCTTCGTGGTCGACTAGGCATAAGGAGATGGAATGCTTCTACAAAGGAATTAGAATGAAAACGTAGGAAAAGTTTCCTGAATACCCAGAATCATCCGTGGGTTACAGACAGTGCGCGGTGATGTCGCGTGCGATCTGGTCCACGGGGAGAGACTGGAATAGACAGTAGGCAAAACAATACACTGGCACTTTCTTATCTTCTCGGTAATGTCGCGTGGATAAGTGCGTCTCAGCGTACTGAATTGTCGGAGCGATGGATATACAATTGACAGGTTCTCGAAGACTCAGTTGAGAATGAGGGATCCGCTGTCAATTGTATTTGAGGTAAAAAGATTCGTTGGTTGGATTCGATGAACTTGAAGTTGAGATTTAGAAAATAATGTTGAACTAGGAATTGGAAAATTAGTACTCGAGGAGTCACTCACTTGCTAGTCCGATTTTAAATAAAAACAAAAATATATTCTAATATAATTTCAAATACACTTGGTTACACTTATTTTACTTAGTTGAATTTAATATTAAGATACGGCGGAGAACTTAGTTACGATATAGAATAAACGATTTCGAAATAGTAACGACTTAGTAGACTTGGTAAGAACTGGTACTCCCGACTTAGAATTTACGTTTCGACTTAGAATTTTACTCGTTGCGCGTAGAGATATAGGATCCGAAGATAGCCTTCGGCCGATTTCGATCGATGATTTTTAAGAACTGAACCGAAGATAGCCTTCGGCTGATTTGATCGAGTGGTTTTTAGGAACTGCTTCTCGTAGGCGAATGCTACGTTTTTTATACGCCTTCTCCGGACCACGGAGGGGATGGCGTCGTGGTAGGGAGAGTCAACAGCGGCGCGTGCGGCGTTCGCGTGAAGCGCGCCCGGGTCTTCCCTCTCTCTTAACCTAGTGCTCTCTCTTTCTAACGATATATACCTATCTCGCTCTCTCCGGACCTCTCTTTCTTTCTCTACCTGACTCTGTCTACTGAGTAACCTTTCCCTTTCTCTAACAGGTAATCTTTTCTCTCTTTCTAATACGAAGTCTTTCTCTCTTACTCTCGTTATGCGGCAAATTGCGCTGGCCCTTTTCGATATAGAAATAATTAGGTACGTCTCTTACTTTGAGATTTGGCACGTCGAGGCTACGCGTACATTTAAGAAATAGTAATTGATTTGGTAGAAATGGAATTAGTATGGTACGCGTGCTAAGAAATAGTAATTTTATAAAAGACGTACGTTTCGTTGAAATAGAAAATAATGGGCGTTTGGACAATCTATCTGCCTTTTCCTAGCTTGAGAGTTTTAGATTTAGAAAAGAGAATATTTTAACCTTGAAATTGAATGTAAGATTTTGCATTACTAAATAAACGTTCGTTTCGTATTTGTTAATCGCTGGCTCGAGCGCAGGTAGAGGGGTTAGGTTTATTACGGTCGCGCCTGACTTTTGCTGGTACGCTTACTGGTATGAGAGAGAGTGAGAGCGTTCTAAAATTAAATGTACGATTTAAGAATATTTACATTGCGACGTTAACTAATTAGATAATAATTAATATTACGAGTGACGTTAAATACGCGGGATTCTATACGATATCGGACTTGGAAAAATATCTATATACATCGTTTGAGTATTATCAACGGTTTTAAAGAAAAGAAAAAGAAAAATTTAGTTACGCGTAATCGCGGGACGTAACACCTCCCTCCTAATGAGGAAAAATGTTACAATGTAACGTTTTTCTAAACTAAACGGTCGCTTCTTAATATTATTTGTTTTTGTTTTGTTTTTCTTTCGTTTTTTCCGTACTTATGTCTATCGCTGTCTTAATTCATAGGCTTAGGATTTAATATCGTCATCTTGAGTTATTAACTTAAAATTAGTATCGTTACGGACAACGTTCATCGCATTGCACTACCACTGTTTGTTAGAAATCTTTACACTTTTCTTTTTTAGATCACTTGCTAGGGAATAGTCTGCTTGCTTATTAAAGGGGAAAACTCACGCACTGAATGGTGGCGTTGGGGGAAGGGGAGGGCTTTCTTCCTCGTTCCAGGACTTGGGAGCGTATGCGGCTTCAATTTCAGCTTGGCTCGTCTCGATCGTGGTATCCAAAAATTGATGAAGGTAACTTGTCGATGTCTCGGATGCTGTGCAAAGATTATTGCGTCTGCCGTATTGCGTCGAAAACTCGATTTTGAAGGGTTTTAGAAGAGATAAATTTTTATCTTTCAATTATTCTCCGTTGTACTTGTTGTTTCTTCTCTGTATTCATGACCTAAGTCACATTTTATCCGCTAGGGAGGAATACTTGTGAGATTTGTTGTTTAGTAGGAGTAAATTTTTTCCTTCCGAGTTACGGAAATTTTTCCGATGTTTTATTCGATGCGGCTGCAAAGTGAGATTTCGATGTTGAAAATTTCGACTTCCTTCCTGTCAATTCCATGAGGCTGGATCTGGATTGAGCATCGCTGTCTTCAGCTGGGTCTATCTCCGTGCTGAGAGGGGGTAACTCCTGGGTCGTTGTTGCGTCGTAGATCGACTATGGTTGCGGAGTGTAGATGAGGGGCGAAGAGGGGGGGGAATGGTGGCTTCGACGTACTGTTGTTGCTGCGGCTAGCTGTTCCATGGTCGTCGAACGATGGTGCCAAGAGTGGGGGTAAGCTTGCGTGATCGGGGTGGTATCTCGTGCGTAACGCGTGCGGCGCGCGCGTAATTATTATTACTACGCCTTAATATTAATGACAATAATACTGTGGAACGCTTGTTGGTTATCCTAATTGCTTCTTTACGTGAACTTACTTACGGCCTTTTACATATTTTTAATTTATCGGAGTGAACGGTTCGTTCGCTATTCTTTATTCGAATCTTCACATTGTGGTTATCTAAAATTTTAATAATTCGATACGGTCCTGTATATTGATCAGAAAATTTTCCTGTTTTCGGTTCTTTTAGCAAATAGACTTCATCATTGACTTGAAAATTCTGAGGACGTTGTTTGCGGTCATAATAATATTTAGATTTTTCTTTAGCGCGATTTAAATTTTCTTTGGCATTTTCTTGCACTCTATCGAGTTGATTCTGGAGAATGTGTAAATAATCCGAATACGTGAGATCATTGGAATCTGTATTTAAATTAATTTCAGTTGGAACGCGTGCAACTTCTCCAAATATAAGTTCATGAGGCGTAAACTTTGTACCTTCGTGGACGCTTGTATTGTACGAAAATGTAGCGAGCTCGAGTAGCTCATCCCAATCTTTATATTGTGAGACAAAATGCTTTAAGTATTCAATGAGAACGTGGTGCGATCGTTCAATAGAACCGTTTGATTGCGGACGAAAAGCGGTCGTGGTTGTCTGAGAAATCTTAAATCTTTTGCATATTTCTCGCATGAGACTGCTACAAAATGAGGAACCTTGGTCCGTTAAAATGCTTTTAGGAGTGCCGAAACGACAAATGAATTTCTTGACGAGAGCGTCGGCGATTTCGATGGATGTAGCGCGTGGTAAAGAAATAGCAAGTGAATACTTCGTCAATAGATCTTGAATCGTTAAAATATAATTTGATGCGTTCCTAGTTTCGGGTAAGGGACCTACTATATCCATAGCTACTCTATCAAATGCTTTCCCGGGGGTGTCGGTAAGTATCATCGGCTGTTTAGTTTTTAAGCGAGTAAGTTTCCTTTTTTGACAACTTGAACAACCTTGTATAAATTTCTGTATATCTAGTTTTAATGTGGGCCAATAAAAATTATGACGTATGCGTTGGTAAGTTTTCGTTACGCCTTTATGTCCTCCTAATGCTGAGCAATGACATTCTATAATTATATCATTTCTTATATTTAAATCCGGAATCGTTACTATGTTTTTACAAATGAAGATTTTTACTTGAGAATCGAAGAAGATATCTAATAGAATTTTCTTTATTTGAGACCACTGAATATTATCAATATTACCTTCGGAAATACTAATACTTTCGAGTTGTAATTCTCTCGTTACATCGAGTAATGAATGAAGCGCGTCTTCGAGTATATCTATATCTGTATTCATCGAGAGATGTTCCTTTATTGGAAGTGCTATTAAATATTTTGAACCTTTGCGCGTGACTTTGGCGCGAGCTAAAGTGAGATCTTTAATTTTAGGAAATAAATCGAGGTTTTTTAATACTTCTGATCCTTTGTCGCAAGGTTGACCTTTCGTAGTAGTAAAGAAAACTAAATTATCATGACGAATATTTAAACTGTCGCGTGTCTCTACGATAGTTGCGTTGCGCGGAGTTCGCGGGGTGATGGTGTCGAAGATTTCTTCTGAGGTCGTACTAAGTGGAGTCAGGTTACTTTCTTCACTTCTAAGATCGTCTGAGATGGTTTCAGGTTCTTCGCGAGGGGAGAAATCGTTTGTCTCGGTTTCGTTTATGTTAAGAGTTTCGAAGTCGACGTTTGCTATTTGTATATCTTCATTGGAATTTTTCTGAGTAACTTCGTCGCGGCTTTTAGTCGTCGTAGATTGAGAAGCTATTTCCTTTTCACGTAGGGCTTTTTGTTTCGCGGCTGATAAAAATATCTCTTCATCGGAACTGGAAGAGTCGTGAATGGCGTGAACTGAAATTACTGGGGGGTTTCGCGATAACGCATCGGCGTTAACGTTTTGCTTTCCTGCTTTGTAAATTATCTCATAGTCATATTCTGCTAATTTCAATCTCCATCTAATTAAACGCGAGGTGGGGTCTTTGACTGAATTTAACCATGTAAGTGGTTTGTGATCTGTAACGAGTGTAAACTTATGACCGTATAAATATGAACGAAAATGGTGGGTCGCGTAGACGATTGCTAATAATTCTTTCTCCGTAGTAGAATAGTTTATTTCGGCGTTGTTTAAGAGACGTGACGTATAAGAAATGGGTAAATCTTTACCGATGGGTCCTTGACTTAGAATAGCGCCTATCGCGTAGCCTGAGGCATCCGTAGTCAAAACAAAAGGCTTCTTGAAATCAGGGTACTGGAGAAGAGGTTCCGTGCATAATAAGTCACGTAGTGTTTGAAAAGAATCTCGCTGAGTTTCGGTCCATTCGAATTGTGTATCTTTTTTCAATAAATTCGTCAAAGGTTTGGCGATTCGAGAAAAGTCTTGAATAAAACGTCTATAATATCCTGCTAAACCAAGGAACTGTTTAATATTTTTCGCGTTTTTTGGAACTGGAAAATTCTTTACGGCTGTAATTTTCGCGGGGTCGGGTTTCACACCGTTGTCGCTAATAACATGACCTAAGTATACAACATCGCGACGTAAAAACTCGCACTTGTCGGGCTGTAACTTTAGATTTGCTTTTCGTAAACGTTCGGCTAATTTTCTGAATTTTATTTCGTGTTCGGCAAGAGAACTAGAGTATATAACAATGTCATCTAGGTAGACAAATAGTTCATTTCCTTGTAAACCGCTGAGAACATTATCCATCAACCTCTGAAAAGTCGCGGGGGCATTTTTAAGACCGAATGGCATCCTAATAAATTCATAATGCCCATGAGGCGTAGAAAAAGCTGTTTTTGGACTATCATTTTGAGACATTGGTATTTGGTGAAAGCCTGATGCTAAATCAAATATGCTGAAATATTTTGCACTACCGAGTTGATCTAAGATTTCCGTAATATTCGGTAGAGGATACGCGTCACTAATAGTTTTATCATTCAAAGAACGGTAATCGATCACCATTCTCCATCTTTTATTACCCTTAGAATCAGCCTTTTTGGGTACTATCCACAATGGACTGTTATAAGGAGAAAGTGAAGGTTTAATAATCTCATTTTTCAATAAATCGTCGACTTGTTTTTCAATCTCCTGCTTATGAATTGGCGGATATCTATACTGTTTAGTATTTATCGGGATATTATCAACCGTAGATATAGTATGTTCGATCGCGGAAGTAAAGGTTAAATTGTCACTTGGTAATTGGAATAAATCTGCGTAGTTTTTCACGATGCGAGAAACGCTCTGTTTTTCTTCCTCATTGAGGTGGCCTAGGCGTAGAAGTTCAAGCGTCTGCTGTTCGCGGGATAGTATCTCGAAGGGGCGTTTCGACGAAGACGAAGTAGAAATAGTAAATGATTTAGTAGAAATAGAAGAGGCAATCGATGATTTTTCCGGCCCTAAGGGGAAAGATTTCTCGGTTGCTTGCGCGTTTGCTTTTTCGCGATTCGAAGACTCGTCGTAAGAAATAGAATTGGAGAGGATATTTGAACTTTCTCGATTCCCTAAGGTAGAGGTGGTTTCAAACTCCTGTAATTCGACGAGGGGGCTTTCGATTTCAATGTCTTCATCCGTCGTATTTATTCCGTTAATATACGCGATACCATCATTATTTGTGACAAGAGACTTTCCTAAGATTATTCCGCGGCCTGTTTCGATAAGATCTACATATCCTTCCGGGATATTATTCGTGACAATTAGCTTTACCGGCGCTATACTACGAGCGGGTATTTTATTCGTCGGCTGATTTTTAAACGGGAATATAATATTATTCCATTCTACGCGTGACTCTAAGTAATTTATTTTTGCGGCGGGCGATAAGAAGGCTGTCCCGAGGATTCCATCGTGGGGGATCGGGAAATCGTTAGGTACTAAATAAAATTTCACAGGTATTTTATTAATATAGACTTCGACGGACCCTAAGGTAGTCGCAGTTTCCGGGGTAATACCTTGTAATCTAATTATATCCGAATCAGAATACGGTGTATTCGGATCTAATACTCTAGGTTTTATTAAATTTGGTTCGGAGCCTGAGTCAATCATGAATTCTGTCGATTCTTTAAGAGTTGGCGAAGTTAATACGATCGAGGGAACTTTTGCAAAAATTTTAGAATTTATTGTGAAGGTGTGGACGGCGCGTCGAGATTCTGAATTACTCGTGTCGGACGGGTCGGCGGTACTTCTCGAGATTCGTCCGTTCTTCTCAAGGCCGGTTCGGCGTTTCCCGAACTTTGATTGACTCTATTATTGTAATTTCGCTTCCTACATTCTTCAATCGCATGACCGAAATTTTTACAATAGCTACAATTCATAGTAGGTCTCGGAGGAAAACTTTCATTTCGCGGTCTAGCTTCGTAATTATTTCGCGTGTAATTAGAGTTTCGCGGTGGCTCGAAGTGATTTCCTTGACGCTGTGGTGGAGAGTAACGCGAATCGTATCGCGGAGGAGGCGAATTTCGTGTTTCGTAACGAGGCGGAGGAGAATAACGTGGATTTTGACGGTAATCGTTATGTCTTTCGCGAGAATATTCGTGACGAGGAGGTTCTTTCCAATGCCGTCGATCGTTATTTTGCGTATAATCTGAATGGAAATTTGTATTTACGCGGTTTGTACGACTATCCAATCTATCGCGCTCTCGATCAAGGTTCGCTCGTTGGGCAAGAATTCGCGCTTGAGAACATGCGTCGGAAAATGTGGGACAATCCTGCATTAACGGGTGGGACCTCAGTTCTGCAGTCAATCCATCCGAAAAACATCTTAACGCAAAATCATCGATTTCCTGAGTTTGATACCGGGATAATTCGTCATATCTTCCCCGTGTAGCGTCGATTATTGCGGTTTTAAGATCGCGAACTCTACTTATATAGTTTAAAATTGACTCATTTTTATGCATGTAAGTACCGGCTAATTCTCCTCTATAATGGTCTACGGTCTTGTGCGTGGAGAAAGAGTCTCGCAAAATGTCACACAATTGAAATATCGAAGTACAATTTTCGTCCTCCACTGCGGTATAAGCTTCGCCTTGTAATCTGCCTATTAGTAACCGAACCAATGATTTCTCGTTTCCGGGTGGCAAAACTTCTCTTATCTTTTTGCAAGCTCTTATGAAATTAAGTACTGGAATATTATATCCGTTAAATCTAGGAATTGTATTCAAGGATTCCTGCACTAACGTACGACTATACACATCGTCCTCAAAATTTCTATGATACGGCGGAGAACGTCGTCCTTGTTCTACGTATAAATTTGGAACAGGAGATGCGACTCGACTCGTGGCTCGATTTTCTTTAAACTTTTCTAGTTCTGCATTCGCTTCGTCTAGACGGCGTTGTAATTCACCGGCGTCTTGCTGTGTATCGCGAATTGTAGCGGCTTCCGTCAGAACTCTTTGACGTTCCTTGTCTAAATCTATTTCCGCATTTCTAATCTTTTCCGACATGGCTTCAAGTTTACGTTCACGTTCGCGTAAGGCAACACTAAGGCTCGCAGGTTCGTCTTCCGTTAAATTCTGTTTCCGTGCTCGGGTCTCCATAATTAGATTTTTATAAGAAATAGTAGAATTTGAAAATTATATAACTTTTAAAGAAGGATTTCAAATATTTTTCACGCAAAGTTATTGAGGAAATCCCACCGCTGTCACCATTTTTGTGTCGCGTCCCGCTTACGTGAGTGGAATAATTATACGGCGCACAAAATTAAAACAAGGAATTATCCCAAGGACGTTTTAACGAGAGCAAGTTGTCGGAATTTGCCGTTACCCGCCTGGGCGGTTCGTTGGCTAAGGGGACCCGACGTCTCAATAACTTTGTGAATTCTTAAACTTTGAGAGAGCCGAGCAGAGAGCGAAGAAGCAAAAATAGGGCCAACTTACATTTGTTGTCTTCTTCAGCTCTCCGATGTAGAAAGGCGGCTCTGGTTTTGCAGCGGTCCCGCTGCAAGCAGGTATTGAAGGTGCGCTGACAGGTACGCCGGTACGGCGCGTGAGCGGCTACGGCGCGCTCGATGACGTAGAAGGAGACGGGCCCCTCGGATCAGCTGTTCCCTTAGCTGAATGGCTCGTACGTCGATGGTGACGTCGGCGTTTGCGGGCTGGTCTCGTCTCAGCGGTGCTCTGCTGGCTGCTGATACTGGATTCGGTGGAAACGTTCTGGTGATCCTCGCGTTTACGTTTGTGAATATTCGCGAGTCGCGAACTTACGTCGTTATTATTAGGAATGGAATCGCGATTTCGCGGCGCGGAGAAAGGAATCAGTCTCCAGGGGAGAGACTCGTCGATTGCTTTGATCGATGAAAAATGATATGGAATAGGCGAAGGATAAGAAATATGCGAGAGATCGATAATATTTGAATTTACAAGAATAACGGGATTTTCCGTATGAGGTTCGTCGATGCCGAGGAAAGGTTCGAAAGGGGCTGGAGCTTGGTGATACAGGTATATGAGACGGCGGAGTTGCAAATCGCGACCGCCTCTTCGTGGTCGACTAGGCATAAGGAGATGGAATGCTTCTACAAAGGAATTAGAATGAAAACGTAGGAAAAGTTTCCTGAATACCCAGAATCATCCGTGGGTTACAGACAGTGCGCGGTGATGTCGCGTGCGATCTGGTCCACGGGGAGAGACTGGAATAGACAGTAGGCAAAACAATACACTGGCACTTTCTTATCTTCTCGGTAATGTCGCGTGGATAAGTGCGTCTCAGCGTACTGAATTGTCGGAGCGATGGATATACAATTGACAGGTTCTCGAAGACTCAGTTGAGAATGAGGGATCCGCTGTCAATTGTATTTGAGGTAAAAAGATTCGTTGGTTGGATTCGATGAACTTGAAGTTGAGATTTAGAAAATAATGTTGAACTAGGAATTGGAAAATTAGTACTCGAGGAGTCACTCACTTGCTAGTCCGATTTTAAATAAAAACAAAAATATATTCTAATATAATTTCAAATACACTTGGTTACACTTATTTTACTTAGTTGAATTTAATATTAAGATACGGCGGAGAACTTAGTTACGATATAGAATAAACGATTTCGAAATAGTAACGACTTAGTAGACTTGGTAAGAACTGGTACTCCCGACTTAGAATTTACGTTTCGACTTAGAATTTTACTCGTTGCGCGTAGAGATATAGGATCCGAAGATAGCCTTCGGCCGATTTCGATCGATGATTTTTAAGAACTGAACCGAAGATAGCCTTCGGCTGATTTGATCGAGTGGTTTTTAGGAACTGCTTCTCGTAGGCGAATGCTACGTTTTTTATACGCCTTCTCCGGACCACGGAGGGGATGGCGTCGTGGTAGGGAGAGTCAACAGCGGCGCGTGCGGCGTTCGCGTGAAGCGCGCCCGGGTCTTCCCTCTCTCTTAACCTAGTGCTCTCTCTTTCTAACGATATATACCTATCTCGCTCTCTCCGGACCTCTCTTTCTTTCTCTACCTGACTCTGTCTACTGAGTAACCTTTCCCTTTCTCTAACAGGTAATCTTTTCTCTCTTTCTAATACGAAGTCTTTCTCTCTTACTCTCGTTATGCGGCAAATTGCGCTGGCCCTTTTCGATATAGAAATAATTAGGTACGTCTCTTACTTTGAGATTTGGCACGTCGAGGCTACGCGTACATTTAAGAAATAGTAATTGATTTGGTAGAAATGGAATTAGTATGGTACGCGTGCTAAGAAATAGTAATTTTATAAAAGACGTACGTTTCGTTGAAATAGAAAATAATGGGCGTTTGGACAATCTATCTGCCTTTTCCTAGCTTGAGAGTTTTAGATTTAGAAAAGAGAATATTTTAACCTTGAAATTGAATGTAAGATTTTGCATTACTAAATAAACGTTCGTTTCGTATTTGTTAATCGCTGGCTCGAGCGCAGGTAGAGGGGTTAGGTTTATTACGGTCGCGCCTGACTTTTGCTGGTACGCTTACTGGTATGAGAGAGAGTGAGAGCGTTCTAAAATTAAATGTACGATTTAAGAATATTTACATTGCGACGTTAACTAATTAGATAATAATTAATATTACGAGTGACGTTAAATACGCGGGATTCTATACGATATCGGACTTGGAAAAATATCTATATACATCGTTTGAGTATTATCAACGGTTTTAAAGAAAAGAAAAAGAAAAATTTAGTTACGCGTAATCGCGGGACGTAACAATATAGGCGCGGAAGCGTCCAAGCAGGCGCGGAAGCGTCCAAGCAGGCGCGGAAGCGTCCAAGTAGGCGCGGAAGCGTCCAAGCAGGCGTGGAAACGTCCAAGTAGGCGCGGAAGCATGCAAGAAGGAGCAGAAGAGTCCAAGCAGGCGCGGAAGCGTCCAAGCAGGCGCGGAAGCATCCATATAGGCGCGGAAGCGTCCAAGCAGGCGCGGAAGCGTCCAAGCAGGCGCGGAAGCGTCCAAGTAGGCGCGGAAGCATCCATATAGGCGCGAAAGCGTCAAAGCAGGCGCGGAAGCGTCCAAGCAGGCGCGGAAGCGTCCAAGCAGGCGTGGGAGCGTCCAAGCAGGCGCGGAAGCGTCCAAGCAGGCGCGGTAGCGTCCAAGCAGGCGCGGAAGCGTCCAAGCAGGCGCGGAAGCGTCCAAGCAGGCGCGAAAGCGTCCAAGTAGGCGCGGAAGCATCCATATAGGCGCGAAAGCGTCAAAGCAGGCGCGGAAGCGTCCAAGCAGGCGCGGAAACGTCCAAGTAGGCGCGGAAGCATGCAAGAAGGAGCAGAAGAGTCCAAGCAGGCGCGGAAGCGTCCAAGCAGGCGCGGTAGCATCGATATAGGCGCGGAAGCGTCCAAGCAGGCGCGGTAGCATCGATATAGGCGCGGAAGCGTCCAAGCAGGCGCGGAAGCGTCCTAGCAGTCGCGGAAGAGTCCAAGCAGGCGCGGAAGCGTCCAAGCAGTCGCGGAAGCGTCCAAGCAGGCGCGGAAGCGTCCAAGCAGTCGCGGAAGCGTCCAAGCAGGCGCGGTAGCGTCCAAGCAGGCGCGGAAACGTCCAAGCAGGCGCGGATGAGTCCAAGCAGGCGCGGTAACGTCCAAGTAGGCGCGGAAGCATGCAAGAAGGCGCGGAAGCGTCCAAGCTGGCGCGGTAGCGTCAAAGCAGGCGCGGAAACGTCCAACCAGGCGCGGAAGCATGCAAGAAGGCGCAGAAGAGTCCAAGCAGGTGCGGAAGCGTCCAAGCAGGCGCGGAAGCGTCCAAGCAGGCGCGGAAGCGTCCAAGCAGTCGCGGAAGCGTCCAAGCAGGCGCGGTAACGTCCAAGTAGGCGCGGAAGCATGCAAGAAGGCGCGGAAGCGTCCAAGCAGGCGCGGTAGCGTCCAAGCAGGCGCGGAAACGTCCAACCAGGCGCGGAAGCATGCAAGAAGGCGCAGAAGCATGCCAGAAGACGCGGAAGCATGCAAAAAGGCGCGGAAGCGTCCAAGCAGTCGCGGAAGCGTCCAAGCAGTCGCGGAAACGTCCAAGCCGGCGCGGAAGCGTCCAACCAGGCGCGGTAGCGTCCAAGCAGGCGCGGAAACGTCCAAGCAGGCGCGGAAACGTCCAAGCAGGCGCGGAAGCATGCAAGAAGACGCAGAAGAGTCCAAGCAGGCGCGGAAGCGTCCAAGCAGGCCCGGAAACGTCCAAGCAGGCGCGGAAGCGTCCAGGCAGGCGCGGTAACGTCCAAGCAAGCGCGGAAACGTCCAAGCAGGCGCGGAAGCATGCAAGAAGACGCAGAAGAGTCCAAGCAGGCGCGGAAGCGTCCAAGCAGGCGCGGTAGCGTCCAAGCAGGCGCGGAAACGTCCAAGCAGGCGCGGAAGCATGCAAGAAGACGCAGAAGCGTCCAGGCAGGCGCGGAAGCGACCAAGCAGTCGCGGTAGCGTCCAACCAGGCGCGGAAGCGTCCAAGAAGTCGCGGAAGCGTCCAAACAGGCGCGGAAGATTGCAAGAAGAAGCAGAATAGTCCAAGCAGGCGCGGAAGCGTACAAGCAGTCGCGGAAGCGTCCAAGCAGGCGCGGTAGCGTCCAAGCAGTCGCGGAAGAGTCCAAGCAGGCGCGGCAGCGTCCAAGCAGGCGCGGAAACGTCCAAGCAGGCGCGGAAGCATGCAAGAAGACGCAGAAGCGTCCAGGCAGGCGCGGAAGCGACCAAGCAGTCGCGGTAGCGTCCAACCAGGCGCGGAAGCGTCCAAGAAGTCGCGGAAGGGTCCAAACAGGCGCGGAAGAATGCAAGAAGACGCAGAATAGTCCAAGCAGGCGCGGAAGCGTACAAGCAGTCGCGGAAGCGTCCAAGCAGGCGCGGTAGCGTCCAAGCAGTCGCGGAAGAGTCCAAGCAGCCGCGGCAGCGTCCAAGCAGGCGCGGAAACGTCCAAGCAGGCGCGGAAGCATGCAAGAAGACGCAGAAGAGTCCAAGCAGGCGCGGAAGCGTCCAAGCAGGCCCGGAAACGTCCAAGTAGGCGCGGAAGCATGCAAGAAGGCGCAGAAGAGTCCAAGCAGGCGCGGAAGCGTCCAAGCAGTTGCAGAAGCGTCCAAGCAGGCGCGGTAGCGTCCAACCAGGCGCGGAAGGGTCCAAGAAGTCGCGGAAGCGTCCAAACAGGCGCGGCAGCGTCCAAGCAGGCGCGGAAACGTCCAAGCAGGCGCGGAAGCATGCAAGAAGACGCAGAAGAGTCCAAGCAGGCGCGGAAGCATCCAAGCAGGAGGGGAAGCATGCAAACAGGCGCGGAAGCGTCCAAGCAGGCGCGGAAACGTCCAAGTAGGCGCGGAAGCATGCAAGAAGGCGCAGAAGAGTCCAAGCAGCCGCGGAAGCGTCCAAGCAGTCGCAGAAGCGTCCAAGCAGGCGCGGCAGCGTCCAACCAGGCGCGGAAGCGTCCAAGCAGTCGCGGAAGCGTCCAAGCATTCGCGGTAGAGTCCAAGCAGTCGCGGAAGCGTCCAAGCAGGCGCGGTAGCGTCCATGCAGGCGCGGAAGCGTCCAAGCAGTCGCGGAAGCGTCCAAGCAGGCGCGGTAGCGTCCAACCAGGCGCGGAAGCGTCCAAGCAGTCGCGGAAGGGTCCAAGCAGGCGCGGTAGTGTCCAAGCAGGCGCGGTAGCATCCAACCAGGCGCGGATGCGTAGAAGCAGTCGCGGAAGCGTCCAAGCAGTCGCGGAAGCGTCCAAGCAGGCGCGGTAGCGTCCAAGCAGCCGCGGAAGCGTCCAAGCAGTCGCGGAAGCGTCCAAGCAGGCGCGGTAGCGTCCAAGCAGGCGCGGAAACGTCCAAGTAGGCGCAAGCATGCAAGAAGGCGCAGAAGAGTCCAAGCAGGCGCGGAAGCGTCCAAGCAGTCGCGGAAGCGTCCAAGCAGGCGCGGAAGCGGCCAAGCAGGCGCGGAAGCGTCCAAGCTGGCGCGGTAGCGTGCAAGCAGTCGCGGAAGCGTCCAACCAGGCGCGGAAGCGTCCAAGCAGGCGTGGGAGCGTCCAAGCAGGCGCGAAACCGTGCAAGCAAGCGCGGAAGCATCCAAGAAGGCGCGGAAGCATGCAAGAAGACGCGGAAGCGTCCAAGCAGGCGCGGAAACGTCCAAGCAGGCGCGGAAGCATGCAAAAAGGCGTAGAAGAGTCCAAGCAGGCGCGGTAGCGTCCAAGCAGGCGCGGTAGCGTCCAAGCAGGCGCGGCAGCATGCAAGAAGACGCAGAAGAGTCCAAGCAGGCGCGGAAGCGTCCAAGCAGGCGCGGTAGCGTCCAAGAAGTCGCGGAAGCGTCCAAACAGGCGCGGAAGATTGCAAGAAGAAGCAGAATAGTCCAAGCAGGCGCGGAAGCGTACAAGCAGGCGCGGCAGCGTCCAAGCAGGCGCGGAAGCGTCCAAGCAGTCGCGGAAGCGTCCAAGCAGGCGCGGAAGCGGCCAAGCAGGCGCGGAAGCGTCCAAGCTGGCGCGGTAGCGTGCAAGCAGTCGCGGAAGCGTCCAACCAGGCGCGGAAGCGTCCAAGCAGGCGTGGGAGCGTCCAAGCAGGCGCGAAACCGTGCAAGCAAGCGCGGAAGCATCCAAGAAGGCGCGGAAGCATGCAAGAAGACGCGGAAGCGTCCAAGCAGGCGCGGAAACGTCCAAGCAGGCGCGGAAGCATGCAAAAAGGCGTAGAAGAGTCCAAGCAGGCGCGGTAGCGTCCAAGCAGGCGCGGTAGCGTCCAAGCAGGCGCGGCAGCATGCAAGAAGACGCAGAAGAGTCCAAGCAGGCGCGGAAGCGTCCAAGCAGGCGCGGTAGCGTCCAAGCAGGCGCGGAAGCGTCCAAGCAGTCGCGGAAGCGTCCAAGCAGGCGCGGAAGCGTCCAAGCAGGCGGGGAAGCATGCAAGCATGCGCGGAAGCGTCCAAGCAGGCGCGGAAGCGCCCAAGCAGGCGCGGAAGCGGCCAAGCAGGCGCGGAAGCGTCCAAGCAGGCGCGGAAACGTCCAAGCAGGCGCGGAAGCATGCAAGAAGACGCAGAAGAGTCCAAGCAGGCGCGGAAGCGTCCAAGCAGTCGCGGAAGCGTCCAAGCAGGCGCGGTAGCGTCCAAGAAGTCGCGGAAGCGTCCAAACAGGCGCGGAAGATTGCAAGAAGAAGCAGAATAGTCCAAGCAGGCGCGGAAGCGTACAAGCAGGCGCGGCAGCGTCCAAGCAGGCGCGGAAACGTCCAAGCAGGCGCGGAAGCATGCAAGAAGACGCAGAAGAGTCCAAGCAGGCGCGGAAGCATCCAAGCAGGAGGGGAAGCATGCAAACAGGCGCGGAAGCGTCCAAGCAGGCGCGGAAACGTCCAAGTAGGCGCGGAAGCATGCAAGAAGGCGCAGAAGAGTCCAAGCAGGCGCGGAAGCGTCCAAGCAGTCGCAGAAGCGTCCAAGCAGGCGCGGCAGCGTCCAACCAGGCGCGGAAGCGTCCAAGCAGTCGCGGAAGCGTCCAAGCATTCGCGGTAGAGTCCAAGCAGTCGCGGAAGCGTCCAAGCAGGCGCGGTAGCGTCCATGCAGGCGCGGAAGCGTCCAAGCAGACGCGGAAGCGTCCAAGCATTCGCGGTAGAGTCCAAGCAGTCGCGGAAGCGTCCAAGCAGTCGCGGAAGCGTCCAAGCAGGCGCGGAAGCGTCCAAGCAGGCGGGGAAACGTCCAAGTAGGCGCGGCAGCATGCAAGAAGGCGCAGAAGAGTCCAAGCAGGCGTGGAAGCGTTCAAGCAGTCGCGGAAGCGTCCAAGCAGGCGCGGTAGCGTCCAACCAGGCGCGGAAGCGTCCTAGCAGTCGCGGAAGCGTCCAAGCAGGCGCGGTAGCGTCCAACCAGGCGCGAAAACGTCCAACCAGGCGCGAAAACGTCCAACCAGGAGCGGAAGCATGCAAGAAGACGCAGAAGAGTCCAAGCAGGCGCGGAAGCGTCCAAGCAGGCGCGGTAGCGTCCAACCAGGCGCGAAAACGTCCAAGCAGGAGCGGAAGCATGCAAGAAGACGCAGAAGAGTCCAAGCAGGCGCGAAAGCGTCCAAGCAGGAGCGGAAGCATGCAAGAAGACGCAGAAGAGTCCAAGCAGGCGCGGTAGCGTCCAAGCAGGCGCGGAAGCATCCAAGCAGGCGCGGTAGTGTCCAAGCAGTCGCGGTAGCGTCCAAGCAGGCGCGAAAACGTCCAAGCAGGAGCGGAAGCGTGCAAGAAGACGCAGAAGAGTCCAAGCAGGCGCGGTAGCGTCCAAGCAGGCGCGAAAACGTCCAAGCAGGAGCGGAAGCATGCAAGAAGACGCAGAAGAGTCCAAGCAGGCGCGGAAGCGTCCAAGCAGGCGGGGAAGCATGCAAGAAGGAGCAGAAGAGTCCAAACAGGCGCGGAAACGTCCAAGTAGGCGCGGCAGCATGCAAGAAGGCGCAGAAGCGTCCAAGCAGGCGCGGAAGCGTCCAAGCAGGCGGGGAAGCATGCACGCAGGCGCGGAAGCGTCCAAGCAGGCGCGGAAACGTCCAAGTAGGCGCGGCAGCATGCAAGAAGGCGCAGAAGAGTCCAAGCAGGCGCGGAAGCGTCCAAGCAGTCGCGGAAGCGTCCAAGCAGGCGCGGTAGCGTCCAACCAGGCGCGGAAGCGTCCTAGCAGTCGCGGAAGCGTCCAAGCAGGCGCGGTAGCGTCCAAGCAGGCGCGGAAACGTCCAAGCAGGCGCGGAAGCATGCAAAAAGGCGTAGAAGAGTCCAAGCAGGCGCGGTAGCGTCCAAGCAGGCGCGGAAGCGTCCAAGCAGGCGCGGAAACGTCCAAGTAGGCGCGGCAGCATGCAAGAAGGCGCAGAAGAGTCCAAGCAGGCGCGGTAGCGTCCAACCAGGCGCGGAAGCGTCCTAGCAGTCGCGACAGCGTCCAAGCAGGCGCGGTAGCGTCCAAGCAGGCGCGGAAGCGTTCAAGCAGGCGTGGAAGCGTCCAAGCAGGCGCGGAAGCGTCCAAGCAGGCGCGGAAGCGTTCAAGCAGGCGCGGAAGCGTCCAAGCAGACGCGGAAGCGTCCAAGCATGCGCGGAAGAGTCCAAGCAGGCGCGGAAGCGTTCAAGCAGGCGCGGTAGCGTCCAAGCAGGCGCGGAAGCATGCAAGAAGACGCAGAAGAGTCCAAGCAGGCGCGGAAGCATCCAAGCAGGAGGGGAAGCATGCAAACAGGCGCGGAAGCGTCCAAGCAGGCGCGGAAACGTCCAAGTAGGCGCGGAAGCATGCAAGAAGGCGCAGAAGAGTCCAAGCAGGCGCGGAAGCGTCCAAGCAGTCGCAGAAGCGTCCAAGCAGGCGCGGTAGCGTCCAACCAGGCGCGGAAGCGTCCAAGCAGTCGCGGAAGCGTCCAAGCATTCGCGGTAGAGTCCAAGCAGTCGCGGAAGCGTCCAAGCAGGCGCGGTAGCGTCCATGCAGGCGCGGAAGCGTCCAAGCAGACGCGGAAGCGTCCAAGCATTCGCGGTAGAGTCCAAGCAGTCGCGGAAGCGTCCAAGCAGTCGCGGAAGCGTCCAAGCAGGCGCGGAAGCGTCCAAGCAGGCGGGGAAACGTCCAAGTAGGCGCGGCAGCATGCAAGAAGGCGCAGAAGAGTCCAAGCAGGCGTGGAAGCGTTCAAGCAGTCGCGGAAGCGTCCAAGCAGGCGCGGTAGCGTCCAACCAGGCGCGGAAGCGTCCTAGCAGTCGCGGAAGCGTCCAAGCAGGCGCGGTAGCGTCCAACCAGGCGCGAAAACGTCCAACCAGGCGCGAAAACGTCCAAGCAGGAGCGGAAGCATGCAAGAAGACGCAGAAGAGTCCAAGCAGGCGCGGAAGCGTCCAAGCAGGCGCGGTAGCGTCCAACCAGGCGCGAAAACGTCCAAGCAGGAGCGGAAGCATGCAAGAAGACGCAGAAGAGTCCAAGCAGGCGCGAAAGCGTCCAAGCAGGAGCGGAAGCATGCAAGAAGACGCAGAAGAGTCCAAGCAGGCGCGGTAGCGTCCAAGCAGGCGCGGAAGCATCCAAGCAGGCGCGGTAGTGTCCAAGCAGTCGCGGTAGCGTCCAAGCAGGCGCGAAAACGTCCAAGCAGGAGCGGAAGCGTGCAAGAAGACGCAGAAGAGTCCAAGCAGGCGCGGTAGCGTCCAAGCAGGCGCGAAAACGTCCAAGCAGGAGCGGAAGCATGCAAGAAGACGCAGAAGAGTCCAAGCAGGCGCGGAAGCGTCCAAGCAGGCGGGGAAGCATGCAAGAAGGAGCAGAAGAATCCAAACAGGCGCGGAAACGTCCAAGTAGGCGCGGCAGCATGCAAGAAGGCGCAGAAGCGTCCAAGCAGGCGCGGAAGCGTCCAAGCAGGCGGGGAAGCATGCACGCAGGCGCGGAAGCGTCCAAGCAGGCGCGGAAACGTCCAAGTAGGCGCGGCAGCATGCAAGAAGGCGCAGAAGAGTCCAAGCAGGCGCGGAAGCGTCCAAGCAGTCGCGGAAGCGTCCAAGCAGGCGCGGTAGCGTCCAACCAGGCGCGGAAGCGTCCTAGCAGTCGCGGAAGCGTCCAAGCAGGCGCGGTAGCGTCCAAGCAGGCGCGGAAACGTCCAAGCAGGCGCGGAAGCATGCAAAAAGGCGTAGAAGAGTCCAAGTGTTACGTCCCGCGATTACGCGTAACAAATTTTTTCTTTTTCTTTTCTTCAAACCCGTTGATAATACTCAAACGATGTATATAGATATTTTTCCAAGTCCGATATCGTATAGAATCCCGCGTATTTAACGTCACTCGTAATATTAATTATTATCTAATTAGTTAACGTCGCAATGTAAATATTCTTAAATCGTACATTTAATTTTAGAACGCTCTCACTCTCTCTCATACCAGTAAGCGTACCAGCAAAAGTCAGGCGCGACCGTAATAAACCTAACCCCTCTACCTGCGCTCGAGCGAGCGATTAACAAATACGAAACGAACGTTTATTTAGTAATGCAAAATCTTACATTCAATTTCAAGGTTAAAATATTCTCTTTTCTAAATCTAAAATTCTCAAGCTAGGAAAAGGCAGATAGATTGTCCAAACGCCCATTATTTTCTATTTCAACGAAACGTACGTCTTTTATAAAATTACTATTTCTTAGCACGCGTACCATACTAATTCCATTTCTACCAAATCAATTACTATTTCTTAAATGTACGCGTAGCCTCGACGTGCCAAATCTCAAAGTAAGAGACGTACCTAATTATTTCTATATCGAAAAGGGCCAGCGCAATTTGCCGCATAACGAGAGTAAGAGAGAAAGACTTCGTATTAGAAAGAGAGAAAAGATTACCTGTTAGAGAAAGGGAAAGGTTACTCAGTAGACAGAGTCAGGTAGAGAAAGAAAGAGAGGTCCGCGATAGAAAGAGACAGGTAGTGAAAGAGAGAGAGGTCCGGAGAGAGCGAGATAGGTATATATCGTTAGAAAGAGAGAGCACTAGGTTAAGAGAGAGGGAAGACCCAGGCGCGCTTCACGCGAACGCCGCACGCGCCGCTGTTGACTCTCCCTACCACGACGCCATCCCCTCCGTGGTCCGGAGAAGGCGTATAAAAAACGTAGCATTCGCCTACGACAAGCAGTTCCTAAAAACCACTCGATCAAATCAGCCGAAGGCTATCTTCGGTTCAGTTCTTAAAAATCATCGATCGAAATCGGCCGAAGGCTATCTTCGGATCCTATATCTCTACGCGCAACGAGTAAAATTCTAAGTCGAAACGTAAATTCTAAGTCGGGAGTACCAGTTCTTACCAAGTCTACTAAGTCGTTACTATTTCGAAATCGTTTATTCTATATCGTAACTAAGTTCTCCGCCGTATCTTAATATTAAATTCAACTAAGTAAAATAAGTGTAACCAAGTGTATTTGAAATTATATTAGAATATATTTTTGTTTTTATTTAAAATCGGACTAGCAAGTGAGTGACTCCTCGAGTACTAATTTTCCAATTCCTAGTTCAACATTATTTTCTAAATCTCAACTTCAAGTTCATCGAATCCAACCAACGAATCTTTTTACCTCAAATACAATTGACAGCGGATCCCTCATTCTCAACTGAGTCTTCGAGAACCTGTCAATTGTATATCCATCGCTCCGACAATTCAGTACGCTGAGACGCACTTATCCACGCGACATTACCGAGAAGATAAGAAAGTGCCAGTGTATTGTTTTGCCTACTGTCTATTCCAGTCTCTCCCCGTGGACCAGATCGCACGCGACATCACCGCGCACTGTCTGTAACCCACGGATGATTCTGGGTATTCAGGAAACTTTTCCTACGTTTTCATTCTAATTCCTTTGTAGAAGCATTCCATCTCCTTATGCCTAGTCGACCACGAAGAGGCGGTCGCGATTTGCAACTCCGCCGTCTCATATACCTGTATCACCAAGTTCCAGCCCCTTTCGAACCTTTCCTTGGCATCGACGAACCTCATACGGAAAATCCCGTTATTCTTGTAAATTCAAATATTATCGATCTCTCGCATATTTCTTATCCTTCGCCTATTCCATATCATTTTTCATCGATCAAAGCAATCGACGAGTCTCTCCCCTGGAGACTGATTCCTTTCTCCGTGCCGCGAAATCGCGATTCCATTCCTAATAATAACGACGTAAGTTCGCGACTCGCGAATATTCACAAACGTAAACGCGAGGATCACCAGAACGTTTCCACCGAATCCAGTATCAGCAGCCAGCAGAGCACCGCTGAGACGAGACCAGCCCGCAAACGCCGACGTCACCATCGACGTACGAGCCATTCAGCTAAGGGAACAGCTGATCTGAGGGGCCCGTCTCCTTCTACGTCATCGAGCGCGCCGTAGCCGCTCACGCGCCGTACCGGCGTACCTGTCAACGCACCTTCGATACCTGCTTGCAGCGGGACCGCTGCAAAACCAGAGCCGCCTTTTTCTACATCGGAGAGCCGCAGAAGACAACAAATGTAAGTTGGCCCTATTTTTGCTTCTTCGCTCTCTGCTCGGCTCTTTCAAAGATTTAAAATTCACAAAGTTATTGAGACGTCGGGTCCCCTTAGCCAACGAACCGCCCAGGCGGGTAACGGCAAATTCCGACAACTTGCTCTCGTTAGAACGTCCTTGGGATAATTCTTTATTTTTCTCATACGCCGTACAATTATTCCACTCACGTAAGCGGGACGCGACACAAAAATGGTGACAGCGGTGGGATTTCCTCAATAACTTTGCGTGAAAAATATTTGAAATCCTTCTTTAAAAGTTATATAATTTTCAAATTCTACTATTTCTTATAAAAATCTAATTATGGAGACCCGAGCACGGAAACAGAATTTAACGGAAGACGAACTTGCGAGCCTTAGTGTTGCCTTACGCGAACGTGAACGTAAACTTGAAGCCATGTCGGAAAAGATTAGAAATGCGGAAATAGATTTAGACAAGGAACGTCAAAGAGTTCTGACGGAAGCCGCTACAATTCGCGATACACAGCAAGACGCCGGTGAATTACAACGCCGTCTAGACGAAGCGAATGCAGAACTAGAAAAGTTTAAAGAAAATCGAGCCACGAGTCGAGTCGCATCTCCTGTTCCAAATTTATACGTAGAACAAGGACGACGTTCTCCGCCGTATCATAGAAATTTTGAGGACGATGTGTATAGTCGTACGTTAGTGCAGGAATCCTTGAATACAATTCCTAGATTTAACGGATATAATATTCCAGTACTTAATTTCATAAGAGCTTGCAAAAAGATAAGAGAAGTTTTGCCACCCGGAAACGAGAAATCATTGGTTCGGTTACTAATAGGCAGATTACAAGGCGAAGCTTATACCGCAGTGGAGGACGAAAATTGTACTTCGATATTTCAATTGTGTGACATTTTGCGAGACTCTTTCTCCACGCACAAGACCGTAGACCATTATAGAGGAGAATTAGCCGGTACTTACATGCATAAAAATGAGTCAATTTTAAACTATATAAGTAGAGTTCGCGATCTTAAAACCGCAATAATTGACGCTACACGGGGAAGATATGACGAGTTATCCCGGTATCAAACTCAGGAAATCGATGATTTTGCGTTAAGATGTTTTTCGGATGGACTGACTGCAGAACTGAGGTCCCACCCGTTAATGCAGGATTGCCCCACGTTTTCCGACGCATGTTCTCAGGCGCGAATTCTTGCCCAAAGAGCGAATCTTGATCGAGAGCGCGATAGATTGGATAGCCGTTCAAACCGCGTAAATACAAATTTCCACACAGATTATACGCAAAATAACGATCGACGGCATTGGAAAGAACCTCCTCGTCACGAGTATTCTCGCGAAAGACATAACGATTACCGTCAAAATCCACGTTATTCTCCTCCGCCTCGTTACGAAACACGAAATTCGCCTCCTCCGCGATACGATTCGCGTTACTCTCCACCGCAACGTCAAGGAAATCACTTCGAGCCACCGCGAAACTCTAATTACACGCGAAATAATTACGAAGGTAGACCGCGAAATGAAAGTTTTCCTCCGAGACCTACTATGAATTGTAGCTATTGTAAAAATTTCGGTCATACGATTGAAGAATGTAGGAAGCGAAACTACAATAATAGAGTCAATCAAAGTTCGGGAAACGCCGAACCGGCCTTGAGAAGAACGGACGAATCTCGAGAAATACCGCCGACCCGTCCGACACGAGTAATTCAGAATCTCGACGCGCCGTCCACACCTTCACAATAAATTCTAAAATTTTTGCAAAAGTTCCCTCGATCGTATTAACTTCGCCAACTCTTAAGGAATCGACGGAATTCATGATTGACTCAGGCTCGGAACCCAATTTAATAAAACCTAGAGTATTAGATCCGAATACACCTTATTCTGATTCGGATATAATTAGATTACAAGGTATTACCCCGGAAACTGCGACTACCTTAGGGTCCGTCGAAGTCTATATTAATAAAATACCTGTGAAATTTTATTTAGTGCCTAACGATTTCCCGATTCCCCATGATGGAATCCTCGGGACAGCCTTCTTATCACCTGCCGCAAAAATAAATTACTTAGAGTCACGCGTAGAATGGAATAATATTATATTCCCGTTTAAAAATCAGCCGACGAATAAAATACCCGCTCGTAGTATAGCGCCGGCAAAGCTAATTGTCACGAATAATATCCCGGAAGGATATGTAGATCTTATCGAAACAGGCCGCGGAATAATCTTAGGAAAGTCTCTTGTCACAAATAATGATGGTATCGCGTATATTAACGGAATAAATACGACGGATGAAGACATTGAAATCGAAAGCCCCCTCGTCGAATTACAGGAGTTTGAAACCACCTCTACCTTAGGGAATCGAGAAAGTTCAAATATCCTCTCCAATTCTATTTCTTACGACGAGTCTTCGAATCGCGAAAAAGCAAACGCGCAAGCAACCGAGAAATCTTTCCCCTTAGGGCCGGAAAAATCATCGATTGCCTCTTCTATTTCTACTAAATCATTTACTATTTCTACTTCGTCTTCGTCGAAACGCCCCTTCGAGATACTATCCCGCGAGCAGCAGACGCTTGAACTTCTACGCCTAGGCCACCTCAATGAGGAAGAAAAACAGAGCGTTTCTCGCATCGTGAAAAACTACGCAGATTTATTCCAATTACCAAGTGACAATTTAACTTTTACTTCCGCGATCGAACATACTATATCTACGGTTGATAATATCCCGATAAATACTAAACAGTATAGATATCCGCCAATTCATAAGCAGGAGATTGAAAAACAAGTCGACGATTTATTGAAAAATGAGATTATTAAACCTTCACTTTCTCCTTATAACAGTCCATTGTGGATAGTACCCAAAAAGGCTGATTCTAAGGGTAATAAAAGATGGAGAATGGTGATCGATTACCGTTCTTTGAATGATAAAACTATTAGTGACGCGTATCCTCTACCGAATATTACGGAAATCTTAGATCAACTCGGTAGTGCAAAATATTTCAGCATATTTGATTTAGCATCAGGCTTTCACCAAATACCAATGTCTCAAAATGATAGTCCAAAAACAGCTTTTTCTACGCCTCATGGGCATTATGAATTTATTAGGATGCCATTCGGTCTTAAAAATGCCCCCGCGACTTTTCAGAGGTTGATGGATAATGTTCTCAGCGGTTTACAAGGAAATGAACTATTTGTCTACCTAGATGACATTGTTATATACTCTAGTTCTCTTGCCGAACACGAAATAAAATTCAGAAAATTAGCCGAACGTTTACGAAAAGCAAATCTAAAGTTACAGCCCGACAAGTGCGAGTTTTTACGTCGCGATGTTGTATACTTAGGTCATGTTATTAGCGACAACGGTGTGAAACCCGACCCCGCGAAAATTACAGCCGTAAAGAATTTTCCAGTTCCAAAAAGCGCGAAAAATATTAAACAGTTCCTTGGTTTAGCAGGATATTATAGACGTTTTATTCAAGACTTTTCTCGAATCGCAAAACCTTTGACGAATTTATTGAAAAAAGATACACAATTCGAATGGACCGAAACTCAGCGAGATTCTTTTCAAACACTACGTGACTTATTATGCACGGAACCTCTTCTCCAGTACCCTGATTTCAAGAAGCCTTTTGTTTTGACTACGGATGCCTCAGGCTACGCGATAGGCGCTATTCTAAGTCAAGGACCCATCGGTAAAGATTTACCCATTTCTTATACGTCACGTCTCTTAAACAACGCCGAAATAAACTATTCTACTACGGAGAAAGAATTATTAGCAATCGTCTACGCGACCCACCATTTTCGTTCATATTTATACGGTCATAAGTTTACACTCGTTACAGATCACAAACCACTTACATGGTTAAATTCAGTCAAAGACCCCACCTCGCGCTTAATTAGATGGAGATTGAAATTAGCAGAATATGACTATGAGATAATTTACAAAGCAGGAAAGCAAAACGTTAACGCCGATGCGTTATCGCGAAACCCCCCAGTAATTTCAGTTCACGCCATTCACGACTCTTCCAGTTCCGATGAAGAGATATTTTTATCAGCCGCGAAACAAAAAAGCCCTACGTGAAAAGGAAATAGCTTCTCAATCTACGACGACTAAAAGCCGCGACGAAGTTACTCAGAAAAATTCCAATGAAGATATACAAATAGCAAACGTCGACTTCGAAACTCTTAACATAAACGAAACCGAGACAAACGATTTCTCCCCTCGCGAAGAACCTGAAACCATCTCAGACGATCTTAGAAGTGAAGAAAGTAACCTGACTCCACTTAGTACGACCTCAGAAGAAATCTTCGACACCATCACCCCGCGAACTCCGCGCAACGCAACTATCGTAGAGACACGCGACAGTTTAAATATTCGTCATGATAATTTAGTTTTCTTTACTACTACGAAAGGTCAACCTTGCGACAAAGGATCAGAAGTATTAAAAAACCTCGATTTATTTCCTAAAATTAAAGATCTCACTTTAGCTCGCGCCAAAGTCACGCGCAAAGGTTCAAAATATTTAATAGCACTTCCAATAAAGGAACATCTCTCGATGAATACAGATATAGATATACTCGAAGACGCGCTTCATTCATTACTCGATGTAACGAGAGAATTACAACTCGAAAGTATTAGTATTTCCGAAGGTAATATTGATAATATTCAGTGGTCTCAAATAAAGAAAATTCTATTGGATATCTTCTTCGATTCTCAAGTAAAAATCTTCATTTGTAAAAACATAGTAACGATTCCGGATTTAAATATAAGAAATGATATAATTATAGAATGTCATTGCTCAGCATTAGGAGGACATAAAGGCGTAACGAAAACTTACCAACGCATACGTCATAATTTTTATTGGCCCACATTAAAACTAGATATACAGAAATTTATACAAGGTTGTTCAAGTTGTCAAAAAAGGAAACTTACGCGCTTAAAAACTAAACAGCCGATGATACTTACCGACACCCCCGGGAAAGCATTTGATAGAGTAGCTATGGATATAGTAGGTCCCTTACCCGAAACTAGGAACGCATCAAATTATATCTTAACGATTCAAGATCTATTGACGAAGTATTCACTTGCTATTTCTTTACCACGCGCTACATCCATCGAAATCGCTGACGCTCTCGTCAAGAAATTCATTTGTCGTTTCGGCACTCCTAAAAGCATTTTAACGGACCAAGGTTCCTCATTTTGTAGCAGTCTCATGCGAGAAATATGCAAAAGATTTAAGATTTCTCAGACAACCACGACCGCTTTTCGTCCGCAATCAAACGGTTCTATTGAACGATCGCACCACGTTCTCATTGAATACTTAAAGCATTTTGTCTCACAATATAAAGATTGGGATGAGCTACTCGAGCTCGCTACATTTTCGTACAATACAAGCGTCCACGAAGGTACAAAGTTTACGCCTCATGAACTTATATTTGGAGAAGTTGCACGCGTTCCAACTGAAATTAATTTAAATACAGATTCCAATGATCTCACGTATTCGGATTATTTACACATTCTCCAGAATCAACTCGATAGAGTGCAAGAAAATGCGAAAGAAAATTTAAATCGCGCTAAAGAAAAATCTAAATATTATTATGACCGCAAACAACGTCCTCAGAATTTTCAAGTCAATGATGAAGTCTATTTGCTAAAAGAACCGAAAACAGGAAAATTTTCTGATCAATATACAGGACCGTATCGAATTATTAAAATTTTAGACAACCACAATGTGAAGATTCGAATAAAGAATAGCGAACGAACCGTTCACTCCGATAAATTAAAAATATGTAAAAGGCCGTAAGTAAGTTCACGTAAAGAAGCAATTAGGATAACCAACAAGCGTTCCACAGTATTATTGTCATTAATATTAAGGCGTAGTAATAATAATTACGCGCGCGCCGCACGCGTTACGCACGAGATACCACCCCGATCACGCAAGCTTACCCCCACTCTTGGCACCATCGTTCGACGACCATGGAACAGCTAGCCGCAGCAGCAACAGTACGTCGAAGCCACCATTCCCCCCCCCCTCTTCGCCCCTCATCTACACTCCGCAACCATAGTCGATCTACGACGCAACAACGACCCAGGAGTTACCCCCTCTCAGCACGGAGATAGACCCAGCTGAAGACAGCGATGCTCAATCCAGATCCAGCCTCATGGAATTGACAGGAAGGAAGTCGAAATTTTCAACATCGAAATCTCACTTTGCAGCCGCATCGAATAAAACATCGGAAAAATTTCCGTAACTCGGAAGGAAAAAATTTACTCCTACTAAACAACAAATCTCACAAGTATTCCTCCCTAGCGGATAAAATGTGACTTAGGTCATGAATACAGAGAAGAAACAACAAGTACAACGGAGAATAATTGAAAGATAAAAATTTATCTCTTCTAAAACCCTTCAAAATCGAGTTTTCGACGCAATACGGCAGACGCAATAATCTTTGCACAGCATCCGAGACATCGACAAGTTACCTTCATCAATTTTTGGATACCACGATCGAGACGAGCCAAGCTGAAATTGAAGCCGCATACGCTCCCAAGTCCTGGAACGAGGAAGAAAGCCCTCCCCTTCCCTCAACGCCACCATTCAGTGTGTGAGTTTTCCCCTTTAATAAGCAAGCAGACTATTCCCTAGCAAGTGATCTAAAAAAGAAAAGTGTAAAGATTTCTAACAAACAGTGGTAGTGCAATGCGATGAACGTTGTCCGTAACGATACTAATTTTAAGTTAATAACTCAAGATGACGATATTAAATCCTAAGCCTATGAATTAAGACAGCGATAGACATAAGTACGGAAAAAACGAAAGAAAAACAAAACAAAAACAAATAATATTAAGAAGCGACCGTATAGTTTAGAAAAACGTTACATTGTAACATTTTTCCTCATTAGGAGGGAGGTGTTACGTCCCGCGATTACGCGTAACAAATTTTTTCTTTTTCTTTTCTTCAAACCCGTTGATAATACTCAAACGATGTATATAGATATTTTTCCAAGTCCGATATCGTATAGAATCCCGCGTATTTAACGTCACTCGTAATATTAATTATTATCTAATTAGTTAACGTCGCAATGTAAATATTCTTAAATCGTACATTTAATTTTAGAACGCTCTCACTCTCTCTCATACCAGTAAGCGTACCAGCAAAAGTCAGGCGCGACCGTAATAAACCTAACCCCTCTACCTGCGCTCGAGCGAGCGATTAACAAATACGAAACGAACGTTTATTTAGTAATGCAAAATCTTACATTCAATTTCAAGGTTAAAATATTCTCTTTTCTAAATCTAAAACTCTCAAGCTAGGAAAAGGCAGATAGATTGTCCAAACGCCCATTATTTTCTATTTCAACGAAACGTACGTCTTTTATAAAATTACTATTTCTTAGCACGCGTACCATACTAATTCCATTTCTACCAAATCAATTACTATTTCTTAAATGTACGCGTAGCCTCGACGTGCCAAATCTCAAAGTAAGAGACGTACCTAATTATTTCTATATCGAAAAGGGCCAGCGCAATTTGCCGCATAACGAGAGTAAGAGAGAAAGACTTCGTATTAGAAAGAGAGAAAAGATTACCTGTTAGAGAAAGGGAAAGGTTACTCAGTAGACAGAGTCAGGTAGAGAAAGAAAGAGAGGTCCGCGATAGAAAGAGACAGGTAGTGAAAGAGAGAGAGGTCCGGAGAGAGCGAGATAGGTATATATCGTTAGAAAGAGAGAGCACTAGGTTAAGAGAGAGGGAAGACCCAGGCGCGCTTCACGCGAACGCCGCACGCGCCGCTGTTGACTCTCCCTACCACGACGCCATCCCCTCCGTGGTCCGGAGAAGGCGTATAAAAAACGTAGCATTCGCCTACGACAAGCAGTTCCTAAAAACCACTCGATCAAATCAGCCGAAGGCTATCTTCGGTTCAGTTCTTAAAAATCATCGATCGAAATCGGCCGAAGGCTATCTTCGGATCCTATATCTCTACGCGCAACGAGTAAAATTCTAAGTCGAAACGTAAATTCTAAGTCGGGAGTACCAGTTCTTACCAAGTCTACTAAGTCGTTACTATTTCGAAATCGTTTATTCTATATCGTAACTAAGTTCTCCGCCGTATCTTAATATTAAATTCAACTAAGTAAAATAAGTGTAACCAAGTGTATTTGAAATTATATTAGAATATATTTTTGTTTTTATTTAAAATCGGACTAGCAAGTGAGTGACTCCTCGAGTACTAATTTTCCAATTCCTAGTTCAACATTATTTTCTAAATCTCAACTTCAAGTTCATCGAATCCAACCAACGAATCTTTTTACCTCAAATACAATTGACAGCGGATCCCTCATTCTCAACTGAGTCTTCGAGAACCTGTCAATTGTATATCCATCGCTCCGACAATTCAGTACGCTGAGACGCACTTATCCACGCGACATTACCGAGAAGATAAGAAAGTGCCAGTGTATTGTTTTGCCTACTGTCTATTCCAGTCTCTCCCCGTGGACCAGATCGCACGCGACATCACCGCGCACTGTCTGTAACCCACGGATGATTCTGGGTATTCAGGAAACTTTTCCTACGTTTTCATTCTAATTCCTTTGTAGAAGCATTCCATCTCCTTATGCCTAGTCGACCACGAAGAGGCGGTCGCGATTTGCAACTCCGCCGTCTCATATACCTGTATCACCAAGTTCCAGCCCCTTTCGAACCTTTCCTTGGCATCGACGAACCTCATACGGAAAATCCCGTTATTCTTGTAAATTCAAATATTATCGATCTCTCGCATATTTCTTATCCTTCGCCTATTCCATATCATTTTTCATCGATCAAAGCAATCGACGAGTCTCTCCCCTGGAGACTGATTCCTTTCTCCGTGCCGCGAAATCGCGATTCCATTCCTAATAATAACGACGTAAGTTCGCGACTCGCGAATATTCACAAACGTAAACGCGAGGATCACCAGAACGTTTCCACCGAATCCAGTATCAGCAGCCAGCAGAGCACCGCTGAGACGAGACCAGCCCGCAAACGCCGACGTCACCATCGACGTACGAGCCATTCAGCTAAGGGAACAGCTGATCTGAGGGGCCCGTCTCCTTCTACGTCATCGAGCGCGCCGTAGCCGCTCACGCGCCGTACCGGCGTACCTGTCAACGCACCTTCGATACCTGCTTGCAGCGGGACCGCTGCAAAACCAGAGCCGCCTTTTTCTACATCGGAGAGCCGCAGAAGACAACAAATGTAAGTTGGCCCTATTTTTGCTTCTTCGCTCTCTGCTCGGCTCTTTCAAAGATTTAAAATTCACAAAGTTATTGAGACGTCGGGTCCCCTTAGCCAACGAACCGCCCAGGCGGGTAACGGCAAATTCCGACAACTTGCTCTCGTTAGAACGTCCTTGGGATAATTCTTTATTTTTCTCATACGCCGTACAATTATTCCACTCACGTAAGCGGGACGCGACACAAGCAGGCGCGGTAGCGTCCAAGCAGGCGCGGAAGCGTCCAAGCAGGCGCGGAAACGTCCAAGTAGGCGCGGCAGCATGCAAGAAGGCGCAGAAGAGTCCAAGCAGGCGCGGTAGCGTCCAACCAGGCGCGGAAGCGTCCTAGCAGTCGCGACAGCGTCCAAGCAGGCGCGGTAGCGTCCAAGCAGGCGCGGAAGCGTTCAAGCAGGCGTGGAAGCGTCCAAGCAGGCGCGGAAGCGTCCAAGCAGGCGCGGAAGCGTTCAAGCAGGCGCGGAAGCGTCCAAGCAGACGCGGAAGCGTCCAAGCATGCGCGGAAGAGTCCAAGCAGGCGCGGAAGCGTTCAAGCAGGCGCGGTAGCGTCCAAGCAGGCGAGGAAACATGCAAGAAGGCGCAGAGGAGTCCAAGCAGGCGCGGAAGCGTCCAAGCAGGCGCGGAAGCGTCCAAGCAAGCGCGGAAGCGTCCAAGCAGGCGCGGAAACGTCCAAGTAGGCGAGGCAGCATGCAAGAAGGCGCAGAAGAGTCCAAGCAGGCGCGGAAGCGTCCAAGCAGGCGCGGAAACGTCCAAGTAGGCGCGGCAGCATGCAAGAAGGCGCAGAAGCGTCCAAGCAGTCGCGGAAGCGTCCAAGCAGGCGCGGAAACGACCAAGTAGGCGCGGCAGCATGCAAGAAGGAGCAGAAGAGTCCAAGCAGGCGCGGAAGCGTCCAAGCAGTCGGGGAAGCGTCCTAGCAGTCGCGGAAGCGTCCAAGCAGGCGCGGTAGCGTCCAAGCAGGCGCGAAAACGTCCAAGCAGGAGCGGAAGCATGCAAGAAGACGCGGAAGCATCCAAGAAGGCGCGGAAGCATGCAAGAAGACGCGGAAGCGTCCAAGCAGGCGCGGAAGCGTCCAAGCAGGCGCGGTAGCGTCCAAGCAGGCGCGGAAGCGTCCAAGCAGTCGCGGAAGCGTCCAAGCAGGCGCGGAAGCGTCCAAGCAGGCGGGGAAGCATGCAAGCATGCGCGGAAGCGTCCAAGCAGGCGCGGAAGCGCCCAAGCAGGCGCGGTAGCGGCCAAGCTGGCGCGGAAGCGTCCAAGCAGGCGCGGAAACGTCCAAGCAGGCGCGGAAGTATGCAAGAAGACGCAGAAGAGT
The DNA here is from genome assembly GCA_963989415.1 of Cerceris ruficornis. Lineage (NCBI taxonomy): Eukaryota > Metazoa > Arthropoda > Insecta > Hymenoptera > Crabronidae > Cerceris > Cerceris ruficornis. The sequence continues at coordinate 64,254,869 of OZ022517.1, read as the reverse complement.
CCAAGCAGGCGCGGAAGCGTCCAAGCAGTCGCGGAAGCGTCCAAGCAGGCGCGGTAGCGTCCAAGCAGGCGCGGAAACGTCCAAGCAGGCGCGGAAGCATGCAAGAAGACGCAGAAGCGTCCAGGCAGGCGCGGAAGCGACCAAGCAGTCGCGGTAGCGTCCAACCAGGCGCGGAAGCGTCCAAGAAGTCGCGGAAGCGTCCAAACAGGCGCGGAAGATTGCAAGAAGAAGCAGAATAGTCCAAGCAGGCGCGGAAGCGTACAAGCAGTCGCGGAAGCGTCCAAGCAGGCGCGGTAGCGTCCAAGCAGTCGCGGAAGAGTCCAAGCAGGCGCGGCAGCGTCCAAGCAGGCGCGGAAACGTCCAAGCAGGCGCGGAAGCATGCAAGAAGACGCAGAAGCGTCCAGGCAGGCGCGGAAGCGACCAAGCAGTCGCGGTAGCGTCCAACCAGGCGCGGAAGCGTCCAAGAAGTCGCGGAAGGGTCCAAACAGGCGCGGAAGAATGCAAGAAGACGCAGAATAGTCCAACCAGGCGCGGAAGCGTCCAAGCAGTCGCGGAAGCGTCCAAGCATTCGCGGTAGAGTCCAAGCAGTCGCGGAAGCGTCCAAGCAGGCGCGGTAGCGTCCATGCAGGCGCGGAAGCGTCCAAGCAGTCGCGGAAGCGTCCAAGCAGGCGCGGTAGCGTCCAACCAGGCGCGGAAGCGTCCAAGCAGTCGCGGAAGGGTCCAAGCAGGCGCGGTAGTGTCCAAGCAGGCGCGGTAGCATCCAACCAGGCGCGGATGCGTAGAAGCAGTCGCGGAAGCGTCCAAGCAGTCGCGGAAGCGTCCAAGCAGGCGCGGTAGCGTCCAAGCAGCCGCGGAAGCGTCCAAGCAGTCGCGGAAGCGTCCAAGCAGGCGCGGTAGCGTCCAAGCAGGCGCGGAAACGTCCAAGTAGGCGCAAGCATGCAAGAAGGCGCAGAAGAGTCCAAGCAGGCGCGGAAGCGTCCAAGCAGTCGCGGAAGCGTCCAAGCAGGCGCGGAAGCGGCCAAGCAGGCGCGGAAGGGTCCAAGCTGGCGCGGTAGCGTGCAAGCAGTCGCGGAAGCGTCCAACCAGGCGCGGAAGCGTCCAAGCAGGCGTGGGAGCGTCCAAGCAGGCGCGAAACCGTGCAAGCAAGCGCGGAAGCATCCAAGAAGGCGCGGAAGCATGCAAGAAGACGCGGAAGCGTCCAAGCAGGCGCGGAAACGTCCAAGCAGGCGCGGAAGCATGCAAAAAGGCGTAGAAGAGTCCAAGCAGGCGCGGCAGCGTCCAAGCAGTCGCGGAAGGGTCCAAGCAGGCGCGGTAGTGTCCAAGCAGGCGCGGTAGCATCCAACCAGGCGCGGATGCGTAGAAGCAGTCGCGGAAGCGTCCAAGCAGTCGCGGAAGCGTCCAAGCAGGCGCGGTAGCGTCCAAGCAGCCGCGGAAGCGTCCAAGCAGTCGCGGAAGCGTCCTAGCAGTCGCGGAAGCGTCCAAGCAGGCGCGGTAGCATCCAAGCAGGCGCGAAAACGTCCAAGCAGGCGCGGAAGCGTCCAAGCAGTCGCGGAAGCGTCCAAGCAGGCGCGGTAGCGTCCAAGCAGGCGCGAAAACGTCCAAGCAGGAGCCGAAGCATGCAAGAAGACGCAGAAGAGTCCAAGCAGTCGCGGAAGCGTCCAAGCAGGCGGGGAAGCATGCAAGCATGCGCGGAAGCATGCAAGAAGACGCAGAAGTGTCCAAGCAGGCGCGTAAGCGTCCAAGCAGTCGCGGAAGCGTCCAAGCAGGCGCGGTAGCGTCCAAGCAGGCGCGAAAACGTCCAAGCAGGAGCCGAAGCATGCAAGAAGACGCAGAAGAGTCCAAGCAGTCGCGGAAGCGTCCAAGCAGGCGGGGAAGCATGCAAGCATGCGCGGAAGCATGCAAGAAGACGCAGAAGTGTCCAAGCAGGCGCGTAAGCGTCCAAGCAGTCGCGGAAGCGACCAAGCAGTCGCGGTAGCGTCCAACCAGGCGCGGAAGCGTCCAAGAAGTCGCGGAAGGGTCCAAACAGGCGCGGAAGAATGCAAGAAGACGCAGAATAGTCCAACCAGGCGCGGAAGCGTCCAAGCAGTCGCGGAAGCGTCCAAGCATTCGCGGTAGAGTCCAAGCAGTCGCGGAAGCGTCCAAGCAGGCGCGGTAGCGTCCATGCAGGCGCGGAAGCGTCCAAGCAGTCGCGGAAGCGTCCAAGCAGGCGCGGTAGCGTCCAACCAGGCGCGGAAGCGTCCAAGCAGTCGCGGAAGGGTCCAAGCAGGCGCGGTAGTGTCCAAGCAGGCGCGGTAGCATCCAACCAGGCGCGGATGCGTAGAAGCAGTCGCGGAAGCGTCCAAGCAGTCGCGGAAGCGTCCAAGCAGGCGCGGTAGCGTCCAAGCAGCCGCGGAAGCGTCCAAGCAGTCGCGGAAGCGTCCAAGCAGGCGCGGTAGCGTCCAAGCAGGCGCGGAAACGTCCAAGAAGGCGCAAGCATGCAAGAAGGCGCAGAAGAGTCCAAGCAGGCGCGGAAGCGTCCAAGCAGTCGCGGAAGCGTCCAAGCAGGCGCGGAAGCGGCCAAGCAGGCGCGGAAGGGTCCAAGCTGGCGCGGTAGCGTGCAAGCAGTCGCGGAAGCGTCCAACCAGGCGCGGAAGCGTCCAAGCAGGCGTGGGAGCGTCCAAGCAGGCGCGAAACCGTGCAAGCAAGCGCGGAAGCATCCAAGAAGGCGCGGAAGCATGCAAGAAGACGCGGAAGCGTCCAAGCAGGCGCGGAAACGTCCAAGCAGGCGCGGAAGCATGCAAAAAGGCGTAGAAGAGTCCAAGCAGGCGCGGCAGCGTCCAAGCAGTCGCGGAAGGGTCCAAGCAGGCGCGGTAGTGTCCAAGCAGGCGCGGTAGCATCCAACCAGGCGCGGATGCGTAGAAGCAGTCGCGGAAGCGTCCAAGCAGTCGCGGAAGCGTCCAAGCAGGCGCGGTAGCGTCCAAGCAGCCGCGGAAGCGTCCAAGCAGTCGCGGAAGCGTCCTAGCAGTCGCGGAAGCGTCCAAGCAGGCGCGGTAGCATCCAAGCAGGCGCGAAAACGTCCAAGCAGGCGCGGAAGCGTCCAAGCAGTCGCGGAAGCGTCCAAGCAGGCGCGGTAGCGTCCAAGCAGGCGCGAAAACGTCCAAGCAGGAGCCGAAGCATGCAAGAAGACGCAGAAGAGTCCAAGCAGTCGCGGAAGCGTCCAAGCAGGCGCGGTAGCATCCAAGCAGGCGCGAAAACGTCCAAGCAGGCGCGGAAGCGTCCAAGCAGTCGCGGAAGCGTCCAAGCAGGCGCGGTAGCGTCCAAGCAGGCGCGAAAACGTCCAAGCAGGAGCCGAAGCATGCAAGAAGACGCAGAAGAGTCCAAGCAGTCGCGGAAGCGTCCAAGCAGGCGGGGAAGCATGCAAGCATGCGCGGAAGCATGCAAGAAGACGCAGAAGTGTCCAAGCAGGCGCGTAAGCGTCCAAGCAGTCGCGGAAGCGTCCAAGCAGGCGCGGTAGCGTCCAAGCAGGCGCGAAAACGTCCAAGCAGGAGCCGAAGCATGCAAGAAGACGCAGAAGAGTCCAAGCAGTCGCGGAAGCGTCCAAGCAGGCGGGGAAGCATGCAAGCAGGCGCGGAAGCGTTCAAGCAGGCGCGGAAGCGTCCAAGCAGACGCGGAAGCGTCCAAGCAGTCACGGAAGCGTCCAAGCAGGCGCGGTAGCGTCCAAGCAGGCGCGAAAACGTCCAAGTAGGCGCGGCAGTATGCAAGAAGGCGCAGAAGAGTCCAAGCAGGCGCGGAAACGTCCAAGCAGGCGGGGAAGCATGCAAGCAGGCGCGGAAGCGTCCAAGCAGGCGCGGAAACGTCCAAGCATGCGCGGAAGAGTCCAAGCAGGCGCGGAAGCGTTCAAGCAGGCGCGGTAGCGTCCAAGCAGGCGAGGAAACATGCAAGAAGGCGCAGAGGAGTCCAAGCAGGCGCGGAAGCGTCTAAGCAGACGCGGAAGCGTCCAAGCAGGCGCGGAAACGTCCAACTAGGCGCGGAAGCGTCCTAGCAGTCGTGGAAGCGTCCAAGCAGGCGCGGTAGCGTCCAAGCAGGCGCGAAAACGTCCAAGCAGGAGCGGAAGCATGCAAGAAGACGCAGAAGAGTCCAAGCAGTCGCGGAAGCGTCCAAGCAGGCGCGGAAGCGTTCAAGCAGGCGCGGTAGCGTCCAAGCAGGCGAGGAAACATGCAAGAAGGCGCAGAGGAGTCCAAGCAGGCGCGGAAGCGTCAGTGCAGGCGCGGAAACGTCCAAGTAGGCGCGGCAGCATGCAAGAAGGCGCAGAAGAGTCCAAGAAGGCGTGGAAGCGTCCAAGCAGTCGCGGAAGCGTCCAAGCAGGCGCGGTAGCGTCCAACCAGGCGCGGAAGCGTCCTAGCAGTCGCGGAAGCGTCCAAGCAGGCGCGGTAGCGTCCAAGCAGGCGCGGAAGCGTTCAAGCAGGCGTGGAAGCGTCCAAGCAGGCGCGGAAGCGTCCAAGCAGGCGCGGAAGCGTTCAAGCAGGCGCGGAAGCGTCCAAGCAGACGCGGAAGCGTCCAAGCATGCGCGGAAGAGTCAAAGCAGGCGCGGAAGCGTTCAAGCAGGCGCGGTAGCGTCCAAGCAGGCGAGGAAACATGCAAGAAGGCGCAGAGGAGTCCAAGCAGGCGCGGAAGCGTCCAAGCAGACGCGGAAGCGTCCAAGCAGGCGCGGAAACGTCCAACTAGGCGCGGAAGCGTCCTAGCAGTCGCGGAAGCGTCCAAGCAGGCGCGGAAGCGTTCAAGCAGGCGCGGAAGCGTCCAAGCAGGCGCGGAAGCGTTCAAGCAGGCGCGGTAGCGTCCAAGCAGGCGAGGAAACATGCAAGAAGGCGCAGAGGAGTCCAAGCAGGCGCGGAAGCGTCAGTGCAGGCGCGGAAACGTCCAAGTAGGCGCGGCAGCATGCAAGAAGGCGCAGAAGAGTCCAAGAAGGCGTGGAAGCGTCCAAGCAGTCGCGGAAGCGTCCAAGCAGGCGCGGTAGCGTCCAACCAGGCGCGGAAGCGTCCTAGCAGTCGCGGAAGCGTCCAAGCAGGCGCGGTAGCGTCCAAGCAGGCGCGGAAGCGTCCAAGCAGGCGCGGAAGCGTTCAAGCAGGCGCGGTAGCGTCCAAGCAGGCGAGGAAACATGCAAGAAGGCGCAGAGGAGTCCAAGCAGGCGCGGAAGCGTCCAAGCAGGCGCGGAAGCGTTCAAGCAGGCGCGGTAGCGTCCAAGCAGGCGAGGAAACATGCAAGAAGGCGCAGAGGAGTCCAAGCAGGCGCGGAAACGTCCAAGCAGGCGGGGAAGCATGCAAGCAGGCGCGGAAGCGTCCAAGCAGGCGCGGAAACGTCCAAGTAGGCGCGGCAGCATGCAAGAAGGCGCAGAAGAGTCCAAGCAGGCGAGGAAGCGTGCAAGCAGGCGCGGTAGCGTGCAAGCATGCGTGGAAGAGTCCAAGCAGGCGCGGAAACGTCCAACTAGGCGCGGAAGCATCCAAGCAGTCGCGGAAGCGTCCAAGCAGGCGCGGAAGCGTCCAAGCAGTCGCGGAAGCGTCCAAGCAGGCGCGGAAGCGTCCAAGCAAGCGCGGAAGCGTCCAAGCAGGCGCGGAAGCGTCCAAGCAGGCGGGGAAGTGTCCAAGCGCGCGCGGAAGCGTCCAAGCAGGCGCGGAAGCGTCCAAGCAGGCGCGGAAGCGTCCAAACAGACGCGGAAGCGTCCAAGCAGGCGCGGAAGCTTGCAAGCAGGCGCGGAAGCGTGCAAGCAGGCGCGGAAGCGTCCAAGCATGCGTGGAAGAGTCCAAGCAGGCGCGGAAACGTCCAAGCAGGCGCGGAAGCATCCAAGCAGGCGCGGAAGCGTCCAAGCAGGCGCGGAAGCGTCCAAGCAGACGCGGAAGCGTCCAAGCAGGCGCGGAAGCTTGCAAGCAGGCGCGGAAGCGTGCAAGCAGGCGCGGAAGCGTCCAAGCATGCGTGGAAGAGTCCAAGCAGGCGCGGAAACGTCCAAGCAGGCGCGGAAGCGTCCAAGCAGGCGCGGAAGCGTCCAAGCAGGCGCGGAAGCGTCCTAGCAGGCTTGGAAGAGTCCAAGCAGGCGCGGAAGCGTGCAAGCAGGCGCGGAAGAGTCCAAGCAGGCGCGGAAGCGTCCAAGCAGGCGCGGAAGCGTGCAAGCAGGCGCGGAAACGACCAAGTAGGCGCGGAAACGTCCAAGCAGGCGTGGAAGAGTACAAGCAGGTGCGGAAGCGTCCAAGCAGGCGCAGAACCGTGCAAGCATGCGCGGAAGCATGCAAGAAGACGCAGAAGAGTCCAAGCTGGCGCGGAAGCGTCCAAGCAGTCGCGGAAGCGTCCAAGCAGGCGCGGAAACGTCCAAGTAGGCGCGGCAGCATGCAAGAAGGCGCAGAAGAGTCCAAGCAGGCGCGGAAGCGTCCAAGCAGGCGTGGAAGTGTTCAAGCACGCGCGGAAGCGTCCAAGCAGGCGCGGAAGCGTCCAAGCAGGCGCGGAAGCGTCCAAGCAGACGCGGAAGCGTCCAAGCAGGCGCGGAAGCTTGCAAGCAGGCGCGGAAGCGTGCAAGCAGGCGCGGAAGCGTCCAAGCATGCGTGGAAGAGTCCAATCAGGCGCGGAAACGTCCAAGCAGGCGCGGAAGCGTCCAAGCAGGCGCGGAAGCGTCCAAGCAGGCGCGGAAGCGTGCAAGCAGGCGCGGAAACGACCAAGTAGGCGCGGAAACGTCCAAGCAGGCGTGGAAGAGTACAAGCAGGTGCGGAAGCGTCCAAGCAGGCGCAGAACCGTGCAAGCATGCGCGGAAGCATGCAAGAAGACGCAGAAGAGTCCAAGCTGGCGCGGAAGCGTCCAAGCAGTCGCGGAAGCGTCCAAGCAGGCGCGGAAACGTCCAAGTAGGCGCGGCAGCATGCAAGAAGGCGCAGAAGAGTCCAAGCAGGCGCGGAAACGTCCAAGCAGGCGGGGAAGCATGCAAGCAGGCGCGGAAGCGTCCAAGCAGGCGCGGAAACGTCCAAGTAGGCGCGGTAGCATGCAAGAAGGCGCAGAAGAGTCCAAGCAGGCGAGGAAGCGTGCAAGCAGGCGCGGTAGCGTGCAAGCATGCGTGGAAGAGTCCAAGCAGGCGCGGAAACGTCCAACTAGGCGCGGAAGCATCCAAGCAGTCGCGGAAGCGTCCAAGCAGGCGCGGAAGCGTCCAAGCAGTCGCGGAAGCGTCCAAGCAGGCGCGGAAGCGTCCAAGCAAGCGCGGAAGCGTCCAAGCAGGCGCGGAAGCGTCCAAGCAGGCGTGGAAGTGTCCAAGCACGCGCGGAAGCGTCCAAGCAGGCGCGGAAGCGTCCAAGCAGGCGCGGAAGCGTCCAAGCAGACGCGGAAGCGTCCAAGCAGGCGCGGAAGCTTGCAAGCAGGCGCGGAAGCGTCCAAGCAGGCGCGGAAGCGTCCAAGCAGACGCGGAAGCGTCCAAGCAGGCGCGGAAGCGTCCAAGCAAGCGCGGAAGCGTCCAAGCAGGCGCGGAAGCGTCCAAGCAGGCGTGGAAGTGTCCAAGCACGCGCGGAAGCGTCCAAGCAGGCGCGGAAGCGTCCAAGCAGGCGCGGAAGCGTCCAAGCAGACGCGGAAGCGTCCAAGCAGGCGCGGAAGCTTGCAAGCAGGCGCGGAAGCGTGCAAGCAGGCGCGGAAGCGTCCAAGCATGCGTGGAAGAGTCCAAGCAGCCGCGGAAACGTCCAAGCAGGCGCGGAAGCGTCCAAGCAGGCGCGGAAGCGTCCAAGCAGGCGCGGAATCGCCCAAGCAGGCGCGGAAGCGTTCAAGCAGGCGCGGAAGCGTCCAAGCAGGCGCGGAAGCGTCCAAGCAGGCGCGGAAGCGTGCAAGCAGGCGCGGAAGAGTCCAAGCAGGCGCGGAAGCGTCCAAGCAGGCGCGGAAGCGTGCAAGCAGGCGCGGAAACGACCAAGTAGGCACGGAAACGTCCAAGCAGGCGTGGAAGAGTACAAGCAGGTGCGGAAGCGTCCAAGCAGGCGCAGAACCGTGCAAGCATGCGCGGAAGCATGCAAGAAGACGCAGAAGAGTCCAAGCTGGCGCGGAAGCGTCCAAGCAGTCGCGGAAGCGTCCAAGCAGGCGCGGAAACGTCCAAGTAGGCGCGGCAGCATGCAAGAAGGCGCAGAAGAGTCCAAGCAGGCGCGGAAGCGTCCAAGCAGGCGTGGAAGTGTTCAAGCACGCGCGGAAGCGTCCAAGCAGGCGCGGAAGCGTCCAAGCAGGCGCGGAAGCGTCCAAGCAGACGCGGAAGCGTCCAAGCAGGCGCGGAAGCTTGCAAGCAGGCGCGGAAGCGTGCAAGCAGGCGCGGAAGCGTCCAAGCATGCGTGGAAGAGTCCAATCAGGCGCGGAAACGTCCAAGCAGGCGCGGAAGCGTCCAAGCAGGCGCGGAAACGTCCAAGTAGGCGCGGCAGCATGCAAGAAGGCGCAGAAGAGTCCAAGCAGGCGCGGAAACGTCCAAGCAGGCGGGGAAGCATGCAAGCAGGCGCGGAAGCGTCCAAGCAGGCGCGGAAACGTCCAAGTAGGCGCGGTAGCATGCAAGAAGTCGCAGAAGAGTCCAAGCAGGCGAGGAAGCGTGCAAGCAGGCGCGGTAGCGTGCAAGCATGCGTGGAAGAGTCCAAGCAGGCGCGGAAACGTCCAACTAGGCGCGGAAGCATCCAAGCAGTCGCGGAAGCGTCCAAGCAGGCGCGGAAGCGTCCAAGCAGTCGCGGAAGCGTCCAAGCAGGCGCGGAAGCGTCCAAGCAAGCGCGGAAGCGTCCAAGCAGGCGCGGAAGCGTCCAAGCAGGCGTGGAAGTGTCCAAGCACGCGCGGAAGCGTCCAAGCAGGCGCGGAAGCGTCCAAGCAGGCGCGGAAGCGTCCAAGCAGACGCGGAAGCGTCCAAGCAGGCGCGGAAGCTTGCAAGCAGGCGCGGAAGCGTGCAAGCAGGCGCGGAAGCGTCCAAGCATGCGTGGAAGAGTCCAAGCAGCCGCGGAAACGTCCAAGCAGGCGCTGTCGCGTCCCGCTTACGTGAGTGGAATAATTATACGGCGCACAAAATTAAAACAAGGAATTATCCCAAGGACGTTTTAACGAGAGCAAGTTGTCGGAATTTGCCGTTACCCGCCTGGGCGGTTCGTTGGCTAAGGGGACCCGACGTCTCAATAACTTTGTGAATTCTTAAACTTTGAGAGAGCCGAGCAGAGAGCGAAGAAGCAAAAATAGGGCCAACTTACATTTGTTGTCTTCTTCAGCTCTCCGATGTAGAAAGGCGGCTCTGGTTTTGCAGCGGTCCCGCTGCAAGCAGGTATTGAAGGTGCGCTGACAGGTACGCCGGTACGGCGCGTGAGCGGCTACGGCGCGCTCGATGACGTAGAAGGAGACGGGCCCCTCGGATCAGCTGTTCCCTTAGCTGAATGGCTCGTACGTCGATGGTGACGTCGGCGTTTGCGGGCTGGTCTCGTCTCAGCGGTGCTCTGCTGGCTGCTGATACTGGATTCGGTGGAAACGTTCTGGTGATCCTCGCGTTTACGTTTGTGAATATTCGCGAGTCGCGAACTTACGTCGTTATTATTAGGAATGGAATCGCGATTTCGCGGCGCGGAGAAAGGAATCAGTCTCCAGGGGAGAGACTCGTCGATTGCTTTGATCGATGAAAAATGATATGGAATAGGCGAAGGATAAGAAATATGCGAGAGATCGATAATATTTGAATTTACAAGAATAACGGGATTTTCCGTATGAGGTTCGTCGATGCCGAGGAAAGGTTCGAAAGGGGCTGGAGCTTGGTGATACAGGTATATGAGACGGCGGAGTTGCAAATCGCGACCGCCTCTTCGTGGTCGACTAGGCATAAGGAGATGGAATGCTTCTACAAAGGAATTAGAATGAAAACGTAGGAAAAGTTTCCTGAATACCCAGAATCATCCGTGGGTTACAGACAGTGCGCGGTGATGTCGCGTGCGATCTGGTCCACGGGGAGAGACTGGAATAGACAGTAGGCAAAACAATACACTGGCACTTTCTTATCTTCTCGGTAATGTCGCGTGGATAAGTGCGTCTCAGCGTACTGAATTGTCGGAGCGATGGATATACAATTGACAGGTTCTCGAAGACTCAGTTGAGAATGAGGGATCCGCTGTCAATTGTATTTGAGGTAAAAAGATTCGTTGGTTGGATTCGATGAACTTGAAGTTGAGATTTAGAAAATAATGTTGAACTAGGAATTGGAAAATTAGTACTCGAGGAGTCACTCACTTGCTAGTCCGATTTTAAATAAAAACAAAAATATATTCTAATATAATTTCAAATACACTTGGTTACACTTATTTTACTTAGTTGAATTTAATATTAAGATACGGCGGAGAACTTAGTTACGATATAGAATAAACGATTTCGAAATAGTAACGACTTAGTAGACTTGGTAAGAACTGGTACTCCCGACTTAGAATTTACGTTTCGACTTAGAATTTTACTCGTTGCGCGTAGAGATATAGGATCCGAAGATAGCCTTCGGCCGATTTCGATCGATGATTTTTAAGAACTGAACCGAAGATAGCCTTCGGCTGATTTGATCGAGTGGTTTTTAGGAACTGCTTCTCGTAGGCGAATGCTACGTTTTTTATACGCCTTCTCCGGACCACGGAGGGGATGGCGTCGTGGTAGGGAGAGTCAACAGCGGCGCGTGCGGCGTTCGCGTGAAGCGCGCCCGGGTCTTCCCTCTCTCTTAACCTAGTGCTCTCTCTTTCTAACGATATATACCTATCTCGCTCTCTCCGGACCTCTCTTTCTTTCTCTACCTGACTCTGTCTACTGAGTAACCTTTCCCTTTCTCTAACAGGTAATCTTTTCTCTCTTTCTAATACGAAGTCTTTCTCTCTTACTCTCGTTATGCGGCAAATTGCGCTGGCCCTTTTCGATATAGAAATAATTAGGTACGTCTCTTACTTTGAGATTTGGCACGTCGAGGCTACGCGTACATTTAAGAAATAGTAATTGATTTGGTAGAAATGGAATTAGTATGGTACGCGTGCTAAGAAATAGTAATTTTATAAAAGACGTACGTTTCGTTGAAATAGAAAATAATGGGCGTTTGGACAATCTATCTGCCTTTTCCTAGCTTGAGAGTTTTAGATTTAGAAAAGAGAATATTTTAACCTTGAAATTGAATGTAAGATTTTGCATTACTAAATAAACGTTCGTTTCGTATTTGTTAATCGCTGGCTCGAGCGCAGGTAGAGGGGTTAGGTTTATTACGGTCGCGCCTGACTTTTGCTGGTACGCTTACTGGTATGAGAGAGAGTGAGAGCGTTCTAAAATTAAATGTACGATTTAAGAATATTTACATTGCGACGTTAACTAATTAGATAATAATTAATATTACGAGTGACGTTAAATACGCGGGATTCTATACGATATCGGACTTGGAAAAATATCTATATACATCGTTTGAGTATTATCAACGGTTTTAAAGAAAAGAAAAAGAAAAATTTAGTTACGCGTAATCGCGGGACGTAACACCTCCCTCCTAATGAGGAAAAATGTTACAATGTAACGTTTTTCTAAACTAAACGGTCGCTTCTTAATATTATTTGTTTTTGTTTTGTTTTTCTTTCGTTTTTTCCGTACTTATGTCTATCGCTGTCTTAATTCATAGGCTTAGGATTTAATATCGTCATCTTGAGTTATTAACTTAAAATTAGTATCGTTACGGACAACGTTCATCGCATTGCACTACCACTGTTTGTTAGAAATCTTTACACTTTTCTTTTTTAGATCACTTGCTAGGGAATAGTCTGCTTGCTTATTAAAGGGGAAAACTCACGCACTGAATGGTGGCGTTGGGGGAAGGGGAGGGCTTTCTTCCTCGTTCCAGGACTTGAGAGCGTATGCGGCTTCAATTTCAGCTTGGCTCGTCTCGATCGTGGTATCCAAAAATTGATGAAGGTAACTTGTCGATGTCTCGGATGCTGTGCAAAGATTATTGCGTCTGCCGTATTGCGTCGAAAACTCGATTTTGAAGGGTTTTAGAAGAGATAAATTTTTATCTTTCAATTATTCTCCGTTGTACTTGTTGTTTCTTCTCTGTATTCATGACCTAAGTCACATTTTATCCGCTAGGGAGGAATACTTGTGAGATTTGTTGTTTAGTAGGAGTAAATTTTTTCCTTCCGAGTTACGGAAATTTTTCCGATGTTTTATTCGATGCGGCTGCAAAGTGAGATTTCGATGTTGAAAATTTCGACTTCCTTCCTGTCAATTCCATGAGGCTGGATCTGGATTGAGCATCGCTGTCTTCAGCTGGGTCTATCTCCGTGCTGAGAGGGGGTAACTCCTGGGTCGTTGTTGCGTCGTAGATCGACTATGGTTGCGGAGTGTAGATGAGGGGCGAAGAGGGGGGGGAATGGTGGCTTCGACGTACTGTTGTTGCTGCGGCTAGCTGTTCCATGGTCGTCGAACGATGGTGCCAAGAGTGGGGGTAAGCTTGCGTGATCGGGGTGGTATCTCGTGCGTAACGCGTGCGGCGCGCGCGTAATTATTATTACTACGCCTTAATATTAATGACAATAATACTGTGGAACGCTTGTTGGTTATCCTAATTGCTTCTTTACGTGAACTTACTTACGGCCTTTTACATATTTTTAATTTATCGGAGTGAACGGTTCGTTCGCTATTCTTTATTCGAATCTTCACATTGTGGTTATCTAAAATTTTAATAATTCGATACGGTCCTGTATATTGATCAGAAAATTTTCCTGTTTTCGGTTCTTTTAGCAAATAGACTTCATCATTGACTTGAAAATTCTGAGGACGTTGTTTGCGGTCATAATAATATTTAGATTTTTCTTTAGCGCGATTTAAATTTTCTTTCGCATTTTCTTGCACTCTATCGAGTTGATTCTGGAGAATGTGTAAATAATCCGAATACGTGAGATCATTGGAATCTGTATTTAAATTAATTTCAGTTGGAACGCGTGCAACTTCTCCAAATATAAGTTCATGAGGCGTAAACTTTGTACCTTCGTGGACGCTTGTATTGTACGAAAATGTAGCGAGCTCGAGTAGCTCATCCCAATCTTTATATTGTGAGACAAAATGCTTTAAGTATTCAATGAGAACGTGGTGCGATCGTTCAATAGAACCGTTTGATTGCGGACGAAAAGCGGTCGTGGTTGTCTGAGAAATCTTAAATCTTTTGCATATTTCTCGCATGAGACTGCTACAAAATGAGGAACCTTGGTCCGTTAAAATGCTTTTAGGAGTGCCGAAACGACAAATGAATTTCTTGACGAGAGCGTCGGCGATTTCGATGGATGTAGCGCGTGGTAAAGAAATAGCAAGTGAATACTTCGTCAATAGATCTTGAATCGTTAAAATATAATTTGATGCGTTCCTAGTTTCGGGTAAGGGACCTACTATATCCATAGCTACTCTATCAAATGCTTTCCCGGGGGTGTCGGTAAGTATCATCGGCTGTTTAGTTTTTAAGCGCGTAAGTTTCCTTTTTTGACAACTTGAACAACCTTGTATAAATTTCTGTATATCTAGTTTTAATGTGGGCCAATAAAAATTATGACGTATGCGTTGGTAAGTTTTCGTTACGCCTTTATGTCCTCCTAATGCTGAGCAATGACATTCTATAATTATATCATTTCTTATATTTAAATCCGGAATCGTTACTATGTTTTTACAAATGAAGATTTTTACTTGAGAATCGAAGAAGATATCCAATAGAATTTTCTTTATTTGAGACCACTGAATATTATCAATATTACCTTCGGAAATACTAATACTTTCGAGTTGTAATTCTCTCGTTACATCGAGTAATGAATGAAGCGCGTCTTCGAGTATATCTATATCTGTATTCATCGAGAGATGTTCCTTTATTGGAAGTGCTATTAAATATTTTGAACCTTTGCGCGTGACTTTGGCGCGAGCTAAAGTGAGATCTTTAATTTTAGGAAATAAATCGAGGTTTTTTAATACTTCTGATCCTTTGTCGCAAGGTTGACCTTTCGTAGTAGTAAAGAAAACTAAATTATCATGACGAATATTTAAACTGTCGCGTGTCTCTACGATAGTTGCGTTGCGCGGAGTTCGCGGGGTGATGGTGTCGAAGATTTCTTCTGAGGTCGTACTAAGTGGAGTCAGGTTACTTTCTTCACTTCTAAGATCGTCTGAGATGGTTTCAGGTTCTTCGCGAGGGGAGAAATCGTTTGTCTCGGTTTCGTTTATGTTAAGAGTTTCGAAGTCGACGTTTGCTATTTGTATATCTTCATTGGAATTTTTCTGAGTAACTTCGTCGCGGCTTTTAGTCGTCGTAGATTGAGAAGCTATTTCCTTTTCACGTAGGGCTTTTTGTTTCGCGGCTGATAAAAATATCTCTTCATCGGAACTGGAAGAGTCGTGAATGGCGTGAACTGAAATTACTGGGGGGTTTCGCGATAACGCATCGGCGTTAACGTTTTGCTTTCCTGCTTTGTAAATTATCTCATAGTCATATTCTGCTAATTTCAATCTCCATCTAATTAAGCGCGAGGTGGGGTCTTTGACTGAATTTAACCATGTAAGTGGTTTGTGATCTGTAACGAGTGTAAACTTATGACCGTATAAATATGAACGAAAATGGTGGGTCGCGTAGACGATTGCTAATAATTCTTTCTCCGTAGTAGAATAGTTTATTTCGGCGTTGTTTAAGAGACGTGACGTATAAGAAATGGGTAAATCTTTACCGATGGGTCCTTGACTTAGAATAGCGCCTATCGCGTAGCCTGAGGCATCCGTAGTCAAAACAAAAGGCTTCTTGAAATCAGGGTACTGGAGAAGAGGTTCCGTGCATAATAAGTCACGTAGTGTTTGAAAAGAATCTCGCTGAGTTTCGGTCCATTCGAATTGTGTATCTTTTTTCAATAAATTCGTCAAAGGTTTTGCGATTCGAGAAAAGTCTTGAATAAAACGTCTATAATATCCTGCTAAACCAAGGAACTGTTTAATATTTTTCGCGCTTTTTGGAACTGGAAAATTCTTTACGGCTGTAATTTTCGCGGGGTCGGGTTTCACACCGTTGTCGCTAATAACATGACCTAAGTATACAACATCGCGACGTAAAAACTCGCACTTGTCGGGCTGTAACTTTAGATTTGCTTTTCGTAAACGTTCGGCTAATTTTCTGAATTTTATTTCGTGTTCGGCAAGAGAACTAGAGTATATAACAATGTCATCTAGGTAGACAAATAGTTCATTTCCTTGTAAACCGCTGAGAACATTATCCATCAACCTCTGAAAAGTCGCGGGGGCATTTTTAAGACCGAATGGCATCCTAATAAATTCATAATGCCCATGAGGCGTAGAAAAAGCTGTTTTTGGACTATCATTTTGAGACATTGGTATTTGGTGAAAGCCTGATGCTAAATCAAATATGCTGAAATATTTTGCACTACCGAGTTGATCTAAGATTTCCGTAATATTCGGTAGAGGATACGCGTCACTAATAGTTTTATCATTCAAAGAACGGTAATCGATCACCATTCTCCATCTTTTATTACCCTTAGAATCAGCCTTTTTGGGTACTATCCACAATGGACTGTTATAAGGAGAAAGTGAAGGTTTAATAATCTCATTTTTCAATAAATCGTCGACTTGTTTTTCAATCTCCTGCTTATGAATTGGCGGATATCTATACTGTTTAGTATTTATCGGGATATTATCAACCGTAGATATAGTATGTTCGATCGCGGAAGTAAAAGTTAAATTGTCACTTGGTAATTGGAATAAATCTGCGTAGTTTTTCACGATGCGAGAAACGCTCTGTTTTTCTTCCTCATTGAGGTGGCCTAGGCGTAGAAGTTCAAGCGTCTGCTGCTCGCGGGATAGTATCTCGAAGGGGCGTTTCGACGAAGACGAAGTAGAAATAGTAAATGATTTAGTAGAAATAGAAGAGGCAATCGATGATTTTTCCGGCCCTAAGGGGAAAGATTTCTCGGTTGCTTGCGCGTTTGCTTTTTCGCGATTCGAAGACTCGTCGTAAGAAATAGAATTGGAGAGGATATTTGAACTTTCTCGATTCCCTAAGGTAGAGGTGGTTTCAAACTCCTGTAATTCGACGAGGGGGCTTTCGATTTCAATGTCTTCATCCGTCGTATTTATTCCGTTAATATACGCGATACCATCATTATTTGTGACAAGAGACTTTCCTAAGATTATTCCGCGGCCTGTTTCGATAAGATCTACATATCCTTCCGGGATATTATTCGTGACAATTAGCTTTACCGGCGCTATACTACGAGCGGGTATTTTATTCGTCGGCTGATTTTTAAACGGGAATATAATATTATTCCATTCTACGCGTGACTCTAAGTAATTTATTTTTGCGGCAGGTGATAAGAAGGCTGTCCCGAGGATTCCATCATGGGGAATCGGGAAATCGTTAGGCACTAAATAAAATTTCACAGGTATTTTATTAATATAGACTTCGACGGACCCTAAGGTAGTCGCAGTTTCCGGGGTAATACCTTGTAATCTAATTATATCCGAATCAGAATAAGGTGTATTCGGATCTAATACTCTAGGTTTTATTAAATTGGGTTCCGAGCCTGAGTCAATCATGAATTCCGTCGATTCCTTAAGAGTTGGCGAAGTTAATACGATCGAGGGAACTTTTGCAAAAATTTTAGAATTTATTGTGAAGGTGTGGACGGCGCGTCGAGATTCTGAATTACTCGTGTCGGACGGGTCGGCGGTATTTCTCGAGATTCGTCCGTTCTTCTCAAGGCCGGTTCGGCGTTTCCCGAACTTTGATTGACTCTATTATTGTAGTTTCGCTTCCTACATTCTTCAATCGTATGACCGAAATTTTTACAATAGCTACAATTCATAGTAGGTCTCGGAGGAAAACTTTCATTTCGCGGTCTACCTTCGTAATTATTTCGCGTGTAATTAGAGTTTCGCGGTGGCTCGAAGTGATTTCCTTGACGTTGCGGTGGAGAGTAACGCGAATCGTATCGCGGAGGAGGCGAATTTCGTGTTTCGTAACGAGGCGGAGGAGAATAACGTGGATTTTGACGGTAATCGTTATGTCTTTCGCGAGAATACTCGTGACGAGGAGGTTCTTTCCAATGCCGTCGATCGTTATTTTGCGTATAATCTGTGTGGAAATTTGTATTTACGCGGTTTGAACGGCTATCCAATCTATCGCGCTCTCGATCAAGATTCGCTCTTTGGGCAAGAATTCGCGCCTGAGAACATGCGTCGGAAAACGTGGGGCAATCCTGCATTAACGGGTGGGACCTCAGTTCTGCAGTCAGTCCATCCGAAAAACATCTTAACGCAAAATCATCGATTTCCTGAGTTTGATATCGGGATAACTCGTCATATCTTCCCCGTGTAGCGTCAATTATTGCGGTTTTAAGATCGCGAACTCTACTTATATAGTTTAAAATTGACTCATTTTTATGCATGTAAGTACCGGCTAATTCTCCTCTATAATGGTCTACGGTCTTGTGCGTGGAGAAAGAGTCTCGCAAAATGTCACACAATTGAAATATCGAAGTACAATTTTCGTCCTCCACTGCGGTATAAGCTTCGCCTTGTAATCTGCCTATTAGTAACCGAACCAATGATTTCTCGTTTCCGGGTGGCAAAACTTCTCTTATCTTTTTGCAAGCTCTTATGAAATTAAGTACTGGAATATTATATCCGTTAAATCTAGGAATTGTATTCAAGGATTCCTGCACTAACGTACGACTATACACATCGTCCTCAAAATTTCTATGATACGGCGGAGAACGTCGTCCTTGTTCTACGTATAAATTTGGAACAGGAGATGCGACTCGACTCGTGGCTCGATTTTCTTTAAACTTTTCTAGTTCTGCATTCGCTTCGTCTAGACGGCGTTGTAATTCACCGGCGTCTTGCTGTGTATCGCGAATTGTAGCGGCTTCCGTCAGAACTCTTTGACGTTCCTTGTCTAAATCTATTTCCGCATTTCTAATCTTTTCCGACATGGCTTCAAGTTTACGTTCACGTTCGCGTAAGGCAACACTAAGGCTCGCAAGTTCGTCTTCCGTTAAATTCTGTTTCCGTGCTCGGGTCTCCATAATTAGATTTTTATAAGAAATAGTAGAATTTGAAAATTATATAACTTTTAAAGAAGGATTTCAAATATTTTTCACGCAAAGTTATTGAGGAAATCCCACCGCTGTCACCATTTTTGTGTCGCGTCCCGCTTACGTGAGTGGAATAATTATACGGCGCACAAAATTAAAACAAGGAATTATCCCAAGGACGTTTTAACGAGAGCAAGTTGTCGGAATTTGCCGTTACCCGCCTGGGCGGTTCGTTGGCTAAGGGGACCCGACGTCTCAATAACTTTGTGAATTCTTAAACTTTGAGAGAGCCGAGCAGAGAGCGAAGAAGCAAAAATAGGGCCAACTTACATTTGTTGTCTTCTTCAGCTCTCCGATGTAGAAAGGCGGCTCTGGTTTTGCAGCGGTCCCGCTGCAAGCAGGTATTGAAGGTGCGCTGACAGGTACGCCGGTACGGCGCGTGAGCGGCTACGGCGCGCTCGATGACGTAGAAGGAGACGGGCCCCTCGGATCAGCTGTTCCCTTAGCTGAATGGCTCGTACGTCGATGGTGACGTCGGCGTTTGCGGGCTGGTCTCGTCTCAGCGGTGCTCTGCTGGCTGCTGATACTGGATTCGGTGGAAACGTTCTGGTGATCCTCGCGTTTACGTTTGTGAATATTCGCGAGTCGCGAACTTACGTCGTTATTATTAGGAATGGAATCGCGATTTCGCGGCGCGGAGAAAGGAATCAGTCTCCAGGGGAGAGACTCGTCGATTGCTTTGATCGATGAAAAATGATATGGAATAGGCGAAGGATAAGAAATATGCGAGAGATCGATAATATTTGAATTTACAAGAATAACGGGATTTTCCGTATGAGGTTCGTCGATGCCGAGGAAAGGTTCGAAAGGGGCTGGAGCTTGGTGATACAGGTATATGAGACGGCGGAGTTGCAAATCGCGACCGCCTCTTCGTGGTCGACTAGGCATAAGGAGATGGAATGCTTCTACAAAGGAATTAGAATGAAAACGTAGGAAAAGTTTCCTGAATACCCAGAATCATCCGTGGGTTACAGACAGTGCGCGGTGATGTCGCGTGCGATCTGGTCCACGGGGAGAGACTGGAATAGACAGTAGGCAAAACAATACACTGGCACTTTCTTATCTTCTCGGTAATGTCGCGTGGATAAGTGCGTCTCAGCGTACTGAATTGTCGGAGCGATGGATATACAATTGACAGGTTCTCGAAGACTCAGTTGAGAATGAGGGATCCGCTGTCAATTGTATTTGAGGTAAAAAGATTCGTTGGTTGGATTCGATGAACTTGAAGTTGAGATTTAGAAAATAATGTTGAACTAGGAATTGGAAAATTAGTACTCGAGGAGTCACTCACTTGCTAGTCCGATTTTAAATAAAAACAAAAATATATTCTAATATAATTTCAAATACACTTGGTTACACTTATTTTACTTAGTTGAATTTAATATTAAGATACGGCGGAGAACTTAGTTACGATATAGAATAAACGATTTCGAAATAGTAACGACTTAGTAGACTTGGTAAGAACTGGTACTCCCGACTTAGAATTTACGTTTCGACTTAGAATTTTACTCGTTGCGCGTAGAGATATAGGATCCGAAGATAGCCTTCGGCCGATTTCGATCGATGATTTTTAAGAACTGAACCGAAGATAGCCTTCGGCTGATTTGATCGAGTGGTTTTTAGGAACTGCTTCTCGTAGGCGAATGCTACGTTTTTTATACGCCTTCTCCGGACCACGGAGGGGATGGCGTCGTGGTAGGGAGAGTCAACAGCGGCGCGTGCGGCGTTCGCGTGAAGCGCGCCCGGGTCTTCCCTCTCTCTTAACCTAGTGCTCTCTCTTTCTAACGATATATACCTATCTCGCTCTCTCCGGACCTCTCTTTCTTTCTCTACCTGACTCTGTCTACTGAGTAACCTTTCCCTTTCTCTAACAGGTAATCTTTTCTCTCTTTCTAATACGAAGTCTTTCTCTCTTACTCTCGTTATGCGGCAAATTGCGCTGGCCCTTTTCGATATAGAAATAATTAGGTACGTCTCTTACTTTGAGATTTGGCACGTCGAGGCTACGCGTACATTTAAGAAATAGTAATTGATTTGGTAGAAATGGAATTAGTATGGTACGCGTGCTAAGAAATAGTAATTTTATAAAAGACGTACGTTTCGTTGAAATAGAAAATAATGGGCGTTTGGACAATCTATCTGCCTTTTCCTAGCTTGAGAGTTTTAGATTTAGAAAAGAGAATATTTTAACCTTGAAATTGAATGTAAGATTTTGCATTACTAAATAAACGTTCGTTTCGTATTTGTTAATCGCTGGCTCGAGCGCAGGTAGAGGGGTTAGGTTTATTACGGTCGCGCCTGACTTTTGCTGGTACGCTTACTGGTATGAGAGAGAGTGAGAGCGTTCTAAAATTAAATGTACGATTTAAGAATATTTACATTGCGACGTTAACTAATTAGATAATAATTAATATTACGAGTGACGTTAAATACGCGGGATTCTATACGATATCGGACTTGGAAAAATATCTATATACATCGTTTGAGTATTATCAACGGTTTTAAAGAAAAGAAAAAGAAAAATTTAGTTACGCGTAATCGCGGGACGTAACAGCGCGGAAGCGTCCAAGCAGGCGCGGAAGCGTCCAAGCAGGGGCGGAAGCGTCCAAGCAGGCGCGGAGGCGTCCAAGCAGGCGTGGAAGAGTTCAAGCAGGCGCGGAAGCGTCCAAGCAGGCGCGGAAGCGTGCAAGCATGCGCGGAAGCGTCCAAGCAGGCGCGGAGGCGTCCAAGCAGGCGTGGAAGAGTTCAAGCAGGCGCGGAAGCGTCCAAGCAGGCGCGGAAGCGTGCAAGCAGGCGCGGAAGCGTCCAAGCAGGCGCGGAAGCGTCCAAGCAGGCGCGGAAGCGTCCAAGCAGGCGCGGAAGCGTGCAAGCAGGCGCGGAAGCGTCCAAGCAGGCGCGGAAGCGTCCAAGCAGGCGCGGAAGCGTGCAAGCAGGCGCGGAAGCGTCCAAGCAGGTGTGGAAGAGTTCAAGCAGGCGCGGAAGCGTCCAAGCAGGCGCGGAAGCGTCCAAGCAGGCGCGGAAGCGTCCAAGCAGTCGCGGAAGCGTCCAAGCAGGCGCGGTAGCATCCAAGCAGGCGCGGAAACGACCAAGTAGGCGCGGAAACGTCCAAGCAGGCGTGGAAGCGTCCAAGCAGGCGCAGAACCGTGCAAGCATGCGCGGAAGCATGCAAGAAGACGCAGAAGAGTCCAAGCTGGCGCGGAAGCGTCCAAGCAGTCGCGGAAGCGTCCAAGCAGGCGCGGAAACGTCCAAGTAGGCGCGGCAGCATGCAAGAAGGCGCAGAAGAGTCCAAGCAGGCGCGGAAACGTCCTAGCAGGCGGGGAAGCATGCAAGCAGGCGCGGAAGCGTCCAAGCAGGCGCGGAAACGTCCAAGTAGGCGCGGCAGCATGCAAGAAGGCGCAGAAGAGCCCAAGCAGGCGAGGAAGCGTGCAAGCAGGCGCGGTAGCGTGCAAGCATGCGTGGAAGAGTCCAAGCAGGCGCGGAAACGTCCAACTAGCCGCGGAAGCATCCAAGCAGTCGCGGAAGCGTCCAAGCAGGCGCGGAAGCGTCCAAGCAGGCGGGGAAGCGTCCAAGCAGACGCGGAAGCGTCCAAGCAGGCGCGGAAGCGTGCAAGCAGGCGCGGAAGCGTCCAAGCAGGCGCGGAAGCGTCCAAGCAGGCGCGGAAGCGTCCAAGCAGGCGCGGAAGCGTCCAAGCAGGCGTGGAAGCGTCCAAGCAGGCGCGGAAGCGTCCAAGCAGGCGTGGAAGAGTCGGAGCAGGCGCGGAAGCGTCCAAGCAGGCGCGGAAGCGTCCAAGCAGGCGTGGAAGAGTCGGAGCAGGCGCGGAAGCGTCCAAGCAGGCGGGGAAGCTTCCAAGCAGACGCGGAAGCGTCCAAGCAGGCGCGGAAGCGTGCAAGCAGGCGCGGAAGCGTCCAAGCAGGCGCGGAAGCGTCCAAGCAGGCGCGGATGCGTGCAACCAGGAGCGGAAGCGTCCAAGCAGGCGCGGATCCGTGCAAGCAGGCGCGGAAACGTCCAAGCAGGCGCGGAATCGCCCAAGCAGGCGCGGAAGCGTTCAAGCAGGCGCGGAAGCGTCCAAGCAGGCGCGGAAGCGTCCAAGCAGGCGCGGAAGCGTCCAAGCAGGCGCGGAAGCGTCCAAGCAGGCGTGGAAGAGTCGAAGCAGGCGCGGAAGCGTCCAAGCAGGCGGGGAAGCGTCCAAGCAGACGCGGAAGCGTCCAAGCAGGCGCGGAAGCGTGCAAGCAGGCGCGGAAGCGTCCAAGCAGGCGCGGAAGCGTCCAAGCAGGCGCGGAAGCGTCCAAGCAGGCGCGGAAGCGTGCAACCAGGAGCGGAAGCGTCCAAGCAGGCGCGGATCCGTGCAAGCAGGCGCGGAAACGTCCAAGCAGGCGCGGAATCGCCCAAGCAGGCGCGGAAGCGTTCAAGCAGGCGCGGAAGCGTCCAAGCAGGCGCGGAAGCGTCCAAGCAGGCGCGGAAGCGCCCAAGCAGGCGCGGAAGCGCCCAAGCAGGCGCGGAAGCGTCCAAGCAGCCGCGGAAGCGTCCAAGCAGGCGCGGAAGCGTCCAAGCAGCCGCGGAAACGTCCAAGTAGGCGCGGAAGCATGCAAGAAGGCGCAGAACAGTCCAAGCAGGCGCGGAAGCGTCCAAGCAGTCGCTGAAGCGTCCAAGCTGGCGCGGTAGCGTGCAAGCTGGCGCGGAAGCGTCCAAGCCGTCGCGGAAGAGTCCAAGCCGGTGCGGAAGCGTGGAAGAAGGCGCGGAAGCGTCTAAGCAGGGGCGTAAGCGTCCAAGTAGGCGCGGAAGCATGCAAGCAGGCGCGGAAGCATGCAAGAAGACGCAGAAGAGTCCAAGCAGGCGCGGAAGCGTCCAAGCAGCCGGGGAAGCATGCAAGCAGGCGGGGAAGCGTCCAAGCAGTCGCGGAAGTGTCCAAGCAGGCGCGGTAGCGTCCAAGCAGGCGCGGAAGCGTCCACGCAGGCGCGGAAGCGTCCAAGCAGGCGCGGAACCGTGCAAGCAGGCGCGGAAGCGTACAAGCATGCGCGGTGGCGTCCAAGCAGGCGCAGAAGCATCCATATAGGCGCGGAAGTGTCCAACCAGGCGCGGTAGTGTCCGAGCAGGCGCGGAAGCATGCAAGAAGGCGCAGAAGAGTCCAAGCAGGCGCGGAAGCATCCATACAGGCGCGGAAGCGTCCAAGCATTCGCGGAAGCGTCCAAGCAGGCGCGGAAGCGTCCAAGCAGTCGCGGAAGCGTCCAAGCAGGCGCGGTAGTGTCCAAGCTGGCGCGGAAACGTCCAAGCAGTCGCGGAAGCGTCCAAGCAGGCGCGGAAGCGTGCAAGCATGCGCGGAAGCGTCCAAGCAGGCGCGGTAGCGTCCAAGCAGGCGCGGAAACATGCAAGAAGGCGCAGAGGAGTCCAAGCAGGCGCGGAAGCGTCCAAGCAGTCGCGGAAGCGTCCAAGCAGGAGCTGTAACGTCCAAGCAGGCGCGGAAGCGTCCAAGCAGGCGCGGAAACGTGCAACCAGGCGCGGAAGCGTCCAAGCAGGCGCGGAAACGTCCAAGTAGGCGCGGAAGCATGCAAGAAGGCGTAGAACAGTCCAAGCAGGCGCGGAAGCGTCCAAGCAGTCGCGGAAGAGTCCAAGCAAGCGCGGTAGCGTCCAAGCAGGCTCGGAGGCGTCCAAGTAGGCGCGGAAGCATGCAAGAAGGCGCAGAGGAGTCCAAGCAGGCGCGGAAGCGTCCAAGCAGTCGCGGAAGCGTCCAAGCAGGAGCTGTAACGTCCAAGCAGGCGCGGAAGCGTCCAAGCAGGCGCGGAAACGTGCAACCAGGCGCGGAAGCGTCCAAGCAGGCGCGGAAGCGTCCAAGCAGTCGCGGAAACGTGCAACCAGGCGCGGAAGCGTCCAAGCAGGCGCGGTGTTACGTCCCGCGATTACGCGTAACAAATTTTTTCTTTTTCTTTTCTTCAAACCCGTTGATAATACTCAAACGATGTATATAGATATTTTTCCAAGTCCGA
This sequence comes from Cerceris ruficornis, assembly GCA_963989415.1. Lineage (NCBI taxonomy): Eukaryota > Metazoa > Arthropoda > Insecta > Hymenoptera > Crabronidae > Cerceris > Cerceris ruficornis. Next base: position 64,230,769 of record OZ022517.1, on the reverse strand, counting down.
TATCGTATAGAATCCCGCGTATTTAACGTCACTCGTAATATTAATTATTATCTAATTAGTTAACGTCGCAATGTAAATATTCTTAACTCGTACATTTAATTTTAGAACGCTCTCACTCTCTCTCATACCAGTAAGCGTACCAGCAAAAGTCAGGCGCGACCGTAATAAACCTAACCCCTCTACCTGCGCTCGAGCGAGCGATTAACAAATACGAAACGAACGTTTATTTAGTAATGCAAAATCTTACATTCAATTTCAAGGTTAAAATATTCTCTTTTCTAAATCTAAAACTCTCAAGCTAGGAAAAGGCAGATAGATTTTCCAAACGCCCATTATTTTCTATTTCAACGAAACGTACGTCTTTTATAAAATTACTATTTCTTAGCACGCGTACCATACTAATTCCATTTCTACCAAATCAATTACTATTTCTTAAATGTACGCGTAGCCTCGACGTGCCAAATCTCAAAGTAAGAGACGTACCTAATTATTTCTATATCGAAAAGGGCCAGCGCAATTTGCCGCATAACGAGAGTAAGAGAGAAAGACTTCGTATTAGAAAGAGAGAAAAGATTACCTGTTAGAGAAAGGGAAAGGTTACTCAGTAGACAGAGTCAGGTAGAGAAAGAAAGAGAGGTCCGCGATAGAAAGAGACAGGTAGTGAAAGAGAGAGAGGTCCGGAGAGAGCGAGATAGGTATATATCGTTAGAAAGAGAGAGCACTAGGTTAAGAGAGAGGGAAGACCCAGGCGCGCTTCACGCGAACGCCGCACGCGCCGCTGTTGACTCTCCCTACCACGACGCCATCCCCTCCGTGGTCCGGAGAAGGCGTATAAAAAACGTAGCATTCGCCTACGAGAGGCAGTTCCTAAAAACCACTCGATCAAATCAGCCGAAGGCTATCTTCGGTTCAGTTCTTAAAAATCATCGATCGAAATCGGCCGAAGGCTAACTTCGGATCAATTCCTAAATCTCTCTACGCGCAACGAGTAAAATTCTAAGTCGAAACGTAAATTCTAAGTCGGGAGTACCAGTTCTTACCAAGTCTGCTAAGTCGTTACTATTTCGAAATCGTTATAACTATATCGTAACTAAGTTCTCCGCCGTATCTTAATATTAAATTCAACTAAGTAAAATAAGTGTAACCAAGTGTATTTGAAATTATCTTAGAATATATTTTTGTTTTTATTTAAAATCGGACTAGCAAGTGAGTGACTCCTCGAGTACTAATTTTCCAAATCCAAGTTCAACGTTATCTTCTAAATCTTAACTTCAAGTGCATCGAATCCAACCTACGAATCTTTTACCTCAAATATAATCGACAGCGGATCCCTCATTCTCAACTGAGTCTTTGAGAACCTGTCGATTATATATCCATCGCTCCGACAATTCAGTACGCTGAGACGCACTTATCCACGCGACATTACCGAGAAGATAAGAAAGTGCCAGTGTATTGTTTTGCCTACTGTCTATTCCAGTCTCTCCCCGTGGACCAGATCGCACGCGACATCACCGCGCACTTTCTGCAACCCACGGATGATTCTGGGTATTCAGGAAACTTTTCCTACGTTTCATTTTTTTTGTTCCTTGTAGAAGCATTCCATTTCCTTATGCCTAGTCGACCACGAAGAGGCGGTCGCGATTTGCAACTCCGCCGTCTCATATACCTGTATCACCAAGCTCCAGCCCCTTTCGAACCTTTCCTCGGCATCGACGAACCTCCTACTGAAAATCCCGTTATCCCTGCAAATTCAAATATTATCGATCTCTCGCATATTTCTTATCCTTCGCCGATTCCATATCATTTTTCATCAATCAAAGCAATCGACGAGTCTCTCCCCTGGAGACTGATTCCTCTCTCCGCGCCGCGAAATCGCGATTCTATTCCAAATAATAACGACGTAAGTTTGCGACTCGCGAGTATTCACAAACGTAAACGCGAGGATCATCAGAACGTTTCCACCGAATCCAGTATCAGCAGCCAGCAGAGCACCGCTGAGACGAGACCAGCCCGCAAACGCCGACGTCACCATCGACGTACGAGCCATTCAGCTAAGGGAACAGCTGATCTGAGGGGCCCGTCTCCTTCTACGTCATCGAGCGCGCCGTAGCCGCTCACGCGCCGTACCGGCGTACCTGTCAACGCACCTTCGATACCTGCTTGCAGCGGGACCGCTGCAAAACCAGAGCCGCCTTTTTCTACATCGGAGAGCCGCAGAAGACAACAAATGTAAGTTGGCCCTATTTTTGCTTCTTCGCTCTCTGCTCGGCTCTTTCAAAGATTTAAAATTCACAAAGTTATTGAGACGTCGGGTCCCCTTAGCCAACGAACCGCCCAGGCGGGTAACGGCAAATTCCGACAACTTGCTCTCGTTAGAACGTCCTTGGGATAATTCTTTATTTTTTCTCATACGCCGTACAATTATTCCACTCACGTAAGCGGGACGCGACACAAAAATGGTGACAGCGGTGGGATTTCCTCAATAACTTTGCGTGAAAAATATTTGAAATCCTTCTTTAAAAGTTATATAATTTTCAAATTCTACTATTTCTTATAAAAATCTAATTATGGAGACCCGAGCACGGAAACAGAATTTAACGGAAGACGAACCTGCGAGCCTTAGTGTTGCCTTACGCGAACGTGAACGTAAACTTGAAGCCATGTCGGAAAAGATTAGAAATGCGGAAATAGATTTAGACAAGGAACGTCAAAGAGTTCTGACGGAAGCCGCTACAATTCGCGATACACAGCAAGACGCCGGTGAATTACAACGCCGTCTAGACGAAGCGAATGCAGAACTAGAAAAGTTTAAAGAAAATCGAGCCACGAGTCGAGTCGCATCTCCTGTTCCAAATTTATACGTAGAACAAGGACGACGTTCTCCGCCGTATCATAGAAATTTTGAGGACGATGTGTATAGTCGTACGTTAGTGCAGGAATCCTTGAATACAATTCCTAGATTTAACGGATATAATATTCCAGTACTTAATTTCATAAGAGCTTGCAAAAAGATAAGAGAAGTTTTGCCACCCGGAAACGAGAAATCATTGGTTCGGTTACTAATAGGCAGATTACAAGGCGAAGCTTATACCGCAGTGGAGGACGAAAATTGTACTTCGATATTTCAATTGTGTGACATTTTGCGAGACTCTTTCTCCACGCACAAGACCGTAGACCATTATAGAGGAGAATTAGCCGGTACTTACATGCATAAAAATGAGTCAATTTTAAACTATATAAGTAGAGTTCGCGATCTTAAAACCGCAATAATCGACGCTACACGGGGAAGATATGACGAATTATCCCGGTATCAAACTCAGGAAATCGATGATTTTGCGTTAAGATGTTTTTCGGATGGATTGACTGCAGAACTGAGGTCCCACCCGTTAATGCAGGATTGTCCCACATTTTCCGACGCATGTTCTCAAGCGCGAATTCTTGCCCAACGAGCGAACCTTGATCGAGAGCGCGATAGATTGGATAGTCGTACAAACCGCGTAAATACAAATTTCCATTCAGATTATACGCAAAATAACGATCGACGGCATTGGAAAGAACCTCCTCGTCACGAATATTCTCGCGAAAGACATAACGATTACCGTCAAAATCCACGTTATTCTCCTCCGCCTCGTTACGAAACACGAAATTCGCCTCCTCCGCGATACGATTCGCGTTACTCTCCACCACAGCGTCAAGGAAATCACTTCGAGCCACCGCGAAACTCTAATTACACGCGAAATAATTACGAAGCTAGACCGCGAAATGAAAGTTTTCCTCCGAGACCTACTATGAATTGTAGCTATTGTAAAAATTTCGGTCATGCGATTGAAGAATGTAGGAAGCGAAATTACAATAATAGAGTCAATCAAAGTTCGGGAAACGCCGAACCGGCCTTGAGAAGAACGGACGAATCTCGAGAAGTACCGCCGACCCGTCCGACACGAGTAATTCAGAATCTCGACGCGCCGTCCACACCTTCACAATAAATTCTAAAATTTTTGCAAAAGTTCCCTCGATCGTATTAACTTCGCCAACTCTTAAAGAATCGACAGAATTCATGATTGACTCAGGCTCCGAACCAAATTTAATAAAACCTAGAGTATTAGATCCGAATACACCGTATTCTGATTCGGATATAATTAGATTACAAGGTATTACCCCGGAAACTGCGACTACCTTAGGGTCCGTCGAAGTCTATATTAATAAAATACCTGTGAAATTTTATTTAGTACCTAACGATTTCCCGATCCCCCACGATGGAATCCTCGGGACAGCCTTCTTATCGCCCGCCGCAAAAATAAATTACTTAGAGTCACGCGTAGAATGGAATAATATTATATTCCCGTTTAAAAATCAGCCGACGAATAAAATACCCGCTCGTAGTATAGCGCCGGTAAAGCTAATTGTCACGAATAATATCCCGGAAGGATATGTAGATCTTATCGAAACAGGCCGCGGAATAATCTTAGGAAAGTCTCTTGTCACAAATAATGATGGTATCGCGTATATTAACGGAATAAATACGACGGATGAAGACATTGAAATCGAAAGCCCCCTCGTCGAATTACAGGAGTTTGAAACCACCTCTACCTTAGGGAATCGAGAAAGTTCAAATATCCTCTCCAATTCTATTTCTTACGACGAGTCTTCGAATCGCGAAAAAGCAAACGCGCAAGCAACCGAGAAATCTTTCCCCTTAGGGCCGGAAAAATCATCGATTGCCTCTTCTATTTCTACTAAATCATTTACTATTTCTACTTCGTCTTCGTCGAAACGCCCCTTCGAGATACTATCCCGCGAGCAGCAGACGCTTGAACTTCTACGCCTAGGCCACCTCAATGAGGAAGAAAAACAGAGCGTTTCTCGCATCGTGAAAAACTACGCAGATTTATTCCAATTACCAAGTGACAATTTAACTTTTACTTCCGCGATCGAACATACTATATCTACGGTTGATAATATCCCGATAAATACTAAACAGTATAGATATCCGCCAATTCATAAGCAGGAGATTGAAAAACAAGTCGACGATTTATTGAAAAATGAGATTATTAAACCTTCACTTTCTCCTTATAACAGTCCATTGTGGATAGTACCCAAAAAGGCTGATTCTAAGGGTAATAAAAGATGGAGAATGGTGATCGATTACCGTTCTTTGAATGATAAAACTATTAGTGACGCGTATCCTCTACCGAATATTACGGAAATCTTAGATCAACTCGGTAGTGCAAAATATTTCAGCATATTTGATTTAGCATCAGGCTTTCACCAAATACCAATGTCTCAAAATGATAGTCCAAAAACAGCTTTTTCTACGCCTCATGGGCATTATGAATTTATTAGGATGCCATTCGGTCTTAAAAATGCCCCCGCGACTTTTCAGAGGTTGATGGATAATGTTCTCAGCGGTTTACAAGGAAATGAACTATTTGTCTACCTAGATGACATTGTTATATACTCTAGTTCTCTTGCCGAACACGAAATAAAATTCAGAAAATTAGCCGAACGTTTACGAAAAGCAAATCTAAAGTTACAGCCCGACAAGTGCGAGTTTTTACGTCGCGATGTTGTATACTTAGGTCATGTTATTAGCGACAACGGTGTGAAACCCGACCCCGCGAAAATTACAGCCGTAAAGAATTTTCCAGTTCCAAAAAACGCGAAAAATATTAAACAGTTCCTTGGTTTAGCAGGATATTATAGACGTTTTATTCAAGACTTTTCTCGAATCGCCAAACCTTTGACGAATTTATTGAAAAAAGATACACAATTCGAATGGACCGAAACTCAGCGAGATTCTTTTCAAACACTACGTGACTTATTATGCACGGAACCTCTTCTCCAGTACCCTGATTTCAAGAAGCCTTTTGTTTTGACTACGGATGCCTCAGGCTACGCGATAGGCGCTATTCTAAGTCAAGGACCCATCGGTAAAGATTTACCCATTTCTTATACGTCACGTCTCTTAAACAACGCCGAAATAAACTATTCTACTACGGAGAAAGAATTATTAGCAATCGTCTACGCGACCCACCATTTTCGTTCATATTTATACGGTCATAAGTTTACACTCGTTACAGATCACAAACCACTTACATGGTTAAATTCAGTCAAAGACCCCACCTCGCGTTTAATTAGATGGAGATTGAAATTAGCAGAATATGACTATGAGATAATTTACAAAGCAGGAAAGCAAAACGTTAACGCCGATGCGTTATCGCGAAACCCCCCAGTAATTTCAGTTCACGCCATTCACGACTCTTCCAGTTCCGATGAAGAGATATTTTTATCAGCCGCGAAACAAAAAGCCCTACGTGAAAAGGAAATAGCTTCTCAATCTACGACGACTAAAAGCCGCGACGAAGTTACTCAGAAAAATTCCAATGAAGATATACAAATAGCAAACGTCGACTTCGAAACTCTTAACATAAACGAAACCGAGACAAACGATTTCTCCCCTCGCGAAGAACCTGAAACCATCTCAGACGATCTTAGAAGTGAAGAAAGTAACCTGACTCCACTTAGTACGACCTCAGAAGAAATCTTCGACACCATCACCCCGCGAACTCCGCGCAACGCAACTATCGTAGAGACACGCGACAGTTTAAATATTCGTCATGATAATTTAGTTTTCTTTACTACTACGAAAGGTCAACCTTGCGACAAAGGATCAGAAGTATTAAAAAACCTCGATTTATTTCCTAAAATTAAAGATCTCACTTTAGCTCGCGCCAAAGTCACGCGCAAAGGTTCAAAATATTTAATAGCACTTCCAATAAAGGAACATCTCTCGATGAATACAGATATAGATATACTCGAAGACGCGCTTCATTCATTACTCGATGTAACGAGAGAATTACAACTCGAAAGTATTAGTATTTCCGAAGGTAATATTGATAATATTCAGTGGTCTCAAATAAAGAAAATTCTATTAGATATCTTCTTCGATTCTCAAGTAAAAATCTTCATTTGTAAAAACATAGTAACGATTCCGGATTTAAATATAAGAAATGATATAATTATAGAATGTCATTGCTCAGCATTAGGAGGACATAAAGGCGTAACGAAAACTTACCAACGCATACGTCATAATTTTTATTGGCCCACATTAAAACTAGATATACAGAAATTTATACAAGGTTGTTCAAGTTGTCAAAAAAGGAAACTTACTCGCTTAAAAACTAAACAGCCGATGATACTTACCGACACCCCCGGGAAAGCATTTGATAGAGTAGCTATGGATATAGTAGGTCCCTTACCCGAAACTAGGAACGCATCAAATTATATTTTAACGATTCAAGATCTATTGACGAAGTATTCACTTGCTATTTCTTTACCACGCGCTACATCCATCGAAATCGCCGACGCTCTCGTCAAGAAATTCATTTGTCGTTTCGGCACTCCTAAAAGCATTTTAACGGACCAAGGTTCCTCATTTTGTAGCAGTCTCATGCGAGAAATATGCAAAAGATTTAAGATTTCTCAGACAACCACGACCGCTTTTCGTCCGCAATCAAACGGTTCTATTGAACGATCGCACCACGTTCTCATTGAATACTTAAAGCATTTTGTCTCACAATATAAAGATTGGGATGAGCTACTCGAGCTCGCTACATTTTCGTACAATACAAGCGTCCACGAAGGTACAAAGTTTACGCCTCATGAACTTATATTTGGAGAAGTTGCACGCGTTCCAACTGAAATTAATTTAAATACAGATTCCAATGATCTCACGTATTCGGATTACTTACACATTCTCCAGAATCAACTCGATAGAGTGCAAGAAAATGCCAAAGAAAATTTAAATCGCGCTAAAGAAAAATCTAAATATTATTATGACCGCAAACAACATCCTCAGAATTTTCAAGTCAATGATGAAGTCTATTTGCTAAAAGAACCGAAAACAGGAAAATTTTCTGATCAATATACAGGACCGTATCGAATTATTAAAATTTTAGATAACCACAATGTGAAGATTCGAATAAAGAATAGCGAACGAACCGTTCACTCCGATAAATTAAAATATGTAAAAGGCCGTAAGTAAGTTCACGTAAAGAAGCAATTAGGATAACCAACAAGCGTTCCACAGTATTATTGTCATTAATATTAAGGCGTAGTAATAATAATTACGCGCGCGCCGCACGCGTTACGCACGAGATACCACCCCGATCACGCAAGCTTACCCCCACTCTTGGCACCATCGTTCGACGACCATGGAACAGCTAGCCGCAGCAGCAACAGTACGTCGAAGCCACCATTCCCCCCCCCTCTTCGCCCCTCATCTACACTCCGCAACCATAGTCGATCTACGACGCAACAACGACCCAGGAGTTACCCCCTCTCAGCACGGAGATAGACCCAGCTGAAGACAGCGATGCTCAATCCAGATCCAGCCTCATGGAATTGACAGGAAGGAAGTCGAAATTTTCAACATCGAAATCTCACTTTGCAGCCGCATCGAATAAAACATCGGAAAAATTTCCGTAACTCGGAAGGAAAAAATTTACTCCTACTAAACAACAAATCTCACAAGTATTCCTCCTTAGCGGATAAAATGTGACTTAGGTCATGAATACAGAGAAGAAACAACAAGTACAACGGAGAATAATTGAAAGATAAAAATTTATCTCTTCTAAAACCCTTCAAAATCGAGTTTTCGACGCAATACGGCAGACGCAATAATCTTTGCACAGCATCCGAGACATCGACAAGTTACCTTCATCAATTTTTGGATACCACGATCGAGACGAGCCAAGCTGAAATTGAAGCCGCATACGCTCCCAAGTCCTGGAACGAGGAAGAAAGCCCTCCCCTTCCCTCAACGCCACCATTCAGTGCGTGAGTTTTCCCCTTTAATAAGCAAGCAGACTATTCCCTAGCAAGTGATCTAAAAAGAAAAGTGTAAAGATTTCTAACAAACAGTGGTAGTGCAATGCGATGAACGTTGTCCGTAACGATACTAATTTTAAGTTAACAATTTAAGATGACGATATTAAATACTAAACCTACGAATTAAGACAGCGATAGATATAAGTACAGAAAAAAAAAAACGAAAGAAAAACAAAACAAAAAACAAATAATATTAAGAAGCGACCGTATAGTTTAGAAAAACGTTACATTGTAACATTTTTCCTCATTAGGAGGGAGGTGTTACGTCCCGCGATTACGCGTAACAAATTTTTTCTTTTTCTTTTCTTCAAACCCGTTGATAATACTCAAACGATGTATATAGATATTTTTCCAAGTCCGATATCGTATAGAATCCCGCGTATTTAACGTCACTCGTAATATTAATTATTATCTAATTAGTTAACGTCGCAATGTAAATATTCTTAACTCGTACATTTAATTTTAGAACGCTCTCACTCTCTCTCATACCAGTAAGCGTACCAGCAAAAGTCAGGCGCGACCGTAATAAACCTAACCCCTCTACCTGCGCTCGAGCGAGCGATTAACAAATACGAAACGAACGTTTATTTAGTAATGCAAAATCTTACATTCAATTTCAAGGTTAAAATATTCTCTTTTCTAAATCTAAAACTCTCAAGCTAGGAAAAGGCAGATAGATTTTCCAAACGCCCATTATTTTCTATTTCAACGAAACGTACGTCTTTTATAAAATTACTATTTCTTAGCACGCGTACCATACTAATTCCATTTCTACCAAATCAATTACTATTTCTTAAATGTACGCGTAGCCTCGACGTGCCAAATCTCAAAGTAAGAGACGTACCTAATTATTTCTATATCGAAAAGGGCCAGCGCAATTTGCCGCATAACGAGAGTAAGAGAGAAAGACTTCGTATTAGAAAGAGAGAAAAGATTACCTGTTAGAGAAAGGGAAAGGTTACTCAGTAGACAGAGTCAGGTAGAGAAAGAAAGAGAGGTCCGCGATAGAAAGAGACAGGTAGTGAAAGAGAGAGAGGTCCGGAGAGAGCGAGATAGGTATATATCGTTAGAAAGAGAGAGCACTAGGTTAAGAGAGAGGGAAGACCCAGGCGCGCTTCACGCGAACGCCGCACGCGCCGCTGTTGACTCTCCCTACCACGACGCCATCCCCTCCGTGGTCCGGAGAAGGCGTATAAAAAACGTAGCATTCGCCTACGAGAGGCAGTTCCTAAAAACCACTCGATCAAATCAGCCGAAGGCTATCTTCGGTTCAGTTCTTAAAAATCATCGATCGAAATCGGCCGAAGGCTAACTTCGGATCAATTCCTAAATCTCTCTACGCGCAACGAGTAAAATTCTAAGTCGAAACGTAAATTCTAAGTCGGGAGTACCAGTTCTTACCAAGTCTGCTAAGTCGTTACTATTTCGAAATCGTTATAACTATATCGTAACTAAGTTCTCCGCCGTATCTTAATATTAAATTCAACTAAGTAAAATAAGTGTAACCAAGTGTATTTGAAATTATCTTAGAATATATTTTTGTTTTTATTTAAAATCGGACTAGCAAGTGAGTGACTCCTCGAGTACTAATTTTCCAAATCCAAGTTCAACGTTATCTTCTAAATCTTAACTTCAAGTGCATCGAATCCAACCTACGAATCTTTTACCTCAAATATAATCGACAGCGGATCCCTCATTCTCAACTGAGTCTTTGAGAACCTGTCGATTATATATCCATCGCTCCGACAATTCAGTACGCTGAGACGCACTTATCCACGCGACATTACCGAGAAGATAAGAAAGTGCCAGTGTATTGTTTTGCCTACTGTCTATTCCAGTCTCTCCCCGTGGACCAGATCGCACGCGACATCACCGCGCACTTTCTGCAACCCACGGATGATTCTGGGTATTCAGGAAACTTTTCCTACGTTTCATTTTTTTTGTTCCTTGTAGAAGCATTCCATTTCCTTATGCCTAGTCGACCACGAAGAGGCGGTCGCGATTTGCAACTCCGCCGTCTCATATACCTGTATCACCAAGCTCCAGCCCCTTTCGAACCTTTCCTCGGCATCGACGAACCTCCTACTGAAAATCCCGTTATCCCTGCAAATTCAAATATTATCGATCTCTCGCATATTTCTTATCCTTCGCCGATTCCATATCATTTTTCATCAATCAAAGCAATCGACGAGTCTCTCCCCTGGAGACTGATTCCTCTCTCCGCGCCGCGAAATCGCGATTCTATTCCAAATAATAACGACGTAAGTTTGCGACTCGCGAGTATTCACAAACGTAAACGCGAGGATCATCAGAACGTTTCCACCGAATCCAGTATCAGCAGCCAGCAGAGCACCGCTGAGACGAGACCAGCCCGCAAACGCCGACGTCACCATCGACGTACGAGCCATTCAGCTAAGGGAACAGCTGATCTGAGGGGCCCGTCTCCTTCTACGTCATCGAGCGCGCCGTAGCCGCTCACGCGCCGTACCGGCGTACCTGTCAACGCACCTTCGATACCTGCTTGCAGCGGGACCGCTGCAAAACCAGAGCCGCCTTTTTCTACATCGGAGAGCCGCAGAAGACAACAAATGTAAGTTGGCCCTATTTTTGCTTCTTCGCTCTCTGCTCGGCTCTTTCAAAGATTTAAAATTCACAAAGTTATTGAGACGTCGGGTCCCCTTAGCCAACGAACCGCCCAGGCGGGTAACGGCAAATTCCGACAACTTGCTCTCGTTAGAACGTCCTTGGGATAATTCTTTATTTTTTCTCATACGCCGTACAATTATTCCACTCACGTAAGCGGGACGCGACAGCGGAAACGTCCAAGTAGGCGCGGAAGCATGCAAGAAGGCGTAGAACAGTCCAAGCAGGCGCGGAAGCGTCCAAGCAGTCGCGGAAGAGTCCAAGCAAGCGCGGTAGCGTCCAAGCAGGCTCGGAAGCGTCCAAGTAGGCGCGGAAGCATGCAAGAAGGCGCAGAGGAGTCCAAGCAGGCGCGGAAGCGTCCAAGCAGTCGCGGAAGCGTCCAAGCAGGAGCTGTAACGTCCAAGCAGGCGCGGAAGCGTCCAAGCAGGCGCGGAAACGTGCAACCAGGCGCGGAAGCGTCCAAGCAGGCGCGGAAGCGTCCAAGCAGTCGCGGAAACGTGCAACCAGGCGCGGAAGCGTCCAAGCAGGCGCGGAAACGTCCAAGTAGGCGCGGAAGCATGCAAGAAGGCGTAGAACAGTCCAAGCAGGCGCGGAAGCGTCCAAGCAGTCGCGGAAGAGTCCAAGCAAGCGCGGTAGCGTCCAAGCAGGCTCGGAAGCGTCCAAGTAGGCGCGGAAGCATGCAAGAAGGCGCAGAAGAGTCCAAGCAGGCGCGGAAGCGTCCAAGCAGGCGCGGAAGCGTCCAAGCAGTCGCGGAAGAGTCCAAGCAAGCGCGGTAGCGTCCAAGCAGGCGGGGAAGCGTCCAAGCAGACGCGGAAGCGTCCAAGCAGGCGCGGAAGCGTGCAAGCAGGCGCGGAAGCGTCCAAGCAGGCGCGGAAGCGTCCAAGCAGGCGCGGAAGCGTCCAAGCAGGCGCGGAAGCGTCCAAGCAGGCGCGGAAGCGTCCAAGCAGGCGCGGAAGCGTCCAAGCAGGCGTGGAAGAGTCGAAGCAGGCGCGGAAGCGTCCAAGCAGGCGGGGAAGCGTCCAAGCAGACGCGGAAGCGTCCAAGCAGGCGCGGAAGCGTGCAAGCAGGCGCGGAAGCGTCCAAGCAGGCGCGGAAGCGTCCAAGCAGGCGCGGAAGCGTCCAAGCAGGCGCGGAAGCGTCCAAGCAGGCGCGGAAGCGTCCAAGCAGGCGCGGAAGCGTCCAAGCAGGCGCGGAAGCGCCCAAGCAGGCGCGGAAGCGCCCAAGCAGGCGCGGAAGCGTCCAAGCAGCCGCGGAAGCGTCCAAGCAGGCGCGGAAGCGTCCAAGCAGCCGCGGAAACGTCCAAGTAGGCGCGGAAGCATGCAAGAAGGCGCAGAACAGTCCAAGCAGGCGCGGAAGCGTCCAAGCAGTCGCTGAAGCGTCCAAGCTGGCGCGGTAGCGTGCAAGCTGGCGCGGAAGCGTCCAAGCAGTCGCGGAAGAGTCCAAGCCGGTGCGGAAGCGTGGAAGAAGGCGCGGAAGCGTCTAAGCAGGGGCGTAAGCGTCCAAGTAGGCGCGGAAGCATGCAAGCAGGCGCGGAAGCATGCAAGAAGACGCAGAAGAGTCCAAGCAGGCGCGGAAGCGTCCAAGCAGCCGGGGAAGCATGCAAGCAGGCGGGGAAGCGTCCAAGCAGTCGCGGAAGTGTCCAAGCAGGCGCGGTAGCGTCCAAGCAGGCGCGGAAGCGTCCACGCAGGCGCGGAAGCGTCCAAGCAGGCGCGGAACCGTGCAAGCAGGCGCGGAAGCGTACAAGCATGCGCGGTGGCGTCCAAGCAGGCGCAGAAGCATCCATATAGGCGCGGAAGTGTCCAACCAGGCGCGGTAGTGTCCGAGCAGGCGCGGAAGCATGCAAGAAGGCGCAGAAGAGTCCAAGCAGGCGCGGAAGCATCCATACAGGCGCGGAAGCGTCCAAGCATTCGCGGAAGCGTCCAAGCAGGCGCGGAAGCGTCCAAGCAGTCGCGGAAGCGTCCAAGCAGGCGCGGTAGTGTCCAAGCTGGCGCGGAAACGTCCAAGCAGTCGCGGAAGCGTCCAAGCAGGCGCGGAAGCGTGCAAGCATGCGCGGAAGCGTCCAAGCAGGCGCGGTAGCGTCCAAGCAGGCGCGGAAACATGCAAGAAGGCGCAGAGGAGTCCAAGCAGGCGCGGAAGCGTCCAAGCAGTCGCGGAAGCGTCCAAGCAGGAGCTGTAACGTCCAAGCAGGCGCGGAAGCGTCCAAGCAGGCGCGGAAACGTGCAACCAGGCGCGGAAGCGTCCAAGCAGGCGCGGAAACGTCCAAGTAGGCGCGGAAGCATGCAAGAAGGCGTAGAACAGTCCAAGCAGGCGCGGAAGCGTCCAAGCAGTCGCGGAAGAGTCCAAGCAAGCGCGGTAGCGTCCAAGCAGGCTCGGAGGCGTCCAAGTAGGCGCGGAAGCATGCAAGAAGGCGCAGAGGAGTCCAAGCAGGCGCGGAAGCGTCCAAGCAGTCGCGGAAGCGTCCAAGCAGGAGCTGTAACGTCCAAGCAGGCGCGGAAGCGTCCAAGCAGGCGCGGAAACGTGCAACCAGGCGCGGAAGCGTCCAAGCAGGCGCGGAAGCGTCCAAGCAGTCGCGGAAACGTGCAACCAGGCGCGGAAGCGTCCAAGCAGGCGCGGAAACGTCCAAGTAGGCGCGGAAGCATGCAAGAAGGCGTAGAACAGTCCAAGCAGGCGCGGAAGCGTCCAAGCAGTCGCGGAAGAGTCCAAGCAAGCGCGGTAGCGTCCAAGCAGGCTCGGAAGCGTCCAAGTAGGCGCGGAAGCATGCAAGAAGGCGCAGAGGAGTCCAAGCAGGCGCGGAAGCGTCCAAGCAGTCGCGGAAGCGTCCAAGCAGGAGCTGTAACGTCCAAGCAGGCGCGGAAGCGTCCAAGCAGGCGCGGAAACGTGCAACCAGGCGCGGAAGCGTCCAAGCAGGCGCGGAAGCGTCCAAGCAGTCGCGGAAACGTGCAACCAGGCGCGGAAGCGTCCAAGCAGGCGCGGAAACGTCCAAGTAGGCGCGGAAGCATGCAAGAAGGCGTAGAACAGTCCAAGCAGGCGCGGAAGCGTCCAAGCAGTCGCGGAAGAGTCCAAGCAAGCGCGGTAGCGTCCAAGCAGGCTCGGAAGCGTCCAAGTAGGCGCGGAAGCATGCAAGAAGGCGCAGAAGAGTCCAAGCAGGCGCGGAAGCGTCCAAGCAGGCGCGGAAGCGTCCAAGCAGTCGCGGAAGAGTCCAAGCAAGCGCGGTAGCGTCCAAGCAGGCGGGGAAGCGTCCAAGCAGACGCGGAAGCGTCCAAGCAGGCGCGGAAGCGTGCAAGCAGGCGCGGAAGCGTCCAAGCAGGCGCGGAAGCGTCCAAGCAGGCGCGGAAGCGTCCAAGCAGGCGCGGAAGCGTCCAAGCAGGCGCGGAAGCGTCCAAGCAGGCGCGGAAGCGTCCAAGCAGGCGTGGAAGAGTCGAAGCAGGCGCGGAAGCGTCCAAGCAGGCGGGGAAGCGTCCAAGCAGACGCGGAAGCGTCCAAGCAGGCGCGGAAGCGTGCAAGCAGGCGCGGAAGCGTCCAAGCAGGCGCGGAAGCGTCCAAGCAGCCGCGGAAACGTCCAAGTAGGCGCGGAAGCATGCAAGAAGGCGCAGAACAGTCCAAGCAGGCGCGGAAGCATGCAAGAAGGCGCAGAACAGTCCAAGCAGGCGCGGAAGCGTCCAAGCAGGCTCGGAAGCGTCCAAGTAGGCGCGGAAGCATGCAAGAAGGCGCAGAAGAGTCCAAGCAGGCGCGGAAGCGTCCAAGCAGGCGCGGAAGCGTCCAAGCAGTCGCGGAAGAGTCCAAGCAAGCGCGGTAGCGTCCAAGCAGGCGGGGAAGCGTCCAAGCAGACGCGGAAGCGTCCAAGCAGGCGCGGAAGCGTGCAAGCAGGCGCGGAAGCGTCCAAGCAGGCGCGGAAGCGTCCAAGCAGGCGCGGAAGCGTCCAAGCAGGCGCGGAAGCGTCCAAGCAGGCGCGGAAGCGTCCAAGCAGGCGCGGAAGCGTCCAAGCAGGCGCGGAAGCGCCCAAGCAGGCGCGGAAGCGCCCAAGCAGGCGCGGAAGCGTCCAAGCAGCCGCGGAAGCGTCCAAGCAGGCGCGGAAGCGTCCAAGCAGCCGCGGAAACGTCCAAGTAGGCGCGGAAGCATGCAAGAAGGCGCAGAACAGTCCAAGCAGGCGCGGAAGCGTCCAAGCAGTCGCTGAAGCGTCCAAGCTGGCGCGGTAGCGTGCAAGCTGGCGCGGAAGCGTCCAAGCAGTCGCGGAAGAGTCCAAGCCGGTGCGGAAGCGTGGAAGAAGGCGCGGAAGCGTCTAAGCAGGGGCGTAAGCGTCCAAGTAGGCGCGGAAGCATGCAAGCAGGCGCGGAAGCATGCAAGAAGACGCAGAAGAGTCCAAGCAGGCGCGGAAGCGTCCAAGCAGCCGGGGAAGCATGCAAGCAGGCGGGGAAGCGTCCAAGCAGTCGCGGAAGTGTCCAAGCAGGCGCGGTAGCGTCCAAGCAGGCGCGGAAGCGTCCACGCAGGCGCGGAAGCGTCCAAGCAGGCGCGGAACCGTGCAAGCAGGCGCGGAAGCGTACAAGCATGCGCGGTGGCGTCCAAGCAGGCGCAGAAGCATCCATATAGGCGCGGAAGTGTCCAACCAGGCGCGGTAGTGTCCGAGCAGGCGCGGAAGCATGCAAGAAGGCGCAGAAGAGTCCAAGCAGGCGCGGAAGCATCCATACAGGCGCGGAAGCGTCCAAGCATTCGCGGAAGCGTCCAAGCAGGCGCGGAAGCGTCCAAGCAGTCGCGGAAGCGTCCAAGCAGGCGCGGTAGTGTCCAAGCTGGCGCGGAAACGTCCACTCAGTCGCGGAAGCGTCCAAGCAGGCGCGGAAGCGTGCAAGCATGCGCGGAAGCGTCCAAGCAGGCGCGGTAGCGTCCAAGCAGGCGCGGAAACATGCAAGAAGGCGCAGAGGAGTCCAAGCAGGCGCGGAAGCGTCCAAGCAGTCGCGGAAGCGTCCAAGCAGGAGCTGTAACGTCCAAGCAGGCGCGGAAGCGTCCAAGCAGGCGCGGAAACGTGCAACCAGGCGCGGAAGCGTCCAAGCAGGCGCGGAAACGTCCAAGTAGGCGCGGAAGCATGCAAGAAGGCGTAGAACAGTCCAAGCAGGCGCGGAAGCGTCCAAGCAGTCGCGGAAGAGTCCAAGCAAGCGCGGTAGCGTCCAAGCAGGCTCGGAGGCGTCCAAGTAGGCGCGGAAGCATGCAAGAAGGCGCAGAGGAGTCCAAGCAGGCGCGGAAGCGTCCAAGCAGTCGCGGAAGCGTCCAAGCAGGAGCTGTAACGTCCAAGCAGGCGCGGAAGCGTCCAAGCAGGCGCGGAAACGTGCAACCAGGCGCGGAAGCGTCCAAGCAGGCGCGGAAGCGTCCAAGCAGTCGCGGAAACGTGCAACCAGGCGCGGAAGCGTCCAAGCAGGCGCGGAAACGTCCAAGTAGGCGCGGAAGCATGCAAGAAGGCGTAGAACAGTCCAAGCAGGCGCGGAAGCGTCCAAGCAGTCGCGGAAGAGTCCAAGCAAGCGCGGTAGCGTCCAAGCAGGCTCGGAAGCGTCCAAGTAGGCGCGGAAGCATGCAAGAAGGCGCAGAGGAGTCCAAGCAGGCGCGGAAGCGTCCAAGCAGTCGCGGAAGCGTCCAAGCAGGAGCTGTAACGTCCAAGCAGGCGCGGAAGCGTCCAAGCAGGCGCGGAAACGTGCAACCAGGCGCGGAAGCGTCCAAGCAGGCGCGGAAGCGTCCAAGCAGTCGCGGAAACGTGCAACCAGGCGCGGAAGCGTCCAAGCAGGCGCGGAAACGTCCAAGTAGGCGCGGAAGCATGCAAGAAGGCGTAGAACAGTCCAAGCAGGCGCGGAAGCGTCCAAGCAGTCGCGGAAGAGTCCAAGCAAGCGCGGTAGCGTCCAAGCAGGCTCGGAAGCGTCCAAGTAGGCGCGGAAGCATGCAAGAAGGCGCAGAAGAGTCCAAGCAGGCGCGGAAGCGTCCAAGCAGGCGCGGAAGCGTCCAAGCAGTCGCGGAAGAGTCCAAGCAAGCGCGGTAGCGTCCAAGCAGGCGGGGAAGCGTCCAAGCAGACGCGGAAGCGTCCAAGCAGGCGCGGAAGCGTGCAAGCTGGCGCGGAAGCGTCCAAGCAGTCGCGGAAGAGTCCAAGCCGGTGCGGAAGCGTGGAAGAAGGCGCGGAAGCGTCTAAGCAGGGGCGTAAGCGTCCAAGCAGGCGGGGAAGCGTGCAACCAGGAGCGGAAGCGTCCAAGCAGGCGCGGATCCGTGCAAGCAGGCGCGGAAACGTCCAAGCAGGCGCGGAATCGCCCAAGCAGGCGCGGAAGCGTTCAAGCAGGCGCGGAAGCGTCCAAGCAGGCGCGGAAGCGTCCAAGCAGGCGCGGAAGCGTCCAAGCAGGCGCGGAAGCGTCCAAGCAGGCGTGGAAGAGTCGAAGCAGGCGCGGAAGCGTCCAAGCAGGCGGGGAAGCGTCCAAGCAGACGCGGAAGCGTCCAAGCAGGCGCGGAAGCGTGCAAGCAGGCGCGGAAGCGTCCAAGCAGGCGCGGAAGCGTCCAAGCAGGCGCGGAAGCGTCCAAGCAGGCGGGGAAGCGTGCAACCAGGAGCGGAAGCGTCCAAGCAGGCGCGGATCCGTGCAAGCAGGCGCGGAAACGTCCAAGCAGGCGCGGAATCGCCCAAGCAGGCGCGGAAGCGTTCAAGCAGGCGCGGAAGCGTCCAAGCAGGCGCGGAAGCGTCCAAGCAGGCGCGGAAGCGCCCAAGCAGGCGCGGAAGCGCCCAAGCAGGCGCGGAAGCGTCCAAGCAGCCGCGGAAGCGTCCAAGCAGGCGCGGAAGCGTCCAAGCAGCCGCGGAAACGTCCAAGTAGGCGCGGAAGCATGCAAGAAGGCGCAGAACAGTCCAAGCAGGCGCGGAAGCGTCCAAGCAGTCGCTGAAGCGTCCAAGCTGGCGCGGTAGCGTCCAAGCAGTCGCGGAAGAGTCCAAGCAGTCGCGGAAGAGTCCTAGCCGGCGCGGAAGCGTCCAAGCAGGCGCGGAAGCGTCCAAGCAGGCGCGTAAGCGTCCAAGCTGGCGCGGAAACGTCCAAGCAGTCGCGGAAGCGTCCAAGCAGGCGCGGAAGCATCCATACAGGCGCGGAAGCGTCCAAGCATTCGCGGAAGCGTCCAAGCAGGCGCGGAAGCGTCCAAGCAGGCGCGGAAGCATCCATACAGGCGCGGAAGCGTCCAAGCATTCGCGGAAGCGTCCAAGCAGGCGCGGAAGCGTCCAAGCAGTCGCGGAAGCGTCCAAGCAGGCGCGGTAGTGTCCAAGCTGGCGCGGAAACGTCCAAGCAGTCGCGGAAGCGTCCAAGCAGGCGCGGAAGCGTCCAAGCAGGCGCGGAAGCGTCCAAGCAGGCGCGGAAGCGTCCAAGCAGGCGCGGAAACGTCCAAGCAGGAGCGGAAGCGTCCAAGCAGGCGCGGAGGCGTCCAAGCAGTCGCGGAAGCGTTCAAGCAGGCGCGGAAGCGTCCAAGCAGGCGCGGAAGCGTCCAAGCAGGCGCGGAAGCGTCCAAGCAGGCGCGGAAGCGTCCAAGCAGGCGCGGAAGTGTCCAAGCAGGCGCGGAAACGTCCAAGCAGGAGCGGAAGCGTCCAAGCAGGCGCGGAGGCGTCCAAGCAGTCGCGGAAGCGTCCAAGCAGGCGCGGAAGCGTCCAAGCAGGCGCGGAAGCGTCCAAGCAGGCGCGGAAGCGTCCAAGCAGGCGCGGAAACGTCCAAGTAGGCGCGGCAGCATGCAAGAAGGCGCAGAAGAGTCCAAGCAGGCGCGGAAACGTCCTAGCAGGCGGGGAAGCATGCAAGCAGGCGCGGAAGCGTCCAAGCAGGCGCGGAAACGTCCAAGTAGGCGCGGCAGCATGCAAGAAGGCGCAGAAGAGCCCAAGCAGGCGAGGAAGCGTGCAAGCAGGCGCGGTAGCGTGCAAGCATGCGTGGAAGAGTCCAAGCAGGCGCGGAAACGTCCAACTAGGCGCGGAAGCATCCAAGCAGTCGCGGAAGCGTCCAAGCAGGCGCGGAAGCGTCCAAGCAGTCGCGGAAGCGTCCAAGCAGGAGCGGAAGCGTCCAAGCAAGCGCGGAAGCGTCCAAGCAGGCGCGGAAGCGTCCAAGCAGGCGGGGAAGTGTCCAAGCACGCGCGGAAGCGTCCAAGCAGGCGCGGAATCGTCCAAGCAGGCGCGGAAGCGTCCAAGCAGACGCGGAAGCGTCCAAGCAGGCGCGGAAGCTTGCAAGCAGGCGCGGAAGCGTGCAAGCAGGCGCGGAAGCGTCCAAGCATGCGTGGAAGAGTCCAAGCAGGCGCGGAAACGTCCAAGCAGGCGCGGAAACGTCCAACTAGGCGCGGAAGCATCCAAGCAGTCGCGGAAGCGTCCAAGCAAGCGCGGAAGCGTCCAAGCAGTCGCGGAAGCGTCCAAGCAGGCGCGGAAGCGTCCAAGCAAGCGCGGAAGCGTCCAAGCAGGCGCGGAAGCGTCCAAGCAGGCGTGGAAGTGTCCAAGCACGCGCGGAAGCGTCCAAGCAGGCGCGGAAGCGTCCAAGCAGGCGTGGAAGAGTCGAAGCAGGCGCGGAAGCGTCCAAGCAGGCGGGGAAGCGTCCAAGCAGACGCGGAAGCGTCCAAGCAGGCGCGGAAGCGTGCAAGCAGGCGCGGAAGCGTCCAAGCAGGCGCGGAAGCGTCCAAGCAGGCGCGGAAGCGTCCAAGCAGGCGCGGAAGCGTCCAAGCAGGCGTGGAAGCGTCCAAGCAGGCGCGGAAGCGTCCAAGCAGGCGTGGAAGAGTCGGAGCAGGCGCGGAAGCGTCCAAGCAGGCGGGGAAGCTTCCAAGCAGACGCGGAAGCGTCCAAGCAGGCGCGGAAGCGTGCAAGCAGGCGCGGAAGCGTCCAAGCAGGCGCGGAAGCGTCCAAGCAGGCGCGGAAGCGTGCAACCAGGAGCGGAAGCGTCCAAGCAGGCGCGGATCCGTGCAAGCAGGCGCGGAAACGTCCAAGCAGGCGCGGAATCGCCCAAGCAGGCGCGGAAGCGTTCAAGCAGGCGCGGAAGCGTCCAAGCAGGCGTGGTAGCGACCAACCAGGCGCGAAAACGTCCAAGCAGGAGCGGAAGCATGCAAGAAGACGCAGAAGAGTCCAAGCAGTCGCGGAAGCGTCCAAGCAGGCGCGGAAGCATGCAAGCATGCGCGGAAGCATGCAAGAAGACGCAGAAGAGTCGAAGCAGGCGCGGAAGCGTCCAAGCAGTCGCGGAAGCGTCCAAGCAGGCGTGGTAGCGACCAACCAGGCGCGAAAACGTCCAAGCAGGAGCGGAAGCATGCAAGAAGACGCAGAAGTGTCCAAGGAGGCGCGGAAGCGTCGAAGCAGTCGCGGAAGCGTCCAAGCAGGCGCGGAAGCGTCCAAGCAGGCGCGGAAGCGTCCAAGAAGTCACGGAAGCTTTCAAGTAGGCGCGGTAGCGTCCAAGCAGGCGCGGAAGCGTCCAAGCAGGCGTGGTAGCGACCAACCAGGCGCGAAAACGTCCAAGCAGGAGCGGAAGCATGCAAGAAGACGCAGAAGTGTCCAAGGAGGCGCGGAAGCGTCCAAGCAGGCGCGGAAACGTCCAAGCAGGCGCGGAAGCGTCCAAGCAGTCGCGAAAGAGTCCAAGCAGGCGCGGAAGCGTCCAAGAAGTCACGGAAGCTTTCAAGTAGGCGCGGTAGCGTCCAAGCAGGCGCGGAAGCGTCCAAGCAGGCGCGGAAACGTCCAAGCAGGCGCGGAAACGTGCAACCAGGCGCGGAAGCGTCCAAGCAGGCGCGGAAACGTCCAAGCAGGCGCGGAAGCGTCCAAGCAGTCGCGAAAGAGTCCAAGCAGGCGCGGAAGCGTCCAAGCAGGCGCGGAACCGTGCAAGCAGGCGCGGAAGCGTACAAGCATGCGCGGTGGCGTCCAAGCAGGAGCAGAAGCATCCATATAGGCGCGGAAGTGTCCAAGCAGGCGCGGAAGCGTCCAAGCAGGCGCGGAAGCGTCCAAGCAGGCGCGGAAGCGTCCAAGCAGGCGCGGAAGCGTCCAAGCAGGCGCGGAAACGTCCAAGTAGGCGCGGCAGCATGCAAGAAGGCGCAGAAGAGTCCAAGCAGGCGCGGAAACGTCCTAGCAGGCGGGGAAGCATGCAAGCAGGCGCGGAAGCGTCCAAGCAGGCGCGGAAACGTCCAAGTAGGCGCGGCAGCATGCAAGAAGGCGCAGAAGAGCCCAAGCAGGCGAGGAAGCGTGCAAGCAGGCGCGGTAGCGTGCAAGCATGCGTGGAAGAGTCCAAGCAGGCGCGGAAACGTCCAACTAGGCGCGGAAGCATCCAAGCAGTCGCGGAAGCGTCCAAGCAGGCGCGGAAGCGTCCAAGCAGTCGCGGAAGCGTCCAAGCAGGAGCGGAAGCGTCCAAGCAAGCGCGGAAGCGTCCAAGCAGGCGCGGAAGCGTCCAAGCAGGCGGGGAAGTGTCCAAGCACGCGCGGAAGCGTCCAAGCAGGCGCGGAATCGTCCAAGCAGGCGCGGAAGCGTCCAAGCAGGCGTGGAAGCGTCCAAGCAGGCGCGGAAGCTTGCAAGCAGGCGCGGAAGCGTGCAAGCAGGCGCGGAAGCGTCCAAGCATGCGTGGAAGAGTCCAAGCAGGCGCGGAAACGTCCAAGCAGGCGCGGAAACGTCCAACTAGGCGCGGAAGCATCCAAGCAGTCGCGGAAGCGTCCAAGCAGGCGCGGAAGCGTCCAAGCAGTCGCGGAAGCGTCCAAGCAGGCGCGGAAGCGTCCAAGCAAGCGCGGAAGCGTCCAAGCAGGCGCGGAAGCGTCCAAGCAGGCGTGGAAGTGTCCAAGCACGCGCGGAAGCGTCCAAGCAGGCGCGGAAGCGTCCAAGCAGGCGTGGAAGAGTCGAAGCAGGCGCGGAAGCGTCCAAGCAGGCGGGGAAGCGTCCAAGCAGACGCGGAAGCGTCCAAGCAGGCGCGGAAGCGTGCAAGCAGGCGCGGAAGCGTCCAAGCAGGCGCGGAAGCGTCCAAGCAGGCGCGGAAGCGTCCAAGCAGGCGCGGAAGCGTCCAAGCAGGCGTGGAAGCGTCCAAGCAGGCGCGGAAGCGTCCAAGCAGGCGTGGAAGAGTCGGAGCAGGCGCGGAAGCGTCCAAGCAGGCGGGGAAGCTTCCAAGCAGACGCGGAAGCGTCCAAGCAGGCGCGGAAGCGTGCAAGCAGGCGCGGAAGCGTCCAAGCAGGCGCGGAAGCGTCCAAGCAGGCGCGGAAGCGTGCAACCAGGAGCGGAAGCGTCCAAGCAGGCGCGGATCCGTGCAAGCAGGCGCGGAAACGTCCAAGCAGGCGCGGAATCGCCCAAGCAGGCGCGGAAGCGTTCAAGCAGGCGCGGAAGCGTCCAAGCAGGCGCGGAAGCGTACAAGCATGCGCGGTGGCGTCCAAGCAGGAGCAGAAGCATCCATATAGGCGCGGAAGTGTCCAAGCAGGCGCGGTAGAGTCCGAGCAGGCGCGGAAACATGCAAGAAGGCGCAGAAGAGTCCAAGCAGGCGCGGAAGCGTCCAAGCAGTCGCGAAAGAGTCCAAGCAGGCGCGGAAGCGTCCAAGAAGTCACGGAAGCTTTCAAGTAGGCGCGGTAGCGTCCAAGCAGGCGCGGAAGCGTCCAAGCAGGCGCGGAAACGTCCAAGCAGGCGCGGAAACGTGCAACCAGGCGCGGAAGCGTCCAAGCAGGCGCGGAAACGTCCAAGCAGGCGCGGAAGCGTCCAAGCAGTCGCGAAAGAGTCCAAGCAGGCGCGGAAGCGTCCAAGCAGGCGCGGAACCGTGCAAGCAGGCGCGGAAGCGTACAAGCATGCGCGGTGGCGTCCAAGCAGGAGCAGAAGCATCCATATAGGCGCGGAAGTGTCCAAGCAGGCGCGGTAGAGTCCGAGCAGGCGCGGAAACATGCAAGAAGGCGCAGAAGAGTCCAAGCAGGCGCGGAAGCGTCAAAGCAGTCGCGGAAGAGTCCAAGCAAGCGCGATAGCGTCCAAGTAGGCGCGGAAGCATGCAAGAAGGCGCAGAAGAGTCCAAGCAGGCGCGGAAGCGTCCAAGCAGTCGCGGAAGCGTCCAAGCAGGCGCGGAAGCGTCCAAGCAGGCGCGTAAGCGTCCAAGCAGGCGCGTAAGCGTCCAAGCAGGCTCGGAAGCGTCCAAGCAGCCGCGGAAGTGTCCAAGCAGGCGCGGAAGCGGCCAAGCAGGCGCGGAAGCGTCCAAGCAGGCGCGAAAGAGTCCAAGCAGGCGCGGAAGCGTCCAAGCAGGCGCGTAAGCGTCCAAGCAGGCTCGGAAGTGTCCAAGCAGCCGCGGAAGTGTCCAAGCAGGCGCGGAAGCGGCCAAGCAGGCGCGGAAGCGTCCAAGCAGGCGCGGAAACGTCCAAGTGGCGCGGAAGCATGCAAGAAGGCGCAGAACAGTCCAAGCAGTCGCGGAAGCGTCCAAGCAGTCGCTGAAGCGTCCAAGCAGGTACGGAAGCGTGCACTGTCGCGTCCCGCTTACGTGAGTGGAATAATTGTACGGCGTATGAGAAAAAATAAAGAATTATCCCAAGGACGTTCTAACGAGAGCAAGTTGTCGGAATTTGCCGTTACCCGCCTGGGCGGTTCGTTGGCTAAGGGGACCCGACGTCTCAATAACTTTGTGAATTTTAAATCTTTGAAAGAGCCGAGCAGAGAGCGAAGAAGCAAAAATAGGGCCAACTTACATTTGTTGTCTTCTGCGGCTCTCCGATGTAGAAAAAGGCGGCTCTGGTTTTGCAGCGGTCCCGCTGCAAGCAGGTATTGAAGGTGCGCTGACAGGTACGCCGGTACGGCGCGTGAGCGGCTACGGCGCGCTCGATGACGTAGAAGGAGACGGGCCCCTCGGATCAGCTGTTCCCTTAGCTGAATGGCTCGTACGTCGATGGTGACGTCGGCGTTTGCGGGCTGGTCTCGTCTCAGCGGTGCTCTGCTGGCTGCTGATACTGGATTCGGTGGAAACGTTCTGGTGATCCTCGCGTTTACGTTTGTGAATATTCGCGAGTCGCGAACTTACGTCGTTATTATTAGGAATGGAATCGCGATTTCGCGGCGCGGAGAGAGGAATCAGTCTCCAGGGGAGAGACTCGTCGATTGCTTTGATTGATGAAAAATGATATGGAATCGGCGAAGGATAAGAAATATGCGAGAGATCGATAATATTTGAATTTGCAGGGATAACGGGATTTTCAGTAGGAGGTTCGTCGATGCCGAGGAAAGGTTCGAAAGGGGCTGGAGCTTGGTGATACAGGTATATGAGACGGCGGAGTTGCAAATCGCGACCGCCTCTTCGTGGTCGACTAGGCATAAGGAGATGGAATGCTTCTACAAAGGAATTAGAATGAAAACGTAGGAAAAGTTTCCTGAATACCCAGAATCATCCGTGGGTTACAGACAGTGCGCGGTGATGTCGCGTGCGATCTGGTCCACGGGGAGAGACTGGAATAGACAGTAGGCAAAACAATACACTGGCACTTTCTTATCTTCTCGGTAATGTCGCGTGGATAAGTGCGTCTCAGCGTACTGAATTGTCGGAGCGATGGATATACAATTGACAGGTTCTCGAAGACTCAGTTGAGAATGAGGGATCCGCTGTCAATTGTATTTGAGGTAAAAAGATTCGTTGGTTGGATTCGATGAACTTGAAGTTGAGATTTAGAAAATAATGTTGAACTAGGAATTGGAAAATTAGTACTCGAGGAGTCACTCACTTGCTAGTCCGATTTTAAATAAAAACAAAAATATATTCTAATATAATTTCAAATACACTTGGTTACACTTATTTTACTTAGTTGAATTTAATATTAAGATACGGCGGAGAACTTAGTTACGATATAGAATAAACGATTTCGAAATAGTAACGACTTAGTAGACTTGGTAAGAACTGGTACTCCCGACTTAGAATTTACGTTTCGACTTAGAATTTTACTCGTTGCGCGTAGAGATATAGGATCCGAAGATAGCCTTCGGCCGATTTCGATCGATGATTTTTAAGAACTGAACCGAAGATAGCCTTCGGCTGATTTGATCGAGTGGTTTTTAGGAACTGCCTGTCGTAGGCGAATGCTACGTTTTTTATACGCCTTCTCCGGACCACGGAGGGGATGGCGTCGTGGTAGGGAGAGTCAACAGCGGCGCGTGCGGCGTTCGCGTGAAGCGCGCCCGGGTCTTCCCTCTCTCTTAACCTAGTGCTCTCTCTTTCTAACGATATATACCTATCTCGCTCTCTCCGGACCTCTCTCTCTTTCACTACCTGTCTCTTTCTATCGCGGACCTCTCTTTCTTTCTCTACCTGACTCTGTCTACTGAGTAACCTTTCCCTTTCTCTAACAGGTAATCTTTTCTCTCTTTCTAATACGAAGTCTTTCTCTCTTACTCTCGTTATGCGGCAAATTGCGCTGGCCCTTTTCGATATAGAAATAATTAGGTACGTCTCTTACTTTGAGATTTGGCACGTCGAGGCTACGCGTACATTTAAGAAATAGTAATTGATTTGGTAGAAATGGAATTAGTATGGTACGCGTGCTAAGAAATAGTAATTTTATAAAAGACGTACGTTTCGTTGAAATAGAAAATAATGGGCGTTTGGACAATCTATCTGCCTTTTCCTAGCTTGAGAGTTTTAGATTTAGAAAAGAGAATATTTTAACCTTGAAATTGAATGTAAGATTTTGCATTACTAAATAAACGTTCGTTTCGTATTTGTTAATCGCTCGCTCGAGCGCAGGTAGAGGGGTTAGGTTTATTACGGTCGCGCCTGACTTTTGCTGGTACGCTTACTGGTATGAGAGAGAGTGAGAGCGTTCTAAAATTAAATGTACGATTTAAGAATATTTACATTGCGACGTTAACTAATTAGATAATAATTAATATTACGAGTGACGTTAAATACGCGGGAATTCTATACGATATCGAACTTGGAAAAATATCTATATACATCGTTTGAGTATTATCAACGGTTTTAAAGAAAAGAAAAAGAAAAATTTAGTTACGCGTAATCGCGGGACGTAACACCTCCCTCCTAATGAGGAAAAATGTTACAATGTAACGTTTTTCTAAACTATACGGTCGCTTCTTAATATTATTTG
The DNA here is from genome assembly GCA_963989415.1 of Cerceris ruficornis. Taxonomy (NCBI): domain Eukaryota; kingdom Metazoa; phylum Arthropoda; class Insecta; order Hymenoptera; family Crabronidae; genus Cerceris; species Cerceris ruficornis. The sequence continues at coordinate 64,204,213 of OZ022517.1, read as the reverse complement.
TTTTTGTTTTGTTTTTCTTTCGTTTTTTCCGTACTTATGTCTATCGCTGTCTTAATTCGTAGGTTTAGTATTTAATATCGTCATCTTAAATTGTTAACTTAAAATTAGTATCGTTACGGACAACGTTCATCGCATTGCACTACCACTGTTTGTTAGAAATCTTTACACTTTTCTGTTTAGATCACTTGCTAGGGAATAGTCTGCTTGCTTATTAAAGGGGAAAACTCACGCACTGAATGGTGGCGTTGAGGGAAGGGGAGGGCTTTCTTCCTCGTTCCAGGACTTGGGAGCGTATGCGGCTTCAATTTCAGCTTGGCTCGTCTCGATCGTGGTATCCAAAAATTGATGAAGGTAACTTGTCGATGTCTCGGATGCTGTGCAAAGATTATTGCGTCTGCCGTATTGCGTCGAAAACTCGATTTTGAAGGGTTTTAGAAGAGATAAATTTTTATCTTTCAATTATTCTCCGTTGTACTTGTTGTTTCTTCTCTGTATTCATGACCTAAGTCACATTTTATCCGCTAAGGAGGAATACTTGTGAGATTTGTTGTTTAGTAGGAGTAAATTTTTTCCTTCCGAGTTACGGAAATTTTTCCGATGTTTTATTCGATGCGGCTGCAAAGTGAGATTTCGATGTTGAAAATTTCGACTTCCTTCCTGTCAATTCCATGAGGCTGGATCTGGATTGAGCATCGCTGTCTTCAGCTGGGTCTATCTCCGTGCTGAGAGGGGGTAACTCCTGGGTCGTTGTTGCGTCGTAGATCGACTATGGTTGCGGAGTGTAGATGAGGGGCGAAGAGGGGGGGGAATGGTGGCTTCGACGTACTGTTGCTGCTGCGGCTAGCTGTTCCATGGTCGTCGAACGATGGTGCCAAGAGTGGGGGTAAGCTTGCGTGATCGGGGTGGTATCTCGTGCGTAACGCGTGCGGCGCGCGCGTAATTATTATTACTACGCCTTAATATTAATGACAATAATACTGTGGAACGCTTGTTGGTTATCCTAATTGCTTCTTTACGTGAACTTACTTACGGCCTTTTACATATTTTTAATTTATCGGAGTGAACGGTTCGTTCGCTATTCTTTATTCGAATCTTCACATTGTGGTTATCTAAAATTTTAATAATTCGATACGGTCCTGTATATTGATCAGAAAATTTTCCTGTTTTCGGTTCTTTTAGCAAATAGACTTCATCATTGACTTGAAAATTCTGAGGACGTTGTTTGCGGTCATAATAATATTTAGATTTTTCTTTAGCGCGATTTAAATTTTCTTTGGCATTTTCTTGCACTCTATCGAGTTGATTCTGGAGAATGTGTAAGTAATCCGAATACGTGAGATCATTGGAATCTGTATTTAAATTAATTTCAGTTGGAACGCGTGCAACTTCTCCAAATATAAGTTCATGAGGCGTAAACTTTGTACCTTCGTGGACGCTTGTATTGTACGAAAATGTAGCGAGCTCGAGTAGCTCATCCCAATCTTTATATTGTGAGACAAAATGCTTTAAGTATTCAATGAGAACGTGGTGCGATCGTTCAATAGAACCGTTTGATTGCGGACGAAAAGCGGTCGTGGTTGTCTGAGAAATCTTAAATCTTTTGCATATTTCTCGCATGAGACTGCTACAAAATGAGGAACCTTGGTCCGTTAAAATGCTTTTAGGAGTGCCGAAACGACAAATGAATTTCTTGACGAGAGCGTCGGCGATTTCGATGGATGTAGCGCGTGGTAAAGAAATAGCAAGTGAATACTTCGTCAATAGATCTTGAATCGTTAAAATATAATTTGATGCGTTCCTAGTTTCGGGTAAGGGACCTACTATATCCATAGCTACTCTATCAAATGCTTTCCCGGGGGTGTCGGTAAGTATCATCGGCTGTTTAGTTTTTAAACGAGTAAGTTTCCTTTTTTGACAACTTGAACAACCTTGTATAAATTTCTGTATATCTAGTTTTAATGTGGGCCAATAAAAATTATGACGTATGCGTTGGTAAGTTTTCGTTACGCCTTTATGTCCTCCTAATGCTGAGCAATGACATTCTATAATTATATCATTTCTTATATTTAAATCCGGAATCGTTACTATGTTTTTACAAATGAAGATTTTTACTTGAGAATCGAAGAAGATATCTAATAGAATTTTCTTTATTTGAGACCACTGAATATTATCAATATTACCTTCGGAAATACTAATACTTTCGAGTTGTAATTCTCTCGTTACATCGAGTAATGAATGAAGCGCGTCTTCGAGTATATCTATATCTGTATTCATCGAGAGATGTTCCTTTATTGGAAGTGCTATTAAATATTTTGAACCTTTGCGCGTGACTTTGGCGCGAGCTAAAGTGAGATCTTTAATTTTAGGAAATAAATCGAGGTTTTTTAATACTTCTGATCCTTTGTCGCAAGGTTGACCTTTCGTAGTAGTAAAGAAAACTAAATTATCATGACGAATATTTAAACTGTCGCGTGTCTCTACGATAATTGCGTTGCGCGGAGTTCGCGGGGTGATGGTGTCGAAGATTTCTTCTGAGGTCGTACTAAGTGGAGTCAGGTTACTTTCTTCACTTCTAAGATCGTCTGAGATGGTTTCAGGTTCTTCGCGAGGGGAGAAATCGTTTGTCTCGGTTTCGTTTATGTTAAGAGTTTCGAAGTCGACATTTGCTATTTGTATATCTTCATTGGAATTTTTCTGAGTAACTTCGTCGCGGCTTTTAGTCGTCGTAGATTGAGAAGCTATTTCCTTTTCACGTAGGGCTTTTTGTTTCGCGGCTGATAAAAATATCTCTTCATCGGAACTGGAAGAGTCGTGAATGGCGTGAACTGAAATTACTGGGGGGTTTCGCGATAACGCATCGGCGTTAACGTTTTGCTTTCCTGCTTTGTAAATTATCTCATAGTCATATTCTGCTAATTTCAATCTCCATCTAATTAAGCGCGAGGTGGGGTCTTTGACTGAATTTAACCATGTAAGTGGTTTGTGATCTGTAACGAGTGTAAACTTATGACCGTATAAATATGAACGAAAATGGTGGGTCGCGTAGACGATTGCTAATAATTCTTTCTCCGTAGTAGAATAGTTTATTTCGGCGTTGTTTAAGAGACGTGACGTATAAGAAATGGGTAAATCTTTACCGATGGGTCCTTGACTTAGAATAGCGCCTATCGCGTAGCCTGAGGCATCCGTAGTCAAAACAAAAGGCTTCTTGAAATCAGGGTACTGGAGAAGAGGTTCCGTGCATAATAAGTCACGTAGTGTTTGAAAAGAATCTCGCTGAGTTTCGGTCCATTCGAATTGTGTATCTTTTTTCAATAAATTCGTCAAAGGTTTGGCGATTCGAGAAAAGTCTTGAATAAAACGTCTATAATATCCTGCTAAACCAAGGAACTGTTTAATATTTTTCGCGTTTTTTGGAACTGGAAAATTCTTTACGGCTGTAATTTTCGCGGGGTCGGGTTTCACACCGTTGTCGCTAATAACATGACCTAAGTATACGACATCGCGACGTAAAAACTCGCACTTGTCGGGCTGTAACTTTAGATTTGCTTTTCGTAAACGTTCGGCTAATTTTCTGAATTTTATTTCGTGTTCGGCAAGAGAACTAGAGTATATAACAATGTCATCTAGGTAGACAAATAGTTCATTTCCTTGTAAACCGCTGAGCACATTATCCATCAACCTCTGAAAAGTCGCGGGGGCATTTTTAAGACCGAATGGCATCCTAATAAATTCATAATGCCCATGAGGCGTAGAAAAAGCTGTTTTTGGACTATCATTTTGGGACATTGGTATTTGGTGAAAGCCTGATGCTAAATCAAATATGCTGAAATATTTTGCACTACCGAGTTGATCTAAGATTTCCGTAATATTCGGTAGAGGATACGCGTCACTAATAGTTTTATCATTCAAAGAACGGTAATCGATCACCATTCTCCATCTTTTATTACCTTTAGAGTCAGCCTTTTTGGGTACTATCCACAATGGGCTGTTATAAGGAGAAAGTGAAGGTTTAATAATCTCATTTTTCAATAAATCGTCGACTTGTTTTTCAATCTCCTGCTTATGAATTGGCGGATATCTATACTGTTTAGTATTTATCGGGATATTATCAACCGTAGATATAGTATGTTCGATCGCGGAAGTAAAAGTTAAATTGTCACTTGGTAATTGGAATAAATCTGCGTAGTTTTTCACGATGCGAGAAACGCTCTGTTTTTCTTCCTCATTGAGGTGGCCTAGGCGTAGAAGTTCAAGCGTCTGCTGTTCGCGGGATAGTATCTCGAAGGGGCGTTTCGACGAAGACGAAGTAGAAATAGTAAATGATTTAGTAGAAATAGAAGAGGCAATCGATGATTTTTCCGGCCCTAAGGGGAAAGATTTCTCGGTTGCTTGCGCGTTTGCTTTTTCGCGATTCGAAGACTCGTCGTAAGAAATAGAATTGGAGAGGATATTTGAACTTTCTCGATTCCCTAAGGTAGAGGTGGTTTCAAACTCCTGTAATTCGACGAGGGGGCTTTCGATTTCAATGTCTTCATCCGTCGTATTTATTCCGTTAATATACGCGATACCATCATTATTTGTGACAAGAGACTTTCCTAAGATTATTCCGCGGCCTGTTTCGATAAGATCTACATATCCTTCCGGGATATTATTCGTGACAATTAGCTTTACCGGCGCTATACTACGAGCGGGTATTTTATTCGTCGGCTGATTTTTAAACGGGAATATAATATTATTCCATTCTACGCGTGACTCTAAGTAATTTATTTTTGCGGCGGGCGATAAGAAGGCTGTCCCGAGGATTCCATCGTGGGGGATCGGGAAATCGTTAGGTACTAAATAAAATTTCACAGGTATTTTATTAATATAGACTTCGACGGACCCTAAGGTAGTCGCAGTTTCCGGGGTAATACCTTGTAATCTAATTATATCCGAATCAGAATAAGGTGTATTCGGATCTAATACTCTAGGTTTTATTAAATTGGGTTCCGAGCCTGAGTCAATCATGAATTCCGTCGATTCCTTAAGAGTTGGCGAAGTTAATACGATCGAGGGAACTTTTGCAAAAATTTTAGAATTTATTGTGAAGGTGTGGACGGCGCGTCGAGATTCTGAATTACTCGTGTCGGACGGGTCGGCGGTACTTCTCGAGATTCGTCCGTTCTTCTCAAGGCCGGTTCGGCGTTTCCCGAACTTTGATTGACTCTATTATTGTAGTTTCGCTTCCTACATTCTTCAATCGTATGACCGAAATTTTTACAATAGCTACAATTCATAGTAGGTCTCGGAGGAAAACTTTCATTTCGCGGTCTACCTTCGTAATTATTTCGCGTGTAATTAGAGTTTCGCGGTGGCTCGAAGTGATTTCCTTGACGTTGCGGTGGAGAGTAACGCGAATCGTATCGCGGAGGAGGCGAATTTCGTGTTTCGTAACGAGGCGGAGGAGAATAACGTGGATTTTGACGGTAATCGTTATGTCTTTCGCGAGAATACTCGTGACGAGGAGGTTCTTTCCAATGCCGTCGATCGTTATTTTGCGTATAATCTGTGTGGAAATTTGTATTTACGCGGTTTGAACGGCTATCCAATCTATCGCGCTCTCGATCAAGATTCGCTCTTTGGGCAAGAATTCGCGCCTGAGAACATGCGTCGGAAAACGTGGGGCAATCCTGCATTAACGGGTGGGACCTCAGTTCTGCAGTCAGTCCATCCGAAAAACATCTTAACGCAAAATCATCGATTTCCTGAGTTTGATACAGGGATAACTCGTCATATCTTCCCCGTGTAGCGTCAATTATTGCGGTTTTAAGATCGCGAACTCTACTTATATAGTTTAAAATTGACTCATTTTTATGCATGTAAGTACCGGCTAATTCTCCTCTATAATGGTCTACGGTCTTGTGCGTGGAGAAAGAGTCTCGCAAAATGTCACACAATTGAAATATCGAAGTACAATTTTCGTCCTCTACTGCGGTATAAGCTTCGCCTTGTAATCTGCCTATTAGTAACCGAACCAATGATTTCTCGTTTCCGGGTGGCAAAACTTCTCTTATCTTTTTGCAAGCTCTTATGAAATTAAGTACTGGAATATTATATCCGTTAAATCTAGGAATTGTATTCAAGGATTCCTGCACTAACGTACGACTATACACATCGTCCTCAAAATTTCTATGATACGGCGGAGAACGTCGTCCTTGTTCTACGTATAAATTTGGAACAGGAGATGCGACTCGACTCGTGGCTCGATTTTCTTTAAACTTTTCTAGTTCTGCATTCGCTTCGTCTAGACGGCGTTGTAATTCACCGGCGTCTTGCTGTGTATCGCGAATTGTAGCGGCTTCCGTCAGAACTCTTTGACGTTCCTTGTCTAAATCTATTTCCGCATTTCTAATCTTTTCCGACATAGCTTCAAGTTTACGTTCACGTTCGCGTAAGGCAATACTAAGGCTCGCAAGTTCGTCTTCCGTTAAATTCTGTTTCCGTGCTCGGGTCTCCATAATTAGATTTTTATAAGAAATAGTAGAATTTGAAAATTATATAACTTTTAAAGAAGGATTTCAAATATTTTTCACGCAAAGTTATTGAGGAAATCCCACCGCTGTCACCATTTTTGTGTCGCGTCCCGCTTACGTGAGTGGAATAATTGTACGGCGTATGAGAAAAAATAAAGAATTATCCCAAGGACGTTCTAACGAGAGCAAGTTGTCGGAATTTGCCGTTACCCGCCTGGGCGGTTCGTTGGCTAAGGGGACCCGACGTCTCAATAACTTTGTGAATTTTAAATCTTTGAAAGAGCCGAGCAGAGAGCGAAGAAGCAAAAATAGGGCCAACTTACATTTGTTGTCTTCTGCGGCTCTCCGATGTAGAAAAAGGCGGCTCTGGTTTTGCAGCGGTCCCGCTGCAAGCAGGTATTGAAGGTGCGCTGACAGGTACGCCGGTACGGCGCGTGAGCGGCTACGGCGCGCTCGATGACGTAGAAGGAGACGGGCCCCTCGGATCAGCTGTTCCCTTAGCTGAATGGCTCGTACGTCGATGGTGACGTCGGCGTTTGCGGGCTGGTCTCGTCTCAGCGGTGCTCTGCTGGCTGCTGATACTGGATTCGGTGGAAACGTTCTGGTGATCCTCGCGTTTACGTTTGTGAATATTCGCGAGTCGCGAACTTACGTCGTTATTATTAGGAATGGAATCGCGATTTCGCGGCGCGGAGAGAGGAATCAGTCTCCAGGGGAGAGACTCGTCGATTGCTTTGATTGATGAAAAATGATATGGAATCGGCGAAGGATAAGAAATATGCGAGAGATCGATAATATTTGAATTTGCAGGGATAACGGGATTTTCAGTAGGAGGTTCGTCGATGCCGAGGAAAGGTTCGAAAGGGGCTGGAGCTTGGTGATACAGGTATATGAGACGGCGGAGTTGCAAATCGCGACCGCCTCTTCGTGGTCGACTAGGCATAAGGAGATGGAATGCTTCTACAAAGGAATTAGAATGAAAACGTAGGAAAAGTTTCCTGAATACCCAGAATCATCCGTGGGTTACAGACAGTGCGCGGTGATGTCGCGTGCGATCTGGTCCACGGGGAGAGACTGGAATAGACAGTAGGCAAAACAATACACTGGCACTTTCTTATCTTCTCGGTAATGTCGCGTGGATAAGTGCGTCTCAGCGTACTGAATTGTCGGAGCGATGGATATACAATTGACAGGTTCTCGAAGACTCAGTTGAGAATGAGGGATCCGCTGTCAATTGTATTTGAGGTAAAAAGATTCGTTGGTTGGATTCGATGAACTTGAAGTTGAGATTTAGAAAATAATGTTGAACTAGGAATTGGAAAATTAGTACTCGAGGAGTCACTCACTTGCTAGTCCGATTTTAAATAAAAACAAAAATATATTCTAATATAATTTCAAATACACTTGGTTACACTTATTTTACTTAGTTGAATTTAATATTAAGATACGGCGGAGAACTTAGTTACGATATAGAATAAACGATTTCGAAATAGTAACGACTTAGTAGACTTGGTAAGAACTGGTACTCCCGACTTAGAATTTACGTTTCGACTTAGAATTTTACTCGTTGCGCGTAGAGATATAGGATCCGAAGATAGCCTTCGGCCGATTTCGATCGATGATTTTTAAGAACTGAACCGAAGATAGCCTTCGGCTGATTTGATCGAGTGGTTTTTAGGAACTGCCTCTCGTAGGCGAATGCTACGTTTTTTATACGCCTTCTCCGGACCACGGAGGGGATGGCGTCGTGGTAGGGAGAGTCAACAGCGGCGCGTGCGGCGTTCGCGTGAAGCGCGCCTGGGTCTTCCCTCTCTCTTAACCTAGTGCTCTCTCTTTCTAACGATATATACCTATCTCGCTCTCTCCGGACCTCTCTCTCTTTCACTACCTGTCTCTTTCTATCGCGGACCTCTCTTTCTTTCTCTACCTGACTCTGTCTACTGAGTAACCTTTCCCTTTCTCTAACAGGTAATCTTTTCTCTCTTTCTAATACGAAGTCTTTCTCTCTTACTCTCGTTATGCGGCAAATTGCGCTGGCCCTTTTCGATATAGAAATAATTAGGTACGTCTCTTACTTTGAGATTTGGCACGTCGAGGCTACGCGTACATTTAAGAAATAGTAATTGATTTGGTAGAAATGGAATTAGTATGGTACGCGTGCTAAGAAATAGTAATTTTATAAAAGACGTACGTTTCGTTGAAATAGAAAATAATGGGCGTTTGGAAAATCTATCTGCCTTTTCCTAGCTTGAGAGTTTTAGATTTAGAAAAGAGAATATTTTAACCTTGAAATTGAATGTAAGATTTTGCATTACTAAATAAACGTTCGTTTCGTATTTGTTAATCGCTCGCTCGAGCGCAGGTAGAGGGGTTAGGTTTATTACGGTCGCGCCTGACTTTTGCTGGTACGCTTACTGGTATGAGAGAGAGTGAGAGCGTTCTAAAATTAAATGTACGAGTTAAGAATATTTACATTGCGACGTTAACTAATTAGATAATAATTAATATTACGAGTGACGTTAAATACGCGGGATTCTATACGATATCGGACTTGGAAAAATATCTATATACATCGTTTGAGTATTATCAACGGGTTTGAAGAAAAGAAAAAGAAAAAATTTGTTACGCGTAATCGCGGGACGTAACACCTCCCTCCTAATGAGGAAAAATGTTACAATGTAACGTTTTTCTAAACTATACGGTCGCTTCTTAATATTATTTGTTTTTTTGTTTTGTTTTTCTTTCGTTTTTTTTTTCTGTACTTATATCTATCGCTGTCTTAATTCGTAGGTTTAGTATTTAATATCGTCATCTTAAATTGTTAACTTAAAATTAGTATCGTTACGGACAACGTTCATCGCATTGCACTACCACTGTTTGTTAGAAATCTTTACACTTTTCTTTTTAGATCACTTGCTAGGGAATAGTCTGCTTGCTTATTAAAGGGGAAAACTCACGCACTGAATGGTGGCGTTGAGGGAAGGGGAGGGCTTTCTTCCTCGTTCCAGGACTTGGGAGCGTATGCGGCTTCAATTTCAGCTTGGCTCGTCTCGATCGTGGTATCCAAAAATTGATGAAGGTAACTTGTCGATGTCTCGGATGCTGTGCAAAGATTATTGCGTCTGCCGTATTGCGTCGAAAACTCGATTTTGAAGGGTTTTAGAAGAGATAAATTTTTATCTTTCAATTATTCTCCGTTGTACTTGTTGTTTCTTCTCTGTATTCATGACCTAAGTCACATTTTATCCGCTAGGGAGGAATACTTGTGAGATTTGTTGTTTAGTAGGAGTAAATTTTTTCCTTCCGAGTTACGGAAATTTTTCCGATGTTTTATTCGATGCGGCTGCAAAGTGAGATTTCGATGTTGAAAATTTCGACTTCCTTCCTGTCAATTCCATGAGGCTGGATCTGGATTGAGCATCGCTGTCTTCAGCTGGGTCTATCTCCGTGCTGAGAGGGGGTAACTCCTGGGTCGTTGTTGCGTCGTAGATCGACTATGGTTGCGGAGTGTAGATGAGGGGCGAAGAGGGGGGGGGGAATGGTGGCTTCGACGTACTGTTGCTGCTGCGGCTAGCTGTTCCATGGTCGTCGAACGATGGTGCCAAGAGTGGGGGTAAGCTTGCGTGATCGGGGTGGTATCTCGTGCGTAACGCGTGCGGCGCGCGCGTAATTATTATTACTACGCCTTAATATTAATGACAATAATACTGTGGAACGCTTGTTGGTTATCCTAATTGCTTCTTTACGTGAACTTACTTACGGCCTTTTACATATTTTTAATTTATCGGAGTGAACGGTTCGTTCGCTATTCTTTATTCGAATCTTCACATTGTGGTTATCTAAAATTTTAATAATTCGATACGGTCCTGTATATTGATCAGAAAATTTTCCTGTTTTCGGTTCTTTTAGCAAATAGACTTCATCATTGACTTGAAAATTCTGAGGACGTTGTTTGCGGTCATAATAATATTTAGATTTTTCTTTAGCGCGATTTAAATTTTCTTTCGCATTTTCTTGCACTCTATCGAGTTGATTCTGGAGAATGTGTAAATAATCCGAATACGTGAGATCATTGGAATCTGTATTTAAATTAATTTCAGTTGGAACGCGTGCAACTTCTCCAAATATAAGTTCATGAGGCGTAAACTTTGTACCTTCGTGGACGCTTGTATTGTACGAAAATGTAGCGAGCTCGAGTAGCTCATCCCAATCTTTATATTGTGAGACAAAATGCTTTAAGTATTCAATGAGAACGTGGTGCGATCGTTCAATAGAACCGTTTGATTGCGGACGAAAAGCGGTCGTGGTTGTCTGAGAAATCTTAAATCTTTTGCATATTTCTCGCATGAGACTGCTACAAAATGAGGAACCTTGGTCCGTTAAAATGCTTTTAGGAGTGCCGAAACGACAAATGAATTTCTTGACGAGAGCGTCGGCGATTTCGATGGATGTAGCGCGTGGTAAAGAAATAGCAAGTGAATACTTCGTCAATAGATCTTGAATCGTTAAAATATAATTTGATGCGTTCCTAGTTTCGGGTAAGGGACCTACTATATCCATAGCTACTCTATCAAATGCTTTCCCGGGGGTGTCGGTAAGTATCATCGGCTGTTTAGTTTTTAAGCGCGTAAGTTTCCTTTTTTGACAACTTGAACAACCTTGTATAAATTTCTGTATATCTAGTTTTAATGTGGGCCAATAAAAATTATGACGTATGCGTTGGTAAGTTTTCGTTACGCCTTTATGTCCTCCTAATGCTGAGCAATGACATTCTATAATTATATCATTTCTTATATTTAAATCCGGAATCGTTACTATGTTTTTACAAATGAAGATTTTTACTTGAGAATCGAAGAAGATATCCAATAGAATTTTCTTTATTTGAGACCACTGAATATTATCAATATTACCTTCGGAAATACTAATACTTTCGAGTTGTAATTCTCTCGTTACATCGAGTAATGAATGAAGCGCGTCTTCGAGTATATCTATATCTGTATTCATCGAGAGATGTTCCTTTATTGGAAGTGCTATTAAATATTTTGAACCTTTGCGCGTGACTTTGGCGCGAGCTAAAGTGAGATCTTTAATTTTAGGAAATAAATCGAGGTTTTTTAATACTTCTGATCCTTTGTCGCAAGGTTGACCTTTCGTAGTAGTAAAGAAAACTAAATTATCATGACGAATATTTAAACTGTCGCGTGTCTCTACGATAGTTGCGTTGCGCGGAGTTCGCGGGGTGATGGTGTCGAAGATTTCTTCTGAGGTCGTACTAAGTGGAGTCAGGTTACTTTCTTCACTTCTAAGATCGTCTGAGATGGTTTCAGGTTCTTCGCGAGGGGAGAAATCGTTTGTCTCGGTTTCGTTTATGTTAAGAGTTTCGAAGTCGACGTTTGCTATTTGTATATCTTCATTGGAATTTTTCTGAGTAACTTCGTCGCGGCTTTTAGTCGTCGTAGATTGAGAAGCTATTTCCTTTTCACGTAGGGCTTTTTGTTTCGCGGCTGATAAAAATATCTCTTCATCGGAACTGGAAGAGTCGTGAATGGCGTGAACTGAAATTACTGGGGGGTTTCGCGATAACGCATCGGCGTTAACGTTTTGCTTTCCTGCTTTGTAAATTATCTCATAGTCATATTCTGCTAATTTCAATCTCCATCTAATTAAGCGCGAGGTGGGGTCTTTGACTGAATTTAACCATGTAAGTGGTTTGTGATCTGTAACGAGTGTAAACTTATGACCGTATAAATATGAACGAAAATGGTGGGTCGCGTAGACGATTGCTAATAATTCTTTCTCCGTAGTAGAATAGTTTATTTCGGCGTTGTTTAAGAGACGTGACGTATAAGAAATGGGTAAATCTTTACCGATGGGTCCTTGACTTAGAATAGCGCCTATCGCGTAGCCTGAGGCATCCGTAGTCAAAACAAAAGGCTTCTTGAAATCAGGGTACTGGAGAAGAGGTTCCGTGCATAATAAGTCACGTAGTGTTTGAAAAGAATCTCGCTGAGTTTCGGTCCATTCGAATTGTGTATCTTTTTTCAATAAATTCGTCAAAGGTTTTGCGATTCGAGAAAAGTCTTGAATAAAACGTCTATAATATCCTGCTAAACCAAGGAACTGTTTAATATTTTTCGCGCTTTTTGGAACTGGAAAATTCTTTACGGCTGTAATTTTCGCGGGGTCGGGTTTCACACCGTTGTCGCTAATAACATGACCTAAGTATACAACATCGCGACGTAAAAACTCGCACTTGTCGGGCTGTAACTTTAGATTTGCTTTTCGTAAACGTTCGGCTAATTTTCTGAATTTTATTTCGTGTTCGGCAAGAGAACTAGAGTATATAACAATGTCATCTAGGTAGACAAATAGTTCATTTCCTTGTAAACCGCTGAGAACATTATCCATCAACCTCTGAAAAGTCGCGGGGGCATTTTTAAGACCGAATGGCATCCTAATAAATTCATAATGCCCATGAGGCGTAGAAAAAGCTGTTTTTGGACTATCATTTTGAGACATTGGTATTTGGTGAAAGCCTGATGCTAAATCAAATATGCTGAAATATTTTGCACTACCGAGTTGATCTAAGATTTCCGTAATATTCGGTAGAGGATACGCGTCACTAATAGTTTTATCATTCAAAGAACGGTAATCGATCACCATTCTCCATCTTTTATTACCTTTAGAGTCAGCCTTTTTGGGTACTATCCACAATGGACTGTTATAAGGAGAAAGTGAAGGTTTAATAATCTCATTTTTCAATAAATCGTCGACTTGTTTTTCAATCTCCTGCTTATGAATTGGCGGATATCTATACTGTTTAGTATTTATCGGGATATTATCAACCGTAGATATAGTATGTTCGATCGCGGAAGTAAAAGTTAAATTGTCACTTGGTAATTGGAATAAATCTGCGTAGTTTTTCACGATGCGAGAAACGCTCTGTTTTTCTTCCTCATTGAGGTGGCCTAGGCGTAGAAGTTCAAGCGTCTGCTGCTCGCGGGATAGTATCTCGAAGGGGCGTTTCGACGAAGACGAAGTAGAAATAGTAAATGATTTAGTAGAAATAGAAGAGGCAATCGATGATTTTTCCGGCCCTAAGGGGAAAGATTTCTCGGTTGCTTGCGCGTTTGCTTTTTCGCGATTCGAAGACTCGTCGTAAGAAATAGAATTGGAGAGGATATTTGAACTTTCTCGATTCCCTAAGGTAGAGGTGGTTTCAAACTCCTGTAATTCGACGAGGGGGCTTTCGATTTCAATGTCTTCATCCGTCGTATTTATTCCGTTAATATACGCGATACCATCATTATTTGTGACAAGAGACTTTCCTAAGATTATTCCGCGGCCTGTTTCGATAAGATCTACATATCCTTCCGGGATATTATTCGTGACAATTAGCTTTACCGGCGCTATACTACGAGCGGGTATTTTATTCGTCGGCTGATTTTTAAACGGGAATATAATATTATTCCATTCTACGCGTGACTCTAAGTAATTTATTTTTGCGGCGGGCGATAAGAAGGCTGTCCCGAGGATTCCATCGTGGGGGATCGGGAAATCGTTAGGTACTAAATAAAATTTCACAGGTATTTTATTAATATAGACTTCGACGGACCCTAAGGTAGTCGCAGTTTCCGGGGTAATACCTTGTAATCTAATTATATCCGAATCAGAATACGGTGTATTCGGATCTAATACTCTAGGTTTTATTAAATTTGGTTCGGAGCCTGAGTCAATCATGAATTCTGTCGATTCTTTAAGAGTTGGCGAAGTTAATACGATCGAGGGAACTTTTGCAAAAATTTTAGAATTTATTGTGAAGGTGTGGACGGCGCGTCGAGATTCTGAATTACTCGTGTCGGACGGGTCGGCGGTACTTCTCGAGATTCGTCCGTTCTTCTCAAGGCCGGTTCGGCGTTTCCCGAACTTTGATTGACTCTATTATTGTAATTTCGCTTCCTACATTCTTCAATCGCATGACCGAAATTTTTACAATAGCTACAATTCATAGTAGGTCTCGGAGGAAAACTTTCATTTCGCGGTCTAGCTTCGTAATTATTTCGCGTGTAATTAGAGTTTCGCGGTGGCTCGAAGTGATTTCCTTGACGCTGTGGTGGAGAGTAACGCGAATCGTATCGCGGAGGAGGCGAATTTCGTGTTTCGTAACGAGGCGGAGGAGAATAACGTGGATTTTGACGGTAATCGTTATGTCTTTCGCGAGAATACTCGTGACGAGGAGGTTCTTTCCAATGCCGTCGATCGTTATTTTGCGTATAATCTGTGTGGAAATTTGTATTTACGCGGTTTGAACGGCTATCCAATCTATCGCGCTCTCGATCAAGATTCGCTCTTTGGGCAAGAATTCGCGCCTGAGAACATGCGTCGGAAAACGTGGGGCAATCCTGCATTAACGGGTGGGACCTCAGTTCTGCAGTCAGTCCATCCGAAAAACATCTTAACGCAAAATCATCGATTTCCTGAGTTTGATACCGGGATAACTCGTCATATCTTCCCCGTGTAGCGTCAATTATTGCGGTTTTAAGATCGCGAACTCTACTTATATAGTTTAAAATTGACTCATTTTTATGCATGTAAGTACCGGCTAATTCTCCTCTATAATGGTCTACGGTCTTGTGCGTGGAGAAAGAGTCTCGCAAAATGTCACACAATTGAAATATCGAAGTACAATTTTCGTCCTCCACTGCGGTATAAGCTTCGCCTTGTAATCTGCCTATTAGTAACCGAACCAATGATTTCTCGTTTCCGGGTGGCAAAACTTCTCTTATCTTTTTGCAAGCTCTTATGAAATTAAGTACTGGAATATTATATCCGTTAAATCTAGGAATTGTATTCAAGGATTCCTGCACTAACGTACGACTATACACATCGTCCTCAAAATTTCTATGATACGGCGGAGAACGTCGTCCTTGTTCTACGTATAAATTTGGAACAGGAGATGCGACTCGACTCGTGGCTCGATTTTCTTTAAACTTTTCTAGTTCTGCATTCGCTTCGTCTAGACGGCGTTGTAATTCACCGGCGTCTTGCTGTGTATCGCGAATTGTAGCGGCTTCCGTCAGAACTCTTTGACGTTCCTTGTCTAAATCTATTTCCGCATTTCTAATCTTTTCCGACATGGCTTCAAGTTTACGTTCACGTTCGCGTAAGGCAACACTAAGGCTCGCAAGTTCGTCTTCCGTTAAATTCTGTTTCCGTGCTCGGGTCTCCATAATTAGATTTTTATAAGAAATAGTAGAATTTGAAAATTATATAACTTTTAAAGAAGGATTTCAAATATTTTTCACGCAAAGTTATTGAGGAAATCCCACCGCTGTCACCATTTTTGTGTCGCGTCCCGCTTACGTGAGTGGAATAATTGTACGGCGTATGAGAAAAAATAAAGAATTATCCCAAGGACGTTCTAACGAGAGCAAGTTGTCGGAATTTGCCGTTACCCGCCTGGGCGGTTCGTTGGCTAAGGGGACCCGACGTCTCAATAACTTTGTGAATTTTAAATCTTTGAAAGAGCCGAGCAGAGAGCGAAGAAGCAAAAATAGGGCCAACTTACATTTGTTGTCTTCTGCGGCTCTCCGATGTAGAAAAAGGCGGCTCTGGTTTTGCAGCGGTCCCGCTGCAAGCAGGTATTGAAGGTGCGCTGACAGGTACGCCGGTACGGCGCGTGAGCGGCTACGGCGCGCTCGATGACGTAGAAGGAGACGGGCCCCTCGGATCAGCTGTTCCCTTAGCTGAATGGCTCGTACGTCGATGGTGACGTCGGCGTTTGCGGGCTGGTCTCGTCTCAGCGGTGCTCTGCTGGCTGCTGATACTGGATTCGGTGGAAACGTTCTGGTGATCCTCGCGTTTACGTTTGTGAATATTCGCGAGTCGCGAACTTACGTCGTTATTATTAGGAATGGAATCGCGATTTCGCGGCGCGGAGAGAGGAATCAGTCTCCAGGGGAGAGACTCGTCGATTGCTTTGATTGATGAAAAATGATATGGAATCGGCGAAGGATAAGAAATATGCGAGAGATCGATAATATTTGAATTTGCAGGGATAACGGGATTTTCAGTAGGAGGTTCGTCGATGCCGAGGAAAGGTTCGAAAGGGGCTGGAGCTTGGTGATACAGGTATATGAGACGGCGGAGTTGCAAATCGCGACCGCCTCTTCGTGGTCGACTAGGCATAAGGAGATGGAATGCTTCTACAAAGGAATTAGAATGAAAACGTAGGAAAAGTTTCCTGAATACCCAGAATCATCCGTGGGTTACAGACAGTGCGCGGTGATGTCGCGTGCGATCTGGTCCACGGGGAGAGACTGGAATAGACAGTAGGCAAAACAATACACTGGCACTTTCTTATCTTCTCGGTAATGTCGCGTGGATAAGTGCGTCTCAGCGTACTGAATTGTCGGAGCGATGGATATACAATTGACAGGTTCTCGAAGACTCAGTTGAGAATGAGGGATCCGCTGTCAATTGTATTTGAGGTAAAAAGATTCGTTGGTTGGATTCGATGAACTTGAAGTTGAGATTTAGAAAATAATGTTGAACTAGGAATTGGAAAATTAGTACTCGAGGAGTCACTCACTTGCTAGTCCGATTTTAAATAAAAACAAAAATATATTCTAATATAATTTCAAATACACTTGGTTACACTTATTTTACTTAGTTGAATTTAATATTAAGATACGGCGGAGAACTTAGTTACGATATAGAATAAACGATTTCGAAATAGTAACGACTTAGTAGACTTGGTAAGAACTGGTACTCCCGACTTAGAATTTACGTTTCGACTTAGAATTTTACTCGTTGCGCGTAGAGATATAGGATCCGAAGATAGCCTTCGGCCGATTTCGATCGATGATTTTTAAGAACTGAACCGAAGATAGCCTTCGGCTGATTTGATCGAGTGGTTTTTAGGAACTGCCTCTCGTAGGCGAATGCTACGTTTTTTATACGCCTTCTCCGGACCACGGAGGGGATGGCGTCGTGGTAGGGAGAGTCAACAGCGGCGCGTGCGGCGTTCGCGTGAAGCGCGCCTGGGTCTTCCCTCTCTCTTAACCTAGTGCTCTCTCTTTCTAACGATATATACCTATCTCGCTCTCTCCGGACCTCTCTCTCTTTCACTACCTGTCTCTTTCTATCGCGGACCTCTCTTTCTTTCTCTACCTGACTCTGTCTACTGAGTAACCTTTCCCTTTCTCTAACAGGTAATCTTTTCTCTCTTTCTAATACGAAGTCTTTCTCTCTTACTCTCGTTATGCGGCAAATTGCGCTGGCCCTTTTCGATATAGAAATAATTAGGTACGTCTCTTACTTTGAGATTTGGCACGTCGAGGCTACGCGTACATTTAAGAAATAGTAATTGATTTGGTAGAAATGGAATTAGTATGGTACGCGTGCTAAGAAATAGTAATTTTATAAAAGACGTACGTTTCGTTGAAATAGAAAATAATGGGCGTTTGGAAAATCTATCTGCCTTTTCCTAGCTTGAGAGTTTTAGATTTAGAAAAGAGAATATTTTAACCTTGAAATTGAATGTAAGATTTTGCATTACTAAATAAACGTTCGTTTCGTATTTGTTAATCGCTCGCTCGAGCGCAGGTAGAGGGGTTAGGTTTATTACGGTCGCGCCTGACTTTTGCTGGTACGCTTACTGGTATGAGAGAGAGTGAGAGCGTTCTAAAATTAAATGTACGAGTTAAGAATATTTACATTGCGACGTTAACTAATTAGATAATAATTAATATTACGAGTGACGTTAAATACGCGGGATTCTATACGATATCGGACTTGGAAAAATATCTATATACATCGTTTGAGTATTATCAACGGGTTTGAAGAAAAGAAAAAGAAAAAATTTGTTACGCGTAATCGCGGGACGTAACAAGGCGCGAAAGCGTCCTAGCAGGCGCGGAAGCATGCAAGCAGGCGCGGAAGCATGCAAGCAGGCGCGGAAGCGTCCAAGCAGGCGCGGTAGCGTCCAAGCAGGCTCGGAACCGTGCAAGCAGGCGCGGAAGCGTCCTAGCAGGCGCGGAAGCATACAAGCAGGCGCGGAAGCGTGCAACCAGGCGTGGAAGCGTCCAAGCAGGGGCGGAAGCGATCAAGCAGGCGCGGAACCGTGCAAGCAGGCGCGGAAGCGTCCAAGCAGCCGCGGTAGCGTCCAACCAGGCGCGGAAGCGTCCAAGCAGTCGCGGAAGCATGCAAGCAGGCGCGGAAGCCTCCATATAGGCGCGAAAGCGTCCAAGCAGGCGCGGAAGCGTCCAAGCAGGCGCGGAAACGTCCAAGTAGGCGCGGAAGCATGCAAGAAGGAGCAGAAGAGTCCAAGCAGGCGCGGAACCGTGCAAGAATGCGCGGAAGCGTCCAAGCAGGCGCGGTAGCGTCCAAGCAGGCGCGGAAGAGTCCAAGCAGGCGCAGAAAAGTCCAAGCAGGCGCGGAAGCATGCAAGAAGACGTAGAAGAGTCCAAGCAGGCACGGAAGCGTCCAAGCAGTCGCGGAAGCGTCCAAGCAGGCGCGGTAGCGTCCAAGCAGGCGCGGAAGCGTCCAAGCAGTCGCGAAAGCGTCCAAGCAGGCGTGGTAGCGACCAACCAGGCGCGGAAGCGTCCTAGCAGTCGCGGAAGCGTCCAAGCAGGCGCGGTAGCGTCCAAGCAGGCGCGAAAACGTCCAAGCAGGAGCGGAAGCATGCAAGAAGACGCAGAAGAGTCCAAGCAGTCGCGGAAGCGTCCAAGCAGGCGCGGAAGCGTCCAAGCAGGCGGGGAAGCATGCACGCAGGCGCGGAAGCGTCCAAGCAGGCGCGGAAACGTCCAAGTAGGCGCGGCAGCATGCAAGAAGGAGCAGAAGAGTCCAAGCAGGCGCGGAAGCGTCCAAGCAGTCGCGGAAGCGTCCAAGCAGGCGTGGTAGCGACCAACCAGGCGCGAAAACGTCCAAGCAGGAGCGGAAGCATGCAAGAAGACGCAGAAGAGTCCAAGCAGTCGCGGAAGCGTCCAAGCAGGCGCGGAAGCATGCAAGCATGCGCGGAAGCATGCAAGAAGACGCAGAAGAGTCCAAGCAGGCGCGGAAGCGTCCAAGCAGTCGCGGAAGCGTCCAAGCAGGCGTGGTAGCGACCAACCAGGCGCGAAAACGTCCAAGCAGGAGCGGAAGCATGCAAGAAGACGCAGAAGTGTCCAAGGAGGCGCGGAAGCGTCGAAGCAGTCGCGGAAGCGTCCAAGCAGGCGCGGTAGTGTCCAAGCAGTCGCGGCAGCGTCCAAGCAGGCGCGGTAGCGTCCAAGCAGTCGCGGAAGCGTCCAAGCAGGCGCGGAAGCGTCCAAGCAGGCGGGGAAGCATGCACGCAGGCGCAGAAGTATCCAAGCAGGCGCGGAAGCGTCCAAGCAGTCGCGGAAGCGTCCAAGCAGGCGCGGTAGTGTCCAAGCAGTCGCGGAAGCGTCCAAGCAGGCGCGGAAGCGTCCAAGCAGGCGCGTAAGCGTCCAAGCAGGCTCCGTAGCGTCCAAGCAGGCGCGGAAGCGTCCAAGCAGGCGCGGTAGCGTCCAAGCAGGCGCGGAAGCGTCCAAGCAGGCGCGGAAGCGTCCAAGCAGGCGCGGAAGCGTCCAAGCAGGCGCGGAAACGTCCAAGGAGGCGCGGAATCGTCCAAGCAGTCGCGGAAGCGTCCAAGCAGGCGCGGAAACGTCCAAGCAGGCGCGGAAGCGCCCAAGCAGGCGCGGAAGCGTCCATGCAGCCGCGGAAGCGTCCAATCAGGCGCGGAAGCGTCCAAGCAGCCGCGGAAACGTCCAAGTAGGCGCGGAAGCATGCAAGAAGGCGCAGAACAGTCCAAGCAGGCGCGGAAGCGTCCAAGCAGTCGCTGAAGCGTCCAAGCTGGCGCGGTAGCGTGCAAGCAGTCGCGGAAGCGTCCAACCAGGCGCGGAAGCGTCCAAGCAGGCGCGGTAGAGTCCAAGCAGTCGCGGAAGCGTCCAAGCAGGCGCGGTAGCGTCCAAGCAGGCGCGGATACGTCCAAGCAGGCGCGGAAGCGTCCAAGCAGTCGCGGAAGCGTCCAAGCAGGCGCGGTAGCATCCAAGCAGGCGCGGAAACGACCAAGTAGGCGCGGAAACGTCCAAGCAGGCGTGGAAGAGTACAAGCAGGTGCGGAAGCGTCCAAGCAGGCGCAGAACCGTGCAAGCATGCGCGGAAGCATGCAAGAAGACGCAGAAGAGTCCAAGCTGGCGCGGAAGCGTCCAAGCAGTCGCGGAAGCGTCCAAGCAGGCGCGGAAACGTCCAAGTAGGCGCGGCAGCATGCAAGAAGGCGCAGAAGAGTCCAAGCAGGCGCGGAAACGTCCAAGCAGGCGGGGAAGCATGCAAGCAGGCGCGGAAGCGTCCAAGCAGGCGCGTAAGCGCCCAAGCAGGCGCGGAAGCGGCCAAGCAGGCGCGGAAGCGTCCAAGCAGGCGCGGAAACGTCCAAGCAGGCGCGGAAGCATGCAAGAAGACGCAGATGTCGCGTCCCGCTTACGTGAGTGGAATAATTATACGGCGCACAAAATTAAAACAAGGAATTATCCCAAGGACGTTTTAACGAGAGCAAGTTGTCGGAATTTGCCGTTACCCGCCTGGGCGGTTCGTTGGCTAAGGGGACCCGACGTCTCAATAACTTTGTGAATTCTTAAACTTTGAGAGAGCCGAGCAGAGAGCGAAGAAGCAAAAATAGGGCCAACTTACATTTGTTGTCTTCTTCAGCTCTCCGATGTAGAAAGGCGGCTCTGGTTTTGCAGCGGTCCCGCTGCAAGCAGGTATTGAAGGTGCGCTGACAGGTACGCCGGTACGGCGCGTGAGCGGCTACGGCGCGCTCGATGACGTAGAAGGAGACGGGCCCCTCGGATCAGCTGTTCCCTTAGCTGAATGGCTCGTACGTCGATGGTGACGTCGGCGTTTGCGGGCTGGTCTCGTCTCAGCGGTGCTCTGCTGGCTGCTGATACTGGATTCGGTGGAAACGTTCTGGTGATCCTCGCGTTTACGTTTGTGAATATTCGCGAGTCGCGAACTTACGTCGTTATTATTAGGAATGGAATCGCGATTTCGCGGCGCGGAGAAAGGAATCAGTCTCCAGGGGAGAGACTCGTCGATTGCTTTGATCGATGAAAAATGATATGGAATAGGCGAAGGATAAGAAATATGCGAGAGATCGATAATATTTGAATTTACAAGAATAACGGGATTTTCCGTATGAGGTTCGTCGATGCCAAGGAAAGGTTCGAAAGGGGCTGGAACTTGGTGATACAGGTATATGAGACGGCGGAGTTGCAAATCGCGACCGCCTCTTCGTGGTCGACTAGGCATAAGGAGATGGAATGCTTCTACAAAGGAATTAGAATGAAAACGTAGGAAAAGTTTCCTGAATACCCAGAATCATCCGTGGGTTACAGACAGTGCGCGGTGATGTCGCGTGCGATCTGGTCCACGGGGAGAGACTGGAATAGACAGTAGGCAAAACAATACACTGGCACTTTCTTATCTTCTCGGTAATGTCGCGTGGATAAGTGCGTCTCAGCGTACTGAATTGTCGGAGCGATGGATATACAATTGACAGGTTCTCGAAGACTCAGTTGAGAATGAGGGATCCGCTGTCAATTGTATTTGAGGTAAAAAGATTCGTTGGTTGGATTCGATGAACTTGAAGTTGAGATTTAGAAAATAATGTTGAACTAGGAATTGGAAAATTAGTACTCGAGGAGTCACTCACTTGCTAGTCCGATTTTAAATAAAAACAAAAATATATTCTAATATAATTTCAAATACACTTGGTTACACTTATTTTACTTAGTTGAATTTAATATTAAGATACGGCGGAGAACTTAGTTACGATATAGAATAAACGATTTCGAAATAGTAACGACTTAGTAGACTTGGTAAGAACTGGTACTCCCGACTTAGAATTTACGTTTCGACTTAGAATTTTACTCGTTGCGCGTAGAGATATAGGATCCGAAGATAGCCTTCGGCCGATTTCGATCGATGATTTTTAAGAACTGAACCGAAGATAGCCTTCGGCTGATTTGATCGAGTGGTTTTTAGGAACTGCCTCTCGTAGGCGAATGCTACGTTTTTTATACGCCTTCTCCGGACCACGGAGGGGATGGCGTCGTGGTAGGGAGAGTCAACAGCGGCGCGTGCGGCGTTCGCGTGAAGCGCGCCTGGGTCTTCCCTCTCTCTTAACCTAGTGCTCTCCCTTTCTAACGATATATACCTATCTCGCTCTCTCCGGATCTCTCTTTCTTTTTCTACCTGACTCTGTCTACTGAGTAACCTTTCCCTTTCTCTAACAGGTAATCTTTTCTCTCTTTCTAATACGAAGTCTTTCTCTCTTACTCTCGTTATGCGGCAAATTGCGCTGGCCCTTTTCGATATAGAAATAATTAGGTACGTCTCTTACTTTGAGATTTGGCACGTCGAGGCTACGCGTACATTTAAGAAATAGTAATTGATTTGGTAGAAATGGAATTAGTATGGTACGCGTGCTAAGAAATAGTAATTTTATAAAAGACGTACGTTTCGTTGAAATAGAAAATAATGGGCGTTTGGACAATCTATCTGCCTTTTCCTAGCTTGAGAGTTTTAGATTTAGAAAAGAGAATATTTTAACCTTGAAATTGAATGTAAGATTTTGCATTACTAAATAAACGTTCGTTTCGTATTTGTTAATCGCTCGCTCGAGCGCAGGTAGAGGGGTTAGGTTTATTACGGTCGCGCCTGACTTTTGCTGGTACGCTTGCTGGTATGAGAGAGAGTGAGAGCGTTCTAAAATTAAATGTACGATTTAAGAATATTTACATTGCGACGTTAACTAATTAGATAATAATTAATATTACGAGTGACGTTAAATACGCGGGATTCTATACGATATCGGACTTGGAAAAATATCTATATACATCGTTTGAGTATTATCAACGGTTTTAAAGAAAAGAAAAAGAAAAATTTAGTTACGCGTAATCGCGGGACGTAACACAGAAGAGTCCAAGCAGGCGCGGAAGCGTCCAAGCAGTCGCGGAAGCGTCCAAGCAGGCGCGGTAGCGTCCAAGAAGTCGCGGAAGCGTCCAAACTGGCGCGGAAGATTGCAAGAAGAAGCAGAATAGTCCAAGCAGGCGCGGAAGCGTACAAGCAGGCGCGGCAGCGTCCAAGCAGGCGCGGAAACGTCCAAGCAGGCGCGGAAGCATGCAAGAAGACGCAGAAGAGTCCAAGCAGGCGCGGAAGCATCCAAGCAGGAGGGGAAGCATGCAAACAGGCGCGGAAGCGTCCAAGCAGGCGCGGAAACGTCCAAGTAGGCGCGGAAGCATGCAAGAAGGCGCAGAAGAGTCCAAGCAGGCGCGGAAGCGTCCAAGCAGTCGCAGAAGCGTCCAAGCAGGCGCGGCAGCGTCCAAGCAGGCGCGGTAGCATCCAAGCAGGCGCGAAAACGTCCAAGCAGGAGCGGAAGCATGCAAGAAGACGCAGAAGAGTCCAAGCAGGCGCGGAAGCGTCCAAGCAGGCGGGGAAGCATGCAAGCAGGCGCGGAAGCGTCCAAGCAGGCGCGGAAACGTCCAAGTAGGCGCGGCAGCATGCAAGAAGGAGCAGAAGAGTCCAAGCAGGCGCGGAAGCGTCCAAGCAGTCGCGGAGGTGTCCAACCAGGCGGGAAGCGTCCTAGCAGTCGCGGAAGCGTCCAAGCAGGCGCGGAAGCGCCCAAGCAGGCGCGGAAGCGGCCAAGCAGGCGCGGAAGCGTCCAAGCAGGCGCGTAAGCGTCCAAGCAGGCTCCGTAGCGTCCAAGCAGTCGCGGAAGCGTCCAAGCAGGCGCGGAAGCGTCCAAGCAGGCGGGGAAGCATGCAAGCATGCGCGGAAGCGTCCAAGCAGGCGCGGAAGCGCCCAAGCAGGCGCGGAAGCGGCCAAGCAGGCGCGGAAGCGTCCAAGCAGGCGCGGAAACGTCCAAGCAGGCGCGGAAGCATGCAAGAAGACGCAGAAGAGTCCAAGCAGGCGCGGAAGCGTCCAAGCAGTCGCGGAAGCGTCCAAGCAGGCGCGGTAGCGTCCAAGAAGTCGCGGAAGCGTCCAAACTGGCGCGGAAGATTGCAAGAAGAAGCAGAATAGTCCAAGCAGGCGCGGAAGCGTACAAGCAGGCGCGGCAGCGTCCAAGCAGGCGCGGAAACGTCCAAGCAGGCGCGGAAGCATGCAAGAAGACGCAGAAGAGTCCAAGCAGGCGCGGAAGCATCCAAGCAGGAGGGGAAGCATGCAAACAGGCGCGGAAGCGTCCAAGCAGGCGCGGAAACGTCCAAGTAGGCGCGGAAGCATGCAAGAAGGCGCAGAAGAGTCCAAGCAGGCGCGGAAGCGTCCAAGCAGTCGCAGAAGCGTCCAAGCAGGCGCGGCAGCGTCCAAGCAGGCGCGGTAGCATCCAAGCAGGCGCGAAAACGTCCAAGCAGGAGCGGAAGCATGCAAGAAGACGCAGAAGAGTCCAAGCAGGCGCGGAAGCGTCCAAGCAGGCGGGGAAGCATGCAAGCAGGCGCGGAAGCGTCCAAGCAGGCGCGGAAACGTCCAAGTAGGCGCGGCAGCATGCAAGAAGGAGCAGAAGAGTCCAAGCAGGCGCGGAAGCGTCCAAGCAGTCGCGGAGGCGTCCAACCAGGCGGGAAGCGTCCTAGCAGTCGCGGAAGCGTCCAAGCAGGCGCGGAAGCGTCCAAGCAGGCGCGGAAGCGTCCAAGCAGGCACGGAAGCGTGCAACCAGGCGCGGAAGCGTCCAAGCAGGCGCGGATCCGTGCAAGCAGGCGCGGAAGCGTCCAAGCAGGCGCGGAAGCGTCCAAGCAGGCGCGGAAGCGTCCAAGCAGGCGCGGAAACGTCCAAGGAGGCGCGGAATCGTCCAAGCAGTCGCGGAAGCGTCCAAGCAGGCGCGGAAGCGTCCAAGCAGGCGCGGAAGCGCCCAAGCAGGCGCGGAAGCGTCCATGCAGCCGCGGAAGCGTCCAAGCAGGCGCGGAAGCGTCCAAGCAGCCGCGGAAACGTCCAAGTAGGCGCGGAAGCATGCAAGAAGGCGCAGAACAGTCCAAGCAGGCGCGGAAGCGTCCAAGCAGTCGCTGAAGCGTCCAAGCTGGCGCGGTAGCGTGCAAGCAGTCGCGGAAGCGTCCAACCAGGCGCGGAAGCGTCCAAGCAGGCGCGGTAGAGTCCAAGCAGTCGCGGAAGCGTCCAAGCAGGCGCGGTAGCGTCCAAGCAGGCGCGGAAGAGTCCAAGCAGGCGCGGAAACGTCCAAGCAAGCGCGGAAGCGTCCAAGCAGGCGCGGAAGCGTCCAAGCAGGCGGGGAAGTGTCCAAGCACGCGCGGAAGCGTCCAAGCAGGCGCGGAAGCGTCCAAGCAGGCGCGGAAACGTCCAAGTAGGCGCGGCAGCATGCAAGAAGGCGCAGAAGAGTCCAAGCAGGCGCGGAAACGTCCAAGCAGGCGGGGAAGCATGCAAGCAGGCGCGGAAGAGTCCAAGCAGGCGCGGAAACGTCCAAGCAGGCGCGGAAGCGTCCAAGCAGGCGCGGAAGAGTCCAAGCAGGCGCGGAAGCGTCCAAGCAGGCGTGGAAGAGTCGAAGCAGGCGCGGAAGCGTCCAAGCAGGCGCGGAAGCGTCCAAGCAGGCGCGGAAGCGTCCAAGCAGGCGCGGAAGCGTGCAAGCAGGCGCGGAAACGACCAAGTAGGCGCGGAAACGTCCAAGAAGGCGTGGAAGAGTACAAGCAGGTGCGGAAGCGTCCAAGCAGGCGCGGAAGCGTCCAAGCAGGCGCGGAAGCGTGCAAGCAGGCGCGGAAGCGTCCAAGCAGGCGCGGAAGCGTCCTAGCAGGCTTGGAAGAGTCCAAGCAGGCGCGGAAGCGTCCAAGCAGGCGCGGAAGCGTCCAAGCAGGCGCGGAAGCGTGCAAGCAGGCGCGGAAGCGTCCAAGCAGGCGCGGAAGCGTCCAAGCAGGCGCGGAGGCGTCCAAGCAGGCGTGGAAGAGTTCAAGCAGGCGCGGAAGCGTCCAAGCAGGCGCGGAAGCGTGCAAGCAGGCGCGGAAGCGTCCAAGCAGGCGCGGAAGCGTCCAAGCAGGCGCGGAAGCGTGCAAGCAGGCGCGGAAACGACCAAGTAGGCGCGGAAACGTCCAAGCAGGCGTGGAAGAGTACAAGCAGGTGCGGAAGCGTCCAAGCAGGCGCAGAACCGTGCAAGCATGCGCGGAAGCATGCAAGAAGACGCAGAAGAGTCCAAGCTGGCGCGGAAGCGTCCAAGCAGTCGCGGAAGCGTCCAAGCAGGCGCGGAAACGTCCAAGTAGGCGCGGCAGCATGCAAGAAGGCGCAGAAGAGTCCAAGCAGGCGCGGAAACGTCCAAGCAGGCGGGGAAGCATGCAAGCAGGCGCGGAAGCGTCCAAGCAGGCGCGGAAACGTCCAAGTAGGCGCGGCAGCATGCAAGCAGTCGCGGAAGCGTTCGTTTCGTATTTGTTAATCGCTCGCTCGAGCGCAGGTAGAGGGGTTAGGTTTATTACGGTCGCGCCTGACTTTTGCTGGTACGCTTGCTGGTATGAGAGAGAGTGAGAGCGTTCTAAAATTAAATGTACGATTTAAGAATATTTACATTGCGACGTTAACTAATTAGATAATAATTAATATTACGAGTGACGTTAAATACGCGGGATTCTATACGATATCGGACTTGGAAAAATATCTATATACATCGTTTGAGTATTATCAACGGTTTTAAAGAAAAGAAAAAGAAAAATTTAGTTACGCGTAATCGCGGGACGTAACACAGAAGAGTCCAAGCAGGCGCGGAAGCGTCCAAGCAGTCGCGGAAGCGTCCAAGCAGGCGCGGTAGCGTCCAAGAAGTCGCGGAAGCGTCCAAACTGGCGCGGAAGATTGCAAGAAGAAGCAGAATAGTCCAAGCAGGCGCGGAAGCGTACAAGCAGGCGCGGCAGCGTCCAAGCAGGCGCGGAAACGTCCAAGCAGGCGCGGAAGCATGCAAGAAGACGCAGAAGAGTCCAAGCAGGCGCGGAAGCATCCAAGCAGGAGGGGAAGCATGCAAACAGGCGCGGAAGCGTCCAAGCAGGCGCGGAAACGTCCAAGTAGGCGCGGAAGCATGCAAGAAGGCGCAGAAGAGTCCAAGCAGGCGCGGAAGCGTCCAAGCAGTCGCAGAAGCGTCCAAGCAGGCGCGGCAGCGTCCAAGCAGGCGCGGTAGCATCCAAGCAGGCGCGAAAACGTCCAAGCAGGAGCGGAAGCATGCAAGAAGACGCAGAAGAGTCCAAGCAGGCGCGGAAGCGTCCAAGCAGGCGGGGAAGCATGCAAGCAGGCGCGGAAGCGTCCAAGCAGGCGCGGAAACGTCCAAGTAGGCGCGGCAGCATGCAAGAAGGAGCAGAAGAGTCCAAGCAGGCGCGGAAGCGTCCAAGCAGTCGCGGAGGTGTCCAACCAGGCGGGAAGCGTCCTAGCAGTCGCGGAAGCGTCCAAGCAGGCGCGGAAGCGCCCAAGCAGGCGCGGAAGCGGCCAAGCAGGCGCGGAAGCGTCCAAGCAGGCGCGTAAGCGTCCAAGCAGGCTCCGTAGCGTCCAAGCAGTCGCGGAAGCGTCCAAGCAGGCGCGGAAGCGTCCAAGCAGGCGGGGAAGCATGCAAGCATGCGCGGAAGCGTCCAAGCAGGCGCGGAAGCGCCCAAGCAGGCGCGGAAGCGGCCAAGCAGGCGCGGAAGCGTCCAAGCAGGCGCGGAAACGTCCAAGCAGGCGCGGAAGCATGCAAGAAGACGCAGAAGAGTCCAAGCAGGCGCGGAAGCGTCCAAGCAGTCGCGGAAGCGTCCAAGCAGGCGCGGTAGCGTCCAAGAAGTCGCGGAAGCGTCCAAACTGGCGCGGAAGATTGCAAGAAGAAGCAGAATAGTCCAAGCAGGCGCGGAAGCGTACAAGCAGGCGCGGCAGCGTCCAAGCAGGCGCGGAAACGTCCAAGCAGGCGCGGAAGCATGCAAGAAGACGCAGAAGAGTCCAAGCAGGCGCGGAAGCATCCAAGCAGGAGGGGAAGCATGCAAACAGGCGCGGAAGCGTGCAAGCAGGCGCGGAAACGACCAAGTAGGCGCGGAAACGTCCAAGAAGGCGTGGAAGAGTACAAGCAGGTGCGGAAGCGTCCAAGCAGGCGCGGAAGCGTCCAAGCAGGCGCGGAAGCGTGCAAGCAGGCGCGGAAGCGTCCAAGCAGGCGCGGAAGCGTCCTAGCAGGCTTGGAAGAGTCCAAGCAGGCGCGGAAGCGTCCAAGCAGGCGCGGAAGCGTCCAAGCAGGCGCGGAAGCGTGCAAGCAGGCGCGGAAGCGTCCAAGCAGGCGCGGAAGCGTCCAAGCAGGCGCGGAGGCGTCCAAGCAGGCGTGGAAGAGTTCAAGCAGGCGCGGAAGCGTCCAAGCAGGCGCGGAAGCGTGCAAGCAGGCGCGGAAGCGTCCAAGCAGGCGCGGAAGCGTCCAAGCAGGCGCGGAAGCGTGCAAGCAGGCGCGGAAACGACCAAGTAGGCGCGGAAACGTCCAAGCAGGCGTGGAAGAGTACAAGCAGGTGCGGAAGCGTCCAAGCAGGCGCAGAACCGTGCAAGCATGCGCGGAAGCATGCAAGAAGACGCAGAAGAGTCCAAGCTGGCGCGGAAGCGTCCAAGCAGTCGCGGAAGCGTCCAAGCAGGCGCGGAAACGTCCAAGTAGGCGCGGCAGCATGCAAGAAGGCGCAGAAGAGTCCAAGCAGGCGCGGAAACGTCCAAGCAGGCGGGGAAGCATGCAAGCAGGCGCGGAAGCGTCCAAGCAGGCGCGGAAACGTCCAAGTAGGCGCGGCAGCATGCAAGCAGTCGCGGAAGCGTCCAAGCAGGCGCGGAAGCGTCCAAGCAAGCGCGGAAGCGTCCAAGCAGGCGCGGAAGCGTCCAAGCAGGCGTGGAAGTGTCCAAGCACGCGCGGAAGCGTCCAAGCAGGCGCGGAGGCGTCCAAGCAGGCGTGGAAGTTTCCAAGCACGCGCGGAAGCGTCCAAGCAGGCGCGGAAGCGTCCAAGCAGGCGCGGAAGCGTGCAAGCAGGCGCGGTAGCGTCCAACCAGGCGCGGAAGCGTCCAAGCAGTCGCGGATACGTCCAAGCAGGCGCGGTAGCGTCCAAGCAGTCGCGGAAGCGTCCAAGCAGGCGCGGTAGCGTCCAAGCAGGCGCGGTAGCGTCCAACCAGGCGCGGAAGCGTCCACGCAGTCGCGGAAGCGTCCAAGCAGGCGCGATAGCGTCCAAGCAGACGCGGAAGCGTGTAAGAAGGCGCGGTAGCGTCCAAGCAGGCGCGGAAACGTCCAAGCAGGCGCGGAAGCATGCAAGAAGACGCAGAAGCTTCCAAGCAGGCGCGGTAGCGTCCAAGCAGTCGCGGAAGCGTCCAAGCAGGCGCGGTAGCGTCCAACCAGGCGCGGAAGCGTCCAAGCAGTCGCGGATACGTCCAAGCAGGCGCGGTAGCGTCCAAGCAGTCGCGGAAGCGTCCAAGCAGGCGCGTAAGCGTCCAAGCAGGCGCGGTAGCGTCCAACCAGGCGCGGAAGCGTCCACGCAGTCGCGGAAGCGTCCAAGCAGGCGCGATAGCGTCCAAGCAGACGCGGAAGCGTGTAAGAAGGCGCGGTAGCGTCCAAGCAGGCGCGGAAACGTCCAAGCAGGCGCGGAAGCATGCAAGAAGGCGCAGAAGAGTCCAAGCAGGCGCGGTAGCGTCCAAGCAGTCGCGGAAGCGTCCAAGCAGGCGCGGTAGCGTCCAACCAGGCGCGGAAGCGTCCAAGCAGTCGCGGAAGCGTCCAAGCAGGCGCGGTAGCGTCCAAGCAGGCGCGGTAGCGTCCAACCAGGCGCGGAAGCGTCCACGCAGTCGCGGAAGCGTCCAAGCAGGCGCGGAAGCGTCCAAGCAGGCGCGGAAGCGTCCAAGCAGTCGCAGAAGCGTCCAAGCAGGCGCGGTAGCGTCCAATCAGGCGCGGAAGCGTCCAAGCAGTCGCGGAAGCGTCCAATAATGCGCGGAAGCGTCCAAGCAGGCGCGGTAGCGTCCAAGCAGGCGCGGAAGCGTCCAAGCAGGCGCGGAAGCGTCCAAGCAGGCGCGGAAGCGCCCAAGCAGGCGCGGAAGCGTCCAAGCAGCCGCGGAAGCGTCCAAGCAGGCGCGGAAGCGTCCAAGCAGGCGCGGAAGCGTCTAAGCAGGCGCGGTAGCATCCAAGCAGGCGCGGAAACGACCAAGTAGGCGCGGAAACGTCCAAGCAGGCGTGGAAGAGTACAAGCAGGTGCGGAAGCGTCCAAGCAGGCGCAGAACCGTGCAAGCATGCGCGGAAGCATGCAAGAAGACGCAGAAGAGTCCAAGCTGGCGCGGAAGCGTCCAAGCAGTCGCGGAAGCGTCCAAGCAGGCGCGGAAACGTCCAAGTAGGCGCGGCAGCATGCAAGAAGGCGCAGAAGAGTCCAAGCAGGCGCGGAAACGTCCAAGCAGGCGGGGAAGCATGCAAGCAGGCGCGGAAGCGTCCAAGCAGGCGCGGAAACGTCCAAGTAGGCGCGGCAGCATGCAAGCAGTCGCGGAAGCGTCCAAGCAGGCGCGGAAGCGTCCAAGCAGGCGCGGAAGCGTCCAAGCAGGCGCGGAAGCGTCCAAGCAGGCACGGAAGCGTGCAACCAGGCGCGGAAGCGTCCAAGCAGGCGCGGATCCGTGCAAGCAGGCGCGGAAGCGTCCAAGCAGGCGCGGAAGCGTCCAAGCAGGCACGGAAGCGTCCAAGCAGGCGCGGAAACGTCCAAGGAGGCGCGGAATCGTCCAAGCAGTCGCGGAAGCGTCCAAGCAGGCGCGGAAACGTCCAAGGAGGCGCGGAATCGTCCAAGCAGTCGCGGAAGCGTCCAAGCAGGCGCGGAAGCGTCCAAGCAGGCGCGGAAGCGCCCAAGCAGGCGCGGAAGCGTCCAAGCAGCCGCGGAAGCGTCCAAGCAGGCGCGGAAGCGTCCAAGCAGCCGCGGAAACGTCCAAGTAGGCGCGGAAGCATGCAAGAAGGCGCAGAACAGTCCAAGCAGGCGCGGAAGCGTCCAAGCAGTCGCTGAAGCGTCCAAGCTGGCGCGGTAGCGTGCAAGCAGTCGCGGAAGCGTCCAACCAGGCGCGGAAGCGTCCAAGCAGGCGCGGAAGCGTCCAAGCAGTCGCAGAAGCGTCCAAGCAGGCGCGGTAGAGTCCAAGCAGTCGCGGAAACGTCCAAGTAGGCGCGGCAGCATGCAAGAAGGCGCAGAAGAGTCCAAGCAGGCGAGGAAGCGTGCAAGCAGGCGCGGAAGCGTCCAAGCAGGCGCGGAAGCGTCTAAGCAGGCGCGGTAGCATCCAAGCAGGCGCGGAAACGACCAAGTAGGCGCGGAAACGTCCAAGCAGGCGTGGAAGATTACAAGCAGGTGCGGAAGCGTCCAAGCAGGCGCAGAACCGTGCAAGCATGCGCGGAAGCATGCAAGAAGACGCAGAAGAGTCCAAGCTGGCGCGGAAGCGTCCAAGCAGTCGCGGAAGCGTCCAAGCAGGCGCGGAAACGTCCAAGCAGGCGCGGAAGCGTCCAAGCAGGCGCGGAAACGTCCAAGTAGGCGCGGCAGCATGCAAGCAGTCGCGGAAGCGTCCAAGCAGGCGCGGAAGCGTCCAAGCAGGCGCGGAAGCGTCCAAGCAGGCGCGGAAGCGTCCAAGCAGGCACGGAAGCGTGCAACCAGGCGCGGAAGCGTCCAAGCAGGCGCGGATCCGTGCAAGCAGGCGCGGAAGCGTCCAAGCAGGCGCGGAAGCGTCCAAGCAGGCGCGGAAGCGTCCAAGCAGGCGCGGAAACGTCCAAGGAGGCGCGGAATCGTCCAAGCAGTCGCGGAAGCGTCCAAGCAGGCGCGGAAGCGTCCAAGCAGGCGCGGAAGCGCCCAAGCAGGCGCGGAAGCGTCCAAGCAGCCGCGGAAGCGTCCAAGCAGGCGCGGAAGCGTCCAAGCAGCCGCGGAAACGTCCAAGTAGGCGCGGAAGCATGCAAGAAGGCGCAGAACAGTCCAAGCAGGCGCGGAAGCGTCCAAGCAGTCGCTGAAGCGTCCAAGCTGGCGCGGTAGCGTGCAAGCAGTCGCGGAAGCGTCCAACCAGGCGCGGAAGCGTCCAAGCAGGCGCGGAAGCGTCCAAGCAGTCGCAGAAGCGTCCAAGCAGGCGCGGTAGAGTCCAAGCAGTCGCGGAAGCGTCCAAGCAGGCGCGGTAGCGTCCAAGCAGGCGCGGAAGCGTCCTAGCAGGGTTGGAAGCGTCCAAGCAGACGCGGAAGCGTCCAAGCAGGCGCGGAAGCGTGCAAGCAGGCGCGGAAGCGTCCAAGCAGGCGCGGAAGCGTCCAAGCAGGCGCGGAAGCGTCCAAGCAGGCGCGGAAGCGTCCAAGCAGGCGCGGAAGCGTCCAAGCAGGCGCGGAAGCGTCCAAGCAGGCGCGGAAGCGTCCAAGCAGGCGTGGAAG
The DNA here is from genome assembly GCA_963989415.1 of Cerceris ruficornis. Taxonomy (NCBI): domain Eukaryota; kingdom Metazoa; phylum Arthropoda; class Insecta; order Hymenoptera; family Crabronidae; genus Cerceris; species Cerceris ruficornis. The sequence goes on along the minus strand of OZ022517.1, from coordinate 64,171,358 downwards.
AGTCGAAGCAGGCGCGGAAGCGTCCAAGCAGGCGGGGAAGCGTCCAAGCAGACGCGGAAGCGTCCAAGCAGGCGCGGAAGCGTGCGAGCAGGCGCGGAAGCGTCCAAGCAGGCGCGGAAGCGTCCAAGCAGGCGCGGAAGCGTGCAACCAGGAGCGGAAGCGTCCAAGCAGGCGCGGATCCGTGCAAGCAGGCGCGGAAACGTCCAAGCAGGCGCGGAATCGCCCAAGCAGGCGCGGAAGCGTTCAAGCAGGCGCGGAAGCGTCCAAGCAGGCGCGGAAGCGTCCAAGCAGGCGCGGAAGCGCCCAAGCAGGCGCGGAAGCGTCCAAGCAGCCGCGGAAGCGTCCAAGCAGGCGCGGAAGCGTCCAAGCAGGCGCGGAAGCGTCTAAGCAGGCGCGGTAGCATCCAAGCAGGCGCGGAAACGACCAAGTAGGCGCGGAAACGTCCAAGCAGGCGTGGAAGAGTACAAGCAGGTGCGGAAGCGTCCAAGCAGGCGCAGAACCGTGCAAGCATGCGCGGAAGCATGCAAGAAGACGCAGAAGAGTCCAAGCTGGCGCGGAAGCGTCCAAGCAGTCGCGGAAGCGTCCAAGCAGGCGCGGAAACGTCCAAGTAGGCGCGGCAGCATGCAAGAAGGCGCAGAAGAGTCCAAGCAGGCGCGGAAACGTCCAAGCAGGCGGGGAAGCATGCAAGCAGGCGCGGAAGCGTCCAAGCAGGCGCGGAAACGTCCAAGTAGGCGCGGCAGCATGCAAGCAGTCGCGGAAGCGTCCAAGCAGGCGCGGAAGCGTCCAAGCAGGCGCGGAAGCGTCCAAGCAGGCGCGGAAGCGTCCAAGCAGGCACGGAAGCGTGCAACCAGGCGCGGAAGCGTCCAAGCAGGCGCGGAAGCGTCCAAGCAGTCGCAGAAGCGTCCAAGCAGGCGCGGTAGAGTCCAAGCAGTCGCGGAAGCGTCCAAGCAGGCGCGGTAGCGTCCAAGCAGGCGCGGAAGCGTCCTAGCAGGGTTGGAAGAGTCCAAGCAGGCGCGGAAGCGTCCAAGCAGGCGCGGAAGCGTCCAAGCAGGCGCGGAAACGTCCAAGTAGGCGCGGCAGCATGCAAGAAGGCGCAGAAGAGTCCAAGCAGGCGAGGAAGCGTGCAAGCAGGCGCGGAAGCGTCCAAGCAGGCGCGGAAGCGTCTAAGCAGGCGCGGTAGCATCCAAGCAGGCGCGGAAACGACCAAGTAGGCGCGGAAACGTCCAAGCAGGCGTGGAAGATTACAAGCAGGTGCGGAAGCGTCCAAGCAGGCGCAGAACCGTGCAAGCATGCGCGGAAGCATGCAAGAAGACGCAGAAGAGTCCAAGCTGGCGCGGAAGCGTCCAAGCAGTCGCGGAAGCGTCCAAGCAGGCGCGGAAACGTCCAAGCAGGCGCGGAAGCGTCCAAGCAGGCGCGGAAACGTCCAAGTAGGCGCGGCAGCATGCAAGCAGTCGCGGAAGCGTCCAAGCAGGCGCGGAAGCGTCCAAGCAGGCGCGGAAGCGTCCAAGCAGGCGCGGAAGCGTCCAAGCAGGCACGGAAGCGTGCAACCAGGCGCGGAAGCGTCCAAGCAGGCGCGGATCCGTGCAAGCAGGCGCGGAAGCGTCCAAGCAGGCGCGGAAGCGTCCAAGCAGGCGCGGAAGCGTCCAAGCAGGCGCGGAAGCGTCCAAGGAGGCGCGGAATCGTCCAAGCAGTCGCGGAAGCGTCCAAGCAGGCGCGGAAGCGTCCAAGCAGGCGCGGAAGCGCCCAAGCAGGCGCGGAAGCGTCCAAGCAGCCGCGGAAGCGTCCAAGCAGGCGCGGAAGCGTCCAAGCAGCCGCGGAAACGTCCAAGTAGGCGCGGAAGCATGCAAGAAGGCGCAGAACAGTCCAAGCAGGCGCGGAAGCGTCCAAGCAGTCGCTGAAGCGTCCAAGCTGGCGCGGTAGCGTGCAAGCAGTCGCGGAAGCGTCCAACCAGGCGCGGAAGCGTCCAAGCAGGCGCGGAAGCGTCCAAGCAGTCGCAGAAGCGTCCAAGCAGGCGCGGTAGAGTCCAAGCAGTCGCGGAAGCGTCCAAGCAGGCGCGGTAGCGTCCAAGCAGGCGCGGAAGCGTCCTAGCAGGGTTGGAAGCGTCCAAGCAGACGCGGAAGCGTCCAAGCAGGCGCGGAAGCGTGCAAGCAGGCGCGGAAGCGTCCAAGCAGGCGCGGAAGCGTCCAAGCAGGCGCGGAAGCGTCCAAGCAGGCGCGGAAGCGTCCAAGCAGGCGCGGAAGCGTCCAAGCAGGCGCGGAAGCGTCCAAGCAGGCGCGGAAGCGTCCAAGCAGGCGTGGAAGAGTCGAAGCAGGCGCGGAAGCGTCCAAGCAGGCGGGGAAGCGTCCAAGCAGACGCGGAAGCGTCCAAGCAGGCGCGGAAGCGTGCGAGCAGGCGCGGAAGCGTCCAAGCAGGCGCGGAAGCGTCCAAGCAGGCGCGGAAGCGTGCAACCAGGAGCGGAAGCGTCCAAGCAGGCGCGGATCCGTGCAAGCAGGCGCGGAAACGTCCAAGCAGGCGCGGAATCGCCCAAGCAGGCGCGGAAGCGTTCAAGCAGGCGCGGAAGCGTCCAAGCAGGCGCGGAAGCGTCCAAGCAGGCGCGGAAGCGCCCAAGCAGGCGCGGAAGCGTCCAAGCAGCCGCGGAAGCGTCCAAGCAGGCGCGGAAGCGTCCAAGCAGGCGCGGAAGCGTCTAAGCAGGCGCGGTAGCATCCAAGCAGGCGCGGAAACGACCAAGTAGGCGCGGAAACGTCCAAGCAGGCGTGGAAGAGTACAAGCAGGTGCGGAAGCGTCCAAGCAGGCGCAGAACCGTGCAAGCATGCGCGGAAGCATGCAAGAAGACGCAGATGTTACGTCCCGCGATTACGCGTAACAAATTTTTTCTTTTTCTTTTCTTCAAACCCGTTGATAATACTCAAACGATGTATATAGATATTTTTCCAAGTCCGATATCGTATAGAATCCCGCGTATTTAACGTCACTCGTAATATTAATTATTATCTAATTAGTTAACGTCGCAATGTAAATATTCTTAAATCGTACATTTAATTTTAGAACGCTCTCACTCTCTCTCATACCAGTAAGCGTACCAGCAAAAGTCAGGCGCGACCGTAATAAACCTAACCCCTCTACCTGCGCTCGAGCGAGCGATTAACAAATACGAAACGAACGTTTATTTAGTAATGCAAAATCTTACATTCAATTTCAAGGTTAAAATATTCTCTTTTCTAAATCTAAAACTCTCAAGCTAGGAAAAGGCAGATAGATTGTCCAAACGCCCATTATTTTCTATTTCAACGAAACGTACGTCTTTTATAAAATTACTATTTCTTAGCACGCGTACCATACTAATTCCATTTCTACCAAATCAATTACTATTTCTTAAATGTACGCGTAGCCTCGACGTGCCAAATCTCAAAGTAAGAGACGTACCTAATTATTTCTATATCGAAAAGGGCCAGCGCAATTTGCCGCATAACGAGAGTAAGAGAGAAAGACTTCGTATTAGAAAGAGAGAAAAGATTACCTGTTAGAGAAAGGGAAAGGTTACTCAGTAGACAGAGTCAGGTAGAGAAAGAAAGAGAGGTCCGCGATAGAAAGAGACAGGTAGTGAAAGAGAGAGAGGTCCGGAGAGAGCGAGATAGGTATATATCGTTAGAAAGAGAGAGCACTAGGTTAAGAGAGAGGGAAGACCCGGGCGCGCTTCACGCGAACGCCGCACGCGCCGCTGTTGACTCTCCCTACCACGACGCCATCCCCTCCGTGGTCCGGAGAAGGCGTATAAAAAACGTAGCATTCGCCTACGACAGGCAGTTCCTAAAAACCACTCGATCAAATCAGCCGAAGGCTATCTTCGGTTCAGTTCTTAAAAATCATCGATCGAAATCGGCCGAAGGCTATCTTCGGATCCTATATCTCTACGCGCAACGAGTAAAATTCTAAGTCGAAACGTAAATTCTAAGTCGGGAGTACCAGTTCTTACCAAGTCTACTAAGTCGTTACTATTTCGAAATCGTTTATTCTATATCGTAACTAAGTTCTCCGCCGTATCTTAATATTAAATTCAACTAAGTAAAATAAGTGTAACCAAGTGTATTTGAAATTATATTAGAATATATTTTTGTTTTTATTTAAAATCGGACTAGCAAGTGAGTGACTCCTCGAGTACTAATTTTCCAATTCCTAGTTCAACATTATTTTCTAAATCTCAACTTCAAGTTCATCGAATCCAACCAACGAATCTTTTTACCTCAAATACAATTGACAGCGGATCCCTCATTCTCAACTGAGTCTTCGAGAACCTGTCAATTGTATATCCATCGCTCCGACAATTCAGTACGCTGAGACGCACTTATCCACGCGACATTACCGAGAAGATAAGAAAGTGCCAGTGTATTGTTTTGCCTACTGTCTATTCCAGTCTCTCCCCGTGGACCAGATCGCACGCGACATCACCGCGCACTGTCTGTAACCCACGGATGATTCTGGGTATTCAGGAAACTTTTCCTACGTTTTCATTCTAATTCCTTTGTAGAAGCATTCCATCTCCTTATGCCTAGTCGACCACGAAGAGGCGGTCGCGATTTGCAACTCCGCCGTCTCATATACCTGTATCACCAAGCTCCAGCCCCTTTCGAACCTTTCCTCGGCATCGACGAACCTCATACGGAAAATCCCGTTATTCTTGTAAATTCAAATATTATCGATCTCTCGCATATTTCTTATCCTTCGCCTATTCCATATCATTTTTCATCGATCAAAGCAATCGACGAGTCTCTCCCCTGGAGACTGATTCCTTTCTCCGCGCCGCGAAATCGCGATTCCATTCCTAATAATAACGACGTAAGTTCGCGACTCGCGAATATTCACAAACGTAAACGCGAGGATCACCAGAACGTTTCCACCGAATCCAGTATCAGCAGCCAGCAGAGCACCGCTGAGACGAGACCAGCCCGCAAACGCCGACGTCAACATCGACGTACGAGCCATTCAGCTAAGGGAACAGCTGATCCGAGGGGCCCTTCTCCTTCTACGTCATCGAGCGCGCCGTAGCCGCTCACGCGCCGTACCGGCGTACCTGTCAGCGCACCTTCAATACCTGCTTGCAGCGGGACCGCTGCAAAACCAGAGCCGCCTTTCTACATCGGAGAGCTGAAGAAGACAACAAATGTAAGTTGGCCCTATTTTTGCTTCTTCGCTCTCTGCTCGGCTCTCTCAAAGTTTAAGAATTCACAAAGTTATTGAGACGTCGGGTCCCCTTAGCCAACGAACCGCCCAGGCGGGTAACGGCAAATTCCGACAACTTGCTCTCGTTAAAACGTCCTTGGGATAATTCCTTGTTTTAATTTTGTGCGCCGTATAATTATTCCACTCACGTAAGCGGGACGCGACACAAAAATGGTGACAGCGGTGGGATTTCCTCAATAACTTTGCGTGAAAAATATTTGAAATCCTTCTTTAAAAGTTATATAATTTTCAAATTCTACTATTTCTTATAAAAATCTAATTATGGAGACCCGAGCACGGAAACAGAATTTAACGGAAGACGAACTTGCGAGCCTTAGTATTGCCTTACGCGAACGTGAACGTAAACTTGAAGCTATGTCGGAAAAGATTAGAAATGCGGAAATAGATTTAGATAAGGAACGTCAGAGAGTGTTAACGGAAGCCGCTACAATTCGCGATACACAGCAAGACGCCGGTGAATTACAACGCCGTTTAGACGAAGCGAACGCAGAATTAGAAAGGTTTAAAGAAAATCGAGCCACGAGTCGAGTCGCATCTCCTGTTCCTAATTTATACGTAGAACAAGGACGACATTCTCCGCCGTACCATAGAAATTTTGAGGACGATGTGTATAGTCGTACATTAGTGCAGGAATCTTTAAACACAATTCCTAGATTTAACGGATATAATATTCCAGTACTTAATTTCATCAGAGCTTGTAAAAAGATAAGGGAAATTTTGCCACCCGGAAACGAGAAATCATTGGTTCGATTATTAATAGGTAGATTACAAGGCGAGGCTTATACCGCAGTAGAGGACGAGAATTGTACTACGATATTCCAATTGTGTGACATTTTGCGAGACTCTTTCTCCACGCACAAGACCGTTGACCATTATAGAGGAGAATTAGCCAGTACTTATATGCATAAAAATGAATCAATTTTAAATTATATAAGTCGAGTTCGTGATCTTAAAACCGCAATAATCGACGCTACACGGGGAAGATATGACGAATTATCCCGGTATCAAACTCAGGAAATCGATGATTTTGCGTTAAGATGTTTTTCGGATGGATTGACTGCAGAACTGAGGTCCCACCCGTTAATGCAGGATTGTCCCACATTTTCCGACGCATGTTCTCAAGCGCGAATTCTTGCCCAACGAGCGAACCTTGATCGAGAGCGCGATAGATTGGATAGTCGTACAAACCGCGTAAATACAAATTTCCATTCAGATTATACGCAAAATAACGATCGACGGCATTGGAAAGAACCTCCTCGTCACGAATATTCTCGCGAAAGACATAACGATTACCGTCAAAATCCACGTTATTCTCCTCCGCCTCGTTACGAAACACGAAATTCGCCTCCTCCGCGATACGATTCGCGTTACTCTCCACCACAGCGTCAAGGAAATCACTTCGAGCCACCGCGAAACTCTAATTACACGCGAAATAATTACGAAGCTAGACCGCGAAATGCAAGTTTTCCTCCGAGACCTACTATGAATTGTAGCTATTGTAAAAATTTCGGTCATGCGATTGAAGAATGTAGGAAGCGAAATTACAATAATAGAGTCAATCAAAGTTCGGGAAACGCCGAACCGGCCTTGAGAAGAACGGACGAATCTCGAGAAGTACCGCCGACCCGTCCGACACGAGTAATTCAGAATCTCGACGCGCCGTCCACACCTTCACAATAAATTCTAAAATTTTTGCAAAAGTTCCCTCGATCGTATTAACTTCGCCAACTCTTAAAGAATCGACAGAATTCATGATTGACTCAGGCTCCGAACCAAATTTAATAAAACCTAGAGTATTAGATCCGAATACACCGTATTCTGATTCGGATATAATTAGATTACAAGGTATTACCCCGGAAACTGCGACTACCTTAGGGTCCGTCGAAGTCTATATTAATAAAATACCTGTGAAATTTTATTTAGTGCCTAACGATTTCCCGATCCCCCACGATGGAATCCTCGGGACAGCCTTCTTATCGCCCGCCGCAAAAATAAATTACTTAGAGTCACGCGTAGAATGGAATAATATTATATTCCCGTTTAAAAATCAGCCGACGAATAAAATACCCGCTCGTAGTATAGCGCCGGTAAAGCTAATTGTCACGAATAATATCCCGGAAGGATATGTAGATCTTATCGAAACAGGCCGCGGAATAATCTTAGGAAAATCTCTTGTCACAAATAATGATGGTATCGCGTATACTAACGGAATAAATACGACGGATGAAGACATTGAAATCGAAAGCCCCCTCGTCGAATTACAGGAGTTTGAAACCACCTCTACCTTAGGGAATCGAGAAAGTTCAAATATCCTCTCCAATTCTATTTCTTACGACGAGTCTTCGAATCGCGAAAAAGCAAACGCGCAAGCAACCGAGAAATCTTTCCCCTTAGGGCCGGAAAAATCATCGATTGCCTCTTCTATTTCTACTAAATCATTTACTATTTCTACTTCGTCTTCGTCGAAACGCCCCTTCGAGATACTATCCCGCGAGCAGCAGACGCTTGAACTTCTACGCCTAGGCCACCTCAATGAGGAAGAAAAACAGAGCGTTTCTCGCATCGTGAAAAACTACGCAGATTTATTCCAATTACCAAGTGACAATTTAACTTTTACTTCCGCGATCGAACATACTATATCTACGGTTGATAATATCCCGATAAATACTAAACAGTATAGATATCCGCCAATTCATAAGCAGGAGATTGAAAAACAAGTCGACGATTTATTGAAAAATGAGATTATTAAACCTTCACTTTCTCCTTATAACAGTCCATTGTGGATAGTACCCAAAAAGGCTGACTCTAAAGGTAATAAAAGATGGAGAATGGTGATCGATTACCGTTCTTTGAATGATAAAACTATTAGTGACGCGTATCCTCTACCGAATATTACGGAAATCTTAGATCAACTCGGTAGTGCAAAATATTTCAGCATATTTGATTTAGCATCAGGCTTTCACCAAATACCAATGTCTCAAAATGATAGTCCAAAAACAGCTTTTTCTACGCCTCATGGGCATTATGAATTTATTAGGATGCCATTCGGTCTTAAAAATGCCCCCGCGACTTTTCAGAGGTTGATGGATAATGTTCTCAGCGGTTTACAAGGAAATGAACTATTTGTCTACCTAGATGACATTGTTATATACTCTAGTTCTCTTGCCGAACACGAAATAAAATTCAGAAAATTAGCCGAACGTTTACGAAAAGCAAATCTAAAGTTACAGCCCGACAAGTGCGAGTTTTTACGTCGCGATGTTGTATACTTAGGTCATGTTATTAGCGACAACGGTGTGAAACCCGACCCCGCGAAAATTACAGCCGTAAAGAATTTTCCAGTTCCAAAAAGCGCGAAAAATATTAAACAGTTCCTTGGTTTAGCAGGATATTATAGACGTTTTATTCAAGACTTTTCTCGAATCGCCAAACCTTTGACGAATTTATTGAAAAAAGATACACAATTCGAATGGACCGAAACTCAGCGAGATTCTTTTCAAACACTACGTGACTTATTATGCACGGAACCTCTTCTCCAGTACCCTGATTTCAAGAAGCCTTTTGTTTTGACTACGGATGCCTCAGGCTACGCGATAGGCGCTATTCTAAGTCAAGGACCCATCGGTAAAGATTTACCCATTTCTTATACGTCACGTCTCTTAAACAACGCCGAAATAAACTATTCTACTACGGAGAAAGAATTATTAGCAATCGTCTACGCGACCCACCATTTTCGTTCATATTTATACGGTCATAAGTTTACACTCGTTACAGATCACAAACCACTTACATGGTTAAATTCAGTCAAAGACCCCACCTCGCGCTTAATTAGATGGAGATTGAAATTAGCAGAATATGACTATGAGATAATTTACAAAGCAGGAAAGCAAAACGTTAACGCCGATGCGTTATCGCGAAACCCCCCAGTAATTTCAGTTCACGCCATTCACGACTCTTCCAGTTCCGATGAAGAGATATTTTTATCAGCCGCGAAACAAAAAGCCCTACGTGAAAAGGAAATAGCTTCTCAATCTACGACGACTAAAAGCCGCGACGAAGTTACTCAGAAAAATTCCAATGAAGATATACAAATAGCAAACGTCGACTTCGAAACTCTTAACATAAACGAAACCGAGACAAACGATTTCTCCCCTCGCGAAGAACCTGAAACCATCTCAGACGATCTTAGAAGTGAAGAAAGTAACCTGACTCCACTTAGTACGACCTCAGAAGAAATCTTCGACACCATCACCCCGCGAACTCCGCGCAACGCAACTATCGTAGAGACACGCGACAGTTTAAATATTCGTCATGATAATTTAGTTTTCTTTACTACTACGAAAGGTCAACCTTGCGACAAAGGATCAGAAGTATTAAAAAACCTCGATTTATTTCCTAAAATTAAAGATCTCACTTTAGCTCGCGCCAAAGTCACGCGCAAAGGTTCAAAATATTTAATAGCACTTCCAATAAAGGAACATCTCTCGATGAATACAGATATAGATATACTCGAAGACGCGCTTCATTCATTACTCGATGTAACGAGAGAATTACAACTCGAAAGTATTAGTATTTCCGAAGGTAATATTGATAATATTCAGTGGTCTCAAATAAAGAAAATTCTATTAGATATCTTCTTCGATTCCCAAGTAAAAATCTTCATTTGTAAAAACATAGTAACGATTCCGGATTTAAATATAAGAAATGATATAATTATAGAATGTCATTGCTCAGCATTAGGAGGACATAAAGGCGTAACGAAAACTTACCAACGCATACGTCATAATTTTTATTGGCCCACATTAAAACTAGATATACAGAAATTTATACAAGGTTGTTCAAGTTGTCAAAAAAGGAAACTTACGCGCTTAAAAACTAAACAGCCGATGATACTTACCGACACCCCCGGGAAAGCATTTGATAGAGTAGCTATGGATATAGTAGGTCCCTTACCCGAAACTAGGAACGCATCAAATTATATTTTAACGATTCAAGATCTATTGACGAAGTATTCACTTGCTATTTCTTTACCACGCGCTACATCCATCGAAATCGCCGACGCTCTCGTCAAGAAATTCATTTGTCGTTTCGGCACTCCTAAAAGCATTTTAACGGACCAAGGTTCCTCATTTTGTAGCAGTCTCATGCGAGAAATATGCAAAAGATTTAAGATTTCTCAGACAACCACGACCGCTTTTCGTCCGCAATCAAACGGTTCTATTGAACGATCGCACCACGTTCTCATTGAATACTTAAAGCATTTTGTCTCACAATATAAAGATTGGGATGAGCTACTCGAGCTCGCTACATTTTCGTACAATACAAGCGTCCACGAAGGTACAAAGTTTACGCCTCATGAACTTATATTTGGAGAAGTTGCACGCGTTCCAACTGAAATTAATTTAAATACAGATTCCAATGATCTCACGTATTCGGATTATTTACACATTCTCCAGAATCAACTCGATAGAGTGCAAGAAAATGCGAAAGAAAATTTAAATCGCGCTAAAGAAAAATTTAAATATTATTATGACCGCAAACAACGTCCTCAGAATTTTCAAGTCAATGATGAAGTCTATTTGCTAAAAGAACCGAAAACAGGAAAATTTTCTGATCAATATACAGGACCGTATCGAATTATTAAAATTTTAGACAACCACAATGTGAAGATTCGAATAAAGAATAGCGAACGAACCGTTCACTCCGATAAATTAAAAATATGTAAAAGGCCGTAAGTAAGTTCACGTAAAGAAGCAATTAGGATAACCAACAAGCGTTCCACAGTATTATTGTCATTAATATTAAGGCGTAGTAATAATAATTACGCGCGCGCCGCACGCGTTACGCACGAGATACCACCCCGATCACGCAAGCTTACCCCCACTCTTGGCACCATCGTTCGACGACCATGGAACAGCTAGCCGCAGCAGCAACAGTACGTCGAAGCCACCATTCCCCCCCCCCCTCTTCGCCCCTCATCTACACTCCGCAACCATAGTCGATCTACGACGCAACAACGACCCAGGAGTTACCCCCTCTCAGCACGGAGATAGACCCAGCTGAAGACAGCGATGCTCAATCCAGATCCAGCCTCATGGAATTGACAGGAAGGAAGTCGAAATTTTCAACATCGAAATCTCACTTTGCAGCCGCATCGAATAAAACATCGGAAAAATTTCCGTAACTCGGAAGGAAAAAATTTACTCCTACTAAACAACAAATCTCACAAGTATTCCTCCCTAGCGGATAAAATGTGACTTAGGTCATGAATACAGAGAAGAAACAACAAGTACAACGGAGAATAATTGAAAGATAAAAATTTATCTCTTCTAAAACCCTTCAAAATCGAGTTTTCGACGCAATACGGCAGACGCAATAATCTTTGCACAGCATCCGAGACATCGACAAGTTACCTTCATCAATTTTTGGATACCACGATCGAGACGAGCCAAGCTGAAATTGAAGCCGCATACGCTCCCAAGTCCTGGAACGAGGAAGAAAGCCCTCCCCTTCCCTCAACGCCACCATTCAGTGTGTGAGTTTTCCCCTTTAATAAGCAAGCAGACTATTCCCTAGCAAGTGATCTAAAAAAGAAAAGTGTAAAGATTTCTAACAAACAGTGGTAGTGCAATGCGATGAACGTTGTCCGTAACGATACTAATTTTAAGTTAATAACTCAAGATGACGATATTAAATCCTAAGCCTATGAATTAAGACAGCGATAGACATAAGTACGGAAAAAACGAAAGAAAAACAAAACAAAAACAAATAATATTAAGAAGCGACCGTATAGTTTAGAAAAACGTTACATTGTAACATTTTTCCTCATTAGGAGGGAGGTGTTACGTCCCGCGATTACGCGTAACAAATTTTTTCTTTTTCTTTTCTTCAAACCCGTTGATAATACTCAAACGATGTATATAGATATTTTTCCAAGTCCGATATCGTATAGAATCCCGCGTATTTAACGTCACTCGTAATATTAATTATTATCTAATTAGTTAACGTCGCAATGTAAATATTCTTAAATCGTACATTTAATTTTAGAACGCTCTCACTCTCTCTCATACCAGTAAGCGTACCAGCAAAAGTCAGGCGCGACCGTAATAAACCTAACCCCTCTACCTGCGCTCGAGCGAGCGATTAACAAATACGAAACGAACGTTTATTTAGTAATGCAAAATCTTACATTCAATTTCAAGGTTAAAATATTCTCTTTTCTAAATCTAAAACTCTCAAGCTAGGAAAAGGCAGATAGATTGTCCAAACGCCCATTATTTTCTATTTCAACGAAACGTACGTCTTTTATAAAATTACTATTTCTTAGCACGCGTACCATACTAATTCCATTTCTACCAAATCAATTACTATTTCTTAAATGTACGCGTAGCCTCGACGTGCCAAATCTCAAAGTAAGAGACGTACCTAATTATTTCTATATCGAAAAGGGCCAGCGCAATTTGCCGCATAACGAGAGTAAGAGAGAAAGACTTCGTATTAGAAAGAGAGAAAAGATTACCTGTTAGAGAAAGGGAAAGGTTACTCAGTAGACAGAGTCAGGTAGAGAAAGAAAGAGAGGTCCGCGATAGAAAGAGACAGGTAGTGAAAGAGAGAGAGGTCCGGAGAGAGCGAGATAGGTATATATCGTTAGAAAGAGAGAGCACTAGGTTAAGAGAGAGGGAAGACCCGGGCGCGCTTCACGCGAACGCCGCACGCGCCGCTGTTGACTCTCCCTACCACGACGCCATCCCCTCCGTGGTCCGGAGAAGGCGTATAAAAAACGTAGCATTCGCCTACGACAGGCAGTTCCTAAAAACCACTCGATCAAATCAGCCGAAGGCTATCTTCGGTTCAGTTCTTAAAAATCATCGATCGAAATCGGCCGAAGGCTATCTTCGGATCCTATATCTCTACGCGCAACGAGTAAAATTCTAAGTCGAAACGTAAATTCTAAGTCGGGAGTACCAGTTCTTACCAAGTCTACTAAGTCGTTACTATTTCGAAATCGTTTATTCTATATCGTAACTAAGTTCTCCGCCGTATCTTAATATTAAATTCAACTAAGTAAAATAAGTGTAACCAAGTGTATTTGAAATTATATTAGAATATATTTTTGTTTTTATTTAAAATCGGACTAGCAAGTGAGTGACTCCTCGAGTACTAATTTTCCAATTCCTAGTTCAACATTATTTTCTAAATCTCAACTTCAAGTTCATCGAATCCAACCAACGAATCTTTTTACCTCAAATACAATTGACAGCGGATCCCTCATTCTCAACTGAGTCTTCGAGAACCTGTCAATTGTATATCCATCGCTCCGACAATTCAGTACGCTGAGACGCACTTATCCACGCGACATTACCGAGAAGATAAGAAAGTGCCAGTGTATTGTTTTGCCTACTGTCTATTCCAGTCTCTCCCCGTGGACCAGATCGCACGCGACATCACCGCGCACTGTCTGTAACCCACGGATGATTCTGGGTATTCAGGAAACTTTTCCTACGTTTTCATTCTAATTCCTTTGTAGAAGCATTCCATCTCCTTATGCCTAGTCGACCACGAAGAGGCGGTCGCGATTTGCAACTCCGCCGTCTCATATACCTGTATCACCAAGCTCCAGCCCCTTTCGAACCTTTCCTCGGCATCGACGAACCTCATACGGAAAATCCCGTTATTCTTGTAAATTCAAATATTATCGATCTCTCGCATATTTCTTATCCTTCGCCTATTCCATATCATTTTTCATCGATCAAAGCAATCGACGAGTCTCTCCCCTGGAGACTGATTCCTTTCTCCGCGCCGCGAAATCGCGATTCCATTCCTAATAATAACGACGTAAGTTCGCGACTCGCGAATATTCACAAACGTAAACGCGAGGATCACCAGAACGTTTCCACCGAATCCAGTATCAGCAGCCAGCAGAGCACCGCTGAGACGAGACCAGCCCGCAAACGCCGACGTCACCATCGACGTACGAGCCATTCAGCTAAGGGAACAGCTGATCCGAGGGGCCCGTCTCCTTCTACGTCATCGAGCGCGCCGTAGCCGCTCACGCGCCGTACCGGCGTACCTGTCAGCGCACCTTCAATACCTGCTTGCAGCGGGACCGCTGCAAAACCAGAGCCGCCTTTCTACATCGGAGAGCTGAAGAAGACAACAAATGTAAGTTGGCCCTATTTTTGCTTCTTCGCTCTCTGCTCGGCTCTCTCAAAGTTTAAGAATTCACAAAGTTATTGAGACGTCGGGTCCCCTTAGCCAACGAACCGCCCAGGCGGGTAACGGCAAATTCCGACAACTTGCTCTCGTTAAAACGTCCTTGGGATAATTCCTTGTTTTAATTTTGTGCGCCGTATAATTATTCCACTCACGTAAGCGGGACGCGACACAGAAGAGTCCAAGCTGGCGCGGAAGCGTCCAAGCAGTCGCGGAAGCGTCCAAGCAGGCGCGGAAACGTCCAAGTAGGCGCGGCAGCATGCAAGAAGGCGCAGAAGAGTCCAAGCAGGCGCGGAAACGTCCAAGCAGGCGGGGAAGCATGCAAGCAGGCGCGGAAGCGTCCAAGCAGGCGCGGAAGCGTCCAAGCAGGCGCGGATCCGTGCAAGCAGGCGCGGAAGCGTCCAAGCAGGCGCGGAAGCGTCCAAGCAGCCGCGGAAACGTCCAAGTAGGCGCGGAAGCATGCAAGAAGGCGCAGAACAGTCCAAGCAGGCGCGGAAGCGTCCAAGCAGTCGCTGAAGCGTCCAAGCTGGCGCGGTAGCGTGCAAGCAGTCGCGGAAGCGTCCAACCAGGCGCGGAAGCGTCCAAGCAGGCGCGGAAGCGTCCAAGCAGTCGCGGAAGCGTCCAAGCAGGCGCGGTAGCGTCCAAGCAGGCGCGGAAGCGTCCTAGCAGGGTTGGAAGAGTCCAAGCAGGCGCGGAAGCGTCCAAGCAGGCGCGGAAGCGTCCAAGCAGGCGCGGAAGCGTCCAAGCAGGCGCGGAAGCGTCCAAGCAGGCACGGAAGCGTGCAACCAGGCGCGGAAGCGTCCAAGCAGGCGCGGATCCGTGCAAGCAGGCGCGGAAGCGTCCAAGCAGGCGCGGAAGCGTCCAAGCAACCGCGGAAGCGTCCAAGCAGGCGCGGAAGCGTCCAAGCAGCCGCGGAAACGTCCAAGTAGGCGCGGAAGCATGCAAGAAGGCGCAGATGTTACGTCCCGCGATTACGCGTAACAAATTTTTTCTTTTTCTTTTCTTCAAACCCGTTGATAATACTCAAACGATGTATATAGATATTTTTCCAAGTCCGATATCGTATAGAATCCCGCGTATTTAACGTCATTAGTAATATTAATCATTATTTAGCTAGTTAAAATCGCAATGTAAATATTCTTAAATCGTACATTTAATTTTAGAACGCTCTCACTCTCTCTCATACAAGTAAGCGTACCAGCAAAAGTCAGGCGCGACCGTAATAAACCTAACCCCTCTACCTGCGCTCGAGCGAGCGATCAACAAAATATGAAACGAACGTTTATTTAGTAATGCAAAATCTTACATTCAATTTCAAGGTTAAAATATTCTCTTTTCTAAATCTAAAACTCTCAAGCTAGGAAAAGGCAGATAGATTTTCCAAACGCCCATTATTTTCTATTTCAACGAAACGTACGTCTTTTATAAAATTACTATTTCTTAGCACGCGTACCATACTAATTCCATTTCTACCAAATCAATTACTATTTCTTAAATGTACGCGTAGCCTCGACGTGCCAAATCTCAAAGTAAGAGACGTACCTAATTATTTCTATATCGAAAAGGGCCAGCGCAATTTGCCGCATAACGAGAGTAAGAGAGAAAGACTTCGTATTAGAAAGAGAGAAAAGATTACCTGTTAGAGAAAGGGAAAGGTTACTCAGTAGACAGAGTCAGGTAGAGAAAGAAAGAGAGGTCCGGAGAGAGCGAGATAGGTATATATCGTTAGAAAGAGAGAGCACTAGGTTAAGAGAGAGGGAAGACCCGGGCGCGCTTCACGCGAACGCCGCACGCGCCGCTGTTGACTCTCCCTACCACGACGCCATCCCCTCCGTGGTCCGGAGAAGGCGTATAAAAAACGTAGCATTCGCCTACGAGAGGCAGTTCCTAAAAACCACTCGATCAAATCAGCCGAAGGCTATCTTCGGTTCAGTTCTTAAAAATCATCGATCGAAATCGGCCGAAGGCTATCTTCGGATCCTATATCTCTACGCGCAACGAGTAAAATTCTAAGTCGAAACGTAAATTCTAAGTCGGGAGTACCAGTTCTTACCAAGTCTACTAAGTCGTTACTATTTCGAAATCGTTTATTCTATATCGTAACTAAGTTCTCCGCCGTATCTTAATATTAAATTCAACTAAGTAAAATAAGTGTAACCAAGTGTATTTGAAATTATATTAGAATATATTTTTGTTTTTATTTAAAATCGGACTAGCAAGTGAGTGACTCCTCGAGTACTAATTTTCCAATTCCTAGTTCAACATTATTTTCTAAATCTCAACTTCAAGTTCATCGAATCCAACCAACGAATCTTTTTACCTCAAATACAATTGACAGCGGATCCCTCATTCTCAACTGAGTCTTCGAGAACCTGTCAATTGTATATCCATCGCTCCGACAATTCAGTACGCTGAGACGCACTTATCCACGCGACATTACCGAGAAGATAAGAAAGTGCCAGTGTATTGTTTTGCCTACTGTCTATTCCAGTCTCTCCCCGTGGACCAGATCGCACGCGACATCACCGCGCACTGTCTGTAACCCACGGATGATTCTGGGTATTCAGGAAACTTTTCCTACGTTTTCATTCTAATTCCTTTGTAGAAGCATTCCATCTCCTTATGCCTAGTCGACCACGAAGAGGCGGTCGCGATTTGCAACTCCGCCGTCTCATATACCTGTATCACCAAGCTCCAGCCCCTTTCGAACCTTTCCTCGGCATCGACGAACCTCATACGGAAAATCCCGTTATTCTTGTAAATTCAAATATTATCGATCTCTCGCATATTTCTTATCCTTCGCCTATTCCATATCATTTTTCATCGATCAAAGCAATCGACGAGTCTCTCCCCTGGAGACTGATTCCTTTCTCCGCGCCGCGAAATCGCGATTCCATTCCTAATAATAACGACGTAAGTTCGCGACTCGCGAATATTCACAAACGTAAACGCGAGGATCACCAGAACGTTTCCACCGAATCCAGTATCAGCAGCCAGCAGAGCACCGCTGAGACGAGACCAGCCCGCAAACGCCGACGTCACCATCGACGTACGAGCCATTCAGCTAAGGGAACAGCTGATCCGAGGGGCCCGTCTCCTTCTACGTCATCGAGCGCGCCGTAGCCGCTCACGCGCCGTACCGGCGTACCTGTCAGCGCACCTTCAATACCTGCTTGCAGCGGGACCGCTGCAAAACCAGAGCCGCCTTTCTACATCGGAGAGCTGAAGAAGACAACAAATGTAAGTTGGCCCTATTTTTGCTTCTTCGCTCTCTGCTCGGCTCTCTCAAAGTTTAAGAATTCACAAAGTTATTGAGACGTCGGGTCCCCTTAGCCAACGAACCGCCCAGGCGGGTAACGGCAAATTCCGACAACTTGCTCTCGTTAAAACGTCCTTGGGATAATTCCTTGTTTTAATTTTGTGCGCCGTATAATTATTCCACTCACGTAAGCGGGACGCGACACAAAAATGGTGACAGCGGTGGGATTTCCTCAATAACTTTGCGTGAAAAATATTTGAAATCCTTCTTTAAAAGTTATATAATTTTCAAATTCTACTATTTCTTATAAAAATCTAATTATGGAGACCCGAGCACGGAAACAGAATTTAACGGAAGACGAACTTGCGAGCCTTAGTGTTGCCTTACGCGAACGTGAACGTAAACTTGAAGCCATGTCGGAAAAGATTAGAAATGCGGAAATAGATTTAGACAAGGAACGTCAAAGAGTTCTGACGGAAGCCGCTACAATTCGCGATACACAGCAAGACGCCGGTGAATTACAACGCCGTCTAGACGAAGCGAATGCAGAACTAGAAAAGTTTAAAGAAAATCGAGCCACGAGTCGAGTCGCATCTCCTGTTCCAAATTTATACGTAGAACAAGGACGACGTTCTCCGCCGTATCATAGAAATTTTGAGGACGATGTGTATAGTCGTACGTTAGTGCAGGAATCCTTGAATACAATTCCTAGATTTAACGGATATAATATTCCAGTACTTAATTTCATAAGAGCTTGCAAAAAGATAAGAGAAGTTTTGCCACCCGGAAACGAGAAATCATTGGTTCGGTTACTAATAGGCAGATTACAAGGCGAAGCTTATACCGCAGTGGAGGACGAAAATTGTACTTCGATATTTCAATTGTGTGACATTTTGCGAGACTCTTTCTCCACGCACAAGACCGTAGACCATTATAGAGGAGAATTAGCCGGTACTTACATGCATAAAAATGAGTCAATTTTAAACTATATAAGTAGAGTTCGCGATCTTAAAACCGCAATAATCGACGCTACACGGGGAAGATATGACGAATTATCCCGGTATCAAACTCAGGAAATCGATGATTTTGCGTTAAGATGTTTTTCGGATGGATTGACTGCAGAACTGAGGTCCCACCCGTTAATGCAGGATTGTCCCACATTTTCCGACGCATGTTCTCAAGCGCGAATTCTTGCCCAACGAGCGAACCTTGATCGAGAGCGCGATAGATTGGATAGTCGTACAAACCGCGTAAATACAAATTTCCATTCAGATTATACGCAAAATAACGATCGACGGCATTGGAAAGAACCTCCTCGTCACGAATATTCTCGCGAAAGACATAACGATTACCGTCAAAATCCACGTTATTCTCCTCCGCCTCGTTACGAAACACGAAATTCGCCTCCTCCGCGATACGATTCGCGTTACTCTCCACCACAGCGTCAAGGAAATCACTTCGAGCCACCGCGAAACTCTAATTACACGCGAAATAATTACGAAGCTAGACCGCGAAATGAAAGTTTTCCTCCGAGACCTACTATGAATTGTAGCTATTGTAAAAATTTCGGTCATGCGATTGAAGAATGTAGGAAGCGAAATTACAATAATAGAGTCAATCAAAGTTCGGGAAACGCCGAACCGGCCTTGAGAAGAACGGACGAATCTCGAGAAGTACCGCCGACCCGTCCGACACGAGTAATTCAGAATCTCGACGCGCCGTCCACACCTTCACAATAAATTCTAAAATTTTTGCAAAAGTTCCCTCGATCGTATTAACTTCGCCAACTCTTAAAGAATCGACAGAATTCATGATTGACTCAGGCTCCGAACCAAATTTAATAAAACCTAGAGTATTAGATCCGAATACACCGTATTCTGATTCGGATATAATTAGATTACAAGGTATTACCCCGGAAACTGCGACTACCTTAGGGTCCGTCGAAGTCTATATTAATAAAATACCTGTGAAATTTTATTTAGTACCTAACGATTTCCCGATCCCCCACGATGGAATCCTCGGGACAGCCTTCTTATCGCCCGCCGCAAAAATAAATTACTTAGAGTCACGCGTAGAATGGAATAATATTATATTCCCGTTTAAAAATCAGCCGACGAATAAAATACCCGCTCGTAGTATAGCGCCGGTAAAGCTAATTGTCACGAATAATATCCCGGAAGGATATGTAGATCTTATCGAAACAGGCCGCGGAATAATCTTAGGAAAGTCTCTTGTCACAAATAATGATGGTATCGCGTATATTAACGGAATAAATACGACGGATGAAGACATTGAAATCGAAAGCCCCCTCGTCGAATTACAGGAGTTTGAAACCACCTCTACCTTAGGGAATCGAGAAAGTTCAAATATCCTCTCCAATTCTATTTCTTACGACGAGTCTTCGAATCGCGAAAAAGCAAACGCGCAAGCAACCGAGAAATCTTTCCCCTTAGGGCCGGAAAAATCATCGATTGCCTCTTCTATTTCTACTAAATCATTTACTATTTCTACTTCGTCTTCGTCGAAACGCCCCTTCGAGATACTATCCCGCGAACAGCAGACGCTTGAACTTCTACGCCTAGGCCACCTCAATGAGGAAGAAAAACAGAGCGTTTCTCGCATCGTGAAAAACTACGCAGATTTATTCCAATTACCAAGTGACAATTTAACCTTTACTTCCGCGATCGAACATACTATATCTACGGTTGATAATATCCCGATAAATACTAAACAGTATAGATATCCGCCAATTCATAAGCAGGAGATTGAAAAACAAGTCGACGATTTATTGAAAAATGAGATTATTAAACCTTCACTTTCTCCTTATAACAGTCCATTGTGGATAGTACCCAAAAAGGCTGATTCTAAGGGTAATAAAAGATGGAGAATGGTGATCGATTACCGTTCTTTGAATGATAAAACTATTAGTGACGCGTATCCTCTACCGAATATTACGGAAATCTTAGATCAACTCGGTAGTGCAAAATATTTCAGCATATTTGATTTAGCATCAGGCTTTCACCAAATACCAATGTCTCAAAATGATAGTCCAAAAACAGCTTTTTCTACGCCTCATGGGCATTATGAATTTATTAGGATGCCATTCGGTCTTAAAAATGCCCCCGCGACTTTTCAGAGGTTGATGGATAATGTTCTCAGCGGTTTACAAGGAAATGAACTATTTGTCTACCTAGATGACATTGTTATATACTCTAGTTCTCTTGCCGAACACGAAATAAAATTCAGAAAATTAGCCGAACGTTTACGAAAAGCAAATCTAAAGTTACAGCCCGACAAGTGCGAGTTTTTACGTCGCGATGTTGTATACTTAGGTCATGTTATTAGCGACAACGGTGTGAAACCCGACCCCGCGAAAATTACAGCCGTAAAGAATTTTCCAGTTCCAAAAAACGCGAAAAATATTAAACAGTTCCTTGGTTTAGCAGGATATTATAGACGTTTTATTCAAGACTTTTCTCGAATCGCCAAACCTTTGACGAATTTATTGAAAAAAGATACACAATTCGAATGGACCGAAACTCAGCGAGATTCTTTTCAAACACTACGTGACTTATTATGCACGGAACCTCTTCTCCAGTACCCTGATTTCAAGAAGCCTTTTGTTTTGACTACGGATGCCTCAGGCTACGCGATAGGCGCTATTCTAAGTCAAGGACCCATCGGTAAAGATTTACCCATTTCTTATACGTCACGTCTCTTAAACAACGCCGAAATAAACTATTCTACTACGGAGAAAGAATTATTAGCAATCGTCTACGCGACCCACCATTTTCGTTCATATTTATACGGTCATAAGTTTACACTCGTTACAGATCACAAACCACTTACATGGTTAAATTCAGTCAAAGACCCCACCTCGCGTTTAATTAGATGGAGATTGAAATTAGCAGAATATGACTATGAGATAATTTACAAAGCAGGAAAGCAAAACGTTAACGCCGATGCGTTATCGCGAAACCCCCCAGTAATTTCAGTTCACGCCATTCACGACTCTTCCAGTTCCGATGAAGAGATATTTTTATCAGCCGCGAAACAAAAAGCCCTACGTGAAAAGGAAATAGCTTCTCAATCTACGACGACTAAAAGCCGCGACGAAGTTACTCAGAAAAATTCCAATGAAGATATACAAATAGCAAACGTCGACTTCGAAACTCTTAACATAAACGAAACCGAGACAAACGATTTCTCCCCTCGCGAAGAACCTGAAACCATCTCAGACGATCTTAGAAGTGAAGAAAGTAACCTGACTCCACTTAGTACGACCTCAGAAGAAATCTTCGACACCATCACCCCGCGAACTCCGCGCAACGCAACTATCGTAGAGACACGCGACAGTTTAAATATTCGTCATGATAATTTAGTTTTCTTTACTACTACGAAAGGTCAACCTTGCGACAAAGGATCAGAAGTATTAAAAAACCTCGATTTATTTCCTAAAATTAAAGATCTCACTTTAGCTCGCGCCAAAGTCACGCGCAAAGGTTCAAAATATTTAATAGCACTTCCAATAAAGGAACATCTCTCGATGAATACAGATATAGATATACTCGAAGACGCGCTTCATTCATTACTCGATGTAACGAGAGAATTACAACTCGAAAGTATTAGTATTTCCGAAGGTAATATTGATAATATTCAGTGGTCTCAAATAAAGAAAATTCTATTAGATATCTTCTTCGATTCTCAAGTAAAAATCTTCATTTGTAAAAACATAGTAACGATTCCGGATTTAAATATAAGAAATGATATAATTATAGAATGTCATTGCTCAGCATTAGGAGGACATAAAGGCGTAACGAAAACTTACCAACGCATACGTCATAATTTTTATTGGCCCACATTAAAACTAGATATACAGAAATTTATACAAGGTTGTTCAAGTTGTCAAAAAAGGAAACTTACTCGCTTAAAAACTAAACAGCCGATGATACTTACCGACACCCCCGGGAAAGCATTTGATAGAGTAGCTATGGATATAGTAGGTCCCTTACCCGAAACTAGGAACGCATCAAATTATATTTTAACGATTCAAGATCTATTGACGAAGTATTCACTTGCTATTTCTTTACCACGCGCTACATCCATCGAAATCGCCGACGCTCTCGTCAAGAAATTCAGTTGTCGTTTCGGCACTCCTAAAAGCATTTTAACGGACCAAGGTTCCTCATTTTGTAGCAGTCTCATGCGAGAAATATGCAAAAGATTTAAGATTTCTCAGACAACCACGACCGCTTTTCGTCCGCAATCAAACGGTTCTATTGAACGATCGCACCACGTTCTCATTGAATACTTAAAGCATTTTGTCTCACAATATAAAGATTGGGATGAGCTACTCGAGCTCGCTACATTTTCGTACAATACAAGCGTCCACGAAGGTACAAAGTTTACGCCTCATGAACTTATATTTGGAGAAGTTGCACGCGTTCCAACTGAAATTAATTTAAATACAGATTCCAATGATCTCACGTATTCGGATTATTTACACATTCTCCAGAATCAACTCGATAGAGTGCAAGAAAATGCCAAAGAAAATTTAAATCGCGCTAAAGAAAAATCTAAATATTATTATGACCGCAAACAACGTCCTCAGAATTTTCAAGTCAATGATGAAGTCTATTTGCTAAAAGAACCGAAAACAGGAAAATTTTCTGATCAATATACAGGACCGTATCGAATTATTAAAATTTTAGATAACCACAATGTGAAGATTCGAATAAAGAATAGCGAACGAACCGTTCACTCCGATAAATTAAAAATATGTAAAAGGCCGTAAGTAAGTTCACGTAAAGAAGCAATTAGGATAACCAACAAGCGTTCCACAGTATTATTGTCATTAATATTAAGGCGTAGTAATAATAATTACGCGCGCGCCGCACGCGTTACGCACGAGATACCACCCCGATCACGCAAGCTTACCCCCACTCTTGGCACCATCGTTCGACGACCATGGAACAGCTAGCCGCAGCAGCAACAGTACGTCGAAGCCACCATTCCCCCCCCTCTTCGCCCCTCATCTACACTCCGCAACCATAGTCGATCTACGACGCAACAACGACCCAGGAGTTACCCCCTCTCAGCACGGAGATAGACCCAGCTGAAGACAGCGATGCTCAATCCAGATCCAGCCTCATGGAATTGACAGGAAGGAAGTCGAAATTTTCAACATCGAAATCTCACTTTGCAGCCGCATCGAATAAAACATCGGAAAAATTTCCGTAACTCGGAAGGAAAAAATTTACTCCTACTAAACAACAAATCTCACAAGTATTCCTCCTTAGCGGATAAAATGTGACTTAGGTCATGAATACAGAGAAGAAACAACAAGTACAACGGAGAATAATTGAAAGATAAAAATTTATCTCTTCTAAAACCCTTCAAAATCGAGTTTTCGACGCAATACGGCAGACGCAATAATCTTTGCACAGCATCCGAGACATCGACAAGTTACCTTCATCAATTTTTGGATACCACGATCGAGACGAGCCAAGCTGAAATTGAAGCCGCATACGCTCCCAAGTCCTGGAACGAGGAAGAAAGCCCTCCCCTTCCCTCAACGCCACCATTCAGTGCGTGAGTTTTCCCCTTTAATAAGCAAGCAGACTATTCCCTAGCAAGTGATCTAAAAAGAAAAGTGTAAAGATTTCTAACAAACAGTGGTATTGCAATGCGATGAACGTTGTCCGTAACGATACTAATTTTAAGTTAATAATTCAAGATGACGATATTAAATCCTAAGCCTATGAATTAAGACAGCGATAGACATAAGTACGGAAAAAACGAAAGAAAAACAAAACAAAAACAAATAATATTAAGAAGCGACCGTATAGTTTAGAAAAACGTTACATTGTAACATTTTTCCTCATTAGGAGGGAGGTGTTACGTCCCGCGATTACGCGTAACAAATTTTTTCTTTTTCTTTTCTTCAAACCCGTTGATAATACTCAAACGATGTATATAGATATTTTTCCAAGTCCGATATCGTATAGAATCCCGCGTATTTAACGTCATTAGTAATATTAATCATTATTTAGCTAGTTAAAATCGCAATGTAAATATTCTTAAATCGTACATTTAATTTTAGAACGCTCTCACTCTCTCTCATACAAGTAAGCGTACCAGCAAAAGTCAGGCGCGACCGTAATAAACCTAACCCCTCTACCTGCGCTCGAGCGAGCGATCAACAAAATATGAAACGAACGTTTATTTAGTAATGCAAAATCTTACATTCAATTTCAAGGTTAAAATATTCTCTTTTCTAAATCTAAAACTCTCAAGCTAGGAAAAGGCAGATAGATTTTCCAAACGCCCATTATTTTCTATTTCAACGAAACGTACGTCTTTTATAAAATTACTATTTCTTAGCACGCGTACCATACTAATTCCATTTCTACCAAATCAATTACTATTTCTTAAATGTACGCGTAGCCTCGACGTGCCAAATCTCAAAGTAAGAGACGTACCTAATTATTTCTATATCGAAAAGGGCCAGCGCAATTTGCCGCATAACGAGAGTAAGAGAGAAAGACTTCGTATTAGAAAGAGAGAAAAGATTACCTGTTAGAGAAAGGGAAAGGTTACTCAGTAGACAGAGTCAGGTAGAGAAAGAAAGAGAGGTCCGGAGAGAGCGAGATAGGTATATATCGTTAGAAAGAGAGAGCACTAGGTTAAGAGAGAGGGAAGACCCGGGCGCGCTTCACGCGAACGCCGCACGCGCCGCTGTTGACTCTCCCTACCACGACGCCATCCCCTCCGTGGTCCGGAGAAGGCGTATAAAAAACGTAGCATTCGCCTACGAGAGGCAGTTCCTAAAAACCACTCGATCAAATCAGCCGAAGGCTATCTTCGGTTCAGTTCTTAAAAATCATCGATCGAAATCGGCCGAAGGCTATCTTCGGATCCTATATCTCTACGCGCAACGAGTAAAATTCTAAGTCGAAACGTAAATTCTAAGTCGGGAGTACCAGTTCTTACCAAGTCTACTAAGTCGTTACTATTTCGAAATCGTTTATTCTATATCGTAACTAAGTTCTCCGCCGTATCTTAATATTAAATTCAACTAAGTAAAATAAGTGTAACCAAGTGTATTTGAAATTATATTAGAATATATTTTTGTTTTTATTTAAAATCGGACTAGCAAGTGAGTGACTCCTCGAGTACTAATTTTCCAATTCCTAGTTCAACATTATTTTCTAAATCTCAACTTCAAGTTCATCGAATCCAACCAACGAATCTTTTTACCTCAAATACAATTGACAGCGGATCCCTCATTCTCAACTGAGTCTTCGAGAACCTGTCAATTGTATATCCATCGCTCCGACAATTCAGTACGCTGAGACGCACTTATCCACGCGACATTACCGAGAAGATAAGAAAGTGCCAGTGTATTGTTTTGCCTACTGTCTATTCCAGTCTCTCCCCGTGGACCAGATCGCACGCGACATCACCGCGCACTGTCTGTAACCCACGGATGATTCTGGGTATTCAGGAAACTTTTCCTACGTTTTCATTCTAATTCCTTTGTAGAAGCATTCCATCTCCTTATGCCTAGTCGACCACGAAGAGGCGGTCGCGATTTGCAACTCCGCCGTCTCATATACCTGTATCACCAAGCTCCAGCCCCTTTCGAACCTTTCCTCGGCATCGACGAACCTCATACGGAAAATCCCGTTATTCTTGTAAATTCAAATATTATCGATCTCTCGCATATTTCTTATCCTTCGCCTATTCCATATCATTTTTCATCGATCAAAGCAATCGACGAGTCTCTCCCCTGGAGACTGATTCCTTTCTCCGCGCCGCGAAATCGCGATTCCATTCCTAATAATAACGACGTAAGTTCGCGACTCGCGAATATTCACAAACGTAAACGCGAGGATCACCAGAACGTTTCCACCGAATCCAGTATCAGCAGCCAGCAGAGCACCGCTGAGACGAGACCAGCCCGCAAACGCCGACGTCACCATCGACGTACGAGCCATTCAGCTAAGGGAACAGCTGATCCGAGGGGCCCGTCTCCTTCTACGTCATCGAGCGCGCCGTAGCCGCTCACGCGCCGTACCGGCGTACCTGTCAGCGCACCTTCAATACCTGCTTGCAGCGGGACCGCTGCAAAACCAGAGCCGCCTTTCTACATCGGAGAGCTGAAGAAGACAACAAATGTAAGTTGGCCCTATTTTTGCTTCTTCGCTCTCTGCTCGGCTCTCTCAAAGTTTAAGAATTCACAAAGTTATTGAGACGTCGGGTCCCCTTAGCCAACGAACCGCCCAGGCGGGTAACGGCAAATTCCGACAACTTGCTCTCGTTAAAACGTCCTTGGGATAATTCCTTGTTTTAATTTTGTGCGCCGTATAATTATTCCACTCACGTAAGCGGGACGCGACACAGAACAGTCCAAGCAGGCGCGGAAGCGTCCAAGCAGTCGCTGAAGCGTCCAAGCTGGCGCGGTAGCGTGCAAGCAGTCGCGGAAGCGTCCAACCAGGCGCGGAAGCGTCCAAGCAGGCGCGGAAGCGTCCAAGCAGTCGCAGAAGCGTCCAAGCAGGCGCGGTAGAGTCCAAGCAGTCGCGGAAGCGTCCAAGCAGGCGCGGTAGCGTCCAAGCAGGCGCGGAAGCGTCCTAGCAGGGTTGGAAGAGTCCAAGCAGGCGCGGAAGCGTCCAAGCAGGCGCGGAAGCGTCCAAGCAGGCGCGGAAACGTCCAAGTAGGCGCGGCAGCATGCAAGAAGGCGCAGAAGAGTCCAAGCAGGCGAGGAAGCGTGCAAGCAGGCGCGGTAGCGTGCAGGCATGCGTGGAAGAGTCCAAGCAGGCGCGGAAACGTCCAACTAGGCGCGGAAGCATCCAAGCAGTCGCGGAAGCGTCCAAGCAGGCGCGGAAGCGTCCAAGCAGTCGCGGAAGCGTCCAAGCAGGCGCGGAAGCGTCCAAGCAAGCGCGGAAGCGTCCAAGCAGGCGCGGAAGCGTCCAAGCAGGCGTGGAAGTTTCCAAGCACGCGCGGAAGCGTCCAAGCAGGCGCGGAAGCGTCCACGCAGTCGCGGAAGCGTCCAAGCAGGCGCGATAGCGTCCAAGCAGTCGCGGAAGCGTCCAAGCAGGCGCGGTAGCGTCCAACCAGGCGCGGAAGCGTCCAAGCAGTCGCGGATACGTCCAAGCAGGCGCGGTAGCGTCCAAGCAGTCGCGGAAGCGTCCAAGCAGGCGCGTAAGCGTCCAAGCAGGCGCGGTAGCGTCCAACCAGGCGCGGAAGCGTCCACGCAGTCGCGGAAGCGTCCAAGCAGGCGCGATAGCGTCCAAGCAGACGCGGAAGCGTGTAAGAAGGCGCGGTAGCGTCCAAGCAGGCGCGGAAACGTCCAAGCAGGCGCGGAAGCATGCAAGAAGGCGCAGAAGAGTCCAAGCAGGCGCGGTAGCGTCCAAGCAGTCGCGGAAGCGTCCAAGCAGGCGCGGTAGCGTCCAACCAGGCGCGGTAGCGTCCAAGCAGGCGCGGTAGCGTCCAACCAGGCGCGGAAGCGTCCACGCAGTCGCGGAAGCGTCCAAGCAGGCGCGGAAGCGTCCAAGCAGGCGCGGAAGCGTCCAAGCAGGCGCGGAAGCGTCCAAGCAGGCGCGGAAACGTCCAACTAGGCGCGGAAGCATCCAAGCAGTCGCGGAAGCGTCCAAGAAGGCGCGGAAACGTCCAAGTAGGCGCGGAAACGTGCAAGTAGGCGCGGAAGAGTCCAAGCAGGCGCGGAACCGTGCAAGAAGGCGCGGAAGCGTCCAAGCAGGCGCAGAAGAGTCCAAGCAGGCGAGGAAGCGTGCAAGCAGGCGCGGTAGCGTGCAGGCATGCGTGGAAGAGTCCAAGCAGGCGCGGAAACGTCCAACTAGGCGCGGAAGCATCCAAGCAGTCGCGGAAGCGTCCAAGCAGGCGCGGAAGCGTCCAAGCAGTCGCGGAAGCGTCCAAGCAGGCGCGGAAGCGTCCAAGCAAGCGCGGAAGCGTCCAAGCAGGCGCGGAAGCGTCCAAGCAGGCGTGGAAGTTTCCAAGCACGCGCGGAAGCGTCCAAGCAGGCGCGGAAGCGTCCAAGCAGGCGCGGAAGCGTGCAAGCAGGCGCGGTAGCGTCCAACCAGGCGCGGAAGCGTCCAAGCAGTCGCGGATACGTCCAAGCAGGCGCGGTAGCGTCCAAGCAGTCGCGGAAGCGTCCAAGCAGGCGCGTAAGCGTCCAAGCAGGCGCGGTAGCGTCCAACCAGGCGCGGAAGCGTCCAAGCAGGCGTGGAAGTTTCCAAGCACGCGCGGAAGCGTCCAAGCAGGCGCGGAAGCGTCCAAGCAGGCGCGGAAGCGTGCAAGCAGGCGCGGTAGCGTCCAAGCAGGCGCGGTAGCGTCCAACCAGGCGCGGAAGCGTCCACGCAGTCGCGGAAGCGTCCAAGCAGGCGCGGAAGCGTCCAAGCAGGCGCGGAAGCGTCCAAGCAGTCGCAGAAGCGTCCACGCAGGCGCGGTAGCGTCCAATCAGGCGCGGAAGCGTCCAAGCAGTCGCGGAAGCGTCCAATAATGCGCGGAAGCGTCCAAGCAGGCGCGGTAGCGTCCAAGCAGGCGCGGTAGCGTCCAACCAGGCGCGGAAGCGTCCACGCAGTCGCGGAAGCGTCCAAGCAGGCGCGGAAGCGTCCAAGCAGGCGCGGAAGCGTCCAAGTAGGCGCGGAAGCATGAAAGAAGGCGCAGAAGAGTCCAAGCAGGCGCGGAAACGTCCAAGGAGGCGCGGAATCGTCCAAGCAGTCGCGGAAGCGTCCAAGCAGGCGCGGAAGCGTCCAAGCAGGCGCGGGAGCGCCCAAGCAGGCGCGGAAGCGTCCAAGCAGCCGCGGAAGCGTCCAAGCAGGCGCGGAAGCGTCCAAGCAGGCGCGGAAGCGTCCAAGCAGGCGCGGAAGCGTCCAAGCAGGCGCGGAAGCGTCCAAGCAGGCGCGGAAGCGTCCAAGCAGGCGCGGAAGCGTCCAAGCAGGCGTGGAAGAGTCGAAGCAGGCGCGGAAGCGTCCAAGCAGGCGGGGAAGCGTCCAAGCAGACGCGGAAGCGTCCAAGCAGGCGCGGAAGCGTGCGAGCAGGCGCGGAAGCGTCCAAGCAGGCGCGGAAGCGTCCAAGCAGGCGCGGAAGCGTGCAACCAGGAGCGGAAGCGTCCAAGCAGGCGCGGATCCGTGCAAGCAGGCGCGATAGCGTCCAAGCAGACGCGGAAGCGTGTAAGAAGGCGCGGTAGCGTCCAAGCAGGCGCGGAAACGTCCAAGCAGGCGCGGAAGCGTCCAAGCAGGCGCGGTAGCGTCCAAGCAGGCGCGGTAGCGTCCAACCAGGCGCGGAAGCGTCCACGCAGTCGCGGAAGCGTCCAAGCAGGCGCGGAAGCGTCCAAGCAGTCGCAGAAGCGTCCACGCAGGCGCGGTAGCGTCCAATCAGGCGCGGAAGCGTCCAAGCAGTCGCGGAAGCGTCCAATAATGCGCGGAAGCGTCCAAGCAGGCGCGGTAGCGTCCAAGCAGGCGCGGAAGCGTCCAAGCAGGCGCGGAAGCGTCCAAGCAGGCGCGGAAGCGTCCAAGTAGGCGCGGAAGCATGAAAGAAGGCGCAGAAGAGTCCAAGCAGGCGCGGAAACGTCCAAGGAGGCGCGGAATCGTCCAAGCAGTCGCGGAAGCGTCCAAGCAGGCGCGGAAGCGTCCAAGCAGGCGCGGGAGCGCCCAAGCAGGCGCGGAAGCGTCCAAGCAGCCGCGGAAGCGTCCAAGCAGGCGCGGAAGCGTCCAAGCAGCCGCGGAAACGTCCAAGTAGGCGCGGAAGCATGCAAGAAGGCGCAGAACAGTCCAAGCAGGCGCGGAAGCGTCCAAGCAGTCGCTGAAGCGTCCAAGCTGGCGCGGTAGCGTGCAAGCAGTCGCGGAAGCGTCCAACCAGGCGCGAAGCGTCCAAGCAGTCGCGGAAGCGTCCAAGCAGGCGCGGTAGAGTCCAAGCAGTCGCGGAAGCGTCCAAGCAGGCGCGGTAGCGTCCAAGCAGGCGCGGAAACGTCCAAGCAGGCGCGGAAGCGTCCAAGCAGGCGCGGAAGCGTCCAAGCAGGCGCGGAAGCGTCCAAGTAGGCGCGGAAGCATGCAAGAAGGAGCAGAAGGGTCCAAGCAGGCGCGGAAACGTCCAAGCATGCGCGGAAGCATGCAAGAAGACGCAGAAGAGTCCAAACAGGCGCGGAAGCGTCCAAGCAGTCGCGGAAGCGTCCAAGCAGGCGCGGAAGCGTCCAAGCATGCGTGGAAGAGTCCAAGCAGGCGCGGAAAAGTCCAAGCATGCGCGCAAGCGTCCAAGCAGGCGCGGAAGCGTCCAAGCAGGCGCGGAAGCGTCCAAGCAGGCGCGGAAGCGTCCAAGTAGGCGCGGAAGCATGCAAGAAGGAGCAGAAGGGTCCAAGCAGGCGCGGAAACGTCCAAGCATGCGCGGTAGCGTCCAAGCAGGCGCGGAAGCGTCCAAGCATGCGTGGAAGAGTCCAAGCAGGCGCGGAAAAGTCCAAGCATGCGCGCAAGCGTCCAAGCAGGCGCGGAAGCGTCCAAGCAGGCGCGGAAGCGTCCAAGCAGGCGCGGAAGCGTCCAAGTAGGCGCGGAAGCATGCAAGAAGGAGCAGAAGGGTCCAAGCAGGCGCGGAAACGTCCAAGCATGCGCGGAAGCATGCAAGAAGACGCAGAAGAGTCCAAACAGGCGCGGAAGCGTCCAAGCAGTCGCGGAAGCGTCCAAGCAGGCGCGGAAGCGTCCAAGCAGTCGCGGAAGCGTCCAAGCAGGCGCGGAAGCGTCCAAGCAGTCGCGGAAGCGCCCAAGCAGGCGCGGTAGAGTCCAACCAGACGCGGAAGCGTCCAAGCAGTCGCGGAAGTGTCCAAGCAGGCACGGTAGCGTCCAATCAGGCGCGGAAGCATGCAAGAAGACGCAGAAGAGTCCAAGCAGGCGCGGAAGCGTCCAATCTGTCGCGGAAGCGTCCAAGCAGGCGCGGAAGCATGCAAGAAGGCGCAGAAGAGTCCAAGCGGGCGCGGAAGCGTGCAAGCAGGCGCGGAAGCGTGCAAGCAGGCGCGGAAGCGTCCAAGCAGGCGCGGTAGCGTCCAAGCAGGCGCGGAAACGTCCAAGCAGGCGCGGAAGCATGCAAGAAGACGCAGAAGAGTCCAAGCAGGCGCGGAAGCGTCCAAGCAGGCGCGGAAACGTTCAAGTAGGCGCGGCAGCATGCACGAAGGCGCAGAAGAGTCCAAGCAGGCGGGGAAGCATGCAAGCAGGCGCGGAAGCGTCCAAGCAGGCGCGGAAACGTTCAAGTAGGCGCGTCAGCATGCACGAAGGCGCAGAAGAGTCCAAGCAGGCGGGGAAGCATGCAAGCAGGCGCGGAAGCGTCCAAGCAGGCGCGGTAGCGTCCAAGCAGGCGCGGAAGCGTCCAAGAAGGCGCGGAAACGTCCAAGTAGGCGCGGAAACGTGCAAGTAGGCGCGGAAGAGTCCAAGCAGGCGCGGAACCGTGCAAGAAGGCGCGGAAGCGTCCAAGCAGGCGCAGAAGAGTCCAAGCAGGCGGGGAAGCATGCAAGCAGGCGCGGAAGCGTGCAAGCAGGCGCGGAAGCGTCCAAGCAGGCGCGGAAGCGTCCAAGCAGGCGCGGAAGCGTCCAAGCATGCGCGGAAGCGTCCAAGCAGGCGCAGAATCGTCCAAGCAGGCGCGGAAGCATCCAAGAAGACGCCGAAGAGTCCAAGCAGGCGCGGAAGCGTCCAAGAAGGCGCGGAAGCGTCCAAGCAGGCGCGAGAACGTCCAAGTAGGGGCGGAAGCATGCAAGAAGGCGCAGAAGAGTCAAAGCAGGCGCGGAACCGTGCAAGCAGGCGCGGAAGCGTCCAAGCAGGCGCGGAAGCGTCCAAGCAGTCGCGGAAGCGCCCAAGCAGGCGCGGTAGAGTCCAACCAGACGCGGAAGCGTCCAAGCAGTCGCGGAAGTGTCCAAGCAGGCAAGGTAGCGTCCAATCAGGCGCGGAAGCATGCAAGAAGACGCAGAAGCGTCCAAGCAGGCGCGGAAAAGTTCAAGTAGGCGCGGCAGCATGCACGAAGGCGCAGAAGAGTCCAAGCAGGCGGGGAAGCATGCAAGCAGGCGCGGAAGCGTCCAAGCAGGCGCGGTAGCGTCCAAGCAGGCGCGGAAGCGTCCAAGAAGGCGCGGAAACGTCCAAGTAGGCGCGGAAGCATGCAAAAAGGCGCAGAAGAGTCCAAGCAGGCGCGGAAGCATCCATATAGGAGCGGAAGCGTGCAAGCAGGCGCGGAAGCGTCCAAGCAGGCGCGGAAGCGTCCAAGCAGTAGCGGAAGCGTCCAAGCAGGCGCGGTAGCGTCCAAGCAGGCGCGGAAACGTCCAAGCAGGCGCGGTAGAGTCCAAGCAGGCGCGGAAGCGTCCAAGCAGGCGCATTACCGTGCAAGCAGGCGCGGAAGCCTCCAAGCAGGCGCGGAAGCATCCAAGAAGACGCAGAAGAGTCCAAGCAGGCGCGGAAGTGTCCAAGCATGCGTGGAAGAGTCCAAGCAGGCGCGGAAAAGTCCAAGCATGCGCGGAAGCGTCCAAGCAGGCGCGGAAGCGTCCAAGCAGGCGCGGAAGCGTCCAAGCAGGCGCGGAAGCGTCCAAGCATGGGCGGAAGAGTCCAAGCAGGCGTGGAAGAGTTCAAGCAGGCGCGGAAGCGTCCAAGCAGTCGCGGAAGCGTGCAAGCAGGCGCGGAAGCGTCCAAGCAGGCGCGGAAGCGTCCAAGCAGGCGCGGAAGCATGCAAGCAGGCGCGGAAACGACCAAGTAGGCGCGGAAACGTCCAAGCAGGCGTGGAAGAGTACAAGCAGGTGCGGAAGCGTCCAAGCAGGCGCAGAACCGTGCAAGCATGCGCGGAAGCATGCAAGAAGACGCAGAAGAGTCCAAGCTGGCGCGGAAGCGTCCAAGCAGTCGCGGAAGCGTCCAAGCAGGCGCGGAAACGTCCAAGTAGGCGCGGCAGCATGCAAGAAGGCGCAGAAGAGTCCAAGCAGGCGCGGAAACGCCCAAGCAGGCGGGGAAGCATGCAAGCAGGCGCGGAAGCGTCCAAGCAGGCGCGGAAACGTCCAAGTAGGCGCGGCAGCATGCAAGAAGGCGCAGAAGAGTCCAAGCAGGCGAGGAAGCGTGCAAGCAGGCGCGGTAGCGTGCAAGCATGCGTGGAAGAGTCCAAGCAGGCGCGGAAACGTCCAACTAGGCGCGGAAGCATCCAAGCAGTCGCGGAAGCGTCCAAGCAGGCGCGGAAGCGTCCAAGCAGTCGCGGAAGCGTCCAAGCAGGCGCGGAAGCGTCCAAGCAAGCGCGGAAGCGTCCAAGCAGGCGCGGAAGCGTCCAAGCAGGCGTGGAAGTGTCCAAGCACGCGCGGAAGCGTCCAAGCAGGCGCGGAGGCGTCCAAGCAGGCGTGGAAGAGTTCAAGCAGGCGCGGAAGCGTCCAAGCAGGCGCGGAAGCGTGCAAGCAGGCGCGGAAGCGTCCAAGCAGGCGCGGAAGCGTCCAAGCAGGCGCGGAAGCGTGCAAGCAGGCGCGGAAACGACCAAGTAGGCGCGGAAACGTCCAAGCAGGCGTGGAAGAGTACAAGCAGTCGCGGAAGCGTGCAAGCAGGCGCGGAAGCGTCCAAGCAGGCGCGGAAGCGTCCAAGCAGGCGCGGAAGCATGCAAGCAGGCGCGGAAACGACCAAGTAGGCGCGGAAACGTCCAAGCAGGCGTGGAAGAGTACAAGCAGGTGCGGAAGCGTCCAAGCAGGCGCAGAACCGTGCAAGCATGCGCGGAAGCATGCAAGAAGACGCAGAAGAGTCCAAGCTGGCGCGGAAGCGTCCAAGCAGTCGCGGAAGCGTCCAAGCAGGCGCGGAAACGTCCAAGTAGGCGCGGCAGCATGCAAGAAGGCGCAGAAGAGTCCAAGCAGGCGCGGAAACGTCCAAGCAGGCGGGGAAGCATGCAAGCAGGCGCGGAAGCGTCCAAGCAGGCGCGGAAACGTCCAAGTAGGCGCGGCAGCATGCAAGAAGGCGCAGAAGAGTCCAAGCAGGCGAGGAAGCGTGCAAGCAGGCGCGGTAGCGTGCAAGCATGCGTGGAAGAGTCCAAGCAGGCGCGGAAACGTCCAACTAGGCGCGGAAGCATCCAAGCAGTCGCGGAAGCGTCCAAGCAGGCGCGGAAGCGTCCAAGCAGTCGCGGAAGCGTCCAAGCAGGCGCGGAAGCGTCCAAGCAAGCGCGGAAGCGTCCAAGCAGGCGCGGAAGCGTCCAAGCAGGCGTGGAAGTGTCCAAGCACGCGCGGAAGCGTCCAAGCAGGCGCGGAGGCGTCCAAGCAGGCGTGGAAGAGTTCAAGCAGGCGCGGAAGCGTCCAAGCAGGCGCGGAAGCGTGCAAGCAGGCGCGGAAGCGTCCAAGCAGGCGCGGAAGCGTCCAAGCAGGCGCGGAAGCGTGCAAGCAGGCGCGGAAACGACCAAGTAGGCGCGGAAACGTCCAAGCAGGCGTGGAAGAGTACAAGCAGGTGCGGAAGCGTCCAAGCAGGCGCAGAACCGTGCAAGCATGCGCGGAAGCATGCAAGAAGACGCAGAAGAGTCCAAGCTGGCGCGGAAGCGTCCAAGCAGTCGCGGAAGCGTCCAAGCAGGCGCGGAAACGTCCAAGTAGGCGCGGCAGCATGCAAGAAGGCGCAGAAGAGTCCAAGCAGGCGCGGAAACGTCCAAGCAGGCGGGGAAGCATGCAAGCAGGCGCGGAAGCGTCCAAGCAGGCGCGGAAACGTCCAAGTAGGCGCGGCAGCATGCAAGAAGGCGCAGAAGAGTCCAAGCAGGCGAGGAAGCGTGCAAGCAGGCGCGGTAGCGTGCAAGCATGCGTGGAAGAGTCCAAGCAGGCGCGGAAACGTCCAACTAGGCGCGGAAGCATCCAAGCAGTCGCGGAAGCGTCCAAGCAGGCGCGGAAGCGTCCAAGCAGTCGCGGAAGCGTCCAAGCAGGCGCGGAAGCGTCCAAGCAAGCGCGGAAGCGTCCAAGCAGGCGCAGAAGCGTCCAAGCAGGCGTGGAAGTGTCCAAGCACGCGCGGAAGCGTCCAAGCAGGCGCGGAAGCGTCCAAGCAGGCGCGGAAGCGTCCAAGCAGACGCGGAAGCGTCCAAGCAGGCGCGGAAGCTTGCAAGCAGGCGCGGAAGCGTGCAAGCAGGCGCGGAAGCGTCCAAGCATGCGTGGAAGAGTCCAAGCAGCCGCGGAAACGTCCAAGCAGGCGCGGAAGCGTCCAAGCAGGCGCGTAAGCGTCCAAGCAGGCGCGGTAGCGTCCAACCAGGCGCGGAAGCGTCCACGCAGTCGCGGAAGCGTCCAAGCAGGCGCGATAGCGTCCAAGCAGACGCGGAAGCGTGTAAGAAGGCGCGGTAGCGTCCAAGCAGGCGCGGAAACGTCCAAGCAGGCGCGGAAGCATGCAAGAAGGCGCAGAAGAGTCCAAGCAGGCGCGGTAGCGTCCAAGCAGTCGCGGAAGCGTCCAAGCAGGCGCGGTAGCGTCCAACCAGGCGCGGAAGGGTCCAAGCAGTCGCGGATACGTCCAAGCAGGCGCGGTAGCGTCCAAGCAGTCGCGGAAGCGTCCAAGCAGGCGCGGAAGCGTCCAAGCAGGCGCGGAAGCGTCCAAGCAGGCGCGGAAACGTCCAAGGAGGCGTGGAAGAGTCCAAGCAGGCGCGGCAGCGTCTAAGCAGGCGCGGAAGCGTCCAAGCAGGCGCGGAAGCGTCCAAGCAGGCGTGGAAGCGTCCAAGCAGGCGCGGAAACGTCCAAGGAGGCGTGGAAGAGTCCAAGCAGGCGCGGCAGCGTCTAAGCAGGCGCGGAAGCGTCCAAGCAGGCGCGGAAGCGTCCAAGCAGGCGTGGAAGCGTCCAAGCAGGCGCGGAAGCGTCCAAGCAGGCGCGGAAGCGTCCAAGCAGGCGCGGAAGCGTCCAAGCAGCCGCGGAAGCGTCCAAGCAGGCGCGGAAGCGTCCAAGCAGCCGCGGAAACGTCCAAGTAGGCGCGGAAGCATGCAAGAAGGCGCAGAACAGTCCAAGCAGGCGCGGAAGCGTCCAAGCAGCCGCGGAAGCGTCCAAGCAGGCGCGGAAGCATCCAAGCAGTCGCGGAAGCGTCCAAGCAGGCGCGGAAGCGTCCAAGCAAGCGCGGAAGCGTCCAAGCAGGCGCGGAAGCGTCCAAGCAGGCGTGGAAGTTTCCAAGCACGCGCGGAAGCGTCCAAGCAGGCGCGGAAGCGTCCAAGCAGGCGCGGAAGCGTGCAAGCAGGCGCGGTAGCGTCCAACCAGGCGCGGAAGCGTCCAAGCAGTCGCGGATACGTCCAAGCAGGCGCGGTAGCGTCCAAGCAGTCGCGGAAGCGTCCAAGCAGGCGCGGTAGCGTCCAAGCAGGCGCGGTAGCGTCCAACCAGGCGCGGAAGCGTCCACGCAGTCGCGGAAGCGTCCAAGCAGGCGCGATAGCGTCCAAGCAGACGCGGAAGCGTGTAAGAAGGCGCGGTAGCGTCCAAGCAGGCGCGGAAACGTCCAAGCAGGCGCGGAAGCATGCAAGAAGACGCAGAAGCTTCCAAGCAGGCGCGGTAGCGTCCAAGCAGTCGCGGAAGCGTCCAAGCAGGCGCGGTAGCGTCCAACCAGGCGCGGAAGCGTCCAAGCAGTCGCGGATACGTCCAAGCAGGCGCGGTAGCGTCCAAGCAGTCGCGGAAGCGTCCAAGCAGGCGCGTAAGCGTCCAAGCAGGCGCGGTAGCGTCCAACCAGGCGCGGAAGCGTCCACGCAGTCGCGGAAGCGTCCAAGCAGGCGCGATAGCGTCCAAGCAGACGCGGAAGCGTGTAAGAAGGCGCGGTAGCGTCCAAGCAGGCGCGGAAACGTCCAAGCAGGCGCGGAAGCATGCAAGAAGGCGCAGAAGAGTCCAAGCAGGCGCGGTAGCGTCCAAGCAGTCGCGGAAGCGTCCAAGCAGGCGCGGTAGCGTCCAACCAGGCGCGGAAGCGTCCAAGCAGTCGCGGAAGCGTCCAAGCAGGCGCGGTAGCGTCCAAGCAGGCGCGGTAGCGTCCAACCAGGCGCGGAAGCGTCCACGCAGTCGCGGAAGCGTCCAAGCAGGCGCGGAAGCGTCCAAGCAGGCGCGGAAGCGTCCAAGCAGTCGCAGAAGCGTCCAAGCAGGCGCGGTAGCGTCCAATCAGGCGCGGAAGCGTCCAAGCAGTCGCGGAAGCGTCCAATAATGCGCGGAAGCGTCCAAGCAGGCGCGGTAGCGTCCAAGCAGGCGCGGAAGCGTCCAAGCAGGCGCGGAAGCGTCCAAGCAGGCGCGGAAACGTTCAAGTAGGCGCGGCAGCATGCACGAAGGCGCAGAAGAGTCCAAGCAGGCGGGGAAGCATGCAAGCAGGCGCGGAAGCGTCCAAGCAGGCGCAGAAGCGTCCAAGCAGGCGCGGAAGCATCCAAGAAGACGCCGAAGAGTCCAAGCAGGCGCGGAAGCGTCCAAGAAGGCGCGGAAGCGTCCAAGCAGGCGCGAGAACGTCCAAGTAGGGGCGGAAGCATGCAAGAAGGCGCAGAAGAGTCAAAGCAGGCGCGGAACCGTGCAAGCAGGCGCGGAAGCGTCCAAGCAGGCGCGGAAGCGTCCAAGCAGTCGCGGAAGCGCCCAAGCAGGCGCGGTAGAGTCCAACCAGACGCGGAAGCGTCCAAGCAGTCGCGGAAGTGTCCAAGCAGGCAAGGTAGCGTCCAATCAGGCGCGGAAGCATGCAAGAAGACGCAGAAGCGTCCAAGCAGGCGCGGAAACGTTCAAGTAGGCGCGGCAGCATGCACGAAGGCGCAGAAGAGTCCAAGCAGGCGGGGAAGCATGCAAGCAGGCGCGGAAGCGTCCAAGCAGTCGCTGAAGCGTCCAAGCTGGCGCGGTAGCGTGCAAGCAGTCGCGGAAGCGTCCAACCAGGCGCGGAAGCGTCCATGCAGGCGCGGAAGCGTCCAAGCAGTCGCAGAAGCGTCCAAGCAGGCGCGGTAGCGTCCAACCAGGCGCGGAAGCGTCCAAGCAGTCGCGGAAGCGTCCAAGCAGGCGCGGTAGAGTCCAAGCAGTCGCGGAAGCGTCCAAGCAGGCGCGGTAGCGTCCAAGCAGGCACGGAAACGTCCAAGCAGGCGCGGAAGCGTCCAAGCAGGCGCGGAAGCGTGCAACCAGGAGCGGAAGCGTCCAAGCAGGCGCGGATCCGTGCAAGCAGGCGCGGAAACGTCCAAGCAGGCGCGGAATCGCCCAAGCAGGCGCGGAAGCGTTCAAGCAGGCGCGGAAGCGTCCAAGCAGGCGCGGAAGCGTCCAAGCAGGCGCGGAAGCGTCCAAGCAGGCGCGGAAACGTCCAAGGAGGCGTGGAAGAGTCCAAGCAGGCGCGGCAGCGTCTAAGCAGGCGCGGAAGCGTCCAAGCAGGCGCGGAAGCGTCCAAGCAGGCGCGGAAGCGTCCAAGCAGGCGCGGAAGCGTCCAAGCAGGCGCGGAAGCGTCCAAGCAGGCGTGGAAGAGTCGAAGCAGGCGCGGAAGCGTCCAAGCAGGCGGGGAAGCGTCCAAGCAGACGCGGAAGCGTCCAAGCAGGCGCGGAAGCGTCCAAGCAGGCGCGGAAGCGTCCAAGCAGGCGCGGAAGCGTCCAAGCAAGCGCGGAAGCGTCCAAGCAGGCGCGGAAGCGTCCAAGCAGGCGTGGAAGTGTCCAAGCACGCGCGGAAGCGTCCAAGCAGGCGCGGAGGCGTCCAAGCAGGCGTGGAAGAGTTCAAGCAGGGGCGGAAGCGTCCAAGCAGGCGCGGAAGCGTGCAAGCAGGCGCGGAAGCGTCCAAGCAGGCGCGGAAGCGTCCAAGCAGGCGCGGAAGCGTGCAAGCAGGCGCGGAAACGACCAAGTAGGCGCGGAAACGTCCAAGCAGGCGTGGAAGAGTACAAGCAGGTGCGGAAGCGTCCAAGCAGGCGCAGAACCGTGCAAGCATGCGCGGAAGCATGCAAGAAGACGCAGAAGAGTCCAAGCTGGCGCGGAAGCGTCCAAGCAGTCGCGGAAGCGTCCAAGCAGGCGCGGAAACGTCCAAGTAGGCGCGGCAGCATGCAAGAAGGCGCAGAAGAGTCCAAGCAGGCGCGGAAACGTCCAAGCAGGCGGGGAAGCATGCAAGCAGGCGCGGAAGCGTCCAAGCAGGCGCGGAAACGTCCAAGTAGGCGCGGCAGCATGCAAGAAGGCGCAGAAGAGTCCAAGCAGGCGAGGAAGCGTGCAAGCAGGCGCGGTAGCGTGCAAGCATGCGTGGAAGAGTCCAAGCAGGCGCGGAAACGTCCAACTAGGCGCGGAAGCATCCAAGCAGTCGCGGAAGCGTCCAAGCAGGCGCGGAAGCGTCCAAGCAGTCGCGGAAGCGTCCAAGCAGGCGCGGAAGCGTCCAAGCAAGCGCGGAAGCGTCCAAGCAGGCGCGGAAGCGTCCAAGCAGGCGTGGAAGTGTCCAAGCACGCGCGGAAGCGTCCAAGCAGGCGCGGAAGCGTCCAAGCAGGCGCGGAAGCGTCCAAGCAGACGCGGAAGCGTCCAAGCAGGCGCGGAAGCTTGCAAGCAGGCGCGGAAGCGTGCAAGCAGGCGCGGAAGCGTCCAAGCATGCGTGGAAGAGTCCAAGCAGCCGTGGAAACGTCCAAGCAGGCGCGGAAGCGTCCAAGCAGGCGCGTAAGCGTCCAAGCAGGCGCGGTAGCGTCCAACCAGGCGCGGAAGCGTCCACGCAGTCGCGGAAGCGTCCAAGCAGGCGCGATAGCGTCCAAGCAGACGCGGAAGCGTGTAAGAAGGCGCGGTAGCGTCCAAGCAGGCGCGGAAACGTCCAAGCAGGCGCGGAAGCATGCAAGAAGGCGCAGAAGAGTCCAAGCAGGCGCGGTAGCGTCCAAGCAGTCGCGGAAGCGTCCAAGCAGGCGCGGTAGCGTCCAACCAGGCGCGGAAGGGTCCAAGCAGTCGCGGATACGTCCAAGCAGGCGCGGTAGCGTCCAAGCAGTCGCGGAAGCGTCCAAGCAGGCGCGGAAGCGTCCAAGCAGGCGCGGAAGCGTCCAAGCAGGCGCGGAAACGTCCAAGGAGGCGTGGAAGAGTCCAAGCAGGCGCGGCAGCGTCTAAGCAGGCGCGGAAGCGTCCAAGCAGGCGCGGAAGCGTCCAAGCAGGCGTGGAAGCGTCCAAGCAGGCGCGGAAACGTCCAAGGAGGCGTGGAAGAGTCCAAGCAGGCGCGGCAGCGTCTAAGCAGGCGCGGAAGCGTCCAAGCAGGCGCGGAAGCGTCCAAGCAGGCGTGGAAGCGTCCAAGCAGGCGCGGAAGCGTCCAAGCAGGCGCGGAAGCGTCCAAGCAGGCGCGGAAGCGTCCAAGCAGCCGCGGAAGCGTCCAAGCAGGCGCGGAAGCGTCCAAGCAGCCGCGGAAACGTCCAAGTAGGCGCGGAAGCATGCAAGAAGGCGCAGAACAGTCCAAGCAGGCGCGGAAGCGTCCAAGCAGCCGCGGAAGCGTCCAAGCAGGCGCGGAAGCATCCAAGCAGTCGCGGAAGCGTCCAAGCAGGCGCGGAAGCGTCCAAGCAAGCGCGGAAGCGTCCAAGCAGGCGCGGAAGCGTCCAAGCAGGCGTGGAAGTTTCCAAGCACGCGCGGAAGCGTCCAAGCAGGCGCGGAAGCGTCCAAGCAGGCGCGGAAGCGTGCAAGCAGGCGCGGTAGCGTCCAACCAGGCGCGGAAGCGTCCAAGCAGTCGCGGATACGTCCAAGCAGGCGCGGTAGCGTCCAAGCAGGCGCGGAAGCATGCAAGAAGACGCAGAAGCTTCCAAGCAG
The DNA here is from genome assembly GCA_963989415.1 of Cerceris ruficornis. Classification (NCBI taxonomy): domain Eukaryota; kingdom Metazoa; phylum Arthropoda; class Insecta; order Hymenoptera; family Crabronidae; genus Cerceris; species Cerceris ruficornis. The sequence goes on along the minus strand of OZ022517.1, from coordinate 64,129,990 downwards.
GCGCGGTAGCGTCCAAGCAGTCGCGGAAGCGTCCAAGCAGGCGCGGTAGCGTCCAACCAGGCGCGGAAGCGTCCAAGCAGTCGCGGATACGTCCAAGCAGGCGCGGTAGCGTCCAAGCAGTCGCGGAAGCGTCCAAGCAGGCGCGTAAGCGTCCAAGCAGGCGCGGTAGCGTCCAACCAGGCGCGGAAGCGTCCACGCAGTCGCGGAAGCGTCCAAGCAGGCGCGATAGCGTCCAAGCAGACGCGGAAGCGTGTAAGAAGGCGCGGTAGCGTCCAAGCAGGCGCGGAAACGTCCAAGCAGGCGCGGAAGCATGCAAGAAGGCGCAGAAGAGTCCAAGCAGGCGCGGTAGCGTCCAAGCAGTCGCGGAAGCGTCCAAGCAGGCGCGGTAGCGTCCAACCAGGCGCGGAAGCGTCCAAGCAGTCGCGGAAGCGTCCAAGCAGGCGCGGTAGCGTCCAAGCAGGCGCGGTAGCGTCCAACCAGGCGCGGAAGCGTCCACGCAGTCGCGGAAGCGTCCAAGCAGGCGCGGAAGCGTCCAAGCAGGCGCGGAAGCGTCCAAGCAGTCGCAGAAGCGTCCAAGCAGGCGCGGTAGCGTCCAATCAGGCGCGGAAGCGTCCAAGCAGTCGCGGAAGCGTCCAATAATGCGCGGAAGCGTCCAAGCAGGCGCGGTAGCGTCCAAGCAGGCGCGGAAGCGTCCAAGCAGGCGCGGAAGCGTCCAAGCAGGCGCGGAAACGTTCAAGTAGGCGCGGCAGCATGCACGAAGGCGCAGAAGAGTCCAAGCAGGCGGGGAAGCATGCAAGCAGGCGCGGAAGCGTCCAAGCAGGCGCAGAAGCGTCCAAGCAGGCGCGGAAGCGTGCAACCAGGAGCGGAAGCGTCCAAGCAGGCGCGGATCCGTGCAAGCAGGCGCGGAAACGTCCAAGCAGGCGCGGAATCGCCCAAGCAGGCGCGGAAGCGTTCAAGCAGGCGCGGAAGCGTCCAAGCAGTCGCGGAAGCGTCCAAGCAGGCGCGGTAGCGTCCAAGCAAGCACGGAAACGTCCAAGCAGGCGCGGAAGCGTCCAAGCAGGCGCGGAAGCGTGCAACCAGGAGCGGAAGCGTCCAAGCAGGCGCGGATCCGTGCAAGCAGGCGCGGAAACGTCCAAGCAGGCGCGGAATCGCCCAAGCAGGCGCGGAAGCGTTCAAGCAGGCGCGGAAGCGTCCAAGCAGGCGCGGAAGCGTCCAAGCAGGCGCGGAAGCGTCCAAGCAGGCGCGGAAACGTCCAAGGAGGCGTGGAAGAGTCCAAGCAGGCGCGGCAGCGTCTAAGCAGGCGCGGAAGCGTCCAAGCAGGCGCGGAAGCGTCCAAGCAGGCGCGGAAGCGTCCAAGCAGGCGCGGAAGCGTCCAAGCAGGCGCGGAAGCGTCCAAGCAGGCGTGGAAGAGTCGAAGCAGGCGCGGAAGCGTCCAAGCAGGCGGGGAAGCGTCCAAGCAGACGCGGAAGCGTCCAAGCAGGCGCGGAAGCGTGCAAGCAGGCGCGGAAGCGTCCAAGCAGGCGCGGAAGCGTCCAAGCAGGCGCGGAAGCGTCCAAGCAGGCGCGGAAGCGTCCAAGCAGGCGCGGAAGCGTCCAAGCAGGCGCGGAAGCGTCCAAGCAGGCGCGGAATCGCCCAAGCAGGCGCGCAAGCGTTCAAGCAGGCGCGGAAGCGTCCAAGCAGGCGCGGAAGCGTCCAAGCAGGCGCGGAAGCGCCCAAGCAGGCGCGGAAGCGTCCAAGCAGCCGCGGAAGCGTCCAAGCAGGCGCGGAAGCGTCCAAGCAGGCGCGGAAGCGTCTAAGCAGGCGCGGTAGCATCCAAGCAGGCGCGGAAACGACCAAGTAGGCGCGGAAACGTCCAAGCAGGCGTGGAAGAGTACAAGCAGGTGCGGAAGCGTCCAAGCAGGCGCAGAACCGTGCAAGCATGCGCGGAAGCATGCAAGAAGACGCAGAAGAGTCCAAGCTGGCGCGGAAGCGTCCAAGCAGTCGCGGAAGCGTCCAAGCAGGCGCGGAAACGTCCAAGTAGGCGCGGCAGCATGCAAGAAGGCGCAGAAGAGTCCAAGCAGGCGCGGAAACGTCCAAGCAGGCGGGGAAGCATGCAAGCAGGCGCGGAAGCGTCCAAGCAGGCGCGGAAACGTCCAAGTAGGCGCGGCAGCATGCAAGCAGTCGCGGAAGCGTCCAAGCAGGCGCGGAAGCGTCCAACCAGCCGCGGAAACGTCCAAGTAGGCGCGGAAGCATGCAAGAAGGCGCAGAACAGTCCAAGCAGGCGCGGAAGCGTCCAAGCAGTCGCTGAAGCGTCCAAGCTGGCGCGGTAGCGTGCAAGCAGTCGCGGAAGCGTCCAACCAGGCGCGGAAGCGTCCAAGCAGGCGCGGAAGCGTCCAAGCAGTCGCAGAAGCGTCCAAGCAGGCGCGGTAGAGTCCAAGCAGTCGCGGAAGCGTCCAAGCAGGCGCGGTAGCGTCCAAGCAGGCGCGGAAGCGTCCTAGCAGGGTTGGAAGAGTCCAAGCAGGCGCGGAAGCGTCCAAGCAGGCGCGGAAGCGTGCAACCAGGAGCGGAAGCGTCCAAGCAGGCGCGGATCCGTGCAAGCAGGCGGGGAAGCGTCCAAGCAGACGCGGAAGCGTCCAAGCAGGCGCGGAAGCGTGCGAGCAGGCGCGGAAGCGTCCAAGCAGGCGCGGAATCGCCCAAGCAGGCGCGGAAGCGTTCAAGCAGGCGCGGAAGCGTCCAAGCAGGCGCGGAAGCGTCCAAGCAGGCGCGGAAGCGCCCAAGCAGGCGCGGAAGCGTCCAAGCAGCCGCGGAAGCGTCCAAGCAGGCGCGGAAGCGTCCAAGCAGGCGCGGAAGCGTCTAAGCAGGCGCGGTAGCATCCAAGCAGGCGCGGAAACGACCAAGTAGGCGCGGAAACGTCCAAGCAGGCGTGGAAGAGTACAAGCAGGTGCGGAAGCGTCCAAGCAGGCGCAGAACCGTGCAAGCATGCGCGGAAGCATGCAAGAAGACGCAGAAGAGTCCAAGCTGGCGCGGAAGCGTCCAAGCAGTCGCGGAAACGTCCAAGTAGGCGCGGCAGCATGCAAGCAGTCGCGGAAGCGTCCAAGCAGGCGCGGAAGCGTCCAAGCAGGCGCGGAAGCGTCCAAGCAGGCGCGGAAGCGTCCAAGCAGGCACGGAAGCGTGCAACCAGGCGCGGAAGCGTCCAAGCAGGCGCGGATCCGTGCAAGCAGGCGCGGAAGCGTCCAAGCAGGCGCGGAAGCGTCCAAGCAGGCACGGAAGCGTCCAAGCAGGCGCGGAAACGTCCAAGGAGGCGCGGAATCGTCCAAGCAGTCGCGGAAGCGTCCAAGCAGGCGCGGAAGCGTCCAAGCAGGCGCGGAAGCGCCCAAGCAGGCGCGGAAGCGTCCAAGCAGCCGCGGAAGCGTCCAAGCAGGCGCGGAAGCGTCCAAGCAGCCGCGGAAACGTCCAAGTAGGCGCGGAAGCATGCAAGAAGGCGCAGAACAGTCCAAGCAGGCGCGGAAGCGTCCAAGCAGTCGCTGAAGCGTCCAAGCTGGCGCGGTAGCGTGCAAGCAGTCGCGGAAGCGTCCAACCAGGCGCGGAAGCGTCCAAGCAGGCGCGGAAGCGTCCAAGCAGTCGCAGAAGCGTCCAAGCAGGCGCGGTAGAGTCCAAGCAGTCGCGGAAGCGTCCAAGCAGGCGCGGTAGCGTCCAAGCAGGCGCGGAAGCGTCCTAGCAGGGTTGGAAGAGTCCAAGCAGGCGCGGAAGCGTCCAAGCAGGCGCGGAAGCGTCCAAGCAGGCGCGGAAACGTCCAAGTAGGCGCGGCAGCATGCAAGAAGGCGCAGAAGAGTCCAAGCAGGCGAGGAAGCGTGCAAGCAGGCGCGGAAGCGTCCAAGCAGGCGTGGAAGAGTCGAAGCAGGCGCGGAAGCGTCCAAGCAGGCGGGGAAGCGTCCAAGCAGACGCGGAAGCGTCCAAGCAGGCGCGGAAGCGTGCGAGCAGGCGCGGAAGCGTCCAAGCAGGCGCGGAAGCGTCCAAGCAGGCGCGGAAGCGTCCAAGCAGGCGCGGAAGCGTCCAAGCAGCCGCGGAAACGTCCAAGTAGGCGCGGAAGCATGCAAGAAGGCGCAGAACAGTCCAAGCAGGCGCGGAAGCGTCCAAGCAGTCGCTGAAGCGTCCAAGCTGGCGCGGTAGCGTGCAAGCAGTCGCGGAAGCGTCCAACCAGGCGCGGAAGCGTCCAAGCAGGCGCGGAAGCGTCCAAGCAGGCGCGGAAGCGTCCAAGCAGGCGCGGAAGCGTCCAAGCAGGCGCGGAAGCGTCCAAGCAGGCGCGGAAGCGTCCAAGCAGGCGCGGAAGCGTCCAAGCAGGCGCGGAAGCGTCCAAGCAGGCGTGGAAGAGTCGAAGCAGGCGCGGAAGCGTCCAAGCAGGCGGGGAAGCGTCCAAGCAGACGCGGAAGCGTCCAAGCAGGCGCGGAAGCGTGCGAGCAGGCGCGGAAGCGTCCAAGCAGGCGCGGAAGCGTCCAAGCAGGCGCGGAAGCGTGCAACCAGGAGCGGAAGCGTCCAAGCAGGCGCGGATCCGTGCAAGCAGGCGCGGAAACGTCCAAGCAGGCGCGGAATCGCCCAAGCAGGCGCGGAAGCGTTCAAGCAGGCGCGGAAGCGTCCAAGCAGGCGCGGAAGCGTCCAAGCAGGCGCGGAAGCGCCCAAGCAGGCGCGGAAGCGTCCAAGCAGCCGCGGAAGCGTCCAAGCAGGCGCGGAAGCGTCCAAGCAGGCGCGGAAGCGTCTAAGCAGGCGCGGTAGCATCCAAGCAGGCGCGGAAACGACCAAGTAGGCGCGGAAACGTCCAAGCAGGCATGGAAGAGTACAAGCAGGTGCGGAAGCGTCCAAGCAGGCGCAGAACCGTGCAAGCATGCGCGGAAGCATGCAAGAAGACGCAGAAGAGTCCAAGCTGGCGCGGAAGCGTCCAAGCAGTCGCGGAAGCGTCCAAGCAGGCGCGGAAACGTCCAAGTAGGCGCGGCAGCATGCAAGAAGGCGCAGAAGAGTCCAAGCAGGCGCGGAAACGTCCAAGCAGGCGGGGAAGCATGCAAGCAGGCGCGGAAGCGTCCAAGCAGGCGCGGAAACGTCCAAGTAGGCGCGGCAGCATGCAAGCAGTCGCGGAAGCGTCCAAGCAGGCGCGGAAGCGTCCAAGCAGGCGCGGAAGCGTCCAAGCAGGCGCGGAAGCGTCCAAGCAGGCACGGAAGCGTGCAACCAGGCGCGGAAGCGTCCAAGCAGGCGCGGAAGCGTCCAAGCAGTCGCAGAAGCGTCCAAGCAGGCGCGGTAGAGTCCAAGCAGTCGCGGAAGCGTCCAAGCAGGCGCGGTAGCGTCCAAGCAGGCGCGGAAGCGTCCTAGCAGGGTTGGAAGAGTCCAAGCAGGCGCGGAAGCGTCCAAGCAGGCGCGGAAGCGTCCAAGCAGGCGCGGAAACGTCCAAGTAGGCGCGGCAGCATGCAAGAAGGCGCAGAAGAGTCCAAGCAGGCGAGGAAGCGTGCAAGCAGGCGCGGAAGCGTCCAAGCAGGCGCGGAAGCGTCTAAGCAGGCGCGGTAGCATCCAAGCAGGCGCGGAAACGACCAAGTAGGCGCGGAAACGTCCAAGCAGGCGTGGAAGATTACAAGCAGGTGCGGAAGCGTCCAAGCAGGCGCAGAACCGTGCAAGCATGCGCGGAAGCATGCAAGAAGACGCAGAAGAGTCCAAGCTGGCGCGGAAGCGTCCAAGCAGTCGCGGAAGCGTCCAAGCAGGCGCGGAAACGTCCAAGCAGGCGCGGAAGCGTCCAAGCAGGCGCGGAAACGTCCAACTAGGCGCGGCAGCATGCAAGCAGTCGCGGAAGCGTCCAAGCAGGCGCGGAAGCGTCCAAGCAGGCGCGGAAGCGTCCAAGCAGGCGCGGAAGCGTCCAAGCAGGCACGGAAGCGTGCAACCAGGCGCGGAAGCGTCCAAGCAGGCGCGGATCCGTGCAAGCAGGCGCGGAAGCGTCCAAGCAGGCGCGGAAGCGTCCAAGCAGGCGCGGAAGCGTCCAAGCAGGCGCAGAACCGTGCAAGCATGCGCGGAAGCATGCAAGAAGACGCAGAAGAGTCCAAGCTGGCGCGGAAGCGTCCAAGCAGTCGCGGAAGCGTCCAAGCAGGCGCGGAAACGTCCAAGTAGGCGCGGCAGCATGCAAGAAGGCGCAGAAGAGTCCAAGCAGGCGCGGAAACGTCCAAGCAGGCGGGGAAGCATGCAAGCAGGCGCGGAAGCGTCCAAGCAGGCGCGGAAACGTCCAAGTAGGCGCGGCAGCATGCAAGCAGTCGCGGAAGCGTCCAAGCAGGCGCGGAAGCGTCCAAGCAGGCGCGGAAGCGTCCAAGCAGGCGCGGAAGCGTCCAAGCAGGCACGGAAGCGTGCAACCAGGCGCGGAAGCGTCCAAGCAGGCGCGGATCCGTGCAAGCAGGCGCGGAAGCGTCCAAGCAGGCGCGGAAGCGTCCAAGCAGGCACGGTAGCGTCCAAGCAGGCGCGGAAACGTCCAAGGAGGCGCGGAATCGTCCAAGCAGTCGCGGAAGCGTCCAAGCAGGCGCGGAAGCGTCCAAGCAGGCGCGGAAGCGCCCAAGCAGGCGCGGAAGCGTCCAAGCAGCCGCGGAAGCGTCCAAGCAGGCGCGGAAGCGTCCAAGCAGCCGCGGAAACGTCCAAGTAGGCGCGGAAGCATGCAAGAAGGCGCAGAACAGTCCAAGCAGGCGCGGAAGCGTCCAAGCAGTCGCTGAAGCGTCCAAGCTGGCGCGGTAGCGTGCAAGCAGTCGCGGAAGCGTCCAACCAGGCGCGGAAGCGTCCAAGCAGGCGCGGAAGCGTCCAAGCAGTCGCAGAAGCGTCCAAGCAGGCGCGGTAGAGTCCAAGCAGTCGCGGAAGCGTCCAAGCAGGCGCGGTAGCGTCCAAGCAGGCGCGGAAGCGTCCTAGCAGGGTTGGAAGAGTCCAAGCAGGCGCGGAAGCGTCCAAGCAGGCGCGGAAGCGTCCAAGCAGGCGCGGAAACGTCCAAGTAGGCGCGGCAGCATGCAAGAAGGCGCAGAAGAGTCCAAGCAGGCGAGGAAGCGTGCAAGCAGGCGCGGAAGCGTCCAAGCAGGCGTGGAAGAGTCGAAGCAGGCGCGGAAGCGTCCAAGCAGGCGGGGAAGCGTCCAAGCAGACGCGGAAGCGTCCAAGCAGGCGCGGAAGCGTGCGAGCAGGCGCGGAAGCGTCCAAGCAGGCGCGGAAGCGTCCAAGCAGGCGCGGAAGCGTCCAAGCAGGCGCGGAAGCGTCCAAGCAGGCGCGGAAGCGTCCAAGCAGGCGCGGAAGCGTCCAAGCAGGCGCGGAAGCGTCCAAGCAGGCGTGGAAGAGTCGAAGCAGGCGCGGAAGCGTCCAAGCAGGCGGGGAAGCGTCCAAGCAGACGCGGAAGCGTCCAAGCAGGCGCGGAAGCGTGCGAGCAGGCGCGGAAGCGTCCAAGCAGGCGCGGAAGCGTCCAAGCAGGCGCGGAAGCGTGCAACCAGGAGCGGAAGCGTCCAAGCAGGCGCGGATCCGTGCAAGCAGGCGCGGAAACGTCCAAGCAGGCGCGGAATCGCCCAAGCAGGCGCGGAAGCGTTCAAGCAGGCGCGGAAGCGTCCAAGCAGGCGCGGAAGCGTCCAAGCAGGCGCGGAAGCGCCCAAGCAGGCGCGGAAGCGTCCAAGCAGCCGCGGAAGCGTCCAAGCAGGCGCGGAAGCGTCCAAGCAGCCGCGGAAACGTCCAAGTAGGCGCGGAAGCATGCAAGAAGGCGCAGAACAGTCCAAGCAGGCGCGGAAGCGTCCAAGCAGTCGCTGAAGCGTCCAAGCTGGCGCGGTAGCGTGCAAGCAGTCGCGGAAGCGTCCAACCAGGCGCGGAAGCGTCCAAGCAGGCGCGGAAGCGTCCAAGCAGTCGCAGAAGCGTCCAAGCAGGCGCGGTAGAGTCCAAGCAGTCGCGGAAGCGTCCAAGCAGGCGCGGTAGCGTCCAAGCAGGCGCGGAAGCGTCCTAGCAGGGTTGGAAGAGTCCAAGCAGGCGCGGAAGCGTCCAAGCAGGCGCGGAAGCGTCCAAGCAGGCGCGGAAACGTCCAAGTAGGCGCGGCAGCATGCAAGAAGGCGCAGAAGAGTCCAAGCAGGCGAGGAAGCGTGCAAGCAGGCGCGGAAGCGTCCAAGCAGGCGTGGAAGAGTCGAAGCAGGCGCGGAAGCGTCCAAGCAGGCGGGGAAGCGTCCAAGCAGACGCGGAAGCGTCCAAGCAGGCGCGGAAGCGTGCGAGCAGGCGCGGAAGCGTCCAAGCAGGCGCGGAAGCGTCCAAGCAGGCGCGGAAGCGTCCAAGCAGGCGCGGAAGCGTCCAAGCAGCCGCGGAAACGTCCAAGTAGGCGCGGAAGCATGCAAGAAGGCGCAGAACAGTCCAAGCAGGCGCGGAAGCGTCCAAGCAGTCGCTGAAGCGTCCAAGCTGGCGCGGTAGCGTGCAAGCAGTCGCGGAAGCGTCCAACCAGGCGCGGAAGCGTCCAAGCAGGCGCGGAAGCGTCCAAGCAGGCGCGGAAGCGTCCAAGCAGGCGCGGAAGCGTCCAAGCAGGCGCGGAAGCGTCCAAGCAGGCGCGGAAGCGTCCAAGCAGGCGCGGAAGCGTCCAAGCAGGCGCGGAAGCGTCCAAGCAGGCGTGGAAGAGTCGAAGCAGGCGCGGAAACGTCCAAGTAGGCGCGGCAGCATGCAAGAAGGCGCAGAAGAGTCCAAGCAGGCGAGGAAGCGTGCAAGCAGGCGCGGAAGCGTCCAAGCAGGCGTGGAAGAGTCGAAGCAGGCGCGGAAGCGTCCAAGCAGGCGGGGAAGCGTCCAAGCAGACGCGGAAGCGTCCAAGCAGGCGCGGAAGCGTGCGAGCAGGCGCGGAAGCGTCCAAGCAGGCGCGGAAGCGTCCAAGCAGGCGCGGAAGCGTCCAAGCAGGCGCGGAAGCGTCCAAGCAGCCGCGGAAACGTCCAAGTAGGCGCGGAAGCATGCAAGAAGGCGCAGAACAGTCCAAGCAGGCGCGGAAGCGTCCAAGCAGTCGCTGAAGCGTCCAAGCTGGCGCGGTAGCGTGCAAGCAGTCGCGGAAGCGTCCAACCAGGCGCGGAAGCGTCCAAGCAGGCGCGGAAGCGTCCAAGCAGGCGCGGAAGCGTCCAAGCAGGCGCGGAAGCGTCCAAGCAGGCGCGGAAGCGTCCAAGCAGGCGCGGAAGCGTCCAAGCAGGCGCGGAAGCGTCCAAGCAGGCGCGGATGCGTCCAAGCAGGCGTGGAAGAGTCGAAGCAGGCGCGGAAGCGTCCAAGCAGGCGGGGAAGCGTCCAAGCAGACGCGGAAGCGTCCAAGCAGGCGCGGAAGCGTGCGAGCAGGCGCGGAAGCGTCCAAGCAGGCGCGGAAGCGTCCAAGCAGGCGCGGAAGCGTGCAACCAGGAGCGGAAGCGTCCAAGCAGGCGCGGATCCGTGCAAGCAGGCGCGGAAACGTCCAAGCAGGCGCGGAATCGCCCAAGCAGGCGCGGAAGCGTTCAAGCAGGCGCGGAAGCGTCCAAGCAGGCGCGGAAGCGTCCAAGCAGGCGCGGAAGCGCCCAAGCAGGCGCGGAAGCGTCCAAGCAGCCGCGGAAGCGTCCAAGCAGGCGCGGAAGCGTCCAAGCAGGCGCGGAAGCGTCTAAGCAGGCGCGGTAGCATCCAAGCAGGCGCGGAAACGACCAAGTAGGCGCGGAAACGTCCAAGCAGGCGTGGAAGAGTACAAGCAGGTGCGGAAGCGTCCAAGCAGGCGCAGAACCGTGCAAGCATGCGCGGAAGCATGCAAGAAGACGCAGAAGGGTCCAAGCTGGCGCGGAAGCGTCCAAGCAGTCGCGGAAGCGTCCAAGCAGGCGCGGAAACGTCCAAGTAGGCGCGGCAGCATGCAAGAAGGCGCAGAAGAGTCCAAGCAGGCGCGGAAACGTCCAAGCAGGCGGGGAAGCATGCAAGCAGGCGCGGAAGCGTCCAAGCACGCGCGGAAACGTCCAAGTAGGCGCGGCAGCATGCAAGTAGTCGCGGAAGCGTCCAAGCAGGCGCGGAAGCGTCCAAGCAGGCGCGGAAGCGTCCAAGCAGGCGCGGAAGCGTCCAAGCAGGCACGGAAGCGTGCAACCAGGCGCGGAAGCGTCCAAGCAGGCGCGGAAGCGTCCAAGCAGTCGCAGAAGCGTCCAAGCAGGCGCGGTAGAGTCCAAGCAGTCGCGGAAGCGTCCAAGCAGGCGCGGTAGCGTCCAAGCAGGCGCGGAAGCGTCCTAGCAGGGTTGGAAGAGTCCAAGCAGGCGCGGAAGCGTCCAAGCAGGCGCGGAAGCGTCCAAGCAGGCGCGGAAACGTCCAAGTAGGCGCGGCAGCATGCAAGAAGGCGCAGAAGAGTCCAAGCAGGCGAGGAAGCGTGCAAGCAGGCGCGGAAGCGTCCAAGCAGGCGCGGAAGCGTCTAAGCAGGCGCGGTAGCATCCAAGCAGGCGCGGAAACGACCAAGTAGGCGCGGAAACGTCCAAGCAGGCGTGGAAGATTACAAGCAGGTGCGGAAGCGTCCAAGCAGGCGCAGAACCGTGCAAGCATGCGCGGAAGCATGCAAGAAGACGCAGAAGAGTCCAAGCTGGCGCGGAAGCGTCCAAGCAGTCGCGGAAGCGTCCAAGCAGGCGCGGAAACGTCCAAGCAGGCGCGGAAGCGTCCAAGCAGGCGCGGAAATGTCCAAGTAGGCGCGGCAGCATGCAAGCAGTCGCGGAAGCGTCCAAGCAGGCGCGGAAGCGTCCAAGCAGGCGCGGAAGCGTCCAAGCAGGCGCGGAAGCGTCCAAGCAGGCACGGAAGCGTGCAACCAGGCGCGGAAGCGTCCAAGCAGGCGCGGATCCGTGCAAGCAGGCGCGGAAGCGTCCAAGCAGGCGCGGAAGCGTCCAAGCAGTCGCGGAAGCGTCCAAGCAGGCGCGGAAACGTCCAAGGAGGCGCGGAATCGTCCAAGCAGTCGCGGAAGTGTCCAAGCAGGCGCGGAAGCGTCCAAGCAGGCGCGGAAGCGCCCAAGCAGGCGCGGAAGCGTCCAAGCAGCCGCGGAAGCGTCCAAGCAGGCGCGGAAGCGTCCAAGCAGCCGCGGAAACGTCCAAGTAGGCGCGGAAGCATGCAAGAAGGCGCAGAACAGTCCAAGCAGGCGCGGAAGCGTCCAAGCAGTCGCTGAAGCGTCCAAGCTGGCGCGGTAGCGTGCAAGCAGTCGCGGAAGCGTCCAACCAGGCGCGGAAGCGTCCAAGCAGGCGCGGAAGCGTCCAAGCAGTCGCAGAAGCGTCCAAGCAGGCGCGGTAGAGTCCAAGCAGTCGCGGAAGCGTCCAAGCAGGCGCGGTAGCGTCCAAGCAGGCGCGGAAGCGTCCTAGCAGGGTTGGAAGCGTCCAAGCAGACGCGGAAGCGTCCAAGCAGGCGCGGAAGCGTGCAAGCAGGCGCGGAAGCGTCCAAGCAGGCGCGGAAGCGTCCAAGCAGGCGCGGAAGCGTCCAAGCAGGCGCGGAAGCGTCCAAGCAGGCGCGGAAGCGTCCAAGCAGGCGCGGAAGCGTCCAAGCAGGCGTGGAAGAGTCGAAGCAGGCGCGGAAGCGTCCAAGCAGGCGGGGAAGCGTCCAAGCAGACGCGGAAGCGTCCAAGCAGGCGCGGAAGCGTGCGAGCAGGCGCGGAAGCGTCCAAGCAGGCGCGGAAGCGTCCAAGCAGGCGCGGAAGCGTGCAACCAGGAGCGGAAGCGTCCAAGCAGGCGCGGATCCGTGCAAGCAGGCGCGGAAACGTCCAAGCAGGCGCGGAATCGCCCAAGCAGGCGCGGAAGCGTTCAAGCAGGCGCGGAAGCGTCCAAGCAGGCACGGAAGCGTGCAACCAGGCGCGGAAGCGTCCAAGCAGGCGCGGATCCGTGCAAGCAGGCGCGGAAGCGTCCAAGCAGGCGCGGAAGCGTCCAAGCAGGCGCGGAAGCGTCCAAGCAGGCGCGGAAACGTCCAAGGAGGCGCGGAATCGTCCAAGCAGTCGCGGAAGCGTCCAAGCAGGCGCGGAAGCGTCCAAGCAGGCGCGGAAGCGCCCAAGCAGGCGCGGAAGCGTCCAAGCAGCCGCGGAAGCGTCCAAGCAGGCGCGGAAGCGTCCAAGCAGCCGCGGAAACGTCCAAGTAGGCGCGGAAGCATGCAAGAAGGCGCAGAACAGTCCAAGCAGGCGCGGAAGCGTCCAAGCAGTCGCTGAAGCGTCCAAGCTGGCGCGGTAGCGTGCAAGCAGTCGCGGAAGCGTCCAACCAGGCGCGGAAGCGTCCAAGCAGGCGCGGAAGCGTCCAAGCAGTCGCAGAAGCGTCCAAGCAGGCGCGGTAGAGTCCAAGCAGTCGCGGAAGCGTCCAAGCAGGCGCGGTAGCGTCCAAGCAGGCGCGGAAGCGTCCTAGCAGGGTTGGAAGCGTCCAAGCAGACGCGGAAGCGTCCAAGCAGGCGCGGAAGCGTGCAAGCAGGCGCGGAAGCGTCCAAGCAGGCGCGGAAGCGTCCAAGCAGGCGCGGAAGCGTCCAAGCAGGCGCGGAAGCGTCCAAGCAGGCGCGGAAGCGTCCAAGCAGGCGCGGAAGCGTCCAAGCAGGCGTGGAAGAGTCGAAGCAGGCGCGGAAGCGTCCAAGCAGGCGGGGAAGCGTCCAAGCAGACGCGGAAGCGTCCAAGCAGGCGCGGAAGCGTGCGAGCAGGCGCGGAAGCGTCCAAGCAGGCGCGGAAGCGTCCAAGCAGGCGCGGAAGCGTGCAACCAGGAGCGGAAGCGTCCAAGCAGGCGCGGATCCGTGCAAGCAGGCGCGGAAACGTCCAAGCAGGCGCGGAATCGCCCAAGCAGGCGCGGAAGCGTTCAAGCAGGCGTGGAAGCGTCCAAGCAGGCGCGGAAGCGTCCAAGCAGGCGCGGAAGCGCCCAAGCAGGCGCGGAAGCGTCCAAGCAGCCGCGGAAGCGTCCAAGCAGGCGCGGAAGCGTCCAAGCAGGCGCGGAAGCGTCTAAGCAGGCGCGGTAGCATCCAAGCAGGCGCGGAAACGACCAAGTAGGCGCGGAAACGTCCAAGCAGGCGTGGAAGAGTACAAGCAGGTGCGGAAGCGTCCAAGCAGGCGCAGAACCGTGCAAGCATGCGCGGAAGCATCCAAGCAGGCGCGGAAACGACCAAGTAGGCGCGGAAACGTCCAAGCAGGCGTGGAAGAGTACAAGCAGGTGCGGAAGCGTCCAAGCAGGCGCAGAACCGTGCAAGCATGCGCGGAAGCATGCAAGAAGACGCAGAAGAGTCCAAGCTGGCGCGGAAGCGTCCAAGCAGTCGCGGAAGCGTCCAAGCAGGCGCGGAAACGTCCAAGCAGGCGCGGAAGCGTCCAAGCAGGCGCGGAAATGTCCAAGTAGGCGCGGCAGCATGCAAGCAGTCGCGGAAGCGTCCAAGCAGGCGCGGAAGCGTCCAAGCAGGCGCGGAAGCGTCCAAGCAGGCGCGGAAGCGTCCAAGCAGGCACGGAAGCGTGCAACCAGGCGCGGAAGCGTCCAAGCAGGCGCGGATCCGTGCAAGCAGGCGCGGAAGCGTCCAAGCAGGCGCGGAAGCGTCCAAGCAGGCGCGGAAGCGTCCAAGCAGGCGCGGAAACGTCCAAGGAGGCGCGGAATCGTCCAAGCAGTCGCGGAAGTGTCCAAGCAGGCGCGGAAGCGTCCAAGCAGGCGCGGAAGCGCCCAAGCAGGCGCGGAAGCGTCCAAGCAGCCGCGGAAGCGTCCAAGCAGGCGCGGAAGCGTCCAAGCAGCCGCGGAAACGTCCAAGTAGGCGCGGAAGCATGCAAGAAGGCGCAGAACAGTCCAAGCAGGCGCGGAAGCGTCCAAGCAGTCGCTGAAGCGTCCAAGCTGGCGCGGTAGCGTGCAAGCAGTCGCGGAAGCGTCCATCCAGGCGCGGAAGCGTCCAAGCAGGCGCGGAAGCGTCCAAGCAGTCGCAGAAGCGTCCAAGCAGGCGCGGTAGAGTCCAAGCAGTCGCGGAAGCGTCCAAGCAGGCGCGGTAGCGTCCAAGCAGGCGCGGAAGCGTCCTAGCAGGGTTGGAAGCGTCCAAGCAGACGCGGAAGCGTCCAAGCAGGCGCGGAAGCGTGCAAGCAGGCGCGGAAGCGTCCAAGCAGGCGCGGAAGCGTCCAAGCAGGCGCGGAAGCGTCCAAGCAGGCGCGGAAGCGTCCAAGCAGGCGCGGAAGCGTCCAAGCAGGCGCGGAAGCGTCCAAGCAGGCGTGGAAGAGTCGAAGCAGGCGCGGAAGCGTCCAAGCAGGCGGGGAAGCGTCCAAGCAGACGCGGAAGCGTCCAAGCAGGCGCGGAAGCGTGCGAGCAGGCGCGGAAGCGTCCAAGCAGGCGCGGAAGCGTCCAAGCAGGCGCGGAAGCGTGCAACCAGGAGCGGAAGCGTCCAAGCAGGCGCGGATCCGTGCAAGCAGGCGCGGAAACGTCCAAGCAGGCGCGGAATCGCCCAAGCAGGCGCGGAAGCGTTCAAGCAGGCGCGGAAGCGTCCAAGCAGGCACGGAAGCGTGCAACCAGGCGCGGAAGCGTCCAAGCAGGCGCGGATCCGTGCAAGCAGGCGCGGAAGCGTCCAAGCAGGCGCGGAAGCGTCCAAGCAGGCGCGGAAGCGTCCAAGCAGGCGCGGAAACGTCCAAGGAGGCGCGGAATCGTCCAAGCAGTCGCGGAAGCGTCCAAGCAGGCGCGGAAGCGTCCAAGCAGGCGCGGAAGCGCCCAAGCAGGCGCGGAAGCGTCCAAGCAGCCGCGGAAGCGTCCAAGCAGGCGCGGAAGCGTCCAAGCAGCCGCGGAAACGTCCAAGTAGGCGCGGAAGCATGCAAGAAGGCGCAGAACAGTCCAAGCAGGCGCGGAAGCGTCCAAGCAGTCGCTGAAGCGTCCAAGCTGGCGCGGTAGCGTGCAAGCAGTCGCGGAAGCGTCCAACCAGGCGCGGAAGCGTCCAAGCAGGCGCGGAAGCGTCCAAGCAGTCGCAGAAGCGTCCAAGCAGGCGCGGTAGAGTCCAAGCAGTCGCGGAAGCGTCCAAGCAGGCGCGGTAGCGTCCAAGCAGGCGCGGAAGCGTCCTAGCAGGGTTGGAAGCGTCCAAGCAGACGCGGAAGCGTCCAAGCAGGCGCGGAAGCGTGCAAGCAGGCGCGGAAGCGTCCAAGCAGGCGCGGAAGCGTCCAAGCAGGCGCGGAAGCGTCCAAGCAGGCGCGGAAGCGTCCAAGCAGGCGCGGAAGCGTCCAAGCAGGCGCGGAAGCGTCCAAGCAGGCGCGGAAGCGTCCAAGCAGGCGTGGAAGAGTCGAAGCAGGCGCGGAAGCGTCCAAGCAGGCGGGGAAGCGTCCAAGCAGACGCGGAAGCGTCCAAGCAGGCGCGGAAGCGTGCGAGCAGGCGCGGAAGCGTCCAAGCAGGCGCGGAAGCGTCCAAGCAGGCGCGGAAGCGTGCAACCAGGAGCGGAAGCGTCCAAGCAGGCGCGGATCCGTGCAAGCAGGCGCGGAAACGTCCAAGCAGGCGCGGAATCGCCCAAGCAGGCGCGGAAGCGTTCAAGCAGGCGTGGAAGCGTCCAAGCAGGCGCGGAAGCGTCCAAGCAGGCGCGGAAGCGCCCAAGCAGGCGCGGAAGCGTCCAAGCAGCCGCGGAAGCGTCCAAGCAGGCGCGGAAGCGTCCAAGCAGGCGCGGAAGCGTCTAAGCAGGCGCGGTAGCATCCAAGCAGGCGCGGAAACGACCAAGTAGGCGCGGAAACGTCCAAGCAGGCGTGGAAGAGTACAAGCAGGTGCGGAAGCGTCCAAGCAGGCGCAGAACCGTGCAAGCATGCGCGGAAGCATGCAAGAAGACGCAGAAGAGTCCAAGCTGGCGCGGAAGCGTCCAAGCAGTCGCGGAAGCGTCCAAGCAGGCGCGGAAACGTCCAAGTAGGCGCGGCAGCATGCAAGAAGGCGCAGAAGAGTCCAAGCAGGCGCGGAAACGTCCAAGCAGGCGGGGAAGCATGCAAGCAGGCTCGGAAGCGTCCAAGCAGGCGCGGAAACGTCCAAGTAGGCGCGGCAGCATGCAAGCAGTCGCGGAAGCGTCCAAGCAGGCGCGGAAGCGTCCAAGCAGGCGCGGAAGCGTCCAAGCAGGCGCGGAAGCGTCCAAGCAGGCACGGAAGCGTGCAACCAGGCGCGGAAGCGTCCAAGCAGGCGCGGATCCGTGCAAGCAGGCGCGGAAGCGTCCAAGCAGGCGCGGAAGCGTCCAAGCAGGCGCGGAAGCGTCCAAGCAGGCGCGGAAACGTCCAAGGAGGCGCGGAATCGTCCAAGCAGTCGCGGAAGCGTCCAAGCAGGCGCGGAAGCGTCCAAGCAGGCGCGGAAGCGCCCAAGCAGGCGCGGAAGCGTCCAAGCAGCCGCGGAAGCGTCCAAGCAGGCGCGGAAGCGTCCAAGCAGCCGCGGAAACGTCCAAGTAGGCGCGGAAGCATGCAAGAAGGCGCAGAACAGTCCAAGCAGGCGCGGAAGCGTCCAAGCAGTCGCTGAAGCGTCCAAGCTGGCGCGGTAGCGTGCAAGCAGTCGCGGAAGCGTCCAACCAGGCGCGGAAGCGTCCAAGCAGGCGCGGAAGCGTCCAAGCAGGCGCGGAAGCGTCCTAGCAGGGTTGGAAGAGTCCAAGCAGGCGCGGAAGCGTCCAAGCAGGCGCGGAAGCGTCCAAGCAGGCGCGGAAACGTCCAAGTAGGCGCGGCAGCATGCAAGAAGGCGCAGAAGAGTCCAAGCAGGCGAGGAAGCGTGCAAGCAGGCGCGGAAGCGTCCAAGCAGGCGCGGAAGCGTCTAAGCAGGCGCGGTAGCATCCAAGCAGGCGCGGAAACGACCAAGTAGGCGCGGAAACGTCCAAGCAGGCGTGGAAGAGTACAAGCAGGTGCGGAAGCGTCCAAGCAGGCGCAGAACCGTGCAAGCATGCGCGGAAGCATGCAAGAAGACGCAGAAGAGTCCAAGCTGGCGCGGAAGCGTCCAAGCAGGCGCGGAAGCGTGCAAGCAGGCGCGGAAGCGTCCAAGCAGGCGCGGAAGCGTCCAAGCAGGCGCGGAAGCGTGCAACCAGGAGCGGAAGCGTCCAAGCAGGCGCGGATCCGTGCAAGCAGGCGCGGAAACGTCCAAGCAGGCGCGGAATCGCCCAAGCAGGCGCGGAAGCGTTCAAGCAGGCGCGGAAGCGTCCAAGCAGGCGCGGAAGCGTTCAAGCAGGCGCGGAAGCGCCCAAGCAGGCGCGGAAGCGTCCAAGCAGCCGCGGAAGCGTCCAAGCAGGCGCGGAAGCGTCCAAGCAGGCGCGGAAGCGTCTAAGCAGGCGCGGTAGCATCCAAGCAGGCGCGGAAACGACCAAGTAGGCGCGGAAACGTCCAAGCAGGCGTGGAAGAGTACAAGCAGGTGCGGAAGCGTCCAAGCTGGCGCAGAACCGTGCAAGCATGCGCGGAAGCATGCAAGAAGACGCAGAAGAGTCCAAGCTGGCGCGGAAGCGTCCAAGCAGTCGCGGAAGCGTCCAAGCAGGCGCGGAAACGTCCAAGTAGGCGCGGCAGCATGCAAGAAGGCGCAGAAGAGTCCAAGCAGGCGCGGAAACGTCCAAGCAGGCGGGGAAGCATGCAAGCAGACGCGGAAGCGTCCAAGCAGGCGCGGAAACGTCCAAGTAGGCGCGGCAGCATGCAAGCAGTCGCGGAAGCGTCCAAGCAGGCGCGGAAGCGTCCAAGCAGGCGCGGAAGCGTCCAAGCAGGCGCGGAAGCGTCCAAGCAGGCACGGAAGCGTGCAACCAGGCGCGGAAGCGTCCAAGCAGGCGCGGATCCGTGCAAGCAGGCGCGGAAGCGTCCAAGCAGGCGCGGAAGCGTCCAAGCAGGCGCGGAAGCGTCCAAGCAGGCGCGGAAACGTCCAAGGAGGCGCGGAAACGTCCAAGGAGGCGCGGAATCGTCCAAGCAGTCGCGGAAGCGTCCAAGCAGGCGCGGAAGCGTCCAAGCAGTCGCGGAAGCGTCCAAGCAGGCGCGGTAGCGTCCAAGCAGGCGCGGAAGCGTCCAAGCAGGCGCGGATCCGTCCAAGCAGGCGCGGAAACGTCCAAGTAGGCGCGGCAGCATGCAAGCAGTCGCGGAAGCGTCCAAGCAGGCGCGGAAGCGTCCAAGCAGGCGCGGAAGCGTCCAAGCAGGCGCGGAAGCGTCCAAGCAGGCGCGGAAGCGTCCAAGCAGGCGCGGAAACGTCCAAGGAGGCGCGGAATCGTCCAAGCAGTCGCGGAAGCGTCCAAGCAGGCGCGGAAGCGTCCAAGCAGGCGCGGAAGCGCCCAAGCAGGCGCGGAAGCGTCCAAGCAGCCGCGGAAGCGTCCGAGCAGGCGCGGAAGCGTCCAAGCAGCCGCGGAAACGTCCAAGTAGGCGCGGAAGCATGCAAGAAGGCGCAGAACAGTCCAAGCAGGCGCGGAAGCGTCCAAGCAGTCGCTGAAGCGTCCAAGCTGGCGCGGTAGCGTGCAAGCAGTCGCGGAAGCGTCCAACCAGGCGCGGAAGCGTCCAAGCAGGCGCGGAAGCGTCCAAGCAGTCGCAGAAGCGTCCAAGCAGGCGCGGTAGAGTCCAAGCAGTCGCGGAAGCGTCCAAGCAGGCGCGGTAGCGTCCAAGCAGGCGCGGAAGCGTCCTAGCAGGGTTGGAAGAGTCCAAGCAGGCGCGGAAGCGTCCAAGCAGGCGCGGAAGCGTCCAAGCAGGCGCGGAAACGTCCAAGTAGGCGCGGCAGCATGCAAGAAGGCGCAGAAGAGTCCAAGCAGGCGAGGAAGCGTGCAAGCAGGCGCGGAAGCGTCCAAGCAGGCGCGGAAGCGTCTAAGCAGGCGCGGTAGCATCCAAGCAGGCGCGGAAACGACCAAGTAGGCGCGGAAACGTCCAAGCAGGCGTGGAAGAGTACAAGCAGGTGCGGAAGCGTCCAAGCAGGCGCAGAACCGTGCAAGCATGCGCGGAAGCATGCAAGAAGACGCAGAAGAGTCCAAGCTGGCGCGGAAGCGTCCAAGCAGTCGCGGAAGCGTCCAAGCAGGCGCGGAAACGTCCAAGTAGGCGCGGCAGCATGCAAGAAGGCGCAGAAGAGTCCAAGCAGGCGCGGAAACGTCCAAGCAGGCGGGGAAGCATGCAAGCAGGCGCGGAAGCGTCCAAGCAGGCGCGGAAACGTCCAAGTAGGCGCGGCAGCATGCAAGCAGTCGCGGAAGCGTCCAAGCAGGCGCGGAAGCGTCCAAGCAGGCGCGGAAGCGTCCAAGCAGGCGCGGAAGCGTCCAAGCAGGCACGGAAGCGTGCAACCAGGCGCGGAAGCGTCCAAGCAGGCGCGGATCCGTGCAAGCAGGCGCGGAAGCGTCCAAGCAGGCGCGGAAGCGTCCAAGCAGGCGCGGAAGCGTCCAAGCAGGCGCGGAAACGTCCAAGGAGGCGCGGAATCGTCCAAGCAGTCGCGGAAGCGTCCAAGCAGGCGCGGAAGCGTCCAAGCAGGCGCGGAAGCGCCCAAGCAGGCGCGGAAGCGTCCAAGCAGCCGCGGAAGCGTCCAAGCAGGCGCGGAAGCGTCCAAGCAGTCGCGGAAACGTCCAAGTAGGCGCAGAAGCATGCAAGAAGGCGCAGAACAGTCCAAGCAGGCGCGGAAGCGTCCAAGCAGTCGCTGAAGCGTCCAAGCTGGCGCGGTAGCGTGCAAGCAGTCGCGGAAGCGTCCAACCAGGCGCGGAAGCGTCCAAGCAGGCGCGGAAGCGTCCAAGCAGTCGCAGAAGCGTCCAAGCAGGCGCGGTAGAGTCCAAGCAGTCGCGGAAGCGTCCAAGCAGGCGCGGTAGCGTCCAAGCAGGCGCGGAAGCGTCCTAGCAGGGTTGGAAGAGTCCAAGCAGGCGCGGAAGCGTCCAAGCAGGCGCGGAAGCGTCCAAGCAGACGCGGAAACGTCCAAGTAGGCGCGGCAGCATGCAAGAAGGCGCAGAAGAGTCCAAGCAGGCGAGGAAGCGTGCAAGCAGGCGCGGTAGCGTGCAGGCATGCGTGGAAGAGTCCAAGCAGGCGCGGAAACGTCCAACTAGGCGCGGAAGCATCCAAGCAGTCGCGGAAGCGTCCAAGCAGGCGCGGAAGCGTCCAAGCAGTCGCGGAAGCGTCCAAGCAGGCGCGGAAGCGTCCAAGCAAGCGCGGAAGCGTCCAAGCAGGCGCGGAAGCGTCCAAGCAGGCGTGGAAGTTTCCAAGCACGCGCGGAAGCGTCCAAGCAGGCGCGGAAGCGTCCACGCAGTCGCGGAAGCGTCCAAGCAGGCGCGATAGCGTCCAAGCAGTCGCGGAAGCGTCCAAGCAGGCGCGGTAGCGTCCAACCAGGCGCGGAAGCGTCCAAGCAGTCGCGGATACGTCCAAGCAGGCGCGGTAGCGTCCAAGCAGTCGCGGAAGCGTCCAAGCAGGCGCGTAAGCGTCCAAGCAGGCGCGGTAGCGTCCAACCAGGCGCGGAAGCGTCCACGCAGTCGCGGAAGCGTCCAAGCAGGCGCGATAGCGTCCAAGCAGACGCGGAAGCGTGTAAGAAGGCGCGGTAGCGTCCAAGCAGGCGCGGAAACGTCCAAGCAGGCGCGGAAGCATGCAAGAAGGCGCAGAAGAGTCCAAGCAGGCGCGGTAGCGTCCAAGCAGTCGCGGAAGCGTCCAAGCAGGCGCGGTAGCGTCCAACCAGGCGCGGAAGCGTCCAAGCAGTCGCGGAAGCGTCCAAGCAGGCGCGGTAGCGTCCAAGCAGGCGCGGTAGCGTCCAACCAGGCGCGGAAGCGTCCACGCAGTCGCGGAAGCGTCCAAGCAGGCGCGGAAGCGTCCAAGCAGGCGCGGAAGCGTCCAAGCAGGCGCGGAAGCGTCCAAGCAGGCGCGGAAACGTCCAACTAGGCGCGGAAGCATCCAAGCAGTCGCGGAAGCGTCCAAGAAGGCGCGGAAACGTCCAAGTAGGCGCGGAAACGTGCAAGTAGGCGCGGAAGAGTCCAAGCAGGCGCGGAACCGTGCAAGAAGGCGCGGAAGCGTCCAAGCAGGCGCAGAAGAGTCCAAGCAGGCGAGGAAGCGTGCAAGCAGGCGCGGTAGCGTGCAGGCATGCGTGGAAGAGTCCAAGCAGGCGCGGAAACGTCCAACTAGGCGCGGAAGCATCCAAGCAGTCGCGGAAGCGTCCAAGCAGGCGCGGAAGCGTCCAAGCAGTCGCGGAAGCGTCCAAGCAGGCGCGGAAGCGTCCAAGCAAGCGCGGAAGCGTCCAAGCAGGCGCGGAAGCGTCCAAGCAGGCGTGGAAGTTTCCAAGCACGCGCGGAAGCGTCCAAGCAGGCGCGGAAGCGTCCAAGCAGGCGCGGAAGCGTGCAAGCAGGCGCGGTAGCGTCCAACCAGGCGCGGAAGCGTCCAAGCAGGCGCGGATCCGTGCAAGCAGGCGCGGAAGCGTCCAAGCAGGCGCGGAAGCGTCCAAGCAGGCGCGGAAGCGTCCAAGCAGGCGCGGAAACGTCCAAGGAGGCGCGGAATCGTCCAAGCAGTCGCGGAAGCGTCCAAGCAGGCGCGGAAGCGTCCAAGCAGGCGCGGAAGCGCCCAAGCAGGCGCGGAAGCGTCCAAGCAGCCGCGGAAGCGTCCAAGCAGGCGCGGAAGCGTCCAAGCAGCCGCGGAAACGTCCAAGTAGGCGCGGAAGCATGCAAGAAGGCGCAGAACAGTCCAAGCAGGCGCGGAAGCGTCCAAGCAGTCGCTGAAGCGTCCAAGCTGGCGCGGTAGCGTGCAAGCAGTCGCGGAAGCGTCCAACCAGGCGCGGAAGCGTCCAAGCAGGCGCGGAAGCGTCCAAGCAGTCGCAGAAGCGTCCAAGCAGGCGCGGTAGAGTCCAAGCAGTCGCGGAAGCGTCCAAGCAGGCGCGGTAGCGTCCAAGCAGGCGCGGAAGCGTCCTAGCAGGGTTGGAAGAGTCCAAGCAGGCGCGGAAGCGTCCAAGCAGGCGCGGAAGCGTCCAAGCAGGCGCGGAAACGTCCAAGTAGGCGCGGCAGCATGCAAGAAGGCGCAGAAGAGTCCAAGCAGGCGAGGAAGCGTGCAAGCAGGCGCGGTAGCGTGCAGGCATGCGTGGAAGAGTCCAAGCAGGCGCGGAAACGTCCAACTAGGCGCGGAAGCATCCAAGCAGTCGCGGAAGCGTCCAAGCAGGCGCGGAAGCGTCCAAGCAGTCGCGGAAGCGTCCAAGCAGGCGCGGAAGCGTCCAAGCAAGCGCGGAAGCGTCCAAGCAGGCGCGGAAGCGTCCAAGCAGGCGTGGAAGTTTCCAAGCACGCGCGGAAGCGTCCAAGCAGGCGCGGAAGCGTCCACGCAGTCGCGGAAGCGTCCAAGCAGGCGCGATAGCGTCCAAGCAGTCGCGGAAGCGTCCAAGCAGGCGCGGTAGCGTCCAACCAGGCGCGGAAGCGTCCAAGCAGTCGCGGATACGTCCAAGCAGGCGCGGTAGCGTCCAAGCAGTCGCGGAAGCGTCCAAGCAGGCGCGTAAGCGTCCAAGCAGGCGCGGTAGCGTCCAACCAGGCGCGGAAGCGTCCACGCAGTCGCGGAAGCGTCCAAGCAGGCGCGATAGCGTCCAAGCAGACGCGGAAGCGTGTAAGAAGGCGCGGTAGCGTCCAAGCAGGCGCGGAAACGTCCAAGCAGGCGCGGAAGCATGCAAGAAGGCGCAGAAGAGTCCAAGCAGGCGCGGTAGCGTCCAAGCAGTCGCGGAAGCGTCCAAGCAGGCGCGGTAGCGTCCAACCAGGCGCGGAAGCGTCCAAGCAGTCGCGGAAGCGTCCAAGCAGGCGCGGTAGCGTCCAAGCAGGCGCGGTAGCGTCCAACCAGGCGCGGAAGCGTCCACGCAGTCGCGGAAGCGTCCAAGCAGGCGCGGAAGCGTCCAAGCAGGCGCGGAAGCGTCCAAGCAGGCGCGGAAGCGTCCAAGCAGGCGCGGAAACGTCCAACTAGGCGCGGAAGCATCCAAGCAGTCGCGGAAGCGTCCAAGAAGGCGCGGAAACGTCCAAGTAGGCGCGGAAACGTGCAAGTAGGCGCGGAAGAGTCCAAGCAGGCGCGGAACCGTGCAAGAAGGCGCGGAAGCGTCCAAGCAGGCGCAGAAGAGTCCAAGCATGCGAGGAAGCGTGCAAGCAGGCGCGGTAGCGTGCAGGCATGCGTGGAAGAGTCCAAGCAGGCGCGGAAACGTCCAACTAGGCGCGGAAGCATCCAAGCAGTCGCGGAAGCGTCCAAGCAGGCGCGGAAGCGTCCAAGCAGTCGCGGAAGCGTCCAAGCAGGCGCGGAAGCGTCCAAGCAAGCGCGGAAGCGTCCAAGCAGGCGCGGAAGCGTCCAAGCAGGCGTGGAAGTTTCCAAGCACGCGCGGAAGCGTCCAAGCAGGCGCGGAAGCGTCCAAGCAGGCGCGGAAGCGTGCAAGCAGGCGCGGTAGCGTCCAACCAGGCGCGGAAGCGTCCAAGCAGTCGCGGATACGTCCAAGCAGGCGCGGTAGCGTCCAAGCAGTCGCGGAAGCGTCCAAGCAGGCGCGGTAGCGTCCAACCAGGCGCGGAAGCGTCCACGCAGTCGCGGAAGCGTCCAAGCAGGCGCGATAGCGTCCAAGCAGACGCGGAAGCGTGTAAGAAGGCGCGGTAGCGTCCAAGCAGGCGCGGAAACGTCCAAGCAGGCGCGGAAGCATGCAAGAAGACGCAGAAGCTTCCAAGCAGGCGCGGTAGCGTCCAAGCAGTCGCGGAAGCGTCCAAGCAGGCGCGGTAGCGTCCAACCAGGCGCGGAAGCGTCCAAGCAGTCGCGGATACGTCCAAGCAGGCGCGGTAGCGTCCAAGCAGTCGCGGAAGCGTCCAAGCAGGCGCGTAAGCGTCCAAGCAGTCGCGGAAGCGTCCAAGCAGGCGCGATAGCGTCCAAGCAGACGCGGAAGCGTGTAAGAAGGCGCGGTAGCGTCCAAGCAGGCGCGGAAACGTCCAAGCAGGCGCGGAAGCATGCAAGAAGGCGCAGAAGAGTCCAAGCAGGCGCGGTAGCGTCCAAGCAGTCGCGGAAGCGTCCAAGCAGGCGCGGTAGCGTCCAACCAGGCGCGGAAGCGTCCAAGCAGTCGCGGAAGCGTCCAAGCAGGCGCGGTAGCGTCCAAGCAGGCGCGGTAGCGTCCAACCAGGCGCGGAAGCGTCCACGCAGTCGCGGAAGCGTCCAAGCAGGCGCGGAAGCGTCCAAGCAGGCGCGGAAGCGTCCAAGCAGTCGCAGAAGCGTCCAAGCAGGCGCGGTAGCGTCCAATCAGGCGCGGAAGCGTCCAAGCAGTCGCGGAAGCGTCCAATAATGCGCGGAAGCGTCCAAGCAGGCGCGGTAGCGTCCAAGCAGGCGCGGAAGCGTCCAAGCAGGCGCGGAAGCGTCCAAGCAGGCGCGGAAGCGTCCAAGTAGGCGCGGAAGCATGAAAGAGGGCGCAGAAGAGTCCAAGCAGGCGCGGAAACGTCCAAGGAGGCGCGGAATCGTCCAAGCAGTCGCGGAAGCGTCCAAGCAGGCGCGGAAGCGTCCAAGCAGGCGCGGGAGCGCCCAAGCAGGCGCGGAAGCGTCCAAGCAGCCGCGGAAGCGTCCAAGCAGGCGCGGAAGCGTCCAAGCAGCCGCGGAAACGTCCAAGTAGGCGCGGAAGCATGCAAGAAGGCGCAGAACAGTCCAAGCAGGCGCGGAAGCGTCCAAGCAGTCGCTGAAGCGTCCAAGCTGGCGCGGTAGCGTGCAAGCAGTCGCGGAAGCGTCCAACCAGGCGCGAAGCGTCCAAGCAGTCGCGGAAGCGTCCAAGCAGGCGCGGTAGAGTCCAAGCAGTCGCGGAAGCGTCCAAGCAGGCGCGGTAGCGTCCAAGCAGGCGCGGAAACGTCCAAGCAGGCGCGGAAGCGTCCAAGCAGGCGCGGAAGCGTCCAAGCAGGCGCGGAAGCGTCCAAGTAGGCGCGGAAGCATGCAAGAAGGAGCAGAAGGGTCCAAGCAGGCGCGGAAACGTCCAAGCATGCGCGGAAGCATGCAAGAAGACGCAGAAGAGTCCAAACAGGCGCGGAAGCGTCCAAGCAGTCGCGGAAGCGTCCAAGCAGGCGCGGAAGCGTCCAAGCATGCGTGGAAGAGTCCAAGCAGGCGCGGAAAAGTCCAAGCATGCGCGCAAGCGTCCAAGCAGGCGCGGAAGCGTCCAAGCAGGCGCGGAAGCGTCCAAGCAGGCGCGGAAGCGTCCAAGTAGGCGCGGAAGCATGCAAGAAGGAGCAGAAGGGTCCAAGCAGGCGCGGAAACGTCCAAGCATGCGCGGTAGCGTCCAAGCAGGCGCGGAAGCGTCCAAGCATGCGTGGAAGAGTCCAAGCAGGCGCGGAAAAGTCCAAGCATGCGCGCAAGCGTCCAAGCAGGCGCGGAAGCGTCCAAGCAGGCGCGGAAGCGTCCAAGCAGGCGCGGAAGCGTCCAAGTAGGCGCGGAAGCATGCAAGAAGGAGCAGAAGGGTCCAAGCAGGCGCGGAAACGTCCAAGCATGCGCGGAAGCATGCAAGAAGACGCAGAAGAGTCCAAACAGGCGCGGAAGCGTCCAAGCAGTCGCGGAAGCGTCCAAGCAGGCGCGGAAGCGTCCAAGCAGTCGCGGAAGCGTCCAAGCAGGCGCGGAAGCGTCCAAGCAGTCGCGGAAGCGCCCAAGCAGGCGCGGTAGAGTCCAACCAGACGCGGAAGCGTCCAAGCAGTCGCGGAAGTGTCCAAGCAGGCACGGTAGCGTCCAATCAGGCGCGGAAGCATGCAAGAAGACGCAGAAGAGTCCAAGCAGGCGCGGAAGCGTCCAATCTGTCGCGGAAGCGTCCAAGCAGGCGCGGAAGCATGCAAGAAGGCGCAGAAGAGTCCAAGCGGGCGCGGAAGCGTGCAAGCAGGCGCGGAAGCGTGCAAGCAGGCGCGGAAGCGTCCAAGCAGGCGCGGTAGCGTCCAAGCAGGCGCGGAAACGTCCAAGCAGGCGCGGAAGCATGCAAGAAGACGCAGAAGAGTCCAAGCAGGCGCGGAAGCGTCCAAGCAGGCGCGGAAACGTTCAAGTAGGCGCGGCAGCATGCACGAAGGCGCAGAAGAGTCCAAGCAGGCGGGGAAGCATGCAAGCAGGCGCGGAAGCGTCCAAGCAGGCGCGGAAGCGTCCAAGCAGGCGCGGAACCGTCCAAGCAGGCGCGGAAGCGTCCAAGCATGCGTGGAAGAGTCCAAGAAGGCGCGGAAAAGTCCAAGCAGGCGCGGAAGCATGCAAGCAGGCGCGGAAGCGTCCAGGCAGGCGCGAGAACGTCCAAGTAGGGGCGGAAGCATGCATGAAGGCGCAGAAGAGTCCAAGCTGGCGCCGAAGCGTCCAAGCAGTCGCGGAAGCGTCCAAGCAGGCGTGGAAGAGTCCAAGCAGGCGCGGAAGCGTCCAAGCAGGCGCGGAAGCGTCCAAGCAGGCGCGGAAGCGTCCAAGCAGGCGCGGAAGCGTGCAAGCAGGCGCGGAAGCGTCCAAGCAGGCGCGGAAGCGTCCAAGCAGGCGCGGAACCGTGCAAGCAGGCGCGGAAGCGTCCAAGCAGGCGCGGAAGCGTCCAAGCATGCGTGGAAGAGTCCAAGCAGGCGCGGAAAAGTCCAAGCATGCGCGTAAGCGTCCAAGCAGGCGCGGAAGCGTCCAAGCAGGCGCGGAAGCGTCCAAGCATGCGCGGAAGCGTCCAAGCAGGCGCAGAAGCGTCCAAGCAGGCGCGGAAGCATCCAAGAAGACGCCGAAGAGTCCAAGCAGGCGCGGAAGCGTCCAAGAAGGCGCGGAAGCGTCCAAGCAGGCGCGGAAGCATGCAAGAAGACGCAGAAGAGCCCAAGCAGGCGCGGAAGCGTCCAAGCAGTCGCGGAAGCGTCCAAGCAGTCGCGGAATCGTCCAAGCAGGCGCGGTAGCGTCCAAGCAGGTGCGGAAGCGTCCAAGCAGGCGCGGAAGCGTCCAAGCAGGCGCGGTAGCGTCCAAGCAGGCGCGGTAGCGTCCAAGCAGGCGCGGAAGCGTCCAAGCAGGCGCGGAAGCGTCCAAGCAGTCGCGGAAGCGTCCAAGGAGGCGCGGTAGCGTTCAACCAGGCGCGGAAACGTCCAAGCAGGCGCGGAAGCATGCAAGAAAACGCAGAAGAGTCCAAGCAGGCGCGGAAGCGTCCAAGCAGGCGCGGAAGCGTCCAAGCAGTCGTGGGAGCGTCCAAGCAGGCGCGGTAGCGTCCAAGCAGGTGCGGAAACGTCCAAGCAGGCGCGGAAGCATGCAAGAAGACGCAGAAGCGTCCAAGCAGTCGCGGAAACGTCCAAGCAGGCGCGGTAGCGTCCAACCAGGCGCGGAAGCGTCCAAGCAGTCGCGGAAGCGTCCAAGCAGGTGCGGAAGCGTCCAAGCAGGCGCGGAAGCGTCCAAGCAGGCGCGGAAGCGTCCAAGCAGTCGCGGAAGCGTCCAAGCAGGCGCGGAAGCGTCCAAGCAAGCGCGGAAGCGTCCAAGCAGGCGCGGAAGCGTCCAAGCAGGCGTGGAAGTTTCCAAGCACGCGCGGAAGCGTCCAAGCAGGCGCGGAAGCGTCCACGCAGTCGCGGAAGCGTCCAAGCAGGCGCGATAGCGTCCAAGCAGTCGCGGAAGCGTCCAAGCAGGCGCGGTAGCGTCCAACCAGGCGCGGAAGCGTCCAAGCAGTCGCGGATACGTCCAAGCAGGCGCGGTAGCGTCCAAGCAGTCGCGGAAGCGTCCAAGCAGGCGCGTAAGCGTCCAAGCAGGCGCGGTAGCGTCCAACCAGGCGCGGAAGCGTCCACGCAGTCGCGGAAGCGTCCAAGCAGGCGCGATAGCGTCCAAGCAGACGCGGAAGCGTGTAAGAAGGCGCGGTAGCGTCCAAGCAGGCGCGGAAACGTCCAAGCAGGCGCGGAAGCATGCAAGAAGGCGCAGAAGAGTCCAAGCAGGCGCGGTAGCGTCCAAGCAGTCGCGGAAGCGTCCAAGCAGGCGCGGTAGCGTCCAACCAGGCGCGGAAGCGTCCAAGCAGTCGCGGAAGCGTCCAAGCAGGCGCGGTAGCGTCCAAGCAGGCGCGGTAGCGTCCAACCAGGCGCGGAAGCGTCCACGCAGTCGCGGAAGCGTCCAAGCAGGCGCGGAAGCGTCCAAGCAGGCGCGGAAGCGTCCAAGCAGGCGCGGAAGCGTCCAAGCAGGCGCGGAAACGTCCAACTAGGCGCGGAAGCATCCAAGCAGTCGCGGAAGCGTCCAAGAAGGCGCGGAAACGTCCAAGTAGGCGCGGAAACGTGCAAGTAGGCGCGGAAGAGTCCAAGCAGGCGCGGAACCGTGCAAGAAGGCGCGGAAGCGTCCAAGCAGGCGCAGAAGAGTCCAAGCAGGCGAGGAAGCGTGCAAGCAGGCGCGGTAGCGTGCAGGCATGCGTGGAAGAGTCCAAGCAGGCGCGGAAACGTCCAACTAGGCGCGGAAGCATCCAAGCAGTCGCGGAAGCGTCCAAGCAGGCGCGGAAGCGTCCAAGCAGTCGCGGAAGCGTCCAAGCAGGCGCGGAAGCGTCCAAGCAAGCGCGGAAGCGTCCAAGCAGGCGCGGAAGCGTCCAAGCAGGCGTGGAAGTTTCCAAGCACGCGCGGAAGCGTCCAAGCAGGCGCGGAAGCGTCCAAGCAGGCGCGGAAGCGTGCAAGCAGGCGCGGTAGCGTCCAACCAGGCGCGGAAGCGTCCAAGCAGTCGCGGATACGTCCAAGCAGGCGCGGTAGCGTCCAAGCAGTCGCGGAAGCGTCCAAGCAGGCGCGGTAGCGTCCAACCAGGCGCGGAAGCGTCCACGCAGTCGCGGAAGCGTCCAAGCAGGCGCGATAGCGTCCAAGCAGACGCGGAAGCGTGTAAGAAGGCGCGGTAGCGTCCAAGCAGGCGCGGAAACGTCCAAGCAGGCGCGGAAGCATGCAAGAAGACGCAGAAGCTTCCAAGCAGGCGCGGTAGCGTCCAAGCAGTCGCGGAAGCGTCCAAGCAGGCGCGGTAGCGTCCAACCAGGCGCGGAAGCGTCCAAGCAGTCGCGGATACGTCCAAGCAGGCGCGGTAGCGTCCAAGCAGTCGCGGAAGCGTCCAAGCAGGCGCGTAAGCGTCCAAGCAGTCGCGGAAGCGTCCAAGCAGGCGCGATAGCGTCCAAGCAGACGCGGAAGCGTGTAAGAAGGCGCGGTAGCGTCCAAGCAGGCGCGGAAACGTCCAAGCAGGCGCGGAAGCATGCAAGAAGGCGCAGAAGAGTCCAAGCAGGCGCGGTAGCGTCCAAGCAGTCGCGGAAGCGTCCAAGCAGGCGCGGTAGCGTCCAACCAGGCGCGGAAGCGTCCAAGCAGTCGCGGAAGCGTCCAAGCAGGCGCGGTAGCGTCCAAGCAGGCGCGGTAGCGTCCAACCAGGCGCGGAAGCGTCCACGCAGTCGCGGAAGCGTCCAAGCAGGCGCGGAAGCGTCCAAGCAGGCGCGGAAGCGTCCAAGCAGTCGCAGAAGCGTCCAAGCAGGCGCGGTAGCGTCCAATCAGGCGCGGAAGCGTCCAAGCAGTCGCGGAAGCGTCCAATAATGCGCGGAAGCGTCCAAGCAGGCGCGGTAGCGTCCAAGCAGGCGCGGAAGCGTCCAAGCAGGCGCGGAAGCGTCCAAGCAGGCGCGGAAGCGTCCAAGTAGGCGCGGAAGCATGAAAGAGGGCGCAGAAGAGTCCAAGCAGGCGCGGAAACGTCCAAGGAGGCGCGGAATCGTCCAAGCAGTCGCGGAAGCGTCCAAGCAGGCGCGGAAGCGTCCAAGCAGGCGCGGGAGCGCCCAAGCAGGCGCGGAAGCGTCCAAGCAGCCGCGGAAGCGTCCAAGCAGGCGCGGAAGCGTCCAAGCAGCCGCGGAAACGTCCAAGTAGGCGCGGAAGCATGCAAGAAGGCGCAGAACAGTCCAAGCAGGCGCGGAAGCGTCCAAGCAGTCGCTGAAGCGTCCAAGCTGGCGCGGTAGCGTGCAAGCAGTCGCGGAAGCGTCCAACCAGGCGCGAAGCGTCCAAGCAGTCGCGGAAGCGTCCAAGCAGGCGCGGTAGAGTCCAAGCAGTCGCGGAAGCGTCCAAGCAGGCGCGGTAGCGTCCAAGCAGGCGCGGAAACGTCCAAGCAGGCGCGGAAGCGTCCAAGCAGGCGCGGAAGCGTCCAAGCAGGCGCGGAAGCGTCCAAGTAGGCGCGGAAGCATGCAAGAAGGAGCAGAAGGGTCCAAGCAGGCGCGGAAACGTCCAAGCATGCGCGGAAGCATGCAAGAAGACGCAGAAGAGTCCAAACAGGCGCGGAAGCGTCCAAGCAGTCGCGGAAGCGTCCAAGCAGGCGCGGAAGCGTCCAAGCATGCGTGGAAGAGTCCAAGCAGGCGCGGAAAAGTCCAAGCATGCGCGCAAGCGTCCAAGCAGGCGCGGAAGCGTCCAAGCAGGCGCGGAAGCGTCCAAGCAGGCGCGGAAGCGTCCAAGTAGGCGCGGAAGCATGCAAGAAGGAGCAGAAGGGTCCAAGCAGGCGCGGAAACGTCCAAGCATGCGCGGTAGCGTCCAAGCAGGCGCGGAAGCGTCCAAGCATGCGTGGAAGAGTCCAAGCAGGCGCGGAAAAGTCCAAGCATGCGCGCAAGCGTCCAAGCAGGCGCGGAAGCGTCCAAGCAGGCGCGGAAGCGTCCAAGCAGGCGCGGAAGCGTCCAAGTAGGCGCGGAAGCATGCAAGAAGGAGCAGAAGGGTCCAAGCAGGCGCGGAAACGTCCAAGCATGCGCGGAAGCATGCAAGAAGACGCAGAAGAGTCCAAACAGGCGCGGAAGCGTCCAAGCAGTCGCGGAAGCGTCCAAGCAGGCGCGGAAGCGTCCAAGCAGTCGCGGAAGCGTCCAAGCAGGCGCGGAAGCGTCCAAGCAGTCGCGGAAGCGCCCAAGCAGGCGCGGTAGAGTCCAACCAGACGCGGAAGCGTCCAAGCAGTCGCGGAAGTGTCCAAGCAGGCACGGTAGCGTCCAATCAGGCGCGGAAGCATGCAAGAAGACGCAGAAGAGTCCAAGCAGGCGCGGAAGCGTCCAATCTGTCGCGGAAGCGTCCAAGCAGGCGCGGAAGCATGCAAGAAGGCGCAGAAGAGTCCAAGCGGGCGCGGAAGCGTGCAAGCAGGCGCGGAAGCGTGCAAGCAGGCGCGGAAGCGTCCAAGCAGGCGCGGTAGCGTCCAAGCAGGCGCGGAAACGTCCAAGCAGGCGCGGAAGCATGCAAGAAGACGCAGAAGAGTCCAAGCAGGCGCGGAAGCGTCCAAGCAGGCGCGGAAACGTTCAAGTAGGCGCGGCAGCATGCACGAAGGCGCAGAAGAGTCCAAGCAGGCGGGGAAGCATGCAAGCAGGCGCGGAAGCGTCCAAGCAGGCGCGGTAGCGTCCAAGCAGGCGCGGAAGCGTCCAAGAAGGCGCGGAAACGTCCAAGTAGGCGCGGAAACGTGCAAGTAGGCGCGGAAGAGTCCAAGCAGGCGCGGAACCGTGCAAGAAGGCGCGGAAGCGTCCAAGCAGGCGCAGAAGAGTCCAAGCAGGCGGGGAAGCATGCAAGCAGGCGCGGAAGCGTGCAAGCAGGCGCGGAAGCGTCCAAGCAGGCGCGGAACCGTCCAAGCAGGCGCGGAAGCGTCCAAGCATGCGTGGAAGAGTCCAAGAAGGCGCGGAAAAGTCCAAGCAGGCGCGGAAGCATGCAAGCAGGCGCGGAAGCGTCCAGGCAGGCGCGAGAACGTCCAAGTAGGGGCGGAAGCATGCATGAAGGCGCAGAAGAGTCCAAGCTGGCGCCGAAGCGTCCAAGCAGTCGCGGAAGCGTCCAAGCAGGCGTGGAAGAGTCCAAGCAGGCGCGGAAGCGTCCAAGCAGGCGCGGAAGCGTCCAAGCAGGCGCGGAAGCGTCCAAGCAGGCGCGGAAGCGTGCAAGCAGGCGCGGAAGCGTCCAAGCAGGCGCGGAAGCGTCCAAGCAGGCGCGGAACCGTGCAAGCAGGCGCGGAAGCGTCCAAGCAGGCGCGGAAGCGTCCAAGCATGCGTGGAAGAGTCCAAGCAGGCGCGGAAAAGTCCAAGCATGCGCGTAAGCGTCCAAGCAGGCGCGGAAGCGTCCAAGCAGGCGCGGAAGCGTCCAAGCATGCGCGGAAGCGTCCAAGCAGGCGCAGAAGCGTCCAAGCAGGCGCGGAAGCATCCAAGAAGACGCCGAAGAGTCCAAGCAGGCGCGGAAGCGTCCAAGAAGGCGCGGAAGCGTCCAAGCAGGCGCGGAAGCATGCAAGAAGACGCAGAAGAGCCCAAGCAGGCGCGGAAGCGTCCAAGCAGTCGCGGAAGCGTCCAAGCAGTCGCGGAAGCGTCCAAGCAGGCGCGGTAGCGTCCAAGCAGGTGCGGAAGCGTCCAAGCAGGCGCGGAAGCGTCCAAGCAGGCGCGGTAGCGTCCAAGCAGGCGCGGTAGCGTCCAAGCAGGCGCGGAAGCGTCCAAGCAGGCGCGGAAGCGTCCAAGCAGTCGCGGAAGCGTCCAAGGAGGCGCGGTAGCGTTCAACCAGGCGCGGAAACGTCCAAGCAGGCGCGGAAGCATGCAAGAAAACGCAGAAGAGTCCAAGCAGGCGCGGAAGCGTCCAAGCAGGCGCGGAAGCGTCCAAGCAGTCGTGGGAGCGTCCAAGCAGGCGCGGTAGCGTCCAAGCAGGCGCGGAAGCATGCAAGAAGACGCAGAAGAGCCCAAGCAGGCGCGGAAGCGTCCAAGCAGTCGCGGAAGCGTCCAAGCAGTCGCGGAAGCGTCCAAGCAGGCGCGGTAGCGTCCAAGCAGGTGCGGAAACGTCCAAGCAGGCGCGGAAGCATGCAAGAAGACGCAGAAGCGTCCAAGCAGTCGCGGAAACGTCCAAGCAGGCGCGGTAGCGTCCAAGCAGGCGCGGTAGCGTCCAAGCAGGCGCGGTAGCGTCCAAGCAGGCGCGGAAGCGTCCAAGCAGGCGCGGAAGCGTCCAAGCAGTCGCGGAAGCGTCCAAGGAGGCGCGGTAGCGTTCAACCAGGCGCGGAAACGTCCAAGCAGGCGCGGAAGCATGCAAGAAAACGCAGAAGAGTCCAAGCAGGCGCGGAAGCGTCCAAGCAGGCGCGGAAGCGTCCAAGCAGGCGCGGAAGCGTCCAAGCAGTCGCGGAAGCGTCCAAGCAGGCGCGGAAGCGTCCAAGCAGGCGCGGAAGCGTCCGAGCAGGCGCGGAAGCGTCCGAGCAGGCGTGGAAGAGTCCAAGCAGGCGCGGAAGCGTCCGAGCAGTCGCGGAAGCGTCCAAGCAGTCGCGGAAGCGTCCACGCAGGCGCGGAAGCGTCCAAGCTGGCGCGGAAGCGTCCAAGCAGTCGTGGGAGCGTCCAAGCAGGCGCGGTAGCGTCCAAGCAGGCGCGGAAGCATGCAAGAAGACGCAGAAGAGCCCAAGCAGGCGCGGAAGCGTCCAAGCAGTCGCGGAAGCGTCCAAGCAGTCGCGGAAGCGTCCAAGCAGGCGCGGTAGCGTCCAAGCAGGTGCGGAAACGTCCAAGCAGGCGCGGAAGCATGCAAGAAGACGCAGAAGCGTCCAAGCAGTCGCGGAAACGTCCAAGCAGGCGCGGTAGCGTCCAACCAGGCGCGGAAGCGTCCAAGCAGTCGCGGAAGCGTCCAAGCAGGTGCGGAAGCGTCCAAGCAGGCGCGGAAGCGTCCAAGCAGGCGCGGAAGCGTCCAAGCAGTCGCGGCAGCGTCCAAGCAGGCGCGGTAACGTCCAAGTAGGCGCGGAAGCATGCAAGAAGGCGCGGAAGCGTCCAAGCAGGCGCGGTAGCGTCCAAGCAGGCGCGGAAACGTCCAACCAGGCGCGGAAGCATGCAAGAAGGCGCAGAAGAGTCCAAGCAGGTGCGGAAGCGTCCAAGCAGGCGCGGAAGCGTCCAAGCAGGCGCGGAAGCGTCCAAGCAGTCGCGGCAGCGTCCAAGCAGGCGCGGTAACGTCCAAGTAGGC
The DNA here is from genome assembly GCA_963989415.1 of Cerceris ruficornis. Classification (NCBI taxonomy): domain Eukaryota; kingdom Metazoa; phylum Arthropoda; class Insecta; order Hymenoptera; family Crabronidae; genus Cerceris; species Cerceris ruficornis. The sequence continues at coordinate 64,096,390 of OZ022517.1, read as the reverse complement.
GCGGAAGCATGCAAGAAGGCGCGGAAGCGTCCAAGCAGGCGCGGTAGCGTCCAGGCAGGCGCGGAAACGTCCAACCAGGCGCGGAAGCATGCAAGAAGGCGCAGAAGAGTCCAAGCAGGTGCGGAAGCGTCCAAGCAGTCGCGGAAGCGTCCAAGCAGGCGCGGAAGCGTCCAAGCAGTCGCGGAAGCGTCCAAGCAGGCGGGGAAGCATGCAAGCAGGCGCGGAAACATCCAAGTAGGCGCGGCAGCATGCAAGAAGGCGCAGGAGAGTCCAAGCAGTCGCGGAAGCGTCCAAGCAGTCGCGGAAGCCTCCAAGCAGGCGCGGTAGCGTCCAAGCTGGCGCGGTAGCGTCCAAGCAGGCGTGGGAGCGTCCAAGCAGGCGCGGAAGCGTCCCAGCAGGCGCGGAAGCATGCAAGAAGGCGCAGAAGAGTCCAAGCAGGCGCGGAAGCGTCCTAGCAGTCGCGGAAGAGTCCAAGCAGTCGCGGAAGCGTCCAAGCAATCGCGGAAGCGTCCAAGCAGGCGCGGAAGCGTCCAAGCAGGCGCGGAAGCGTCCAAGCAGGCGTAGGAGCGTCCAAGCAGGCGCAGAAGAGTCCAAGCAGGCGCGGAAGCGTCCAAGCAGTCGCGGAAGGGTCCAAGCAGGCGCGGTAGCGTCCAAGCAGGCGCGGAAACGTCCAAGCAGGCCCGGAAGCGTCCAAGCAGGCGCGGAAGCGTCCAAGCAGTCGCGGAAGCGTCCAAGCAGTCGCGGAAGCGTCCAAGCAGGCGCGGAAGCGTCCAAGCATTCGCGGAAGCGTCCAAGCAGGCGTGGGAGCGTCCAAGCAGGCGCGGTAGCGTCCAAGCAGGCGCGGAAGCATGCAAGAAGACGCAGAAGAGTCCAAGCAGGTGCGGAAGCGTCCAAGCAGGCGCGGAAGCGTCCAAGCAGGCGCGTAAGAGTCCAAGCAGGCGCGGTAGCGTCCAACCAGGCGCGGATGCGTCCAAGCAGTCGCGGAAGCGTCCAAGCAGGCGCGGTAGCGTCCAAGCAGGCGCGGAAACGTCCAAGCAGGCGCGGAAGCATGCAAGAAGACGCAGAAGAGTCCAAGCAGGCGCGGAAGCGTCCACGCAGTCGCGGAAGCGTCCAAGCAGGCGTGGAAGAGTCCAAGCAGGCGTGGCAGCGTCCAAGCAGGCGCGGAAACGTCCAAGCAGGCGCGGAAGCATGCAAGAAGACGCAGAAGAGTCCAAGCAGGCGCGGAAGCGTCCAACCAGTCGCGGAAGCGTCCAAGCAGGCGCGGTAGCGTCCAAGCAGTCGCGGAAGCGTCCAAGCAGGCGCGGTAGCGTCCAAGCAGGCGCGGAAGCGTGCAAGCAGTCGCGGAAGCGTCCAAGCAGGCGCGGAAGCATGCAAGAAGACGCAGAAGAGTCCAAGCAGGCGCGGAAGCGTCCAAGCAGTCGCGGAAGCGTCCAAGCAGGCGCGGAAACGTCCAAGCAGGCGTGGAAGCGTCCAAGCAGACGCGGAAGTGTCCAAGCAGGCGCGGTAGCGTCCAACCAGGCGCGGAAGCGTCCAAGCAGGCGCGGAAGCGTCCAAGCAGGCGCGGAAGCGTCCAAGCAGTCGCGGAAGCGTCCAAGCAGGCGCGGTAGCGTCCAAGCAGGCGCGGTAGCGTCCAAGCAGGCGCGGAAACGTCCAACCAGGCGCGGAAACGTCCAACCAGGCGCGGAAGCATGCAAGAAGGCGCAGAAGAGTCCAAGCAGGTGCGGAAGCGTCCAAGCAGGCGCGGAAGCGTCCAAGCAGGCGCGGAAGCGTCCAAGCAGTCGCGGAAGCGTCCAAGCAGGCGCGGTAGCGTCCAAGCAGGCGCGGAAACGTCCAAGCAGGCGCGGAAGCATGCAAGAAGACGCAGAAGAGTCCAAGCAGTCGCGGAAGCGTCCAAGCAGTCGCGGAAGCGTCCAAGCAGGCGCGGTAGCGTCCAAGCAGGTGCGGAAACGTCCAAGCAGGCGCGGAAGCATGCAAGAAGACGCAGAAGCGTCCAAGCAGTCGCGGAAACGTCCAAGCAGGCGCGGTAGCGTCCAAGCAGGCGCGGAAGCGTCCAAGCAGGCGCGGAAGCGTCCTAGCAGGCGCGGTAGAGTCCAAGCAGGCGCGGAAACGTCCAAGTAGGCGCGGCAGCATGCAAGAAGGCGCAGAAGATTCCTATCAGGCGCGGAAGCGTCCAAGCAGGCGGGGAAGCATGCAAGCAGGCGCGGAAGCGTCCACGCAGGCGCGGAAACGTCCAAGTAGGCGCGGCAGCATGCAAGAAGGCGCAGAAGAGTCCAAGCAGGCGCGGAAGCGTCCAAGCAGGCGCGGTAGCGTCCAAGCAAGCGCGGAAGCGTCCAAGCAGGCGCGGAAACGTCCAAGCAGGCGTGGAAGCGTCCAAGCAGACGCGGAAGCGTCCAAGCAGGCGCGGTAGCGTCCAACCAGGCGCGGAAGCGTCCAAGCAGTCGCGGAAGCGTCCAAGCAGGCGCGGAAGCGTCCAAGCAGTCGCGGAAGCGTCCAAGCAGGCGGGGAAGCATGCAAGCAGGCGCGGAAACATCCAAGTAGGCGCGGCAGCATGCAAGAAGGCGCAGGAGAGTCCAAGCAGTCGCGGAAGCGTCCAAGCAGTCGCGGAAGCCTCCAAGCAGGCGCGGTAGCGTCCAAGCAGGCGCGGTAGCGTCCAAGCAGGCGTGGGAGCGTCCAAGCAGGCGCGGAAGCGTCCCAGCAGGCGCGGAAGCATGCAAGAAGGCGCAGAAGAGTCCAAGCAGGCGCGGAAGCGTCCTAGCAGTCGCGGAAGAGTCCAAGCAGTCGCGGAAGCGTCCAAGCAGTTGCGGAAGCGTCCAAGCAGTCGCGGAAGCGTCCAAGCAGGCGCGGTAGCGTCCAAGCAGGTGCGGAAACGTCCAAGCAGGCGCGGAAGCATGCAAGAAGACGCAGAAGCGTCCAAGCAGTCGCGGAAACGTCCAAGCAGGCGTGGTAGCGTCCAACCAGGCGCGGAAGCGTCCAAGCAGTCGCGGAAGCGTCCAAGCAGGCGCGGAAACGTCCAAGCAGGCGCGGAAGCGTCCAAGCAGGCGCGGAAGCGTCCAAGCAGTCGCGGAAGCGTCCAAGCAGGCGCGGTAGCGTCCAAGCAGGCGTGGGAGCGTCCAAGCAGGCGCGGAAGCGTCCAAGCAGGCGCGGAAGCATGCAAGAAGGCGCAGAAGAGTCCAAGCAGGCGCGGAAGCGTCCTAGCAGTCGCGGAAGAGTCCAAGCAGGCGCGGAAGCGTCCAAGCAGTCGCGGAAGCGTCCAAGCAGGCGCGGAAACGTCCAACCAGGCGCGGAAGCATGCAAGAAGGCGCAGAAGAGTCCAAGCAGGTGCGGAAGCGTCCAAGCAGGCGCGGAAGCGTCCAAGCAGTCGCGGCAGCGTCCAAGCAGGCGCGGTAACGTCCAAGTAGGCGCGGAAGCATGCAAGAAGGCGCGGAAGCGTCCAAGCAGGCGCGGTAGCGTCCAAGCAGGCGCGGAAACGTCCAACCAGGCGCGGAAGCATGCAAGAAGGCGCAGAAGAGTCCAAGCAGGTGCGGAAGCGTCCAAGCAGGCGCGGAAACGTCCAAGCAGGCGTGGAAGCGTCCAAGCAGACGCGGAAGTGTCCAAGCAGGCGCGGTAGCGTCCAACCAGGCGCGGAAGCGTCCAAGCAGGCGCGGAAGCGTCCAAGCAGGCGCGGAAGCGTCCAAGCAGGCGCGGTAGCGTCCAAGCAGGCGCGGAAGCGTGCAAGCAGTCGCGGAAGCGTCCAAGCAGGCGCGGAAGCATGCAAGAAGACGCAGAAGAGTCCAAGCAGGCGCGGAAGCGTCCAAGCAGTCGCGGAAGCGTCCAAGCAGGCGCGGAAACGTCCAAGCAGGCGTGGAAGCGTCCAAGCAGACGCGGAAGTGTCCAAGCAGGCGCGGTAGCGTCCAACCAGGCGCGGAAGCGTCCAAGCAGGCGCGGAAGCGTCCAAGCAGGCGCGGAAGCGTCCAAGCAGTCGCGGAAGCGTCCAAGCAGGCGCGGTAGCGTCCAAGCAGGCGCGGTAGCGTCCAAGCAGGCGCGGAAACGTCCAACCAGGCGCGGAAACGTCCAACCAGGCGCGGAAGCATGCAAGAAGGCGCAGAAGAGTCCAAGCAGGTGCGGAAGCGTCCAAGCAGGCGCGGAAGCGTCCAAGCAGGCGCGGAAGCGTCCAAGCAGTCGCGGAAGCGTCCAAGCAGGCGCGGTAGCGTCCAAGCAGGCGCGGAAACGTCCAAGCAGGCGCGGAAGCATGCAAGAAGACGCAGAAGAGTCCAAGCAGTCGCGGAAGCGTCCAAGCAGTCGCGGAAGCGTCCAAGCAGGCGCGGTAGCGTCCAAGCAGGTGCGGAAACGTCCAAGCAGGCGCGGAAGCATGCAAGAAGACGCAGAAGCGTCCAAGCAGTCGCGGAAACGTCCAAGCAGGCGCGGTAGCGTCCAAGCAGGCGCGGAAGCGTCCAAGCAGGCGCGGAAGCGTCCTAGCAGGCGCGGTAGAGTCCAAGCAGGCGCGGAAACGTCCAAGTAGGCGCGGCAGCATGCAAGAAGGCGCAGAAGATTCCTATCAGGCGCGGAAGCGTCCAAGCAGGCGGGGAAGCATGCAAGCAGGCGCGGAAGCGTCCACGCAGGCGCGGAAACGTCCAAGTAGGCGCGGCAGCATGCAAGAAGGCGCAGAAGAGTCCAAGCAGGCGCGGAAGCGTCCAAGCAGGCGCGGTAGCGTCCAAGCAAGCGCGGAAGCGTCCAAGCAGGCGCGGAAACGTCCAAGCAGGCGTGGAAGCGTCCAAGCAGACGCGGAAGCGTCCAAGCAGGCGCGGTAGCGTCCAACCAGGCGCGGAAGCGTCCAAGCAGTCGCGGAAGCGTCCAAGCAGGCGCGGAAGCGTCCAAGCAGTCGCGGAAGCGTCCAAGCAGGCGGGGAAGCATGCAAGCAGGCGCGGAAACATCCAAGTAGGCGCGGCAGCATGCAAGAAGGCGCAGGAGAGTCCAAGCAGTCGCGGAAGCGTCCAAGCAGTCGCGGAAGCCTCCAAGCAGGCGCGGTAGCGTCCAAGCAGGCGCGGTAGCGTCCAAGCAGGCGTGGGAGCGTCCAAGCAGGCGCGGAAGCGTCCCAGCAGGCGCGGAAGCATGCAAGAAGGCGCAGAAGAGTCCAAGCAGGCGCGGAAGCGTCCTAGCAGTCGCGGAAGAGTCCAAGCAGTCGCGGAAGCGTCCAAGCAGTTGCGGAAGCGTCCAAGCAGTCGCGGAAGCGTCCAAGCAGGCGCGGTAGCGTCCAAGCAGGTGCGGAAACGTCCAAGCAGGCGCGGAAGCATGCAAGAAGACGCAGAAGCGTCCAAGCAGTCGCGGAAACGTCCAAGCAGGCGTGGTAGCGTCCAACCAGGCGCGGAAGCGTCCAAGCAGTCGCGGAAGCGTCCAAGCAGGCGCGGAAACGTCCAAGCAGGCGCGGAAGCGTCCAAGCAGGCGCGGAAGCGTCCAAGCAGTCGCGGAAGCGTCCAAGCAGGCGCGGTAGCGTCCAAGCAGGCGTGGGAGCGTCCAAGCAGGCGCGGAAGCGTCCAAGCAGGCGCGGAAGCATGCAAGAAGGCGCAGAAGAGTCCAAGCAGGCGCGGAAGCGTCCTAGCAGTCGCGGAAGAGTCCAAGCAGGCGCGGAAGCGTCCAAGCAGTCGCGGAAGCGTCCAAGCAGGCGCGGAAACGTCCAACCAGGCGCGGAAGCATGCAAGAAGGCGCAGAAGAGTCCAAGCAGGTGCGGAAGCGTCCAAGCAGGCGCGGAAGCGTCCAAGCAGTCGCGGCAGCGTCCAAGCAGGCGCGGTAACGTCCAAGTAGGCGCGGAAGCATGCAAGAAGGCGCGGAAGCGTCCAAGCAGGCGCGGTAGCGTCCAAGCAGGCGCGGAAACGTCCAACCAGGCGCGGAAGCATGCAAGAAGGCGCAGAAGAGTCCAAGCAGGTGCGGAAGCGTCCAAGCAGTCGCGGCAGCGTCCAAGCAGGCGCGGTAACGTCCAAGTAGGCGCGGAAGCATGCAAGAAGGCGCGGAAGCGTCCAAGCAGGCGCGGTAGCGTCCAAGCAGGCGCGGAAACGTCCAACCAGGCGCGGAAGCATGCAAGAAGGCGCAGAAGAGTCCAAGCAGGTGCGGAAGCGTCCAAGCAGGCGCGGAAGCGTCCAAGCAGGCGCGGAAGCGTCCAAGCAGTCGCGGCAGCGTCCAAGCAGGCGCGGTAACGTCCAAGTAGGCGCGGAAGCATGCAAGAAGGCGCGGAAGCGTCCAAGCAGGCGCGGTAGCGTCCAAGCAGGCGCGGAAACGTCCAACCAGGCGCGGAAGCATGCAAGAAGGCGCAGAAGAGTCCAAGCAGGTGCGGAAGCGTCCAAGCAGGCGCGGAAGCGTCCAAGCAGGCGCGGAAGCGTCCAAGCAGGCGCGGTAGCGTCCAACCAGGCGCGGAAGCGTCCAAGCAGTCGCGGAAGCGTCCAAGCAGGCGCCGAAGCGTCCAAGCAGTCGCGGAAGCGTCCAAGCAGGCGGGGAAGCATGCAAGCAGGCGCGGAAACATCCAAGTAGGCGCGGCAGCATGCAAGAAGGCGCAGGAGAGTCCAAGCAGTCGCGGAAGCGTCCAAGCAGTCGCGGAAGCCTCCAAGCAGGCGCGGTAGCGTCCAAGCAGGCGCGGTAGCGTCCAAGCAGGCGTGGGAGCGTCCAAGCAGGCGCGGAAGCGTCCAAGCAGGCGCGGAAGCGTCCAAGCAGGCGTGGGAGCGTCCAAGCAGGCGCAGAAGAGTCCAAGCAGGCGCGGAAGCGTCCAAGCAGTCGCGGAAGGGTCCAAGCAGGCGCGGTAGCGTCCAAGCAGGCGCGGAAACGTCCAAACAGGCCCGGAAGCGTCCAAGCAGGCGCGGAAGCGTCCAAGCAGTCGCGGAAGCGTCCAAGCAGGCGCGGAAGCGTCCAAGCAGGCGCGGAAGCGTCCAAGCAGGCGTGGGAGCGTCCAAGCAAGCGCGGAAGCCTCCAAGCAGGCGCGGAAGCGTCCAAGCAGGCGCGGTAGCGTCCAAGCAGGCGCGGAAACGTCCAAGCAGGCGCGGAAGAGTCCAAGCAGGCGCGGTAACGTCCAAGTAGGCGCGGAAGCATGCAATAAGGCGCGGAAGCGTCCAAGCAGGCGCGGTAGCGTCCAAGCAGGCGCGGAAACGTCCAACCAGGCGCGGAAGCATGCAAGAAGGCGCAGAAGAGTCCAAGCAGGTGCGGAAACGTCCAAGCAGGCGCGGAAGCGTCCAAGCAGGCGCGGAAGAGTCCAAGCAGGCGCGGTAGCGTCCAACCAGGCGCGGATGCGGCCAAGCAGTCGCGGAAGCGTCCAAGCAGGCGCGGAAGCGTCCAAGCAGGCGTGGGAGCGTCCAAGCAGGCGCGGTAGCGTCCAAGCAGGCGCGGAAGCATGCAAGAAGACGCAGAAGAGTCCAAGCAGGCGCGGAAGCGTCCAAGCAGTCGCGGAAGCGTCCAAGCAGTCGCGGAAGCGTCCAAGCAGGCGCGGTAGCGTCCAAGCAGGTGCGGAAACGTCCAAGCAGGCGCGGAAGCATGCAAGAAGACGCAGAAGCGTCCAAGCAGTCGCGGAAACGTCCAAGCAGGCGCGGTAGCGTCCAACCAGGCGCGGAAGCGTCCAAGCAGTCGCGGAAGCGTCCAAGCAGGCGCGGTAGCGTCCAAGCAGGCGCGGAAACGTCCAAGCAGGCGCGGAAGCGTCCAAGCAGGCGCGGAAGTGTCCAAGCAGTCGCGGAAGCGTCCAAGCAGGCGCGGTAGCGTCCACGCAGGCGCGGAAAAGTCCAAGTAGGCGCGGCAGCATGCAAGAAGGCGCAGAAGAGTCCAAGCAGGCGCGGAAGCGTCCAAGCAGTCGCGGAAGCGTCCAAGCAGGCGCGGTAGCGTCCAAGCTGGCGCGGAAACGTCCAAGCAGGCGCGGAAGCATGCAAGAAGGCGCAGAAGAGTCCAAGCAGGCGCGGAAGCGTCCAAGCAGGCGCGGAAGCGTCCAAGCAGGCGCGGAAGCGTCCAAGCAGGCGCGGAAGCGTCCAAGCAGGCGCGGTAGCGTCCAAGCAGTCGCGGAAGCGTCCAAGCAGGCGCGGTAGCGTCCAAGCTGGCGCGGAAACGTCCAAGCAGGCGCGGAAGCATGCAAGAAGGCGCAGAAGAGTCCAAGCAGGCGCGGAAGCGTCCAAGCAGGCGCGGAAGCGTCCAAGCAGGCGCGGTAGCGTCCAAGCTGGCGCGGAAACGTCCAATCACGCGCGGAAGCATGCAAGAAGACGCAGAAGAGTCCAAGCAGGCGCGGAAGCGTCCAAGCAGGAGGGGAAGCATGCAAGCAGGCGCGGAAGCGTCCAAGCAGGCGCGGAAGCGTCCAAGCAGGCGCGGTAGCGTCCAAGCTGGCGCGGAAACGTCCAATCAGGCGCGGAAGCATGCAAGAAGACGCAGAAGAGTCCAAGCAGGCGCGGAAGCGTCCAAGCAGGAGGGGAAGCATGCAAGCAGGCGCGGATGCGTCCAAGCAGGCGCGGAAACGTCCAAGTAGGCGCGGAAGCATGCAAGAAGGCGCAGAAGAGTCCAAGCAGGCGCGGAAGCGTCCAAGCAGGCGCGGAAACGTCCAAGTAGGCGCGGAAGCATGCAAGAAGGCGCAGAAGAGTCCAAGCAGGCGCGGAAGCGTCCAAGCAGTCGCGGTAGCGTCCAAGCAGGCGCGGAAGCATGCAAGAAGGCGCAGAAGAGTCCAAGCAGGCGCGGAAGCGTCCAAGCAGGCGCGGAAGCGTCCAAGCAGGAGGCGAAGCATGCAAGCAGGCGCGGAAGCGTTCAAGCAGGCGCGGAAACGTCCAAGTAGTCGCGGAAGCATGCAAGAAGGCGCAGAAGAGTCCAACCAGGCGCGGAAGCGTCCAAGCAGTCGCAGGAGCGTCCAAGCAGGCGCGGTAGCGTCCAACCAGGCGCGGAAGCGTCCAAGCAGTCGCGGAAGCGTCCAAGCAGGCGCGGAAGAGTCCAAGAAGTCGCGGAAGCGTCCAAGCAGGCGCGGAAGCGTCCAAGCAGGCGCGGAAGCGTCCAAGCAGGCGTGGGAGCGTCCAAGCAAGCGCGGAAGCGTCCAAGCAGGCGCGGAAGCATGCAAGAAGGCGCAGAAGAGTCCAAGCAGGCGCGGAAGCGTCCTAGCAGTCGCGGAAGAGTCCAAGCAGGCGCGGAAGCGTCCAAGCAGTCGCGGAAGCGTCCAAGCAGGCGCGGTAGCGTCCAAGCAGGCGCGGAAGCGTCCAAGCAGGCGCGGAAACGTCCAAGCAGGCGCGGAAGCATGCAAGAAGGCGCAGAAGAGTCCAAGCAGGCGCGGAAGCGTCCAAGCAGGCGCGGAAGCGTCCAAGCAGGCGCGGTAGCGTCCAAGCTGGCGCGGAAACGTCCAATCAGGCGCGGAAGCATGCAAGAAGACGCAGAAGAGTCCAAGCAGGCGCGGAAGCGTCCAAGCAGGAGGGGAAGCATGCAAGCAGGCGCGGATGCGTCCAAGCAGGCGCGGAAACGTCCAAGTAGGCGCGGAGGCATGCAAGAAGGCGCAGAAGAGTCCAAGCAGGCGCGGAAGCGTCCAAGCAGGCGCGGAAACGTCCAAGTAGGCGCGGAAGCATGCAAGAAGGCGCAGAAGAGTCCAAGCAGGCGCGGAAGCGTCCAAGCAGTCGCGGTAGCGTCCAAGCAGGCGCGGAAGCATGCAAGAAGGCGCAGAAGAGTCCAAGCAGGCGCGGAAGCGTCCAAGCAGGCGCGGAAGCGTCCAAGCAGGAGGGGAAGCATGCAAGCAGGCGCGGAAGCGTTCAAGCAGGCGCGGAAACGTCCAAGTAGTCGCGGAAGCATGCAAGAAGGCGCAGAAGAGTCCAACCAGGCGCGGAAGCGTCCAAGCAGTCGCAGGAGCGTCCAAGCAGTCGCGGAAGCGTCCAAGCAGGCGCGGTAGCGTCCAAGCAGGTGCGGAAACGTCCAAGCAGGCGCGGAAGCATGCAAGAAGACGCAGAAGCGTCCAAGCAGTCGCGGAAACGTCCAAGCAGGCGCGGTAGCGTCCAAGCAGGCGCGGAAGCGTCCAAGCAGGCGCGGAAGCGTCCTAGCAGGCGCGGTAGAGTCCAAGCAGGCGCGGAAACGTCCAAGTAGGCGCGGCAGCATGCAAGAAGGCGCAGAAGATTCCTATCAGGCGCGGAAGCGTCCAAGCAGGCGGGGAAGCATGCAAGCAGGCGCGGAAGCGTCCACGCAGGCGCGGAAACGTCCAAGTAGGCGCGGCAGCATGCAAGAAGGCGCAGAAGAGTCCAAGCAGGCGCGGAAGCGTCCAAGCAGGCGCGGTAGCGTCCAAGCAAGCGCGGAAGCGTCCAAGCAGGCGCGGAAACGTCCAAGCAGGCGTGGAAGCGTCCAAGCAGACGCGGAAGCGTCCAAGCAGGCGCGGTAGCGTCCAACCAGGCGCGGAAGCGTCCAAGCAGTCGCGGAAGCGTCCAAGCAGGCGCGGAAGCGTCCAAGCAGTCGCGGAAGCGTCCAAGCAGGCGGGGAAGCATGCAAGCAGGCGCGGAAACATCCAAGTAGGCGCGGCAGCATGCAAGAAGGCGCAGGAGAGTCCAAGCAGTCGCGGAAGCGTCCAAGCAGTCGCGGAAGCCTCCAAGCAGGCGCGGTAGCGTCCAAGAAGGCGCGGTAGCGTCCAAGCAGGCGTGGGAGCGTCCAAGCAGGCGCGGAAGCGTCCCAGCAGGCGCGGAAGCATGCAAGAAGGCGCAGAAGAGTCCAAGCAGGCGCGGAAGCGTCCTAGCAGTCGCGGAAGAGTCCAAGCAGTCGCGGAAGCGTCCAAGCAATCGCGGAAGCGTCCAAGCAGGCGCGGAAGCGTCCAAGCAGGCGCGGAAGCGTCCAAGCAGGCGTGGGAGCGTCCAAGCAGGCGCAGAAGACTCCAAGCAGGCGCGGAAGCGTCCAAGCAGTCGCGGAAGGGTCCAAGCAGGCGCGGTAGCGTCCAAGCAGGCGCGGAAACGTCCAAGCAGGCCCGGAAGCGTCCAAGCAGGCGCGGAAGCGTCCAAGCAGTCGCGGAAGCGTCCAAGCAGTCGCGGAAGCGTCCAAGCAGGCGCGGAAGCGTCCAAGCATTCGCGGAAGCGTCCAAGCAGGCGTGGGAGCGTCCAAGCAGGCGCGGTAGCGTCCAAGCAGGCGCGGAAGCATGCAAGAAGACGCAGAAGAGTCCAAGCAGGCGCGGAAGCGTCCAAGCAGTTGCGGAAGCGTCCAAGCAGTCGCGGAAGCGTCCAAGCAGGCGCGGTAGCGTCCAAGCAGGTGCGGAAACGTCCAAGCAGGCGCGGAAGCATGCAAGAAGACGCAGAAGCGTCCAAGCAGTCGCGGAAACGTCCAAGCAGGCGCGGTAGCGTCCAACCAGGCGCGGAAGCGTCCAAGCAGTCGCGGAAGCGTCCAAGCAGGCGCGGTAGCGTCCAAGCAGGCGCGGAAACGTCCAAGCAGGCGCGGAAGCGTCCAAGCAGGCGCGGAAGCGTCCAAGCAGTCGCGGAAGCGTCCAAGCAGGCGCGGTAGCGTCCAAGCAGGCGTGGGAGCGTCCAAGCAGGCGCGGAAGCGTCCAAGCAGGCGCGGAAGCATGCAAGAAGGCGCAGAAGAGTCCAAGCAGGCGCGGAAGCGTCCTAGCAGTCGCGGAAGAGTCCAAGCAGGCGCGGAAGCGTCCAAGCAGTCGCGGAAGCGTCCAACCAGGCGCGGAAGCGTCCAAGCAGTCGCGGAAGCGTCCAAGCAGGCGCGGTAACGTCCAAGTAGGCGCGGAAGCATGCAAGAAGGCGCGGAAGCGTCCAAGCAGGCGCGGTAGCGTCCAAGCAGGCGCGGAAACGTCCAAGCAGGCCCGGAAGCGTCCAAGCAGGCGCGGAAGCGTCCGAGCAGTCGCGGAAGCGTCCCAGCAGTCGCGGAAGCGTCCAAGCAGGCGCGGAAGCGTCCAAGCTGGCGCGGAAGCGTCCAAGCAGTCGTGGGAGCGTCCAAGCAGGCGCGGTAGCGTCCAAGCAGGCGCGGAAGCATGCAAGAAGACGCAGAAGAGTCCAAGCATGCGCGGAAGCGTCCAAGCAGTCGCGGAAGCGTCCAAGCAGTCGCGGAAGCGTCCAAGCAGGCGCGGTAGCGTCCAAGCAGGTGCGGAAACGTCCAAGCAGGCGCGGAAGCATGCAAGAAGACGCAGAAGCGTCCAAGCAGTCGCGGAAACGTCCAAGCAGGCGCGGTAGCGTCCAAGCAGGCGCGGAAACGTCCAAACAGGCCCAGAAGCGTCCAAGCAGGCGCGGAAGCGTCCAAGCAGTCGCGGAAGCGTCCAAGCAGGCGCGGAAGCGTCCAAGCAGGCGCGGAAGCGTCCAAGCAGGCGTGGGAGCGTCCAAGCAAGCGCGGAAGCGTCCAAGCAGGCGCGGAAGCATGCAAGAAGGCGCAGAAGAGTCCAAGCAGGCGCGGAAGCGTCCTAGCAGTCGCGGAAGAGTCCAAGCAGGCGCGGAAGCGTCCAAGCAGTCGCGGAAGCGTCCAAGCAGGCGCGGTAGCGTCAAGCAGGCGCGGTAGCGTCCAAGCAGGCGCGATAGCGTCCAAGCAGGCGCGAGAACGTCCAAGTAGGCGCGGAAGCATGCAAGAAGGCGCAGAAAAGTCCAAGCAGGCGCGGAAGCGTCCAAGCAGGCGCGGAAACGTCCATGTAGGGGCTGAAGCATGCAAGAAGGCGCAGAAGAGTCCAAACAGGCGCGGATGCGGCCAAGCAGTCGCGGAAGCGTCCAAGCAGGCGCGGAAGCGTCCAAGCAGGCGCAGAAGAGTCCAAGCAGGCGCGGAAGCGTCCAAGCAGTCGCGGAAGCGTCCAAGCAGGCGCGGTAGCGTCCAAGCAGGCGCGGAAACGTCCAAGCAGGCGCGGAAGCGTCCAAGCAGGCGCGGAAGCGTCCAAGCAGTCGCGGAAGCGTCCAAGCAGGCGCGGTAGCGTCCAAGCAGGCGCGGAAACGTCCAAGCAGGCGCGGAAGAGTCCAAGCAGGCGCGGTAACGTCCAAGTAGGCGCGGAAGCATGCAAGAAGGCGCGGAAGCGTCCAAGCAGGCGCGGTAGCGTCCAAGCAGGCGCGGAAACGTCCAAGCAGTCGTGGAAGCGTCCAAGCAGTCGCGGAAGCCTCCAAGCAGGCGCGGTAGCGTCCAAGCAGGCGCGGAAGCATGCAAGAAGGCGCAGAAGAGTCCAAGCAGGCGCGGAAGCGTCCTAGCAGTCGCGGAAGAGTCCAAGCAGGCGCGGAAGCGTCCAAGCAGTCGCGGAAGCGTCCAAGCAGGCGCGGTAGCGTCAAGCAGGCGCGGTAGCGTCCAAGCAGGCGCGATAGCGTCCAAGCAGGCGCGAGAACGTCCAAGTAGGCGCGGAAGCATGCAAGAAGGCGCGGAAGCGTCCAAGCAGGCGCGGTAGCGTCCAAGCAGGCGCGGAAACGTCCAAGCAGTCGTGGAAGCGTCCAAGCAAGCGCGGAAGCGTCCAAGCAGGCGCGGAAGCATGCAAGAAGGCGCAGAAGAGTCCAAGCAGGCGCGGAAGCGTCCTAGCAGTCGCGGAAGAGTCCAAGCAGGCGCGGAAGCGTCCAAGCAGTCGCGGAAGCGTCCAAGCAGGCGCGGTAGCGTCAAGCAGGCGCGGTAGCGTCCAAGCAGGCGCGATAGCGTCCAAGCAGGCGCGAGAACGTCCAAGTAGGCGCGGAAGCATGCAAGAAGGCGCAGAAAAGTCCAAGCAGGCGCGGAAGCGTCCAAGCAGGCGCGGAAACGTCCATGTAGGGGCTGAAGCATGCAAGAAGGCGCAGAAGAGTCCAAACAGGCGCGGATGCGGCCAAGCAGTCGCGGAAGCGTCCAAGCAGGCGCGGAAGCGTCCAAGCAGGCGCAGAAGAGTCCAAGCAGGCGCGGAAGCGTCCAAGCAGTCGCGGAAGCGTCCAAGCAGGCGCGGTAGCGTCCAAGCAGGCGCGGAAACGTCCAAGCAGGCGCGGAAGCGTCCAAGCAGGCGCGGAAGCGTCCAAGCAGTCGCGGAAGCGTCCAAGCAGGCGCGGTAGCGTCCAAGCAGGCGCGGAAACGTCCAAGCAGGCGCGGAAGAGTCCAAGCAGGCGCGGTAACGTCCAAGTAGGCGCGGAAGCATGCAAGAAGGCGCGGAAGCGTCCAAGCAGGCGCGGTAGCGTCCAAGCAGGCGCGGAAACGTCCAAGCAGTCGTGGAAGCGTCCAAGCAGTCGCGGAAGCCTCCAAGCAGGCGCGGTAGCGTCCAAGCAGGCGCGGTAGCGTCCAAGCAGGCGCGGAAACGTCCAAGCAGGCGCGGAAGCGTCCAAGCAGGCGCGGAAGCGTCCAAGCAGGCGTGGGAGCGTCCAAGCAAGCGCGGAAGCGTCCAAGCAGGCGCGGAAGCATGCAAGAAGGCGCAGAAGAGTCCAAGCAGGCGCGGAAGCGTCCTAGCAGTCGCGGAAGAGTCCAAGCAGGCGCGGAAGCGTCCAAGCAGTCGCGGAAGCGTCCAAGCAGGCGCGGTAGCGTCCAAGCAGGCGCGGAAGCGTCCAAGCAGGCGCGGAAGCGTCCAAGCAGGCGCGGTAGCGTCCAAGCTGGCGCGGAAACGTCCAATCAGGCGCGGAAGCATGCAAGAAGACGCAGAAGAGTCCAAGCAGGCGCGGAAGCGTCCAAGCAGGAGGGGAAGCATGCAAGCAGGCGCGGATGCGTCCAAGCAGGCGCGGAAACGTCCAAGTAGGCGCGGAAGCATGCAAGAAGGCGTAGAAGAGTCCAAGCAGGCGCGGAAGCGTCCAAGCAGGCGCGGAAACGTCCAAGTAGGCGCGGAAGCATGCAAGAAGGCGCAGAAGAGTCCAAGCAGGCGCGGAAGCGTCCAAGCAGGCGTGGGAGCGTCCAAGCAGGCGCGGTAGCGTCCAAGCAGGCGCGGAAGCATGCAAGAAGACGCAGAAGAGTCCAAGCATGCGCGGAAGCGTCCAAGCAGTCGCGGAAGCGTCCAAGCAGTCGCGGAAGCGTCCAAGCAGGCGCGGTAGCGTCCAAGCAGGTGCGGAAACGTCCAAGCAGGCGCGGAAGCATGCAAGAAGACGCAGAAGCGTCCAAGCAGTCGCGGAAACGTCCAAGCAGGCGCGGTAGCGTCCAACCAGGCGCGGAAGCGTCCAAGCAGGCGCGGAAGCATGCAAGAAGGCGCAGAAGAGTCCAAGCAGGCGCGGAAGCGTCCAAGCAGGCGCGGAAGCGTCCAAGCAGGAGGGGAAGCATGCAAGCAGGCGCGGAAGCGTTCAAGCAGGCGCGGAAACGTCCAAGTAGTCGCGGAAGCATGCAAGAAGGCGCAGAAGAGTCCAACCAGGCGCGGAAGCGTCCAAGCAGTCGCAGGAGCGTCCAAGCAGGCGCGGTAGCGTCCAACCAGGCGCGGAAGCGTCCAAGCAGTCGCGGAAGCGTCCAAGCAGGCGCGGAAGAGTCCAAGAAGTCGCGGAAGCGTCCAAGCAGGCGCGGAAGCGTCCAAGCAGGCGCGGTAGCGTCCAAGCTGGCGCGGAAACGTCCAATCAGGCGCGGAAGCATGCAAGAAGACGCAGAAGAGTCCAAGCAGGCGCGGAAGCGTCCAAGCAGTCGCGGAAGCGTCCAAGCAGGCGCGGAAGCGTCCAAGCAGGAGGGGAAGCATCCAAGCAGGCGCGGAAGCGTCCAAGCAGGCGCGGTAGCGTCCAAGCTGGCGCGGAAACGTCCAATCAGGCGCGGAAGCATGCAAGAAGACGCAGAAGAGTCCAAGCAGGCGCGGAAGCGTCCAAGCAGGAGGGGAAGCATGCAAGCAGGCGCGGATGCGTCCAAGCAGGCGCGGAAACGTCCAAGTAGGCGCGGAAGCATGCAAGAAGGCGCAGAAGAGTCCAAGCAGGCGCGGAAGCGTCCAAGCAGGCGCGGAAACGTCCAAGTAGGCGCGGAAGCATGCAAGAAGGCGCAGAAGAGTCCAAGCAGGCGCGGAAGCGTCCAAGCAGGCGTGGGAGCGTCCAAGCAGGCGCGGTAGCGTCCAAGCAGGCGCGGAAGCATGCAAGAAGACGCAGAAGAGTCCAAGCATGCGCGGAAGCGTCCAAGCAGTCGCGGAAGCGTCCAAGCAGTCGCGGAAGCGTCCAAGCAGGCGCGGTAGCGTCCAAGCAGGTGCGGAAACGTCCAAGCAGGCGCGGAAGCATGCAAGAAGACGCAGAAGCGTCCAAGCAGTCGCGGAAACGTCCAAGCAGGCGCGGTAGCGTCCAACCAGGCGCGGAAGCGTCCAAGCAGGCGCGGAAGCGTCCAAGCAGGCGCGGTAGCGTCCAAGCTGGCGCGGAAACGTCCAATCAGGCGCGGAAGCATGCAAGAAGACGCAGAAGAGTCCAAGCAGGCGCGGAAGCGTCCAAGCAGGAGGGGAAGCATGCAAGCAGGCGCGGATGCGTCCAAGCAGGCGCGGAAACGTCCAAGTAGGCGCGGAAGCATGCAAGAAGGCGCAGAAGAGTCCAAGCAGGCGCGGAAGCGTCCTAGCAGTCGCGGAAGAGTCCAAGCAGGCGCGGAAGCGTCCAAGCAGTCGCGGAAGCGTCCAAGCAGGCGCGGTAGCGTCCAAGCAGGCGCGGAAGCGTCCAAGCAGGCGCGGAAACGTCCAAGCAGGCGCGGAAGCATGCAAGAAGGCGCAGAAGAGTCCAAGCAGGCGCGGTAACGTCCAAGTAGGCGCGGAAGCATGCAAGAAGGCGCGGAAGCGTCCAAGCAGGCGCGGTAGCGTCCAAGCAGGCGCGGAAACGTCCAACCAGGCGCGGAAGCATGCAAGAAGGCGCAGAAGAGTCCAAGCAGGCGCGGAAGAGTCCAAGCAGGCGCGGTAGCGTCCAACCAGGCGCGGATGCGGCCAAGCAGTCGCGGAAGCGTCCAAGCAGGCGCGGTAGCGTCCAAGCAGGCGCGGAAACGTCCAAGCAGGCGCGGAAGAGTCCAAGCAGGCGCGGTAACGTCCAAGTAGGCGCGGAAGCATGCAAGAAGGCGCGGAAGCGTCCAAGCAGGCGCGGTAGCGTCCAAGCAGGCGCGGAAACGTCCAAGCAGTCGCGGAAGCGTCCAAGCAGTCGCGGAAGCCTCCAAGCAGGCGCGGTAGCGTCCAAGCAGGCGCGGTAGCGTCCAAGCAGGCGCGGAAACGTCCAAGCAGGCCCGGAAGCGTCCAAGCAGGCGCGGAAGCGTCCAAGCAGTCGCGGAAGCGTCCAAGCAGTCGCGGAAGCGTCCAAGCAGGCGCGGAAGCGTCCAAGCAGGCGCGGAAGCGTCCAAGCAGGCGTGGGAGCGTCCAAGCAGGCGCGGTAGCGTCCAAGCAGGCGCGGAAGCATGCAAGAAGACGCAGAAGAGTCCAAGCATGCGCGGAAGCGTCCAAGCAGTCGCGGAAGCGTCCAAGCAGTCGCGGAAGCGTCCAAGCAGGCGCGGTAGCGTCCAAGCAGGTGCGGAAACGTCCAAGCTGGCGCGGAAGCATGCAAGAAGACGCAGAAGCGTCCAAGCAGTCGCGGAAACGTCCAAGCAGGCGCGGTAGCGTCCAACCAGGCGCGGAAGCGTCCAAGCAGTCGCGGAAGCGTCCAAGCAGGCGCGGTAGCGTCCAAGCAGGCGCGGAAACGTCCAAGCAGGCGCGGAAGCGTCCAAGCAGGCGCGGAAGTGTCCAAGCAGTCGCGGAAGCGTCCAAGCAGGCGCGGTAGCGTCCACGCAGGCGCGGAAACGTCCAAGTAGGCGCGGCAGCATGCAAGAAGGCGCAGAAGAGTCCAAGCAGGCGCGGAAGCGTCCAAGCAGTCGCGGAAGCGTCCAAGCAGGCGCGGTAGCGTCCAAGCTGGCGCGGAAACGTCCAAGCAGGCGCGGAAGCATGCAAGAAGGCGCAGAAGAGTCCAAGCAGGCGCGGAAGCGTCCAAGCAGGCGCGGAAGCGTCCAAGCAGGCGCGGTAGCGTCCAAGCTGGCGCGGAAACGTCCAAACAGGCGCGGAAGCATGCAAGAAGACGCAGAAGAGTCCAAGCAGGCGCGGAAGCGTCCAAGCAGGAGGGGAAGCATGCAAGCAGGCGCGGAAGCGTCCAAGCAGGCGCGGAAACGTCCAAGTAGGCGCGGAAGCATGCAAGAAGGCGCAGAAGAGTCCAAGCAGGCGCGGAAGCGTCCAAGCAGTCGCGGTAGCGTCCAAGCAGGCGCGGAAGCATGCAAGAAGGCGCAGAAGAGTCCAAGCAGGCGCGGAAGCGTCCAAGCAGGCGCGGAAGCGTCCAAGCAGGCGCGGTAGCGTCCAAGCAGTCGCGGAAGCGTCCAAGCAGGCGCGGTAGCGTCCAAGCTGGCGCGGAAACGTCCAAGCAGGCGCGGAAGCATGCAAGAAGGCGCAGAAGAGTCCAAGCAGGCGCGGAAGCGTCCAAGCAGGCGCGGAAGCGTCCAAGCAGGCGCGGTAGCGTCCAAGCTGGCGCGGAAACGTCCAATCAGGCGCGGAAGCATGCAAGAAGACGCAGAAGAGTCCAAGCAGGCGCGGAAGCGTCCAAGCAGGAGGGGAAGCATGCAAGAAGGCGCAGAAGAGTCCAAGCAGGCGCGGAAGCGTCCAAGCAGGCGCGGAAGCGTCCAAGCAGGAGGGGAAGCATGCAAGCAGGCGCGGAAGCGTCCAAGCAGGCGCGGAAACGTCCAAGTAGTCGCGGAAGCATGCAAGAAGGCGCAGAAGAGTCCAACCAGGCGCGGAAGCGTCCAAGCAGTCGCAGGAGCGTCCAAGCAGGCGCGGTAGCGTCCAACCAGGCGCGGAAGCGTCCAAGCAGTCGCGGAAGCGTCCAAGCAGGCGCGGAAGAGTCCAAGAAGTCGCGGAAGCGTCCAAGCAGGCGCGGTAGCGTCCAAGCAGGCGCGGAAGCGTCCAAGCAGGCGCGGAAACGTCCAAGCAGGCGCGGAAGCATGCAAGAAGACGCAGAAGAGTTCAAGCAGGCGCGGTAGCGTCCAAGCAGGCGCGGAAGCGTCCAAGCAGGCGCGGAAGCATGCAAGAAGGCGCAGAAGAGTCCAAGCAGGCGCGGAAGCGTCCAAGCAGGCGCGGAAGCGTCCAAGCAGGCGCGGTAGCGTCCAAGCTGGCGCGGAAACGTCCAAACAGGCGCGGAAGCATGCAAGAAGACGCAGAAGAGTCCAAGCAGGCGCGGAAGCGTCCAAGCAGGAGGGGAAGCATGCAAGCAGGCGCGGAAGCGTCCAAGCAGGCGCGGAAACGTCCAAGTAGGCGCGGAAGCATGCAAGAAGGCGCAGAAGAGTCCAAGCAGGCGCGGAAGCGTCCAAGCAGTCGCGGTAGCGTCCAAGCAGGCGCGGAAGCATGCAAGAAGGCGCAGAAGAGTCCAAGCAGGCGCGGAAGCGTCCAAGCAGGCGCGGAAGCGTCCAAGCAGGCGCGGTAGCGTCCAAGCTGGCGCGGAAACGTCCAATCAGGCGCGGAAGCATGCAAGAAGACGCAGAAGAGTCCAAGCAGGCGCGGAAGCGTCCAAGCAGGAGGGGAAGCATGCAAGAAGGCGCAGAAGAGTCCAAGCAGGCGCGGAAGCGTCCAAGCAGGCGCGGAAGCGTCCAAGCAGGAGGGGAAGCATGCAAGCAGGCGCGGAAGCGTCCAAGCAGGCGCGGAAACGTCCAAGTAGTCGCGGAAGCATGCAAGAAGGCGCAGAAGAGTCCAACCAGGCGCGGAAGCGTCCAAGCAGTCGCAGGAGCGTCCAAGCAGGCGCGGTAGCGTCCAACCAGGCGCGGAAGCGTCCAAGCAGTCGCGGAAGCGTCCAAGCAGGCGCGGAAGAGTCCAAGAAGTCGCGGAAGCGTCCAAGCAGGCGCGGTAGCGTCCAAGCAGGCGCGGAAGCGTCCAAGCAGGCGCGGAAACGTCCAAGCAGGCGCGGAAGCATGCAAGAAGACGCAGAAGAGTTCAAGCAGGCGCGGTAGCGTCCAAGCAGGCGCGGAAGCGTCCAAGCAGTCGCGGAAGCGTCCAAGCAGTCGCGGAAGAGTCCAAGCAGGCGCGGCAGTGTCCAAGCAGGCGCGGAAACGTCGAAGCAGGCGCGTAAGCATGCAAGAAGACGCAGAAGAGTCCAAGCAGGCGCGGAAGCGTCCAAGCAGGAGGGGAGCATGCAAGCAGGCGCGGTAGTGTCCAACCTGGCGCGGAAACGTCCAAGCAGGCGCGGAAGCATGCAAGAAGGCGCAGAAGAGTCCAAGCAGGCGCGGAAGCATGCAAGAAGACGCAGAATAGTCCAAGCAGGCGCGGAAGCGTCCAAGCAGTCGCGGAAGCGTCCAAGCAGGCGCGGAAGCGTCCAACCAGGTGCGGAAGCGTCCAAGCAGTCGCGGAAGCGTCCAAGCAGGCGCGGAAACATCCAAGTAGGCGCGGCAGCATGCAAGGAGGCGCAGAAGAGTCCAAGCAGTCGCGGAAGCGTCCAAGCAGGCGCGGTAGCGTCCAACCAGGCGCGGATGCGTCCAAGCAGTCGCGGAAGCGTCCAAGCAGGCGCGGTAGCGTCCAAGCAGGCGCGGAAACGTCCAAGCAGGCGCGGAAGCATGCAAGAAGACGCAGAAGAGTCCAAGCAGGCGCGGAAGCGTCCAAGCAGGAGGGGAAGCATGCAAGCAGGCGCGGAAGCGTCCAAGCAGGCGCGGAAACGTCCAAGTAGGCGCGGAAGCATGCAAGAAGGCGCAGAAGAGTCCAAGCAGGCGCGGAAGCGTCCAAGCAGTCGCAGAAGCGTCCAAGCAGGCGCGGTAGCGTCCAAGCAGGCGCGGAAGCGTCCAAACAGGCGCGGCAGGGTCCAAGCAGGCGCGGAAACGTCCAAGCAGGCGCGGAAGCATGCAAGAAGACGCAGAACAGTCCAAGCAGGCGCGGAAGCGTCCAAGCAGTCGCGGAAGCGTCCAAGCAGTCGCGGAAGCGTCCAAGCAGGCGCGGAAGAGTCCAAGAAGTCGCGGAAGCGTCCAAGCAGGCGCGGTAGCGTCCAAGCAGGCGCGGAAGCGTCCAAGCAGGCGCGGAAACGTCCAAGCAGGCGCGGAAGCATGCAAGAAGACGCAGAAGAGTTCAAGCAGGCGCGGAAGCGTCCAAGCAGTCGCGGAAGCGTCCAAGCAGGCGCGGAAGCATGCAAGAAGGCGCAGAAGAGTCCAAGCAGGCGCGGAAGCGTCCAAGCAGGCGCGGAAGCGTCCAAGCAGGCGCGGTAGCGTCCAAGCTGGCGCGGAAACGTCCAATCAGGCGCGGAAGCATGCAAGAAGACGCAGAAGAGTCCAAGCAGGCGCGGAAGCGTCCAAGCAGGAGGGGAAGCATGCAAGCAGGCGCGGAAGCGTCCAAGCAGGCGCGGAAACGTCCAAGTAGGCGCGGAAGCATGCAAGAAGGCGCAGAAGAGTCCAAGCAGGCGCGGAAGCGTCCAAGCAGGCGCGGAAACGTCCAAGTAGGCGCGGAAGCATGCAAGAAGGCGCAGAAGAGTCCAAGCAGGCGCGGAAGCGTCCACGCAGTCGCGGTAGCGTCCAAGCAGGCGCGGAAGCATGCAAGAAGGCGCAGAAGAGTCCAAGCAGGCGCGGAAGCGTCCAAGCAGGCGCGGAAGCGTCCAAGCAGGAGGGGAAGCATGCAAGCAGGCGCGGAAGCGTCCAAGCAGGCGCGGAAACGTCCAAGTAGTCGCGGAAGCATGCAAGAAGGCGCAGAAGAGTCCAACCAGGCGCGGAAGCGTCCAAGCAGTCGCAGGAGCGTCCAAGCAGGCGCGGTAGCGTCCAAGCAGGCGCGGAAGCGTCCAAGCAGGCGCGGAAACGTCCAAGCAGGCGCGGAAGCATGCAAGAAGACGCAGAAGAGTTCAAGCAGGCGCGGAAGCGTCCAAGCAGTCGCGGAAGCGTCCAAGCAGGCGCGGTAGCGTCCAAGCAGTCGCGGAAGCGTCCAAGCAGGCGCGGTAGCGTCCAAGCAGGCGCGGAAGCGTCCAAGCAGTCGCGGAAGCGTCCAAGCAGGCGCGGACGCATGCAAGGAGGCGCGGAAGCGTCCAAGCAGTCGCGGAAGCGTCCAAGCAGTCGCGGAAGCATGCAAGCAGGCGCGGAAGCGTCCAGGCAGGCGCGGAAGCGACCAAGCAGTCGCGGTAGCGTCCAACCAGGCGCGGAAGCGTCCAAGAAGTCGAGGAAGCGTCCAAACAGGCGCGGAAGCATGCAAGAAGACGCAGAATAGTCCAAGCAGGCACGGAAGCGTCCAAGCAGTCGCGGAAGCGTCCAAGCAGGCACGGTAGCGTCCAAGCAGTCGCGGAAGAGTCCAAGCAGGCGCGGAAACGTCCAAGTAGGCGCGGAAGTATGCAAGAAGGCGCAGAAGAGTCCAAGCAGGCGCGGAAGCGTCCACGCAGTCGCGGTAGCGTCCAAGCAGGCGCGGAAGCATGCAAGAAGGCGCAGAAGAGTCCAAGCAGGCGCGGAAGCGTCCAAGCAGGCGCGGAAGCGTCCAAGCAGGAGGGGAAGCATGCAAGCAGGCGCGGAAGCGTCCAAGCAGGCGCGGAAACGTCCAAGTAGTCGCGGAAGCATGCAAGAAGGCGCAGAAGAGTCCAACCAGGCGCGGAAGCGTCCAAGCAGTCGCAGGAGCGTCCAAGCAGGCGCGGTAGCGTCCAACCAGGCGCGGAAGCGTCCAAGCAGTCGCGGAAGCGTCCAAGCAGGCGCGGAAGAGTCCAAGAAGTCGCGGAAGCGTCCAAGCAGGCGCGGTAGCGTCCAAGCAGGCGCGGAAGCGTCCAAGCAGGCGCGGAAACGTCCAAGCAGGCGCGGAAGCATGCAAGAAGACGCAGAAGAGTTCAAGCAGGCGCGGTAGCGTCCAAGCAGGCGCGGAAGCGTCCAAGCAGTCGCGGAAGCGTCCAAGCAGGCGCGGAAGCGTCCAAGCAGGCGCGGCAGCATGCAAGAAGACGCAGAAGAGTCCAAGCAGGCGCGGAAGCGTCCAAGCAGGAGGGGAAGCATGCAAGCAGGCGCGGAAGCGTCCAAGCAGGCGCGGAAACATCCAAGTAGGCGCGGCAGCATGCAAGAAGTCGCAGAAGACTCCAAACAGTCGCGGAAGCGTCCAAGCAGGCGGGGAAGCATGCAAGCAGGCGCGGAAGCGTCCAAGCAGGCGCGGAAGCGTCCAAGCAGGCGCGGAAACGTCCAAGCAGGCGCGGAAGCATGCAAGAAGACGAAGAAGAGTCCAAGCAGGCGCGGAAGCGTCCAAGCAGGCGCGGAAGCGTCCAAGCAGGCGCAGAAACGTCCAAGCAGGCGCGGAAGCATTCAAAAAGGCGTAGAAGAGTCCAAGCAGGCGCGGTAGGGTCCAAGCAGGCGCGGTAGCGTCCAAGCAGGCGCGGAAACGTCCAAGCAGGCGCGGTAGCGTCCAAGCTGGCGCGGAAACGTCCAATCAGGCGCGGAAGCATGCAAGAAGACGCAGAAGAGTCCAAGCAGGCGCGGAAGCGTCCAAGCAGGCGCGGAAGCGTCCAAGCAGGCGCGGAAACGTCCAAGCAGTCGCGGAAGCGTCCAAGCAGGCGCGGAAACATCCAAGTAGGCGCGGCAGCATGCAAGGAGGCGCAGAAGAGTCCAAGCAGTCGCGGAAGCGTCCAAGCAGGAGGGGAAGCATGCAAGCAGGCGCGGAAGCGTCCAAGCAGGCGCGGAAACATCCAAGTAGGCGCGGCAGCATGCAAGAAGTCGCAGAAGACTCCAAACAGTCGCGGAAGCGTCCAAGCAGGCGGGGAAGCATGCAAGCAGGCGCGGAAGCGTCCAAGCAGGCGCGGAAACGTCCAAGCAGGCGCGGAAGCATGCAAGAAGACGAAGAAGAGTCCAAGCAGGCGCGGAAGCGTCCAAGCAGGCGCGGAAGCGTCCAAGCAGGCGCGGAAACGTCCAAGCAGGCGCGGAAGCATTCAAAAAGGCGTAGAAGAGTCCAAGCAGGCGCGGTAGGGTCCAAGCAGGCGCGGTAGCGTCCAAGCAGGCGCGGAAACGTCCAAGCAGGCGCGGTAGCGTCCAAGCTGGCGCGGAAACGTCCAAACAGGCGCGGAAGCATGCAAGAAGACGCAGAAGAGTCCAAGCAGGCGCGGAAGCGTCCAAGCAGGCGCGGAAGCGTCCAAGCAGGCGCGGAAACGTCCAAGCAGTCGCGGAAGCGTCCAAGCAGGCGCGGAAACATCCAAGTAGGCGCGGCAGCATGCAAGGAGGCGCAGAAGAGTCCAAGCAGTCGCGGAAGCGTCCAAGCAGGCGCGGAAACGTCCAAGTAGGCGCGGAAGCATGCAAGAAGGCGCAGAAGAGTCCAAGCAGGCGCGGAAGCGTCCACGCAGTCGCGGTAGCGTCCAAGCAGGCGCGGAAGCATGCAAGAAGGCGCAGAAGAGTCCAAGCAGGCGCGGAAGCGTCCAAGCAGGCGCGGAAGCGTCCAAGCAGGAGGGGAAGCATGCAAGCAGGCGCGGAAGCGTCCAAGCAGGCGCGGAAACGTCCAAGTAGTCGCGGAAGCATGCAAGAAGGCGCAGAAGAGTCCAACCAGGCGCGGAAGCGTCCAAGCAGTCGCAGGAGCGTCCAAGCAGGCGCGGTAGCGTCCAACCAGGCGCGGAAGCGTCCAAGCAGTCGCGGAAGCGTCCAAGCAGGCGCGGAAGAGTCCAAGAAGTCGCGGAAGCGTCCAAGCAGGCGCGGTAGCGTCCAAGCAGGCGCGGAAGCGTCCAAGCAGGCGCGGAAACGTCCAAGCAGTCGCGGAAGCGTCCAAGCAGGCGCGGACGCATGCAAGGAGGCGCGGAAGCGTCCAAGCAGTCGCGGAAGCGTCCAAGCAGTCGCGGAAGCATGCAAGCAGGCGCGGAAGCGTCCAGGCAGGCGCGGAAGCGACCAAGCAGTCGCGGTAGCGTCCAACCAGGCGCGGAAGCGTCCAAGAAGTCGAGGAAGCGTCCAAACAGGCGCGGAAGCATGCAAGAAGACGCAGAATAGTCCAAGCAGGCACGGAAGCGTCCAAGCAGTCGCGGAAGCGTCCAAGCAGGCACGGTAGCGTCCAAGCAGTCGCGGAAGAGTCCAAGCAGGCGCGGCAGTGTCCAAGCAGGCGCGGAAACGTCCAAGCAGGCGCGGAAGCATGCAAGAAGACGCAGAAGAGTCCAAGCAGGCGCGGAAGCGTCCAAGCAGGAGGGGAGCATGCAAGCAGGCGCGGTAGTGTCCAACCTGGCGCGGAAACGTCCAAGCAGGCGCGGAAGCATGCAAGAAGGCGCAGAAGAGTCCAAGCAGGCGCGGAAGCATGCAAGAAGACGCAGAATAGTCCAAGCAGGCGCGGAAGCGTCCAAGCAGTCGCGGAAGCGTCCAAGCAGGCGCGGAAGCGTCCAACCAGGTGCGGAAGCGTCCAAGCAGTCGCGGAAGCGTCCAAGCAGGCGCGGAAACATCCAAGTAGGCGCGGCAGCATGCAAGGAGGCGCAGAAGAGTCCAAGCAGTCGCGGAAGCGTCCAAGCAGGCGCGGTAGCGTCCAACCAGGCGCGGATGCGTCCAAGCAGTCGCGGAAGCGTCCAAGCAGGCGCGGTAGCGTCCAAGCAGGCGCGGAAACGTCCAAGCAGGCGCGGAAGCATGCAAGAAGACGCAGAAGAGTCCAAGCAGGCGCGGAAGCGTCCAAGCAGTCGCAGAAGCGTCCAAGCAGGCGCGGTAGCGTCCAAGCAGGCGCGGAAGCGTCCAAACAGGCGCGGCAGGGTCCAAGCAGGCGCGGAAACGTCCAAGCCGGCGCGGAAGCATGCAAGAAGACGCAGAACAGTCCAAGCAGGCGCGGAAGCGTCCAAGCAGTCGCGGAAGCGTCCAAGCAGGCGCGGTAGCGTCCAAGCAGGCGCGGAAGCGTCCAAGCAGGCGCGGTAGCGTCCAAGCTGGCGCGGAAACGTCCAAGCAGGCGCGGAAGCATGCAAGAAGGCGCAGAAGAGTCCAAGCAGGCGCGGAAGCGTCCAAGCAGGCGCGGAAGCGTCCAAGCAGGCGCGGTAGCGTCCAAGCTGGCGCGGAAACGTCCAATCAGGCGCGGAAGCATGCAAGAAGACGCAAAAGAGTCCAAGCAGGCGCGGAAGCGTCCAAGCAGGAGGGGAAGCATGCAAGCAGGCGCAGAAGAGTCCAAGCAGGCGCGGAAGCGTCCAAGCAGTCGCGGAAGCGTCCAAGCAGGCGCGGAAGAGTCCAAGAAGTCGCGGAAGCGTCCAAGCAGGCGCGGTAGCGTCCAAGCAGGCGCGGAAGCGTCCAAGCAGGCCCGGAAACGTCCAAGCAGGCGCGGAAGCATGCAAGAAGACGCAGAAGAGTTCAAGCAGGCGCGGAAGCGTCCAAGCAGTCGCGGAAGAGTCCAAGCAGGCGCGGAAGCATGCAAGAAGGCGCAGAAGAGTCCAAGCAGGCGCGGAAGCGTCCAAGCAGGCGCGGAAGCGTCCAAGCAGGCGCGGTAGCGTCCAAGCTGGCGCGGAAACGTCCAATCAGGCGCGGAAGCATGCAAGAAGACGCAGAAGAGTCCAAGCAGGCGCGGAAGCGTCCAAGCAGGAGGGGAAGCATGCAAGCAGGCGCGGAAGCGTCCAAGCAGGCGCGGAAACGTCCAAGTAGGCGCGGAAGCATGCAAGAAGGCGCAGAAGAGTCCAAGCAGGCGCGGAAGCGTCCAAGCAGGCGCGGAAACGTCCAAGTAGGCGCGGAAGCATGCAAGAAGGCGCAGAAGAGTCCAAGCAGGCGCGGAAGCGTCCACGCAGTCGCGGTAGCGTCCAAGCAGGCGCGGAAGCATGCAAGAAGGCGCAGAAGAGTCCAAGCAGGCGCGGAAGCGTCCAAGCAGGCGCGGAAGCGTCCAAGCAGGAGGGGAAGCATGCAAGCAGGCGCGGAAGCGTCCAAGCAGGCGCGGAAACGTCCAAGCAGGCGCGGAAGCATGCAAGAAGACGCAGAAGAGTTCAAGCAGGCGCGGAAGCGTCCAAGCAGTCGCGGAAGCGTCCAAGCAGGCGCGGTAGCGTCCAAGCAGTCGCGGAAGCGTCCAAGCAGGCGCGGTAGCGTCCAAGCAGGCGCGGAAGCGTCCAGGCAGGCGCGAAAGCGACCAGGCAGTCGCGGTAGCGTCCAACCAGGCGCGGAAGCGTCCAAGAAGTCGAGGAAGCGTCCAAACAGGCGCGGAAGCATGCAAGAAGACGCAGAATAGTCCAAGCAGGTACGGAAGCGTCCAAGCAGTCGCGGAAGCGTCCAAGCAGGCACGGTAGCGTCCAAGCAGTCGCGGAAGAGTCCAAGCAGGCGCGGCAGTGTCCAAGCAGGCGCGGAAACGTCCAAGCAGGCGCGGAAACGTCCAAGCAGGCGCGGAAGCATGCAAGAAGACGCAGAAGAGTCCAAGCAGGCGCGGAAGCGTCCAAGCAGGAGGGGAGCATGCAAGCAGGCGCGGTAGTGTCCAACCTGGCGCGGAAACGTCCAAGCAGGCGCGGAAGCATGCAAGAAGGCGCAGAAGAGTCCAAGCAGGCGCGGAAGCATGCAAGAAGACGCAGAATAGTCCAAGCAGGCGCGGAAGCGTCCAAGCAGTCGCGGAAGCGTCCAAGCAGGCGCGGAAGCGTCCAACCAGGTGCGGAAGCGTCCAAGTAGTCGCGGAAGCGTCCAAGCAGGCGCGGAAACATCCAAGTAGGCGCGGCAGCATGCAAGGAGGCGCAGAAGAGTCCAAGCAGTCGCGGAAGCGTCCAAGCAGGCGCGGTAGCGTCCAACCAGGCGCGGATGCGTCCAAGCAGTCGCGGAAGCGTCCAAGCAGGCGCGGTAGCGTCCAAGCAGGCGCGGAAACGTCCAAGCAGGCGCGGAAGCATGCAAGAAGACGCAGAAGAGTCCAAGCAGGCGCGGAAGCGTCCAAGCAGGAGGGGAAGCATGCAAGCAGGCGCGGAAGCGTCCAAGCAGGCGCGGAAACGTCCAAGTAGGCGCGGAAGCATGCAAGAAGGCGCAGAAGAGTCCAAGCAGGCGCGGAAGCGTCCAAGCAGTCGCAGAAGCGTCCAAGCAGTCGCAGAAGCATGCAAGCAGGCGCGGAAGCGTCCAAGCAGGCGCGGTAGAGTCCAAGCAGGCGCGGAAACGTCCAAGTAGGCGCGGAAGCATGCAAGAAGGCGCAGAAGAGTCCAAGCAGGCGCAGAAGAGTCCAAGCAGGCGCGGAAGCGTCCAAGCAGTCGCGGAAGCGTCCAAGCAGGCGCGCTAGCGTCCAAGCAGGCGCGGAAACCTCCAAGCAGGCGCGGAAGCATGCAAGAAGACGCAGAACAGTCCAAGCAGGCGCGGAAGCGTCCAAGCAGTCGCGGAAGCGTCCAAGCAGGCGCGGTAGCGTCCAAGAAGGCGCGGAAGCGTCCAAGCAGTCGCGGAAGCGTCCAAGCAGGCGCGGTAGTGTCCAAGCAGGCGCGGTAGCGTCCAACAAGGCGCGGATGCGTCCAAGCAGTCGCGGAAGCGTCCAAGCAGGCGCGGTAGCGTCCAAGCAGGCGCAGAAACGTCCAAGCAGGCGCGGATGCATGCAAGAAGACGCAGAAGAGTCCAAGCAGGCGCGGAAGCGTCCAAGGAGGAGGGGAAGCATGCAAGCAGGCGCGGAAGCGTCCAAGCAGGCGCGGAAACGTCCAAGTAGGCGCGGAAGCATGCAAGAAGGCGCAGAAGAGTCCAAGCAGGCGCGGAAGCGTCCAAGCAGTCGCAGAAGCGTCCAAGCAGGCGCGGTAGCGTCCAAGCAGGCGCGGAAGAGTCCAATAAGTCGCGGAAGCGTCCAAGCAGGCGCGGTAGCGTCCAAGCAGTCGCGGAAGCGTCCAAGCAGGCGCGGAAGCGTCCAAGCAGGAGGGGAAGCATGCAAGCAGTCGCGGATACGTCCAAGCAGGCGCGGTAGCGTCCAAGCAGTCGCGGAAGCGTCCAAGCAGGCGCGTAAGCGTCCAAGCAGTCGCGGAAGCGTCCAAGCAGGCGCGATAGCGTCCAAGCAGACGCGGAAGCGTGTAAGAAGGCGCGGTAGCGTCCAAGCAGGCGCGGAAACGTCCAAGCAGGCGCGGAAGCATGCAAGAAGGCGCAGAAGAGTCCAAGCAGGCGCGGTAGCGTCCAAGCAGTCGCGGAAGCGTCCAAGCAGGCGCGGTAGCGTCCAACCAGGCGCGGAAGCGTCCAAGCAGTCGCGGAAGCGTCCAAGCAGGCGCGGTAGCGTCCAAGCAGGCGCGGTAGCGTCCAACCAGGCGCGGAAGCGTCCACGCAGTCGCGGAAGCGTCCAAGCAGGCGCGGAAGCGTCCAAGCAGGCGCGGAAGCGTCCAAGCAGTCGCAGAAGCGTCCAAGCAGGCGCGGTAGCGTCCAATCAGGCGCGGAAGCGTCCAAGCAGTCGCGGAAGCGTCCAATAATGCGCGGAAGCGTCCAAGCAGGCGCGGTAGCGTCCAAGCAGGCGCGGAAGCGTCCAAGCAGGCGCGGAAGCGTCCAAGCAGGCGCGGAAGCGTCCAAGTAGGCGCGGAAGCATGAAAGAGGGCGCAGAAGAGTCCAAGCAGGCGCGGAAACGTCCAAGGAGGCGCGGAATCGTCCAAGCAGTCGCGGAAGCGTCCAAGCAGGCGCGGAAGCGTCCAAGCAGGCGCGGGAGCGCCCAAGCAGGCGCGGAAGCGTCCAAGCAGCCGCGGAAGCGTCCAAGCAGGCGCGGAAGCGTCCAAGCAGCCGCGGAAACGTCCAAGTAGGCGCGGAAGCATGCAAGAAGGCGCAGAACAGTCCAAGCAGGCGCGGAAGCGTCCAAGCAGTCGCTGAAGCGTCCAAGCTGGCGCGGTAGCGTGCAAGCAGTCGCGGAAGCGTCCAACCAGGCGCGAAGCGTCCAAGCAGTCGCGGAAGCGTCCAAGCAGGCGCGGTAGAGTCCAAGCAGTCGCGGAAGCGTCCAAGCAGGCGCGGTAGCGTCCAAGCAGGCGCGGAAACGTCCAAGCAGGCGCGGAAGCGTCCAAGCAGGCGCGGAAGCGTCCAAGCAGGCGCGGAAGCGTCCAAGTAGGCGCGGAAGCATGCAAGAAGGAGCAGAAGGGTCCAAGCAGGCGCGGAAACGTCCAAGCATGCGCGGAAGCATGCAAGAAGACGCAGAAGAGTCCAAACAGGCGCGGAAGCGTCCAAGCAGTCGCGGAAGCGTCCAAGCAGGCGCGGAAGCGTCCAAGCATGCGTGGAAGAGTCCAAGCAGGCGCGGAAAAGTCCAAGCATGCGCGCAAGCGTCCAAGCAGGCGCGGAAGCGTCCAAGCAGGCGCGGAAGCGTCCAAGCAGGCGCGGAAGCGTCCAAGTAGGCGCGGAAGCATGCAAGAAGGAGCAGAAGGGTCCAAGCAGGCGCGGAAACGTCCAAGCATGCGCGGTAGCGTCCAAGCAGGCGCGGAAGCGTCCAAGCATGCGTGGAAGAGTCCAAGCAGGCGCGGAAAAGTCCAAGCATGCGCGCAAGCGTCCAAGCAGGCGCGGAAGCGTCCAAGCAGGCGCGGAAGCGTCCAAGCAGGCGCGGAAGCGTCCAAGTAGGCGCGGAAGCATGCAAGAAGGAGCAGAAGGGTCCAAGCAGGCGCGGAAACGTCCAAGCATGCGCGGAAGCATGCAAGAAGACGCAGAAGAGTCCAAACAGGCGCGGAAGCGTCCAAGCAGTCGCGGAAGCGTCCAAGCAGGCGCGGAAGCGTCCAAGCAGTCGCGGAAGCGTCCAAGCAGGCGCGGAAGCGTCCAAGCAGTCGCGGAAGCGCCCAAGCAGGCGCGGTAGAGTCCAACCAGACGCGGAAGCGTCCAAGCAGTCGCGGAAGTGTCCAAGCAGGCACGGTAGCGTCCAATCAGGCGCGGAAGCATGCAAGAAGACGCAGAAGAGTCCAAGCAGGCGCGGAAGCGTCCAATCTGTCGCGGAAGCGTCCAAGCAGGCGCGGAAGCATGCAAGAAGGCGCAGAAGAGTCCAAGCGGGCGCGGAAGCGTGCAAGCAGGCGCGGAAGCGTGCAAGCAGGCGCGGAAGCGTCCAAGCAGGCGCGGTAGCGTCCAAGCAGGCGCGGAAACGTCCAAGCAGGCGCGGAAGCATGCAAGAAGACGCAGAAGAGTCCAAGCAGGCGCGGAAGCGTCCAAGCAGGCGCGGAAACGTTCAAGTAGGCGCGGCAGCATGCACGAAGGCGCAGAAGAGTCCAAGCAGGCGGGGAAGCATGCAAGCAGGCGCGGAAGCGTCCAAGCAGGCGCGGAAGCGTCCAAGCAGGCGCGGAACCGTCCAAGCAGGCGCGGAAGCGTCCAAGCATGCGTGGAAGAGTCCAAGAAGGCGCGGAAAAGTCCAAGCAGGCGCGGAAGCATGCAAGCAGGCGCGGAAGCGTCCAGGCAGGCGCGAGAACGTCCAAGTAGGGGCGGAAGCATGCATGAAGGCGCAGAAGAGTCCAAGCTGGCGCCGAAGCGTCCAAGCAGTCGCGGAAGCGTCCAAGCAGGCGTGGAAGAGTCCAAGCAGGCGCGGAAGCGTCCAAGCAGGCGCGGAAGCGTCCAAGCAGGCGCGGAAGCGTCCAAGCAGGCGCGGAAGCGTGCAAGCAGGCGCGGAAGCGTCCAAGCAGGCGCGGAAGCGTCCAAGCAGGCGCGGAACCGTGCAAGCAGGCGCGGAAGCGTCCAAGCAGGCGCGGAAGCGTCCAAGCATGCGTGGAAGAGTCCAAGCAGGCGCGGAAAAGTCCAAGCATGCGCGTAAGCGTCCAAGCAGGCGCGGAAGCGTCCAAGCAGGCGCGGAAGCGTCCAAGCATGCGCGGAAGCGTCCAAGCAGGCGCAGAAGCGTCCAAGCAGGCGCGGAAGCATCCAAGAAGACGCCGAAGAGTCCAAGCAGGCGCGGAAGCGTCCAAGAAGGCGCGGAAGCGTCCAAGCAGGCGCGGAAGCATGCAAGAAGACGCAGAAGAGCCCAAGCAGGCGCGGAAGCGTCCAAGCAGTCGCGGAAGCGTCCAAGCAGTCGCGGAATCGTCCAAGCAGGCGCGGTAGCGTCCAAGCAGGTGCGGAAGCGTCCAAGCAGGCGCGGAAGCGTCCAAGCAGGCGCGGTAGCGTCCAAGCAGGCGCGGTAGCGTCCAAGCAGGCGCGGAAGCGTCCAAGCAGGCGCGGAAGCGTCCAAGCAGTCGCGGAAGCGTCCAAGGAGGCGCGGTAGCGTTCAACCAGGCGCGGAAACGTCCAAGCAGGCGCGGAAGCATGCAAGAAAACGCAGAAGAGTCCAAGCAGGCGCGGAAGCGTCCAAGCAGGCGCGGAAGCGTCCAAGCAGTCGTGGGAGCGTCCAAGCAGGCGCGGTAGCGTCCAAGCAGGCGCGGAAGCATGCAAGAAGACGCAGAAGAGCCCAAGCAGGCGCGGAAGCGTCCAAGCAGTCGCGGAAGCGTCCAAGCAGTCGCGGAAGCGTCCAAGCAGGCGCGGTAGCGTCCAAGCAGGTGCGGAAACGTCCAAGCAGGCGCGGAAGCATGCAAGAAGACGCAGAAGCGTCCAAGCAGTCGCGGAAACGTCCAAGCAGGCGCGGTAGCGTCCAACCAGGCGCGGAAGCGTCCAAGCAGTCGCGGAAGCGTCCAAGCAGGTGCGGAAGCGTCCAAGCAGGCGCGGAAGCGTCCAAGCAGGCGCGGAAGCGTCCAAGCAGTCGCGGAAGCGTCCAAGCAGGCGCGGAAGCGTCCAAGCAAGCGCGGAAGCGTCCAAGCAGGCGCGGAAGCGTCCAAGCAGGCGTGGAAGTTTCCAAGCACGCGCGGAAGCGTCCAAGCAGGCGCGGAAGCGTCCACGCAGTCGCGGAAGCGTCCAAGCAGGCGCGATAGCGTCCAAGCAGTCGCGGAAGCGTCCAAGCAGGCGCGGTAGCGTCCAACCAGGCGCGGAAGCGTCCAAGCAGTCGCGGATACGTCCAAGCAGGCGCGGTAGCGTCCAAGCAGTCGCGGAAGCGTCCAAGCAGGCGCGTAAGCGTCCAAGCAGGCGCGGTAGCGTCCAACCAGGCGCGGAAGCGTCCACGCAGTCGCGGAAGCGTCCAAGCAGGCGCGATAGCGTCCAAGCAGACGCGGAAGCGTGTAAGAAGGCGCGGTAGCGTCCAAGCAGGCGCGGAAACGTCCAAGCAGGCGCGGAAGCATGCAAGAAGGCGCAGAAGAGTCCAAGCAGGCGCGGTAGCGTCCAAGCAGTCGCGGAAGCGTCCAAGCAGGCGCGGTAGCGTCCAACCAGGCGCGGAAGCGTCCAAGCAGTCGCGGAAGCGTCCAAGCAGGCGCGGTAGCGTCCAAGCAGGCGCGGTAGCGTCCAACCAGGCGCGGAAGCGTCCACGCAGTCGCGGAAGCGTCCAAGCAGGCGCGGAAGCGTCCAAGCAGGCGCGGAAGCGTCCAAGCAGGCGCGGAAGCGTCCAAGCAGGCGCGGAAACGTCCAACTAGGCGCGGAAGCATCCAAGCAGTCGCGGAAGCGTCCAAGAAGGCGCGGAAACGTCCAAGTAGGCGCGGAAACGTGCAAGTAGGCGCGGAAGAGTCCAAGCAGGCGCGGAACCGTGCAAGAAGGCGCGGAAGCGTCCAAGCAGGCGCAGAAGAGTCCAAGCAGGCGAGGAAGCGTGCAAGCAGGCGCGGTAGCGTGCAGGCATGCGTGGAAGAGTCCAAGCAGGCGCGGAAACGTCCAACTAGGCGCGGAAGCATCCAAGCAGTCGCGGAAGCGTCCAAGCAGGCGCGGAAGCGTCCAAGCAGTCGCGGAAGCGTCCAAGCAGGCGCGGAAGCGTCCAAGCAAGCGCGGAAGCGTCCAAGCAGGCGCGGAAGCGTCCAAGCAGGCGTGGAAGTTTCCAAGCACGCGCGGAAGCGTCCAAGCAGGCGCGGAAGCGTCCAAGCAGGCGCGGAAGCGTGCAAGCAGGCGCGGTAGCGTCCAACCAGGCGCGGAAGCGTCCAAGCAGTCGCGGATACGTCCAAGCAGGCGCGGTAGCGTCCAAGCAGTCGCGGAAGCGTCCAAGCAGGCGCGGTAGCGTCCAACCAGGCGCGGAAGCGTCCACGCAGTCGCGGAAGCGTCCAAGCAGGCGCGATAGCGTCCAAGCAGACGCGGAAGCGTGTAAGAAGGCGCGGTAGCGTCCAAGCAGGCGCGGAAACGTCCAAGCAGGCGCGGAAGCATGCAAGAAGACGCAGAAGCTTCCAAGCAGGCGCGGTAGCGTCCAAGCAGTCGCGGAAGCGTCCAAGCAGGCGCGGTAGCGTCCAACCAGGCGCGGAAGCGTCCAAGCAGTCGCGGATACGTCCAAGCAGGCGCGGTAGCGTCCAAGCAGTCGCGGAAGCGTCCAAGCAGGCGCGTAAGCGTCCAAGCAGTCGCGGAAGCGTCCAAGCAGGCGCGATAGCGTCCAAGCAGACGCGGAAGCGTGTAAGAAGGCGCGGTAGCGTCCAAGCAGGCGCGGAAACGTCCAAGCAGGCGCGGAAGCATGCAAGAAGGCGCAGAAGAGTCCAAGCAGGCGCGGTAGCGTCCAAGCAGTCGCGGAAGCGTCCAAGCAGGCGCGGTAGCGTCCAACCAGGCGCGGAAGCGTCCAAGCAGTCGCGGAAGCGTCCAAGCAGGCGCGGTAGCGTCCAAGCAGGCGCGGTAGCGTCCAACCAGGCGCGGAAGCGTCCACGCAGTCGCGGAAGCGTCCAAGCAGGCGCGGAAGCGTCCAAGCAGGCGCGGAAGCGTCCAAGCAGTCGCAGAAGCGTCCAAGCAGGCGCGGTAGCGTCCAATCAGGCGCGGAAGCGTCCAAGCAGTCGCGGAAGCGTCCAATAATGCGCGGAAGCGTCCAAGCAGGCGCGGTAGCGTCCAAGCAGGCGCGGAAGCGTCCAAGCAGGCGCGGAAGCGTCCAAGCAGGCGCGGAAGCGTCCAAGTAGGCGCGGAAGCATGAAAGAGGGCGCAGAAGAGTCCAAGCAGGCGCGGAAACGTCCAAGGAGGCGCGGAATCGTCCAAGCAGTCGCGGAAGCGTCCAAGCAGGCGCGGAAGCGTCCAAGCAGGCGCGGGAGCGCCCAAGCAGGCGCGGAAGCGTCCAAGCAGCCGCGGAAGCGTCCAAGCAGGCGCGGAAGCGTCCAAGCAGCCGCGGAAACGTCCAAGTAGGCGCGGAAGCATGCAAGAAGGCGCAGAACAGTCCAAGCAGGCGCGGAAGCGTCCAAGCAGTCGCTGAAGCGTCCAAGCTGGCGCGGTAGCGTGCAAGCAGTCGCGGAAGCGTCCAACCAGGCGCGAAGCGTCCAAGCAGTCGCGGAAGCGTCCAAGCAGGCGCGGTAGAGTCCAAGCAGTCGCGGAAGCGTCCAAGCAGGCGCGGTAGCGTCCAAGCAGGCGCGGAAACGTCCAAGCAGGCGCGGAAGCGTCCAAGCAGGCGCGGAAGCGTCCAAGCAGGCGCGGAAGCGTCCAAGTAGGCGCGGAAGCATGCAAGAAGGAGCAGAAGGGTCCAAGCAGGCGCGGAAACGTCCAAGCATGCGCGGAAGCATGCAAGAAGACGCAGAAGAGTCCAAACAGGCGCGGAAGCGTCCAAGCAGTCGCGGAAGCGTCCAAGCAGGCGCGGAAGCGTCCAAGCATGCGTGGAAGAGTCCAAGCAGGCGCGGAAAAGTCCAAGCATGCGCGCAAGCGTCCAAGCAGGCGCGGAAGCGTCCAAGCAGGCGCGGAAGCGTCCAAGCAGGCGCGGAAGCGTCCAAGTAGGCGCGGAAGCATGCAAGAAGGAGCAGAAGGGTCCAAGCAGGCGCGGAAACGTCCAAGCATGCGCGGTAGCGTCCAAGCAGGCGCGGAAGCGTCCAAGCATGCGTGGAAGAGTCCAAGCAGGCGCGGAAAAGTCCAAGCATGCGCGCAAGCGTCCAAGCAGGCGCGGAAGCGTCCAAGCAGGCGCGGAAGCGTCCAAGCAGGCGCGGAAGCGTCCAAGTAGGCGCGGAAGCATGCAAGAAGGAGCAGAAGGGTCCAAGCAGGCGCGGAAACGTCCAAGCATGCGCGGAAGCATGCAAGAAGACGCAGAAGAGTCCAAACAGGCGCGGAAGCGTCCAAGCAGTCGCGGAAGCGTCCAAGCAGGCGCGGAAGCGTCCAAGCAGTCGCGGAAGCGTCCAAGCAGGCGCGGAAGCGTCCAAGCAGTCGCGGAAGCGCCCAAGCAGGCGCGGTAGAGTCCAACCAGACGCGGAAGCGTCCAAGCAGTCGCGGAAGTGTCCAAGCAGGCACGGTAGCGTCCAATCAGGCGCGGAAGCATGCAAGAAGACGCAGAAGAGTCCAAGCAGGCGCGGAAGCGTCCAATCTGTCGCGGAAGCGTCCAAGCAGGCGCGGAAGCATGCAAGAAGGCGCAGAAGAGTCCAAGCGGGCGCGGAAGCGTGCAAGCAGGCGCGGAAGCGTGCAAGCAGGCGCGGAAGCGTCCAAGCAGGCGCGGTAGCGTCCAAGCAGGCGCGGAAACGTCCAAGCAGGCGCGGAAGCATGCAAGAAGACGCAGAAGAGTCCAAGCAGGCGCGGAAGCGTCCAAGCAGGCGCGGAAACGTTCAAGTAGGCGCGGCAGCATGCACGAAGGCGCAGAAGAGTCCAAGCAGGCGGGGAAGCATGCAAGCAGGCGCGGAAGCGTCCAAGCAGGCGCGGTAGCGTCCAAGCAGGCGCGGAAGCGTCCAAGAAGGCGCGGAAACGTCCAAGTAGGCGCGGAAACGTGCAAGTAGGCGCGGAAGAGTCCAAGCAGGCGCGGAACCGTGCAAGAAGGCGCGGAAGCGTCCAAGCAGGCGCAGAAGAGTCCAAGCAGGCGGGGAAGCATGCAAGCAGGCGCGGAAGCGTGCAAGCAGGCGCGGAAGCGTCCAAGCAGGCGCGGAACCGTCCAAGCAGGCGCGGAAGCGTCCAAGCATGCGTGGAAGAGTCCAAGAAGGCGCGGAAAAGTCCAAGCAGGCGCGGAAGCATGCAAGCAGGCGCGGAAGCGTCCAGGCAGGCGCGAGAACGTCCAAGTAGGGGCGGAAGCATGCATGAAGGCGCAGAAGAGTCCAAGCTGGCGCCGAAGCGTCCAAGCAGTCGCGGAAGCGTCCAAGCAGGCGTGGAAGAGTCCAAGCAGGCGCGGAAGCGTCCAAGCAGGCGCGGAAGCGTCCAAGCAGGCGCGGAAGCGTCCAAGCAGGCGCGGAAGCGTGCAAGCAGGCGCGGAAGCGTCCAAGCAGGCGCGGAAGCGTCCAAGCAGGCGCGGAACCGTGCAAGCAGGCGCGGAAGCGTCCAAGCAGGCGCGGAAGCGTCCAAGCATGCGTGGAAGAGTCCAAGCAGGCGCGGAAAAGTCCAAGCATGCGCGTAAGCGTCCAAGCAGGCGCGGAAGCGTCCAAGCAGGCGCGGAAGCGTCCAAGCATGCGCGGAAGCGTCCAAGCAGGCGCAGAAGCGTCCAAGCAGGCGCGGAAGCATCCAAGAAGACGCCGAAGAGTCCAAGCAGGCGCGGAAGCGTCCAAGAAGGCGCGGAAGCGTCCAAGCAGGCGCGGAAGCATGCAAGAAGACGCAGAAGAGCCCAAGCAGGCGCGGAAGCGTCCAAGCAGTCGCGGAAGCGTCCAAGCAGTCGCGGAAGCGTCCAAGCAGGCGCGGTAGCGTCCAAGCAGGTGCGGAAGCGTCCAAGCAGGCGCGGAAGCGTCCAAGCAGGCGCGGTAGCGTCCAAGCAGGCGCGGTAGCGTCCAAGCAGGCGCGGAAGCGTCCAAGCAGGCGCGGAAGCGTCCAAGCAGTCGCGGAAGCGTCCAAGGAGGCGCGGTAGCGTTCAACCAGGCGCGGAAACGTCCAAGCAGGCGCGGAAGCATGCAAGAAAACGCAGAAGAGTCCAAGCAGGCGCGGAAGCGTCCAAGCAGGCGCGGAAGCGTCCAAGCAGTCGTGGGAGCGTCCAAGCAGGCGCGGTAGCGTCCAAGCAGGCGCGGAAGCATGCAAGAAGACGCAGAAGAGCCCAAGCAGGCGCGGAAGCGTCCAAGCAGTCGCGGAAGCGTCCAAGCAGTCGCGGAAGCGTCCAAGCAGGCGCGGTAGCGTCCAAGCAGGTGCGGAAACGTCCAAGCAGGCGCGGAAGCATGCAAGAAGACGCAGAAGCGTCCAAGCAGTCGCGGAAACGTCCAAGCAGGCGCGGTAGCGTCCAAGCAGGCGCGGTAGCGTCCAAGCAGGCGCGGTAGCGTCCAAGCAGGCGCGGAAGCGTCCAAGCAGGCGCGGAAGCGTCCAAGCAGTCGCGGAAGCGTCCAAGGAGGCGCGGTAGCGTTCAACCAGGCGCGGAAACGTCCAAGCAGGCGCGGAAGCATGCAAGAAAACGCAGAAGAGTCCAAGCAGGCGCGGAAGCGTCCAAGCAGGCGCGGAAGCGTCCAAGCAGGCGCGGAAGCGTCCAAGCAGTCGCGGAAGCGTCCAAGCAGGCGCGGAAGCGTCCAAGCAGGCGCGGAAGCGTCCGAGCAGGCGCGGAAGCGTCCGAGCAGGCGTGGAAGAGTCCAAGCAGGCGCGGAAGCGTCCGAGCAGTCGCGGAAGCGTCCAAGCAGTCGCGGAAGCGTCCACGCAGGCGCGGAAGCGTCCAAGCTGGCGCGGAAGCGTCCAAGCAGTCGTGGGAGCGTCCAAGCAGGCGCGGTAGCGTCCAAGCAGGCGCGGAAGCATGCAAGAAGACGCAGAAGAGCCCAAGCAGGCGCGGAAGCGTCCAAGCAGTCGCGGAAGCGTCCAAGCAGTCGCGGAAGCGTCCAAGCAGGCGCGGTAGCGTCCAAGCAGGTGCGGAAACGTCCAAGCAGGCGCGGAAGCATGCAAGAAGACGCAGAAGCGTCCAAGCAGTCGCGGAAACGTCCAAGCAGGCGCGGTAGCGTCCAACCAGGCGCGGAAGCGTCCAAGCAGTCGCGGAAGCGTCCAAGCAGGTGCGGAAGCGTCCAAGCAGGCGCGGAAGCGTCCAAGCAGGCGCGGAAGCGTCCAAGCAGTCGCGGCAGCGTCCAAGCAGGCGCGGTAACGTCCAAGTAGGCGCGGAAGCATGCAAGAAGGCGCGGAAGCGTCCAAGCAGGCGCGGTAGCGTCCAAGCAGGCGCGGAAACGTCCAACCAGGCGCGGAAGCATGCAAGAAGGCGCAGAAGAGTCCAAGCAGGTGCGGAAGCGTCCAAGCAGGCGCGGAAGCGTCCAAGCAGGCGCGGAAGCGTCCAAGCAGTCGCGGCAGCGTCCAAGCAGGCGCGGTAACGTCCAAGTAGGCGCGGAAGCATGCAAGAAGGCGCGGAAGCGTCCAAGCAGGCGCGGTAGCGTCCAGGCAGGCGCGGAAACGTCCAACCAGGCGCGGAAGCATGCAAGAAGGCGC
The DNA here is from genome assembly GCA_963989415.1 of Cerceris ruficornis. NCBI lineage: Eukaryota > Metazoa > Arthropoda > Insecta > Hymenoptera > Crabronidae > Cerceris > Cerceris ruficornis. Next base: position 64,057,636 of record OZ022517.1, on the reverse strand, counting down.
AGAAGAGTCCAAGCAGGTGCGGAAGCGTCCAAGCAGTCGCGGAAGCGTCCAAGCAGGCGCGGAAGCGTCCAAGCAGTCGCGGAAGCGTCCAAGCAGGCGGGGAAGCATGCAAGCAGGCGCGGAAACATCCAAGTAGGCGCGGCAGCATGCAAGAAGGCGCAGGAGAGTCCAAGCAGTCGCGGAAGCGTCCAAGCAGTCGCGGAAGCCTCCAAGCAGGCGCGGTAGCGTCCAAGCTGGCGCGGTAGCGTCCAAGCAGGCGTGGGAGCGTCCAAGCAGGCGCGGAAGCGTCCCAGCAGGCGCGGAAGCATGCAAGAAGGCGCAGAAGAGTCCAAGCAGGCGCGGAAGCGTCCTAGCAGTCGCGGAAGAGTCCAAGCAGTCGCGGAAGCGTCCAAGCAATCGCGGAAGCGTCCAAGCAGGCGCGGAAGCGTCCAAGCAGGCGCGGAAGCGTCCAAGCAGGCGTAGGAGCGTCCAAGCAGGCGCAGAAGAGTCCAAGCAGGCGCGGAAGCGTCCAAGCAGTCGCGGAAGGGTCCAAGCAGGCGCGGTAGCGTCCAAGCAGGCGCGGAAACGTCCAAGCAGGCCCGGAAGCGTCCAAGCAGGCGCGGAAGCGTCCAAGCAGTCGCGGAAGCGTCCAAGCAGTCGCGGAAGCGTCCAAGCAGGCGCGGAAGCGTCCAAGCATTCGCGGAAGCGTCCAAGCAGGCGTGGGAGCGTCCAAGCAGGCGCGGTAGCGTCCAAGCAGGCGCGGAAGCATGCAAGAAGACGCAGAAGAGTCCAAGCAGGTGCGGAAGCGTCCAAGCAGGCGCGGAAGCGTCCAAGCAGGCGCGGAAGAGTCCAAGCAGGCGCGGTAGCGTCCAACCAGGCGCGGATGCGTCCAAGCAGTCGCGGAAGCGTCCAAGCAGGCGCGGTAGCGTCCAAGCAGGCGCGGAAACGTCCAAGCAGGCGCGGAAGCATGCAAGAAGACGCAGAAGAGTCCAAGCAGGCGCGGAAGCGTCCACGCAGTCGCGGAAGCGTCCAAGCAGGCGTGGAAGAGTCCAAGCAGGCGTGGCAGCGTCCAAGCAGGCGCGGAAACGTCCAAGCAGGCGCGGAAGCATGCAAGAAGACGCAGAAGAGTCCAAGCAGGCGCGGAAGCGTCCAACCAGTCGCGGAAGCGTCCAAGCAGGCGCGGTAGCGTCCAAGCAGTCGCGGAAGCGTCCAAGCAGGCGCGGTAGCGTCCAAGCAGGCGCGGAAGCGTGCAAGCAGTCGCGGAAGCGTCCAAGCAGGCGCGGAAGCATGCAAGAAGACGCAGAAGAGTCCAAGCAGGCGCGGAAGCGTCCAAGCAGTCGCGGAAGCGTCCAAGCAGGCGCGGAAACGTCCAAGCAGGCGTGGAAGCGTCCAAGCAGACGCGGAAGTGTCCAAGCAGGCGCGGTAGCGTCCAACCAGGCGCGGAAGCGTCCAAGCAGGCGCGGAAGCGTCCAAGCAGGCGCGGAAGCGTCCAAGCAGTCGCGGAAGCGTCCAAGCAGGCGCGGTAGCGTCCAAGCAGGCGCGGTAGCGTCCAAGCAGGCGCGGAAACGTCCAACCAGGCGCGGAAACGTCCAACCAGGCGCGGAAGCATGCAAGAAGGCGCAGAAGAGTCCAAGCAGGTGCGGAAGCGTCCAAGCAGGCGCGGAAGCGTCCAAGCAGGCGCGGAAGCGTCCAAGCAGTCGCGGAAGCGTCCAAGCAGGCGCGGTAGCGTCCAAGCAGGCGCGGAAACGTCCAAGCAGGCGCGGAAGCATGCAAGAAGACGCAGAAGAGTCCAAGCAGTCGCGGAAGCGTCCAAGCAGTCGCGGAAGCGTCCAAGCAGGCGCGGTAGCGTCCAAGCAGGTGCGGAAACGTCCAAGCAGGCGCGGAAGCATGCAAGAAGACGCAGAAGCGTCCAAGCAGTCGCGGAAACGTCCAAGCAGGCGCGGTAGCGTCCAAGCAGGCGCGGAAGCGTCCAAGCAGGCGCGGAAGCGTCCTAGCAGGCGCGGTAGAGTCCAAGCAGGCGCGGAAACGTCCAAGTAGGCGCGGCAGCATGCAAGAAGGCGCAGAAGATTCCTATCAGGCGCGGAAGCGTCCAAGCAGGCGGGGAAGCATGCAAGCAGGCGCGGAAGCGTCCACGCAGGCGCGGAAACGTCCAAGTAGGCGCGGCAGCATGCAAGAAGGCGCAGAAGAGTCCAAGCAGGCGCGGAAGCGTCCAAGCAGGCGCGGTAGCGTCCAAGCAAGCGCGGAAGCGTCCAAGCAGGCGCGGAAACGTCCAAGCAGGCGTGGAAGCGTCCAAGCAGACGCGGAAGCGTCCAAGCAGGCGCGGTAGCGTCCAACCAGGCGCGGAAGCGTCCAAGCAGTCGCGGAAGCGTCCAAGCAGGCGCGGAAGCGTCCAAGCAGTCGCGGAAGCGTCCAAGCAGGCGGGGAAGCATGCAAGCAGGCGCGGAAACATCCAAGTAGGCGCGGCAGCATGCAAGAAGGCGCAGGAGAGTCCAAGCAGTCGCGGAAGCGTCCAAGCAGTCGCGGAAGCCTCCAAGCAGGCGCGGTAGCGTCCAAGCAGGCGCGGTAGCGTCCAAGCAGGCGTGGGAGCGTCCAAGCAGGCGCGGAAGCGTCCCAGCAGGCGCGGAAGCATGCAAGAAGGCGCAGAAGAGTCCAAGCAGGCGCGGAAGCGTCCTAGCAGTCGCGGAAGAGTCCAAGCAGTCGCGGAAGCGTCCAAGCAGTTGCGGAAGCGTCCAAGCAGTCGCGGAAGCGTCCAAGCAGGCGCGGTAGCGTCCAAGCAGGTGCGGAAACGTCCAAGCAGGCGCGGAAGCATGCAAGAAGACGCAGAAGCGTCCAAGCAGTCGCGGAAACGTCCAAGCAGGCGTGGTAGCGTCCAACCAGGCGCGGAAGCGTCCAAGCAGTCGCGGAAGCGTCCAAGCAGGCGCGGAAACGTCCAAGCAGGCGCGGAAGCGTCCAAGCAGGCGCGGAAGCGTCCAAGCAGTCGCGGAAGCGTCCAAGCAGGCGCGGTAGCGTCCAAGCAGGCGTGGGAGCGTCCAAGCAGGCGCGGAAGCGTCCAAGCAGGCGCGGAAGCATGCAAGAAGGCGCAGAAGAGTCCAAGCAGGCGCGGAAGCGTCCTAGCAGTCGCGGAAGAGTCCAAGCAGGCGCGGAAGCGTCCAAGCAGTCGCGGAAGCGTCCAAGCAGGCGCGGAAACGTCCAACCAGGCGCGGAAGCATGCAAGAAGGCGCAGAAGAGTCCAAGCAGGTGCGGAAGCGTCCAAGCAGGCGCGGAAGCGTCCAAGCAGTCGCGGCAGCGTCCAAGCAGGCGCGGTAACGTCCAAGTAGGCGCGGAAGCATGCAAGAAGGCGCGGAAGCGTCCAAGCAGGCGCGGTAGCGTCCAAGCAGGCGCGGAAACGTCCAACCAGGCGCGGAAGCATGCAAGAAGGCGCAGAAGAGTCCAAGCAGGTGCGGAAGCGTCCAAGCAGTCGCGGCAGCGTCCAAGCAGGCGCGGTAACGTCCAAGTAGGCGCGGAAGCATGCAAGAAGGCGCGGAAGCGTCCAAGCAGGCGCGGTAGCGTCCAAGCAGGCGCGGAAACGTCCAACCAGGCGCGGAAGCATGCAAGAAGGCGCAGAAGAGTCCAAGCAGGTGCGGAAGCGTCCAAGCAGGCGCGGAAGCGTCCAAGCAGGCGCGGAAGCGTCCAAGCAGTCGCGGCAGCGTCCAAGCAGGCGCGGTAACGTCCAAGTAGGCGCGGAAGCATGCAAGAAGGCGCGGAAGCGTCCAAGCAGGCGCGGTAGCGTCCAAGCAGGCGCGGAAACGTCCAACCAGGCGCGGAAGCATGCAAGAAGGCGCAGAAGAGTCCAAGCAGGTGCGGAAGCGTCCAAGCAGGCGCGGAAGCGTCCAAGCAGGCGCGGAAGCGTCCAAGCAGGCGCGGTAGCGTCCAACCAGGCGCGGAAGCGTCCAAGCAGTCGCGGAAGCGTCCAAGCAGGCGCCGAAGCGTCCAAGCAGTCGCGGAAGCGTCCAAGCAGGCGGGGAAGCATGCAAGCAGGCGCGGAAACATCCAAGTAGGCGCGGCAGCATGCAAGAAGGCGCAGGAGAGTCCAAGCAGTCGCGGAAGCGTCCAAGCAGTCGCGGAAGCCTCCAAGCAGGCGCGGTAGCGTCCAAGCAGGCGCGGTAGCGTCCAAGCAGGCGTGGGAGCGTCCAAGCAGGCGCGGAAGCGTCCAAGCAGGCGCGGAAGCGTCCAAGCAGGCGTGGGAGCGTCCAAGCAGGCGCAGAAGAGTCCAAGCAGGCGCGGAAGCGTCCAAGCAGTCGCGGAAGGGTCCAAGCAGGCGCGGTAGCGTCCAAGCAGGCGCGGAAACGTCCAAACAGGCCCGGAAGCGTCCAAGCAGGCGCGGAAGCGTCCAAGCAGTCGCGGAAGCGTCCAAGCAGGCGCGGAAGCGTCCAAGCAGGCGCGGAAGCGTCCAAGCAGGCGTGGGAGCGTCCAAGCAAGCGCGGAAGCCTCCAAGCAGGCGCGGAAGCGTCCAAGCAGGCGCGGTAGCGTCCAAGCAGGCGCGGAAACGTCCAAGCAGGCGCGGAAGAGTCCAAGCAGGCGCGGTAACGTCCAAGTAGGCGCGGAAGCATGCAATAAGGCGCGGAAGCGTCCAAGCAGGCGCGGTAGCGTCCAAGCAGGCGCGGAAACGTCCAACCAGGCGCGGAAGCATGCAAGAAGGCGCAGAAGAGTCCAAGCAGGTGCGGAAACGTCCAAGCAGGCGCGGAAGCGTCCAAGCAGGCGCGGAAGAGTCCAAGCAGGCGCGGTAGCGTCCAACCAGGCGCGGATGCGGCCAAGCAGTCGCGGAAGCGTCCAAGCAGGCGCGGAAGCGTCCAAGCAGGCGTGGGAGCGTCCAAGCAGGCGCGGTAGCGTCCAAGCAGGCGCGGAAGCATGCAAGAAGACGCAGAAGAGTCCAAGCAGGCGCGGAAGCGTCCAAGCAGTCGCGGAAGCGTCCAAGCAGTCGCGGAAGCGTCCAAGCAGGCGCGGTAGCGTCCAAGCAGGTGCGGAAACGTCCAAGCAGGCGCGGAAGCATGCAAGAAGACGCAGAAGCGTCCAAGCAGTCGCGGAAACGTCCAAGCAGGCGCGGTAGCGTCCAACCAGGCGCGGAAGCGTCCAAGCAGTCGCGGAAGCGTCCAAGCAGGCGCGGTAGCGTCCAAGCAGGCGCGGAAACGTCCAAGCAGGCGCGGAAGCGTCCAAGCAGGCGCGGAAGTGTCCAAGCAGTCGCGGAAGCGTCCAAGCAGGCGCGGTAGCGTCCACGCAGGCGCGGAAAAGTCCAAGTAGGCGCGGCAGCATGCAAGAAGGCGCAGAAGAGTCCAAGCAGGCGCGGAAGCGTCCAAGCAGTCGCGGAAGCGTCCAAGCAGGCGCGGTAGCGTCCAAGCTGGCGCGGAAACGTCCAAGCAGGCGCGGAAGCATGCAAGAAGGCGCAGAAGAGTCCAAGCAGGCGCGGAAGCGTCCAAGCAGGCGCGGAAGCGTCCAAGCAGGCGCGGAAGCGTCCAAGCAGGCGCGGAAGCGTCCAAGCAGGCGCGGTAGCGTCCAAGCAGTCGCGGAAGCGTCCAAGCAGGCGCGGTAGCGTCCAAGCTGGCGCGGAAACGTCCAAGCAGGCGCGGAAGCATGCAAGAAGGCGCAGAAGAGTCCAAGCAGGCGCGGAAGCGTCCAAGCAGGCGCGGAAGCGTCCAAGCAGGCGCGGTAGCGTCCAAGCTGGCGCGGAAACGTCCAATCACGCGCGGAAGCATGCAAGAAGACGCAGAAGAGTCCAAGCAGGCGCGGAAGCGTCCAAGCAGGAGGGGAAGCATGCAAGCAGGCGCGGAAGCGTCCAAGCAGGCGCGGAAGCGTCCAAGCAGGCGCGGTAGCGTCCAAGCTGGCGCGGAAACGTCCAATCAGGCGCGGAAGCATGCAAGAAGACGCAGAAGAGTCCAAGCAGGCGCGGAAGCGTCCAAGCAGGAGGGGAAGCATGCAAGCAGGCGCGGATGCGTCCAAGCAGGCGCGGAAACGTCCAAGTAGGCGCGGAAGCATGCAAGAAGGCGCAGAAGAGTCCAAGCAGGCGCGGAAGCGTCCAAGCAGGCGCGGAAACGTCCAAGTAGGCGCGGAAGCATGCAAGAAGGCGCAGAAGAGTCCAAGCAGGCGCGGAAGCGTCCAAGCAGTCGCGGTAGCGTCCAAGCAGGCGCGGAAGCATGCAAGAAGGCGCAGAAGAGTCCAAGCAGGCGCGGAAGCGTCCAAGCAGGCGCGGAAGCGTCCAAGCAGGAGGCGAAGCATGCAAGCAGGCGCGGAAGCGTTCAAGCAGGCGCGGAAACGTCCAAGTAGTCGCGGAAGCATGCAAGAAGGCGCAGAAGAGTCCAACCAGGCGCGGAAGCGTCCAAGCAGTCGCAGGAGCGTCCAAGCAGGCGCGGTAGCGTCCAACCAGGCGCGGAAGCGTCCAAGCAGTCGCGGAAGCGTCCAAGCAGGCGCGGAAGAGTCCAAGAAGTCGCGGAAGCGTCCAAGCAGGCGCGGAAGCGTCCAAGCAGGCGCGGAAGCGTCCAAGCAGGCGTGGGAGCGTCCAAGCAAGCGCGGAAGCGTCCAAGCAGGCGCGGAAGCATGCAAGAAGGCGCAGAAGAGTCCAAGCAGGCGCGGAAGCGTCCTAGCAGTCGCGGAAGAGTCCAAGCAGGCGCGGAAGCGTCCAAGCAGTCGCGGAAGCGTCCAAGCAGGCGCGGTAGCGTCCAAGCAGGCGCGGAAGCGTCCAAGCAGGCGCGGAAACGTCCAAGCAGGCGCGGAAGCATGCAAGAAGGCGCAGAAGAGTCCAAGCAGGCGCGGAAGCGTCCAAGCAGGCGCGGAAGCGTCCAAGCAGGCGCGGTAGCGTCCAAGCTGGCGCGGAAACGTCCAATCAGGCGCGGAAGCATGCAAGAAGACGCAGAAGAGTCCAAGCAGGCGCGGAAGCGTCCAAGCAGGAGGGGAAGCATGCAAGCAGGCGCGGATGCGTCCAAGCAGGCGCGGAAACGTCCAAGTAGGCGCGGAGGCATGCAAGAAGGCGCAGAAGAGTCCAAGCAGGCGCGGAAGCGTCCAAGCAGGCGCGGAAACGTCCAAGTAGGCGCGGAAGCATGCAAGAAGGCGCAGAAGAGTCCAAGCAGGCGCGGAAGCGTCCAAGCAGTCGCGGTAGCGTCCAAGCAGGCGCGGAAGCATGCAAGAAGGCGCAGAAGAGTCCAAGCAGGCGCGGAAGCGTCCAAGCAGGCGCGGAAGCGTCCAAGCAGGAGGGGAAGCATGCAAGCAGGCGCGGAAGCGTTCAAGCAGGCGCGGAAACGTCCAAGTAGTCGCGGAAGCATGCAAGAAGGCGCAGAAGAGTCCAACCAGGCGCGGAAGCGTCCAAGCAGTCGCAGGAGCGTCCAAGCAGTCGCGGAAGCGTCCAAGCAGGCGCGGTAGCGTCCAAGCAGGTGCGGAAACGTCCAAGCAGGCGCGGAAGCATGCAAGAAGACGCAGAAGCGTCCAAGCAGTCGCGGAAACGTCCAAGCAGGCGCGGTAGCGTCCAAGCAGGCGCGGAAGCGTCCAAGCAGGCGCGGAAGCGTCCTAGCAGGCGCGGTAGAGTCCAAGCAGGCGCGGAAACGTCCAAGTAGGCGCGGCAGCATGCAAGAAGGCGCAGAAGATTCCTATCAGGCGCGGAAGCGTCCAAGCAGGCGGGGAAGCATGCAAGCAGGCGCGGAAGCGTCCACGCAGGCGCGGAAACGTCCAAGTAGGCGCGGCAGCATGCAAGAAGGCGCAGAAGAGTCCAAGCAGGCGCGGAAGCGTCCAAGCAGGCGCGGTAGCGTCCAAGCAAGCGCGGAAGCGTCCAAGCAGGCGCGGAAACGTCCAAGCAGGCGTGGAAGCGTCCAAGCAGACGCGGAAGCGTCCAAGCAGGCGCGGTAGCGTCCAACCAGGCGCGGAAGCGTCCAAGCAGTCGCGGAAGCGTCCAAGCAGGCGCGGAAGCGTCCAAGCAGTCGCGGAAGCGTCCAAGCAGGCGGGGAAGCATGCAAGCAGGCGCGGAAACATCCAAGTAGGCGCGGCAGCATGCAAGAAGGCGCAGGAGAGTCCAAGCAGTCGCGGAAGCGTCCAAGCAGTCGCGGAAGCCTCCAAGCAGGCGCGGTAGCGTCCAAGAAGGCGCGGTAGCGTCCAAGCAGGCGTGGGAGCGTCCAAGCAGGCGCGGAAGCGTCCCAGCAGGCGCGGAAGCATGCAAGAAGGCGCAGAAGAGTCCAAGCAGGCGCGGAAGCGTCCTAGCAGTCGCGGAAGAGTCCAAGCAGTCGCGGAAGCGTCCAAGCAATCGCGGAAGCGTCCAAGCAGGCGCGGAAGCGTCCAAGCAGGCGCGGAAGCGTCCAAGCAGGCGTGGGAGCGTCCAAGCAGGCGCAGAAGACTCCAAGCAGGCGCGGAAGCGTCCAAGCAGTCGCGGAAGGGTCCAAGCAGGCGCGGTAGCGTCCAAGCAGGCGCGGAAACGTCCAAGCAGGCCCGGAAGCGTCCAAGCAGGCGCGGAAGCGTCCAAGCAGTCGCGGAAGCGTCCAAGCAGTCGCGGAAGCGTCCAAGCAGGCGCGGAAGCGTCCAAGCATTCGCGGAAGCGTCCAAGCAGGCGTGGGAGCGTCCAAGCAGGCGCGGTAGCGTCCAAGCAGGCGCGGAAGCATGCAAGAAGACGCAGAAGAGTCCAAGCAGGCGCGGAAGCGTCCAAGCAGTTGCGGAAGCGTCCAAGCAGTCGCGGAAGCGTCCAAGCAGGCGCGGTAGCGTCCAAGCAGGTGCGGAAACGTCCAAGCAGGCGCGGAAGCATGCAAGAAGACGCAGAAGCGTCCAAGCAGTCGCGGAAACGTCCAAGCAGGCGCGGTAGCGTCCAACCAGGCGCGGAAGCGTCCAAGCAGTCGCGGAAGCGTCCAAGCAGGCGCGGTAGCGTCCAAGCAGGCGCGGAAACGTCCAAGCAGGCGCGGAAGCGTCCAAGCAGGCGCGGAAGCGTCCAAGCAGTCGCGGAAGCGTCCAAGCAGGCGCGGTAGCGTCCAAGCAGGCGTGGGAGCGTCCAAGCAGGCGCGGAAGCGTCCAAGCAGGCGCGGAAGCATGCAAGAAGGCGCAGAAGAGTCCAAGCAGGCGCGGAAGCGTCCTAGCAGTCGCGGAAGAGTCCAAGCAGGCGCGGAAGCGTCCAAGCAGTCGCGGAAGCGTCCAACCAGGCGCGGAAGCGTCCAAGCAGTCGCGGAAGCGTCCAAGCAGGCGCGGTAACGTCCAAGTAGGCGCGGAAGCATGCAAGAAGGCGCGGAAGCGTCCAAGCAGGCGCGGTAGCGTCCAAGCAGGCGCGGAAACGTCCAAGCAGGCCCGGAAGCGTCCAAGCAGGCGCGGAAGCGTCCGAGCAGTCGCGGAAGCGTCCCAGCAGTCGCGGAAGCGTCCAAGCAGGCGCGGAAGCGTCCAAGCTGGCGCGGAAGCGTCCAAGCAGTCGTGGGAGCGTCCAAGCAGGCGCGGTAGCGTCCAAGCAGGCGCGGAAGCATGCAAGAAGACGCAGAAGAGTCCAAGCATGCGCGGAAGCGTCCAAGCAGTCGCGGAAGCGTCCAAGCAGTCGCGGAAGCGTCCAAGCAGGCGCGGTAGCGTCCAAGCAGGTGCGGAAACGTCCAAGCAGGCGCGGAAGCATGCAAGAAGACGCAGAAGCGTCCAAGCAGTCGCGGAAACGTCCAAGCAGGCGCTGTAGCGTCCAAGCAGGCGCGGAAACGTCCAAACAGGCCCGGAAGCGTCCAAGCAGGCGCGGAAGCGTCCAAGCAGTCGCGGAAGCGTCCAAGCAGGCGCGGAAGCGTCCAAGCAGGCGCGGAAGCGTCCAAGCAGGCGTGGGAGCGTCCAAGCAAGCGCGGAAGCGTCCAAGCAGGCGCGGAAGCATGCAAGAAGGCGCAGAAGAGTCCAAGCAGGCGCGGAAGCGTCCTAGCAGTCGCGGAAGAGTCCAAGCAGGCGCGGAAGCGTCCAAGCAGTCGCGGAAGCGTCCAAGCAGGCGCGGTAGCGTCAAGCAGGCGCGGTAGCGTCCAAGCAGGCGCGATAGCGTCCAAGCAGGCGCGAGAACGTCCAAGTAGGCGCGGAAGCATGCAAGAAGGCGCAGAAAAGTCCAAGCAGGCGCGGAAGCGTCCAAGCAGGCGCGGAAACGTCCATGTAGGGGCTGAAGCATGCAAGAAGGCGCAGAAGAGTCCAAACAGGCGCGGATGCGGCCAAGCAGTCGCGGAAGCGTCCAAGCAGGCGCGGAAGCGTCCAAGCAGGCGCAGAAGAGTCCAAGCAGGCGCGGAAGCGTCCAAGCAGTCGCGGAAGCGTCCAAGCAGGCGCGGTAGCGTCCAAGCAGGCGCGGAAACGTCCAAGCAGGCGCGGAAGCGTCCAAGCAGGCGCGGAAGCGTCCAAGCAGTCGCGGAAGCGTCCAAGCAGGCGCGGTAGCGTCCAAGCAGGCGCGGAAACGTCCAAGCAGGCGCGGAAGAGTCCAAGCAGGCGCGGTAACGTCCAAGTAGGCGCGGAAGCATGCAAGAAGGCGCGGAAGCGTCCAAGCAGGCGCGGTAGCGTCCAAGCAGGCGCGGAAACGTCCAAGCAGTCGTGGAAGCGTCCAAGCAGTCGCGGAAGCCTCCAAGCAGGCGCGGTAGCGTCCAAGCAGGCGCGGAAGCATGCAAGAAGGCGCAGAAGAGTCCAAGCAGGCGCGGAAGCGTCCTAGCAGTCGCGGAAGAGTCCAAGCAGGCGCGGAAGCGTCCAAGCAGTCGCGGAAGCGTCCAAGCAGGCGCGGTAGCGTCAAGCAGGCGCGGTAGCGTCCAAGCAGGCGCGATAGCGTCCAAGCAGGCGCGAGAACGTCCAAGTAGGCGCGGAAGCATGCAAGAAGGCGCGGAAGCGTCCAAGCAGGCGCGGTAGCGTCCAAGCAGGCGCGGAAACGTCCAAGCAGTCGTGGAAGCGTCCAAGCAAGCGCGGAAGCGTCCAAGCAGGCGCGGAAGCATGCAAGAAGGCGCAGAAGAGTCCAAGCAGGCGCGGAAGCGTCCTAGCAGTCGCGGAAGAGTCCAAGCAGGCGCGGAAGCGTCCAAGCAGTCGCGGAAGCGTCCAAGCAGGCGCGGTAGCGTCAAGCAGGCGCGGTAGCGTCCAAGCAGGCGCGATAGCGTCCAAGCAGGCGCGAGAACGTCCAAGTAGGCGCGGAAGCATGCAAGAAGGCGCAGAAAAGTCCAAGCAGGCGCGGAAGCGTCCAAGCAGGCGCGGAAACGTCCATGTAGGGGCTGAAGCATGCAAGAAGGCGCAGAAGAGTCCAAACAGGCGCGGATGCGGCCAAGCAGTCGCGGAAGCGTCCAAGCAGGCGCGGAAGCGTCCAAGCAGGCGCAGAAGAGTCCAAGCAGGCGCGGAAGCGTCCAAGCAGTCGCGGAAGCGTCCAAGCAGGCGCGGTAGCGTCCAAGCAGGCGCGGAAACGTCCAAGCAGGCGCGGAAGCGTCCAAGCAGGCGCGGAAGCGTCCAAGCAGTCGCGGAAGCGTCCAAGCAGGCGCGGTAGCGTCCAAGCAGGCGCGGAAACGTCCAAGCAGGCGCGGAAGAGTCCAAGCAGGCGCGGTAACGTCCAAGTAGGCGCGGAAGCATGCAAGAAGGCGCGGAAGCGTCCAAGCAGGCGCGGTAGCGTCCAAGCAGGCGCGGAAACGTCCAAGCAGTCGTGGAAGCGTCCAAGCAGTCGCGGAAGCCTCCAAGCAGGCGCGGTAGCGTCCAAGCAGGCGCGGTAGCGTCCAAGCAGGCGCGGAAACGTCCAAGCAGGCCCGGAAGCGTCAAAGCAGGCGCGGAAGCGTCCAAGCAGTCGCGGAAGCGTCCAAGCAGTCGTGGAAGCGTCCAAGCAGGCGCGGAAGCGTCCAAGCAGGCGCGGAAGCGTCCAAGCAGGCGTGGGAGCGTCCAAGCAGGCGCGGTAGCGTCCAAGCAGGCGCGGAAGCGTCCAAGCAGGAGGGGAAGCATGCAAGCAGGCGCGGATGCGTCCAAGCAGGCGCGGAAACGGCCAAGTAGGCGCGGAAGCATGCAAGAAGGCGCAGAAGAGTCCAAGCAGGCGCGGAAGCGTCCAAGCAGGCGCGGAAACGTCCAAGTAGGCGCGGAAGCATGCAAGAAGGCGCAGAAGAGTCCAAGCAGGCGCGGAAGCGTCCAAGCAGTCGCGGTAGCGTCCAAGCAGGCGCGGAAGCATGCAAGAAGGCGCAGAAGAGTCCAAGCAGGCGCGGAAGCGTCCAAGCAGGCGCGGAAGCGTCCAAGCAGGAGGGGAAGCATGCAAGCAGGCGCGGAAGCGTTCAAGAAGGCGCGGAAACGTCCAAGTAGTCGCGGAAGCATGCAAGAAGGCGCAGAAGAGTCCAACCAGGCGCGGAAGCGTCCAAGCAGTCGCAGGAGCGTCCAAGCAGGCGCGGTAGCGTCCAACCAGGCGCGGAAGCGTCCAAGCAGTCGCGGAAGCGTCCAAGCAGGCGCGGAAGAGTCCAAGAAGTCGCGGAAGCGTCCAAGCAGGCGCGGAAGCGTCCAAGCAGGCGCGGAAGCGTCCAAGCAGGCGTGGGAGCGTCCAAGCAAGCGCGGAAGCGTCCAAGCAGGCGCGGAAGCATGCAAGAAGGCGCAGAAGAGTCCAAGCAGGCGCGGAAGCGTCCTAGCAGTCGCGGAAGAGTCCAAGCAGGCGCGGAAGCGTCCAAGCAGTCGCGGAAGCGTCCAAGCAGGCGCGGTAGCGTCCAAGCAGGCGCGGAAGCGTCCAAGCAGGCGCGGAAGCGTCCAAGCAGGCGCGGTAGCGTCCAAGCTGGCGCGGAAACGTCCAATCAGGCGCGGAAGCATGCAAGAAGACGCAGAAGAGTCCAAGCAGGCGCGGAAGCGTCCAAGCAGGAGGGGAAGCATGCAAGCAGGCGCGGATGCGTCCAAGCAGGCGCGGAAACGTCCAAGTAGGCGCGGAAGCATGCAAGAAGGCGTAGAAGAGTCCAAGCAGGCGCGGAAGCGTCCAAGCAGGCGCGGAAACGTCCAAGTAGGCGCGGAAGCATGCAAGAAGGCGCAGAAGAGTCCAAGCAGGCGCGGAAGCGTCCAAGCAGGCGTGGGAGCGTCCAAGCAGGCGCGGTAGCGTCCAAGCAGGCGCGGAAGCATGCAAGAAGACGCAGAAGAGTCCAAGCATGCGCGGAAGCGTCCAAGCAGTCGCGGAAGCGTCCAAGCAGTCGCGGAAGCGTCCAAGCAGGCGCGGTAGCGTCCAAGCAGGTGCGGAAACGTCCAAGCAGGCGCGGAAGCATGCAAGAAGACGCAGAAGCGTCCAAGCAGTCGCGGAAACGTCCAAGCAGGCGCGGTAGCGTCCAACCAGGCGCGGAAGCGTCCAAGCAGGCGCGGAAGCATGCAAGAAGGCGCAGAAGAGTCCAAGCAGGCGCGGAAGCGTCCAAGCAGGCGCGGAAGCGTCCAAGCAGGAGGGGAAGCATGCAAGCAGGCGCGGAAGCGTTCAAGCAGGCGCGGAAACGTCCAAGTAGTCGCGGAAGCATGCAAGAAGGCGCAGAAGAGTCCAACCAGGCGCGGAAGCGTCCAAGCAGTCGCAGGAGCGTCCAAGCAGGCGCGGTAGCGTCCAACCAGGCGCGGAAGCGTCCAAGCAGTCGCGGAAGCGTCCAAGCAGGCGCGGAAGAGTCCAAGAAGTCGCGGAAGCGTCCAAGCAGGCGCGGAAGCGTCCAAGCAGGCGCGGTAGCGTCCAAGCTGGCGCGGAAACGTCCAATCAGGCGCGGAAGCATGCAAGAAGACGCAGAAGAGTCCAAGCAGGCGCGGAAGCGTCCAAGCAGTCGCGGAAGCGTCCAAGCAGGCGCGGAAGCGTCCAAGCAGGAGGGGAAGCATCCAAGCAGGCGCGGAAGCGTCCAAGCAGGCGCGGTAGCGTCCAAGCTGGCGCGGAAACGTCCAATCAGGCGCGGAAGCATGCAAGAAGACGCAGAAGAGTCCAAGCAGGCGCGGAAGCGTCCAAGCAGGAGGGGAAGCATGCAAGCAGGCGCGGATGCGTCCAAGCAGGCGCGGAAACGTCCAAGTAGGCGCGGAAGCATGCAAGAAGGCGCAGAAGAGTCCAAGCAGGCGCGGAAGCGTCCAAGCAGGCGCGGAAACGTCCAAGTAGGCGCGGAAGCATGCAAGAAGGCGCAGAAGAGTCCAAGCAGGCGCGGAAGCGTCCAAGCAGGCGTGGGAGCGTCCAAGCAGGCGCGGTAGCGTCCAAGCAGGCGCGGAAGCATGCAAGAAGACGCAGAAGAGTCCAAGCATGCGCGGAAGCGTCCAAGCAGTCGCGGAAGCGTCCAAGCAGTCGCGGAAGCGTCCAAGCAGGCGCGGTAGCGTCCAAGCAGGTGCGGAAACGTCCAAGCAGGCGCGGAAGCATGCAAGAAGACGCAGAAGCGTCCAAGCAGTCGCGGAAACGTCCAAGCAGGCGCGGTAGCGTCCAACCAGGCGCGGAAGCGTCCAAGCAGGCGCGGAAGCGTCCAAGCAGGCGCGGTAGCGTCCAAGCTGGCGCGGAAACGTCCAATCAGGCGCGGAAGCATGCAAGAAGACGCAGAAGAGTCCAAGCAGGCGCGGAAGCGTCCAAGCAGGAGGGGAAGCATGCAAGCAGGCGCGGATGCGTCCAAGCAGGCGCGGAAACGTCCAAGTAGGCGCGGAAGCATGCAAGAAGGCGCAGAAGAGTCCAAGCAGGCGCGGAAGCGTCCTAGCAGTCGCGGAAGAGTCCAAGCAGGCGCGGAAGCGTCCAAGCAGTCGCGGAAGCGTCCAAGCAGGCGCGGTAGCGTCCAAGCAGGCGCGGAAGCGTCCAAGCAGGCGCGGAAACGTCCAAGCAGGCGCGGAAGCATGCAAGAAGGCGCAGAAGAGTCCAAGCAGGCGCGGTAACGTCCAAGTAGGCGCGGAAGCATGCAAGAAGGCGCGGAAGCGTCCAAGCAGGCGCGGTAGCGTCCAAGCAGGCGCGGAAACGTCCAACCAGGCGCGGAAGCATGCAAGAAGGCGCAGAAGAGTCCAAGCAGGCGCGGAAGAGTCCAAGCAGGCGCGGTAGCGTCCAACCAGGCGCGGATGCGGCCAAGCAGTCGCGGAAGCGTCCAAGCAGGCGCGGTAGCGTCCAAGCAGGCGCGGAAACGTCCAAGCAGGCGCGGAAGAGTCCAAGCAGGCGCGGTAACGTCCAAGTAGGCGCGGAAGCATGCAAGAAGGCGCGGAAGCGTCCAAGCAGGCGCGGTAGCGTCCAAGCAGGCGCGGAAACGTCCAAGCAGTCGCGGAAGCGTCCAAGCAGTCGCGGAAGCCTCCAAGCAGGCGCGGTAGCGTCCAAGCAGGCGCGGTAGCGTCCAAGCAGGCGCGGAAACGTCCAAGCAGGCCCGGAAGCGTCCAAGCAGGCGCGGAAGCGTCCAAGCAGTCGCGGAAGCGTCCAAGCAGTCGCGGAAGCGTCCAAGCAGGCGCGGAAGCGTCCAAGCAGGCGCGGAAGCGTCCAAGCAGGCGTGGGAGCGTCCAAGCAGGCGCGGTAGCGTCCAAGCAGGCGCGGAAGCATGCAAGAAGACGCAGAAGAGTCCAAGCATGCGCGGAAGCGTCCAAGCAGTCGCGGAAGCGTCCAAGCAGTCGCGGAAGCGTCCAAGCAGGCGCGGTAGCGTCCAAGCAGGTGCGGAAACGTCCAAGCTGGCGCGGAAGCATGCAAGAAGACGCAGAAGCGTCCAAGCAGTCGCGGAAACGTCCAAGCAGGCGCGGTAGCGTCCAACCAGGCGCGGAAGCGTCCAAGCAGTCGCGGAAGCGTCCAAGCAGGCGCGGTAGCGTCCAAGCAGGCGCGGAAACGTCCAAGCAGGCGCGGAAGCGTCCAAGCAGGCGCGGAAGTGTCCAAGCAGTCGCGGAAGCGTCCAAGCAGGCGCGGTAGCGTCCACGCAGGCGCGGAAACGTCCAAGTAGGCGCGGCAGCATGCAAGAAGGCGCAGAAGAGTCCAAGCAGGCGCGGAAGCGTCCAAGCAGTCGCGGAAGCGTCCAAGCAGGCGCGGTAGCGTCCAAGCTGGCGCGGAAACGTCCAAGCAGGCGCGGAAGCATGCAAGAAGGCGCAGAAGAGTCCAAGCAGGCGCGGAAGCGTCCAAGCAGGCGCGGAAGCGTCCAAGCAGGCGCGGTAGCGTCCAAGCTGGCGCGGAAACGTCCAAACAGGCGCGGAAGCATGCAAGAAGACGCAGAAGAGTCCAAGCAGGCGCGGAAGCGTCCAAGCAGGAGGGGAAGCATGCAAGCAGGCGCGGAAGCGTCCAAGCAGGCGCGGAAACGTCCAAGTAGGCGCGGAAGCATGCAAGAAGGCGCAGAAGAGTCCAAGCAGGCGCGGAAGCGTCCAAGCAGTCGCGGTAGCGTCCAAGCAGGCGCGGAAGCATGCAAGAAGGCGCAGAAGAGTCCAAGCAGGCGCGGAAGCGTCCAAGCAGGCGCGGAAGCGTCCAAGCAGGCGCGGTAGCGTCCAAGCAGTCGCGGAAGCGTCCAAGCAGGCGCGGTAGCGTCCAAGCTGGCGCGGAAACGTCCAAGCAGGCGCGGAAGCATGCAAGAAGGCGCAGAAGAGTCCAAGCAGGCGCGGAAGCGTCCAAGCAGGCGCGGAAGCGTCCAAGCAGGCGCGGTAGCGTCCAAGCTGGCGCGGAAACGTCCAATCAGGCGCGGAAGCATGCAAGAAGACGCAGAAGAGTCCAAGCAGGCGCGGAAGCGTCCAAGCAGGAGGGGAAGCATGCAAGAAGGCGCAGAAGAGTCCAAGCAGGCGCGGAAGCGTCCAAGCAGGCGCGGAAGCGTCCAAGCAGGAGGGGAAGCATGCAAGCAGGCGCGGAAGCGTCCAAGCAGGCGCGGAAACGTCCAAGTAGTCGCGGAAGCATGCAAGAAGGCGCAGAAGAGTCCAACCAGGCGCGGAAGCGTCCAAGCAGTCGCAGGAGCGTCCAAGCAGGCGCGGTAGCGTCCAACCAGGCGCGGAAGCGTCCAAGCAGTCGCGGAAGCGTCCAAGCAGGCGCGGAAGAGTCCAAGAAGTCGCGGAAGCGTCCAAGCAGGCGCGGTAGCGTCCAAGCAGGCGCGGAAGCGTCCAAGCAGGCGCGGAAACGTCCAAGCAGGCGCGGAAGCATGCAAGAAGACGCAGAAGAGTTCAAGCAGGCGCGGTAGCGTCCAAGCAGGCGCGGAAGCGTCCAAGCAGGCGCGGAAGCATGCAAGAAGGCGCAGAAGAGTCCAAGCAGGCGCGGAAGCGTCCAAGCAGGCGCGGAAGCGTCCAAGCAGGCGCGGTAGCGTCCAAGCTGGCGCGGAAACGTCCAAACAGGCGCGGAAGCATGCAAGAAGACGCAGAAGAGTCCAAGCAGGCGCGGAAGCGTCCAAGCAGGAGGGGAAGCATGCAAGCAGGCGCGGAAGCGTCCAAGCAGGCGCGGAAACGTCCAAGTAGGCGCGGAAGCATGCAAGAAGGCGCAGAAGAGTCCAAGCAGGCGCGGAAGCGTCCAAGCAGTCGCGGTAGCGTCCAAGCAGGCGCGGAAGCATGCAAGAAGGCGCAGAAGAGTCCAAGCAGGCGCGGAAGCGTCCAAGCAGGCGCGGAAGCGTCCAAGCAGGCGCGGTAGCGTCCAAGCTGGCGCGGAAACGTCCAATCAGGCGCGGAAGCATGCAAGAAGACGCAGAAGAGTCCAAGCAGGCGCGGAAGCGTCCAAGCAGGAGGGGAAGCATGCAAGAAGGCGCAGAAGAGTCCAAGCAGGCGCGGAAGCGTCCAAGCAGGCGCGGAAGCGTCCAAGCAGGAGGGGAAGCATGCAAGCAGGCGCGGAAGCGTCCAAGCAGGCGCGGAAACGTCCAAGTAGTCGCGGAAGCATGCAAGAAGGCGCAGAAGAGTCCAACCAGGCGCGGAAGCGTCCAAGCAGTCGCAGGAGCGTCCAAGCAGGCGCGGTAGCGTCCAACCAGGCGCGGAAGCGTCCAAGCAGTCGCGGAAGCGTCCAAGCAGGCGCGGAAGAGTCCAAGAAGTCGCGGAAGCGTCCAAGCAGGCGCGGTAGCGTCCAAGCAGGCGCGGAAGCGTCCAAGCAGGCGCGGAAACGTCCAAGCAGGCGCGGAAGCATGCAAGAAGACGCAGAAGAGTTCAAGCAGGCGCGGTAGCGTCCAAGCAGGCGCGGAAGCGTCCAAGCAGTCGCGGAAGCGTCCAAGCAGTCGCGGAAGAGTCCAAGCAGGCGCGGCAGTGTCCAAGCAGGCGCGGAAACGTCGAAGCAGGCGCGTAAGCATGCAAGAAGACGCAGAAGAGTCCAAGCAGGCGCGGAAGCGTCCAAGCAGGAGGGGAGCATGCAAGCAGGCGCGGTAGTGTCCAACCTGGCGCGGAAACGTCCAAGCAGGCGCGGAAGCATGCAAGAAGGCGCAGAAGAGTCCAAGCAGGCGCGGAAGCATGCAAGAAGACGCAGAATAGTCCAAGCAGGCGCGGAAGCGTCCAAGCAGTCGCGGAAGCGTCCAAGCAGGCGCGGAAGCGTCCAACCAGGTGCGGAAGCGTCCAAGCAGTCGCGGAAGCGTCCAAGCAGGCGCGGAAACATCCAAGTAGGCGCGGCAGCATGCAAGGAGGCGCAGAAGAGTCCAAGCAGTCGCGGAAGCGTCCAAGCAGGCGCGGTAGCGTCCAACCAGGCGCGGATGCGTCCAAGCAGTCGCGGAAGCGTCCAAGCAGGCGCGGTAGCGTCCAAGCAGGCGCGGAAACGTCCAAGCAGGCGCGGAAGCATGCAAGAAGACGCAGAAGAGTCCAAGCAGGCGCGGAAGCGTCCAAGCAGGAGGGGAAGCATGCAAGCAGGCGCGGAAGCGTCCAAGCAGGCGCGGAAACGTCCAAGTAGGCGCGGAAGCATGCAAGAAGGCGCAGAAGAGTCCAAGCAGGCGCGGAAGCGTCCAAGCAGTCGCAGAAGCGTCCAAGCAGGCGCGGTAGCGTCCAAGCAGGCGCGGAAGCGTCCAAACAGGCGCGGCAGGGTCCAAGCAGGCGCGGAAACGTCCAAGCAGGCGCGGAAGCATGCAAGAAGACGCAGAACAGTCCAAGCAGGCGCGGAAGCGTCCAAGCAGTCGCGGAAGCGTCCAAGCAGTCGCGGAAGCGTCCAAGCAGGCGCGGAAGAGTCCAAGAAGTCGCGGAAGCGTCCAAGCAGGCGCGGTAGCGTCCAAGCAGGCGCGGAAGCGTCCAAGCAGGCGCGGAAACGTCCAAGCAGGCGCGGAAGCATGCAAGAAGACGCAGAAGAGTTCAAGCAGGCGCGGAAGCGTCCAAGCAGTCGCGGAAGCGTCCAAGCAGGCGCGGAAGCATGCAAGAAGGCGCAGAAGAGTCCAAGCAGGCGCGGAAGCGTCCAAGCAGGCGCGGAAGCGTCCAAGCAGGCGCGGTAGCGTCCAAGCTGGCGCGGAAACGTCCAATCAGGCGCGGAAGCATGCAAGAAGACGCAGAAGAGTCCAAGCAGGCGCGGAAGCGTCCAAGCAGGAGGGGAAGCATGCAAGCAGGCGCGGAAGCGTCCAAGCAGGCGCGGAAACGTCCAAGTAGGCGCGGAAGCATGCAAGAAGGCGCAGAAGAGTCCAAGCAGGCGCGGAAGCGTCCAAGCAGGCGCGGAAACGTCCAAGTAGGCGCGGAAGCATGCAAGAAGGCGCAGAAGAGTCCAAGCAGGCGCGGAAGCGTCCACGCAGTCGCGGTAGCGTCCAAGCAGGCGCGGAAGCATGCAAGAAGGCGCAGAAGAGTCCAAGCAGGCGCGGAAGCGTCCAAGCAGGCGCGGAAGCGTCCAAGCAGGAGGGGAAGCATGCAAGCAGGCGCGGAAGCGTCCAAGCAGGCGCGGAAACGTCCAAGTAGTCGCGGAAGCATGCAAGAAGGCGCAGAAGAGTCCAACCAGGCGCGGAAGCGTCCAAGCAGTCGCAGGAGCGTCCAAGCAGGCGCGGTAGCGTCCAAGCAGGCGCGGAAGCGTCCAAGCAGGCGCGGAAACGTCCAAGCAGGCGCGGAAGCATGCAAGAAGACGCAGAAGAGTTCAAGCAGGCGCGGAAGCGTCCAAGCAGTCGCGGAAGCGTCCAAGCAGGCGCGGTAGCGTCCAAGCAGTCGCGGAAGCGTCCAAGCAGGCGCGGTAGCGTCCAAGCAGGCGCGGAAGCGTCCAAGCAGTCGCGGAAGCGTCCAAGCAGGCGCGGACGCATGCAAGGAGGCGCGGAAGCGTCCAAGCAGTCGCGGAAGCGTCCAAGCAGTCGCGGAAGCATGCAAGCAGGCGCGGAAGCGTCCAGGCAGGCGCGGAAGCGACCAAGCAGTCGCGGTAGCGTCCAACCAGGCGCGGAAGCGTCCAAGAAGTCGAGGAAGCGTCCAAACAGGCGCGGAAGCATGCAAGAAGACGCAGAATAGTCCAAGCAGGCACGGAAGCGTCCAAGCAGTCGCGGAAGCGTCCAAGCAGGCACGGTAGCGTCCAAGCAGTCGCGGAAGAGTCCAAGCAGGCGCGGAAACGTCCAAGTAGGCGCGGAAGTATGCAAGAAGGCGCAGAAGAGTCCAAGCAGGCGCGGAAGCGTCCACGCAGTCGCGGTAGCGTCCAAGCAGGCGCGGAAGCATGCAAGAAGGCGCAGAAGAGTCCAAGCAGGCGCGGAAGCGTCCAAGCAGGCGCGGAAGCGTCCAAGCAGGAGGGGAAGCATGCAAGCAGGCGCGGAAGCGTCCAAGCAGGCGCGGAAACGTCCAAGTAGTCGCGGAAGCATGCAAGAAGGCGCAGAAGAGTCCAACCAGGCGCGGAAGCGTCCAAGCAGTCGCAGGAGCGTCCAAGCAGGCGCGGTAGCGTCCAACCAGGCGCGGAAGCGTCCAAGCAGTCGCGGAAGCGTCCAAGCAGGCGCGGAAGAGTCCAAGAAGTCGCGGAAGCGTCCAAGCAGGCGCGGTAGCGTCCAAGCAGGCGCGGAAGCGTCCAAGCAGGCGCGGAAACGTCCAAGCAGGCGCGGAAGCATGCAAGAAGACGCAGAAGAGTTCAAGCAGGCGCGGTAGCGTCCAAGCAGGCGCGGAAGCGTCCAAGCAGTCGCGGAAGCGTCCAAGCAGGCGCGGAAGCGTCCAAGCAGGCGCGGCAGCATGCAAGAAGACGCAGAAGAGTCCAAGCAGGCGCGGAAGCGTCCAAGCAGGAGGGGAAGCATGCAAGCAGGCGCGGAAGCGTCCAAGCAGGCGCGGAAACATCCAAGTAGGCGCGGCAGCATGCAAGAAGTCGCAGAAGACTCCAAACAGTCGCGGAAGCGTCCAAGCAGGCGGGGAAGCATGCAAGCAGGCGCGGAAGCGTCCAAGCAGGCGCGGAAGCGTCCAAGCAGGCGCGGAAACGTCCAAGCAGGCGCGGAAGCATGCAAGAAGACGAAGAAGAGTCCAAGCAGGCGCGGAAGCGTCCAAGCAGGCGCGGAAGCGTCCAAGCAGGCGCAGAAACGTCCAAGCAGGCGCGGAAGCATTCAAAAAGGCGTAGAAGAGTCCAAGCAGGCGCGGTAGGGTCCAAGCAGGCGCGGTAGCGTCCAAGCAGGCGCGGAAACGTCCAAGCAGGCGCGGTAGCGTCCAAGCTGGCGCGGAAACGTCCAATCAGGCGCGGAAGCATGCAAGAAGACGCAGAAGAGTCCAAGCAGGCGCGGAAGCGTCCAAGCAGGCGCGGAAGCGTCCAAGCAGGCGCGGAAACGTCCAAGCAGTCGCGGAAGCGTCCAAGCAGGCGCGGAAACATCCAAGTAGGCGCGGCAGCATGCAAGGAGGCGCAGAAGAGTCCAAGCAGTCGCGGAAGCGTCCAAGCAGGAGGGGAAGCATGCAACCAGGCGCGGAAGCGTCCAAGCAGGCGCGGAAACATCCAAGTAGGCGCGGCAGCATGCAAGAAGTCGCAGAAGACTCCAAACAGTCGCGGAAGCGTCCAAGCAGGCGGGGAAGCATGCAAGCAGGCGCGGAAGCGTCCAAGCAGGCGCGGAAACGTCCAAGCAGGCGCGGAAGCATGCAAGAAGACGAAGAAGAGTCCAAGCAGGCGCGGAAGCGTCCAAGCAGGCGCGGAAGCGTCCAAGCAGGCGCGGAAACGTCCAAGCAGGCGCGGAAGCATTCAAAAAGGCGTAGAAGAGTCCAAGCAGGCGCGGTAGGGTCCAAGCAGGCGCGGTAGCGTCCAAGCAGGCGCGGAAACGTCCAAGCAGGCGCGGTAGCGTCCAAGCTGGCGCGGAAACGTCCAAACAGGCGCGGAAGCATGCAAGAAGACGCAGAAGAGTCCAAGCAGGCGCGGAAGCGTCCAAGCAGGCGCGGAAGCGTCCAAGCAGGCGCGGAAACGTCCAAGCAGTCGCGGAAGCGTCCAAGCAGGCGCGGAAACATCCAAGTAGGCGCGGCAGCATGCAAGGAGGCGCAGAAGAGTCCAAGCAGTCGCGGAAGCGTCCAAGCAGGCGCGGAAACGTCCAAGTAGGCGCGGAAGCATGCAAGAAGGCGCAGAAGAGTCCAAGCAGGCGCGGAAGCGTCCACGCAGTCGCGGTAGCGTCCAAGCAGGCGCGGAAGCATGCAAGAAGGCGCAGAAGAGTCCAAGCAGGCGCGGAAGCGTCCAAGCAGGCGCGGAAGCGTCCAAGCAGGAGGGGAAGCATGCAAGCAGGCGCGGAAGCGTCCAAGCAGGCGCGGAAACGTCCAAGTAGTCGCGGAAGCATGCAAGAAGGCGCAGAAGAGTCCAACCAGGCGCGGAAGCGTCCAAGCAGTCGCAGGAGCGTCCAAGCAGGCGCGGTAGCGTCCAACCAGGCGCGGAAGCGTCCAAGCAGTCGCGGAAGCGTCCAAGCAGGCGCGGAAGAGTCCAAGAAGTCGCGGAAGCGTCCAAGCAGGCGCGGTAGCGTCCAAGCAGGCGCGGAAGCGTCCAAGCAGGCGCGGAAACGTCCAAGCAGTCGCGGAAGCGTCCAAGCAGGCGCGGACGCATGCAAGGAGGCGCGGAAGCGTCCAAGCAGTCGCGGAAGCGTCCAAGCAGTCGCGGAAGCATGCAAGCAGGCGCGGAAGCGTCCAGGCAGGCGCGGAAGCGACCAAGCAGTCGCGGTAGCGTCCAACCAGGCGCGGAAGCGTCCAAGAAGTCGAGGAAGCGTCCAAACAGGCGCGGAAGCATGCAAGAAGACGCAGAATAGTCCAAGCAGGCACGGAAGCGTCCAAGCAGTCGCGGAAGCGTCCAAGCAGGCACGGTAGCGTCCAAGCAGTCGCGGAAGAGTCCAAGCAGGCGCGGCAGTGTCCAAGCAGGCGCGGAAACGTCCAAGCAGGCGCGGAAGCATGCAAGAAGACGCAGAAGAGTCCAAGCAGGCGCGGAAGCGTCCAAGCAGGAGGGGAGCATGCAAGCAGGCGCGGTAGTGTCCAACCTGGCGCGGAAACGTCCAAGCAGGCGCGGAAGCATGCAAGAAGGCGCAGAAGAGTCCAAGCAGGCGCGGAAGCATGCAAGAAGACGCAGAATAGTCCAAGCAGGCGCGGAAGCGTCCAAGCAGTCGCGGAAGCGTCCAAGCAGGCGCGGAAGCGTCCAACCAGGTGCGGAAGCGTCCAAGCAGTCGCGGAAGCGTCCAAGCAGGCGCGGAAACATCCAAGTAGGCGCGGCAGCATGCAAGGAGGCGCAGAAGAGTCCAAGCAGTCGCGGAAGCGTCCAAGCAGGCGCGGTAGCGTCCAACCAGGCGCGGATGCGTCCAAGCAGTCGCGGAAGCGTCCAAGCAGGCGCGGTAGCGTCCAAGCAGGCGCGGAAACGTCCAAGCAGGCGCGGAAGCATGCAAGAAGACGCAGAAGAGTCCAAGCAGGCGCGGAAGCGTCCAAGCAGGAGGGGAAGCATGCAAGCAGGCGCGGAAGCGTCCAAGCAGGCGCGGAAACGTCCAAGTAGGCGCGGAAGCATGCAAGAAGGCGCAGAAGAGTCCAAGCAGGCGCGGAAGCGTCCAAGCAGTCGCAGAAGCGTCCAAGCAGGCGCGGTAGCGTCCAAGCAGGCGCGGAAGCGTCCAAACAGGCGCGGCAGGGTCCAAGCAGGCGCGGAAACGTCCAAGCCGGCGCGGAAGCATGCAAGAAGACGCAGAACAGTCCAAGCAGGCGCGGAAGCGTCCAAGCAGTCGCGGAAGCGTCCAAGCAGGCGCGGTAGCGTCCAAGCAGGCGCGGAAGCGTCCAAGCAGGCGCGGTAGCGTCCAAGCTGGCGCGGAAACGTCCAAGCAGGCGCGGAAGCATGCAAGAAGGCGCAGAAGAGTCCAAGCAGGCGCGGAAGCGTCCAAGCAGGCGCGGAAGCGTCCAAGCAGGCGCGGTAGCGTCCAAGCTGGCGCGGAAACGTCCAATCAGGCGCGGAAGCATGCAAGAAGACGCAAAAGAGTCCAAGCAGGCGCGGAAGCGTCCAAGCAGGAGGGGAAGCATGCAAGCAGGCGCAGAAGAGTCCAAGCAGGCGCGGAAGCGTCCAAGCAGTCGCGGAAGCGTCCAAGCAGGCGCGGAAGAGTCCAAGAAGTCGCGGAAGCGTCCAAGCAGGCGCGGTAGCGTCCAAGCAGGCGCGGAAGCGTCCAAGCAGGCCCGGAAACGTCCAAGCAGGCGCGGAAGCATGCAAGAAGACGCAGAAGAGTTCAAGCAGGCGCGGAAGCGTCCAAGCAGTCGCGGAAGAGTCCAAGCAGGCGCGGAAGCATGCAAGAAGGCGCAGAAGAGTCCAAGCAGGCGCGGAAGCGTCCAAGCAGGCGCGGAAGCGTCCAAGCAGGCGCGGTAGCGTCCAAGCTGGCGCGGAAACGTCCAATCAGGCGCGGAAGCATGCAAGAAGACGCAGAAGAGTCCAAGCAGGCGCGGAAGCGTCCAAGCAGGAGGGGAAGCATGCAAGCAGGCGCGGAAGCGTCCAAGCAGGCGCGGAAACGTCCAAGTAGGCGCGGAAGCATGCAAGAAGGCGCAGAAGAGTCCAAGCAGGCGCGGAAGCGTCCAAGCAGGCGCGGAAACGTCCAAGTAGGCGCGGAAGCATGCAAGAAGGCGCAGAAGAGTCCAAGCAGGCGCGGAAGCGTCCACGCAGTCGCGGTAGCGTCCAAGCAGGCGCGGAAGCATGCAAGAAGGCGCAGAAGAGTCCAAGCAGGCGCGGAAGCGTCCAAGCAGGCGCGGAAGCGTCCAAGCAGGAGGGGAAGCATGCAAGCAGGCGCGGAAGCGTCCAAGCAGGCGCGGAAACGTCCAAGCAGGCGCGGAAGCATGCAAGAAGACGCAGAAGAGTTCAAGCAGGCGCGGAAGCGTCCAAGCAGTCGCGGAAGCGTCCAAGCAGGCGCGGTAGCGTCCAAGCAGTCGCGGAAGCGTCCAAGCAGGCGCGGTAGCGTCCAAGCAGGCGCGGAAGCGTCCAAGCAGTCGCGGAAGCGTCCAAGCAGGCGCGGACGCATGCAAGGAGGCGCGGAAGCGTCCAAGCAGTCGCGGAAGCGTCCAAGCAGTCGCGGAAGCATGCAAGCAGGCGCGGAAGCGTCCAGGCAGGCGCGAAAGCGACCAGGCAGTCGCGGTAGCGTCCAACCAGGCGCGGAAGCGTCCAAGAAGTCGAGGAAGCGTCCAAACAGGCGCGGAAGCATGCAAGAAGACGCAGAATAGTCCAAGCAGGTACGGAAGCGTCCAAGCAGTCGCGGAAGCGTCCAAGCAGGCACGGTAGCGTCCAAGCAGTCGCGGAAGAGTCCAAGCAGGCGCGGCAGTGTCCAAGCAGGCGCGGAAACGTCCAAGCAGGCGCGGAAACGTCCAAGCAGGCGCGGAAGCATGCAAGAAGACGCAGAAGAGTCCAAGCAGGCGCGGAAGCGTCCAAGCAGGAGGGGAGCATGCAAGCAGGCGCGGTAGTGTCCAACCTGGCGCGGAAACGTCCAAGCAGGCGCGGAAGCATGCAAGAAGGCGCAGAAGAGTCCAAGCAGGCGCGGAAGCATGCAAGAAGACGCAGAATAGTCCAAGCAGGCGCGGAAGCGTCCAAGCAGTCGCGGAAGCGTCCAAGCAGGCGCGGAAGCGTCCAACCAGGTGCGGAAGCGTCCAAGTAGTCGCGGAAGCGTCCAAGCAGGCGCGGAAACATCCAAGTAGGCGCGGCAGCATGCAAGGAGGCGCAGAAGAGTCCAAGCAGTCGCGGAAGCGTCCAAGCAGGCGCGGTAGCGTCCAACCAGGCGCGGATGCGTCCAAGCAGTCGCGGAAGCGTCCAAGCAGGCGCGGTAGCGTCCAAGCAGGCGCGGAAACGTCCAAGCAGGCGCGGAAGCATGCAAGAAGACGCAGAAGAGTCCAAGCAGGCGCGGAAGCGTCCAAGCAGGAGGGGAAGCATGCAAGCAGGCGCGGAAGCGTCCAAGCAGGCGCGGAAACGTCCAAGTAGGCGCGGAAGCATGCAAGAAGGCGCAGAAGAGTCCAAGCAGGCGCGGAAGCGTCCAAGCAGTCGCAGAAGCGTCCAAGCAGTCGCAGAAGCATGCAAGCAGGCGCGGAAGCGTCCAAGCAGGCGCGGTAGAGTCCAAGCAGGCGCGGAAACGTCCAAGTAGGCGCGGAAGCATGCAAGAAGGCGCAGAAGAGTCCAAGCAGGCGCAGAAGAGTCCAAGCAGGCGCGGAAGCGTCCAAGCAGTCGCGGAAGCGTCCAAGCAGGCGCGCTAGCGTCCAAGCAGGCGCGGAAACCTCCAAGCAGGCGCGGAAGCATGCAAGAAGACGCAGAACAGTCCAAGCAGGCGCGGAAGCGTCCAAGCAGTCGCGGAAGCGTCCAAGCAGGCGCGGTAGCGTCCAAGAAGGCGCGGAAGCGTCCAAGCAGTCGCGGAAGCGTCCAAGCAGGCGCGGTAGTGTCCAAGCAGGCGCGGTAGCGTCCAACAAGGCGCGGATGCGTCCAAGCAGTCGCGGAAGCGTCCAAGCAGGCGCGGTAGCGTCCAAGCAGGCGCAGAAACGTCCAAGCAGGCGCGGATGCATGCAAGAAGACGCAGAAGAGTCCAAGCAGGCGCGGAAGCGTCCAAGGAGGAGGGGAAGCATGCAAGCAGGCGCGGAAGCGTCCAAGCAGGCGCGGAAACGTCCAAGTAGGCGCGGAAGCATGCAAGAAGGCGCAGAAGAGTCCAAGCAGGCGCGGAAGCGTCCAAGCAGTCGCAGAAGCGTCCAAGCAGGCGCGGTAGCGTCCAAGCAGGCGCGGAAGAGTCCAATAAGTCGCGGAAGCGTCCAAGCAGGCGCGGTAGCGTCCAAGCAGTCGCGGAAGCGTCCAAGCAGGCGCGGAAGCGTCCAAGTAGTCGCGGAAACGTCCAAGCATGCGCGGAAGCTTGCAAGAAGACGCAGAAGAGTCCAAGCAGGCGGGGAGCATGCAAGAAGGCGCGGAAGCGTCCAAGCAGGCGCGGTAGCGTCCAAGCAGTCGCGGAAGCGTCCAAGCATGCGCGGTAGCGTCCAAGCAGTCGCGGAATCGTCCAAGCAGGCGCGGTAGCGTCCGAGCAGGCGCGGAAGCGTCCAAGCAGTCGCGGAAGCGTTCAAGCAGGCGCGGTAGCGTCCAACCAGGCGCGGAAGCGTCCAAGCAGTCGCGGAAGCGTCCAAGCAGGCGCGGAAGCGTCCAAGCAGTCGCAGAAGCGTCCAAGCAGGCGCGGTAGCGTCCAAGCAGGCGCGGAAGCGTCCAAACAGGCGCGGCAGGGTCCAAGCAGGCGCGGAAACGTCCAAGCAGGCGCGGAAGCATGCAAGAAGACGCAGAACAGTCCAAGCAGGCGCGGAAGCGTCCAAGCAGTCGCGGAAGCGTCCAAGCAGGCGCGGTAGCGTCCAAGAAGGCGCGGAAGCGTCCAAGCAGTCGCGGAAGCGTCCAAGCAGGCGCGGTAGCGTCCAACCAGGCGTGGAAGAGTCCAAGCAGTCGCGGAAGCGTCCAAGCAGGCGCGGTAGCGTCCAAGCAGGCGCAGAAACATCCAAGCAGGCGCGGAAGCATGCAAGAAGACGCAGAAGAGTCCAAGCAGGCGCGGAAGCGTCCAAGGAGGAGGGGAAGCATGCAAGCAGGCGCGGAAGCGTCCAAGCAGGCGCGGAAACGTCCAAGTAGGCGCGGAAGCATGCAAGAAGGCGCAGAAGAGTCCAAGCAGGCGCGGAAGCGTCCAAGCAGTCGCAGAAGCGTCCAAGCAGGCGCGGTAGCGTCCAAGCAGGCGCGGAAGAGTCCAATAAGTCGCGGAAGCGTCCAAGCAGGCGCGGTAGCGTCCAAGCAGTCGCGGAAGTGTCCAAGCAGGCGCGGAAGCGTGCAAGTAGTCGCGGAAACGTCCAAGCATGCGCGGAAGCTTGCAAGAAGACGCAGAAGAGTCCAAGCAGGCGGGGAGCATGCAAGAAGGCGCGGAAGCGTCCAAGCAGGCGCGGTAGCGTCCAAGCAGTCGCGGAAGCGTCCAAGCAGGCGCGGTAGCGTCCAAGCAGTCGCGGAAGCGTCCAAGCAGGCGCGGTAGCGTCCAAGCAGTCGCGGAATCGTCCAAGCAGGCGCGGTAGCGTCCAAGCAGGCGCGGAAGCGTCCAAGCAGTCGCGGAAGCGTTCAAGCAGGCGCGGTAGCGTCCGACCAGGCGCGGAAGCGTCCAAGCAGTCGCGGAAGCGTCCAAGCAGGCGCGGTAGGGTCCAAGCTGGTGCGGAAACGTCCAAGCAGGCGCGGAAGCATGCAAGAAGGCCCAGAAGAGTCCAAGCAGGCGCGGAAGCGTCCAAGCAGTCGCGGAAGCGTCCAAGCAGGCGCGGAAGAGTCCAAGCAGGCGCGGAAGCGTTCAAGCAGGCGCGGTAGCGTCCAAGCAGGCGCGGAAGCGTCCAAGCAGGCGCGGTAGCGTCCAAGCAGGCGCGGAAGCGTCCAAGCAGTCGCAGGAGCGTCCAAGCAGGCGCGGTAGCGTCCAACCAGGCGCGGAAGCGTCCAAGCAGGCGCGGAAGCGTCCAAGCAGGCGCGGAAACGTCCAAGCAGGCGCGGAAGCATTCAAAAAGGCGTAGAAGAGTCCAAGCAGGCGCGGTAGGGTCCAAGCAGGCGCGGTAGCGTCCAAGCAGGCGCGGAAGCGTCCAAGCAGGCGCGGAAGCGTCCAAGCAGGCGGGGAAGCATGCAAGCAGGCGCGGAAACGTCCAAGCAGGCGCGGAAACGTCCAAGCAGGCGCGGAAACGTCCAAGTAGGCGCCGAAGCATGCAAGAAGGTGCGGAAGCGTCCAAGCAGACGCGGTAGCGTCCAAGCAGGCGCGGAAGCATGCAAGAAGGCGCAGAAGAGTCCAAGCAGGCGCGGAAGCGTCCAAGCAGGCGCGGAAGCATGCAAGAAGGAGCAGAAGAGTTCAAGCAGGCGCGGTAGCGTCCAAGCAGGCGCGGAAGCGTCCAAGCAGGCGCGGAAGCATGCAAGAAGGAGCAGAAGAGTCCAAGCAGGCGCGGAAGCGTCCAAGCAGTCGCGGAAGCGTCCAAGCAGGCGCGGTAGCGTCCAAGCAGGCGCGGAAACGTCCAAGTAGGCACGGCAGCATGCAAGAAGGCGCAGAAGAATCCAAGCAGGCGCGGAAGCGTCCAAGCAGGCGGGGAAGCATGCAAGCAGGCGCGGAAGCGTCCAAGCAGGCGCGGTAGCGTCCAAGCAGGCGCGGAAACGTCCAAGCAGGCGCGGAAGCATGCAAGCAGGCGCGGAAGCATCCAAGCAGGCGCGGAAGCGTCCAAGCAGGCGCGGAAGCATCCAAGCAGGCGCGGAAGCATGCAAGAAGGCGCAGAAGAGTCCAAGCAGGCGCGGAAGCGTCCAAGCAGTCGCGGAAGCGTCCAAGCAGTCGCGGAAGCGTCCAAGCAGGCGCGGAAACGTCCAAGCAGGCGCGTTAGCATGCAAGAAGACGCAGAAGAGTCCAAGCAGGCGCTGAAGTGTTCAAGCAGGCGGGGAAGCATGCAAGCAGGCGCGGTTGCGTCCAACCAGGCGCGGAAGCGTCCAAGCAGGCGGGGAAGCATGCAAGCAGGCGCGGAAACGTCCAAGCACGCGCGGAAGCATGCAAGAAGACGCAGAAGCGTCCAAGCAGGCGCGGCAGCGTCCAAGCAGGCGAGGAAACGTCCAAGCAGGCGCGGAAGCATGCAAGAAGGCGCAGAAGAGTCCAAGCAGGCGCGGAAGCGTCCAAGCAGGAGGGGAAGCATGCAAGCAGGCGCTGAAGCGTCCAAGCAGGCGCGGAAACGTCCAAGTAGGCGCGGAAGCATGCAAGAAGGCGCAGAAGAGTCCAAGCAGGCGCGGAAGCGTCCAAGCAGTCGCAGGAGCGTCCAAGCAGGCGCGGAAGCGTCCAAGCAGGCGCGGAAGAGTCCAAGCAGGCGCGGAAGCGTCCAAGCAGGCGCGGTAGCGTCCAAGCAGGCGCGGAAGCGTCCAAGCAGGCGCGGTAGCGTCCAAGCAGGCGCGGAAGCGTCCAAGCAGTCGCAGGAGCGTCCAAGCAGGCGCGGTAGCGTCCAACCAGGCGCGGAAGCGTCCAAGCAGGCGCGGAAGCGTCCAAGCAGGCGCGGAAACGTCCAAGCAGGCGCGGAAGCATTCAAAAAGGCGTAGAAGAGTCCAAGCAGGCGCGGTAGGGTCCAAGCAGGCGCGGTAGCGTCCAAGCAGGCGCGGAAGCGTCCAAGCAGGCGCGGAAGCATGCAAGAAGGAGCAGAAGAGTCCAAGCAGGCGCGGAAGCGTCCAAGCAGTCGCGGAAGCGTCCAAGCAGGCGCGGTAGCGTCCAAGCAGGCGCGGAAACGTCCAAGTAGGCACGGCAGCATGCAAGAAGGCACAGAAGAATCCAAGCAGGCGCGGAAGCGTCCAAGCAGGCGGGGAAGCATGCAAGCAGGCGCGGAAGCGTCCAAGCAGGCGCGGTAGCGTCCAAGCAGGCGCGGAAACGTCCAAGCAGGCGCGGAAGCATGCAAGCAGGCGCGGAAGCATCCAAGCAGGCGCGGAAGCGTCCAAGCAGGCGCGGAAGCATCCAAGCAGGCGCGGAAGCATGCAAGAAGGCGCAGAATAGTCCAAGCAGGCGCGGAAGCGTCCAAGCAGTCGCGGAAGCGTCCAAGCAGACGCGGTAGCGTCCAAGCAGGCGCGGAAGCATGCAAGAAGGCGCAGAAGAGTCCAAGCAGGCGCGGAAGCGTCCAAGCAGGCGCGGAAGCATGCAAGAAGGAGCAGAAGAGTTCAAGCAGGCGCGGTAGCGTCCAATCAGGCGCGGAAGCGTCCAAGCAGGCGCGGAAGCATGCAAGAAGGAGCAGAAGAGTCCAAGCAGGCGCGGAAGCGTCCAAGCAGTCGCGGAAGCGTCCAAGCAGGCGCGGTAGCGTCCAAGCAGGCGCGGAAACGTCCAAGTAGGCACGGCAGCATGCAAGAAGGCGCAGAAGAATCCAAGCAGGCGCGGAAGCGTCCAAGCAGGCGGGGAAGCATGCAAGCAGGCGCGGAAGCGTCCAAGCAGGCGCGGTAGCGTCCAAGCAGGCGCGGAAACGTCCAAGCAGGCGCGGAAGCATGCAAGCAGGCGCGGAAGCATCCAAGCAGGCGCGGAAGCGTCCAAGCAGGCGCGGAAGCATCCAAGCAGGCGCGGAAGCATGCAAGAAGGCGCAGAAGAGTCCAAGCAGGCGCGGAAGCGTCCAAGCAGTCGCGGAAGCGTCCAAGCAGTCGCGGAAGCGTCCAAGCAGGCGCGGAAACGTCCAAGCAGGCGCGTTAGCATGCAAGAAGACGCAGAAGAGTCCAAGCAGGCGCTGAAGTGTTCAAGCAGGCGGGGAAGCATGCAAGCAGGCGCGGTTGCGTCCAACCAGGCGCGGAAGCGTCCAAGCAGGCGGGGAAGCATGCAAGCAGGCGCGGAAACGTCCAAGCACGCGCGGAAGCATGCAAGAAGACGCAGAAGCGTCCAAGCAGGCGCGGCAGCGTCCAAGCAGGCGCGGAAACGTCCAAGCAGGCGCGGAAGCATGCAAGAAGGCGCAGAAGAGTCCAAGCAGGCGCGGAAGCGTCCAAGCAGGAGGGGAAGCATGCAAGCAGGCGCTGAAGCGTCCAAGCAGGCGCGGAAACGTCCAAGTAGGCGCGGAAGCATGCAAGAAGGCGCAGAAGAGTCCAAGCAGGCGCGGAAGCGTCCAAGCAGTCGCAGGAGCGTCCAAGCAGGCGCGGAAGCGTCCAAGCAGGCGCGGAAGAGTCCAAGCAGGCGCGGAAGCGTCCAAGCAGGCGCGGTAGCGTCCAAGCAGGCGCGGAAGCGTCCAAGCAGGCGCGGTAGCGTCCAAGCAGGCGCGGAAGCGTCCAAGCAGTCGCAGGAGCGTCCAAGCAGGCGCGGTAGCGTCCAACCAGGCGCGGAAGCGTCCAAGCAGGCGCGGAAGCGTCCAAGCAGGCGCGGAAACGTCCAAGCAGGCGCGGAAGCATTCAAAAAGGCGTAGAAGAGTCCAAGCAGGCGCGGTAGGGTCCAAGCAGGCGCGGTAGCGTCCAAGCAGGCGCGGAAGCGTCCAAGCAGGCGCGGAAGCATGCAAGAAGGAGCAGAAGAGTCCAAGCAGGCGCGGAAGCGTCCAAGCAGTCGCGGAAGCGTCCAAGCAGGCGCGGTAGCGTCCAAGCAGGCGCGGAAACGTCCAAGTAGGCACGGCAGCATGCAAGAAGGCGCAGAAGAATCCAAGCAGGCGCGGAAGCGTCCAAGCAGGCGGGGAAGCATGCAAGCAGGCGCGGAAACGTCCAAGCAGGCGCGGAAGCATGCAAGAAGGCGCAGAAGAGTCCAAGCAGGCGCGGAAGCGTCCAAGCAGTCGCGGAAGCGTCCAAGCAGGCGCGGTAGAGTCCAAGCAGTCGAGGAAGCGTCCAAGCAGGCGCGGTAGCGTCCAACCAGGCGCGGATGCGTCCAAGCAGTCGCGGAAGCGTCCAAGCAGGCGCGGTAGCGTCCAAGCAGGCGCGGTAGAGTCCAAGCAGTCGAGGAAGCGTCCAAGCAGGCGCGGTAGCGTCCAACCAGGCGCGGAAGCGTCCAAGCAGGCGGGGACGCATGCAAGCAGGCGCGGAAGCGTCCAGGCAGTCGCGGAAGCGTCCAAGCAGTCGCGGAAGCGTCCAAGCAGTCGCGGAAGCGTCCAAGCAGTCGCGGAAGCGTCCAAGCAGGCGCGGTAGCGTCCAAGCAGGCGCGGAAGCATGCAAGAAGACGCAGAAGAGTTCAAGCAGGCGCGGAAGCGTCCAAGCAGGAGGGGAAGCATGCAAGCAGGCGCGGAAGCATCCAAGCAGGCGCGGAAACGTCCAAGTAGGCGCGGAAGCATGCAAGAAGGCGCAGAGGAGTCCAAGCAGGCGCGGAAGCGTCCAAGCAGTCGCAGAACCGTCCAAGCAGTCGCGGTAGCGTCCAACCAGGCGCGGAAGAGTCCAAGAAGTCGCGGAAGCGTCCAAACAGGCGCGGCAGCGTCCAGGCAGGAGCGGAAACGTCCAAGCAGGCGCGGAAGCATGCAAGAAGACGCAGAAGAGTCCAAGCAGGCGCGGAAGCGTCCAAGCAGGAGGGGAAGCATGCAAGCAGGCGCGGAAGCGTCCAAGCAGGCGCGGAAACGTCCAAGTAGGCGCGGAAGCATGCAAGAAGGCGCAGAAGAGTCCAAGCAGGCGCGGAAGCGTCCAAGCAGTCGCAGAAGCGTCCAAGCAGGCGCGGTAGCGTCCAACCAGGCGCGGAAGCGTCCAAGCAGTCGCGGAAGCGTCCAAGCAGTCGCGGTAGAGTCCAAGCAGGCGGGGAAGCATGCAAGCAGGCGCGGTAGCGTCCAACCAGGCGCGGAAGCGTCCAAGCACGGGGGGAAGCATGCAAGAAGACGCAGAAGAGTCCAAGCAGGCGCGGAAGCGTCCAAGCAGGCGGGGAAGCATGCAAGCATGCGCGGAAGCATGCAAGAAGACGCAGAAGAGTCCAAGCAGGCGCGGAAGCGTCCAAGCAGTCGCGGAAGCGTCCAAGCAGACGCGGTAGTGTCCAAGCAGTCGCGGCAGCGTCCAAGCAGGCGCGGTAGCGTCCAAGCAGTCGCGGAAGCGTCCAAGCAGGCGCGGAAGCGTCCAAGCAGGCGGGGAAGCATGCACGCAGGCGCGGAAGCGTCCAAGCAGGCGCGGAAACGTCCAAGTAGGCGCGGCAGCATGCAAGAAGGCGCACAAGATTCCTATCAGGCGCGGAAGCGTCCAAGCAGGCGGGGAAGCATGCAAGCAGGTGCGGAAGCGTCTACGCAGGCGCGGAAACGTCCAAGTAGGCGCGGCAGCATGCAAGAAGGCGCAGAAGAGTCCAAGCAGGCGCGGAAGCGTCCAAGCAGTCGCGGAAGCGTCCAAGCAGGCGCGTTAGCATCCAAGCTGGCGCGGAAACGTCCAAGCAGGCGCGGAAGCATGCAAGAAGGCGCAGAAGAGTCCAAGCAGCCGCGGAAGCGTCCAAGCAGGCGGGGAAGCATGCAAGCAGGCGCGGAAGCGTCCACGCAGGCGCGGAAACGTCCAAGTAGGCGCGGCAGCATGCAAGAAGGCGCAGAAGAGTCCAAGTAGGCGCGGAAGCGTCCAAGCAGGCGCGGTAGCGTCCAAGCAAGCGCGGAAGCGTCCAAGAAGGCGCGGAAGCATGCAAGAAGACGCAGAAGAGTCCAAGCAGGCGCGGAAGCGTCCAAGCAGGCGGGGAAGCATGCAAGCAGGCGCGGAAGCGTCCAAGCAGTCGCGGAAGCGTCCAAGCAGGCGCGGAAGCATCCATATAGGCGCGGAAGCGTCAAAGCAGGCGCGGAAGCGTCCAAGCAGGCGCGGAAGCGTCCAAGCAGGCACGGAAGCATCCATATAGGCGCGAAAGCGTCAAAGCAGGCGCGGAAGCGTCCAAGCAGGCGCGGAAACGTCCAAGTAGGCGCGGAAGCATGCAAGAAGGAGCAGAAGAGTCCAAGCAGGCGCGGAAGCGTGCAAGCAGGCGCGGAAGCGTCCAAGCAGGCGCGGAAGCGTCCAAGCAGGCGCGGAAGCGTCCAAGTAGGCGCGGAAGCATCCATATAGGCGCGAAAGCGTCAAAGCAGGCGCGGAAGCGTCCAAGCAGGCGCGGAAACGTCCAAGTAGGCGCGGAAGCATGCAAGAAGGAGCAGAAGAGTCCAAGCAGGCGCGGAAGCGTCCAAGCAGGCGCGGAAGCGTCCAAGCAGTCGCAGAAGCGTCCAAACAGGCGCGGTAGCGTCCAAGCAGGCGCGGAAGAGTCCAAGAAGTCGCGGAAGCGTCCAAGCAGGCGCGGTAGCGTCCAAGCAGTCGCGGAAGAGTCCAAGCAGGCGCGGCAGAGTCCAAGAAGGCGCGGAAACGTCCAAGCAGGCGCGGAAGCATGCAAGAAGACGCAGAAGAGTCCAAGCAGGCGCGGAAGCGTCCAAGCAGTCGCAGAAGCGTCCAAGCTGGCGCGGAAGCGTCCAAGCAGGCGCGGAAGCATGCAAGCAGGCGCGGAAGCGTCCAAGCAGTCGCGGAAGCGTCCAAGCAGGCGCGGAAGAGTCCAAGAAGTCGCGGAAGCGTCCAAGCAGGCGCGGTAGCGTCCAACCAGGCGCGGAAGCGTCCTAGCAGTCGCAGAAAAGTACAAGCAGGCGCGGAAGCGTCCAAGCGGGCGCGGAAGCGTCCAAGCAGGCGGGGAAGCATGCACGCAGGCGCGGAAGCGTCCAAGCAGTCGCGGAAGAGTCCAAGCAGGCGCGGCAGAGTCCAAGAAGGCGCGGAAACGTCCAAGCAGGCCCGGAAGCATGCAAGAAGACGCAGAAGAGTCCAAGCAGGCGCGGAAGCGTCCAAGCAGTCGCAGAAGCGTCCAAGCTGGCGCGGAAGCGTCCAAGCAGGCGCGGAAGCATGCAAGCAGGCGCGGAAGCGTCCAAGCAGTCGCGGAAGCGTCCAAGCAGGCGCGGAAGAGTCCAAGAAGTCG
This sequence comes from Cerceris ruficornis, assembly GCA_963989415.1. NCBI lineage: Eukaryota > Metazoa > Arthropoda > Insecta > Hymenoptera > Crabronidae > Cerceris > Cerceris ruficornis. The sequence goes on along the minus strand of OZ022517.1, from coordinate 64,022,225 downwards.
CGGAAGCGTCCAAGCAGGCGCGGTAGCGTCCAACCAGGCGCGGAAGCGTCCTAGCAGTCGCAGAAAAGTACAAGCAGGCGCGGAAGCGTCCAAGCGGGCGCGGAAGCGTCCAAGCAGGCGGGGAAGCATGCACGCAGGCGCGGAAGCGTCCAAGCAGGCGCGGAAACGTCCAAGTAGGCGCGGCAGCATGCAAGAAGGCGCACAAGATTCCTATCAGGCGCGGAAGCGTCCAAGCAGGCGGGGAAGCATGCAAGCAGGTGCGGAAGCGTCCACGCAGGCGCGGAAACGTCCAAGCAGGCGGGGAAGCATGCAAGCAGGCGCGGAAGCGTCCACGCAGGCGCGGAAACGTCCAAGTAGGCGCGGCAGCATGCAAGAAGGCGCAGAAGAGTCCAAGCAGGCGCGGAAGCGTCCAAGCAGTCGCGGAAACGTCCAAGCAGGCGCGGTAGCGTCCAACCAGGCGCGGAAGCGTCCAAGCAGTCGCGGAAGCGTCCAAGCAGGCGCGGAAGAGTCCAAGAAGTCGCGGAAGCGTCCAAGCAGGCGCGGTAGCGTCCAAGCAGTCGCGGAAGAGTCCAAGCAGGCGCGGAAGCGTCCAAGCAGGCGCGGAAACGTCCAAGTAGGCGGGGAAGCATGCACGCAGGCGCGGAAGCGTCCAAGCAGGCGCGGAAACGTCCAAGCAGGCGCGGTAGCGTCCAACCAGGCGCGGAAGCGTCCTAGCAGTCGCAGAAACGTACAAGCAGGCGCGGAAGCGTCCAAGCAGGCGCGGAAGCGTCCAAGCAGGCGGGGAAGCATGCACGCAGGCGCGGAAGCGTCCAGGCAGGCGCGGAAACGTCCAAGTAGGCGCGGCAGCATGCAAGAAGGCGCACAAGATTCCTATCAGGCGCGGAAGCGTCCAAGCAGGCGGGGAAGCATGCAAGCAGGTGCGGAAGCGTCCACGCAGGCGCGGAAACGTCCAAGTAGGCGCGGCAGCATGCAAGAAGGCGCAGAAGAGTCCAAGCAGGCGCGGAAGCGTCCAAGCAGGCGCGGAAGCGTCCAAGCAGGCGCGGAAGCGTCCAAGTAGGCGCGGTAGCTTCCATATAGGCGCGGAAGCGTCCAAGCAGGCGCGGAACCGTGCAAGCAGGCGCGGAAGCATCCATATAGGCGCGAAAGCGTCAAAGCAGGCGCGGAAGCGTCCAAGCAGGCGCGGAAGCGTCCAAGCAGGCACGGAAGCATCCATATAGGCGCGAAAGCGTCAAAGCAGGCGCGGAAGCGTCCAAGCAGGCGCGGAAACGTCCAAGTAGGCGCGGAAGCATGCAAGAAGGAGCAGAAGAGTCCAAGCAGGCGCGGAAGCGTGCAAGCAGGCGCGGAAGCGTCCAAGCAGGCGCGGAAGCGTCCAAGCAGGCGCGGAAGCGTCCAAGTAGGCGCGGAAGCATCCATATAGGCGCGAAAGCGTCAAAGCAGGCGCGGAAGCGTCCAAGCAGGCGCGGAAACGTCCAAGTAGGCGCGGAAGCATGCAAGAAGGAGCAGAAGAGTCCAAGCAGGCGCGGAAGCGTCCAAGCAGGCGCGGAAGCGTCCAAGCAGTCGCAGAAGCGTCCAAACAGGCGCGGTAGCGTCCAAGCAGGCGCGGAAGAGTCCAAGAAGTCGCGGAAGCGTCCAAGCAGGCGCGGTAGCGTCCAAGCAGTCGCGGAAGAGTCCAAGCAGGCGCGGCAGAGTCCAAGAAGGCGCGGAAACGTCCAAGCAGGCGCGGAAGCATGCAAGAAGACGCAGAAGAGTCCAAGCAGGCGCGGAAGCGTCCAAGCAGTCGCAGAAGCGTCCAAGCTGGCGCGGAAGCGTCCAAGCAGGCGCGGAAGCATGCAAGCAGGCGCGGAAGCGTCCAAGCAGTCGCGGAAGCGTCCAAGCAGGCGCGGAAGAGTCCAAGAAGTCGCGGAAGCGTCCAAGCAGGCGCGGTAGCGTCCAACCAGGCGCGGAAGCGTCCTAGCAGTCGCAGAAAAGTACAAGCAGGCGCGGAAGCGTCCAAGCGGGCGCGGAAGCGTCCAAGCAGGCGGGGAAGCATGCACGCAGGCGCGGAAGCGTCCAAGCAGTCGCGGAAGAGTCCAAGCAGGCGCGGCAGAGTCCAAGAAGGCGCGGAAACGTCCAAGCAGGCCCGGAAGCATGCAAGAAGACGCAGAAGAGTCCAAGCAGGCGCGGAAGCGTCCAAGCAGTCGCAGAAGCGTCCAAGCTGGCGCGGAAGCGTCCAAGCAGGCGCGGAAGCATGCAAGCAGGCGCGGAAGCGTCCAAGCAGTCGCGGAAGCGTCCAAGCAGGCGCGGAAGAGTCCAAGAAGTCGCGGAAGCGTCCAAGCAGGCGCGGTAGCGTCCAACCAGGCGCGGAAGCGTCCTAGCAGTCGCAGAAAAGTACAAGCAGGCGCGGAAGCGTCCAAGCGGGCGCGGAAGCGTCCAAGCAGGCGGGGAAGCATGCACGCAGGCGCGGAAGCGTCCAAGCAGGCGCGGAAACGTCCAAGTAGGCGCGGCAGCATGCAAGAAGGCGCACAAGATTCCTATCAGGCGCGGAAGCGTCCAAGCAGGCGGGGAAGCATGCAAGCAGGTGCGGAAGCGTCCACGCAGGCGCGGAAACGTCCAAGCAGGCGGGGAAGCATGCAAGCAGGCGCGGAAGCGTCCACGCAGGCGCGGAAACGTCCAAGTAGGCGCGGCAGCATGCAAGAAGGCGCAGAAGAGTCCAAGCAGGCGCGGAAGCGTCCAAGCAGTCGCGGAAACGTCCAAGCAGGCGCGGTAGCGTCCAACCAGGCGCGGAAGCGTCCAAGCAGTCGCGGAAGCGTCCAAGCAGGCGCGGAAGAGTCCAAGAAGTCGCGGAAGCGTCCAAGCAGGCGCGGTAGCGTCCAAGCAGTCGCGGAAGAGTCCAAGCAGGCGCGGAAGCGTCCAAGCAATCGCGGAAGCGTCCAAGCAGGCGCGTTAGCATCCAAGCTGGCGCGGAAACGTCCAAGCAGGCGCGGAAGCATGCAAGAAGGCGCAGAAGAGTCCAAGCAGCCGCGGAAGCGTCCAAGCAGGCGGGGAAGCATGCAAGCAGGCGCGGAAGCGTCCACGCAGGCGCGGAAACGTCCAAGTAGGCGCGGCAGCATGCAAGAAGGCGCAGAAGGGTCCAAGCAGGCGCGGAAGCGTCCAAGCAGGCGCGGAAGCGTCCAAGCAGTCGCGGAAGCGTCCAAGCAGGCGCGGAAGCGTCCAAGCAGGCGGGGAAGCATGCAAGCAGGCGCGGAAGCGTCCACGCAGGCGCGGAAACGTCCAAGTAGGCGCGGCAGCATGCAAGAAGGCGCAGAAGGGTCCAAGCAGGCGCGGAAGCGTCCAAGCAGTCGCGGAAACGTCCAAGCAGGCGCGGTAGCGTCCAACCAGGCGCGGAAGCGTCCAAGCAGTCGCGGAAGCGTCCAAGCAGGCGCGGTAGCGTGCAAGCAGGCGCGGAAACGTCCAAGCATGCGCGGAAGCATACAAGAAGACGCAGAAGCGTCCAAGCAGTCGCGGAAACGTCCAAGCAGGCGCGGAAGCGTCCAAGCAGTCGCGGAAGCGTCCAAGCAGTCGCGGAAGCGTCCAAGCAGGCGCGGTAGCGTCCAAGCAGGTGCGGAAACGTCCAAGCAGGCGCGGAAGCATGCAAGAAGACGCAGAAGCGTCCAAGCAGTCGCGGAAACGTCCAAGCAGGCGCGGAAGCGTCCAAGCAGTCGCAAGGAGCGTCCAAGCAGGCGCGGTAGCGTCCAACCAGGCGCGGAAGCGTCCAAGCAGTCGCGGAAGCGTCCAAGCAGGCGCGGAAGCATGCAAGCAGGCGCGGAAGCGTCCAAGCAGTCGCGGAAGCGTCCAAGCAGGCGCGGAAGAGTCCAAGAAGTCGCGGAAGCGTCCAAGCAGGCGCGGTAGCGTCCAAGCAGTCGCGGAAGAGTCCAAGCAGGCGCGGAAGCGTCCAAGCAGGCGCGGAAACGTCCAAGTAGGCGCGGAAGCATGCAAGAAGGCGCAGAAGAGTCCAAGCAGGCGCGGAAGCGTCCAAGCAGTCGCAGAAGCGTCCAAGCAGGCGCGGTAGCGTCCAACCAGGCGCGGATGCGTCCAAGCAGTCGCGGAAGCGTCCAAGCAGGCGCGGTAGCGTCCAAGCAGGCGCGGTAGAGTCCAAGCAGTCGCGGAAGCGTCCAAGCAGGCGCGATAGCGTCCAACCAGGCGCGGATGCGTCCAAGCAGTCGCGGAAGCGTCCAAGCAGGCGCGGTAGCGTCCAAGCAGGCGCGGTAGAGTCCAAGCAGTCGCGGAAGCGTCCAAGCAGGCGCGGAAGCGTCCAAGCAGGCGGGGAAGCATGCAAGCAGGCGCGGAAGCGTCCAAGCATGCGCGGAAGCATCCATATAGGCGCGGAAGCGTCCAAGCAGGCGCGGAACCGTGCAAGCAGGCGCGGAAGCGTCCAAGCATGCGCGGAAGAGTCCAAGCAGGCACGGAAGCGTCCAAGCAGGCGCGGAAGCGTCCAAGCAGGCGCGGAAGCGTCCAAGTAGGCGCGGTAGCTTCCATATAGGCGCGGAAGCGTCCAAGCAGGCGCGGAACCGTGCAAGCAGGCGCGGAAGCATCCATATAGGCGCGAAAGCGTCAAAGCAGGCGCGGAAGCGTCCAAGCAGGCGCGGAAGCGTCCAAGCAGGCACGGAAGCATCCATATAGGCGCGAAAGCGTCAAAGCAGGCGCGGAAGCGTCCAAGCAGGCGCGGAAACGTCCAAGTAGGCGCGGAAGCATGCAAGAAGGAGCAGAAGAGTCCAAGCAGGCGCGGAAGCGTGCAAGCAGGCGCGGAAGCATGCAAGCAGGCGCGGAAGCGTCCAAGCAGTCGCGGAAGCGTCCAAGCAGGCGCGGAAGAGTCCAAGAAGTCGCGGAAGCGTCCAAGCAGGCGCGGTAGCGTCCAACCAGGCGCGGAAGCGTCCTAGCAGTCGCAGAAAAGTACAAGCAGGCGCGGAAGCGTCCAAGCGGGCGCGGAAGCGTCCAAGCAGGCGGGGAAGCATGCACGCAGGCGCGGAAGCGTCCAAGCAGTCGCGGAAGAGTCCAAGCAGGCGCGGCAGAGTCCAAGAAGGCGCGGAAACGTCCAAGCAGGCGCGGAAGCATGCAAGAAGACGCAGAAGAGTCCAAGCAGGCGCGGAAGCGTCCAAGCAGTCGCAGAAGCGTCCAAGCTGGCGCGGAAGCGTCCAAGCAGGCGCGGAAGCATGCAAGCAGGCGCGGAAGCGTCCAAGCAGTCGCGGAAGCGTCCAAGCAGGCGCGGAAGAGTCCAAGAAGTCGCGGAAGCGTCCAAGCAGGCGCGGTAGCGTCCAACCAGGCGCGGAAGCGTCCTAGCAGTCGCAGAAAAGTACAAGCAGGCGCGGAAGCGTCCAAGCGGGCGCGGAAGCGTCCAAGCAGGCGGGGAAGCATGCACGCAGGCGCGGAAGCGTCCAAGCAGGCGCGGAAACGTCCAAGTAGGCGCGGCAGCATGCAAGAAGGCGCACAAGATTCCTATCAGGCGCGGAAGCGTCCAAGCAGGCGGGGAAGCATGCAAGCAGGTGCGGAAGCGTCCAACCAGGCGCGGAAGCGTCCAAGCAGTCGCGGAAGCGTCCAAGCAGGCGCGGAAGAGTCCAAGAAGTCGCGGAAGCGTCCAAGCAGGCGCGGTAGCGTCCAAGCAGTCGCGGAAGAGTCCAAGCAGGCGCGGAAGCGTCCAAGCAGGCGCGGAAACGTCCAAGTAGGCGGGGAAGCATGCACGCAGGCGCGGAAGCGTCCAAGCAGGCGCGGAAACGTCCAAGCAGGCGCGGTAGCGTCCAACCAGGCGCGGAAGCGTCCTAGCAGTCGCAGAAACGTACAAGCAGGCGCGGAAGCGTCCAAGCAGGCGCGGAAGCGTCCAAGCAGGCGGGGAAGCATGCACGCAGGCGCGGAAGCGTCCAAGCAGGCGCGGAAACGTCCAAGTAGGCGCGGCAGCATGCAAGAAGGCGCACAAGATTCCTATCAGGCGCGGAAGCGTCCAAGCAGGCGGGGAAGCATGCAAGCAGGTGCGGAAGCGTCCACGCAGGCGCGGAAACGTCCAAGTAGGCGCGGCAGCATGCAAGAAGGCGCAGAAGAGTCCAAGCAGGCGCGGAAGCGTCCAAGCAATCGCGGAAGCGTCCAAGCAGGCGCGTTAGCATCCAAGCTGGCGCGGAAACGTCCAAGCAGGCGCGGAAGCATGCAAGAAGGCGCAGAAGAGTCCAAGCAGCCGCGGAAGCGTCCAAGCAGGCGGGGAAGCATGCAAGCAGGCGCGGAAGCGTCCACGCAGGCGCGGAAACGTCCAAGTAGGCGCGGCAGCATGCAAGAAGGCGCAGAAGAGTCCAAGCAGGCGCGGAAGCGTCCAAGCAGGCGCGGAAGCGTCCAAGCAGTCGCGGAAGCGTCCAAGCAGGCGCGGAAGCGTCCAAGCAGGCGGGGAAGCATGCAAGCAGGCGCGGAAGCGTCCACGCAGGCGCGGAAACGTCCAAGTAGGCGCGGCAGCATGCAAGAAGGCGCAGAAGAGTCCAAGCAGGCGCGGAAGCGTCCAAGCAGTCGCGGAAACGTCCAAGCAGGCGCGGTAGCGTCCAACCAGGCGCGGAAGCGTCCAAGCAGTCGCGGAAGCGTCCAAGCAGGCGCGGTAGCGTGCAAGCAGGCGCGGAAACGTCCAAGCATGCGCGGCAGCATGCAAGAAGGCGCAGAAGAGTCCAAGCAGTCGCGGAAGCGTCCAAGCAGTCGCGGAAACGTCCAAGCAGGCGCGGTAGCGTCCAACCAGGCGCGGAAGCGTCCAAGCAGTCGCGGAAGCGTCCAAGCAGGCGCGGAAGAGTCCAAGAAGTCGCGGAAGCGTCCAAGCAGGCGCGGTAGCGTCCAAGCAATCGCGGAAGAGTCCAAGCAGGCGCGGAAGCGTCCAAGCAGGCGCGGAAACGTCCAAGTAGGCGGGGAAGCATGCACGCAGGCGCGGAAGCGTCCAAGCAGGCGCGGAAACGTCCAAGCAGGCGCGGTAGCGTCCAACCAGGCGCGGAAGCGTCCTAGCAGTCGCAGAAACGTACAAGCAGGCGCGGAAGCGTCCAAGCAGGCGCGGAAGCGTCCAAGCAGGCGGGGAAGCATGCACGCAGGCGCGGAAGCGTCCAGGCAGGCGCGGAAACGTCCAAGTAGGCGCGGCAGCATGCAAGAAGGCGCACAAGATTCCTATCAGGCGCGGAAGCGTCCAAGCAGGCGGGGAAGCATGCAAGCAGGTGCGGAAGCGTCCACGCAGGCGCGGAAACGTCCAAGTAGGCGCGGCAGCATGCAAGAAGGCGCAGAAGAGTCCAAGCAGGCGCGGAAGCGTCCAAGCAATCGCGGAAGCGTCCAAGCAGGCGCGTTAGCATCCAAGCTGGCGCGGAAACGTCCAAGCAGGCGCGGAAGCATGCAAGAAGGCGCAGAAGAGTCCAAGCAGCCGCGGAAGCGTCCAAGCAGGCGGGGAAGCATGCAAGCAGGCGCGGAAGCGTCCACGCAGGCGCGGAAACGTCCAAGTAGGCGCGGCAGCATGCAAGAAGGCGCAGAAGAGTCCAAGCAGGCGCGGAAGCGTCCAAGCAGGCGCGGAAGCGTCCAAGCAGTCGCGGAAGCGTCCAAGCAGGCGCGGAAGCGTCCAAGCAGGCGGGGAAGCCTGCAAGCAGGCGCGGAAGCGTCCACGCAGGCGCGGAAACGTCCAAGTAGGCGCGGCAGCATGCAAGAAGGCGCAGAAGAGTCCAAGCAGGCGCGGAAGCGTCCAAGCAGTCGCGGAAACGTCCAAGCAGGCGCGGTAGCGTCCAACCAGGCGCGGAAGCGTCCAAGCAGTCGCGGAAGCGTCCAAGCAGGCGCGGTAGCGTGCAAGCAGGCGCGGAAACGTCCAAGCATGCGCGGAAGCATACAAGAAGACGCAGAAGCGTCCAAGCAGTCGCGGAAACGTCCAAGCAGGCGCGGAAGCGTCCAAGCAGTCGCGGAAGCGTCCAAGCAGTCGCGGAAGCGTCCAAGCAGGCGCGGTAGCGTCCAAGCAGGTGCGGAAACGTCCAAGCAGGCGCGGAAGCATGCAAGAAGACGCAGAAGCGTCCAAGCAGTCGCGGAAACGTCCAAGCAGGCGCGGAAGCGTCCAAGCAGTCGCAAGGAGCGTCCAAGCAGGCGCGGTAGCGTCCAACCAGGCGCGGAAGCGTCCAAGCAGTCGCGGAAGCGTCCAAGCAGGCGCGGAAGCATGCAAGCAGGCGCGGAAGCGTCCAAGCAGTCGCGGAAGCGTCCAAGCAGGCGCGGAAGAGTCCAAGAAGTCGCGGAAGCGTCCAAGCAGGCGCGGTAGCGTCCAAGCAGTCGCGGAAGAGTCCAAGCAGGCGCGGAAGCGTCCAAGCAGGCGCGGAAACGTCCAAGTAGGCGCGGAAGCATGCAAGAAGGCGCAGAAGAGTCCAAGCAGGCGCGGAAGCGTCCAAGCAGTCGCAGAAGCGTCCAAGCAGGCGCGGTAGCGTCCAACCAGGCGCGGATGCGTCCAAGCAGTCGCGGAAGCGTCCAAGCAGGCGCGGTAGCGTCCAAGCAGGCGCGGTAGAGTCCAAGCAGTCGCGGAAGCGTCCAAGCAGGCGCGGTAGCGTCCAACCAGGCGCGGAAACGTCCAAGCAGGCGCGGAAGCATGCAAGAAGACGCAGAAGAGTCCAAGCAGGCGCGGAAGCGTCCAAGCAGTCGCAGAAGCGTCCAAGCTGGCGCGGAAGCGTCCAAGCAGGCGCGGAAGCATGCAAGCAGGCGCGGAAGCGTCCAAGCAGTCGCGGAAGCGTCCAAGCAGGCGCGGAAGAGTCCAAGAAGTCGCGGAAGCGTCCAAGCAGGCGCGGTAGCGTCCAACCAGGCGCGGAAGCGTCCTAGCAGTCGCAGAAAAGTACAAGCAGGCGCGGAAGCGTCCAAGCGGGCGCGGAAGCGTCCAAGCAGGCGGGGAAGCATGCACGCAGGCGCGGAAGCGTCCAAGCAGGCGCGGAAACGTCCAAGTAGGCGCGGCAGCATGCAAGAAGGCGCACAAGATTCCTATCAGGCGCGGAAGCGTCCAAGCAGGCGGGGAAGCATGCAAGCAGGTGCGGAAGCGTCCAACCAGGCGCGGAAGCGTCCAAGCAGTCGCGGAAGCGTCCAAGCAGGCGCGGAAGAGTCCAAGAAGTCGCGGAAGCGTCCAAGCAGGCGCGGTAGCGTCCAAGCAGTCGCGGAAGAGTCCAAGCAGGCGCGGAAGCGTCCAAGCAGGCGCGGAAACGTCCAAGTAGGCGGGGAAGCATGCACGCAGGCGCGGAAGCGTCCAAGCAGGCGCGGAAACGTCCAAGCAGGCGCGGTAGCGTCCAACCAGGCGCGGAAGCGTCCTAGCAGTCGCAGAAACGTACAAGCAGGCGCGGAAGCGTCCAAGCAGGCGCGGAAGCGTCCAAGCAGGCGGGGAAGCATGCACGCAGGCGCGGAAGCGTCCAAGCAGGCGCGGAAACGTCCAAGTAGGCGCGGCAGCATGCAAGAAGGCGCACAAGATTCCTATCAGGCGCGGAAGCGTCCAAGCAGGCGGGGAAGCATGCAAGCAGGTGCGGAAGCGTCCACGCAGGCGCGGAAACGTCCAAGTAGGCGCGGCAGCATGCAAGAAGGCGCAGAAGAGTCCAAGCAGGCGCGGAAGCGTCCAAGCAATCGCGGAAGCGTCCAAGCAGGCGCGTTAGCATCCAAGCTGGCGCGGAAACGTCCAAGCAGGCGCGGAAGCATGCAAGAAGGCGCAGAAGAGTCCAAGCAGCCGCGGAAGCGTCCAAGCAGGCGGGGAAGCATGCAAGCAGGCGCGGAAGCGTCCACGCAGGCGCGGAAACGTCCAAGTAGGCGCGGCAGCATGCAAGAAGGCGCAGAAGAGTCCAAGCAGGCGCGGAAGCGTCCAAGCAGGCGCGGAAGCGTCCAAGCAGTCGCGGAAGCGTCCAAGCAGGCGCGGAAGCGTCCAAGCAGGCGGGGAAGCATGCAAGCAGGCGCGGAAGCGTCCACGCAGGCGCGGAAACGTCCAAGTAGGCGCGGCAGCATGCAAGAAGGCGCAGAAGAGTCCAAGCAGGCGCGGAAGCGTCCAAGCAGTCGCGGAAACGTCCAAGCAGGCGCGGTAGCGTCCAACCAGGCGCGGAAGCGTCCAAGCAGTCGCGGAAGCGTCCAAGCAGGCGCGGTAGCGTGCAAGCAGGCGCGGAAACGTCCAAGCATGCGCGGAAGCATACAAGAAGACGCAGAAGCGTCCAAGCAGTCGCGGAAACGTCCAAGCAGGCGCGGAAGCGTCCAAGCAGTCGCGGAAGCGTCCAAGCAGTCGCGGAAGCGTCCAAGCAGGCGCGGTAGCGTCCAAGCAGGTGCGGAAACGTCCAAGCAGGCGCGGAAGCATGCAAGAAGACGCAGAAGCGTCCAAGCAGTCGCGGAAACGTCCAAGCAGGCGCGGAAGCGTCCAAGCAGTCGCAGGAGCGTCCAAGCAGGCGCGGTAGCGTCCAACCAGGCGCGGAAGCGTCCAAGCAGTCGCGGAAGCGTCCAAGCAGGCGCGCAAGCATGCAAGCAGGCGCGGAAGCGTCCAAGCAGTCGCGGAAGCGTCCAAGCAGGCGCGGAAGAGTCCAAGAAGTCGCGGAAGCGTCCAAGCAGGCGCGGTAGCGTCCAAGCAGTCGCGGAAGAGTCCAAGCAGGCGCGGAAGCGTCCAAGCAGGCGCGGAAACGTCCAAGTAGGCGCGGAAGCATGCAAGAAGGCGCAGAAGAGTCCAAGCAGGCGCGGAAGCGTCCAAGCAGTCGCAGAAGCGTCCAAGCAGGCGCGGTAGCGTCCAACCAGGCGCGGATGCGTCCAAGCAGTCGCGGAAGCGTCCAAGCAGGCGCGGTAGCGTCCAAGCAGGCGCGGTAGAGTCCAAGCAGTCGCGGAAGCGTCCAAGCAGGCGCGGTAGCGTCCAACCAGGCGCGGATGCGTCCAAGCAGTCGCGGAAGCGTCCAAGCAGGCGCGGTAGCGTCCAAGCAGGCGCGGTAGAGTCCAAGCAGTCGCGGAAGCGTCCAAGCAGGCGCGGAAGCGTCCAAGCAGGCGGGGAAGCATGCAAGCAGGCGCGGAAGCGTCCACGCAGGCGCGGAAACGTCCAAGTAGGCGCGGCAGCATGCAAGAAGGCGCAGAAGAGTCCAAGCAGGCGCGGAAGCGTCCAAGCAGTCGCGGAAACGTCCAAGCAGGCGCGGTAGCGTCCAACCAGGCGCGGAAGCGTCCAAGCAGTCGCGGAAGCGTCCAAGCAGGCGCGGTAGCGTGCAAGCAGGCGCGGAAACGTCCAAGCATGCGCGGAAGCATACAAGAAGACGCAGAAGCGTCCAAGCAGTCGCGGAAACGTCCAAGCAGGCGCGGAAGCGTCCAAGCAGTCGCGGAAGCGTCCAAGCAGTCGCGGAAGCGTCCAAGCAGGCGCGGTAGCGTCCAAGCGGGTGCGGAAACGTCCAAGCAGGCGCGGAAGCATGCAAGAAGACGCAGAAGCGTCCAAGCAGTCGCGGAAACGTCCAAGCAGGCGCGGAAGCGTCCAAGCAGTCGCAGGAGCGTCCAAGCAGGCGCGGTAGCGTCCAACCAGGCGCGGAAGCGTCCAAGCAGTCGCGGAAGCGTCCAAGCAGGCGCGGAAGCATGCAAGCAGGCGCGGAAGCGTCCAAGCAGTCGCGGAAGCGTCCAAGCAGGCGCGGAAGAGTCCAAGAAGTCGCGGAAGCGTCCAAGCAGGCGCGGTAGCGTCCAAGCAGTCGCGGAAGAGTCCAAGCAGGCGCGGAAGCGTCCAAGCAGGCGCGGAAACGTCCAAGTAGGCGCGGAAGCATGCAAGAAGGCGCAGAAGAGTCCAAGCAGGCGCGGAAGCGTCCAAGCAGTCGCTGAAGCGTCCAAGCAGGCGCGGTAGCGTCCAACCAGGCGCGGATGCGTCCAAGCAGTCGCGGAAGCGTCCAAGCAGGCGCGGTAGCGTCCAAGCAGGCGCGGTAGAGTCCAAGCAGTCGCGGAAGCGTCCAAGCAGGCGCGGTAGCGTCCAAGCAGTCGCGGAAGCGTCCAAGCAGTCGCGGTAGAGTCCAAGCAGGCGGGGAAGCATGCAAGCAGGCGCGGTAGCGTCCAACCAGGCGCGGAAGCGTCCAAGCAGGCGGGGAAGCATGCAAGCAGGTGCGGAAGCGTCCAAGCAGGCGCGGAAACGTCCAAGTAGGCGCGGAAGCATGCAAGAAGGCGCGGTAGCGTCCAAGCAGGCGCGGTAGAGTCCAAGCAGTCGCGGAAGCGTCCAAGCAGGCGCGGTAGCGTCCAAGCAGTCGCGGTAGCGTCCAAGCAGGCGCGGTAGCGTCCAAGCAGGCGCGGAAGCGTCCAAGCAGGCGCAGAAGCATGCAAGCAGGCGCGAAAGCGTCCAGGCAGGCGCGAGAACGTCCAAGCAGGCGCGGAAGCGTCCAAGCAGTCGCAGAAGCGTCCAAGCAGGCGCGGTAGCGTCCAACCAGGCGCGGATGCGTCCAAGCAGTCGCGGAAGCGTCCAAGCAGGCGCGGTAGCGTCCAAGCAGGCGCGGTAGAGTCCAAGCAGTCGCGGAAGCGTCCAAGCAGGCGCGGTAGCGTCCAAGCAGTCGCGGAAGCGTCCAAGCAGTCGCGGTAGAGTCCAAGCAGGCGGGGAAGCATGCAAGCAATCGCGGAAGCGTCCAAGCAGGCGCGTTAGCATCCAAGCTGGCGCGGAAACGTCCAAGCAGGCGCGGAAGCATGCAAGAAGGCGCAGAAGAGTCCAAGCAGCCGCGGAAGCGTCCAAGCAGGCGGGGAAGCATGCAAGCAGGCGCGGAAGCGTCCACGCAGGCGCGGAAACGTCCAAGTAGGCGCGGCAGCATGCAAGAAGGCGCAGAAGAGTCCAAGCAGGCGCGGAAGCGTCCAAGCAGGCGCGGAAGCGTCCTAGCAGGCGCGGTAGAGTCCAAGCAGGCGCGGTAGCGTCCAACCAGGCGCGGATGCGTCCAAGCAGTCGCGGAAGCGTCCAAGCAGGCGCGGTAGCGTCCAAGCAGGCGCGGTAGAGTCCAAGCAGTCGCGGAAGCGTCCAAGCAGGCGCGGTAGCGTCCAAGCAGTCGCGGAAGCGTCCAAGCAGTCGCGGTAGAGTCCAAGCAGGCGGGGAAGCATGCAAGCAATCGCGGAAGCGTCCAAGCAGGCGCGTTAGCATCCAAGCTGGCGCGGAAACGTCCAAGCAGGCGCGGAAGCAAGCAAGAAGGCGCAGAAGAGTCCAAGCAGCCGCGGAAGCGTCCAAGCAGGCGGGGAAGCATGCAAGCAGGCGCGGAAGCGTCCACGCAGGCGCGGAAACGTCCAAGTAGGCGCGGCAGCATGCAAGAAGGCGCAGAAGAGTCCAAGCAGGCGCGGAAGCGTCCAAGCAGGCGCGGAAGCGTCCTAGCAGGCGCGGTAGAGTCCAAGCAGGCGCGGAAACGTCCAAGTAGGCGCGGCAGCATGCAAGAAGGCGCAGAAGATTCCTATCAGGCGCGGAAGCGTCCAAGCAGGCGGGGAAGCATGCAAGCAGGCGCGGAAGCATCCACGCATGCGCGGAAACGTCCAAGTAGGCGCGGCAGCATGCAAGAAGGCGCAGAAGAGTCCAAGCAGGCGCGGAAACGTCCAAGCATGCGCGGAAGCATGCAAGAAGACGCAGAAGCGTCCAAGCAGTCGCGGAAACGTCCAAGCAGGCGCGGAAGCGTCCAAGCAGTCGCGGAAGCGTCCAAGCAGGCGCGGAAGCGTCCAAGCAGTCGCGGAAGCGTCCAAGCAGTCGCGGAAGCGTCCAAGCAGGCGCGGAAGCGTCCAAGAAGGCGCGGAAGCATGCAAGAAGACGCAGAAGAGTCCAAGCAGGCGCGGAAGCGTCCAAGCAGGCGGGGAAGCATGCAAGAAGACGCAGAACAGTCCAAGCAGGCGCGGAAGCGTCCAAGCAGTCGCGGAAGCGTCCAAGCAGTCGCGGAAGCGTCCAAGCAGGCGCGGAAGCGTCCAAGCAGGCGGGGAAGCATGCAAGCAGGCGCGGAAGCGTCCACGCAGGCGCGGAAACGTCCAAGTAGGCGCGGCAGCATCCATATAGGCGCGAAAGCGTCAAAGCAGGCGCGGAAGCGTCCAAGCAGGCGCGGAAACGTCCAAGTAGGCGCGGAAGCATGCAAGAAGGAGCAGAAGAGTCCAAGCAGGCGCGGAAGCGTCCAAGCAGGCGCGGAAGCATCCATATAGGCGCGGAAGCGTCCAAGCAGGCGCGGAAACGTCCATGTAGGGACGGAAGCATGCAAGAAGGCGCAGAAGAGTTCAAACAGGCGCGGAAGCGTCCAAGCAGGCGCGGTAGCGTCCAAGCAGGCGCGGTAGCGTCCAAGCAGGCGCGGAAGCGTCCAAGCAGGCGCAGAAGCATGCAAGCAGGCGCGAAAGCGTCCAGGCAGGCGCGAGAACGTCCAAGTAGGCGCGGTAGCGTCCAAGCAGGCGCAGAAGAGTCCAAGCAGGCGCGGAAGCGTCCAAGCAGTCGCGGAAGCGTCCAAGCAGGCGCGGTAGCGTCCAAGCAGGCGCGGATGCGTCCAAGCAGTCGCGGAAGCGTCCAAGCAGGCGCGGTAGCGTCCAAGCAGGCGCGGAAACGTCCAAGCAGGCGCGGAAGCATGCAAGAAGACGCAGAAGAGTCCAAGCAGGCGCGGAAGCGTCCAAGCAGTCGCGGAAGCGTCCAAGCAGGCGTGGAAGAGTCCAAGCAGGCGTGGCAGCGTCCAAGCAGGCGCGGAAACGTCCAAGCAGGCGCGGAAGCATGCAAGAAGACGCAGAAGAGTCCAAGCAGGCGCGGAAGCGTCCAACCAGTCGCGGAAGCGTCCAAGCAGGCGCGGTAGCGTCCAAGCAGTCGCGGAAGCGTCCAAGCAGGCGCGGTAGCGTCCAAGCAGGCGCGGAAGCGTGCAAGCAGACGCGGAAGCGTCCAAGCAGGCGCGGAAGCATGCAAGAAGACGCAGAAGAGTCCAAGCAGGCGCGGAAGCGTCCAAGCAGGCGGGGAAGCATGCAAGAAGACGCAGAACAGTCCAAGCAGGCGCGGAAGCGTCCAAGCAGTCGCGGAAGCGTCCAAGCAGTCGCGGAAGCGTCCAAGCAGGCGCGGAAGCGTCCAAGCAGGCGGGGAAGCATGCAAGCAGGCGCGGAAGCGTCCACGCAGGCGCGGAAACGTCCAAGTAGGCGCGGCAGCATCCATATAGGCGCGAAAGCGTCAAAGCAGGCGCGGAAGCGTCCAAGCAGGCGCGGAAACGTCCAAGTAGGCGCGGAAGCATGCAAGAAGGAGCAGAAGAGTCCAAGCAGGCGCGGAAGCGTCCAAGCAGGCGCGGAAGCATCCATATAGGCGCGGAAGCGTCCAAGCAGGCGCGGAAACGTCCATGTAGGGACGGAAGCATGCAAGAAGGCGCAGAAGAGTTCAAACAGGCGCGGAAGCGTCCAAGCAGGCGCGGTAGCGTCCAAGCAGGCGCGGTAGCGTCCAAGCAGGCGCGGAAGCGTCCAAGCAGGCGCAGAAGCATGCAAGCAGGCGCGAAAGCGTCCAGGCAGGCGCGAGAACGTCCAAGTAGGCGCGGTAGCGTCCAAGCAGGCGCAGAAGAGTCCAAGCAGGCGCGGAAGCGTCCAAGCAGTCGCGGAAGCGTCCAAGCAGGCGCGGTAGCGTCCAAGCAGGCGCGGATGCGTCCAAGCAGTCGCGGAAGCGTCCAAGCAGGCGCGGTAGCGTCCAAGCAGGCGCGGAAACGTCCAAGCAGGCGCGGAAGCATGCAAGAAGACGCAGAAGAGTCCAAGCAGGCGCGGAAGCGTCCAAGCAGTCGCGGAAGCGTCCAAGCAGGCGTGGAAGAGTCCAAGCAGGCGTGGCAGCGTCCAAGCAGGCGCGGAAACGTCCAAGCAGGCGCGGAAGCATGCAAGAAGACGCAGAAGAGTCCAAGCAGGCGCGGAAGCGTCCAACGAGTCGCGGAAGCGTCCAAGCAGGCGCGGTAGCGTCCAAGCAGTCGCGGAAGCGTCCAAGCAGGCGCGGTAGCGTCCAAGCAGGCGCGGAAGCGTGCAAGCAGACGCGGAAGCGTCCAAGCAGGCGCGGAAGCATGCAAGAAGACGCAGAAGAGTCCAAGCAGGCGCGGAAGCGTCCAAGCAGTCGCGGAAGCGTCCAAGCAGGCGCGGAAACGTCCAAGCAGGCGTGGAAGCGTCCAAGCAGACGCGGAAGCGTCCAAGCAGGCGCGGTAGCGTCCAACCAGGCGCGGAAGCGTCCAAGCAGTCGCGGAAGCGTCCAAGCAGGCGCGGAAGCGTCCAAGCAGTCGCGGAAGCGTCCAAGCAGGCGGGGAAGCATGCAAGCAGGCGCGGCAACATCCAAGTAGGCGCGGCAGCATGCAAGAAGGCGCAGGAGAGTCCAAGCAGTCGCGGAAGCGTCCAAGCAGTCGCGGAAGCCTCCAAGCAGGCGCGGTAGCGTCCAAGCAGGCGCGGAAGCATGCAAGAAGACGCAGAAGAGTCCAAGCAGGCGCGGAAGCGTCCAAGCAGTCGCGGAAGCGTCCAAGCATTCGCGGAAGCGTCCAAGCAGTCGCGGAAGCGTCCAAGCAGGCGCGGAAGCGTCCAAGCAGGCGTGGTAGCGTCCAAGCAGGCGTGGGAGCGTCCAAGCAGGCGCGGAAGCGTCCCAGCAGGCGCGGAAGCATGCAAGAAGGCACAGAAGAGTCCAAGCAGGCGCGGAAGCGTCCTAGCAGTCGCGGAAGAGTCCAAGCAGGCGCGGAAGCGTCCAAGCAGTCGCGGAAGCGTCCAAGCAGGCGCGGAAGCGTCCAAGCAGTCGCGGAAGCGTCCAAGCAGGCGCGGTAACGTCCAAGTAGGCGCGGAAGCATGCAAGAAGGCGCGGAAGCGTCCAAGCAGGCGCGGTAGCGTCCAAGCAGGCGCGGAAACGTCCAACCAGGCGCGGAAGCATGCAAGAAGGCGCAGAAGAGTCCAAGCAGGTGCGGAAGCGTCCAAGCAGGCGCGGAAGCGTCCAAGCAGGCGCGGAAGCGTCCAAGCAGTCGCGGAAGCGTCCAAGCAGGCGCGGTAGCGTCCAAGCAGGCGCGGAAACGTCCAAGCAGGCGCGGAAGCGTCCAAGCAGTCGTGGGAGCGTCCAAGCAGGCGCGGTAGCGTCCAAGCAGGTGCGGAAACGTCCAAGCAGGCGCGGAAGCATGCAAGAAGACGCAGAAGCGTCCAAGCAGTCGCGGAAACGTCCAAGCAGGCGCGGTAGCGTCCAAGAAGGCGCGGAAGCGTCCAAGCAGGCGCGGAAACGTCCATGTAGGGACGGAAGCATGCAAGAAGGCGCAGAAGAGTTCAAACAGGCGCGGAAGCGTCCAAGCAGGCGCGGTAGCGTCCAAGCAGGCGCGGTAGCGTCCAAGCAGGCGCGGAAGCGTCCAAGCAGGCGCAGAAGCATGCAAGCAGGCGCGAAAGCGTCCAGGCAGGCGCGAGAACGTCCAAGTAGGCGCGGAAGCATGCAAGAAGGCGCGGAAACATCCAAGTAGGCGCGGCAGCATGCAAGAAGGCGCAGGAGAGTCCAAGCAGTCGCGGAAGCGTCCAAGCAGTCGCGGAAGCCTCCAAGCAGGCGCGGTAGCGCCCAAGCAGGCGTGGAAGCGTCCAAGCAGACGCGGAAGCGTCCAAGCAGGCGCGGTAGCGTCCAACCAGGCGCGGAAGCGTCCAAGCAGTCGCGGAAGCGTCCAAGCAGGCGCGGAAGCGTCCAAGCAGGCGCGGAAGCGTCCAACCAGTCGCGGAAGCGTCCAAGCAGGCGCGGAAGCGTCCAACCAGTCGCGGAAGCGTCCAAGCAGGCGCGGTAGCGCCCAAGCAGGCGTGGAAGCGTCCAAGCAGACGCGGAAGCGTCCAAGCAGGCGCGGTAGCGTCCAACCAGGCGCGGAAGCGTCCAAGCAGTCGCGGAAGCGTCCAAGCAGGCGCGGAAGCGTCCAAGCAGTCGCGGAAGCGTCCAAGCAGGCGGGGAAGCATGCAAGCAGGCGCGGAAGAGTCCAAGCAGGCGCGGTAACGTCCAAGTAGGCGCGGAAGCATGCATGAAGCCGCGGAAGCGTCCAAGCAGGCGCGGTAGCGTCCAAGCAGGCGCGGAAACGTCCAAGCAGGCCCGGAAGCGTCCAAGCAGGCGCGGAAGCGTCCAAGCAGTCGCGGAAGCGTCCAAGCAGGCGTGGGAGCGTCCAAGCAGGCGCGGTAGCGTCCAAGCAGGCGCGGAAGCATGCAAGAAGACGCAGAAGAGTCCAAGCAGGCGCGGAAGCGTCCAAGCAGTCGCGGAAGCGTCCAAGCATTCGCGGAAGCGTCCAAGCAGGCGCGGTAGCGTCCAAGCAGGTGCGGAAACGTCCAAGCAGGCGCGGAAGCATGCAAGAAGACGCAGAAGCGTCCAAGCAGTCGCGGAAACGTCCAAGCAGGCGCGGTAGCGTCCAACCAGGCGCGGAAGCGTCCAAGCACTCGCGGAAGCGTCCAAGCAGGCGTGGTAGCGTCCAAGCAGGCGTGGGAGCGTCCAAGCAGGCGCGGAAGCGTCCCAGCAGGCGCGGAAGCATGCAAGAAGGCACAGAAGAGTCCAAGCAGGCGCGGAAGCGTCCTAGCAGTCGCGGAAGAGTCCAAGCAGGCGCGGAAGCGTCCAAGCAGTCGCGGAAGCGTCCAAGCAGTCGCGGAAGCGTCCAAGCAGTCGCGGAAGCGTCCAAGCAGTCGCGGAAGCGTCCAAGCAGGCGCGGTAGCGTCCAAGCAGGTGCGGAAACGTCCAAGCAGGCGCGGAAGCATGCAAGAAGACGCAGAAGCGTCCAAGCAGTCGCGGAAACGTCCAAGCAGGCGCGGTAGCGTCCAACCAGGCGCGGAAGCGTCCAAGCAGTCGCGGAAGCGTCCAAGCAGGCGCGGTAGCGTCCAAGCAGGCGCGGAAACGTCCAAGCAGGCGCGGAAGCGTCCACGCAGGCGCGGAAGCGTCCAAGCAGTCGCGGAAGCGTCCAAGCAGGCGCGGTAGCGTCCAAGCAGGCGTGGGAGCGTCCAAGCAGGCGCGGAAGCGTCCAAGCAGGCGCGGAAGCATGCAAGAAGGCGCAGAAGAGTCCAAGCAGGCGCGGAAGCGTCCTAGCAGTCGCGGAAGAGTCCAAGCAGGCGCGGAAGCGTCCAAGCAGTCGCGGAAGCGTCCAAGCAGGCGCGGAAGCGTCCAAGCAGTCGCGGAAGCGTCCAAGCAGGCGCGGTAACGTTCAAGTAGGCGCGGAAGCATGCAAGAAGGCGCGGAAGCGTCCAAGCAGGCGCGGTAGCGTCCAAGCAGGCGCGGAAACGTCCAACCAGGCGCGGAAGCATGCAAGAAGGCGCAGAAGAGTCCAAGCAGGTGCGGAAGCGTCCAAGCAGGCGCGGAAGCGTCCAAGCAGTCGCGGAAGCGTCCAAGCAGGCGCGGAAGCGTCCAACCAGTCGCGGAAGCGTCCAAGCAGGCGCGGTAGCGTCCAAGCAGTCGCGGAAGCGTCCAAGCAGGCGCGGTAGCGTCCAAGCAGGCGCGGAAGCGTGCAAGCAGACGCGGAAGCGTCCAAGCAGGCGCGGAAGCATGCAAGAAGACGCAGAAGAGTCCAAGCAGGCGCGGAAGCGTCCAAGCAGTCGCGGAAGCGTCCAAGCAGGCGCGGTAGCGTCCAAGCAGGCGTGGGAGCGTCCAAGCAGGCGCGGAAGCGTCCAAGCAGGCGCGGAAGCATGCAAGAAGGCGCAGAAGAGTCCAAGCAGGCGCGGAAGCGTCCAAGCAGTCGCGGAAGCGTCCAAGCAGGCGCGGAAACGTCCAAGCAGGCGTGGAAGCGTCCAAGCAGACGCGGAAGCGTCCAAGCAGGCGCGGTAGCGTCCAACCAGGCGCGGAAGCGTCCAAGCAGTCGCGGAAGCGTCCAAGCAGGCGCAGTAGCGTCCAAGCAGGCGCGGAAACGTCCAAGCAGGCGCGGAAGCGTCCAAGCAGGCGCGGAAGCGTCCAAGCAGTCGCGGAAGCGTCCAAGCAATCGCGGAAGCGTCCAAGCAGGCGCGGATGCGTCCAAGCTGGCGCGGAAGCGTCCAAGCAGGCGTGGGAGCGTCCAAGCAGGCGCAGAAGAGTCCAAGCAGGCGCGGAAGCGTCCTAGCAGTCGCGGAAGGGTCCAAGCAGGCGCGGTAGCGTCCAAGCAGGCGCGGAAACGTCCAAGCAGGCCCGGAAGCGTCCAAGCAGGCGCGGAAGCGTCCAAGCAGTCGCGGAAGCGTCCAAGCAGTCGCGGAAGCGTCCAAGCAGGCGCGGAAGCGTCCAAGCAGGCGCGGAAGCGTCCAAGCAGGCGTGGGAGCGTCCAAGCAGGCGCGGTAGCGTCCAAGCAGGCGCGGAAGCATGCAAGAAGACGCAGAAGAGTCCAAGCAGGCGCGGAAGCGTCCAAGCAGTCGCGGAAGCGTCCAAGCAGTCGCGGAAGCGTCCAAGCAGGCGCGGTAGCGTCCAAGCAGGCGCGGAAACGTCCAAGCAGGCCCGGAAGCGTCCAAGCAGGCGCGGAAGCGTCCAAGCAGTCGCGGAAGCGTCCAAGCAGTCGCGGAAGCGTCCAATCAGTCGCGGAAGCGTCCAAGCAGGCGCGGAAGCGTCCAAGCAGGCGCGGAAGCGTCCTAGCAGTCGCGGAAGAGTCCAAGCAGGCGCGGAAGCGTCCAAGCAGTCGCGGAAGCGTCCAAGCAGGCGCGGAAGCGTCCAAGCAGTCGCGGAAGCGTCCAAGCAGGTGCGGAAGCGTCCAAGCAGGCGCGGAAGCGTCCAAGCAGGCGCGGAAGCGTCCAAGCAGTCGCGGAAGCGTCCAAGCAGGCGCGGTAGCGTCCAAGCAGGCGCGGAAACGTCCAAGCAGGCCCGGAAGCGTCCAAGCAGGCGCGGAAGCGTCCAAGCAGTCGCGGAAGCGTCCAATCAGTCGCGGAAGCGTCCAAGCAGGCGCGGAAGCGTCCAAGCAGGCGAGGAAGCGTCCAAGCAGTCGTGGGAGCGTCCAAGCAGGCGCGGTAGCGTCCAAGCAGGCGCGGAAGCATGCAAGAAGACGCAGAAGAGTCCAAGCAGGCGCGGAAGCGTCCAAGCAGTCGCGGAAAAGTCCAAGCAGGCGCGGTAGCGTCCAACCAGGCGCGGAAGCGTCCAAGCAGTCGCGGAAGCGTCCAAGCAGGCGCGGTAGCGTCCAAGCAGGCGCGGAAACGTCCAAGCAGGCGCGGAAGCGTCCAAGCAGGCGCGGAAGCGTCCAAGCAGCCGCGGAAGCGTCCAAGCAGGCGCGGTAGCGTCCAAGCAGGCGTGGGAGCGTCCAAGCAGGCGCGGAAGCGTCCAAGCAGGCGCGGAAGCATGCAAGAAGGCGCAGAAGAGTCCAAGCAGGCGCGGAAGCGTCCTAGCAGTCGCGGAAGAGTCCAAGCAGGCGCGGAAGCATGCAAGAAGACGCAGAAGCGTCCAAGCAGTCGCGGAAACGTCCAAGCAGGCGCGGTAGCGTCCAACCAGGCGCGGAAGCGTCCAAGCAGTCGCGGAAGCGTCCAAGCAGGCATGGTAGCGTCCAAGCAGGCGCGGTAGCGTCCAAGCAGGCGCGGAAACGTCCAAGCAGGCGCGGAAGCATGCAAGAAGGCGCAGAAGAGTCCAAGCAGGCGCGGAAGCGTCCAAGCAGTCGCGGAAGCGTCCAAGCAGGCGCGGTAGCGTCCAAGCAGGCGCGGCAGAGTCCAAGCAGGCGCGGAAGCGTCCAAGCAGGCGCGGAAACGTCCAAGTAGGCGCGGAAGCATGCAAGAAGGCGCAGAAGAGTCCAAGCAGGCGCGGAAGCGTCCAAGCAGACGCAGAAGCGTCCAAGCAGGCGCGGCAGCGTCCAAGCAGGCGCGGAAACGTCCAAGCAGGCGCGGAAGCATGCAAGAAGGCGCAGAAGAGTCCAAGCAGGCGCGGAAGCGTCCAAGCAGGAGGGGAAGCATGCAAGCAGGCGCTGAAGCATCCAAGCACTCGCGGAAACGTCCAAGTAGGCGCGGAAGCATGCAAGAAGGCGCAGAAGAGTCCAAGCAGGCGCGGAAGCGTCCAAGCAGTCGCAGGAGCGTCCAAGCAGGCGCGGAAGCACCCATATAGGCGCGAAAGCGTCAAAGCAGGCGCGGAAGCGTCCAAGCAGGCGCGGAAACGTCCAAGTAGGCGCGGAAGCATGCAAGAAGGAGCAGAAGAGTCCAAGCAGGCGCGGAAGCGTGCAAGCAGGCGCGGATGCGTCCAAGCAGGCGCGGAAGCGTCCAAGCAGGCGCGGAAGCGTCCAAGTAGGCGCGGAAGCATCCATATAGGCGCGAAAGCGTCAAAGCAGGCGCGGAAGCGTCCAAGCAGGCGCGGAAACGTCCAAGCAGGCGCTGAAGCGTCCAAGCAGGCGCGGAAACGTCCAAGCAGGCGCGGAAGCATCCATATAGGCGCGAAAGCGTCAAAGCAGGCGCGGAAGCGTCCAAGCAGGCGCGGAAGCGTCCAAGCAGGCACGGAAGCATCCATATAGGCGCGAAAGCGTCAAAGCAGGCGCGGAAGCGTCCAAGCAGGCGCGGAAACGTCCAAGTAGGCGCGGAAGCATGCAAGAAGGAGCAGAAGAGTCCAAGCAGGCGCGGAAGCGTGCAAGCAGGCGCGGAAGCGTCCAAGCAGGCGCGGAAGCGTCCAAGCAGGCGCGGAAGCGTCCAAGTAGGCGCGGAAGCATCCATATAGGCGCGAAAGCGTCAAAGCAGGCGCGGAAGCGTCCAAGCAGGCGCGGAAACGTCCAAGTAGGCGCGGAAGCATGCAAGAAGGAGCAGAAGAGTCCAAGCAGGCGCGGAAGCGTCCAAGCAGGCGCGGAAGCGTCCAAGCAGACGCAGAAGCGTCCAAACAGGCGCGGTAGCGTCCAAGCAGGCGCGGAAACGTCCAAGCAGACGCGGAAGCGTCCAAGCAGGCGCGGAAGCGTCCAAGCAGCCGCGGAAGCGTCCAAGCAGGCGCGGTAGCGTCCAAGCAGGCGTGGGAGCGTCCAAGCAGGCGCGGAAGCGTCCAAGCAGGCGCGGAAGCATGCAAGAAGGCGCAGAAGAGTCCAAGCAGGCGCGGAAGCGTCCTAGCAGTCGCGGAAGAGTCCAAGCAGGCGCGGAAGCATGCAAGAAGACGCAGAAGCGTCCAAGCAGTCGCGGAAACGTCCAAGCAGGCGCGGTAGCGTCCAACCAGGCGCGGAAGCGTCCAAGCAGTCGCGGAAGCGTCCAAGCAGGCATGGTAGCGTCCAAGCAGGCGCGGTAGCGTCCAAGCAGGCGCGGAAACGTCCAAGCAGGCGCGGAAGCATGCAAGAAGGCGCAGAAGAGTCCAAGCAGGCGCGGAAGCGTCCAAGCAGTCGCGGAAGCGTCCAAGCAGGCGCGGTAGCGTCCAAGCAGGCGCGGCAGAGTCCAAGCAGGCGCGGAAGCGTCCAAGCAGGCGCGGAAACGTCCAAGTAGGCGCGGAAGCATGCAAGAAGGCGCAGAAGAGTCCAAGCAGGCGCGGAAGCGTCCAAGCAGACGCAGAAGCGTCCAAGCAGGCGCGGCAGCGTCCAAGCAGGCGCGGAAACGTCCAAGCAGGCGCGGAAGCATGCAAGAAGGCGCAGAAGAGTCCAAGCAGGCGCGGAAGCGTCCAAGCAGGAGGGGAAGCATGCAAGCAGGCGCTGAAGCATCCAAGCACTCGCGGAAACGTCCAAGTAGGCGCGGAAGCATGCAAGAAGGCGCAGAAGAGTCCAAGCAGGCGCGGAAGCGTCCAAGCAGTCGCAGGAGCGTCCAAGCAGGCGCGGAAGCACCCATATAGGCGCGAAAGCGTCAAAGCAGGCGCGGAAGCGTCCAAGCAGGCGCGGAAACGTCCAAGTAGGCGCGGAAGCATGCAAGAAGGAGCAGAAGAGTCCAAGCAGGCGCGGAAGCGTGCAAGCAGGCGCGGATGCGTCCAAGCAGGCGCGGAAGCGTCCAAGCAGGCGCGGAAGCGTCCAAGTAGGCGCGGAAGCATCCATATAGGCGCGAAAGCGTCAAAGCAGGCGCGGAAGCGTCCAAGCAGGCGCGGAAACGTCCAAGCAGGCGCTGAAGCGTCCAAGCAGGCGCGGAAACGTCCAAGCAGGCGCGGAAGCATCCATATAGGCGCGAAAGCGTCAAAGCAGGCGCGGAAGCGTCCAAGCAGGCGCGGAAGCGTCCAAGCAGGCACGGAAGCATCCATATAGGCGCGAAAGCGTCAAAGCAGGCGCGGAAGCGTCCAAGCAGGCGCGGAAACGTCCAAGTAGGCGCGGAAGCATGCAAGAAGGAGCAGAAGAGTCCAAGCAGGCGCGGAAGCGTGCAAGCAGGCGCGGAAGCGTCCAAGCAGGCGCGGAAGCGTCCAAGCAGGCGCGGAAGCGTCCAAGCAGACGCAGAAGCGTCCAAACAGGCGCGGTAGCGTCCAAGCAGGCGCGGAAGAGTCCAAGAAGTCGCGGAAGCGTCCAAGCAGGCGCGGTAGCGTCCAAGCAGTCGCGGAAGAGTCCAAGCAGGCGCGGCAGAGTCCAAGCAGGCGCGGAAACGTCCAAGCAGGCGCGGAAGCATGCAAGAAGACGCAGAAGAGTCCAAGCAGGCGCGGAAGCGTCCAAGCAGTCGCAGAAGCGTCCAAGCTGGCGCGGAAGCGTCCAAGCAGGCGCGGAAGCATGCAAGCAGGCGCGGAAGCGTCCAAGCAGTCGCGGAAGCGTCCAAGCAGGCGCGGAAGAGTCCAAGAAGTCGCGGAAGCGTCCAAGCAGGCGCGGTAGCGTCCAACCAGGCGCGGAAGCGTCCTAGCAGTCGCAGAAACGTACAAGCAGGCGCGGAAGCGTCCAAGCAGGCGCGGAAGCGTCCAAGCAGGCGGGGAAGCATGCACGCAGGCGCGGAAGCGTCCAAGCAGGCGCGGAAACGTCCAAGTAGGCGCGGCAGCATGCAAGGAGGCGCACAAGATTCCTATCAGGCGCGGAAGCGTCCAAGCAGGCGGGGAAGCATGCAAGCAGGTGCGGAAGCGTCCACGCAGGCGCGGAAACGTCCAAGTAGGCGCGGCAGCATGCAAGAAGGCGCAGAAGAGTCCAAGCAGGCGCGGAAGCGTCCAAGCAATCGCGGAAGCGTCCAAGCAGGCGCGTTAGCATCCAAGCTAGCGCGGAAACGTCCAAGCAGGCGCGGAAGCATGCAAGAAGGCGCAGAAGAGTCCAAGCAGCCGCGGAAGCGTCCAAGCAGGCGGGGAAGCATGCAAGCAGGCGCGGAAGCGTCCACGCAGGCGCGGAAACGTCCAAGTAGGCGCGGCAGCATGCAAGAAGGCGCAGAAGAGTCCAAGCAGGCGCGGAAGCGTCCAAGCAGGCGCGGAAGCGTCCTAGCAGGCGCGGTAGAGTCCAAGCAGGCGCGGAAACGTCCAAGTAGGCGCGGCAGCATGCAAGAAGGCGCAGAAGATTCCTATCAGGCGCGGAAGCGTCCAAGCAGGCGGGGTAGCATGCAAGCAGGCGCGGAAGCGTCAACGCATGCGCGGAAACGTCCAAGTAGGCGCGGCAGCATGCAAGAAGGCGCAGAAGAGTCCAAGCAGGCGCGGAAGCGTCCAAGCAGGCGCGGTAGCGTCCAAGCAGGCGCGGAAGCGTCCAAGCAGTCGCGGAAGCGTCCAAGCAGTCGCGGAAGCGTCCAAGCAGGCGCGGTAGCGTGCAAGCAGGCGCGGAAACGTCCAAGCATGCGCGGAAGCATGCAAGAAGACGCAGAAGCGTCCAAGCAGTCGCGGAAACGTCCAAGCAGGCGCGGAAGCGTCCAAGCAGTCGCGGAAGCGTCCAAGCAGGCGCGGAAGCGTCCAAGCAGTCGCGGAAGCGTCCAAGCAGTCGCGGAAGCGTCCAAGCAGGCGCGGAAGCGTCCAAGAAGGCGCGGAAGCATGCAAGAAGACGCAGAAGAGTCCAAGCAGGCGCGGAAGCGTCCAAGCAGGCGGGGAAGCATGCAAGAAGACGCAGAAGAGTCCAAGCAGGCGCGGAAGCGTCCAAGCAGTCGCGGAAGCGTCCAAGCAGTCGCGGAAGCGTCCAAGCAGGCGCGGAAGCGTCCAAGCAGGCGGGGAAGCATGCAAGCAGGCGCGGAAGCGTCCACGCAGGCGCGGAAACGTCCAAGTAGGCGCGGCAGCATGCAAGAAGGCGCAGAAGAGTCCAAGCAGGCGCGGAAGCGTCCAAGCAGTCGCGGAAGCGTCCAAGCAGGCGCGGAAGCATGCAAGCAGGCGCGGAAGCGTCCAAGCAGTCGCGGAAGCGTCCAAGCAGGCGCGGAAGAGTCCAAGAAGTCGCGGAAGCGTCCAAGCAGGCGCGGTAGCGTCCAAGCAGTCGCGGAAGAGTCCAAGCAGGCGCGGAAGCGTCCAAGCAGGCGCGGAAACGTCCAAGTAGGCGCGGAAGCATGCAAGAAGGCGCAGAAGAGTCCAAGCAGGCGCGGAAGCGTCCAAGCAGTCGCAGAAGCGTCCAAGCAGGCGCGGTAGCGTCCAACCAGGCGCGGATACGTCCAAGCAGTCGCGGAAGCGTCCAAGCAGGCGCGGTAGCGTCCAAGCAGGCGCGGTAGAGTCCAAGCAGTCGCGGAAGCGTCCAAGCAGGCGCGGTAGCGTCCAAGCAGTCGCGGAAGCGTCCAAGCAGTCGCGGTAGAGTCCAAGCAGGCGGGGAAGCATGCAAGCAGGCGCGGTAGCGTCCAACCAGGCGCGGAAGCGTCCAAACACGCGGGGAAGCATGCAAGCAGGCGCGGAAGCATGCAAGAAAACGCAGAAGAGTCCAAGAAGGCGCGGAAGCGTCCAAGCAGGAGGGGAAGCATGCAAGCAGGCGCGGAAGCGTCCAAGCATGCGCGGAAACGTCCTAGTAGGCGCGGAAGCATGCAAGAAGGCGCAGAAGAGTCCAAGCAGGCGCGGAAGCGTCCAAGCAGGCGCGGAAGCGTCCAAGCAGGCGCGGAAGCATCCATATAGGCGCGAAAGCGTCAAAGCAGGCGCGGAAGCGTCCAAGCAGGCGCGGAAACGTCCAAGTAGGCGCGGAAGCATGCAAGAAGGAGCAGAAGAGTCCAAGCAGGCGCGGAAGCGTCCAAGCAGGCGCGGAAGCATCCATATAGGCGCGGAAGCGTCCAAGCAGGCGCGGAAACGTCCATGTAGGGACGGAAACATGCAAGAAGGCGCAGAAGAGTTCAAACAGGCGCGGAAGCGTCCAAGCAGGCGCGGTAGCGTCCAAGCAGGCGCGGTAGCGTCCAAGCAGGCGCGGAAGCGTCCAAGCAAGCGCAGAAGCATGCAAGCAGGCGCGAAAGCGTCCAGGCAGGCGCGAAAACGTCCAACCAGGCGCGGAAGCATGCAAGAAGGCGCAGAAGAGTCCAAGCAGGCGCGGAAGCGTCCAAGCAGGCGCGGAAACGTCCATGTAGGGGCTGAAGCATGCAAGAAGGCGCGGTAGCGTCCAACCAGGCGCGGATGCGTCCAAGCAGTCGCGGAAGCGTCCAAGCAGGCGCGGTAGCGTCCATGCAGGCGCGGAAACGTCCAAGCAGGCGCGGAAGCATGCAAGAAGACGCAGAAGAGTCCAAGCAGGCGCAGAAGAGTCCAAGCAGGCGCGGAAGCGTCCAAGCAGTCGCGGAAGCGTCCAAGCAGGCGCGGAAGCGTCCAAGCAGTCGCGGAAGCGTCCAAGCAGGCGTGGAAGAGTCCAAGCAGGCGTGGCAGCGTCCAAGCAGTCGCGGAAACGTCCAAGCAGGCGCGGTAGCGTCCAACCAGGCGCGGAAGCGTCCAAGCAGTCGCGGAAGCGTCCAAGCAGGCGCGGTAGCGTCCAAGCAGGCGCGGAAACGTCCAAGCAGGCGCGGAAGCGTCCACGCAGGCGCGGAAGCGTCCAAGCAGTCGCGGAAGCGTCCAAGCAGGCGCGGTAGCGTCCAAGCAGGCGTGGGAGCGTCCAAGCAGGCGCGGAAGCGTCCAAGCAGGCGCGGAAGCATGCAAGAAGGCGCAGAAGAGTCCAAGCAGGCGCGGAAGCGTCCTAGCAGTCGCGGAAGAGTCCAAGCAGGCGCGGAAGCGTCCAAGCAGTCGCGGAAGCGTCCAAGCAGGCGCGGAAGCGTCCAAGCAGTCGCGGAAGCGTCCAAGCAGGCGCGGTAACGTTCAAGTAGGCGCGGAAGCATGCAAGAAGGCGCGGAAGCGTCCAAGCAGGCGCGGTAGCGTCCAAGCAGGCGCGGAAACGTCCAACCAGGCGCGGAAGCATGCAAGAAGGCGCAGAAGAGTCCAAGCAGGTGCGGAAGCGTCCAAGCAGGCGCGGAAGCGTCCAAGCAGTCGCGGAAGCGTCCAAGCAGGCGCGGAAGCGTCCAACCAGTCGCGGAAGCGTCCAAGCAGGCGCGGTAGCGTCCAAGCAGTCGCGGAAGCGTCCAAGCAGGCGCGGTAGCGTCCAAGCAGGCGCGGAAGCGTGCAAGCAGACGCGGAAGCGTCCAAGCAGGCGCGGAAGCATGCAAGAAGACGCAGAAGAGTCCAAGCAGGCGCGGAAGCGTCCAAGCAGTCGCGGAAGCGTCCAAGCAGGCGCGGTAGCGTCCAAGCAGGCGTGGGAGCGTCCAAGCAGGCGCGGAAGCGTCCAAGCAGGCGCGGAAGCATGCAAGAAGGCGCAGAAGAGTCCAAGCAGGCGCGGAAGCGTCCAAGCAGTCGCGGAAGCGTCCAAGCAGGCGCGGAAACGTCCAAGCAGGCGTGGAAGCGTCCAAGCAGACGCGGAAGCGTCCAAGCAGGCGCGGTAGCGTCCAACCAGGCGCGGAAGCGTCCAAGCAGTCGCGGAAGCGTCCAAGCAGGCGCAGTAGCGTCCAAGCAGGCGCGGAAACGTCCAAGCAGGCGCGGAAGCGTCCAAGCAGGCGCGGAAGCGTCCAAGCAGTCGCGGAAGCGTCCAAGCAATCGCGGAAGCGTCCAAGCAGGCGCGGATGCGTCCAAGCTGGCGCGGAAGCGTCCAAGCAGGCGTGGGAGCGTCCAAGCAGGCGCAGAAGAGTCCAAGCAGGCGCGGAAGCGTCCTAGCAGTCGCGGAAGGGTCCAAGCAGGCGCGGTAGCGTCCAAGCAGGCGCGGAAACGTCCAAGCAGGCCCGGAAGCGTCCAAGCAGGCGCGGAAGCGTCCAAGCAGTCGCGGAAGCGTCCAAGCAGTCGCGGAAGCGTCCAAGCAGGCGCGGAAGCGTCCAAGCAGGCGCGGAAGCGTCCAAGCAGGCGTGGGAGCGTCCAAGCAGGCGCGGTAGCGTCCAAGCAGGCGCGGAAGCATGCAAGAAGACGCAGAAGAGTCCAAGCAGGCGCGGAAGCGTCCAAGCAGTCGCGGAAGCGTCCAAGCAGTCGCGGAAGCGTCCAAGCAGGCGCGGTAGCGTCCAAGCAGGCGCGGAAACGTCCAAGCAGGCCCGGAAGCGTCCAAGCAGGCGCGGAAGCGTCCAAGCAGTCGCGGAAGCGTCCAAGCAGTCGCGGAAGCGTCCAATCAGTCGCGGAAGCGTCCAAGCAGGCGCGGAAGCGTCCAAGCAGGCGCGGAAGCGTCCTAGCAGTCGCGGAAGAGTCCAAGCAGGCGCGGAAGCGTCCAAGCAGTCGCGGAAGCGTCCAAGCAGGCGCGGAAGCGTCCAAGCAGTCGCGGAAGCGTCCAAGCAGGTGCGGAAGCGTCCAAGCAGGCGCGGAAGCGTCCAAGCAGGCGCGGAAGCGTCCAAGCAGTCGCGGAAGCGTCCAAGCAGGCGCGGTAGCGTCCAAGCAGGCGCGGAAACGTCCAAGCAGGCCCGGAAGCGTCCAAGCAGGCGCGGAAGCGTCCAAGCAGTCGCGGAAGCGTCCAATCAGTCGCGGAAGCGTCCAAGCAGGCGCGGAAGCGTCCAAGCAGGCGAGGAAGCGTCCAAGCAGTCGTGGGAGCGTCCAAGCAGGCGCGGTAGCGTCCAAGCAGGCGCGGAAGCATGCAAGAAGACGCAGAAGAGTCCAAGCAGGCGCGGAAGCGTCCAAGCAGTCGCGGAAAAGTCCAAGCAGGCGCGGTAGCGTCCAACCAGGCGCGGAAGCGTCCAAGCAGTCGCGGAAGCGTCCAAGCAGGCGCGGTAGCGTCCAAGCAGGCGCGGAAACGTCCAAGCAGGCGCGGAAGCGTCCAAGCAGGCGCGGAAGCGTCCAAGCAGCCGCGGAAGCGTCCAAGCAGGCGCGGTAGCGTCCAAGCAGGCGTGGGAGCGTCCAAGCAGGCGCGGAAGCGTCCAAGCAGGCGCGGAAGCATGCAAGAAGGCGCAGAAGAGTCCAAGCAGGCGCGGAAGCGTCCTAGCAGTCGCGGAAGAGTCCAAGCAGGCGCGGAAGCATGCAAGAAGACGCAGAAGCGTCCAAGCAGTCGCGGAAACGTCCAAGCAGGCGCGGTAGCGTCCAACCAGGCGCGGAAGCGTCCAAGCAGTCGCGGAAGCGTCCAAGCAGGCATGGTAGCGTCCAAGCAGGCGCGGTAGCGTCCAAGCAGGCGCGGAAACGTCCAAGCAGGCGCGGAAGCATGCAAGAAGGCGCAGAAGAGTCCAAGCAGGCGCGGAAGCGTCCAAGCAGTCGCGGAAGCGTCCAAGCAGGCGCGGTAGCGTCCAAGCAGGCGCGGCAGAGTCCAAGCAGGCGCGGAAGCGTCCAAGCAGGCGCGGAAACGTCCAAGTAGGCGCGGAAGCATGCAAGAAGGCGCAGAAGAGTCCAAGCAGGCGCGGAAGCGTCCAAGCAGACGCAGAAGCGTCCAAGCAGGCGCGGCAGCGTCCAAGCAGGCGCGGAAACGTCCAAGCAGGCGCGGAAGCATGCAAGAAGGCGCAGAAGAGTCCAAGCAGGCGCGGAAGCGTCCAAGCAGGAGGGGAAGCATGCAAGCAGGCGCTGAAGCATCCAAGCACTCGCGGAAACGTCCAAGTAGGCGCGGAAGCATGCAAGAAGGCGCAGAAGAGTCCAAGCAGGCGCGGAAGCGTCCAAGCAGTCGCAGGAGCGTCCAAGCAGGCGCGGAAGCACCCATATAGGCGCGAAAGCGTCAAAGCAGGCGCGGAAGCGTCCAAGCAGGCGCGGAAACGTCCAAGTAGGCGCGGAAGCATGCAAGAAGGAGCAGAAGAGTCCAAGCAGGCGCGGAAGCGTGCAAGCAGGCGCGGATGCGTCCAAGCAGGCGCGGAAGCGTCCAAGCAGGCGCGGAAGCGTCCAAGTAGGCGCGGAAGCATCCATATAGGCGCGAAAGCGTCAAAGCAGGCGCGGAAGCGTCCAAGCAGGCGCGGAAACGTCCAAGCAGGCGCTGAAGCGTCCAAGCAGGCGCGGAAACGTCCAAGCAGGCGCGGAAGCATCCATATAGGCGCGAAAGCGTCAAAGCAGGCGCGGAAGCGTCCAAGCAGGCGCGGAAGCGTCCAAGCAGGCACGGAAGCATCCATATAGGCGCGAAAGCGTCAAAGCAGGCGCGGAAGCGTCCAAGCAGGCGCGGAAACGTCCAAGTAGGCGCGGAAGCATGCAAGAAGGAGCAGAAGAGTCCAAGCAGGCGCGGAAGCGTGCAAGCAGGCGCGGAAGCGTCCAAGCAGGCGCGGAAGCGTCCAAGCAGGCGCGGAAGCGTCCAAGTAGGCGCGGAAGCATCCATATAGGCGCGAAAGCGTCAAAGCAGGCGCGGAAGCGTCCAAGCAGGCGCGGAAACGTCCAAGTAGGCGCGGAAGCATGCAAGAAGGAGCAGAAGAGTCCAAGCAGGCGCGGAAGCGTCCAAGCAGGCGCGGAAGCGTCCAAGCAGACGCAGAAGCGTCCAAACAGGCGCGGTAGCGTCCAAGCAGGCGCGGAAACGTCCAAGCAGGCGCGGAAGCGTCCAAGCAGGCGCGGAAGCGTCCAAGCAGCCGCGGAAGCGTCCAAGCAGGCGCGGTAGCGTCCAAGCAGGCGTGGGAGCGTCCAAGCAGGCGCGGAAGCGTCCAAGCAGGCGCGGAAGCATGCAAGAAGGCGCAGAAGAGTCCAAGCAGGCGCGGAAGCGTCCTAGCAGTCGCGGAAGAGTCCAAGCAGGCGCGGAAGCATGCAAGAAGACGCAGAAGCGTCCAAGCAGTCGCGGAAACGTCCAAGCAGGCGCGGTAGCGTCCAACCAGGCGCGGAAGCGTCCAAGCAGTCGCGGAAGCGTCCAAGCAGGCATGGTAGCGTCCAAGCAGGCGCGGTAGCGTCCAAGCAGGCGCGGAAACGTCCAAGCAGGCGCGGAAGCATGCAAGAAGGCGCAGAAGAGTCCAAGCAGGCGCGGAAGCGTCCAAGCAGTCGCGGAAGCGTCCAAGCAGGCGCGGTAGCGTCCAAGCAGGCGCGGCAGAGTCCAAGCAGGCGCGGAAGCGTCCAAGCAGGCGCGGAAACGTCCAAGTAGGCGCGGAAGCATGCAAGAAGGCGCAGAAGAGTCCAAGCAGGCGCGGAAGCGTCCAAGCAGACGCAGAAGCGTCCAAGCAGGCGCGGCAGCGTCCAAGCAGGCGCGGAAACGTCCAAGCAGGCGCGGAAGCATGCAAGAAGGCGCAGAAGAGTCCAAGCAGGCGCGGAAGCGTCCAAGCAGGAGGGGAAGCATGCAAGCAGGCGCTGAAGCATCCAAGCACTCGCGGAAACGTCCAAGTAGGCGCGGAAGCATGCAAGAAGGCGCAGAAGAGTCCAAGCAGGCGCGGAAGCGTCCAAGCAGTCGCAGGAGCGTCCAAGCAGGCGCGGAAGCACCCATATAGGCGCGAAAGCGTCAAAGCAGGCGCGGAAGCGTCCAAGCAGGCGCGGAAACGTCCAAGTAGGCGCGGAAGCATGCAAGAAGGAGCAGAAGAGTCCAAGCAGGCGCGGAAGCGTGCAAGCAGGCGCGGATGCGTCCAAGCAGGCGCGGAAGCGTCCAAGCAGGCGCGGAAGCGTCCAAGTAGGCGCGGAAGCATCCATATAGGCGCGAAAGCGTCAAAGCAGGCGCGGAAGCGTCCAAGCAGGCGCGGAAACGTCCAAGCAGGCGCTGAAGCGTCCAAGCAGGCGCGGAAACGTCCAAGCAGGCGCGGAAGCATCCATATAGGCGCGAAAGCGTCAAAGCAGGCGCGGAAGCGTCCAAGCAGGCGCGGAAGCGTCCAAGCAGGCACGGAAGCATCCATATAGGCGCGAAAGCGTCAAAGCAGGCGCGGAAGCGTCCAAGCAGGCGCGGAAACGTCCAAGTAGGCGCGGAAGCATGCAAGAAGGAGCAGAAGAGTCCAAGCAGGCGCGGAAGCGTGCAAGCAGGCGCGGAAGCGTCCAAGCAGGCGCGGAAGCGTCCAAGCAGGCGCGGAAGCGTCCAAGCAGACGCAGAAGCGTCCAAACAGGCGCGGTAGCGTCCAAGCAGGCGCGGAAGAGTCCAAGAAGTCGCGGAAGCGTCCAAGCAGGCGCGGTAGCGTCCAAGCAGTCGCGGAAGAGTCCAAGCAGGCGCGGCAGAGTCCAAGCAGGCGCGGAAACGTCCAAGCAGGCGCGGAAGCATGCAAGAAGACGCAGAAGAGTCCAAGCAGGCGCGGAAGCGTCCAAGCAGTCGCAGAAGCGTCCAAGCTGGCGCGGAAGCGTCCAAGCAGGCGCGGAAGCATGCAAGCAGGCGCGGAAGCGTCCAAGCAGTCGCGGAAGCGTCCAAGCAGGCGCGGAAGAGTCCAAGAAGTCGCGGAAGCGTCCAAGCAGGCGCGGTAGCGTCCAACCAGGCGCGGAAGCGTCCTAGCAGTCGCAGAAACGTACAAGCAGGCGCGGAAGCGTCCAAGCAGGCGCGGAAGCGTCCAAGCAGGCGGGGAAGCATGCACGCAGGCGCGGAAGCGTCCAAGCAGGCGCGGAAACGTCCAAGTAGGCGCGGCAGCATGCAAGGAGGCGCACAAGATTCCTATCAGGCGCGGAAGCGTCCAAGCAGGCGGGGAAGCATGCAAGCAGGTGCGGAAGCGTCCACGCAGGCGCGGAAACGTCCAAGTAGGCGCGGCAGCATGCAAGAAGGCGCAGAAGAGTCCAAGCAGGCGCGGAAGCGTCCAAGCAATCGCGGAAGCGTCCAAGCAGGCGCGTTAGCATCCAAGCTAGCGCGGAAACGTCCAAGCAGGCGCGGAAGCATGCAAGAAGGCGCAGAAGAGTCCAAGCAGCCGCGGAAGCGTCCAAGCAGGCGGGGAAGCATGCAAGCAGGCGCGGAAGCGTCCACGCAGGCGCGGAAACGTCCAAGTAGGCGCGGCAGCATGCAAGAAGGCGCAGAAGAGTCCAAGCAGGCGCGGAAGCGTCCAAGCAGGCGCGGAAGCGTCCTAGCAGGCGCGGTAGAGTCCAAGCAGGCGCGGAAACGTCCAAGTAGGCGCGGCAGCATGCAAGAAGGCGCAGAAGATTCCTATCAGGCGCGGAAGCGTCCAAGCAGGCGGGGTAGCATGCAAGCAGGCGCGGAAGCGTCAACGCATGCGCGGAAACGTCCAAGTAGGCGCGGCAGCATGCAAGAAGGCGCAGAAGAGTCCAAGCAGGCGCGGAAGCGTCCAAGCAGGCGCGGTAGCGTCCAAGCAGGCGCGGAAGCGTCCAAGCAGTCGCGGAAGCGTCCAAGCAGTCGCGGAAGCGTCCAAGCAGGCGCGGTAGCGTGCAAGCAGGCGCGGAAACGTCCAAGCATGCGCGGAAGCATGCAAGAAGACGCAGAAGCGTCCAAGCAGTCGCGGAAACGTCCAAGCAGGCGCGGAAGCGTCCAAGCAGTCGCGGAAGCGTCCAAGCAGGCGCGGAAGCGTCCAAGCAGTCGCGGAAGCGTCCAAGCAGTCGCGGAAGCGTCCAAGCAGGCGCGGAAGCGTCCAAGAAGGCGCGGAAGCATGCAAGAAGACGCAGAAGAGTCCAAGCAGGCGCGGAAGCGTCCAAGCAGGCGGGGAAGCATGCAAGAAGACGCAGAAGAGTCCAAGCAGGCGCGGAAGCGTCCAAGCAGTCGCGGAAGCGTCCAAGCAGTCGCGGAAGCGTCCAAGCAGGCGCGGAAGCGTCCAAGCAGGCGGGGAAGCATGCAAGCAGGCGCGGAAGCGTCCACGCAGGCGCGGAAACGTCCAAGTAGGCGCGGCAGCATGCAAGAAGGCGCAGAAGAGTCCAAGCAGGCGCGGAAGCGTCCAAGCAGTCGCGGAAGCGTCCAAGCAGGCGCGGAAGCATGCAAGCAGGCGCGGAAGCGTCCAAGCAGTCGCGGAAGCGTCCAAGCAGGCGCGGAAGAGTCCAAGAAGTCGCGGAAGCGTCCAAGCAGGCGCGGTAGCGTCCAAGCAGTCGCGGAAGAGTCCAAGCAGGCGCGGAAGCGTCCAAGCAGGCGCGGAAACGTCCAAGTAGGCGCGGAAGCATGCAAGAAGGCGCAGAAGAGTCCAAGCAGGCGCGGAAGCGTCCAAGCAGTCGCAGAAGCGTCCAAGCAGGCGCGGTAGCGTCCAACCAGGCGCGGATACGTCCAAGCAGTCGCGGAAGCGTCCAAGCAGGCGCGGTAGCGTCCAAGCAGGCGCGGTAGAGTCCAAGCAGTCGCGGAAGCGTCCAAGCAGGCGCGGTAGCGTCCAAGCAGTCGCGGAAGCGTCCAAGCAGTCGCGGTAGAGTCCAAGCAGGCGGGGAAGCATGCAAGCAGGCGCGGTAGCGTCCAACCAGGCGCGGAAGCGTCCAAACACGCGGGGAAGCATGCAAGCAGGCGCGGAAGCATGCAAGAAAACGCAGAAGAGTCCAAGAAGGCGCGGAAGCGTCCAAGCAGGAGGGGAAGCATGCAAGCAGGCGCGGAAGCGTCCAAGCATGCGCGGAAACGTCCTAGTAGGCGCGGAAGCATGCAAGAAGGCGCAGAAGAGTCCAAGCAGGCGCGGAAGCGTCCAAGCAGGCGCGGAAGCGTCCAAGCAGGCGCGGAAGCATCCATATAGGCGCGAAAGCGTCAAAGCAGGCGCGGAAGCGTCCAAGCAGGCGCGGAAACGTCCAAGTAGGCGCGGAAGCATGCAAGAAGGAGCAGAAGAGTCCAAGCAGGCGCGGAAGCGTCCAAGCAGGCGCGGAAGCATCCATATAGGCGCGGAAGCGTCCAAGCAGGCGCGGAAACGTCCATGTAGGGACGGAAACATGCAAGAAGGCGCAGAAGAGTTCAAACAGGCGCGGAAGCGTCCAAGCAGGCGCGGTAGCGTCCAAGCAGGCGCGGTAGCGTCCAAGCAGGCGCGGAAGCGTCCAAGCAAGCGCAGAAGCATGCAAGCAGGCGCGAAAGCGTCCAGGCAGGCGCGAAAACGTCCAACCAGGCGCGGAAGCATGCAAGAAGGCGCAGAAGAGTCCAAGCAGGCGCGGAAGCGTCCAAGCAGGCGCGGAAACGTCCATGTAGGGGCTGAAGCATGCAAGAAGGCGCGGTAGCGTCCAACCAGGCGCGGATGCGTCCAAGCAGTCGCGGAAGCGTCCAAGCAGGCGCGGTAGCGTCCATGCAGGCGCGGAAACGTCCAAGCAGGCGCGGAAGCATGCAAGAAGACGCAGAAGAGTCCAAGCAGGCGCAGAAGAGTCCAAGCAGGCGCGGAAGCGTCCAAGCAGTCGCGGAAGCGTCCAAGCAGGCGCGGAAGCGTCCAAGCAGTCGCGGAAGCGTCCAAGCAGGCGTGGAAGAGTCCAAGCAGGCGTGGCAGCGTCCAAGCAGGCGCGGAAACGTCCAAGCAGGCGCGGAAGCATCCAAGAAGACGCAGAAGAGTCCAAGCAGGCGCGGAAGCGTCCAACCAGTCGCGGAAGCGTCCAAGCAGGCGCGGTAGCGTCCAAGCAGTCGCGGAAGCGTCCAAGCAGGCGCGGTAGCGTCCAAGCAGGCGCGGAAGCGTGCAAGCAGACGCGGAAGCGGCCAAGCAGGCGCGGAAGCATGCAAGAAGACGCAGAAAAAGTCCAAGCAGGCGCGGAAGCGTCCAAGCAGTCGCGGAAGCGTCCAAGCAGGCGCGGAAACGTCCAAGCAGGCGTGGAAGCGTCCAAGCAGACGCGGAAGCGTCCAAGCAGGCGCGGTAGCGTCCAACCAGGCGCGGAAGCGTCCAAGCAGTCGCGGAAGCGTCCAAGCAGGCGCGGAAGCGTCCAAGCAGTCGCGGAAGCGTCCAAGCAGGCGGGGAAGCATGCAAGCAGGCGCGGAAACATCCAAGTAGGCGCGGCAGCATGCAAGAAGGCGCAGGAGAGTCCAAGCAGTCGCGGAAGCGTCCAAGCAGTCGCGGAAGCCTCCAAGCAGGCGCGGTAGCGTCCAAGCAGGCGCGGTAGCGTCCAAGCAGGCGTGGGAGCGTCCAAGCAGGCGCGGAAGCGTCCCAGCAGGCGCGGAAGCATGCAAGAAGGCGCAGAAGAGTCCAAGCAGGCGCGGAAGCGTCCTAGCAGTCGCGGAAGAGTCCAAGCAGTCGCGGAAGCGTCCAAGCAATCGCGGAAGCGTCCAAGCAGGCGCGGAAGCGTCCAAGCAGGCGCGGAAGCGTCCAAGCAGGCGTGGGAGCGTCCAAGCAGGCGCGGTAGCGTCCAAGCAGGCGCGGAAGCATGCAAGAAGACGCAGAAGAGTCCAAGCAGGCGCGGAAGCGTCCAAGCAGTCGCGGAAGCGTCCAAGCAGTCGCGGAAGTGTCCAAGCAGGCGCGGTAGCGTCCAAGCAGGTGCGGAAACGTCCAAGCAGGCGCGGAAGCATGCAAGAAGACGCAGAAGCGTCCAAGCAGTCGCGGAAACGTCCAAGCAGGCGCGGTAGCGTCCAACGAGGCGCGGAAGCGTCCAAGCAGTCGCGGAAGCGTCCAAGCAGGCGTGGTAGCGTCCAAGCAGGCGTGGGAGCGTCCAAGCAGGCGCGGAAGCGTCCCAGCAGGCGCGGAAGCATGCAAGAAGGCGCAGAAGAGTCCAAGCAGGCGCGGAAGCGTCCTAGCAGTCGCGGAAGAGTCCAAGCAGGCGCGGAAGCGTCCAAGCAGTCGCGGAAACGTCCAAGCAGGCGCGGAAGCGTCCAAGCAGTCGCGGAAGCGTCCAAGCAGGCGCGGTAACGTCCAAGTAGGCGCGGAAGCATGCAAGAAGGCGCGGAAGCGTCCAAGCAGGCGCGGTAGCGTCCAAGCAGGCGCGGAAACGTCCAACCAGGCGCGGAAGCATGCAAGAAGGCGCAGAAGAGTCCAAGCAGGTGCGGAAGCGTCCAAGCAGGCGCGGAAGCGTCCAAGCAGGCGCGGAAGCGTCCAAGCAGTCGCGGAAGCGTCCAAGCAGGCGCGGTAGCGTCCAAGCAGGCGCGGAAACGTCCAAGCAGGCCCGGAAGCGTCCAAGCAGGCGCGGAAGCGTCCAAGCAGTCGCGGAAGCGTCCAAGCAGGCGCGGAAGCGTCCAAGCAGTCGCGGAAGCGTCCAAACAGGCGGGGAAGCATGCAAGCAGGCGCGGAAACATCCAAGTAGGCGCGGCAGCATGCAAGAAGGCGCAGGAGAGTCCAAGCAGTCGCGGAAGCGTCCAAGCATTCGCGGAAGCCTCCAAGCAGGCGCGGTAGCGTCCAAGCAGGCGCGGTAGCGTCCAAGCAGGCGTGGGAGCGTCCAAGCAGGCGCGGAAGCGTCCCAGCAGGCGCGGAAGCATGCAAGAAGGCGCAGAAGAGTCCAAGCAGGCGCGGAAGCGTCCTAGCAGTCGCGGAAGAGTCCAAGCAGTCGCGGGAGCGTCCAAGCAATCGCGGAAGCGTCCAAGCAGGCGCGGATGCGTCCAAGCAGGCGCGGAAGCGTCCAAGCAGGCGTGGGAGCGTCCAAGCAGGCGCAGAAGAGTCCAAGCAGGCGCGGAAGCGTCCAAGCAGTCGCGGAAGGGTCCAAGCAGGCGCGGTAGCGTCCAAGCAGGCGCGGAAACGTCCAAGCAGGCCCGGAAGCGTCCAAGCAGGCGCGGAAGCGTCCAAGCAGTCGCGGAAGCGTCCAAGCAGGCGCGGTAGCGTCCAACCAGGCGCGGAAGCGTCCAAGCAGGCGCGGAAGCGTCCAAGCAGGCGTGGGAGCGTCCAAGCAGGCGCGGTAGCGTCCAAGCAGGCGCGGAAGCATGCAAGAAGACGCAGAAGAGTCCAAGCATGCGCGGAAGCGTCCAAGCAGTCGCGGAAGCGTCCAAGCAGTCGCGGAAGCGTCCAAGCAGGCGCGGTAGCGTCCAAGCAGGTGCGGAAACGTCCAAGCAGGCGCGGAAGCATGCAAGAAGACGCAGAAGCGTCCAAGCAGTCGCGGAAACGTCCAAGCAGGCGCGGTAGCGTCCAACCAGGCGCGGAAGCGTCCAAGCAGGCGCGGAAGCGTCCAAGCAGGCGCGGTAGCGTCCAAGCTGGCCCGGAAACGTCCAATCAGGCGCGGAAGCATGCAAGAAGACGCAGAAGAGTCCAAGCAGGCGCGGAAGCGTCCAAGCAGGAGGGGAAGCATGCAAGCAGGCGCGGATGCGTCCAAGCAGGCGCGGAAACGTCCAAGTAGGCGCGGAAGCATGCAAGAAGGCGCAGAAGAGTCCAAGCAGGCGCGGAAGCGTCCTAGCAGTCGCGGAAGAGTCCAAGCAGGCGCGGAAGCGTCCAAGCAGTCGCGGAAGCGTCCAAGCAGGCGCGGTAGCGTCCAAGCAGGCGCGGAAACGTCCAAGCAGGC
The DNA here is from genome assembly GCA_963989415.1 of Cerceris ruficornis. NCBI lineage: Eukaryota > Metazoa > Arthropoda > Insecta > Hymenoptera > Crabronidae > Cerceris > Cerceris ruficornis. The sequence goes on along the minus strand of OZ022517.1, from coordinate 63,983,143 downwards.
GCGGAAGCATGCAAGAAGACGCAGAAGAGTCCAAGCAGGCGCGGAAGCGTCCAAGCAGGCGCGGTAGCGTCCAAGCAGGTGCGGAAACGTCCAAGCAGGCGCGGAAGCATGCAAGAAGACGCAGAAGCGTCCAAGCAGTCGCGGAAACGTCCAAGCAGGAGCGGTAGCGTCCAAGCAGGCGCGGAAGCGTCCAAGCAGGCGCGGAAGCGTCCTAGCAGGCGCGGTAGAGTCCAAGCAGGCACGGAAATGTCCAAGTAGGCGCGGCAGCATGCAAGAAGGCGCAGAAGATTCCTATCAGGCGCGGAAGCGTCCAAGCAGGCGGGGAAGCATGCAAGCAGGCGCGGAAACGTCCACGCAGGCGCGGAAACGTCCAAGTAGGCGCGGCAGCATGCAAGAAGGCGCAGAAGAGTCCAAGCAGGCGCAGAAGCGTCCAAGCAGGCGCGGTAGCGTCCAAGCAAGCGCGGAAGCGTCCAAGCAGGCGCGGAAACGTCCAAGCAGGCGTGGAAGCGTCCAAGCAGACGCGGAAGCGTCCAAGCAGGCGCGGTAGCGTCCAACCAGGCGCGGAAGCGTCCAAGCAGTAGCGGAAGCGTCCAAGCAGGCGCGGAAGCGTCCAAGCAGTCGCGGAAGCGTCCCAGCAGGCGGGGAAGCATGCAAGCAGGCGCGGAAACATCCAAGTAGGCGCGGCAGCATGCAAGAAGGCGCAGGAGAGTCCAAGCAGTCGCGGAAGCGTCCAAGCAGTCGCGGAAGCCTCCAAGCAGTCGCGGAAGCGTCCAAGCAGGCGCGCAAGCGTCCAACCAGTCGCGGAAGCGTCCAAGCAGGCGCGGTAGCGTCCAAGCAGTCGCGGAAGCGTCCAAGCAGGCGCGGTAGCGTCCAAGCAGGCGCGGAAGCGTGCAAGCAGACGCGGAAGCGTCCAAGCAGGCGCGGAAGCATGCAAGAAGACGCAGAAGAGTCCAAGCAGGCGCGGAAGCGTCCAAGCAGTCGCGGAAGCGTCCAAGCAGGCGCGGAAACGTCCAAGCAGGCGTGGAAGCGTCCAAGCAGACGCGGAAGCGTCCAAGCAGGCGCGGTAGCGTCCAACCAGGCGCGGAAGCGTCCAAGCAGTCGCGGCAGCGTCCAAGCAGGCGCGGAAGCGTCCAAGCAGTCGCGGAAGCGTCCAAGCAGGCGGGGAAGCATGCAAGCAGGCGCGGAAACATCCAAGTAGGCGCGGCAGCATGCAAGAAGGCGCAGGAGAGTCCAAGCAGTCGCGGAAGCGTCCAAGCAGTCGCGGAAGCCTCCAAGCAGGCGCGGTAGCGTCCAAGCAGGCGCGGTAGCGTCCAAGCAGGCGTGGGAGCGTCCAAGCAGGCGCGGAAGCGTCCCAGCAGGCGCGGAAGCATGCAAGAAGGCGCAGAAGAGTCCAAGCAGGCGCGGAAGCGTCCTAGCAGTCGCGGAAGAGTCCAAGCAGTCGCGGAAGCGTCCAAGCAATCGCGGAAGCGTCCAAGCAGGCGCGGATGCGTCCAAGCAGGTGCGGAAACGTCCAAGCAGGCGCGGAAGCATGCAAGAAGACGCAGAAGCGTCCAAGCAGTCGCGGAAACGTCCAAGCAGGCGCGGTAGCGTCCAACCAGGCGCGGAAGCGTCCAAGCAGTCGCGGAAGCGTCCAAGCAGGCGCGGTAGCGTCCAAGCAGGCGCGGAAACGTCCAAGCAGGCGCGGAAGCGTCCAAGCAGGCGCGGAAGCGTCCAAGCAGTCGCGGAAGCGTCCAAGCAGGCGCGGTAGCGTCCAAGCAGGCGCGGAAACGTCCAAGCAGGCCCGGAAGCGTCCAAGCAGGCGCGGAAGCGTCCAAGCAGTCGCGGAAGCGTCCAATCAGTCGCGGAAGCGTCCAAGCAGGCGCGGAAGCGTCCAAGCAGGCGCGGAAGCGTCCAAGCAGTCGTGGGAGCGTCCAAGCAGGCGCGGTAGCGTCCAAGCAGGCGCGGAAGCATGCAAGAAGACGCAGAACAGTCCAAGCAGGCGCGGAAGCGTCCAAGCAGTCGCGGAAGCGTCCAAGCAGTCGCGGAAGCGTCCAAGCAGGCGCGGTTGCGTCCAAGCAGGTGCGGAAACGTCCAAGCAGGCGCGGAAGCATGCAAGAAGACGCAGAAGCGTCCAAGCAGTCGCGGAAACGTCCAAGCAGGCGCGGTAGCGTCCAACCAGGCGCGGAAGCGTCCAAGCAGTCGCGGAAGCGTCCAAGCAGGCGCGGTAGCGTCCAAGCAGGCGCGGAAACGTCCAAGCAGGCGCGGAAGCGTCCAAGCAGGCGCGGAAGCGTCCAAGCAGTCGCGGAAGCGTCCAAGCAGGCGCGGTAGCGTCCAAGCAGGCGTGAGAGCGTCCAAGCAGGCGCGGAAGCGTCCAAGCAGGCGCGGAAGCATGCAAGAAGGCGCAGAAGAGTCCAAGCAGGCGCGGAAGCGTCCTAGCAGTCGCGGAAGCGTCCAAGCAGTCGCGGAAGCGTCCAAGCAGGCGCGGTAGCGTCCAAGCAGGCGTGGGAGCGTCCAAGCCGGCGCGGAAGCGTCCAAGCAGGCGCTGAAGCATGCAAGAAGGCGCAGAAGAGTCCAAGCAGGCGCGGAAGCGTCCTAGCAGTCGCGGAAGAGTCCAAGCAGGCGCGGAAGCGTCCAAGCAGTCGCGGAAGCGTCCAAGTAGGCGCGGAAGCGTCCAAGCAGTCGCGGAAGCGTCCAAGCAGGCGCGGTAGCGTCCAAGCAGGCGCGGAAACGTCCAACCAGGCGCGGAAGCATGCAAGAAGGCGCAGAAGAGTCCAAGCAGGTGCGGAAGCGTCCAAGCAGGCGCGGAAGCGTCCAAGCAGGCGCGGAAGCGTCCAAGCAGTCGCGGAAGCGTCCAAGCAGGCGCGGTAACGTCCAAGTAGGCGCGGAAGCATGCAAGAAGGCGCGGAAGCGTCCAAGCAGGCGCGGTAGCGTCCAAGCAGGCGCGGAAACGTCCAACCAGGCGCGGAAGCATGCAAGAAGGCGCAGAAGAGTCCAAGCAGGTGCGGAAGCGTCCAAGCAGGCGCGGAAGCGTCCAAGCAGGCGCGGAAGCGTCCAAGCAGTCGCGGAAGCGTCCAAGCAGGCGCGGTAGCGTCCAAGCAGGCGTGGGAGCGTCCAAGCCGGCGCGGAAGCGTCCAAGCAGGCGCTGAAGCATGCAAGAAGGCGCAGAAGAGTCCAAGCAGGCGCGGAAGCGTCCTAGCAGTCGCGGAAGAGTCCAAGCAGGCGCGGAAGCGTCCAAGCAGTCGCGGAAGCGTCCAAGCAGGCGCGGAAGCGTCCAAGCAGTCGCGGAAGCGTCCAAGCAGGCGCGGAAGCGTCCAAGCAGTCGCGGAAGCGTCCAAGCAGGCGCGGTAGCGTCCAAGCAGGCGCGGAGACGTCCAAGCAGGCGCGGAAGCATGCAAGAAGGCGCGGAAGCGTCCAAGCAGGCGCGGTAGCGTCCAAGCAGGCGCGGAAACGTTCAACCAGGCGCGGAAGCATGCAAGAAGGCGCAGAAGAGTCCAAGCAGGTGCGGAAGCGTCCAAGCAGGCGCGGAAGCGTCCAAGCAGGCGCGGAAGAGTCCAAGCAGGCGCGGAAGCGTCCAAGCAGGCGCGGTAGCGTCCAAGCAGGTGCGGAAACGTCCAAGCAGGCGCGGAAGCATGCAAGAAGACGCAGAAGCGTCCAAGCAGTCGCGGAAACGTCCAAGCAGGCGCGGTAGCGTCCAAGCAGGCGCGGAAGCGTCCAAGCAGGCGCGGAAGCGTCCTAGCAGGCGCGGTAGAGTCCAAGCAGGCACGGAAACGTCCAAGTAGGCGCGGCAGCATGCAAGAAGGCGCAGAAGATTCCTATCAGGCGCGGAAGCGTCCAAGCAGGCGGGGAAGCATGCAAGCAGGCGCGGAAACGTCCACGCAGGCGCGGAAACGTCCAAGTAGGCGCGGCAGCATGCAAGAAGGCGCAGAAGAGTCCAAGCAGGCGCAGAAGCGTCCAAGCAGGCGCGGTAGCGTCCAAGCAAGCGCGGAAGCGTCCAAGCAGGCGCGGAAACGTCCAAGCAGGCGTGGAAGCGTCCAAGCAGACGCGGAAGCGTCCAAGCAGGCGCGGTAGCGCCCAACCAGGCGCGGAAGCGTCCAAGCAGTAGCGGAAGCGTCCAAGCAGGCGCGGAAGCGTCCAAACAGTCGCGGAAGCGTCCCAGCAGGCGGGGAAGCATGCAAGCAGGCGCGGAAACATCCAAGTAGGCGCGGCAGCATGCAAGAAGGCGCAGGAGAGTCCAAGCAGTCGCGGAAGCGTCCAAGCAGTCGCGGAAGCCTCCAAGCAGTCGCGGAAGCGTCCAAGCAACCGCGGAAGCGTCCAACCAGTCGCGGAAGCGTCCAAGCAGGCGCGGTAGCGTCCAAGCAGTCGCGGAAGCGTCCAAGCAGGCGCGGTAGCGTCCAAGCAGGCGCGGAAGCGTGCAAGCAGACGCGGAAGCGTCCAAGCAGGCGCGGAAGCATGCAAGAAGACGCAGAAGAGTCCAAGCAGGCGCGGAAGCGTCCAAGCAGTCGCGGAAGCGTCCAAGCAGGCGCGGAAACGTCCAAGCAGGCGTGGAAGCGTCCAAGCAGGCGCGGTAGCGTCCAACCAGGCGCGGAAGCGTCCAACCAGTCGCGGAAGCGTCCAAGCAGGCGCGGTAGCGTCCAAGCAGTCGCGGAAGCGTCCAAGCAGGCGCGGTAGCGTCCAAGCAGGCGCGGAAGCGTGCAAGCAGACGCGGAAGCGTCCCAGCAGGCGGGGAAGCATGCAAGCAGGCGCGGAAACATCCAAGTAGGCGCGGCAGCATGCAAGAAGGCGCAGGAGAGTCCAAGCAGTCGCGGAAGCGTCCAAGCAGTCGCGGAAGCCTCCAAGCAGTCGCGGAAGCGTCCAAGCAGGCGCGGAAGCGTCCAACCAGTCGCGGAAGCGTCCAAGCAGGCGCGGTAGCGTCCAAGCAGTCGCGGAAGCGTCCAAGCAGGCGCGGTAGCGTCCAAGCAGGCGCGGAAGCGTGCAAGCAGACGCGGAAGCGTCCAAGCAGGCGCGGAAGCATGCAAGCAGGAGGGGTAGCATGCAAGCAGGCGCTGAAGCGTCCAAGCAGGCGCGGAAACGTCCAAGTAGGCGCGGAAGCATGCAAGAAGACGCAGAAGAGTCCAAGCAGGCGCGGAAGCGTCCAAGCAGGCGCGGTAGCGTCCAAGCAGGTGCGGAAACGTCCAACCAGGCGCGGAAGCATGCAAGAAGGCGCAGAAGAGTCCAAGCAGGTGCGGAAGCGTCCAAGCAGGCGCGGAAGCGTCCAAGCAGGCGCGGAAGCGTCCAAGCAGTCGCGGAAGCGTCCAAGCAGGCGCGGTAACGTCCAAGCAGGCGCGGAAACGTCCAAGCAGGCCCGGAAGCGTCCAAGCAGGCGCGGAAGCGTCCAAGCAGTCGCGGAAGCGTCCAATCAGTCGCGGAAGCGTCCAAGCAGGCGCGGAAGCGTCCAAGCAGGCGCGGAAGCGTCCAAGCAGTCGTGGGAGCGTCCAAGCAGGCGCGGTAGCGTCCAAGCAGGCGCGGAAGCATGCAAGAAGACGCAGAAGAGTCCAAGCAGGCGCGGAAGCGTCCAACCAGGCGCGGAAGCGTCCAAGCAGTCGCGGAAGCGTCCAAGCAGGCGCGGTAGCGTCCAAGCAGGCGCGGTAGCGTCCAAGCAGGCGCGGAAACGTCCAAGCAGGCGCGGAAGCATGCAAGAAGGCGCAGAAGAGTCCAAGCAGGCGCGGAAGCGTCCAAGCAGTCGCGGAAGCGTCCAAGCAGGCGCGGTAGCGTCCAAGCAGGCGCGGCAGAGTCCAAGCAGGCGCGGAAGCGTCCAAGCAGGCGCGGAAACGTCCAAGTAGGCGCGGAAGCATGCAAGAAGGCGCAGAAGAGTCCAAGCAGGCGCGGAAGCGTCCAAGCAGACGCAGAAGCGTCCAAGCAGGCGCGGCAGCGTCCAAGCAGGCGCGGAAACGTCCAAGCAGGCGCGGAAGCATGCAAGAAGGCGCAGAAGAGTCCAAGCAGGCGCGGAAGCGTCCAAGCAGGAGGGGTAGCATGCAAGCAGGCGCTGAAGCGTCCAAGCAGGCGCGGAAACGTCCAAGTAGGCGCGGAAGCATGCAAGAAGACGCAGAAGAGTCCAAGCAGGCGCGGAAGCGTCCAAGCAGGCGCGGTAGCGTCCAAGCAGGTGCGCAAACGTCCAAGCAGGCGCGGAAGCATGCAAGAAGACGCAGAAGCGTCCAAGCAGTCGCGGAAACGTCCAAGCAGGCGCGGTAGCGTCCAAGCAGGCGCGGAAGCGTCCAAGCAGGCGCGGAAGCGTCCTAGCAGGCGCGGTAGAGTCCAAGCAGGCACGGAAACGTCCAAGTAGGCGCGGCAGCATGCAAGAAGGCGCAGAAGATTCCTATCAGGCGCGGAAGCGTCCAAGCAGGCGGGGAAGCATGCAAGCAGGCGCGGAAACGTCCACGCAGGCGCGGAAACGTCCAAGTAGGCGCGGCAGCATGCAAGAAGGCGCAGAAGAGTCCAAGCAGGCGCAGAAGCGTCCAAGCAGGCGCGGTAGCGTCCAAGCAAGCGCGGAAGCGTCCAAGCAGGCGCGGAAACGTCCAAGCAGGCGTGGAAGCGTCCAAGCAGACGCGGAAGCGTCCAAGCAGGCGCGGTAGCGCCCAACCAGGCGCGGAAGCGTCCAAGCAGTAGCGGAAGCGTCCAAGCAGGCGCGGAAGCGTCCAAGCAGTCGCGGAAGCGTCCCAGCAGGCGGGGAAGCATGCAAGCAGGCGCGGAAACATCCAAGTAGGCGCGGCAGCATGCAAGAAGGCGCAGGAGAGTCCAAGCAGTCGCGGAAGCGTCCAAGCAGTCGCGGAAGCCTCCAAGCAGTCGCGGAAGCGTCCAAGCAGGCGCGGAAGCGTCCAACCAGTCGCGGAAGCGTCCAAGCAGGCGCGGTAGCGTCCAAGCAGTCGCGGAAGCGTCCAAGCAGGCGCGGTAGCGTCCAAGCAGGCGCGGAAGCGTGCAAGCAGACGCGGAAGCGTCCAAGCAGGCGCGGAAGCATGCAAGAAGACGCAGAAGAGTCCAAGCAGGCGCGGAAGCGTCCAAGCAGTCGCGGAAGCGTCCAAGCAGGCGCGGAAACGTCCAAGCAGGCGTGGAAGCGTCCAAGCAGACGCGGAAGCGTCCAAGCAGGCGCGGTAGCGTCCAACCAGGCGCGGAAGCGTCCAAGCAGTCGCGGCAGCGTCCAAGCAGGCGCGGAAGCGTCCAAGCAGTCGCGGAAGCGTCCAAGCAGGCGGGGAAGCATGCAAGCAGGCGCGGAAACATCCAAGTAGGCGCGGCAGCATGCAAGAAGGCGCAGGAGAGTCCAAGCAGTCGCGGAAGCGTCCCAGCAGGCGCGGAAGCGTCCAAGCAGACGCAGAAGCGTCCAAGCAGGCGCGGAAGAGTCCAAGAAGTCGCGGAAGCGTCCAAGCAGGCGCGGTAGCGTCCAAGCAGTCGCGGAAGAGTCCAAGCAGGCGCGGAAGCGTCCAAGCAGGCGCGGTAGCGTCCAAGCAGGCGCGGAAGCGTCCAAGCAGTCGCGGAAGCGTCCAAGCAGGCGCGGTAGCGTCCAAGCAGGCGCGGCAACGTCCAAGCAGGCGCGGAAGCGTCCAAGCAGGCGCGGTAGCGTCCAACCAGGCGCGGAAGCGTCCAAGCAGTCGCGGCAGCGTCCAAGCAGGCGCGGAAGCGTCCAAGCAGTCGCGGAAGCGTCCAAGCAGGCGGGGAAGCATGCAAGCAGGCGCGGAAACATCCAAGTAGGCGCGGCAGCATGCAAGAAGGCGCAGGAGAGTCCAAGCAGTCGCGGAAGCGTCCAAGCAGTCGCGGAAGCCTCCAAGCAGGCGCGGTAGCGTCCAAGCAGGCGCGGTAGCGTCCAAGCAGGCGTGGGAGCGTCCAAGCAGGCGCGGAAGCGTCCCAGCAGGCGCGGAAGCATGCAAGAAGGCGCAGAAGAGTCCAAGCAGGCGCGGAAGCGTCCTAGCAGTCGCGGAAGAGTCCAAGCAGTCGCGGAAGCGTCCAAGCAATCGCGGAAGCGTCCAAGCAGGCGCGGATGCGTCCAAGCAGGTGCGGAAACGTCCAAGCAGGCGCGGAAGCATGCAAGAAGACGCAGAAGCGTCCAAGCAGGCGCGGAAGCGTCCAAGCAGGCGCGGTAACGTCCAAGTAGGCGCGGAAGCATGCAAGAAGGCGCGGAAGCGTCCAAGCAGGCGCGGTAGCGTCCAAGCAGGCGCGGAAACGTCCAACCAGGCGCGGAAGCATGCAAGAAGGCGCAGAAGAGTCCAAGCAGGTGCGGAAGCGTCCAAGCAGGCGCGGAAGCGTCCAAGCAGGCGCGGAAGCGTCCAAGCAGTCGCGGAAGCGTCCAAGCAGGCGCGGTAACGTCCAAGCAGGCGCGGAAACGTCCAAGCAGGCCCGGAAGCGTCCAAGCAGGCGCGGAAGCGACCAAGCAGTCGCGGAAGCGTCCAATCAGTCGCGGAAGCGTCCAAGCAGGCGCGGAAGCGTCCAAGCAGGCGCGGAAGCGTCCAAGCAGTCGTGGGAGCGTCCAAGCAGGCGCGGTAGCGTCCAAGCAGGCGCGGTAGCGTCCAAGCAGGCGCGGAAGCGTCCAAGCAGGAGGGGTAGCATGCAAGCAGGCGCTGAAGCGTCCAAGCAGGCGCGGAAACGTCCAAGTAGGCGCGGAAGCATGCAAGAAGACGCAGAAGAGTCCAAGCAGGCGCGGAAGCGTCCAAGCAGGCGCGGTAGCGTCCAAGCAGGTGCGGAAACGTCCAACCAGGCGCGGAAGCATGCAAGAAGGCGCAGAAGAGTCCAAGCAGGTGCGGAAGCGTCCAAGCAGGCGCGGAAGCGTCCAAGCAGGCGCGGAAGCGTCCAAGCAGTCGCGGAAGCGTCCAAGCAGGCGCGGTAACGTCCAAGCAGGCGCGGAAACGTCCAAGCAGGCCCGGAAGCGTCCAAGCAGGCGCGGAAGCGTCCAAGCAGTCGCGGAAGCGTCCAATCAGTCGCGGAAGCGTCCAAGCAGGCGCGGAAGCGTCCAAGCAGGCGCGGAAGCGTCCAAGCAGTCGTGGGAGCGTCCAAGCAGGCGCGGTAGCGTCCAAGCAGGCGCGGAAGCATGCAAGAAGACGCAGAAGAGTCCAAGCAGGCGCGGAAGCGTCCAACCAGGCGCGGAAGCGTCCAAGCAGTCGCGGAAGCGTCCAAGCAGGCGCGGTAGCGTCCAAGCAGGCGCGGTAGCGTCCAAGCAGGCGCGGAAACGTCCAAGCAGGCGCGGAAGCATGCAAGAAGGCGCAGAAGAGTCCAAGCAGGCGCGGAAGCGTCCAAGCAGTCGCGGAAGCGTCCAAGCAGGCGCGGTAGCGTCCAAGCAGGCGCGGCAGAGTCCAAGCAGGCGCGGAAGCGTCCAAGCAGGCGCGGAAACGTCCAAGTAGGCGCGGAAGCATGCAAGAAGGCGCAGAAGAGTCCAAGCAGGCGCGGAAGCGTCCAAGCAGACGCAGAAGCGTCCAAGCAGGCGCGGCAGCGTCCAAGCAGGCGCGGAAACGTCCAAGCAGGCGCGGAAGCATGCAAGAAGGCGCAGAAGAGTCCAAGCAGGCGCGGAAGCGTCCAAGCAGGAGGGGTAGCATGCAAGCAGGCGCTGAAGCGTCCAAGCAGGCGCGGAAACGTCCAAGTAGGCGCGGAAGCATGCAAGAAGACGCAGAAGAGTCCAAGCAGGCGCGGAAGCGTCCAAGCAGGCGCGGTAGCGACCAAGCAGGTGCGGAAACGTCCAAGCAGGCGCGGAAGCATGCAAGAAGACGCAGAAGCGTCCAAGCAGTCGCGGAAACGTCCAAGCAGGCGCGGTAGCGTCCAAGCAGGCGCGGAAGCGTCCAAGCAGGCGCGGAAGCGTCCTAGCAGGCGCGGTAGAGTCCAAGCAGGCACGGAAACGTCCAAGTAGGCGCGGCAGCATGCAAGAAGGCGCAGAAGATTCCTATCAGGCGCGGAAGCGTCCAAGCAGGCGGGGAAGCATGCAAGCAGGCGCGGAAACGTCCACGCAGGCGCGGAAACGTCCAAGTAGGCGCGGCAGCATGCAAGAAGGCGCAGAAGAGTCCAAGCAGGCGCAGAAGCGTCCAAGCAGGCGCGGTAGCGTCCAAGCAAGCGCGGAAGCGTCCAAGCAGGCGCGGAAACGTCCAAGCAGGCGTGGAAGCGTCCAAGCAGACGCGGAAGCGTCCAAGCAGGCGCGGTAGCGCCCAACCAGGCGCGGAAGCGTCCAAGCAGTAGCGGAAGCGTCCAAGCAGGCGCGGAAGCGTCCAAGCAGTCGCGGAAGCGTCCCAGCAGGCGGGGAAGCATGCAAGCAGGCGCGGAAACATCCAAGTAGGCGCGGCAGCATGCAAGAAGGCGCAGGAGAGTCCAAGCAGTCGCGGAAGCGTCCAAGCAGTCGCGGAAGCCTCCAAGCAGTCGCGGAAGCGTCCAAGCAGGCGCGGAAGCGTCCAACCAGTCGCGGAAGCGTCCAAGCAGGCGCGGTAGCGTCCAAGCAGTCGCGGAAGCGTCCAAGCAGGCGCGGTAGCGTCCAAGCAGGCGCGGAAGCGTGCAAGCAGACGCGGAAGCGTCCAAGCAGGCGCGGAAGCATGCAAGAAGACGCAGAAGAGTCCAAGCAGGCGCGGAAGCGTCCAAGCAGTCGCGGAAGCGTCCAAGCAGGCGCGGAAACGTCCAAGCAGGCGTGGAAGCGTCCAAGCAGACGCGGAAGCGTCCAAGCAGGCGCGGTAGCGTCCAACCAGGCGCGGAAGCGTCCAAGCAGTCGCGGCAGCGTCCAAGCAGGCGCGGAAGCGTCCAAGCAGTCGCGGAAGCGTCCAAGCAGGCGGGGAAGCATGCAAGCAGGCGCGGAAACATCCAAGTAGGTGCGGCAGCATGCAAGAAGGCGCAGGAGAGTCCAAGCAGTCGCGGAAGCGTCCAAGCAGGCGCGGAAGCGTCCAAGCAGACGCAGAAGCGTCCAAGCAGGCGCGGAAGAGTCCAAGAAGTCGCGGAAGCGTCCAAGCAGGCGCGGTAGCGTCCAAGCAGTCGCGGAAGAGTCCAAGCAGGCGCGGAAGCGTCCAAGCAGGCGCGGTAGCGTCCAAGCAGGCGCGGAAGCGTCCAAGCAGTCGCGGAAGCGTCCAAGCAGGCGCGGTAGCGTCCAAGCAGGCGCGGCAACGTCCAAGCAGGCGCGGAAGCGTCCAAGCAGGCGCGGAAGCGTCCAAGCAGCCGCGGAAGCGTCCAAGCAGGCGCGGTAGCGTCCAAGCAGGCGCGGAAACGTCCAAGCAGGCGCGGAAGCGTCCAAGCAGGCGCGGTAGCGTCCAAGCAGGCGCGGCAACGTCCAAGCAGGCGCGGAAGCGTCCAAGCAGGCGCGGAAGCGTCCAAGCAGCCGCGGAAGCGTCCAAGCAGGCGCGGTAGCGTCCAAGCAGGCGCGGAAACGTCCAAGCAGGCGCGGAAGCGTCCAAGCAGGCGCGGTAGCGTCCAAGCAGGCGCGGTAGAGTCCAAGCAGTCGCGGAAGCGTCCAAACAGGCGCGGTAGCGTCCAACCAGGCGCGGAAGCGTCCAAGCAGGCGGGGACGCATGCAAGCAGGCGCGGAAGCGTCCAAGCAGGCGCGGAAACGTCCAAGCAGGCGCGGCAGCATGCAAGAAGGCGCAGAAGAGTCCAAGCAGGCGCGGAAGCGTCCAAGCAGGCGCGGAAGCATGCAAGCAGGCGCGGAAGCGTCCAGGCAGTCGCGGAAGCGTCCAAGCAGTCGCGGAAGCGTCCAAGCAGTCGCGGAAGCGTCCAAGCAGTCGCGGAAGCGTCCAAGCAGGCGCGGTAGCGTCCAAGCAGGCGCGGAAGCATGCAAGAAGACGCAGTAGAGTTCAAGCAGGCGCGGAAGCGTCAAAGCAGGAGGGGAAGCATGCAAGCAGGCGCGGAAGCATCCAAGCAGGCGCGGAAACGTCCAAGTAGGCGCGGAAGCATGCAAGAAGGCGCAGAGGAGTCCAAGCAGGCGCGGAAGCGTCCAAGCAGTCGCAGAACCGTCCAAGCAGTCGCGGTAGCGTCCAACCAGGCGCGGAAGAGTCCAAGAAGTCGCGGAAGCGTCCAAACAGGCGCGGCAGCGTCCAGGCAGGGGCGGAAACGTCCAAGCAGGCGCGGAAGCATGCAAGAAGACGCAGAAGAGTCCAAGCAGGCGCGGAAGCGTCCAAGCAGGAGGGGAAGCATGCAAGCAGGCGCGGAAGCGTCCAAGCAGGCGCGGAAACGTCCAAGTAGGCGCGGAAGCATGCAAGAAGGCGCAGAAGAGTCCAAGCAGGCGCGGAAGCGTCCAAGCAGTCGCAGAAGCGTCCAAGCAGGCGCGGTAGCGTCCAACCAGGCGCGGAAGCGTCCAAGCAGTCACGGAAGCGTCCAAGCAGTCGCGGTAGAGTCCAAGCAGGCGGGGAAGCATGCAAGCAGGCGCGGTAGCGTCCAAGTAGGCACGGAAGCGTCCAAGCAGGCGCGGAAGCGTCCAAGCAGGCGCGGAAGCGTCCAAGTAGGCGCGGTAGCTTCCATATAGGCGCGGAAGCGTCCAAGCAGGCGCGGAACCGTGCAAGCAGGCGCGGAAGCATCCATATAGGCGCGAAAGCGTCAAAGCAGGCGCGGAAGCGTCCAAGCAGGCGCGGAAGCGTCCAAGCAGGCGCGGTAGCGTCCAACCAGGCGCGGAAGCGTCCAAGCAGTCGCGGAAGCGTCCAAGCAGTCGCGGTAGAGTCCAAGCAGGCGGGGAAGCATGCAAGCAGGCGCGGTAGCGTCCAAGCAGGCACGGAAGCGTCCAAGCAGGCGCGGAAGCGTCCAAGCAGGCGCGGAAGCGTCCAAGTAGGCGCGGTAGCTTCCATATAGGCGCGGAAGCGTCCAAGCAGGCGCGGAACCGTGCAAGCAGGCGCGGAAGCATCCATATAGGCGCGGAAGCGTCCAAGCAGGCGCGGTAGCGTCCAAGCAGGCGCGGTAGAGTCCAAGCAGTCGCGGAAGCGTCCAAACAGGCGCGGTAGCGTCCAACCAGGCGCGGAAGCGTCCAAGCAGGCGGGGACGCATGCAAGCAGGCGCGGAAGCGTCCAAGCAGGCGCGGAAACGTCCAAGCAGGCGCGGCAGCATGCAAGAAGGCGCAGAAGAGTCCAAGCAGGCGCGGAAGCGTCCAAGCAGGCGCGGAAGCATGCAAGCAGGCGCGGAAGCGTCCAGGCAGTCGCGGAAGCGTCCAAGCAGTCGCGGAAGCGTCCAAGCAGTCGCGGAAGCGTCCAAGCAGTCGCGGAAGCGTCCAAGCAGGCGCGGTAGCGTCCAAGCAGGCGCGGAAGCATGCAAGAAGACGCAGAAGAGTTCAAGCAGGCGCGGAAGCGTCCAAGCAGGAGGGGAAGCATGCAAGCAGGCGCGGAAGCATCCAAGCAGGCGCGGAAACGTCCAAGTAGGCGCGGAAGCATGCAAGAAGGCGCAGAGGAGTCCAAGCAGGCGCGGAAGCGTCCAAGCAGTCGCAGAACCGTCCAAGCAGTCGCGGTAGCGTCCAACCAGGCGCGGAAGAGTCCAAGAAGTCGCGGAAGCGTCCAAACAGGCGCGGCAGCGTCCAGGCAGGGGCGGAAACGTCCAAGCAGGCGCGGAAGCATGCAAGAAGACGCAGAAGAGTCCAAGCAGGCGCGGAAGCGTCCAAGCAGGAGGGGAAGCATGCAAGCAGGCGCGGAAGCGTCCAAGCAGGCGCGGAAACGTCCAAGTAGGCGCGGAAGCATGCAAGAAGGCGCAGAAGAGTCCAAGCAGGCGCGGAAGCGTCCAAGCAGTCGCAGAAGCGTCCAAGCAGGCGCGGTAGCGTCCAACCAGGCGCGGAAGCGTCCAAGCAGTCACGGAAGCGTCCAAGCAGTCGCGGTAGAGTCCAAGCAGGCGGGGAAGCATGCAAGCAGGCGCGGTAGCGTCCAAGTAGGCACGGAAGCGTCCAAGCAGGCGCGGAAGCGTCCAAGCAGGCGCGGAAGCGTCCAAGTAGGCGCGGTAGCTTCCATATAGGCGCGGAAGCGTCCAAGCAGGCGCGGAACCGTGCAAGCAGGCGCGGAAGCATCCATATAGGCGCGAAAGCGTCAAAGCAGGCGCGGAAGCGTCCAAGCAGGCGCGGAAGCGTCCAAGCAGGCGCGGTAGCGTCCAACCAGGCGCGGAAGCGTCCAAGCAGTCGCGGAAGCGTCCAAGCAGTCGCGGTAGAGTCCAAGCAGGCGGGGAAGCATGCAAGCAGGCGCGGTAGCGTCCAAGTAGGCGCGGAAGCGTCCAAGTAGGCGCGGTAGCTTCCATATAGGCGCGGAAGCGTCCAAGCAGGCGCGGAACCGTGCAAGCAGGCGCGGAAGCATCCATATAGGCGCGAAAGCGTCAAAGCAGTCGCGGAAGCGTCCAAGCAGGCGCGGAAGCGTCCAAGCAGGCACGGAAGCATCCATATAGGCGCGAAAGCGTCAAAGCAGGCGCGGAAGCGTCCAAGCAGGCGCGGAAACGTCCAAGTAGGCGCGGAAGCATGCAAGAAGGAGCAGAAGAGTCCAAGCAGGCGCGGAAGCGTGCAAGCAGGCGCGGAAGCGTCCAAGCAGGCGCGGAAGCGTCCAAGCAGGCGCGGAAGCGTCCAAGTAGGCGCGGAAGCATCCATATAGGCGCGAAAGCGTCAAAGCAGGCGCGGAAGCGTCCAAGCAGGCGCGGAAACGTCCAAGTAGGCGCGGAAGCATGCAAGAAGGAGCAGAAGAGTCCAAGCAGGCGCGGAAGCGTCCAAGCAGGCGCGGTAGCGTCCAAGCAAGCGCGGAAGCGTCCAAGCAGGCGCGGAAGCGTCCAAGCAGGCGCGGAAGCGTCCAAGCAGTCGCGGAAGCGTCCAAGCAGGCGCGGTAGCGTCCAAGCAGGCGCGGAAGCGTCGAAGCAGGCGCGGAAGCGTCCAAGCAGTCGCGGAAGCGTCCAAGCAGGCGCGGTAGCGTCCAAGCAGGCGCGGAAACGTCCAAGCAGGCGCGGAAGAGTCCAAGCAGGCGCGGTAACGTCCAAGTAGGCGCGGAAGCATGCAAGAAGGCGCGGAAGCGTCCAAGCAGGCGCGGTAGCGTCCAAGCTTGCGCGGAAACGTCCAACCAGGCGCGGAAGCATGCAAGAAGGCGCAGAAGAGTCCAAGCAGGTGCGGAAGCGTCCAAGCAGGCGCGGAAGCGTCCAAGCAGGCGCGGAAGCGTCCAAGCAGTCGCGGCAGCGTCAAAGCAGGCGCGGTAACGTCCAAGTAGGCGCGGAAGCATGCAAGAAGGCGCGGAAGCGTCCAAGCAGGCGCGGTAGCGTCCAAGCAGGCGCGGAAACGTCCAACCAGGCGCGGAAGCATGCAAGAAGGCGCAGAAGAGTCCAAGCAGGTGCGGAAGCGTCCAAGCAGGCGCGGAAGCGTCCAAGCAGGCGCGGAAGCGTCCAAGCAGTCGCGGAAGCGTCCAAGCAGGCGCGGTAGCGTCCAAGCAGGCGTGGGAGCGTCCAAGCAGGCGCGGAAGCGTCCAAGCAGGCGCGGAAGCATGCAAGAAGGCGCAGAAGAGTCCAAGCAGGCGCGGAAGCGTCCTAGCAGTCGCGGAAGAGTCCAAGCAGGCGGGGAAGCGTCCAAGCAGTCGCGGAAGCGTCCAAGCAGGCGCGGAAGCGTCCAAGCAGTCGCGGAAGCGTCCAAGCAGGCGGGGAAGCATGCAAGCAGGCGCGGAAGCGTCCAAGCAGGCGCGGAAACATCCAAGTAGGCGCGGCAGCATGCAAGAAGGCGCAGGAGAGTCCAAGCAGCCGCGGAAGCGTCCAAGCAGTCGCGGAAGCCTCCAAGCAGGCGCAGTAGCGTCCAACCAGGCGCGGAAGCGTCCAAGCAGTCGCGGAAGCGTCCAAGCAGGCGCGGTAGAGTCCAAGCAGTCGCGGAAGCGTCCAAGCAGGCGCGGTAGCGTCCAAGCAGGCGCGGAAACGTCCAACCAGGCGCGGAAGCATGCAAGAAGGAGCAGAAGAGTCCAAGCAGGCGCGGAAGCGTCCAAGCAGGCGCGGAAGCATGCAAGAAGGAGCAGAAGAGTCAAAGCAGGCGCGGAAGCGTCCAAGCAGGCGCGGAAGCATCCATATAGGCGCGGAAGCGTCCAAGCAGGCGCGGAAACGTCCATGTAGGGACGGAAGCATGCAAGAAGGCGCAGAAGAGTTCAAACAGGCGCGGAAGCGTCCAAGCAGGCGCGGAAGCGTCCAAGCAGTCGCGGAAGCGTCCAAGCAGGCGTGGAAGCGTCCAAGCAGGCGCGGTAGCGTCCAAGCAGGCGCGGAAACGTCCAAGCAGGCGCGGAAGCATGCAAGAAGACGCAGAAGAGTCCAAGCAGGCGCGGAAGCGTCCAAGCAGGCGTGGAAGCGTCCAAGCAGGCGCGGTAGCGTCCAAGCAGGCGCGGAAACGTCCAAGCAGGCGCGGAAGCATGCAAGAAGACGCAGAAGAGTCCAAGCAGGCGCGGAAGCGTCCAACCAGTCGCGGAGGCGTCCAAGCAGTCGCGGAAGCGTCCAAGCAGGCGCGGAAGCGTCCAAGCAGTCGCGGAAGCGTCCAAGCAGGCGGGGAAGCATGCAAGCAGGCGCGGAAACATCCAAGTAGGCGCGGCAGCATGCAAGAAGGCGCAGGAGAGTCCAAGCAGTCGCGGAAGCGTCCAAGCAGTCGCGGAAGCCTCCAAGCAGGCGCGGTAGCGTCCAAGCAGGCGCGGTAGCGTCCAAGCAGGCGTGGGAGCGTCCAAGCAGGCGCGGAAGCGTCCAAGCAGGCGCGGAAGCATGCAAGAAGGCGCAGAAGAGTCCAAGCAGCCGCGGAAGCCTCCAAGCAGGCGCGGTAGCGTCCAACCAGGCGCGGAAGCGTCCAAGCAGTCGCGGAAGCGTCCAAGCAGGCGGGGAAGCATGCAAGCAGGCGCGGAAACATCCAAGTAGGCGCGGCAGCATGCAAGAAGGCGCAGGAGAGTCCAAGCAGTCGCGGAAGCGTCCAAGCAGTCGCGGAAGCCTCCAAGCAGGCGCGGTAGCGTCCAAGCAGGCGCGGTAGCGTCCAAGCAGTCGCGGAAGCGTCCAAGCAGGCGCGGAAGCGTCCAAGCAGGCGTGGGAGCGTCCAAGCAGGCGCGGAAGCGTCCAAGCAGGCGCGGAAGCATGCAAGAAGACGCAGAAGAGTCCAAGCAGGCGCGGAAGCGTCCAAGCAGTCGCGGAAGCGTCCAAGCAGTCGCGGAAGCGTCCAAGCAGGCGCGGTAGCGTCCAAGCAGGTGCGGAAACGTCCAAGCAGGCGCGGAAGCATGCAAGAAGACGCAGTAGCGTCCAAGCAGTCGCGGAAACGTCCAAGCAGGCGCGGTAGCGTCCAAGCAGGCGCGGAAGCGTCCAAGCAGGCGCGGAAGCGTCCTAGCAGTCGCGGAAGAGTCCAAGCAGGCGCGGAAGCGTCCAAGCAGTCGCGGAAGCGTCCAAGCAGGCGCGGAAGCGTCCAAGCAGTCGCGGAAGCGTCCAAGCAGGCGCGGTAGCGTCCAAGCAGGCGCGGAAACGTCCAAGCAGGCGCGGATGAGTCCAAGCAGGCGCGGTAACGTCCAAGTAGGCGCGGTAGCATGCAAGAAGGCGCGGAAGCGTCCAAGCTGGCGCGGTAGCGTCCAAGCAGGCGCGGAAACGTCCAACCAGGCGCGGAAGCATGCAAGAAGGCGCAGAAGAGTCCAAGCAGGTGCGGAAGCGTCCAAGCAGGCGCGGAAGCGTCCAAGCAGGAGCGGAAGCGTCCAAGCAGTCGCGGAAGCGTCCAAGCAGGCGCGGTAGCATCCAAGCAGGCGTGGGAGCGTCCAAGCAGGCGCGGAAGCGTCCAAGCAGGCGCGGAAACATGCAAGAAGGCGCAGAAGAGTCCAAGCAGGCGAGGAAGCGTCCTAGCAGTCGCGGAAGAGTCCAAGCAGGCGCGGAAGCATGCAAGAAGGCGCAGAAGAGTCCAAGCAGGTGCGGAAGCGTCCAAGCAGGCGCGGAAGCGTCCAAGCAGGCGCGGAAGCGTCCAAGCAGTCGCGGAAGCGTCCAAGCAGGCGCGGTAGCGTCCAAGCAGGCGTGGGAGCGTCCAAGCAGGCGCGGAAGCGTCCAAGCAGGCGCGGAAGCATGCAAGAAGGCGCAGAAGAGTCCAAGCAGGCGCGGAAGCGTCCTAGCAGTCGCGGTAGCGTCCAAGCAGGCGCGGAAACGTCCAAGCAGGCGCGGAAGCGTCCAAGCAGGCGCGGAAGCGTCCAAGCAGGCGCGGAAGCGTCCAAGCAGTCGCGGAAGCGTCCAAGCAGGCGCGGTAGCGTCCAAGCAGGCGTGGGAGCGTCCAAGCAGGCGCGGAAGCGTCCAAGCAGGCGCGGAAGCATGCAAGAAGGCGCAGAAGAGTCCAAGCAGGCGCGGAAGCGTCCTAGCAGTCGCGGAAGAGTCCAAGCAGGCGGGGAAGCGTCCAAGCAGTCGCGGAAGCGTCCAAGCAGGCGCGGAAGCGTCCAAGCAGTCGCGGAAGCGTCCAAGCAGGCGCGGTAGCGTCCAAGCAGTCGCGGAAGTGTCCGAGCAGGCGCGGTAGCGTCCAAGCAGGCGCGGAAGCGTGCAAGCAGTCGCGGAAGCGTCCAAGCAGGCGCGGAAGCATGCAAGAAGACGCAGAAGAGTCCAAGCAGGCGCGGAAGCGTCCAAGCAGTCGCGGAAGCGTCCAAGCAGGCGCGGAAACGTCCAAGCAGGCGTGGAAGCGTCCAAGCAGACGCGGAAGCGTCCAAGCAGGCGCGGTAGCGTCCAACCAGGCGCGGAAGCGTCCAAGCAGTCGCGGAAGCGTCCAAGCAGGCGCGGAAGCGTCCAAGCAGTCGCGGAAGCGTCCAAGCAGGCGGGGAAGCATGCAAGCAGGCGCGGAAACATCCAAGTAGGCGCGGCAGCATGCAAGAAGGCGCAGGAGAGTCCAAGCAGTCGCGGAAGCGTCCAAGCAGTCGCGGAAGCCTCCAAGCAGGCGCGGTAGCGTCCAAGCAGGCGCGGTAGCGTCCAAGCAGGCGTGGGAGCGTCCAAGCAGGCGCGGAAGCGTCCAAGCAGGCGCGGAAGCATGCAAGAAGGCGCAGAAGAGTCCAAGCAGCCGCGGAAGCCTCCAAGCAGGCGCGGTAGCGTCCAACCAGGCGCGGAAGCGTCCAAGCAGTCGCGGAAGCGTCCAAGCAGGCGGGGAAGCATGCAAGCAGGCGCGGAAACATCCAAGTAGGCGCGGCAGCATGCAAGAAGGCGCAGGAGAGTCCAAGCAGTCGCGGAAGCGTCCAAGCAGTCGCGGAAGCCTCCAAGCAGGCGCGGTAGCGTCCAAGCAGGCGCGGTAGCGTCCAAGCAGTCGCGGAAGCGTCCAAGCAGGCGCGGAAGCGTCCAAGCAGGCGTGGGAGCGTCCAAGCAGGCGCGGAAGCGTCCAAGCAGTCGCGGAAGCGACCAAGCAGTCGCGGAAGCGTCCAAGCAGGCGCGGTAGCGTCCAAGCAGGTGCGGAAACGTCCAAGCAGGCGCGGAAGCATGCAAGAAGACGCAGAAGCGTCCAAGCAGTCGCGGAAACGTCCAAGCAGGCGCGGTAGCGTCCAACCAGGCGCGGAAGCGTCCAAGCAGTCGCGGAAGCGTCCAAGCAGGCGCGGTAGCGTCCAAGCAGGCGCGGAAACGTCCAAGCAGGCGCGGAAGCGTCCAAGCAGGCGCGGAAGCGTCCAAGCAGTCGCGGAAGCGTCCAAGCAGGCGCGGTAGCGTCCAAGCAGGCGTGGGAGCGTCCAAGCAGGCGCGGAAGCGTCCAAGCAGGCGCGGAAGCATGCAAGAAGGCGCAGAAGAGTCCAAGCAGGCGCGGAAGCGTCCTAGCAGTCGCGGAAGAGTCCAAGCAGGCGCGGAAGCGTCCAAGCAGTCGCGGAAGCGTCCAAGCAGGCGCGGAAGCGTCCAAGCAGTCGCGGAAGCGTCCAAGCAGGTGCGGTAGCGTCCAAGCAGGCGCGGAAACGTCCAAGCAGGCGCGGATGAGTCCAAGCAGGCGCGGTAACGTCCAAGTAGGCGCGGAAGCATGCAAGAAGGCGCGGAAGCGTCCAAGCTGGCGCAGTAGCGTCCAAGCAGGCGCGGAAACGTCCAACCAGGCGCGGAAGCATGCAAGAAGGCGCAGAAGAGTCCAAGCAGGTGCGGAAGCGTCCAAGCAGGCGCGGAAGCGTCAAAGCAGGCGCGGAAGCGTCCAAGCAGTCGCGGAAGCGTCCAAGCAGGCGCGGTAGCGTCCAAGCAGACGCGGAAGCGTCCAAGCAGGCGCGGTAGCGTCCAACCAGGCGCGGAAGCGTCCAAGCAGTCGCGGAAGCGTCCACGCAGGCGCGGAAGCGTCCAAGCAGTCGCGGAAGCGTCCAAGCAGGCGGGGAAGCATGCAAGCAGGCGCGGAAACATCCAAGTAGGCGCGGCAGCATGCAAGAAGGCGCAGGAGAGTCCAAGCAGTCGCGGAAGCGTCCAAGCAGTCGCGGAAGCCTCCAAGCAGGCGCGGTAGCGTCCAAGCAGGCGCGGTAGCGTCCAAGCAGGCGTGGGAGCGTCCAAGCAGGCGCGGAAGCGTCCAAGCAGGCGCGGAAGCATGCAAGAAGGCGCAGAAGAGTCCAAGCAGCCGCGGAAGCCCCCAAGCAGGCGCGGTAGCGTCCAACCAGGCGCGGAAGCGTCCAAGCAGTCGCGGAAGCGTCCAAGCAGGCGGGGAAGCATGCAAGCAGGCGCGGAAACATCCAAGTAGGCGCGGCAGCATGCAAGAAGGCGCAGGAGAGTCCAAGCAGTCGCGGAAGCGTCCAAGCAGTCGCGGAAGCCTCCAAGCAGGCGCGGTAGCGTCCAAGCAGGCGCGGTAGCGTCCAAGCAGTCGCGGAAGCGTCCAAGCAGGCGCGGAAGCGTCCAAGCAGGCGTGGGAGCGTCCAAGCAGGCGCGGAAGCGTCCAAGCAGTCGCGGAAACGTCCAAGCAGGCGCGGTAGCGTCCAACCAGGCGCGGAAGCGTCCAAGCAGTCGCGGAAGCGTCCAAGCAGGCGCGGTAGCGTCCAAGCAGGCGCGGAAACGTCCAAGCAGGCGCGGAAGCGTCCAAGCAGGCGCGGAAGCGTCCAAGCAGGCGCGGAAGCGTCCAAGCAGGCGCGGAAGCGTCCAAGCAGGCGCGGAAGCGTCCAAGCAGGCGCGGAAGCATGCAAGAAGGCGCAGAAGCGTCCAAGCAGGCGCGGAAGCGTCCTAGCAGTCGCGGAAGCGTCCAAGCAGGTGCGGTAGCGTCCAAGCAGGCGCGGAAACGTCCAAGCAGGCGCGGATGAGTCCAAGCAGGCGCGGTAACGTCCAAGTAGGCGCGGAAGCATGCAAGAAGGCGCGGAAGCGTCCAAGCTGGCGCGGTAGCGTCCAAGCAGGCGCGGAAACGTCCAACCAGGCGCGGAAGCATGCAAGAAGGCGCAGAAGAGTCCAAGCAGGTGCGGAAGCGTCCAAGCAGGCGCGGAAGCGTCCAAGCAGGCGCGGAAGCGTCCAAGCAGTCGCGGAAGCGTCCAAGCAGGCGCGGTAGCGTCCAAGCAGGCGTGGGAGCGTCCAAGCAGGCGCGGTAGCGTCCAAGCAGTCGCGGAAGTGTCCGAGCAGGCGCGGTAGCGTCCAAGCAGGCGCGGAAGCGTGCAAGCAGTCGCGGAAGCGTCCAAGCAGGCGCGGAAGCATGCAAGAAGACGCAGAAGAGTCCAAGCAGGCGCGGAAGCGTCCAAGCAGTCGCGGAAGCGTCCAAGCAGGCGCGGAAACGTCCAAGCAGGCGTGCAAGCGTCCAAGCAGACGCGGAAGCGTCCAAGCAGGCGCGGTAGCGTCCAACCAGGCGCGGAAGCGTCCAAGCAGTCGCGGAAGCGTCCAAGCAGGCGCGGAAGCGTCCAAGCAGTCGCGGAAGCGTCCAAGCAGGCGGGGAAGCATGCAAGCAGGCGCGGAAACATCCAAGTAGGCGCGGCAGCATGCAAGAAGGCGCAGGAGAGTCCAAGCAGTCGCGGAAGCGTCCAAGCAGTCGCGGAAGCCTCCAAGCAGGCGCGGTAGCGTCCAAGCAGGCGCGGTAGCGTCCAAGCAGGCGTGGGAGCGTCCAAGCAGGCGCGGAAGCGTCCAAGCAGGCGCGGAAGCATGCAAGAAGGCGCAGAAGAGTCCAAGCAGCCGCGGAAGCCTCCAAGCAGGCGCGGTAGCGTCCAACCAGGCGCGGAAGCGTCCAAGCAGTCGCGGAAGCGTCCAAGCAGGCGGGGAAGCATGCAAGCAGGCGCGGAAGCGTCCAAGCAGTCGCGGAAGCGTCCAAGCAGGCGCGGTAGCGTCCAAGCAGACGCGGAAGCGTCCAAGCAGGCGCGGTAGCGTCCAACCAGGCGCGGAAGCGTCCAAGCAGTCGCGGAAGCGTCTACGCAGGCGCGGAAGCGTCCAAGCAGGCGCGGTAGCGTCCAAGCAGGTGCGGAAACGTCCAAGCAGGCGCGGAAGCATGCAAGAAGACGCAGAAGCGTCCAAGCAGTCGCGGAAACGTCCAAGCAGGCGCGGTAGCGTCCAACCAGGCGCGGAAGCGTCCAAGCAGTCGCGGAAGCGTCCAAGCAGGCGCGGTAGCGTCCAAGCAGGCGCGGAAACGTCCAAGCAGGCGCGGAAGCGTCCAAGCAGGCGCGGAAGCGTCCAAGCAGTCGCGGAAGCGTCCAAGCAGGCGCGGTAGCGTCCAAGCAGGCGTGGGAGCGTCCAAGCAGGCGCGGAAGCGTCCAAGCAGGCGCGGAAGCATGCAAGAAGGCGCAGAAGAGTCCAAGCAGGCGCGGAAGCGTCCTAGCAGTCGCGGAAGAGTCCAAGCAGGCGCGGAAGCGTCCAAGCAGTCGCGGAAGCGTCCAAGCAGGCGCGGAAGCGTCCAAGCAGTCGCGGAAGCGTCCAAGCAGGTGCGGTAGCGTCCAAGCAGGCGCGGAAACGTCCAAGCAGGCGCGGATGAGTCCAAGCAGGCGCGGTAACGTCCAAGTAGGCGCGGAAGCATGCAAGAAGGCGCGGAAGCGTCCAAGCTGGCGCAGTAGCGTCCAAGCAGGCGCGGAAACGTCCAACCAGGCGCGGAAGCATGCAAGAAGGCGCAGAAGAGTCCAAGCAGGTGCGGAAGCGTCCAAGCAGGCGCGGAAGCGTCCAAGCAGGCGCGGAAGCGTCCAAGCAGTCGCGGAAGCGTCCAAGCAGGCGCGGTAGCGTCCAAGCAGACGCGGAAGCGTCCAAGCAGGCGCGGTAGCGTCCAACCAGGCGCGGAAGCGTCCAAGCAGTCGCGGAAGCGTCCACGCAGGCGCGGAAGCGTCCAAGCAGTCGCGGAAGCGTCCAAGCAGGCGGGGAAGCATGCAAGCAGGCGCGGAAACATCCAAGTAGGCGCGGCAGCATGCAAGAAGGCGCAGGAGAGTCCAAGCAGTCGCGGAAGCGTCCAAGCAGTCGCGGAAGCCTCCAAGCAGGCGCGGTAGCGTCCAAGCAGGCGCGGTAGCGTCCAAGCAGGCGTGGGAGCGTCCAAGCAGGCGCGGAAGCGTCCAAGCAGGCGCGGAAGCATGCAAGAAGGCGCAGAAGAGTCCAAGCAGCCGCGGAAGCCCCCAAGCAGGCGCGGTAGCGTCCAACCAGGCGCGGAAGCGTCCAAGCAGTCGCGGAAGCGTCCAAGCAGGCGGGGAAGCATGCAAGCAGGCGCGGAAACATCCAAGTAGGCGCGGCAGCATGCAAGAAGGCGCAGGAGAGTCCAAGCAGGTGCGGAAGCGTCCAAGCAGGCGCGGTAGCGTCCAAGCAGACGCGGAAGCGTCCAAGCAGGCGCGGTAGCGTCCAACCAGGCGCGGAAGCGTCCAAGCAGTCGCGGAAGCGTCCACGCAGGCGCGGAAGCGTCCAAGCAGTCGCGGAAGCGTCCAAGCAGGCGGGGAAGCATGCAAGCAGGCGCGGAAACATCCAAGTAGGCGCGGCAGCATGCAAGAAGGCGCAGGAGAGTCCAAGCAGTCGCGGAAGCGTCCAAGCAGTCGCGGAAGCCTCCAAGCAGGCGCGGTAGCGTCCAAGCAGGCGCGGAAGCGTCCAAGCAGTCGCGGAAGCGTCCAAGCAGGCGCGGTAGCGTCCAAGCAGGCGTGGGAGCGTCCAAGCAGGCGCGGAAGCGTCCAAGCAGGCGCGGAAGCATGCAAGAAGCCGCAGAAGAGTCCAAGCAGGCGCGGAAGCGTCCTAGCAGCCGCGGAAGAGTCCAAGCAGGCGCGGAAGCATGCAAGGAGGCGCAGAAGAGTCCAAGCAGGTGCGGAAGCGTCCAAGCAGGCGCGGAAGCGTCCAAGCAGGCGCGGAAGCGTCCAAGCAGTCGCGGAAGCGTCCAAGCAGGCGCGGTAGCGTCCAAGCAGGCGTGGGAGCGTCCAAGCAGGCGCGGAAGCGTCCAAGCAGGCGCGGAAGCATGCAAGAAGACGCAGAAGAGTCCAAGCAGGCGCGGAAGCGTCCAAGCAGTCGCGGAAGCGTCCAAGCAGGCGCGGAAACGTCCAAGCAGGCGTGGAAGCGTCCAAGCAGACGCGGAAGCGTCCAAGCAGGCGCGGTAGCGTCCAACCAGGCGCGGAAGCGTCCAAGCAGTCGCGGACGCGTCCAAGCAGGCGCGGAAGCGTCCTAGCAGTCGCGGAAGCGTCCAAGCAGGCGGGGAAGCATGCAAGCAGGCGCGGAAACATCCAAGTAGGCGCGGCAGCATGCAAGAAGGCGCAGGAGAGTCCAAGCAGTCGCGGAAGCGTCCAAGCAGTCGCGGAAGCCTCCAAGCAGGCGCGGTAGCGTCCAAGCAGGCGCGGTAGCGTCCAAGCAGGCGTGGGAGCGTCCAAGCAGGCGCGGAAGCGTCCAAGCAGGCGCGGAAGCATGCAAGAAGGCGCAGAAGAGTCCAAGCAGGCGCGGAAGCGTCCTAGCAGTCGCGGAAGAGTCCAAGCAGGCGCGGAAGCGTCCAAGCAGTCGCGGAAGCGTCCAAGCAGGCGCGGAAGCGTCCAAGCAGTCGCGGAAGCGTCCAAGCAGGCGCGGTAGCGTCCAAGCAGGCGCGGAAACGTCCAAGCAGGCGCGGAAGAGTCCAAGCAGGCGCGGTAACGTCCAAGTAGGCGCGGAAGCATGCAAGAAGGCGCGGAAGCGTCCAAGCAGGCGCGGTAGCGTCCAAGCAGGCGCGGAAACGTCCAACCAGGCGCGGAATCATGCAAGAAGGCGCAGAAGAGTCCAAGCAGGTGCGGAAGCGTCCAAGCAGGCGCGGAAGCGTCCAAGCAGGCGCGGAAGAGTCCAAGCAGGCGCGGTAGCGTCCAACCAGGCGCGGATGCGTCCAAGCAGTCGCGGAAGCGTCCAAGCAGGCGCGGTAGCGTCCAAGCAGGCGCGGAAACGTCCAAGCAGGCGCGGAAGCATGCAAGAAGACGCAGAAGAGTCCAAGCAGGCGCGGAAGCGTCCAAGCAGTCGCGGAAGCGTCCAAGCAGTCGCGGAAGCGTCCAAGCAGGCGCGGTAGCGTCCAAGCAGGTGCGGAAACGTCCAAGCAGGCGCGGAAGCATGCAAGAAGACGCAGAAGCGTCCAAGCAGTCGCGGAAACGTCCAAGCAGGCGCGGTAGCGTCCAAGCAGGCGCGGAAGCGTCCAAGCAGGCGCGGAAGCGTCCTAGCAGGCGCGGTAGAGTCCAAGCAGGCGCGGAAACGTCCAAGTAGGCGCGGCAGCATGCAAGAAGGCGCAGAAGATTCCTATCAGGCGCGGAAGCGTCCAAGCAGGCGGGGAAGCATGCAAGCAGGCGCGGAAGCGTCCACGCAGGCGAGGAAACGTCCAAGTAGGCGCGGCAGCATGCAAGAAGGCGCAGAAGAGTCCAAGCAGGCGCGGAAGCGTCCAAGCAGGCGCGGTAGCGTCCAAGCAAGCGCGGAAGCGTCCAAGAAGGCGCGGAAGCATGCAAGAAGGAGCAGAAGAGTCCAAGCAGGCGCGGAAGCGTCCAAGCAGGCGCGGTAGCTTCCATATAGGCGCGGAAGCGTCCAAGCAGGCGCGGAACCGTGCAAGCAGGCGCGGAAGCATCCATATAGGCGCGAAAGCGTCAAAGCAGGCGCGGAAGCGTCCAAGCAGGCGCGGAAGCGTCCAAGCAGGCACGGAAGCATCCATATAGGCGCGGAAGCGTCAAAGCAGGCGCGGAAGCGTCCAGCAGGCGCGGAAGCGTCCAAGTAGGGACGGAAGCATGCAAGAAGGCGCAGAAGAGTCCAAACAGGCGCGGAAGCGTCCAAGCAGGCGCGGAAGCATCCATATAGGCGCGGAAGCGTCCAAGCAGGCGCGGAAACGCCCATGTAGGGACGGAAGCATGCAAGAAGGCGCAGAAGAGTCCAAACAGGCGCGGAAGCGTCCAAGCAGGCGCGGAAGCGTCCAAGCAGGCGTGGGAGCGTCCAAGCAGGCGCGGAAGCGTCCAAGCAGGCGCGGAAGCATGCAAGAAGACGCAGAAGAGTCCAAGTAGGCGCGGCAGCATGCAAGAAGGCGCAGAAGATTCCTATCAGGCGCGGAAGCGTCCAAGCAGGCGGGGAAGCATGCAAGCAGGCGCGGAAGCGTCCACGCAGGCGAGGAAACGTCCAAGTAGGCGCGGCAGCATGCAAGAAGGCGCAGAAGAGTCCAAGCAGGCGCGGAAGCGTCCAAGCAGGCGCGGTAGCGTCCAAGCAAGCGCGGAAGCGTCCAAGAAGGCGCGGAAGCATGCAAGAAGGAGCAGAAGAGTCCAAGCAGGCGCGGAAGCGTCCAAGCAGGCGCGGTAGCTTCCATATAGGCGCGGAAGCGTCCAAGCAGGCGCGGAACCGTGCAAGCAGGCGCGGAAGCATCCATATAGGCGCGAAAGCGTCAAAGCAGGCGCGGAAGCGTCCAAGCAGGCGCGGAAGCGTCCAAGCAGGCGTGGGAGCGTCCAAGCAGGCGCGGAAACGTCCAAGCAGGCGCGGAAGCGTCCAAGCAGGCGCGGAAGCGTCCAAGCAGTCGCTGAAGCGTCCAAGCAGGCGCGGAAGCGTCCAAGCAGGCGCGGAAGCGTCCAAGCAGGCGCGGAAGCGTCCAAGTAGGCGCGGAAGCATCCATATAGGCGCGAAAGCGTCAAAGCAGGCGCGGAAGCGTCCAAGCAGGCGCGGAAGCGTCCAAGCAGGCGTGGGAGCGTCCAAGCAGGCGCGGAAGCGTCCAAGCAGGCGCGGTAGCGTCCAAGCAGGCGCGGAAGCGTCCAAGCAGGCGCGGAAGCGTCCAAGCAGGCGCGAAAGCGTCCAAGTAGGCGCGGAAGCATCCATATAGGCGCGAAAGCGTCAAAGCAGGCGCGGAAGCGTCCAAGCAGGCGCGGAAACGTCCAAGTAGGCGCGGAAGCATGCAAGAAGGAGCAGAAGAGTCCAAGCAGGCGCGGAAGCGTCCAAGCAGGCGCGGTAGCATCGATATAGGCGCGGTAGCGTCCAAGCAGGCGCGGAAGCGTCCAAGCAGGCGCGGAAGCGTCGAAGCAGGCGCGAAAGCGTCCAAGTAGGCGCGGAAGCATCCATATAGGCGCGAAAGCGTCAAAGCAGGCGCGGAAGCGTCCAAGCAGGCGCGGAAACGTCCAAGTAGGCGCGGAAGCATGCAAGAAGGAGCAGAAGAGTCCAAGCAGGCGCGGAAGCGTCCTAGCAGTCGCGGTAGCGTCCAAGCAGGCGCGGAAACGTCCAACCAGGCGCGGAAGCATGCAAGAAGGCGCAGAAGAGTCCAAGCAGGTGCGGAAGCGTCCAAGCAGGCGCGGAAGCGTCCAAGCAGGCGCGGAAGCGTCCAAGCAGTCGCGGAAGCGTCCAAGCAGGCGCGGTAGCGTCCAAGCAGGCGTGGGAGCGTCCAAGCAGGCGCGGAAGCGTCCAAGCAGGCGCGGAAGCATGCAAGAAGGCGCAGAAGAGTCCAAGCAGGCGCGGAAGCGTCCTAGCAGTCGCGGAAGAGTCCAAGCAGGCGGGGAAGCGTCCAAGCAGTCGCGGAAGCGTCCAAGCAGGCGCGGAAGCGTCCAAGCAGTCGCGGAAGCGTCCAAGCAGGCGGGGAAGCATGCAAGCAGGCGCGGAAGCGTCCAAGCAGGCGCGGAAACATCCAAGTAGGCGCGGCAGCATGCAAGAAGGAGCAGGAGAGTCCAAGCAGCCGCGGAAGCGTCCAAGCAGTCGCGGAAGCCTCCAAGCAGGCGCGGTAGCGTCCAACCAGGCGCGGAAGCGTCCAAGCAGTCGCGGAAGCGTCCAAGCAGGCGCGGTAGAGTCCAAGCAGTCGCGGAAGCGTCCAAGCAGGCGCGGTAGCGTCCAAGCAGGCGCGGAAACGTCCAACCAGGCGCGGAAGCATGCAAGAAGGCGCAGAAGAGTCCAAGCAGGTGCGGAAGCGTCCAAGCAGGCGCGGAAGCGTCCAAGCAGGCGCGGAAGCATCCATATAGGCGCGAAAGCGTCAATGCAGGCGCGGAAGCGTCCAAGCAGGCGCGGAAACGTCCAAGTAGGCGCGGAAGCATGCAAGAAGGAGCAGAAGAGTCCAAGCAGGCGCGGAAGCGTCCAAGCAGGCGCGGAAGCATCCATATAGGCGCGGAAGCGTCCAAGCAGGCGCGGAAGCATCCATATAGGCGCGGAAGCGTCCAAGCAGGCGCGGAAACGTCCATGTAGGGACGGAAGCATGCAAGAAGGCGCAGAAGAGTTCAAACAGGCGCGGAAGCGTCCAAGCAGGCGCGGAAGCGTCCAAGCAGGCGTGGGAGCGTCCAAGCAGGCGCGGAAACGTCCAAGCAGGCGCGGAAGCGTCCAAGCAGGCGCGGAAGCGTCCAAGCAGTCGCTGAAGCGTCCAAGCAGGCGCGGAAGCGTCCAAGTAGGCGCGGAAGCATCCATATAGGCGCGAAAGCGTCCAAGCAGGCGCGGAAGCGTCCAAGTAGGCGCGGAAGCATCCATATAGGCGCGAAAGCGTCAAAGCAGGCGCGGAAGCGTCCAAGCAGGCGCGGAAACGTCCAAGTAGGCGCGGAAGCATGCAAGAAGGAGCAGAAGAGTCCAAGCAGGCGCGGAAGCGTCCAAGCAGGCGCGGAAGCGTCCAAGTAGGCGCGGAAGCATGCAAGAAGGAGCAGAAGAGTCCAAGCAGGCGCGGAAGCGTCCAAGCAGGCGCGGAAGCGTCCAAGCAGGCGCGGAAGCGTCCAAGCAGGCGCGGAAGCGTCCAAGTAGGCGCGGAAGCATCCATATAGGCGCGAAAGCGTCAAAGCAGGCGCGGAAGCGTCCAAGCAGGCGTGGAAACGTCCAAGTAGGCGCGGAAGCATGCAAGAAGGAGCAGAAGAGTCCAAGCAGGCGCGGAAGCGTCCAAGCAGGCGCGGAAGCATCCATATAGGCGCGGAAGCGTCCAAGCAGGCGCGGAAGCGTCCAAGCAGGCGCGGAAGCGTCCAAGTAGGCGCGGAAGCATCCATATAGGCGCGAAAGCGTCAAAGCAGGCGCGGAAGCGTCCAAGCAGGCGCGGAAGCGTCCAAGCAGGCGTGGGAGCGTCCAAGCAGGCGCGGAAGCGTCCAAGCAGGCGCGGTAGCGTCCAAGCAGGCGCGGAAGCGTCCAAGCAGGCGCGGAAGCGTCCAAGCAGGCGCGAAAGCGTCCAAGTAGGCGCGGAAGCATCCATATAGGCGCGAAAGCGTCAAAGCAGGCGCGGAAGCGTCCAAGCAGGCGCGGAAACGTCCAAGTAGGCGCGGAAGCATGCAAGAAGGAGCAGAAGAGTCCAAGCAGGCGCGGAAGCGTCCAAGCAGGCGCGGTAGCATCGATATAGGCGCGGTAGCGTCCAAGCAGGCGCGGAAGCGTCCAAGCAGGCGCGGAAGCGTCGAAGCAGGCGCGAAAGCGTCCAAGTAGGCGCGGAAGCATCCATATAGGCGCGAAAGCGTCAAAGCAGGCGCGGAAGCGTCCAAGCAGGCGCGGAAACGTCCAAGTAGGCGCGGAAGCATGCAAGAAGGAGCAGAAGAGTCCAAGCAGGCGCGGAAGCGTCCTAGCAGTCGCGGTAGCGTCCAAGCAGGCGCGGAAACGTCCAACCAGGCGCGGAAGCATGCAAGAAGGCGCAGAAGAGTCCAAGCAGGTGCGGAAGCGTCCAAGCAGGCGCGGAAGCGTCCAAGCAGGCGCGGAAGCGTCCAAGCAGTCGCGGAAGCGTCCAAGCAGGCGCGGTAGCGTCCAAGCAGGCGTGGGAGCGTCCAAGCAGGCGCGGAAGCGTCCAAGCAGGCGCGGAAGCATGCAAGAAGGCGCAGAAGAGTCCAAGCAGGCGCGGAAGCGTCCTAGCAGTCGCGGAAGAGTCCAAGCAGGCGGGGAAGCGTCCAAGCAGTCGCGGAAGCGTCCAAGCAGGCGCGGAAGCGTCCAAGCAGTCGCGGAAGCGTCCAAGCAGGCGGGGAAGCATGCAAGCAGGCGCGGAAGCGTCCAAGCAGGCGCGGAAACATCCAAGTAGGCGCGGCAGCATGCAAGAAGGAGCAGGAGAGTCCAAGCAGCCGCGGAAGCGTCCAAGCAGTCGCGGAAGCGTCCAAGCAGTCGCGGAAGCGTCCAAGCAGGCGCGGAAACGTCCAAGCAGGCGTGGAAGCGTCCAAGCAGACGCGGAAGCGTCCAAGCAGGCGCGGTAGCGTCCAACCAGGCGCGGAAGCGTCCAAGCAGTCGCGGACGCGTCCAAGCAGGCGCGGAAGCGTCCTAGCAGTCGCGGAAGCGTCCAAGCAGGCGGGGAAGCATGCAAGCAGGCGCGGAAACATCCAAGTAGGCGCGGCAGCATGCAAGAAGGCGCAGGAGAGTCCAAGCAGTCGCGGAAGCGTCCAAGCAGTCGCGGAAGCCTCCAAGCAGGCGCGGTAGCGTCCAAGCAGGCGCGGAAGCGTCCAAGCAGTCGCGGAAGCGTCCAAGCAGGCGCGGAAGCGTCCAAGCAGTCGCGGAAGCGTCCAAGCAGGCGCGGTAGCGTCCAAGCAGGCGCGGAAGCATGCAAGAAGGCGCAGAAGAGTCCAAGCAGGCGCGGAAGCGTCCTAGCAGTCGCGGAAGAGTCCAAGCAGGCGCGGAAGCGTCCAAGCAGTCGCGGAAGCGTCCAAGCAGGCGCGGAAGCGTCCAAGCAGTCGCGGAAGCGTCCAAGCAGGCGCGGTAGCGTCCAAGCAGGCGCGGCAACGTCCAAGCAGGCGCGGAAGCGTCCAAGCAGTCGCGGAAGCGTCCAAGCAGGCGCGGTAGCGTCCAAGCAGGTGCGGAAACGTCCAAGCAGGCGCGGAAGCATGCAAGAAGGCGCAGAAGAGTCCAAGCAGGCGCGGAAGCGTCCAAGCGGGCGCGGAAACGTCCATGTAGGGGCGGAAGCATGCAAGAAGGCGCAGAAGAGTCCAAACAGGCGCGGAAGCGTCCAAGCTGTCGCGGAAGCGTCCAAGCAGTCGCGGAAGCGTCCAAGCAGGCGCGGAAACGTCCAAGCAGGCGCGGAAGCATGCAAGAAGACGCAGAAGAGTCCAAGCAGGCGCGGAAGCGTCCAAACAGTCGCGGAAGCGTCCAAGCAGGCGTGGAAGCGTCCAAGCAGGCGCGGTAGCGTCCAAGCAGGCGCGGAAACGTCCAAGCAGGCGCGGAAGCATGCAAGAAGACGCAGAAGAGTCCAAGCAGGCGCGGAAGCGTCCAAGCAGTCGCGGAAGCGTCCAAGCAGGCGTGGAAGAGTCCAAGCAGGCGTGGCAGCGTCCAAGCAGGCGCGGAAACGTCCAAGCAGGCGCGGAAGCATGCAAGAAGACGCAGAAGAGTCCAAGCAGGCGCGGAAGCGTCCAACCAGTCGCGGAAGCGTCCAAGCAGGCGCGGTAGCGTCCAAGCAGTCGCGGAAGCGTCCAAGCAGGCGCGGTAGCGTCCAAGCAGGCGCGGAAGCGTGCAAGCAGTCGCGGAAGCGTCCAAGCAGGCGCGGAAGCATGCAAGAAGACGCAGAAGAGTCCAAGCAGGCGCGGAAGCGTCCAAGCAGTCGCGGAAGCGTCCAAGCAGGCGCGGAAACGTCCAAGCAGGCGTGGAAGCGTCCAAGCAGACGCGGAAGCGTCCAAGCAGGCGCGGTAGCGTCCAACCAGGCGCGGAAGCGTCCAAGCAGTCGCGGACGCGTCCAAGCAGGCGCGGAAGCGTCCTAGCAGTCGCGGAAGCGTCCAAGCAGGCGGGGAAGCATGCAAGCAGGCGCGGAAACATCCAAGTAGGCGCGGCAGCATGCAAGAAGGCGCAGGAGAGTCCAAGCAGTCGCGGAAGCGTCCAAGCAGTCGCGGAAGCCTCCAAGCAGGCGCGGTAGCGTCCAAGCAGGCGCGGTAGCGTCCAAGCAGGCGTGGGAGCGTCCAAGCAGGCGCGGAAGCGTCCAAGCAGGCGCGGAAGCATGCAAGAAGGCGCAGAAGAGTCCAAGCAGGCGCGGAAGCGTCCTAGCAGTCGCGGAAGAGTCCAAGCAGGCGCGGAAGCGTCCAAGCAGTCGCGGAAGCGTCCAAGCAGGCGCGGAAGCGTCCAAGCAGTCGCGGAAGCGTCCAAGCAGGCGCGGTAGCGTCCAAGCAGGCGCGGAAACGTCCAAGCAGGCGCGGAAGAGTCCAAGCAGGCGCGGTAACGTCCAAGTAGGCGCGGAAGCATGCAAGAAGGCGCGGAAGCGTCCAAGAAGGCGCGGTAGCGTCCAAGCAGGCGCGGAAACGTCCAACCAGGCGCGGAATCATGCAAGAAGGCGCAGAAGAGTCCAAGCAGGTGCGGAAGCGTCCAAGCAGGCGCGGAAGCGTCCAAGCAGGCGCGGAAGAGTCCAAGCAGGCGCGGTAGCGTCCAACCAGGCGCGGATGCGTCCAAGCAGTCGCGGAAGCGTCCAAGCAGGCGCGGTAGCGTCCAAGCAGGCGCGGAAACGTCCAAGCAGGCGCGGAAGCATGCAAGAAGACGCAGAAGAGTCCAAGCAGGCGCGGAAGCGTCCAAGCAGTCGCGGAAGCGTCCAAGCAGTCGCGGAAGCGTCCAAGCAGGCGCGGTAGCGTCCAAGCAGGTGCGGAAACGTCCAAGCAGGCGCGGAAGCATGCAAGAAGACGCAGAAGCGTCCAAGCAGTCGCGGAAACGTCCAAGCAGGCGCGGTAGCGTCCAAGCAGGCGCGGAAGCGTCCAAGCAGGCGCGGAAGCGTCCTAGCAGGCGCGGTAGAGTCCAAGCAGGCGCGGAAACGTCCAAGTAGGCGCGGCAGCATGCAAGAAGGCGCAGAAGATTCCTATCAGGCGCGGAAGCGTCCAAGCAGGCGGGGAAGCATGCAAGCAGGCGCGGAAGCGTCCACGCAGGCGAGGAAACGTCCAAGTAGGCGCGGCAGCATGCAAGAAGGCGCAGAAGAGTCCAAGCAGGCGCGGAAGCGTCCAAGCAGGCGCGGTAGCGTCCAAGCAAGCGCGGAAGCGTCCAAGAAGGCGCGGAAGCATGCAAGAAGGAGCAGAAGAGTCCAAGCAGGCGCGGAAGCGTCCAAGCAGGCGCGGTAGCTTCCATATAGGCGCGGAAGCGTCCAAGCAGGCGCGGAACCGTGCAAGCAGGCGCGGAAGCATCCATATAGGCGCGAAAGCGTCAAAGCAGGCGCGGAAGCGTCCAAGCAGGCGCGGAAGCGTCCAAGCAGGCACGGAAGCATCCATATAGGCGCGGAAGCGTCAAAGCAGGCGCGGAAGCGTCCAGCAGGCGCGGAAGCGTCCAAGTAGGGACGGAAGCATGCAAGAAGGCGCAGAAGAGTCCAAACAGGCGCGGAAGCGTCCAAGCAGGCGCGGAAGCATCCATATAGGCGCGGAAGCGTCCAAGCAGGCGCGGAAACGTCCATGTAGGGACGGAAGCATGCAAGAAGGCGCAGAAGAGTCCAAACAGGCGCGGAAGCGTCCAAGCAGGCGCGGAAGCGTCCAAGCAGTCGCTGAAGCGTCCAAGCAGGCGCGGAAGCGTCCAAGTAGGCGCGGAAGCATCCATATAGGCGCGAAAGCGTCCAAGCAGGCGCGGAAGCGTCCAAGTAGGCGCGGAAGCATCCATATAGGCGCGAAAGCGTCAAAGCAGGCGCGGAAGCGTCCAAGCAGGCGCGGAAACGTCCAAGTAGGCGCGGAAGCATGCAAGAAGGAGCAGAAGAGTCCAAGCAGGCGCGGAAGCGTCCAAGCAGGCGCGGAAGCGTCCAAGCAGGCGCGGAAGCGTCCAAGCAGGCGCGGAAGCGTCCAAGTAGGCGCGGAAGCATGCAAGAAGGAGCAGAAGAGTCCAAGCAGGCGCGGAAGCGTCCAAGCAGGCGCGGAAGCGTCCAAGCAGGCGCGGAAGCGTCCAAGCAGGCGCGGAAGCGTCCAAGTAGGCGCGGAAGCATCCATATAGGCGCGAAAGCGTCAAAGCAGGCGCGGAAGCGTCCAAGCAGGCGTGGAAACGTCCAAGTAGGCGCGGAAGCATGCAAGAAGGAGCAGAAGAGTCCAAGCAGGCGCGGAAGCGTCCAAGCAGGCGCGGAAGCATCCATATAGGCGCGGAAGCGTCCAAGCAGGCGCGGAAGCGTCCAAGCAGGCGCGGAAGCGTCCAAGTAGGCGCGGAAGCATCCATATAGGCGCGAAAGCGTCAAAGCAGGCGCGGAAGCGTCCAAGCAGGCGCGGAAGCGTCCAAGCAGGCGTGGGAGCGTCCAAGCAGGCGCGGAAGCGTCCAAGCAGGCGCGGTAGCGTCCAAGCAGGCGCGGAAGCGTCCAAGCAGGCGCGGAAGCGTCCAAGCAGGCGCGAAAGCGTCCAAGTAGGCGCGGAAGCATCCATATAGGCGCGAAAGCGTCAAAGCAGGCGCGGAAGCGTCCAAGCAGGCGCGGAAACGTCCAAGTAGGCGCGGAAGCATGCAAGAAGGAGCAGAAGAGTCCAAGCAGGCGCGGAAGCGTCCAAGCAGGCGCGGTAGCATCGATATAGGCGCGGAAGCGTCCAAGCAGGCGCGGTAGCATCGATATAGGCGCGGAAGCGTCCAAGCAGGCGCGGAAGCGTCCTAGCAGTCGCGGAAGAGTCCAAGCAGGCGCGGAAGCGTCCAAGCAGTCGCGGAAGCGTCCAAGCAGGCGCGGAAGCGTCCAAGCAGTCGCGGAAGCGTCCAAGCAGGCGCGGTAGCGTCCAAGCAGGCGCGGAAACGTCCAAGCAGGCGCGGATGAGTCCAAGCAGGCGCGGTAACGTCCAAGTAGGCGCGGAAGCATGCAAGAAGGCGCGGAAGCGTCCAAGCTGGCGCGGTAGCGTCAAAGCAGGCGCGGAAACGTCCAACCAGGCGCGGAAGCATGCAAGAAGGCGCAGAAGAGTCCAAGCAGGTGCGGAAGCGTCCAAGCAGGCGCGGAAGCGTCCAAGCAGGCGCGGAAGCGTCCAAGCAGTCGCGGAAGCGTCCAAGCAGGCGCGGTAACGTCCAAGTAGGCGCGGAAGCATGCAAGAAGGCGCGGAAGCGTCCAAGCAGGCGCGGTAGCGTCCAAGCAGGCGCGGAAACGTCCAACCAGGCGCGGAAGCATGCAAGAAGGCGCAGAAGAGTCCAAGCAGATGCGGAAGCGTCCAAGCAGGCGCGGAAGCGTCCAAGCAGGCGCGGAAGCGTCCAAGCAGTCGCGGAAGCGTCCAAGCAGGCGCGGTAGCGTCCAAGCAGGCGTGGGAGCGTCCAAGCAGGCGCGGAAGCGTCCAAGCAGGCGCGGAAGCATGCAAGAAGGCGCAGAAGAGTCCAAGCAGGCGCGGAAGCGTCCAAGCAGTCGCGGAAGCGTCCAAGCAGGCGCGGTAGCGTCCAAGCAGGCGCGGCAACGTCCAAGCAGGCGCGGAAGCGTCCAAGCAGGCGCGGAAGCGTCCAAGCAGTAGCGGAAGCGTCCAAGCAGGCGCGGTAGCGTCCAAGCAGGCGCGGAAACGTCCAAGTAGGCGCAGAAGAGTCCAAGCAGGCGCGGAAGCGCCCAAGCAGGTGCGGAAACGTCCAAGCAGGCGCGTAAGCATGCAAGAAGGCGCGGAAACGTCCATGTAGGGGCGGAAGCATGCAAGAAGGCGCAGAAGAGTCCAAACAGGCGCGGAAGCGTCCAAGCAGTCGCGGAAGCGTCCAAGCAGTCGCGGAAGCGTCCAAGCAGGCGCGGAAGCGTCCAAGCAGTCGCGGAAGCGTCCAAGCAGGCGCGGTAGCGTCCAAGCAGGCGCGGAAGCGTCCAAGCAGGCGCGGTAGCGTCCAAGCAGGCGCGGAAACGTCCAAGTAGGCGCGGAAGCATGCAAGAAGGAGCAGAAGAGTCCAAGCAGGCGCGGAAGCGTCCAAGCAGGCACGGAAGCATCCATATAGGCGCGGAAGCGTCAAAGCAGGCGCGGAAGCGTCCAAGCAGGCGCGGAAGCGTCCAAGTAGGCGCGGAAGCATCCATATAGGCGCGAAAGCGTCAAAGCAGGCGCGGAAGTGTCCAAGCAGGCGCGGAAGCGTCCAAGTAGGCGCGGAAGCATCCATATAGGCGCGAAAGCGTCAAAGCAGGCGCGGAAGCGTCCAAGCAGGCGCGGAAACGTCCAAGTAGGCGCGGAAGCATGCAAGAAGGAGCAGAAGAGTCCAAGCAGGCGCGGAAGCGTCCAAGCAGGCGCGGAAGCGTCCAAGCAGGCGCGGAAGCGTCCAAGCAGGCGCGGAAGCGTCCAAGTAGGCTCGGAAGCATCCATATAGGCGCGAAAGCGTCAAAGCAGGCGCGGAAGCGTCCAAGCAGGCGCGGAAACGTCCAAGTAGGCGCGGAAGCATGCAAGAAGGAGCAGAAGAGTCCAAGCAGGCGCGGAAGCGTCCAAGCAGGCGCGGAAGCATCCATATAGGCGCGGAAGCGTCCAAGCAGGCGCGGAAGCGTCCAAGCAGGCGCGGAAGCGTCCAAGCAGTCGCGGAAGCGTCCAAGCAGGCGCGGAAGCGTCCAAGCAGTCGCGGAAGCGTCCAAGCAGGCGCGGAAGCGTCCAAGCAGGCGCGGAAGAGTCCAAGCAGGCGCGGTAGCGTCCAACCAGGCGCGGATGCGTCCAAGCAGTCGCGGAAGCGTCCAAGCAGGCGCGGTAGCGTCCAAGCAGGCGCGGAAACGTCCAAGCAGGCGCGGAAGCATGCAAGAAGACGCAGAAGAGTCCAAGCAGGCGCGGAAGCGTCCAAGCAGTCGCGGAAGCGTCCAAGCAGTCGCGGAAGCGTCCAAGCAGGCGCGGTAGCGTCCAAGCAGGTGCGGAAACGTCCAAGCAGGCGCGGAAGCATGCAAGAAGACGCAGAAGCGTCCAAGCAGTCGCGGAAACGTCCAAGCAGGCGCGGTAGCGTCCAAGCAGGCGCGGAAGCGTCCAAGCAGGCGCGGAAGCGTCCTAGCAGGCGCGGTAGAGTCCAAGCAGGCGCGGAAACGTCCAAGTAGGCGCGGCAGCATGCAAGAAGGCGCAGAAGATTCCTATCAGGCGCGGAAGCGTCCAAGCAGGCGGGGAAGCATGCAAGCAGGCGCGGAAGCGTCCACGCAGGCGCGGAAACGTCCAAGTAGGCGCGGCAGCATGCAAGAAGGCGCAGAAGAGTCCAAGCAGGCGCGGAAGCGTCCAAGCAGGCGCGGTAGCGTCCAAGCAAGCGCGGAAGCGTCCAAGAAGGCGCGGAAGCATGCAAGAAGGAGCAGAAGAGTCCAAGCAGGCGCGGAAGCGTCCAAGAAGGCGCGGTAGCTTCCATCAAGGCGCGGAAGCGTCCAAGCAGGCGCGGAACCGTGCAAGCAGGCGCGGAAGCATCCATATAGGCGCGAAAGCGTCAAAGCAGGCGCGGAAGCGTCCAAGCAGGCGCGGAAGCGTCCATGTAGGGGCGGAAGCATGCAAGAAGGCGCAGAAGAGTCCAAACAGGCGCGGAAGCGTCCAAGCAGGCGCGGAACCGTGCAAGCAGGCGCGGAAGCATCCATATAGGCGCGAAAGCGTCAAAGCAGGCGCGGAAGCGTCCAAGCAAGCGCGGAAGCGTCCAAGAAGGCGCGGAAGCATGCAAGAAGGAGCAGAAGAGTCCAAGCAGGCGCGGAAGCGTCCAAGCAGGCGCGGTAGCTTCCATATAGGCGCGGTAGCGTCCAAGCAGGCGCGGAAACGTCCAACCAGGCGCGGAAGCATGCAAGAAGGCGCAGAAGAGTCCAAGCAGGCGCGGAAGCGTCCAAGCAGGCGCGGAAGCGTCCAAGCAGTCGCGGAAGCGTCCAAGCAGGCGCGGTAGCGTCCAAGCAGGTGCGGAAACGTCCAAGCAGGCGCGGAAGCATGCAAGAAGGCGCAGAAGAGTCCAAGCAGGCGCGGAAGCGTCCAAGCAGGCGTGGAAACGTCCATATAGGCGCGGAAGCGTCAATGCAGGCGCGGAAGCGTCCAAGCAGGCGCGGAAGAGTCCAAGTAGGCGCGGAAGCATCCATATAGGCGCGAAAGCGTCAAAGCAGGCGCGGAAGTGTCCAAGCAAGCGCGGAAGCGTCCAAGTAGGCGCGGAAGCATCCATATAGGCGCGAAAGCGTCAAAGCAGGCGCGGAAGCGTCCAAGCAGGCGCGGAAACGTCCAAGTAGGCGCGGAAGCATGCAAGAAGGAGCAGAAGAGTCCAAGCAGGCGCGGAAGCGTCCAAGCAGGCGCGGAAGCGTCCAAGCAGGCGCGGAAGCGTCCAAGCAGGCGCGGAAGCGTCCAAGTAGGCGCGGAAGCATCCATATAGGCGCGAAAGCGTCAAAGCAGGCGCGGAAGCGTCCAAGCAGGCGCGGAAACGTCCAAGTAGGCGCGGAAGCATGCAAGAAGGAGCAGAAGAGTCCAAGCAGGCGCGGAAGCGTCCAAGCAGGCGCGGAAGCATCCATATAGGCGCGGAAGCGTCCAAGCAGGCGCGGAAATGTCCATGTAGGGGCGGAAGCATGCAAGAAGGCGCAGAAGAGTCCAAACAGGCGCGGAAGCGTCCAAGCAGGCGCGGAAGCGTCCAAGCAGGCGCGGAAGCATGCAAGAAGACGCAGAAGAGTCCAAGCAGGCGCGGAAGCGTCCAAGCAGGGGCGGAAACGTCCATGTAGGGGCGGAAGCATGCAAGAAGGCGCAGAAGAGTCCAAACAGGCGCGGAAGCGTCCAAGCAGTCGCGGAAGCGTCCAAGCAGTCGCGGAAGCGTCCAAGCAGTCGCGGAAGCGTCCAAGCAGGCGCGGAAGCGTCCAAGCAGGCGTGGGAGCGTCCAAGCAGGCGCGGAAGCGTCCAAGCAATCGCGGAAGCATGCAAGAAGGCGCAGAAGAGTCCAAGCAGGCGCGGAAGCGTCCTAGCAGTCGCGGAAGTGTCCAAGCAGGCGCGGAAGCGTCCAAGCAGTCGCGGAAGCGTCCAAGCAGGCGCGGTAGCGTCCAAGCAGGCGCGGTAGCGTCCAAGCAGGCGCGATAGCGTCCAAGCAGGCGCGGAAGCGTCCAAGCAGACGCAGAAGCATGCGAGCAGGCGCGAAAGCGTCGAGGCAGGCGCGAGAACGTCCAAGTAGGCGCGGAAGCATGCAAGAAGGCGCAGAAGAGTCCAAGCAGGCGCGGAAACGTCCATGTAGGGGCTGAAGCATGCAAGAAGGCGCAGAAGAGTCCAAACAGGCGCGTAAGCGTCCAAGCAGTCGCGGAAGCGTCCAAGCAATCGCGGAAGCGTCCAAGCAGGCGCGGAAGCGTCCAAGCAGGCGCGGAAACGTCCATGTAGGGGCGGAAGCATGCAAGAAGGCGCAGTAGAGTCCAAACAGGCGCGGAAGCGTCCAAGCAGGCGCGGAAGCGTCCAAGCAGGCGTGGGAGCGTCCAAGCAGGCGCGGAAGCGTCCAAGCAGGCGCGGAAGCATGCAAGAAGACGCAGAAGAGTCCAAGCAGGCGCGGAAGCGTCCAAGCAGTCGCGGAAGCGTCCACGCAGTCGCGGTAGCGTCCAAGCAGTCGCGGAAGCGTCCAAGCAGGCGCGGTAGCTTCCAAGCAGGCGCGGAAGCGTCCAAGCAGACGCGGAAACGTCCAAGTAGGCGCGGAAGCATGCAAGAAGGCGCAGAAGAGTCCAAGCAGGCGCGGAAGCGTCCAAGCAGTCGCAGAAGCGTCCAAGCAGGCGCGGTAG
This sequence comes from Cerceris ruficornis, assembly GCA_963989415.1. Classification (NCBI taxonomy): domain Eukaryota; kingdom Metazoa; phylum Arthropoda; class Insecta; order Hymenoptera; family Crabronidae; genus Cerceris; species Cerceris ruficornis. Next base: position 63,943,578 of record OZ022517.1, on the reverse strand, counting down.
CGTCCAACCAGGCGCGGAAGCATCCAAGCAGTCGCGGAAGCGTCCAAGCAGGCGCGGTAGAGTCCAAACAGTCGCGGAAACGTCCAAGCAGGCGCGGTAGCGTCCAACCAGGCGCGGAAGCGTCCAAGCAGTCGCGGAAGCGTCCAAGCAGGCGCGGTAGCGTCCAAGCAGGCGCGGAAACGTCCAAGCAGGCGCGGAAGCGTCCAAGCAGGCGCGGAAGCGTCCAAGCAGTCGCGGAAGCGTCCAAGCAGGCGCGGAAGCGTCCAAGTAGGCGCGGTAGCATCCATATAGGCGCGAAAGCGTCCAAGCAGGCGCGGAAGCGTCCAAGTAGGCGCGGAAGCATCCATATAGGCGCGAAAGCGTCAAAGCAGGCGCGGAAGCGTCCAAGCAGGCGCGGAAACGTCCAAGTAGGCGCGGAAGCATGCAAGAAGGAGCAGAAGAGTCCAAGCAGGCGCGGAAGCGTCCAAGCAGGCGCGGAAGCGTCCAAGCAGGCGCGGAAGCGTCCAAGCAGGCGCGGAAGCGTCCAAGTAGGCGCGGAAGCGTCCAAGCAGTCGCGGAAGCGTCCAAGCAGGCGCGGAAGCGTCCAAGCAGTCGCGGAAGCGTCCAAGCAGGCGCGGTAGCGTCCAAGCAGGCGCGGAAACGTCCAAGCAGGCGCGGATGAGTCCAAGCAGGCGCGGTAACGTCCAAGTAGGCGCGGAAGCATGCAAGAAGGCGCGGAAGCGTCCAAGCTGGCGCGGTAGCGTCCAAGCAGGCGCGGAAACGTCCAAGCAGGCGCGGTAGAGTCCAAACAGTCGCGGAAACGTCCAAGCAGGCGCGGTAGCGTCCAACCAGGCGCGGAAGCGTCCAAGCAGTCGCGGAAGCGTCCAAGCAGGCGCGGTAGCGTCCAAGCAGGCGCGGAAACGTCCAAGCAGGCGCGGAAGCGTCCAAGCAGGCGCGGAAGCGTCCAAGCAGTCGCGGAAGCGTCCAAGCAGGCGCGGAAGCGTCCAAGTAGGCGCGGTAGCATCCATATAGGCGCGAAAGCGTCCAAGCAGGCGCGGAAGCGTCCAAGTAGGCGCGGAAGCATCCATATAGGCGCGAAAGCGTCAAAGCAGGCGCGGAAGCGTCCAAGCAGGCGCGGAAACGTCCAAGTAGGCGCGGAAGCATGCAAGAAGGAGCAGAAGAGTCCAAGCAGGCGCGGAAGCGTCCAAGCAGGCGCGGAAGCGTCCAAGCAGGCGCGGAAGCGTCCAAGCAGGCGCGGAAGCGTCCAAGTAGGCGCGGAAGCGTCCAAGCAGTCGCGGAAGCGTCCAAGCAGGCGCGGAAGCGTCCAAGCAGTCGCGGAAGCGTCCAAGCAGGCGCGGTAGCGTCCAAGCAGGCGCGGAAACGTCCAAGCAGGCGCGGAAGAGTCCAAGCAGGCGAGGTAACGTCCAAGTAGGCGCGGAAGCATGCAAGAAGGCGCGGAAGCGTCCAAGCAGGCGCGGTAGCGTCCAAGCAGGCGCGGAAACGTCCAACCAGGCGCGGAAGCATGCAAGAAGGCGCAGAAGAGTCCAAGCTGGTGCGGAAGCGTCCAAGCAGGCGCGGAAGCGTCCAAGCAGGCGCAGAAGAGTCCAAGCAGGCGCGGTAGCGTCCAACCAGGCGCGGATGCGTCCAAGCAGTCGCGGAAGCGTCCAAGCAGGCGCGGTAGCGTCCAAGCAGGCGCGGAAACGTCCAAGCAGGCGCGGAAGCATGCAAGAAGACGCAGAAGAGTCCAAGCAGGCGCGGAAGCGTCCAAGCAGTCGCGGAAGCGTCCAAGCAGTCGCGGAAGCGTCCAAGCAGGCGCGGTAGCGTCCAAGCAGGTGCGGAAACGTCCAAGCAGGCGCGGAAGCATGCAAGAAGACGCAGAAGCGTCCAAGCAGTCGCGGAAACGTCCAAGCAGGCGCGGAAGCGTCCAAGCAGTCGCGGAAGCGTCCACGCAGTCGCGGTAGCGTCCAAGCAGTCGCGGAAGAGTCCAAGCAGGCGCGGTAGCGTCCAAGCAGTCGCGGAAGCGTCCAAGCAGGCGCGGAAGAGTCCAAGCAGGCGCGGTAACGTCCAAGTAGGCGCGGAAGCATGCAAGAAGGCGCGGAAGCGTCCAAGCAGGCGCGGTAGCGTCCAAGCAGGCGCGGAAACGTCCAACCAGGCGCGGAAGCATGCAAGAAGACGCCGAAGAGTCCAAGCAGGCGCGGAAGCGTCCAAGCAGTCGCGGAAGCGTCCAAGCAGGCGCGGAAACGTCCAAGCAGGCGCGGAAGCGTCCAAGCAGTCGCGGAAGCGTCCAAGCAGGCGCGGAAGCGTCCAAGCAGTCGCGGAAGCGTCCAAGCAGGCGGGGAAGCATGCAAGCAGGCGCGGAAGCGTGCAAGCAGTCGCGGAAGCGTCCAAGCAGGCGCGGAAGCATGCAAGAAGACGCAGAAGAGTCCAAGCAGCCGCGGAAGCGTCCAAGCAGTCGCGGAAGCGTCCAAGCAGGCGCGGAAACGTCCAAGCAGGCGCGGAAGCGTCCAAGCAGGCGCGGAAGCGTCCAAGCAGTCGCGGAAGCGTCCAAGCAGGCGCGGTAGCGTCCAAGCAGGCGCGGAAACGTCCAAGCAGGCGCGGATGAGTCCAAGCAGGCGCGGTAACGTCCAAGTAGGCGCGGAAGCATGCAAGAAGGCGCGGAAGCGTCCAAGCTGGCGCGGTAGCGTCAAAGCAGGCGCGGAAACGTCCAACCAGGCGCGGAAGCATGCAAGAAGGCGCAGAAGAGTCCAAGCAGGTGCGGAAGCGTCCAAGCAGGCGCGGAAGCGTCCAAGCAGGCGCGGAAGCGTCCAAGCAGTCGCGGAAGCGTCCAAGCAGGCGCGGTAACGTCCAAGTAGGCGCGGAAGCATGCAAGAAGGCGCGGAAGCGTCCAAGCAGGCGCGGTAGCGTCCAAGCAGGCGCGGAAACGTCCAACCAGGCGCGGAAGCATGCAAGAAGGCGCAGAAGAGTCCAAGCAGATGCGGAAGCGTCCAAGCAGGCGCGGAAGCGTCCAAGCAGGCGCGGAAGCGTCCAAGCAGTCGCGGAAGCGTCCAAGCAGGCGCGGTAGCGTCCAAGCAGGCGTGGGAGCGTCCAAGCAGGCGCGGAAGCGTCCAAGCAGGCGCGGAAGCATGCAAGAAGGCGCAGAAGAGTCCAAGCAGGCGCGGAAGCGTCCAAGCAGTCGCGGAAGCGTCCAAGCAGGCGCGGTAGCGTCCAAGCAGGCGCGGCAACGTCCAAGCAGGCGCGGAAGCGTCCAAGCAGGCGCGGAAGCGTCCAAGCAGTAGCGGAAGCGTCCAAGCAGGCGCGGTAGCGTCCAAGCAGGCGCGGAAACGTCCAAGTAGGCGCGGAAGAGTCCAAGCAGGCGCGGTAACGTCCAAGTAGGCGCGGAAACGTCCAACCAGGCGCGGAAACATGCAAGAAGGCGCAGAAGAGTCCAAGCAGGTGCGGAAGCGTCCAAGCAGGCGCGGAAGCGTCCAAGCAGGCGCAGAAGAGTCCAAGCAGGCGCGGAAGCGTCCAAGCAGGTGCGGAAACGTCCAAGCAGGCGCGGAAGCATGCAAGAAGGCGCAGAAGAGTCCAAGCAGGCGCGGAAACGTCCATGTAGGGGCTGAAGCATGCAAGAAGGCGCAGAAGAGTCCAAACAGGCGCGTAAGCGTCCAAGCAGTCGCGGAAGCGTCCAAGCAATCGCGGAAGCGTCCAAGCAGGCGCGGAAGCGTCCAAGCAGGCGCGGAAACGTCCATGTAGGGGCGGAAGCATGCAAGAAGGCGCAGTAGAGTCCAAACAGGCGCGGAAGCGTCCAAGCAGGCGCGGAAGCGTCCAAGCAGGCGTGGGAGCGTCCAAGCAGGCGCGGAAGCGTCCAAGCAGGCGCGGTAACGTCCAAGTAGGCGCGGAAACGTCCAACCAGGCGCGGAAACATGCAAGAAGGCGCAGAAGAGTCCAAGCAGGTGCGGAAGCGTCCAAGCAGGCGCGGAAGCGTCCAAGCAGGCGCAGAAGAGTCCAAGCAGGCGCGGAAGCGCCCAAGCAGGTGCGGAAACGTCCAAGCAGGCGCGTAAGCATGCAAGAAGGCGCGGAAACGTCCATGTAGGGGCGGAAGCATGCAAGAAGGCGCAGAAGAGTCCAAACAGGCGCGGAAGCGTCCAAGCAGTCGCGGAAGCGTCCAAGCAGTCGCGGAAGCGTCCAAGCAGGCGCGGAAGCGTCCAAGCAGTCGCGGAAGCGTCCAAGCAGGCGCGGTAGCGTCCAAGCAGGCGCGGAAGCGTCCAAGCAGGCGCGGTAGCGTCCAAGCAGGCGCGGAAACGTCCAAGTAGGCGCGGAAGCATGCAAGAAGGAGCAGAAGAGTCCAAGCAGGCGCGGAAGCGTCCAAGCAGGCACGGAAGCATCCATATAGGCGCGGAAGCGTCAAAGCAGGCGCGGAAGCGTCCAAGCAGGCGCGGAAGCGTCCAAGTAGGCGCGGAAGCATCCATATAGGCGCGAAAGCGTCAAAGCAGGCGCGGAAGTGTCCAAGCAGGCGCGGAAGCGTCCAAGTAGGCGCGGAAGCATCCATATAGGCGCGAAAGCGTCAAAGCAGGCGCGGAAGCGTCCAAGCAGGCGCGGAAACGTCCAAGTAGGCGCGGAAGCATGCAAGAAGGAGCAGAAGAGTCCAAGCAGGCGCGGAAGCGTCCAAGCAGGCGCGGAAGCGTCCAAGCAGGCGCGGAAGCGTCCAAGCAGGCGCGGAAGCGTCCAAGTAGGCTCGGAAGCATCCATATAGGCGCGAAAGCGTCAAAGCAGGCGCGGAAGCGTCCAAGCAGGCGCGGAAACGTCCAAGTAGGCGCGGAAGCATGCAAGAAGGAGCAGAAGAGTCCAAGCAGGCGCGGAAGCGTCCAAGCAGGCGCGGAAGCATCCATATAGGCGCGGAAGCGTCCAAGCAGGCGCGGAAGCGTCCAAGCAGGCGCGGAAGCGTCCAAGCAGTCGCGGAAGCGTCCAAGCAGGCGCGGAAGCGTCCAAGCAGTCGCGGAAGCGTCCAAGCAGGCGCGGAAGCGTCCAAGCAGGCGCGGAAGAGTCCAAGCAGGCGCGGTAGCGTCCAACCAGGCGCGGATGCGTCCAAGCAGTCGCGGAAGCGTCCAAGCAGGCGCGGTAGCGTCCAAGCAGGCGCGGAAACGTCCAAGCAGGCGCGGAAGCATGCAAGAAGACGCAGAAGAGTCCAAGCAGGCGCGGAAGCGTCCAAGCAGTCGCGGAAGCGTCCAAGCAGTCGCGGAAGCGTCCAAGCAGGCGCGGTAGCGTCCAAGCAGGTGCGGAAACGTCCAAGCAGGCGCGGAAGCATGCAAGAAGACGCAGAAGCGTCCAAGCAGTCGCGGAAACGTCCAAGCAGGCGCGGTAGCGTCCAAGCAGGCGCGGAAGCGTCCAAGCAGGCGCGGAAGCGTCCTAGCAGGCGCGGTAGAGTCCAAGCAGGCGCGGAAACGTCCAAGTAGGCGCGGCAGCATGCAAGAAGGCGCAGAAGATTCCTATCAGGCGCGGAAGCGTCCAAGCAGGCGGGGAAGCATGCAAGCAGGCGCGGAAGCGTCCACGCAGGCGCGGAAACGTCCAAGTAGGCGCGGCAGCATGCAAGAAGGCGCAGAAGAGTCCAAGCAGGCGCGGAAGCGTCCAAGCAGGCGCGGTAGCGTCCAAGCAAGCGCGGAAGCGTCCAAGAAGGCGCGGAAGCATGCAAGAAGGAGCAGAAGAGTCCAAGCAGGCGCGGAAGCGTCCAAGAAGGCGCGGTAGCTTCCATCAAGGCGCGGAAGCGTCCAAGCAGGCGCGGAACCGTGCAAGCAGGCGCGGAAGCATCCATATAGGCGCGAAAGCGTCAAAGCAGGCGCGGAAGCGTCCAAGCAGGCGCGGAAGCGTCCATGTAGGGGCGGAAGCATGCAAGAAGGCGCAGAAGAGTCCAAACAGGCGCGGAAGCGTCCAAGCAGGCGCGGAACCGTGCAAGCAGGCGCGGAAGCATCCATATAGGCGCGAAAGCGTCAAAGCAGGCGCGGAAGCGTCCAAGCAAGCGCGGAAGCGTCCAAGAAGGCGCGGAAGCATGCAAGAAGGAGCAGAAGAGTCCAAGCAGGCGCGGAAGCGTCCAAGCAGGCGCGGTAGCTTCCATATAGGCGCGGTAGCGTCCAAGCAGGCGCGGAAACGTCCAACCAGGCGCGGAAGCATGCAAGAAGGCGCAGAAGAGTCCAAGCAGGCGCGGAAGCGTCCAAGCAGGCGCGGAAGCGTCCAAGCAGTCGCGGAAGCGTCCAAGCAGGCGCGGTAGCGTCCAAGCAGGTGCGGAAACGTCCAAGCAGGCGCGGAAGCATGCAAGAAGGCGCAGAAGAGTCCAAGCAGGCGCGGAAGCGTCCAAGCAGGCGTGGAAACGTCCATATAGGCGCGGAAGCGTCAATGCAGGCGCGGAAGCGTCCAAGCAGGCGCGGAAGAGTCCAAGTAGGCGCGGAAGCATCCATATAGGCGCGAAAGCGTCAAAGCAGGCGCGGAAGTGTCCAAGCAAGCGCGGAAGCGTCCAAGTAGGCGCGGAAGCATCCATATAGGCGCGAAAGCGTCAAAGCAGGCGCGGAAGCGTCCAAGCAGGCGCGGAAACGTCCAAGTAGGCGCGGAAGCATGCAAGAAGGAGCAGAAGAGTCCAAGCAGGCGCGGAAGCGTCCAAGCAGGCGCGGAAGCGTCCAAGCAGGCGCGGAAGCGTCCAAGCAGGCGCGGAAGCGTCCAAGTAGGCGCGGAAGCATCCATATAGGCGCGAAAGCGTCAAAGCAGGCGCGGAAGCGTCCAAGCAGGCGCGGAAACGTCCAAGTAGGCGCGGAAGCATGCAAGAAGGAGCAGAAGAGTCCAAGCAGGCGCGGAAGCGTCCAAGCAGGCGCGGAAGCATCCATATAGGCGCGGAAGCGTCCAAGCAGGCGCGGAAATGTCCATGTAGGGGCGGAAGCATGCAAGAAGGCGCAGAAGAGTCCAAACAGGCGCGGAAGCGTCCAAGCAGGCGCGGAAGCGTCCAAGCAGGCGCGGAAGCATGCAAGAAGACGCAGAAGAGTCCAAGCAGGCGCGGAAGCGTCCAAGCAGGGGCGGAAACGTCCATGTAGGGGCGGAAGCATGCAAGAAGGCGCAGAAGAGTCCAAACAGGCGCGGAAGCGTCCAAGCAGTCGCGGAAGCGTCCAAGCAGTCGCGGAAGCGTCCAAGCAGTCGCGGAAGCGTCCAAGCAGGCGCGGAAGCGTCCAAGCAGGCGTGGGAGCGTCCAAGCAGGCGCGGAAGCGTCCAAGCAATCGCGGAAGCATGCAAGAAGGCGCAGAAGAGTCCAAGCAGGCGCGGAAGCGTCCTAGCAGTCGCGGAAGTGTCCAAGCAGGCGCGGAAGCGTCCAAGCAGTCGCGGAAGCGTCCAAGCAGGCGCGGTAGCGTCCAAGCAGGCGCGGTAGCGTCCAAGCAGGCGCGATAGCGTCCAAGCAGGCGCGGAAGCGTCCAAGCAGACGCAGAAGCATGCGAGCAGGCGCGAAAGCGTCGAGGCAGGCGCGAGAACGTCCAAGTAGGCGCGGAAGCATGCAAGAAGGCGCAGAAGAGTCCAAGCAGGCGCGGAAACGTCCATGTAGGGGCTGAAGCATGCAAGAAGGCGCAGAAGAGTCCAAACAGGCGCGTAAGCGTCCAAGCAGTCGCGGAAGCGTCCAAGCAATCGCGGAAGCGTCCAAGCAGGCGCGGAAGCGTCCAAGCAGGCGCGGAAACGTCCATGTAGGGGCGGAAGCATGCAAGAAGGCGCAGTAGAGTCCAAACAGGCGCGGAAGCGTCCAAGCAGGCGCGGAAGCGTCCAAGCAGGCGTGGGAGCGTCCAAGCAGGCGCGGAAGCGTCCAAGCAGGCGCGGAAGCATGCAAGAAGACGCAGAAGAGTCCAAGCAGGCGCGGAAGCGTCCAAGCAGTCGCGGAAGCGTCCACGCAGTCGCGGTAGCGTCCAAGCAGTCGCGGAAGCGTCCAAGCAGGCGCGGTAGCTTCCAAGCAGGCGCGGAAGCGTCCAAGCAGACGCGGAAACGTCCAAGTAGGCGCGGAAGCATGCAAGAAGGCGCAGAAGAGTCCAAGCAGGCGCGGAAGCGTCCAAGCAGTCGCAGAAGCGTCCAAGCAGGCGCGGTAGCGTCCAACCAGGCGCGGAAGCATCCAAGCAGTCGCGGAAGCGTCCAAGCAGGCGCGGTAGAGTCCAAACAGTCGCGGAAACGTCCAAGCAGGCGCGGTAGCGTCCAACCAGGCGCGGAAGCGTCCAAGCAGTCGCGGAAGCGTCCAAGCAGGCGCGGTAGCGTCCAAGCAGGCGCGGAAACGTCCAAGCAGGCGCGGAAGCGTCCAAGCAGGCGCGGAAGCGTCCAAGCAGTCGCGGAAGCGTCCAAGCAGGCGCGGAAGCGTCCAAGTAGGCGCGGTAGCATCCATATAGGCGCGAAAGCGTCCAAGCAGGCGCGGAAGCGTCCAAGTAGGCGCGGAAGCATCCATATAGGCGCGAAAGCGTCAAAGCAGGCGCGGAAGCGTCCAAGCAGGCGCGGAAACGTCCAAGTAGGCGCGGAAGCATGCAAGAAGGAGCAGAAGAGTCCAAGCAGGCGCGGAAGCGTCCAAGCAGGCGCGGAAGCGTCCAAGCAGGCGCGGAAGCGTCCAAGCAGGCGCGGAAGCGTCCAAGTAGGCGCGGAAGCGTCCAAGCAGTCGCGGAAGCGTCCAAGCAGGCGCGGAAGCGTCCAAGCAGTCGCGGAAGCGTCCAAGCAGGCGCGGTAGCGTCCAAGCAGGCGCGGAAACGTCCAAGCAGGCGCGGATGAGTCCAAGCAGGCGCGGTAACGTCCAAGTAGGCGCGGAAGCATGCAAGAAGGCGCGGAAGCGTCCAAGCTGGCGCGGTAGCGTCCAAGCAGGCGCGGAAACGTCCAAGCAGGCGCGGTAGAGTCCAAACAGTCGCGGAAACGTCCAAGCAGGCGCGGTAGCGTCCAACCAGGCGCGGAAGCGTCCAAGCAGTCGCGGAAGCGTCCAAGCAGGCGCGGTAGCGTCCAAGCAGGCGCGGAAACGTCCAAGCAGGCGCGGAAGCGTCCAAGCAGGCGCGGAAGCGTCCAAGCAGTCGCGGAAGCGTCCAAGCAGGCGCGGAAGCGTCCAAGTAGGCGCGGTAGCATCCATATAGGCGCGAAAGCGTCCAAGCAGGCGCGGAAGCGTCCAAGTAGGCGCGGAAGCATCCATATAGGCGCGAAAGCGTCAAAGCAGGCGCGGAAGCGTCCAAGCAGGCGCGGAAACGTCCAAGTAGGCGCGGAAGCATGCAAGAAGGAGCAGAAGAGTCCAAGCAGGCGCGGAAGCGTCCAAGCAGGCGCGGAAGCGTCCAAGCAGGCGCGGAAGCGTCCAAGCAGGCGCGGAAGCGTCCAAGTAGGCGCGGAAGCGTCCAAGCAGTCGCGGAAGCGTCCAAGCAGGCGCGGAAGCGTCCAAGCAGTCGCGGAAGCGTCCAAGCAGGCGCGGTAGCGTCCAAGCAGGCGCGGAAACGTCCAAGCAGGCGCGGATGAGTCCAAGCAGGCGCGGTAACGTCCAAGTAGGCGCGGAAGCATGCAAGAAGGCGCGGAAGCGTCCAAGCTGGCGCGGTAGCGTCCAAGCAGGCGCGGAAACGTCCAACCAGGCGCGGAAGCATGCAAGAAGGCGCAGAAGAGTCCAAGCAGGTGCGGAAGCGTCCAAGCAGGCGCGGAAGCGTCCAAGCAGGCGCGGAAGCGTCCAAGCAGTCGCGGAAGCGTCCAAGCAGGCGCGGTAACGTCCAAGTAGGCGCGGAAGCATGCAAGAAGGCGCGGAAGCGTCCAAGCAGGCGCGGTAGCGTCCAAGCAGGCGCGGAAACGTCCAACCAGGCGCGGAAGCATGCAAGAAGGCGCAGAAGAGTCCAAGCAGGTGCGGAAGCGTCCAAGCAGTCGCGGAAGCGTCCAAGCAGGCGCAGTAGCGTCCAAGCAGGCGTGGGAGCGTCCAAGCAGGCGCGGAAGCGTCCAAGCAGGCGCGGAAGCATGCAAGAAGGCGCAGAAGAGTCCAAGCAGGCGCGGAAGCGTCCTAGCAGTCGCGGAAGAGTCCAAGCAGGCGCGGAAACGTCCAAGCAGTCGCGGAAGCGTCCAAGCAGGCGCGGAAGCGTCCAAGCAGTCGCGGAAGCGTCCAAGCAGGCGCGGTAGCGTCCAAGCAGGCGCGGAAACGTCCAAGCAGGCGCGGAAGAGTCCAAGCAGGCGAGGTAACGTCCAAGTAGGCGCGGAAGCATGCAAGAAGGCGCGGAAGCGTCCAAGCAGGCGCGGTAGCGTCCAAGCAGGCGCGGAAACGTCCAACCAGGCGCGGAAGCATGCAAGAAGGCGCAGAAGAGTCCAAGCTGGTGCGGAAGCGTCCAAGCAGGCGCGGAAGCGTCCAAGCAGGCGCAGAAGAGTCCAAGCAGGCGCGGTAGCGTCCAACCAGGCGCGGATGCGTCCAAGCAGTCGCGGAAGCGTCCAAGCAGGCGCGGTAGCGTCCAAGCAGGCGCGGAAACGTCCAAGCAGGCGCGGAAGCATGCAAGAAGACGCAGAAGAGTCCAAGCAGGCGCGGAAGCGTCCAAGCAGTCGCGGAAGCGTCCAAGCAGTCGCGGAAGCGTCCAAGCAGGCGCGGTAGCGTCCAAGCAGGTGCGGAAACGTCCAAGCAGGCGCGGAAGCATGCAAGAAGACGCAGAAGCGTCCAAGCAGTCGCGGAAACGTCCAAGCAGGCGCGGAAGCGTCCAAGCAGTCGCGGAAGCGTCCACGCAGTCGCGGTAGCGTCCAAGCAGTCGCGGAAGAGTCCAAGCAGGCGCGGTAGCGTCCAAGCAGTCGCGGAAGCGTCCAAGCAGGCGCGGAAGAGTCCAAGCAGGCGCGGTAACGTCCAAGTAGGCGCGGAAGCATGCAAGAAGGCGCGGAAGCGTCCAAGCAGGCGCGGTAGCGTCCAAGCAGGCGCGGAAACGTCCAACCAGGCGCGGAAGCATGCAAGAAGGCGCAGAAGAGTCCAAGCAGGTGCGGAAGCGTCCAAGCAGGCGCGGAAGCGTCCAAGCAGGCGCGGAAGAGTCCAAGCAGGCGCGGATGCGTCCAAGCAGTCGCGGAAGCGTCCAAGCAGGCGCGGTAGCGTCCAAGCAGGCGCGGAAACGTCCAAGCAGTCGCGGAAGCGTCCAAGCAGGCGCGGAAGCGTCCAAGCAGTCGCGGAAGCGTCCAAGCAGGCGGGGAAGCATGCAAGCAGGCGCGGAAGCGTGCAAGCAGTCGCGGAAGCGTCCAAGCAGGCGCGGAAGCATGCAAGAAGACGCAGAAGAGTCCAAGCAGCCGCGGAAGCGTCCAAGCAGTCGCGGAAGCGTCCAAGCAGGCGCGGAAACGTCCAAGCAGGCGTGGAAGCGTCCAAGCAGACGCGGAAGCGTCCAAGCAGGCGCGGTAGCGTCCAACCAGGCGCGGAAGCGTCCAAGCAGTCGCGGAAGCGTCCAAGCAGGCGCGGAAGCGTCCAAGCAGTCGCGGAAGCGTCCAAGCAGGCGGGGAAGCATGCAAGCAGGCGCGGAAACATCCAAGTAGGCGCGGCAGCATGCAAGAAGGCGCAGGAGAGTCCAAGCAGTCGCGGAAGCCTCCAAGCAGGCGCGGTAGCGTCCAAGCAGGCGCGGTAGCGTCCAAGCAGGCGTGGGAGCGTCCAAGCAGGCGCGGAAGCGTCCAAGCAGGCGCGGAAGCATGCAAGAAGGCGCAGAAGAGTCCAAGCAGTCGCGGAAGCCTCCAAGCAGGCGCGGTAGCGTCCAACCAGGCGCGGAAGCGTCCAAGCAGTCGCGGAAGCGTCCAAGCAGGCGGGGAAGCATGCAAGCAGGCGCGGAAACATCCAAGTAGGCGCGGCAGCATGCAAGAAGGCGCAGGAGAGTCCAAGCAGTCGCGGAAGCGTCCAAGCAGGTGCAGAAACGTCCAAGCAGGCGCGGAAGCATGCAAGAAGACGCAGAAGCGTCCAAGCAGTCGCGGAAACGTCCAAGCAGGCGCGGTAGCGTCCAACCAGGCGCGGAAGCGTCCAAGCAGTCGCGGAAGCGTCCAAGCAGGCGCGGTAGCGTCCAAGCAGGCGCGGAAACGTCCAAGCAGGCGCGGAAGCGTCCAAGCAGGCGCGGAAGCGTCCAAGCAGTCGCGGAAGCGTCCAAGCAGGCGCGGAAGCGTCCAAGTAGGCGCGGTAGCATCCATATAGGCGCGAAAGCGTCCAAGCAGGCGCGGAAGCGTCCAAGTAGGCGCGGAAGCATCCATATAGGCGCGAAAGCGTCAAAGCAGGCGCGGAAGCGTCCAAGCAGGCGCGGAAACGTCCAAGTAGGCGCGGAAGCATGCAAGAAGGAGCAGAAGAGTCCAAGCAGGCGCGGAAGCGTCCAAGCAGGCGCGGAAGCGTCCAAGCAGGCGCGGAAGCGTCCAAGCAGGCGCGGAAGCGTCCAAGTAGGCGCGGAAGCGTCCAAGCAGTCGCGGAAGCGTCCAAGCAGGCGCGGAAGCGTCCAAGCAGTCGCGGAAGCGTCCAAGCAGGCGCGGTAGCGTCCAAGCAGGCGCGGAAACGTCCAAGCAGGCGCGGATGAGTCCAAGCAGGCGCGGTAACGTCCAAGTAGGCGCGGAAGCATGCAAGAAGGCGCGGAAGCGTCCAAGCTGGCGCGGTAGCGTCCAAGCAGGCGCGGAAACGTCCAACCAGGCGCGGAAGCATGCAAGAAGGCGCAGAAGAGTCCAAGCAGGTGCGGAAGCGTCCAAGCAGGCGCGGAAGCGTCCAAGCAGGCGCGGAAGCGTCCAAGCAGTCGCGGAAGCGTCCAAGCAGGCGCGGTAACGTCCAAGTAGGCGCGGAAGCATGCAAGAAGGCGCGGAAGCGTCCAAGCAGGCGCGGTAGCGTCCAAGCAGGCGCGGAAACGTCCAACCAGGCGCGGAAGCATGCAAGAAGGCGCAGAAGAGTCCAAGCAGGTGCGGAAGCGTCCAAGCAGTCGCGGAAGCGTCCAAGCAGGCGCAGTAGCGTCCAAGCAGGCGTGGGAGCGTCCAAGCAGGCGCGGAAGCGTCCAAGCAGGCGCGGAAGCATGCAAGAAGGCGCAGAAGAGTCCAAGCAGGCGCGGAAGCGTCCTAGCAGTCGCGGAAGAGTCCAAGCAGGCGCGGAAACGTCCAAGCAGTCGCGGAAGCGTCCAAGCAGGCGCGGAAGCGTCCAAGCAGTCGCGGAAGCGTCCAAGCAGGCGCGGTAGCGTCCAAGCAGGCGCGGAAACGTCCAAGCAGGCGCGGAAGAGTCCAAGCAGGCGAGGTAACGTCCAAGTAGGCGCGGAAGCATGCAAGAAGGCGCGGAAGCGTCCAAGCAGGCGCGGTAGCGTCCAAGCAGGCGCGGAAACGTCCAACCAGGCGCGGAAGCATGCAAGAAGGCGCAGAAGAGTCCAAGCTGGTGCGGAAGCGTCCAAGCAGGCGCGGAAGCGTCCAAGCAGGCGCAGAAGAGTCCAAGCAGGCGCGGTAGCGTCCAACCAGGCGCGGATGCGTCCAAGCAGTCGCGGAAGCGTCCAAGCAGGCGCGGTAGCGTCCAAGCAGGCGCGGAAACGTCCAAGCAGGCGCGGAAGCATGCAAGAAGACGCAGAAGAGTCCAAGCAGGCGCGGAAGCGTCCAAGCAGTCGCGGAAGCGTCCAAGCAGGCGCGGAAGCATGCAAGAAGGCGCGGAAGCGTCCAAGCTGGCGCGGTAGCGTCCAAGCAGGCGCGGAAACGTCCAACCAGGCGCGGAAGCATGCAAGAAGGCGCAGAAGAGTCCAAGCAGGTGCGGAAGCGTCCAAGCAGGCGCGGAAACGTCCAAGCAGGCGCGGAAGAGTCCAAGCAGGCGCGGTAGCGTCCAACCAGGCGCGGATGCGTCCAAGCAGTCGCGGAAGCGTCCAAGCAGGCGCGGTAGCGTCCAAGCAGGCGCGGAAGCGTCCAAGCAGGCGTGGGAGCGTCCAAGCAGGCGCGGAAGCGTCCAAGCAGGCGCGGAAGCATGCAAGAAGACGCAGAAGAGTCCAAGCAGGCGCGGAAGCGTCCAAGCAGTCGCGGAAGCGTCCACGCAGTCGCGGTAGCGTCCAAGCAGTCGCGGAAGCGTCCAAGCAGGCGCGGTAGCGTCCAAGCAGTCGCGGAAGCGTCCAAGCAGGCGCGGTAGCGTCCAACCAGGCGCGGAAGCGTCCAAGCAGGCGCAGGAGAGTCCAAGCAGTCGCGGAAGCGTCCAAGCAGTCGCGGAAACGTCCAAGTAGTCGCGGAAGCGTCCAAGCAGGCGCGGTAGCTTCCAAGCAGGCGCGGAAGCGTCCAAGCAGGCGCGGAAGAGTCCAAGCAGGCGCGGAAACGTCCAAGCAGGCGCGGAAGCGTCCAAGCAGTCGCGGAAGCGTCCAAGCAGGCGCGGTAGCGTCCAAGCAGGCGCGGAAACGTCCAAGCAGGCGCGGAAGCGTCCAAGCAGGCGCGGAAGCGTCCAAGCAGTCGCGGAAGCGTCCAAGCAGACGCGGAAATGTCCAAGCAGGCGCGGTAGAGTCTAAGCAGGCGCGGAAACGACCAAGCAGGCGCGGAAACGTCCAAGCAAGCGTGGAAGAGTACAAGCAGGTGCGGAAGCGTCGAAGCAGGCGCAGAACCGTGCAAGTAGGCACGGAAGCGTCCAAGAAGGCGCGGCAGCATGCAAGAAGGCGCAGAAGAGTCCAAGCAGGCGCGGAAGCGTCCAAGCAGGCGCGGAAGCATGCAAGCAGTCGCGGAAGCGTCAAAGCAGGCGCGGTAGTGTCATAGCTGGCGCGGAAACGTCCAAGCAGGCGCGGAAGCATGCAAGAAGGCGCAGAAGAGTCCAAGCAGGCGCGGAAGCGTCCAAGCAGTCGCGGAAGCGTCCAAGCAGTCGCGGAAGCGTCCAAGTAGTCGCGGAAGCGTCTAAGCAGGCGCGGTAGCGTCCAAGCAGGCGCGGAAGCGTCTAAGCAGGCGCGGAAACGTCCAAGTAGGCGCGGAAGCATGCAAGAAGGCGCGGAAGCGTCCAAGCAGGCGCGGTAGCGTCCAAGCAGGCGCGGAAACGTCCAACCAGGCGCGGAAGCATGCAAGAAGGCGCAGAAGAGTCCAAGCAGGTGCGGAAGCGTCCAAGCAGTCGCGGAAGCGTCCAAGCAGGCGCTGTAGCGTCCAAGCAGGCGTGGGAGCGTCCAAGCAGGCGCGGAAGCGTCCAAGCAGGCGCGGAAGCATGCAAGAAGGCGCAGAAGAGTCCAAGCAGGCGCGGAAGCGTCCTAGCAGTCGCGGAAGAGTCCAAGCAGGCGCGGAAACGTCCAAGCAGTCGCGGAAGCGTCCAAGCAGGCGCGGAAGCGTCCAAGCAGTCGCGGAAGCGTCCAAGCAGGCGCGGTAGCGTCCAAGCAGGCGCGGAAACGTCCAAGCAGGCGCGGAAGAGTCCAAGCAGGCGAGGTAACGTCCAAGTAGGCGCGGAAGCATGCAAGAAGGCGCGGAAGCGTCCAAGCAGGCGCGGTAGCGTCCAAGCAGGCGCGGAAACGTCCAACCAGGCGCGGAAGCATGCAAGAAGGCGCAGAAGAGTCCAAGCTGGTGCGGAAGCGTCCAAGCAGGCGCGGAAGCGTCCAAGCAGGCGCAGAAGAGTCCAAGCAGGCGCGGTAGCGTCCAACCAGGCGCGGATGCGTCCAAGCAGTCGCGGAAGCGTCCAAGCAGGCGCGGTAGCGTCCAAGCAGGCGCGGAAACGTCCAAGCAGGCGCGGAAGCATGCAAGAAGACGCAGAAGAGTCCAAGCAGGCGCGGAAGCGTCCAAGCAGTCGCGGAAGCGTCCAAGCAGTCGCGGAAGCGTCCAAGCAGGCGCGGTAGCGTCCAAGCAGGTGCGGAAACGTCCAAGCAGGCGCGGAAGCATGCAAGAAGACGCAGAAGCGTCCAAGCAGTCGCGGAAACGTCCAAGCAGGCGCGGAAGCGTCCAAGCAGTCGCGGAAGCGTCCACGCAGTCGCGGTAGCGTCCAAGCAGTCGCGGAAGAGTCCAAGCAGGCGCGGTAGCGTCCAAGCAGTCGCGGAAGCGTCCAAGCAGGCGCGGTAGCGTCCAAGCAGGCGCGGTAACGTCCAAGCAGGCGCGGAAGAGTCCAAGCAGGCGCGGTAACGTCCAAGTAGGCGCGGAAGCATGCAAGAAGGCGCGGAAGCGTCCAAGAAGGCGCGGTAGCGTCCAAGCAGGCGCGGAAACGTCCAACCAGGCGCGGAAGCATGCAAGAAGGCGCAGAAGAGTCCAAGCAGGTGCGGAAGCGTCCAAGCAGGCGCGGAAACGTCCAAGCAGGCGCGGAAGAGTCCAAGCAGGCGCGGTAGCGTCCAACCAGGCGCGGATGCGTCCAAGCAGTCGCGGAAGCGTCCAAGCAGGCGCGGTAGCGTCCAAGCAGGCGCGGAAGCGTCCAAGCAGGCGTGGGAGCGTCCAAGCAGGCGCGGAAGCGTCCAAGCAGGCGCGGAAGCATGCAAGAAGACGCAGAAGAGTCCAAGCAGGCGCGGAAGCGTCCAAGCAGTCGCGGAAGCGTCCACGCAGTCGCGGTAGCGTCCAAGCAGTCGCGGAAGCGTCCAAGCAGGCGCGGTAGCGTCCAAGCAGTCGCGGAAGCGTCCAAGCAGGCGCGGTAGCGTCCAACCAGGCGCGGAAGCGTCCAAGCAGGCGCAGGAGAGTCCAAGCAGTCGCGGAAGCGTCCAAGCAGTCGCGGAAACGTCCAAGTAGTCGCGGAAGCGTCCAAGCAGGCGCGGTAGTTTCCAAGCAGGCGCGGAAGCGTCCAAGCAGGCGCGGAAGAGTCCAAGCAGGCGCGGAAACGTCCAAGCAGGCGCGGAAGCGTCCAAGCAGTCGCGGAAGCGTCCAAGCAGGCGCGGTAGCGTCCAAGCAGGCGCGGAAACGTCCAAGCAGGCGCGGAAACGTCCAAGCAGGCGCGGTAGAGTCCAAGCAGGCGCGGAAGCGTCCAAGCAGTCGCAGAAGCGTCCAAGCAGGCGCGGTAGCGTCCAACCAGGCGCGGAAGCGTCCAAGCAGGCGCGGAAGCGTCCAAGCAGTCGCAGAAGCGTCCAAGCAGGCGCGGTAGCGTCCAACCAGGCGCGGAAGCGTCCAAGCAGTCGCGGAAGCGTCCAAGCAGGCGCGGTAGAGTCCAAGCAGGCGCGGAAGCGTCCAAGCAGTCGCAGAAGCGTCCAAGCAGGCGCGGTAGCGTCCAACCAGGCGCGGAAGCGTCCAAGCAGTCGCGGAAGCGTCCAAGCAGGCGCGGTAGCGTCCAAGCAGGCGCGGAAACGTCCAAGCAGGCGCGGAAGAGTCCAAGCAGGCGCGGTAACGTCCAAGTAGGCGCGGAAGCATGCAAGAAGGCGCGGATGCGTCCAAGCAGGCGCGGTAGCGTTCAAGCAGGCGCGGAAACGTCCAACCAGGCGCGGAAGCATGCAAGAAGGCGCAGAAGAGTCCAAGCAGGTGCGGAAGCGTCCAAGCAGGCGCGGAAGCGTCCAAGCAGGCGCGGAAACGTCCAAGCAGGCGCGGAAGCATGCAAGAAGACGCAGAAGGGTCCAAGCAGGCGCGGAAGCGTCCAAGCAGACGCGGAAGCGTCCAAGCAGGCGCGGAAGCGTCCAAGCAGGCGCGGAAGAGTCCAAGAAGACGCGGAAGCGTCCAAGCAGTCGCGGAAGCGTCCAAGCAGGCGCGGTAGAGTCCAAGCAGGCGCGGAAGCGTCCAAGCAGTCGCAGAAGCGTCCAAGCAGGCGCGGTAGCGTCCAACCAGGCGCGGAAGCGTCCAAGCAGTCGCGGAAGCGTCCAAGCAGGCGCGGTAGCGTCCAAGCAGGCGCGGAAACGTCCAAGCAGGCGCGGAAGAGTCCAAGCAGGCGCGGTAACGTCCAAGTAGGCGTGGAAGCATGCAAGAAGGCGCGGAAGCGTCCAAGCAGGCGCGGTAGCGTCCAAGCAGGCGCGGAAACGTCCAACCAGGCGCGGAAGCATGCAAGAAGGCGCAGAAGAGTCCAAGCAGGTGCGGAAGCGTCCAAGCAGGCGCGGAAGCGTCCAAGCAGGCGCGGAAACGTCCAAGCAGGCGCGGAAGCATGCAAGAAGACGCAGAAGGGTCAAAGCAGGCGCGGAAGCGTCCAAGCAGACGCGGAAGCGTCCAAGCAGGCGCGGTAGCGTCCAACCAGGCGCGGAAGCGTCCAAGCAGTCGCGGAAGCGTCCAAGCAGGCGCGGAAGCGTCCAAGCAGTCGCAGAAGCGTCCAAGCAGGCGCGGTAGCGTCCAACCAGGCGCGGAAGCGTCCAAGCAGTCGCGGAAGCGTCCAAGCAGGCGCGGTAGAGTCCAAGCAGGCGCGGAAGCGTCCAAGCAGTCGCAGAAGCGTCCAAGCAGGCGCGGTAGCGTCCAACCAGGCGCGGAAGCGTCCAAGCAGTCGCGGAAGCGTCCAAGCAGGCGCGGTAGCGTCCAAGCAGGCGCGGAAACGTCCAAGCAGGCGCGGAAGAGTCCAAGCAGGCGCGGTAACGTCCAAGTAGGCGCGGAAGCATGCAAGAAGGCGCGGATGCGTCCAAGCAGGCGCGGTAGCGTTCAAGCAGGCGCGGAAACGTCCAACCAGGCGCGGAAGCATGCAAGAAGGCGCAGAAGAGTCCAAGCAGGTGCGGAAGCGTCCAAGCAGGCGCGGAAGCGTCCAAGCAGGCGCGGAAACGTCCAAGCAGGCGCGGAAGCATGCAAGAAGACGCAGAAGGGTCCAAGCAGGCGCGGAAGCGTCCAAGCAGACGCGGAAGCGTCCAAGCAGGCGCGGAAGCGTCCAAGCAGGCGCGGAAGAGTCCAAGAAGACGCGGAAGCGCCCAAGCAGGCGCGGTAGCGTCCAAGCAGTCGCGGAAGAGTCCAAGCAGGCGCGGCAGAGTCCAAGCAGGCGCGGAAGCATGCAAGAAGACGCAGAAGAGTCCAAGCAGGCGCGGAAGCGTCCAAGCAGTCGCGGAAGCGTCCAAGCAGGCGGGGAAGCATGCAAGCAGGCGCGGAAGCGTCCAAGCAGGCGCGGAAACATCCAAGCAGGCGCGGCAGCGTCCAAGCTGGCGCGGAAACGTCCAAGCAGGCGCGGAAGCATGCAAGAAGACGCAGAAGAGTCCAAGCAGGCGCGGAAGCGTGCAAGCAGTCGCGGAAGCGTCCAAGCAGGCGCGGAAGCATGCAAGAAGACACCGAAGAGTCCAAGCAGGCGCGGAAGCGTCCAAGCAGTCGCGGAAGCGTCCAAGCAGGCGCGGCAACGTCCAAGCAGGCGTGGAAGCGTCCAATCAGACGCGGAAGCGTCCAAGCAGTCGCAGAAGCGTCCAAGCAGGCGCGGTAGCGTCCAACCAGGCGCGGAAGCGTCCAAGCAGTCGCGGAAGCGTCCAAGCAGGCGCGGTAGAGTCCAAGCAGGCGCGGAAGCGTCCAAGCAGTCGCAGAAGCGTCCAAGCAGGCGCGGTAGCGTCCAACCAGGCGCGGAAGCGTCCAAGCAGTCGCGGAAGCGTCCAAGCAGGCGCGGTAGCGTCCAAGCAGGCGCGGAAACGTCCAAGCAGGCGCGGAAGAGTCCAAGCAGGCGCGGTAACGTCCAAGCAGGCGCGGAAACGTCCAACCAGGCGCGGAAGCATGCAAGAAGGCGCAGAAGAGTCCAAGCAGGTGCGGAAGCGTCCAAGCAGGCGCGGAAGCGTCCAAGCAGGCGCGGAAACGTCCAAGCAGGCGCGGAAGCATGCAAGAAGACGCAGAAGAGTCCAAGCAGGCGCGGAAGCGTCCAAGCAGACGCGGAAGCGTCCAAGCAGGCGCGGTAGCGTCCAACCAGGCGCGGAAGCGTCCAAGCAGTCGCGGAAGCGTCCAAGCAGGCGCGGAAGCGTCCAAGCAGTCGCGGAAGCGTCCAAGCAGACGCGGAAATGTCCAAGCAGGCGCGGTAGAGTCTAAGCAGGCGCGGAAACGACCAAGCAGGCGCGGAAACGTCCAAGCAAGCGTGGAAGAGTACAAGCAGGTGCGGAAGCGTCGAAGCAGGCGCAGAACCGTGCAAGTAGGCACGGAAGCGTCCAAGAAGGCGCGGCAGCATGCAAGAAGGCGCAGAAGAGTCCAAGCAGGCGCGGAAGCGTCCAAGCAGGCGCGGAAGCATGCAAGCAGTCGCGGAAGCGTCAAAGCAGGCGCGGTAGTGTCATAGCTGGCGCGGAAACGTCCAAGCAGGCGCGGAAGCATGCAAGAAGGCGCAGAAGAGTCCAAGCAGGCGCGGAAGCGTCCAAGCAGTCGCGGAAGCGTCCAAGCAGTCGCGGAAGCGTCCAAGTAGTCGCGGAAGCGTCTAAGCAGGCGCGGTAGCGTCCAAGCAGGCGCGGAAGCGTCTAAGCAGGCGCGGAAACGTCCAAGTAGGCGCGGAAGCATGCAAGAAGGCGCAGAAGAGTCCAAGCAGGCGCGGAAGCGTCCAAGCAGTCGCAGAAGCGTCCAAGCAGGCGCGGTAGCGTCCAACCAGGCGCGGAAGCGTCCAAGCAGTCGCGGAAGCGTCCAAGCAGGCGCGGTAGAGTCCAAGCAGGCGCGGAAGCATGCAAGAAGACGCAGAAGAGTCCAAGCAGGCGCGGAAGCGTCCAAGCAGTCGCGGAAGCGTCCAAGCAGACGCGGAAATGTCCAAGCAGGCGCGGTAGAGTCTAAGCAGGCGCGGAAACGACCAAGCAGGCGCGGAAACGTCCAAGCAAGCGTGGAAGAGTACAAGCAGGTGCGGAAGCGTCGAAGCAGGCGCAGAACCGTGCAAGTAGGCACGGAAGCGTCCAAGAAGGCGCGGCAGCATGCAAGAAGGCGCAGAAGAGTCCAAGCAGGCGCGGAAGCGTCCAAGCAGGCGCGGAAGCATGCAAGCAGTCGCGGAAGCGTCAAAGCAGGCGCGGTAGTGTCCTAGCTGGCGCGGAAACGTCCAAGCAGGCGCGGAAGCATGCAAGAAGGCGCAGAAGAGTCCAAGCAGGCGCGGAAGCGTCCAAGCAGTCGCGGAAGCGTCCAAGCAGTCGCGGAAGCGTCCAAGTAGTCGCGGAAGCGTCTAAGCAGGCGCGGTAGCGTCCAAGCAGGCGCGGAAGCGTCTAAGCAGGCGCGGAAACGTCCAAGTAGGCGCGGAAGCATGCAAGAAGGCGCAGAAGAGTCCAAGCAGGCGCGGAAGCGTCCAAGCAGTCGCAGAAGCGTCCAAGCAGGCGCGGTAGCGTCCAACCAGGCGCGGAAGCGTCCAAGCAGTCGCGGAAGCGTCCAAGCAGGCGCGGTAGAGTCCAAGCAGGCGCGGAAGCGTCCAAGCAGGCGCGGAAGCGTCCAAGCAGGCGCAGGAGAGTCCAAGCAGTCGCGGAAGCGTCCAAGCAGTCGCGGAAGCGTCCAAGTAGTCGCGGAAGCGTCCAAGCAGGCGCGGTAGCGTCCAAGCAGGCGCGGAAGCGTCCAAGCAGGCGCGGAAACGTCCAAGCAGGCGCGGAAGCATGCAAGAAGGCGCAGAAGAGTCCAAGCAGGCGCGGAAGCGTCCAAGCAGTCGCAGAAGCGTCCAAGCAGGCGCGGTAGCGTCCAACCAGGCGCGGAAGCGTCCAAGCAGTCGCGGAAGCGTCCAAGCAGGCGCGGTAGAGTCCAAGCAGGCGCGGAAGCGTCCAAGCAGTCGCAGAAGCGTCCAAGCAGGCGCGGAAACGTCCAAGCAAGCGTGGAAGAGTACAAGCAGGTGCGGAAGCGTCGAAGCAGGCGCGGAAGCGTCCAAGCAGGCGCGGAAGCGTCCAAGCAGGCGCGGTAGCGTCCAACCAGGCGCGGATGCGTCCAAGCAGTCGCGGAAGCGTCCAAGCAGGCGCGGTAGCGTCCAAGCAGTCGCGGAAGCGTCCAAGCAGACGCGGAAATGTCCAAGCAGGCGCAGAAGAGTCCAAGCAGGCGCGGAAGCGTCCAAGCAGGCGCGGAAGCATGCAAGCAGTCGCGGAAGCGTCCAAGCAGGCGCGGTAGTGTCCAAGCTGGCGCGGAAACGTCCAAGCAGGCGCGGAAGCATGCAAGAAGGCGCAGAAGAGTCCAAGCAGGCGCGGCAGCGTCCAAGCAGGCACGGAAGCGTCCAAGAAGACGTAGAAGAGTCCAAGCAGGCGCGGAAGCGTCCAAGCAGGCGGGGAAGCATGCAAGCAGGCGCGGAAGCGTCCAAGCAGGCGCGGAAGCATGGAAGAAGGCGCAGAAGAGTCCAAGCAGGCACGGAAGCGTCCAGGAAGGCGCGGCAGCATGCAAGAAGGCGCAGAAGAGTCCAAGCAGGCGCGGAAGCGTCCAAGCAGGCGCGGAAGCATGCAAGCAGGCGCGAAAGCGTCCAGGCAGGCGCGCAAGCGTCCAAGCAGTCGCGGAAGCGTCCAAGCAGTCGCGGAAGCGTCCAAGCAGGCGCGGAAGCGTCCAAGCAGGCGGGGAAGCATGCAAGCAGGCGCGGAAGCGTCCAGGCAGGCGCGGAAGCGTCCAAGCAGGCGGGGAAGCATGCAAGCAGGCGCGGAAGCGTCCAAGCAGGCGCGGAAGCGTCCAAGCAGTCGCGGCAGCGTCCAAGCAGGCGCGGCAGCGTCCAAGCAGTCGCGGAAGCGTCCAAGCAGGCGCGGAAGCGTCCAAGCAGGCGGGGAAGCATGCACGCAGGCGCGGAAGCGTCCAAGCAGGCGCGGAAACGTCCAAGTAGGCGCGGCAGCATGCAAGAAGGCGCAGAAGATTCCTATCAGGCGCGGAAGCGTCCAAGCAGGCGGGGAAGCATGCAAGCAGGCGCGGAAGCGTCCACGCAGGCGCGGAAACGTCCAAGTAGGCGCGGCAGCATGCAAGAAGGCGCAGAAGAGTCCAAGCAGGCGCGGAAGCGTCCAAGCAGGCGCGGAAGCATGCAAGAAGGCGCAGAAGAGTCCAAGCAGGCGCGGAAGCGTCCAAGCAGTCGCGGAAGCGTCCAAGCAGGCGCGGTAGCGTCCAAGCTGGCGCGGAAACGTCCAAGCAGGCGCGGAAGCATGCAAGAAGGCGCAGAAGAGTCCAAGCAGGCGCGGAAGCGTCCAAGCAGGCGCGGAAGCGTCCAAGCAGGCGCGGTAGCGTCCAAGCTGGCGCGGAAACGTCCAAACAGGCGCGGAAGCATGCAAGAAGACGCAGAAGAGTTCAAGCAGGCGCGGAAGCATCCAAGCAGGAGGGGAAGCATGCAAGCAGGCGCGGAAGCGTCCAAGCAGGCGCGGAAACGTCCAAGTAGGCGCGGAAGCATGCAAGAAGGCGCAGAAGAGTCCAAGCAGGCGCGGAAGCGTCCAAGCAGTCGCAGAAGCGTCCAAGCAGGCGCGGTAGCGTCCAACCAGGCGCGGAAGCGTCCAAGCAGTCGCGGAAGCGTCCAAGCAGTCGCGGTAGAGTCCAAGCAGTCGCAGAAGCGTCCAAGCAGGCGCGGAAACGTCCAAGCAGGCGCAGAAGCATGCAAAAAGGCGTAGAAGAGTCCAAGCAGGCGCGGTAGCGTCCAAGCAGGCGCGGTAGCGTCCAAGCAGGAGCGGTAGCGTCCAAGCAGGCGCGGCAGCGTCCAAGCAGGCGCGGAAGCGTCCAGGCAGGCGCGGAAGCGTCCAAGCAGTCGCGGAAGCGTCCAAGCAGTCGCGGAAGCGTCCAAGCAGGCGCGGTAGCGTCCAACCAGGCGCGGAAGCGTCCAAGCAGGCGGGGAAGCATGCAAGCAGGCGCGGAAGCGTCCAAGCAGGCGCGGAAGCGTCCAAGCAGTCGCAGAAGCGTCCAAGCAGGCGCGGTAGCGTCCAACCAGGCGCGGAAGCGTCCAAGCAGTCGCGGAAGCGTCCAAGCAGGCGCGGTAGAGTCCAAGCAGGCGCGGAAGCGTCCAAGCAGGCGCGGAAGCGTCCAAGCAGGCGCAGGAGAGTCCAAGCAGTCGCGGAAGCGTCCAAGCAGTCGCGGAAGCGTCCAAGTAGTCGCGGAAGCGTCCAAGCAGGCGCGGTAGCGTCCAAGCAGGCGCGGAAGCGTCCAAGCAGGCGCGGAAACGTCCAAGCAGGCGCGGAAGCATGCAAGAAGGCGCAGAAGAGTCCAAGCAGGCGCGGAAGCGTCCAAGCAGTCGCAGAAGCGTCCAAGCAGGCGCGGTAGCGTCCAACCAGGCGCGGAAGCGTCCAAGCAGTCGCGGAAGCG
The DNA here is from genome assembly GCA_963989415.1 of Cerceris ruficornis. Lineage (NCBI taxonomy): Eukaryota > Metazoa > Arthropoda > Insecta > Hymenoptera > Crabronidae > Cerceris > Cerceris ruficornis. The sequence goes on along the minus strand of OZ022517.1, from coordinate 63,919,716 downwards.
TCCAAGCAGGCGCGGTAGAGTCCAAGCAGGCGCGGAAGCGTCCAAGCAGTCGCAGAAGCGTCCAAGCAGGCGCGGAAACGTCCAAGCAAGCGTGGAAGAGTACAAGCAGGTGCGGAAGCGTCGAAGCAGGCGCGGAAGCGTCCAAGCAGGCGCGGAAGCGTCCAAGCAGGCGCGGTAGCGTCCAACCAGGCGCGGATGCGTCCAAGCAGTCGCGGAAGCGTCCAAGCAGGCGCGGTAGTGTCCAAGCTGGCGCGGAAACGTCCAAGCAGGCGCGGAAGCATGCAAGAAGGCGCAGAAGAGTCCAAGCAGGCGCGGCAGCGTCCAAGCAGGCACGGAAGCGTCCAAGAAGACGTAGAAGAGTCCAAGCAGGCGCGGAAGCGTCCAAGCAGGCGGGGAAGCATGCAAGCAGGCGCGGAAGCGTCCAAGCAGGCGCGGAAGCATGGAAGAAGGCGCAGAAGAGTCCAAGCAGGCACGGAAGCGTCCAGGAAGGCGCGGCAGCATGCAAGAAGGCGCAGAAGAGTCCAAGCAGGCGCGGAAGCGTCCAAGCAGGCGCGGAAGCATGCAAGCAGGCGCGAAAGCGTCCAGGCAGGCGCGCAAGCGTCCAAGCAGTCGCGGAAGCGTCCAAGCAGTCGCGGAAGCGTCCAAGCAGGCGCGGAAGCGTCCAAGCAGGCGGGGAAGCATGCAAGCAGGCGCGGAAGCGTCCAGGCAGGCGCGGAAGCGTCCAAGCAGGCGGGGAAGCATGCAAGCAGGCGCGGAAGCGTCCAAGCAGGCGCGGAAGCGTCCAAGCAGTCGCGGCAGCGTCCAAGCAGGCGCGGCAGCGTCCAAGCAGTCGCGGAAGCGTCCAAGCAGGCGCGGAAGCGTCCAAGCAGGCGGGGAAGCATGCACGCAGGCGCGGAAGCGTCCAAGCAGGCGCGGAAACGTCCAAGTAGGCGCGGCAGCATGCAAGAAGGCGCAGAAGATTCCTATCAGGCGCGGAAGCGTCCAAGCAGGCGGGGAAGCATGCAAGCAGGCGCGGAAGCGTCCACGCAGGCGCGGAAACGTCCAAGTAGGCGCGGCAGCATGCAAGAAGGCGCAGAAGAGTCCAAGCAGGCGCGGAAGCGTCCAAGCAGGCGCGGAAGCATGCAAGAAGGCGCAGAAGAGTCCAAGCAGGCGCGGAAGCGTCCAAGCAGTCGCGGAAGCGTCCAAGCAGGCGCGGTAGCGTCCAAGCTGGCGCGGAAACGTCCAAGCAGGCGCGGAAGCATGCAAGAAGGCGCAGAAGAGTCCAAGCAGGCGCGGAAGCGTCCAAGCAGGCGCGGAAGCGTCCAAGCAGGCGCGGTAGCGTCCAAGCTGGCGCGGAAACGTCCAAACAGGCGCGGAAGCATGCAAGAAGACGCAGAAGAGTTCAAGCAGGCGCGGAAGCATCCAAGCAGGAGGGGAAGCATGCAAGCAGGCGCGGAAGCGTCCAAGCAGGCGCGGAAACGTCCAAGTAGGCGCGGAAGCATGCAAGAAGGCGCAGAAGAGTCCAAGCAGGCGCGGAAGCGTCCAAGCAGTCGCAGAAGCGTCCAAGCAGGCGCGGTAGCGTCCAACCAGGCGCGGAAGCGTCCAAGCAGTCGCGGAAGCGTCCAAGCAGTCGCGGTAGAGTCCAAGCAGTCGCAGAAGCGTCCAAGCAGGCGCGGAAACGTCCAAGCAGGCGCAGAAGCATGCAAAAAGGCGTAGAAGAGTCCAAGCAGGCGCGGTAGCGTCCAAGCAGGCGCGGTAGCGTCCAAGCAGGAGCGGTAGCGTCCAAGCAGGCGCGGCAGCGTCCAAGCAGGCGCGGAAGCGTCCAGGCAGGCGCGGAAGCGTCCAAGCAGTCGCGGAAGCGTCCAAGCAGTCGCGGAAGCGTCCAAGCAGGCGCGGTAGCGTCCAACCAGGCGCGGAAGCGTCCAAGCAGGCGGGGAAGCATGCAAGCAGGCGCGGAAGCGTCCAAGCAGGCGCGGAAGCGTCCAAGCAGTCGCAGAAGCGTCCAAGCAGGCGCGGTAGCTTCCAAGCAGGCGCGGAAGCGTCCAAGCAGGCGCGGTAGCGTCCAACCAGGCGCGGATGCGTCCAAGCAGTCGCGGAAGCGTCCAAGCAGGCGCGGTAGCGTCCAAGCAGGCGCGGTAACGTCCAAGCATGCGCGGAAGCATGCAAGAAGACGCAGAAGAGTCCAAGCAGGCGCGGAAGCGTCCAAGCAGTCGCGGAAGCGTCCACGCAGGCGCGGTAGCGTCCAAGCAGTCGCGGAAGCGTCCAAGCAGGCGCGGTAGCGTCCAAGCAGTCGCGGAAGCGTCCAAGCAGGCGCGGTAGCGTCCAACCAGGCGCGGATGCGTCCAAGCAGGCGCGGAAGCGTCCAAGCAGGCGCAGGAGAGTCCAAGCAGGCGCGGTAGCGTCCAAGTAGGCACGGAAACGTCCAAGCAGGCGCGGAAGAGTCCAAGCAGGCGCGGTAACGTCCAAGTAGGCGCGGAAGCATGCAAGAAGGCGCGGAAGCGTCCAAGCAGGCGCGGTAGCGTCCAAGCAGGCGCGGAAACGTCCAACCAGGCGCGGAAGCATGCAAGAAGGCGCAGAAGAGCCCAAGCAGGTGCGGAAGCGTCCAAGCAGTCGCGGAAGCGTCCAAGCAGGCTCGGTAGCGTCCAAGCAGGCGCTGAAACGTCCAAGCAGGCGCGGAAGCATGCAAGAAGACGCAGAAGAGTCCAAGCAGGCGCGGAAGCGTCTAAGCAGTCGCGGAGGCGTCCAAGCAGGCGCGGAAGAGTCCAAGCAGGCGTGGCAGCGTCCAAGCAGGCGCGGAAACGTCCAAGCAGGCGCGGAAGCATGCAAGAAGACGCAGAAGCGTCCAAGCAGGCGCGGAAGCGTCCAAGCATGCGCGGAAACGTCCAAGCAGGCGCGGAAGCGTCCAAGCAGGAGGGGAAGCATGCAAGCAGGCGCGGAAGCGTCCAAGCAGGCGCGGAAACGTCCAAGTAGGCGCGGAAGCATGCAAGAAGGCGCAGAAGAGTCCAAGCAGGCGCGGAAACGTCCAAGCAGGCGCGGAAGCATGCAAGAAGACGCAGAAGAGTCCAAGCAGTCGCGGAAGCGTCCAAGCAGGCGCGGAAGCGTCCAAGCAGGCGTGGTAGTGTCCAAGCTGGTGCGGAAACGTCCAAGCAGGCGCGGTAGCGTCCCACCAGGCGCGGAAGAGTCCAAGAAGTCGCGGAAGCGTCCAAATAGGCGCGGCAGCGTCCAAGCATGCGCGGAAACGTCCAAGCAGGCGCGGAAGCATGCAAGAAGACGCAGAAGAGTCCAAGCAGGCGCGGAAGCGTCCAAGCAGGAGGGGAAGCATGCAAGCAGGCGCGGAAGCGTCCAAGCAGGCGCGGAAACGTCCAAGCAGGCGCGGAAGCATGCAAGAAGACGCAGAAGCGTCCAAGCAGGCGCGGAGGCGTCCAAGCATGCGCGGAAACGTCCAAGCAGGCGCGGAAGCGTCCAAGCAGGAGGGGAAGCATGCAAGCAGGCGCGGAAGCGTCCAACCAGGCGCGGAAGCGTCCAAGCAGTCGCGGAAGCGTCCAAGCAGGCGCGGTAGTGTCCAAGCTGGCGCGGAAACGTCCAAGCAGGCGCGGAAGCATGCAAGAAGGCGCAGAAGAGCCCAAGCAGGCGCGGAAGCGTCCAAGCAGTCGCGGAAGCGTCCAAGCAGGCGCGGAAGCATGCAAGAAGACGCAGAAGAGTCCAAGCAGGCGAGGAAGCGTCCAAGCAGGCGCGACAACGTCCAAGCAGGCGCGGAAGCGTCCAAGCAGTCGCAGAAGCGTCCAAGCAGGCGCGGTAGCGTCCAACCAGGCGCGGAAGCGTCCAAGCAGTCGCGGAAGCGTCCAAGCAGGCGCGGTAGAGTCCAAGCAGGCGCGGAAGCGTCCAAGCAGTCGCAGAAGCGTCCAAGCAGGCGCGGAAACGTCCAAGCAAGCGTGGAAGAGTACAAGCAGGTGCGGAAGCGTCGAAGCAGGCGCGGAAGCGTCCAAGCAGGCGCGGAAGCGTCCAAGCAGGCGCGGTAGCGTCCAACCAGGCGCGGATGCGTCCAAGCAGTCGCGGAAGCGTCCAAGCAGGCGCGGTAGCGTCCAAGCAGTCGCGGAAGCGTCCAAGCAGACGCGGAAATGTCCAAGCAGGCGCAGAAGAGTCCAAGCAGGCGCGGAAGCGTCCAAGCAGGCGCGGAAGCATGCAAGCAGTCGCGGAAGCGTCCAAGCAGGCGCGGTAGTGTCCAAGCTGGCGCGGAAACGTCCAAGCAGGCGCGGAAGCATGCAAGAAGGCGCAGAAGAGTCCAAGCAGGCGCGGCAGCGTCCAAGCAGGCACGGAAGCGTCCAAGAAGACGTAGAAGAGTCCAAGCAGGCGCGGAAGCGTCCAAGCAGGCGGGGAAGCATGCAAGCAGGCGCGGAAGCGTCCAAGCAGGCGCGGAAGCATGGAAGAAGGCGCAGAAGAGTCCAAGCAGGCACGGAAGCGTCCAGGAAGGCGCGGCAGCATGCAAGAAGGCGCAGAAGAGTCCAAGCAGGCGCGGAAGCGTCCAAGCAGGCGCGGAAGCATGCAAGCAGGCGCGAAAGCGTCCAGGCAGGCGCGCAAGCGTCCAAGCAGTCGCGGAAGCGTCCAAGCAGTCGCGGAAGCGTCCAAGCAGGCGCGGAAGCGTCCAAGCAGGCGGGGAAGCATGCAAGCAGGCGCGGAAGCGTCCAGGCAGGCGCGGAAGCGTCCAAGCAGGCGGGGAAGCATGCAAGCAGGCGCGGAAGCGTCCAAGCAGGCGCGGAAGCGTCCAAGCAGTCGCGGCAGCGTCCAAGCAGGCGCGGCAGCGTCCAAGCAGTCGCGGAAGCGTCCAAGCAGGCGCGGAAGCGTCCAAGCAGGCGGGGAAGCATGCACGCAGGCGCGGAAGCGTCCAAGCAGGCGCGGAAACGTCCAAGTAGGCGCGGCAGCATGCAAGAAGGCGCAGAAGATTCCTATCAGGCGCGGAAGCGTCCAAGCAGGCGGGGAAGCATGCAAGCAGGCGCGGAAGCGTCCACGCAGGCGCGGAAACGTCCAAGTAGGCGCGGCAGCATGCAAGAAGGCGCAGAAGAGTCCAAGCAGGCGCGGAAGCGTCCAAGCAGGCGCGGAAGCATGCAAGAAGGCGCAGAAGAGTCCAAGCAGGCGCGGAAGCGTCCAAGCAGTCGCGGAAGCGTCCAAGCAGGCGCGGTAGCGTCCAAGCTGGCGCGGAAACGTCCAAGCAGGCGCGGAAGCATGCAAGAAGGCGCAGAAGAGTCCAAGCAGGCGCGGAAGCGTCCAAGCAGGCGCGGAAGCGTCCAAGCAGGCGCGGTAGCGTCCAAGCTGGCGCGGAAACGTCCAAACAGGCGCGGAAGCATGCAAGAAGACGCAGAAGAGTTCAAGCAGGCGCGGAAGCATCCAAGCAGGAGGGGAAGCATGCAAGCAGGCGCGGAAGCGTCCAAGCAGGCGCGGAAACGTCCAAGTAGGCGCGGAAGCATGCAAGAAGGCGCAGAAGAGTCCAAGCAGGCGCGGAAGCGTCCAAGCAGTCGCAGAAGCGTCCAAGCAGGCGCGGTAGCGTCCAACCAGGCGCGGAAGCGTCCAAGCAGTCGCGGAAGCGTCCAAGCAGTCGCGGTAGAGTCCAAGCAGTCGCAGAAGCGTCCAAGCAGGCGCGGAAACGTCCAAGCAGGCGCAGAAGCATGCAAAAAGGCGTAGAAGAGTCCAAGCAGGCGCGGTAGCGTCCAAGCAGGCGCGGTAGCGTCCAAGCAGGAGCGGTAGCGTCCAAGCAGGCGCGGCAGCGTCCAAGCAGGCGCGGAAGCGTCCAGGCAGGCGCGGAAGCGTCCAAGCAGTCGCGGAAGCGTCCAAGCAGTCGCGGAAGCGTCCAAGCAGGCGCGGTAGCGTCCAACCAGGCGCGGAAGCGTCCAAGCAGGCGGGGAAGCATGCAAGCAGGCGCGGAAGCGTCCAAGCAGGCGCGGAAGCGTCCAAGCAGTCGCAGAAGCGTCCAAGCAGGCGCGGTAGCGTCCAACCAGGCGCGGAAGCGTCCAAGCAGTCGCGGAAGCGTCCAAGCAGGCGCGGTAGAGTCCAAGCAGGCGCGGAAGCGTCCAAGCAGGCGCGGAAGCGTCCAAGCAGGCGCAGGAGAGTCCAAGCAGTCGCGGAAGCGTCCAAGCAGTCGCGGAAGCGTCCAAGTAGTCGCGGAAGCGTCCAAGCAGGCGCGGTAGCGTCCAAGCAGGCGCGGAAGCGTCCAAGCAGGCGCGGAAACGTCCAAGCAGGCGCGGAAGCATGCAAGAAGGCGCAGAAGAGTCCAAGCAGGCGCGGAAGCGTCCAAGCAGTCGCAGAAGCGTCCAAGCAGGCGCGGTAGCGTCCAACCAGGCGCGGAAGCGTCCAAGCAGTCGCGGAAGCGTCCAAGCAGGCGCGGTAGAGTCCAAGCAGGCGCGGAAGCGTCCAAGCAGTCGCAGAAGCGTCCAAGCAGGCGCGGAAACGTCCAAGCAAGCGTGGAAGAGTACAAGCAGGTGCGGAAGCGTCGAAGCAGGCGCGGAAGCGTCCAAGCAGGCGCGGAAGCGTCCAAGCAGGCGCGGTAGCGTCCAACCAGGCGCGGATGCGTCCAAGCAGTCGCGGAAGCGTCCAAGCAGGCGCGGTAGTGTCCAAGCTGGCGCGGAAACGTCCAAGCAGGCGCGGAAGCATGCAAGAAGGCGCAGAAGAGTCCAAGCAGGCGCGGCAGCGTCCAAGCAGGCACGGAAGCGTCCAAGAAGACGTAGAAGAGTCCAAGCAGGCGCGGAAGCGTCCAAGCAGGCGGGGAAGCATGCAAGCAGGCGCGGAAGCGTCCAAGCAGGCGCGGAAGCATGGAAGAAGGCGCAGAAGAGTCCAAGCAGGCACGGAAGCGTCCAGGAAGGCGCGGCAGCATGCAAGAAGGCGCAGAAGAGTCCAAGCAGGCGCGGAAGCGTCCAAGCAGGCGCGGAAGCATGCAAGCAGGCGCGAAAGCGTCCAGGCAGGCGCGCAAGCGTCCAAGCAGTCGCGGAAGCGTCCAAGCAGTCGCGGAAGCGTCCAAGCAGGCGCGGAAGCGTCCAAGCAGGCGGGGAAGCATGCAAGCAGGCGCGGAAGCGTCCAGGCAGGCGCGGAAGCGTCCAAGCAGGCGGGGAAGCATGCAAGCAGGCGCGGAAGCGTCCAAGCAGGCGCGGAAGCGTCCAAGCAGTCGCGGCAGCGTCCAAGCAGGCGCGGCAGCGTCCAAGCAGTCGCGGAAGCGTCCAAGCAGGCGCGGAAGCGTCCAAGCAGGCGGGGAAGCATGCACGCAGGCGCGGAAGCGTCCAAGCAGGCGCGGAAACGTCCAAGTAGGCGCGGCAGCATGCAAGAAGGCGCAGAAGATTCCTATCAGGCGCGGAAGCGTCCAAGCAGGCGGGGAAGCATGCAAGCAGGCGCGGAAGCGTCCACGCAGGCGCGGAAACGTCCAAGTAGGCGCGGCAGCATGCAAGAAGGCGCAGAAGAGTCCAAGCAGGCGCGGAAGCGTCCAAGCAGGCGCGGAAGCATGCAAGAAGGCGCAGAAGAGTCCAAGCAGGCGCGGAAGCGTCCAAGCAGTCGCGGAAGCGTCCAAGCAGGCGCGGTAGCGTCCAAGCTGGCGCGGAAACGTCCAAGCAGGCGCGGAAGCATGCAAGAAGGCGCAGAAGAGTCCAAGCAGGCGCGGAAGCGTCCAAGCAGGCGCGGAAGCGTCCAAGCAGGCGCGGTAGCGTCCAAGCTGGCGCGGAAACGTCCAAACAGGCGCGGAAGCATGCAAGAAGACGCAGAAGAGTTCAAGCAGGCGCGGAAGCATCCAAGCAGGAGGGGAAGCATGCAAGCAGGCGCGGAAGCGTCCAAGCAGGCGCGGAAACGTCCAAGTAGGCGCGGAAGCATGCAAGAAGGCGCAGAAGAGTCCAAGCAGGCGCGGAAGCGTCCAAGCAGTCGCAGAAGCGTCCAAGCAGGCGCGGTAGCGTCCAACCAGGCGCGGAAGCGTCCAAGCAGTCGCGGAAGCGTCCAAGCAGTCGCGGTAGAGTCCAAGCAGTCGCAGAAGCGTCCAAGCAGGCGCGGAAACGTCCAAGCAGGCGCAGAAGCATGCAAAAAGGCGTAGAAGAGTCCAAGCAGGCGCGGTAGCGTCCAAGCAGGCGCGGTAGCGTCCAAGCAGGAGCGGTAGCGTCCAAGCAGGCGCGGCAGCGTCCAAGCAGGCGCGGAAGCGTCCAGGCAGGCGCGGAAGCGTCCAAGCAGTCGCGGAAGCGTCCAAGCAGTCGCGGAAGCGTCCAAGCAGGCGCGGTAGCGTCCAACCAGGCGCGGAAGCGTCCAAGCAGGCGGGGAAGCATGCAAGCAGGCGCGGAAGCGTCCAAGCAGGCGCGGAAGCGTCCAAGCAGTCGCAGAAGCGTCCAAGCAGGCGCGGTAGCTTCCAAGCAGGCGCGGAAGCGTCCAAGCAGGCGCGGTAGCGTCCAACCAGGCGCGGATGCGTCCAAGCAGTCGCGGAAGCGTCCAAGCAGGCGCGGTAGCGTCCAAGCAGGCGCGGTAACGTCCAAGCATGCGCGGAAGCATGCAAGAAGACGCAGAAGAGTCCAAGCAGGCGCGGAAGCGTCCAAGCAGTCGCGGAAGCGTCCACGCAGGCGCGGTAGCGTCCAAGCAGTCGCGGAAGCGTCCAAGCAGGCGCGGTAGCGTCCAAGCAGTCGCGGAAGCGTCCAAGCAGGCGCGGTAGCGTCCAACCAGGCGCGGATGCGTCCAAGCAGGCGCGGAAGCGTCCAAGCAGGCGCAGGAGAGTCCAAGCAGGCGCGGTAGCGTCCAAGTAGGCACGGAAACGTCCAAGCAGGCGCGGAAGAGTCCAAGCAGGCACGGTAACGTCCAAGTAGGCGCGGAAGCATGCAAGAAGGCGCGGAAGCGTCCAAGCAGGCGCGGTAGCGTCCAAGCAGGCGCGGAAACGTCCAACCAGGCGCGGAAGCATGCAAGAAGGCGCAGAAGAGCCCAAGCAGGTGCGGAAGCGTCCAAGCAGTCGCGGAAGCGTCCAAGCAGGCTCGGTAGCGTCCAAGCAGGCGCTGAAACGTCCAAGCAGGCGCGGAAGCATGCAAGAAGACGCAGAAGAGTCCAAGCAGGCGCGGAAGCGTCTAAGCAGTCGCGGAGGCGTCCAAGCAGGCGCGGAAGAGTCCAAGCAGGCGTGGCAGCGTCCAAGCAGGCGCGGAAACGTCCAAGCAGGCGCGGAAGCATGCAAGAAGACGCAGAAGCGTCCAAGCAGGCGCGGAAGCGTCCAAGCATGCGCGGAAACGTCCAAGCAGGCGCGGAAGCGTCCAAGCAGGAGGGGAAGCATGCAAGCAGGCGCGGAAGCGTCCAAGCAGGCGCGGAAACGTCCAAGTAGGCGCGGAAGCATGCAAGAAGGCGCAGAAGAGTCCAAGCAGGCGCGGAAACGTCCAAGCAGGCGCGGAAGCATGCAAGAAGACGCAGAAGAGTCCAAGCAGTCGCGGAAGCGTCCAAGCAGGCGCGGAAGCGTCCAAGCAGGCGCGGTAACGTCCAAGCAGGCGCGGAAGCATGCAAGAAGACGCAGAAGAGTCCAAACAGGCGCGGAAGCGTCCAAGCAGGCGCGGAAGAGTCCAAGAAGACGCGGAAGCGTCCAAGAAGGCGCGGTAGCGTCCAAGCAGTCGCGGAAACGACCAAGCAGGCGCGGAAACGTCCAAGCAAGCGTGGAAGAGTACAAGCAGGTGCGGAAGCGTCGAAGCAGGCGCAGAACCGTGCAAGTAGGCACGGAAGCGTCCAAGAAGGCGCGGCAGCATGCAAGAAGGCGCAGAAGCGTCCAAGCAGTCGCGGAAGCGTCCAAGCAGGCGCGGTAGCGTCCAAGCAGGCGCGGAAGCGTGCAAGCAGTCGCGGAAGCTTCCAAGCAGGCGCGGAAGCATGCCAGAAGACGCGGAAGCATGCAAAAAGGCGCGGAAGCGTCCAAGCAGTCGCGGAAGCGTCCAAGCAGTCGCGGAAACGTCCAAGCCGGCGCGGAAGCGTCCAACCAGGCGCGGTAGCGTCCAACAAGGCGCGGAAGCGTCCAAGCAGGCGGGGAAGCATGCAAGCAGGCGCGGAAGCGTCCAAGCAGGCGCGGAAGCGTCCAAGCAGTCGCAGAAGCGTCCAAGCAGGCGCGGTGGCGTCCAAGCAGGCGCGGAAGCGTCCAAGCAGGCGCGGTAGCGTCCAACCAGGCGCGGATGCGTCCAAGCAGTCGCGAAAGCGTCCAAGCAGGCGCGGTAGCGTCCAAGCAGGCGCGACAACGTCCAAGCAGGCGCGGAAGCATGCAAGAAGACGCAGAAGAGTCCAAGCAGGCGAGGAAGCGTCCAAGCAGTCGCGGAAGCGTCCAAGCAGGCGGGGAAGCATGCAAGCAGGCGCGGAAATGTCCAAGCAGGCGCGGAAACATCCAAGTAGGCGCGGCAGCATGCAAGAAGTCGCAGAAGAGTCCAAGCAGTCGCGGAAGCGTCCAAGCAGTCGCGGAAATGTCCAAGCAGGCGCGGTAGATTCTAAGCAGGCGCGGGAACGACCAAGCAGGCGCGGAAACGTCCAAGCAAGCGTGGAAGAGTACAAGCAGGCGGGGAAGCATGCAAGCAGGCGCGGAAGCGTCCAGGCAGGCGCGGAAGCGTCCAAGCAGGCGGGGAAGCATGCAAGCAGGCGCGGAAGCGTCCAAGCAGGCGCGGAAGCGTCCAAGCAGTCGCAGAAGCGTCCAAGCAGGCGCGGTAGCATCCAAGCAGGCGCGGAAGCGTCCAAGCAGGCGCGGAAACGTCCAACCAGGCGCGGAAGCATGCAAGAAGGCGCAGAAGAGCCCAAGCAGGTGCGGAAGCGTCCAAGCAGTCGCGGAAGCGTCCAAGCAGGCTCGGTAGCGTCCAAGCAGGCGCTGAAACGTCCAAGCAGGCGCGGAAGCATGCAAGAAGACGCAGAAGAGTCCAAGCAGGCGCGGAAGCGTCTAAGCAGTCGCGGAGGCGTCCAAGCAGGCGCGGAAGAGTCCAAGCAGGCGTGGCAGCGTCCAAGCAGGCGCGGAAACGTCCAAGCAGGCGCGGAAGCATGCAAGAAGACGCAGAAGCGTCCAAGCAGGCGCGGAAGCGTCCAAGCATGCGCGGAAACGTCCAAGCAGGCGCGGAAGCGTCCAAGCAGGAGGGGAAGCATGCAAGCAGGCGCGGAAGCGTCCAAGCAGGCGCGGAAACGTCCAAGTAGGCGCGGAAGCATGCAAGAAGGCGCAGAAGAGTCCAAGCAGGCGCGGAAACGTCCAAGCAGGCGCGGAAGCATGCAAGAAGACGCAGAAGAGTCCAAGCAGTCGCGGAAGCGTCCAAGCAGGCGCGGAAGCGTCCAAGCAGGCGTGGTAGTGTCCAAGCTGGTGCGGAAACGTCCAAGCAGGCGCGGTAGCGTCCCACCAGGCGCGGAAGAGTCCAAGAAGTCGCGGAAGCGTCCAAATAGGCGCGGCAGCGTCCAAGCATGCGCGGAAACGTCCAAGCAGGCGCGGAAGCATGCAAGAAGACGCAGAAGAGTCCAAGCAGGCGCGGAAGCGTCCAAGCAGGAGGGGAAGCATGCAAGCAGGCGCGGAAGCGTCCAAGCAGGCGCGGAAACGTCCAAGCAGGCGCGGAAGCATGCAAGAAGACGCAGAAGCGTCCAAGCAGGCGCGGAGGCGTCCAAGCATGCGCGGAAACGTCCAAGCAGGCGCGGAAGCGTCCAAGCAGGAGGGGAAGCATGCAAGCAGGCGCGGAAGCGTCCAACCAGGCGCGGAAGCGTCCAAGCAGTCGCGGAAGCGTCCAAGCAGGCGCGGTAGTGTCCAAGCTGGCGCGGAAACGTCCAAGCAGGCGCGGAAGCATGCAAGAAGGCGCAGAAGAGCCCAAGCAGGCGCGGAAGCGTCCAAGCAGTCGCGGAAGCGTCCAAGCAGGCGCGGAAGCATGCAAGAAGACGCAGAAGAGTCCAAGCAGGCGAGGAAGCGTCCAAGCAGGCGCGACAACGTCCAAGCAGGCGCGGAAGCATGCAAGAAGACGCAGAAGAGTCCAAGCAGGCGAGGAAGCGTCCAAGCAGTCGCGGAAGCGTCCAAGCAGGCGGGGAAGCATGCAAGCAGGCGCGGAAGCGTCCAAGCAGGCGGGGAAGCATGCAAGCAGGCGCGGAAGCGTCCAAGCAGGCGCGGAAGCGTCCAAGCAGTCGCAGAAGCGTCCAAGCAGGCGCGGTAGCATCCAAGCAGGCGCGGAAGCGTCCAAGCAGGCGCGGTAGCGTCCAACCAGGCGCGGATGCGTCCAAGCAGTCCCGGAAGCGTCCAAGCAGGCGCGGTAGCGTCCAAGCAGGCGCGGTAACGTCCAAGCAGGCGCGGAAGCATGCAAGAAGACGCAGAAGAGTCCAAACAGGCGCGGAAGCGTCCAAGCAGGCGCGGAAGAGTCCAAGAAGACGCGGAAGCGTCCAAGAAGGCGCGGTAGCGTCCAAGCAGTCGCGGAAACGACCAAGCAGGCGCGGAAACGTCCAAGCAAGCGTGGAAGAGTACAAGCAGGTGCGGAAGCGTCGAAGCAGGCGCAGAACCGTGCAAGTAGGCACGGAAGCGTCCAAGAAGGCGCGGCAGCATGCAAGAAGGCGCAGAAGCGTCCAAGCAGTCGCGGAAGCGTCCAAGCAGGCGCGGTAGCGTCCAAGCAGGCGCGGAAGCGTGCAAGCAGTCGCGGAAGCTTCCAAGCAGGCGCGGAAGCATGCCAGAAGACGCGGAAGCATGCAAAAAGGCGCGGAAGCGTCCAAGCAGTCGCGGAAGCGTCCAAGCAGTCGCGGAAACGTCCAAGCCGGCGCGGAAGCGTCCAACCAGGCGCGGTAGCGTCCAACAAGGCGCGGAAGCGTCCAAGCAGGCGGGGAAGCATGCAAGCAGGCGCGGAAGCGTCCAAGCAGGCGCGGAAGCGTCCAAGCAGTCGCAGAAGCGTCCAAGCAGGCGCGGTGGCGTCCAAGCAGGCGCGGAAGCGTCCAAGCAGGCGCGGTAGCGTCCAACCAGGCGCGGATGCGTCCAAGCAGTCGCGAAAGCGTCCAAGCAGGCGCGGTAGCGTCCAAGCAGGCGCGACAACGTCCAAGCAGGCGCGGAAGCATGCAAGAAGACGCAGAAGAGTCCAAGCAGGCGAGGAAGCGTCCAAGCAATCGCGGAAGCGTCCAAGCAGGCGGGGAAGCATGCAAGCAGGCGCGGAAGCGTCCAAGCAGGCGCGGAAGCGTCCAAGCAGTCGCAGAAGCGTCCAAGCAGGCGCGGTAGCATCCAAGCAGGCGCGGAAGCGTCCAAGCAGGCGCGGTAGCGTCCAACCAGGCGCGGATGCGTCCAAGCAGTCCCGGAAGCGTCCAAGCAGGCGCGGTAGCGTCCAAGCAGGCGCGGTAACGTCCAAGCAGGCGCGGAAGCATGCAAGAAGACGCAGAAGAGTCCAAACAGGCGCGGAAGCGTCCAAGCAGGCGCGGAAGAGTCCAAGAAGACGCGGAAGCGTCCAAGAAGGCGCGGTAGCGTCCAAGCAGTCGCGGAAACGACCAAGCAGGCGCGGAAACGTCCAAGCAAGCGTGGAAGAGTACAAGCAGGTGCGGAAGCGTCGAAGCAGGCGCAGAACCGTGCAAGTAGGCACGGAAGCGTCCAAGAAGGCGCGGCAGCATGCAAGAAGGCGCAGAAGCGTCCAAGCAGTCGCGGAAGCGTCCAAGCAGGCGCGGTAGCGTCCAAGCAGGCGCGGAAGCGTGCAAGCAGTCGCGGAAGCTTCCAAGCAGGCGCGGAAGCATGCCAGAAGACGCGGAAGCATGCAAAAAGGCGCGGAAGCGTCCAAGCAGTCGCGGAAGCGTCCAAGCAGTCGCGGAAACGTCCAAGCCGGCGCGGAAGCGTCCAACCAGGCGCGGTAGCGTCCAACAAGGCGCGGAAGCGTCCAAGCAGGCGGGGAAGCATGCAAGCAGGCGCGGAAGCGTCCAAGCAGGCGCGGAAGCGTCCAAGCAGTCGCAGAAGCGTCCAAGCAGGCGCGGTGGCGTCCAAGCAGGCGCGGAAGCGTCCAAGCAGGCGCGGTAGCGTCCAACCAGGCGCGGATGCGTCCAAGCAGTCGCGAAAGCGTCCAAGCAGGCGCGGTAGCGTCCAAGCAGGCGCGACAACGTCCAAGCAGGCGCGGAAGCATGCAAGAAGACGCAGAAGAGTCCAAGCAGGCGAGGAAGCGTCCAAGCAGTCGCGGAAGCGTCCAAGCAGGCGGGGAAGCATGCAAGCAGGCGCGGAAATGTCCAAGCAGGCGCGGAAACATCCAAGTAGGCGCGGCAGCATGCAAGAAGTCGCAGAAGAGTCCAAGCAGTCGCGGAAGCGTCCAAGCAGTCGCGGAAATGTCCAAGCAGGCGCGGTAGATTCTAAGCAGGCGCGGGAACGACCAAGCAGGCGCGGAAACGTCCAAGCAAGCGTGGAAGAGTACAAGCAGGCGGGGAAGCATGCAAGCAGGCGCGGAAGCGTCCAGGCAGGCGCGGAAGCGTCCAAGCAGGCGGGGAAGCATGCAAGCAGGCGCGGAAGCGTCCAAGCAGGCGCGGAAGCGTCCAAGCAGTCGCAGAAGCGTCCAAGCAGGCGCGGTAGCATCCAAGCAGGCGCGGAAGCGTCCAAGCAGGCGCGGTAGCGTCCAACCAGGCGCGGATGCGTCCAAGCAGTCCCGGAAGCGTCCAAGCAGCCGCGGTAGCGTCCAAGCAGGCGCGGAAACGTCCAAGCAGGCGCGGAAGCATGCAAGAAGACGCAGAAGAGTCCAAACAGGCGCGGAAGCGTCCAAGCAGGCGCGGAAGAGTCCAAGAAGACGCGGAAGCGTCCAAGAAGGCGCGGTAGCGTCCAAGCAGTCGCGGAAACGACCAAGCAGGCGCGGAAACGTCCAAGCAAGCGTGGAAGAGTACAAGCAGGTGCGGAAGCGTCGAAGCAGGCGCAGAACCTTGCAAGTAGGCACGGAAGCGTTCCAAGAAGGCGCGGCAGCATGCAAGAAGGCGCAGAAGAGTCCAAGCAGGCGCGGAAGGGTCCAAGCAGTCGCAGAAGCGTCCAAGCAGGCGCGGTAGCGTCCAACCAGGCGCGGAAGAGTCCAAGCAGGCACGGAAGCGTCCAAGAAGGCGCGGCAGCATGCAAGAAGACGCAGAAGAGTCCAAGCAGGCGCGGAAGCGTCCAAACAGGAGGGGAAGCATGCAAGCAGGCGCAGAAGCGTCCAAGCAGGCGCGGTAGCGTCCAAGCAGGCGCGGAAGAGTCCAAGAAGTCGCGGAAGCGTCCAAGCAGGCGCGGTAGCGTCCAAGCAGGCGTGGAAACGTCCAAGCAGGCGCGGAAGCATGCAAGAAGACGCAGAAGAGTCCAAGCAGGCGCGGAAGCGTCCAAGCAGGAGGGGAAGCATGCAAGCAGGCGCGGAAGCGTCCAAGCAGGCGCGGAAACGTCCAAGTAGGCGCGGAAGCATGCAAGAAGGCGCAGAAGAGTCCAAGCAGGCGCGGAAGCGTCCAAGCAGGCGCGGAAACGTCCAAGCAGGCGCGGAAGCATGCAAGAAGACGCAGAAGAGTCCAAGCAGGAGCGGAAGCGTCCAAGCAGTCGCGGAAGCGTCCAAGCAGGCGCGGAAGCGTTCAAGCAGTCGCGGAAGCGTCCAAGCAGGCGCGGAAGCATGCAAGCAGGCGCGGAAGCGTCCAGGCAGGCGCGCAAGCGTCCAAGCAGTCGCGGAAGCGTCCAAGCAGTCGCGGAAGCGTCCAAGCAGGCGCGGAAGCGTCCAAGCAGGCGGGGAAGCATGCAAGCAGGCGCGGAAGCGTCCAGGCAGGCGCGGAAGCGTCCAAGCAGGCGGGGAAGCATGCAAGCAGGCGCGGAAGCGTCCAAGCAGGCGCGGAAGCGTCCAAGCAGTCGCAGAAGCGTCCAAGCAGGCGCGGTAGCATCCAAGCAGGCGCGGAAGCGTCCAAGCAGGCGCGGAAGCGTCCAAGCAGGCGCGGAAGAGTCCAAGAAGTCGCGGAAGCGTCCAAATAGGCGCGGCAGCGTCCAAGCATGCGCGGAAACGTCCAAGCAGGCGCGGAAGCATGCAAGAAGACGCAGAAGAGTCCAAGCAGGCGCGGAAGCGTCCAAGCAGGAGGGGAAGCATGCAAGCAGGCGCGGAAGCGTCCAAGCAGGCGCGGAAACGTCCAAGCAGGCGCGGAAGCATGCAAGAAGACGCAGAAGCGTCCAAGCAGGCGCGGAAGCGTCCAAGCATGCGCGGAAACGTCCAAGCAGGCGCGGAAGCGTCCAAGCAGGAGGGGAAGCATGCAAGCAGGCGCGGAAGCGTCCAAGCAGGCGCGGAAACGTCCAAGTAGGCGCGGAAGCATGCAAGAAGGCGCAGAAGAGTCCAAGCAGGCGCGGAAACGTCCAAGCAGGCGCGGAAGCATGCAAGAAGACGCAGAAGAGTCCAAGCAGTCGCGGAAGCGTCCAAGCAGGCGCGGAAGCGTCCAAGCAGGCGTGGTAGTGTCCAAGCTGGTGCGGAAACGTCCAAGCAGGCGCGGTAGCGTCCCACCAGGCGCGGAAGAGTCCAAGAAGTCGCGGAAGCGTCCAAATAGGCGCGGCAGCGTCCAAGCATGCGCGGAAACGTCCAAGCAGGCGCGGAAGCATGCAAGAAGACGCAGAAGAGTCCAAGCAGGCGCGGAAGCGTCCAAGCAGGAGGGGAAGCATGCAAGCAGGCGCGGAAGCATGCAAGAAGGCGCAGAAGAGTCCAAGCAGGCGAGGAAGCGTCCAAGCAGTCGCGGAAGCGTCCAAGCAGTCGCGGAAGCGTCCAAGCAGTCGCGGAAGCGTCCAAGCAGGCGCGGAAGCGTCCAAGCAGGCATGGTAGTGTCCAAGCTGGTGCGGAAACGTCCAAGCAGGCGCGGAAGCGTCCAACCAGGCGCGGAAGCGTCAAAGCAGTCGCGGAAGCGTCCAAGCAGGCGCGGTAGTGTCCAAGCTGGCGCGGAAACGTCCAAGCAGGCGCGGAAGCATGCAAGAAGGCGCAGAAGAGCCCAAGCAGGCGCGGAAGCGTCCAAGCAGTCGCGGAAGCGTCCAAGCAGGCGCGGAAGCATGCAAGAAGACGCAGAAGAGTCCAAGCAGGCGAGGAAGCGTCCAAGCAGTCGCGGAAGCGTCCAAGCAGGCGGGGAAGCATGCAAGCAGGCGCGGAAGCGTCCAAGCAGGCGCGGAAACATCCAAGTAGGCGCGGCAGCATGCAAGAAGTCGCAGAAGAGTCCAAGCAGTCGCGGAAGCGTCCAAGCAGTCGCGGAAATGTCCAAGCAGGCGTGGTAGAGACTAAGCAGGCGCGGAAACGACCAAGCAGGCGCGGAAACGTCCAAGCAAGCGTGGAAGAGTACAAGCAGGTGCGGAAGCGTCGAAGCAGGCGCAGAACCGTGCAAGTAGGCACGGAAGCGTCCAAGAAGGCGCGGCAGCATGCAAGAAGGCGCAGAAGAGTCCAAGCAGGCGAGGAAGCGTCCGAGCAGGCGCGGAAGCATGCAAGCAGGCGCGGAAGCGTCCAGGCAGGCGCGGAAGCGTCCAAGCAGTCGCGGAAGCGTCCAAGCATTCGCGGAAGCGTCCAAGCAGGCGCGGAAGCGTCCAAGCAGTCGCAGAAGCGTCCAAGCAGGCGCGGTGGCGTCCAAGCAGGCGCGGAAGCGTCCAAGCAGGCGCGGTAGCGTCCAACCAGGCGCGGATGCGTCCAAGCAGTCGCGGAAGCATGCAAGAAGACGCAGAAGAGTCCAAGCAGGCGCGGTAGCGTCCAAGCAGGCGCGGAAGCGTCCAAGCAGTCGCGGAAGCGTCCAAGCAGGCGCGGTAGCGTCCAAGCAGGCGCGGAAGCGTGCAAGCAGTCGCGGAAGCTTCCAAGCAGGCGCGGAAGCATGCAAGAAGACGCGGAAGCATGCAAAAAGGCGCGGAAGCGTCCAAGCAGTCGCGGAAACGTCCAAGCAGTCGCGGAAACGTCCAAGCAGGCGCGGAAGAGTCCAAGAAGACGCGGAAGCGTCCAAGAAGGCGCGGTAGAGTCCAAGCAGTCGCGGAAACGACCAAGCAGGCGCGGAAACGTCCAACCAGGCGCGGATGCGTCCAAGCAGTCCCGGAAGCGTCCAAGCATGCGCGGTAGCGTCCAAGCAGGCGCGGTAACGTCCAAGCAGGCGCGGAAGCATGCAAGAAGACGCAGAAGAGTCCAAACAGGCGCGGAAGCGTCCAAGCAGGCGCGGAAGAGTCCAAGAAGACGCGGAAGCGTCCAAGAAGGCGCGGTAGCGTCCAAGCAGTCGCGGAAACGACCAAGCAGGCGCGGAAACGTCCAAGCAAGCGTGGAAGAGTACAAGCAGGTGCGGAAGCGTCGAAGCAGGCGCAGAACCGTGCAAGTAGGCACGGAAGCGTCCAAGAAGGCGCGGCAGCATGCAAGAAGGCGCAGAAGCGTCCAAGCAGTCGCGGAAGCGTCCAAGCAGGCGCGGAAGAGTCCAAGAAGACGCGGAAGCGTCCAAGAAGGCGCGGTAGCGTCCAAGCAGTCGCGGAAACGACCAAGCAGGCGCGGAAACGTCCAAGCAAGCGTGGAAGAGTACAAGCAGGTGCGGAAGCGTCGAAGCAGGCGCAGAACCGTGCAAGTAGGCACGGAAGCGTCCAAGAAGGCGCGGCAGCATGCAAGAAGGCGCAGAAGCGTCCAAGCAGGCGCGGTGGCGTCCAAGCAGGCGCGGAAGCGTCCAAGCAGGCGCGGTAGCGTCCAACCAGGCGCGGATGCGTCCAAGCAGTCGCGAAAGCGTCCAAGCAGGCGCGGTAGCGTCCAAGCAGGCGCGACAACGTCCAAGCAGGCGCGGAAGCATGCAAGAAGACGCAGAAGAGTCCAAGCAGGCGAGGAAGCGTCCAAGCAGTCGCGGAAGCGTCCAAGCAGGCGGGGAAGCATGCAAGCAGGCGCGGAAACGTCCAAGCAGGCGCGGAAACATCCAAGTAGGCGCGGCAGCATGCAAGAAGTCGCAGAAGAGTCCAAGCAGTCGCGGAAGCGTCCAAGCAGTCGCGGAAATGTCCAAGCAGGCGCGGTAGATTCTAAGCAGGCGCGGAAACGACCAAGCAGGCGCGGAAACGTCCAAGCAAGCGTGGAAGAGTACAAGCAGGCGGGGAAGCATGCAAGAAGACGCAGAAGAGTCCAAACAGGCGCGGAAGCGTCCAAGCAGGCGCGGAAGAGTCCAAGAAGACGCGGAAGCGTCCAAGAAGGCGCGGTAGCGTCCAAGCAGTCGCGGAAGAGTCCAAGAAGTCGCGGAAGCGTCCATACAGGCGCGGCAGCGTCCAAGCAGGCACGGAAGCGTCCAAGAAGGCGCGGCAGCATGCAAGAAGACGCAGAAGAGTCCAAGCAGGCGCGGAAGCGTCCAAACAGGAGGGGAAGCATGCAAGCAGGCGCGGAAGCGTCCAAGCAGGCGCGGTAGCGTCCAAGCAGGCGCGGAAGAGTCCAAGAAGTCGCGGAAGCGTCCAAGCAGGCGCGGTAGCGTCCAAGCAGGCGTGGAAACGTCCAAGCAGGCGCGGAAGCATGCAAGAAGACGCAGAAGAGTCCAAGCAGGCGCGGAAGCGTCCAAGCAGGAGGGGAAGCATGCAAGCAGGCGCGGAAGCGTCCAAGCAGGCGCGGAAACGTCCAAGTAGGCGCGGAAGCATGCAAGAAGGCGCAGAAGAGTCCAAGCAGGCGCGGAAGCGTCCAAGCAGGCGCGGAAACGTCCAAGCAGGCGCGGAAGCATGCAAGAAGACGCAGAAGAGTCCAAGCAGGAGCGGAAGCGTCCAAGCAGTCGCGGAAGCGTCCAAGCAGGCGCGGAAGCGTTCAAGCAGTCGCGGAAGCGTCCAAGCAGGCGCGGAAGCATGCAAGCAGGCGCGGAAGCGTCCAGGCAGGCGCGCAAGCGTCCAAGCAGTCGCGGAAGCGTCCAAGCAGTCGCGGAAGCGTCCAAGCAGGCGCGGAAGCGTCCAAGCAGGCGGGGAAGCATGCAAGCAGGCGCGGAAGCGTCCAAGCAGGCGCGGAAGCGTCCAAGCAGTCGCAGAAGCGTCCAAGCAGGCGCGGTAGCATCCAAGCAGGCGCGGAAGCGTCCAAGCAGGCGCGGTAGCGTCCAACCAGGCGCGGATGCGTCCAAGCAGTCCCGGAAGCGTCCAAGCAGGCGCGGTAGCGTCCAAGCAGGCGCGGAAACGTCCAAGCAGGCGCGGAAGCATGCAAGAAGACGCAGAAGAGTCCAAACAGGCGCGGAAGCGTCCAAGCAGGCGCGGAAGAGTCCAAGAAGACGCGGAAGCGTCCAAGAAGGCGCGGTAGCGTCCAAGCAGTCGCGGAAACGACCAAGCAGGCGCGGAAACGTCCAAGCAAGCGTGGAAGAGTACAAGCAGGTTCGGAAGCGTCGAATCAGGCGCAGAACCGTGCAAGTAGGCACGGAAGCGTCCAAGAAGGCGCGGCAGCATGCAAGAAGGCGCAGAAGAGTCCAAGCAGGCGCGGTAGTGTCCAAGCTGGCGCGGAAACGTCCAAGCAGGCGCGGAAGCATGCAAGAAGGCGCAGAAGAATCCAAGCAGGCGCGGAAGCGTCCAAGCAGTCGCGGAAGCGTCCAAGCAGGCGCGGAAGCATGCAAGAAGACGCAGAAGAGTCCAAGCAGGCGAGGAAGCGTCCAAGCAGTCGCGGAAGCGTCCAAGCAGGCGGGGAAGCATGCAAGCAGGCGCGGAAGCGTCCAAGCAGGCGCGGAAACATCCAAGTAGGCGCGGCAGCATGCAAGAAGTCGCAGAAGAGTCCAAGCAGTCGCGGAAATGTCCAAGCAGGCGCGGTAGAGACTAAGCAGGCGCGGAAACGACCAAGCAGGCGCGGAAACGTCCAAGCAAGCGTGGAAGAGTACAAGCAGGTGCGGAAGCGTCGAAGCAGGCGCAGAACCGTGCAAGTAGGCACGGAAGCGTCCAAGAAGGCGCGGCAGCATGCAAGAAGGCGCAGAAGAGTCCAAGCAGGCGAGGAAGCGGCCGAGCAGGCGCGGAAGCATGCAAGCAGGCGCGGAAGCGTCCAGGCAGGCGCGGAAGCGTCCAAGCAGTCGCGGAAGCGTCCAAGCATTCGCGGAAGCGTCCAAGCAGGCGCGGTAGCGTCCAACCAGGCGCGGAAGCGTCCAAGCAGGCGGGGAAGCATGCAAGTAGGCGCGGTAGCGTCCAAGCAGGCGCGGAAGCGTCCAAGCAGTCGCAGAAGCGTCCAAGCAGGCGCGGTGGCGTCCAAGCAGGCGCGGAAGCGTCCAAGCAGGCGCGGTAGCGTCCAACCAGGCGCGGATGCGTCCAAGCAGTCGCGGAAGCGTCCAAGCAGGCGCGGTAGCGTCCAAGCAGGCGCGGAAACGTCCAAGCAGGCGCGGAAGCATGCAAGAAGACGCAGAAGAGTCCAAGCAGGCGCGGTAGCGTCCAACCAGGCGCGGAAGAGTCCAAGAAGTCGCGGAAGCGTCCATACAGGCGCGGCAGCGTCCAAGCAGGCACGGAAGCGTCCAAGAAGGCGCGGCAGCATGCAAGAAGACGCAGAAGAGTCCAAGCAGGCGCGGAAGCGTCCAAACAGGAGGGGAAGCATGCAAGCAGGCGCGGAAGCGTCCAAGCAGGCGCGGTAGCGTCCAAGCAGGCGCGGAAGAGTCCAAGAAGTCGCGGAAGCGTCCAAGCAGGCGCGGTAGCGTCCAAGCAGGCGTGGAAACGTCCAAGCAGGCGCGGAAGCATGCAAGAAGACGCAGAAGAGTCCAAGCAGGCGCGGAAGCGTCCAAGCAGGCACGGAAGCGTCCAAGAAGGCGCGGCAGCATGCAAGAAGACGCAGAAGAGTCCAAGCAGGCGCGGAAGCGTCCAAACAGGAGGGGAAGCATGCAAGCAGGCGCGGAAGCGTCCAAGCAGGCGCGGTAGCGTCCAAGCAGGCGCGGAAGAGTCCAAGAAGTCGCGGAAGCGTCCAAGCAGGCGCGGTAGCGTCCAAGCAGGCGCGGAAGCATGCAAGAAGACGCAGAAGAGTCCAAGCAGGAGCGGAAGCGTCCAAGCAGTCGCGGAAGCGTCCAAGCAGGCGCGGAAGCGTTCAAGCAGTCGCGGAAGCGTCCAAGCAGGCGCGGAAGCGTCCAAGCAGTCGCGGAAGCGTCCAAGCAGGCGCGGAAGCATGCAAGAAGACGCAGAAGAGTCCAAGCAGGCGAGGAAGCGTCCAAGCAGTCGCGGAACCGTCCAAGCAGGCGGGGAAGCATGCAAGCAGGCGCGGAAGCGTCCAAGCAGGCGCGGAAACATCCAAGTAGGCGCGGCAGCATGCAAGAAGTCGCAGAAGAGTCCAAGCAGTCGCGGAAGCGTCCAAGCAGTCGCGGAAATGTCCAAGCAGGCGCGGTAGATTCTAAGCAGGCGCGGAAACGACCAAGCAGGCGCGGAAACGTCCAAGCAAGCGTGGAAGAGTACAAGCTGGTGCGGAAGCGTCGAAGCAGGCGCAGAACCGTGCAAGTAGGGACGGAAGCGTCCAACAAGGCGCGGCAGCATGCAAGAAGGCGCAGAAGAGTCCAAGCAGGCGCGGAAGCGTCCAAGCAGGCGCGGAAGCATGCAAGCAGGCGCGGAAGCGTCCAGGCAGGCGCGCAAGCGTCCAAGCAGTCGCGGAAGCGTCCAAGCAGTCGCGGAAGCGTCCAAGCAGGCGCGGAAGCGTCCAAGCAGGCGGGGAAGCATGCAAGCAGGCGCGGAAGCGTCCAGGCAGGCGCGGAAGCGTCCAAGCAGGCGGGGAAGCATGCAAGCAGGCGCGGAAGCGTCCAAGCAGTCGCAGAAGCGTCCAAGCAGGCGCGGCAGCATCCAAGCAGGCGCGGAAGCGTCCAAGCAGGCGCAGTAGCGTCCAACCAGGCGCGGATGCGTCCAAGCAGTCCCGGAAGCGTCCAAGCAGGCGCGGTAGCGTCCAAGCAGGCGCGGAAGAGTCCAAGCAGGCACGGAAGCGTCCAAGAAGGCGCGGCAGCATGCAAGAAGGCGCAGAAGAGTCCAAGCAGGCGCGGAAGCGTCCAAGCAGGCGCGGAAGCATGCAAGCAGGCGCGGAAGCGTCCAGGCAGGCGCGCAAGCGTCCAAGCAGTCGCGGAAGCGTCCAAGCAGTCGCGGAAGCGTCCAAGCTGGCGCGGAAGCGTCCAAGCAGGCGGGGAAGCATGCAAGCAGGCGCGGAAGCGTCCAGGCAGGCGCGGAAGCGTCCAAGCAGGCGGGGAAGCATGCAAGCAGGCGCGGAAGCGTCCAAGCAGGCGCGGAAGCGTCCAAGCAGTCGCAGAAGCGTCCAAGCAGGCGCGGTAGCATCCAAGCAGGCGCGGAAGCGTCCAAGCAGGCGCGGTAGCGTCCAACCAGGCGCGGAAGAGTCCAAGAAGTCACGGAAGCGTCCATACAGGCGCGGCAGCGTCCAAGCAGGCACGGAAGCATGCAAGAAGACGCAGAAGAGTCCAAGCAGGCGCGGAACCGTCCAAGCAGGAGGGGAAGCATGCAAGCAGGCGCAGAGCCGTGCAAGTAGGCACGGAAGCGTCCGAGAAGGCGCGGAAACGTCCAAGCAGGCGCGGAAGCATGCAAGAAGGCGCAGAAGAGTCCAAGCAGGCGCGGAAGCATGCAAGAAGGCGCAGAAGAGTCCAAGCAGGCGCGGAAGCGTCCAAGCAGTCGCGGAAGCGTCCAAGCAGGCGCGGTAGCGTCCAAGCTGGCGCGGAAACGTCCAAGCAGGCGCGGAAGCATGCAAGAAGGCGCAGAAGAGTCCAAGCAGGCGCGGAAGCGTCCAAGCAGGCGCGGAAGCGTCCAAGCAGGCGCGGTAGCGTCCAAGCAGTCGCGGAAGCGTCCAAGCAGGCGCGGTAGCGTCCAAGCTGGCGCGGAAACGTCCAAGCAGGCGCGGAAGCATGCAAGAAGGCGCAGAAGAGTCCAAGCAGGCGCGGAAGCGTCCAAGCAGTCGCGGAAGCGTCCAAGCAGGCGCGGTAGCGTCCAAGCTGGCGCGGAAACGTCCAAGCAGGCGCGGAAGCATGCAAGAAGGCGCAGAAGAGTCCAAGCAGGCGCGGAAGCGTCCAAGCAGTCGCGGAAGCGTCCAAGCAGGCGCGGTAGCGTCCAAGCTGGCGCGGAAACGTCCAAGCAGGCGCGGAAGCATGCAAGAAGGCGCAGAAGAGTCCAAGCAGGCGCGGAAGCGTCCAAGCAGGCGCGGAAGCGTCCAAGCAGGCGCGGTAGCATGCAAGAAGGCGCAGAAGAGTCCAAGCAGGCGAGGAAGCGGCCGAGCAGGCGCGGAAGCATGCAAGCAGGCGCGGAAGCGTCCAGGCAGGCGCGGAAGCGTCCAAGCAGTCGCGGAAGCGTCCAAGCATTCGCGGAAGCGTCCAAGCAGGCGCGGTAGCGTCCAACCAGGCGCGGAAGCGTCCAAGCAGGCGGGGAAGCATGCAAGTAGGCGCGGTAGCGTCCAAGCAGGCGCGGAAGCGTCCAAGCAGTCGCAGAAGCGTCCAAGCAGGCGCGGTGGCGTCCAAGCAGGCGCGGAAGCGTCCAAGCAGGCGCGGTAGCGTCCAACCAGGCGCGGATGCGTCCAAGCAGTCGCGGAAGCGTCCAAGCAGGCGCGGTAGCGTCCAAGCAGGCGCGGAAACGTCCAAGCAGGCGCGGAAGCATGCAAGAAGACGCAGAAGAGTCCAAGCAGGCGCGGTAGCGTCCAACCAGGCGCGGAAGAGTCCAAGAAGTCGCGGAAGCGTCCATACAGGCGCGGCAGCGTCCAAGCAGGCACGGAAGCGTCCAAGAAGGCGCGGCAGCATGCAAGAAGACGCAGAAGAGTCCAAGCAGGCGCGGAAGCGTCCAAACAGGAGGGGAAGCATGCAAGCAGGCGCGGAAGCGTCCAAGCAGGCGCGGTAGCGTCCAAGCAGGCGCGGAAGAGTCCAAGAAGTCGCGGAAGCGTCCAAGCAGGCGCGGTAGCGTCCAAGCAGGCGTGGAAACGTCCAAGCAGGCGCGGAAGCATGCAAGAAGACGCAGAAGAGTCCAAGCAGGCGCGGAAGCGTCCAAGCAGGCACGGAAGCGTCCAAGAAGGCGCGGCAGCATGCAAGAAGACGCAGAAGAGTCCAAGCAGGCGCGGAAGCGTCCAAACAGGAGGGGAAGCATGCAAGCAGGCGCGGAAGCGTCCAAGCAGGCGCGGTAGCGTCCAAGCAGGCGCGGAAGAGTCCAAGAAGTCGCGGAAGCGTCCAAGCAGGCGCGGTAGCGTCCAAGCAGGCGCGGAAGCATGCAAGAAGACGCAGAAGAGTCCAAGCAGGAGCGGAAGCGTCCAAGCAGTCGCGGAAGCGTCCAAGCAGGCGCGGAAGCGTTCAAGCAGTCGCGGAAGCGTCCAAGCAGGCGCGGAAGCGTCCAAGCAGTCGCGGAAGCGTCCAAGCAGGCGCGGAAGCATGCAAGAAGACGCAGAAGAGTCCAAGCAGGCGAGGAAGCGTCCAAGCAGTCGCGGAACCGTCCAAGCAGGCGGGGAAGCATGCAAGCAGGCGCGGAAGCGTCCAAGCAGGCGCGGAAACATCCAAGTAGGCGCGGCAGCATGCAAGAAGTCGCAGAAGAGTCCAAGCAGTCGCGGAAGCGTCCAAGCAGTCGCGGAAATGTCCAAGCAGGCGCGGTAGATTCTAAGCAGGCGCGGAAACGACCAAGCAGGCGCGGAAACGTCCAAGCAAGCGTGGAAGAGTACAAGCTGGTGCGGAAGCGTCGAAGCAGGCGCAGAACCGTGCAAGTAGGGACGGAAGCGTCCAAGAAGGCGCGGCAGCATGCAAGAAGGCGCAGAAGAGTCCAAGCAGGCGCGGAAGCGTCCAAGCAGGCGCGGAAGCATGCAAGCAGGCGCGGAAGCGTCCAGGCAGGCGCGCAAGCGTCCAAGCAGTCGCGGAAGCGTCCAAGCAGTCGCGGAAGCGTCCAAGCAGGCGCGGAAGCGTCCAAGCAGGCGGGGAAGCATGCAAGCAGGCGCGGAAGCGTCCAGGCAGGCGCGGAAGCGTCCAAGCAGGCGGGGAAGCATGCAAGCAGGCGCGGAAGCGTCCAAGCAGTCGCAGAAGCGTCCAAGCAGGCGCGGCAGCATCCAAGCAGGCGCGGAAGCGTCCAAGCAGGCGCAGTAGCGTCCAACCAGGCGCGGATGCGTCCAAGCAGTCCCGGAAGCGTCCAAGCAGGCGCGGTAGCGTCCAAGCAGGCGCGGAAGAGTCCAAGCAGGCACGGAAGCGTCCAAGAAGGCGCGGCAGCATGCAAGAAGGCGCAGAAGAGTCCAAGCAGGCGCGGAAGCGTCCAAGCAGGCGCGGAAGCATGCAAGCAGGCGCGGAAGCGTCCAGGCAGGCGCGCAAGCGTCCAAGCAGTCGCGGAAGCGTCCAAGCAGTCGCGGAAGCGTCCAAGCTGGCGCGGAAGCGTCCAAGCAGGCGGGGAAGCATGCAAGCAGGCGCGGAAGCGTCCAGGCAGGCGCGGAAGCGTCCAAGCAGGCGGGGAAGCATGCAAGCAGGCGCGGAAGCGTCCAAGCAGGCGCGGAAGCGTCCAAGCAGTCGCAGAAGCGTCCAAGCAGGCGCGGTAGCATCCAAGCAGGCGCGGAAGCGTCCAAGCAGGCGCGGTAGCGTCCAACCAGGCGCGGAAGAGTCCAAGAAGTCACGGAAGCGTCCATACAGGCGCGGCAGCGTCCAAGCAGGCACGGAAGCATGCAAGAAGACGCAGAAGAGTCCAAGCAGGCGCGGAACCGTCCAAGCAGGAGGGGAAGCATGCAAGCAGGCGCAGAGCCGTGCAAGTAGGCACGGAAGCGTCCGAGAAGGCGCGGAAACGTCCAAGCAGGCGCGGAAGCATGCAAGAAGGCGCAGAAGAGTCCAAGCAGGCGCGGAAGCATGCAAGAAGGCGCAGAAGAGTCCAAGCAGGCGCGGAAGCGTCCAAGCAGTCGCGGAAGCGTCCAAGCAGGCGCGGTAGCGTCCAAGCTGGCGCGGAAACGTCCAAGCAGGCGCGGAAGCATGCAAGAAGGCGCAGAAGAGTCCAAGCAGGCGCGGAAGCGTCCAAGCAGGCGCGGAAGCGTCCAAGCAGGCGCGGTAGCGTCCAAGCAGTCGCGGAAGCGTCCAAGCAGGCGCGGTAGCGTCCAAGCTGGCGCGGAAACGTCCAAGCAGGCGCGGAAGCATGCAAGAAGGCGCAGAAGAGTCCAAGCAGGCGCGGAAGCGTCCAAGCAGTCGCGGAAGCGTCCAAGCAGGCGCGGTAGCGTCCAAGCTGGCGCGGAAACGTCCAAGCAGGCGCGGAAGCATGCAAGAAGGCGCAGAAGAGTCCAAGCAGGCGCGGAAGCGTCCAAGCAGTCGCGGAAGCGTCCAAGCAGGCGCGGTAGCGTCCAAGCTGGCGCGGAAACGTCCAAGCAGGCGCGGAAGCATGCAAGAAGGCGCAGAAGAGTCCAAGCAGGCGCGGAAGCGTCCAAGCAGGCGCGGAAGCGTCCAAGCAGGCGCGGTAGCGTCCAAGCTGGCGCGGAAACGTCCAAACAGGCGCGGAAGCATGCAAGAAGACGCAGAAGAGTTCAAGCAGGCGCGGAAGCATCCAAGCAGGAGGGGAAGCATGCAAGCAGGCGCGGAAGCGTCCAAGCAGGCGCGGAAACGTCCAAGTAGGCGCGGAAGCATGCCAGAAGGCGCGGAAGCGTCCAAGCAGGCGTGGAAGCGTCCAAGCAGGCGGGGAAGCATGCAAGAAGACGCAGAAGAGTCCAAGCAGGCGCGGAAGCGTCCAAGCAGTCGCGGAAGCATCCAAGCTGTCGCGGAAGCGTCCAAGCAGGCGCGGTAGCGTCCAACCAGGCGCGGAAACGTCCAAGCAGGCGCGGAAGCGTCCAAGCAGGGGCGGAAGCGTCCAAGCAGGCGCGGAAACGTCCAAGCAGGCGCGGAAGCATGCAAGAAGACGCAGAAGAGTCCAAGCAGGCGCGGAAGCGTCCAAGCAGGAGGGGAAGCATGCAAGCAGGCGCGGAAGCGTCCAAGCAGGCGCGGAAACCTCCAAGTAGGCGCGGAAGCTTGCCAGAAGGCGCGGAAGCGTCCAAGCAGGCGCGGAAGCGTCCAAGCAGTCGCGGAAGCGTCCAAGCAGGCGCGGTAGCGTCCAAGCAGGCGCGGAAACGTCCAAGCAGGCGCGGAAGCATGCAAGAAGACGCAGAAGAGTCCAAACAGGCGCGGAAGCGTCCAAGCAGGCGCGGAAGAGTCCAAGAAGACGCGGAAGCGTCCAAGAAGGCGCGGTAGCGTCCAAGCAGTCGCGGAAACGACCAAGCAGGCGCGGAAACGTCCAAGCCAGCGTGGAAGAGTACAAGCAGGTGCGGAAGCGTCGAAGCAGGCGCAGAACCGTGCAAGTAGGCACGGAAGCGTCCAAGAAGGCGCGGCAGCATGCAAGAAGGCGCAGAAGAGTCCAAGCAGTCGCGGAAGCGTCCAAGCAGTCACAGAAGCGTCCAAGCAGGGGCGGTAGCGTCCAACCAGGCGCGGAAGAGTCCAAGAAGTCGCGGAAGCGTCCATACAGGCGCGGCAGCGTCCAAGCAGGCACGGAAGCGTCCAAGAAGGCGCGGCAGCATGCAAGAAGACGCAGAAGAGTCCAAGCAGGCGCGGAAGCGTCCAAACAGGAGGGGAAGCATGCAAGCAGGCGCGGAAGCGTCCAAGCAGGCGCGGTAGCGTCCAAGCAGGCGCGGAAGCGTCCAAGCTGGCGCGGTAGCGTCCAACCAGGCGCGGAAGCGACCAAGCAGTCGCGGAAGCGTCCAAGCAGGCGCGGTAGAGTCCAAGCAGTCGCGGAAGCGTCCAAGCAGGCACGGAAGCATGCAAGCAGGCGCGGAAGCGTCCAAGCAGTCATGGAAGCGTCCAAGCAGGCGCGGAAGCGTCCAAGCAGGCGCGGAAACGTCCAAGCAGGCGTGAAAGCGTCCAAGCAGGCTCGGAACCGTGCAAGCAGGCGCGGAAGCATGCAAGAAGGCGCGGAAGCGTCCAAGCAGGCGCGGTAGCGTCCAAGCAGGCGCGGAAGCGACCAAGCAGTCGCGGAAGCGTCCAAGCAGGCGCGGAAGCGTCCAAGCAGGCGCGGAAGCGTCCAGGCAGGCGCGGAAACGTCCAAGCAGGCGCGGAAGCATGCAAGAAGGCGCAGAAGTGTCCAAGCAGGCGCGGAAGCTTCCAAGCAGGCGCGGAAGCGTCCAAGCAGGCGCGGTAGCGTCCAACCAGGCGCGGAAGCGACCAAGCAGTCGCGGAAGCGTCCAAGCAGGCGCGGTAGCGTCCAAGCAGTCGCGGAAGCGTCCAAGCAGGCGCGGTAGGGTCCAAGCAGTCGCGGAAGCGTCCAAGCAGGCGCGGCAGCGTCCAAGTTGGCACGGAAACGTCCAAGTAGGCGCGGAAGCATGCAAGAAGGCGCAGAAGAATCCAAGCAGGCGCGGAAGCATGCAAGAAGGCGCAGAAGATTCCAAGCAGGCGCGGAAGCGTCCAAGCAGTCGCGGAAGCGTCCAAGCAGGCGCGGAAGCGTCCAAGCAGGCGCGGTAGCGTCCAACCAGGCGCGGAAGCTTCCAAGCAGTCGCGGAAGCGTCCAAGCAGGCGCGGTAGTGTCCAAGCTGGTGCGGAAACGTCCAAGCAGGCGCGGAAGCATGCAAGAAGGCGCAGAAGAGTCCAAGCAGGCGCGGAAGCGTCCAAGCAGGAGGGGAAGCATGCAAGCAGGCGCGGAAGCGTCCAAGCAGTCATGGAAGCGTCCAAGCAGGCGCGGAAGCATTCAAAAAGGCGTAGAAGAGTCCAAGCAGGCGCGGTAGGGTCCAAGCAGGCGCGGTAGCGTCCAAGCAGGCGCGGAAACGTCCAAGCAGGCGCGGAAGCATGCAAGAAGGCGCAGAAGTGTCCAAGCAGGCGCGGAAGCGTCCAAGCAGGCGCGGAAGCGGGCAAGCAGGCGCGGAAACGTCCAAGCAGGCGCGGTAGCGTCCAACCAGGCGCGGAAGCGACCAAGCAGTCGCGGAAGCGTCCAAGCAGTAGCGGAAGCGTCCAAGCAGGCGCGGTAGAGTCCAAGCAGTCGCGGAAGCGTCCAAGCAGGCGCGGTAGCGTCCCACCAGGCGCGGAAGCGACCAAGCAGTCGCGGAAGCGTCCAAGCAGGCACGGAAGCATGCAAGCAGGCGCGGAAGCGTCCAAGCAGTCATGGAAGCGTCCAAGCAGGCGCGGTAGCGTCCAAGCAGGCGCGGAAGAGTCCAAGCAGGCACGGAAGCGTCCAAGAAGGCGCGGCAGCATGCAAGAAGGCGCAGAAGAGTCCAAGCAGGCGCGGAAGCGTCCAAGCAGGCGCGGAAGCATGCAAGCAGGCGCGGAAGCGTCCAGGCAGGCGCGCAAGCGTCCAAGCAGTCGCGGAAGCGTCCAAGCAGTCGCGGAAGCGTCCAAGCTGGCGCGGAAGCGTCCAAGCAGGCGGGGAAGCATGCAAGCAGGCGCGGAAGCGTCCAGGCAGGCGCGGAAGCGTCCAAGCAGGCGGGGAAGCATGCAAGCAGGCGCGGAAGCGTCCAAGCAGGCGCGGAAGCGTCCAAGCAGTCGCAGAAGCGTCCAAGCAGGCGCGGTAGCATCCAAGCAGGCGCGGAAGCGTCCAAGCAGGCGCGGTAGCGTCCAACCAGGCGCGGAAGAGTCCAAGAAGTCACGGAAGCGTCCATACAGGCGCGGCAGCGTCCAAGCAGGCACGGAAGCATGCAAGAAGACGCAGAAGAGTCCAAGCAGGCGCGGAACCGTCCAAGCAGGAGGGGAAGCATGCAAGCAGGCGCAGAGCCGTGCAAGTAGGCACGGAAGCGTCCGAGAAGGCGCGGAAACGTCCAAGCAGGCGCGGAAGCATGCAAGAAGGCGCAGAAGAGTCCAAGCAGGCGCGGAAGCATGCAAGAAGGCGCAGAAGAGTCCAAGCAGGCGCGGAAGCGTCCAAGCAGTCGCGGAAGCGTCCAAGCAGGCGCGGTAGCGTCCAAGCTGGCGCGGAAACGTCCAAGCAGGCGCGGAAGCATGCAAGAAGGCGCAGAAGAGTCCAAGCAGGCGCGGAAGCGTCCAAGCAGGCGCGGAAGCGTCCAAGCAGGCGCGGTAGCGTCCAAGCAGTCGCGGAAGCGTCCAAGCAGGCGCGGTAGCGTCCAAGCTGGCGCGGAAACGTCCAAGCAGGCGCGGAAGCATGCAAGAAGGCGCAGAAGAGTCCAAGCAGGCGCGGAAGCGTCCAAGCAGTCGCGGAAGCGTCCAAGCAGGCGCGGTAGCGTCCAAGCTGGCGCGGAAACGTCCAAGCAGGCGCGGAAGCATGCAAGAAGGCGCAGAAGAGTCCAAGCAGGCGCGGTAGCGTCCAACCAGGCGCGGAAACGTCCAAGCAGGCGCGGAAGCGTCCAAGCAGGGGCGGAAGCGTCCAAGCAGGCGCGGAAACGTCCAAGCAGGCGCGGAAGCATGCAAGAAGACGCAGAAGAGTCCAAGCAGGCGCGGAAGCGTCCAAGCAGGAGGGGAAGCATGCAAGCAGGCGCGGAAGCGTCCAAGCAGGCGCGGAAACCTCCAAGTAGGCGCGGAAGCTTGCCAGAAGGCGCGGAAGCGTCCAAGCAGGCGCGGAAGCGTCCAAGCAGTCGCGGAAGCGTCCAAGCAGGCGCGGTAGCGTCCAAGCAGGCGCGGAAACGTCCAAGCAGGCGCGGAAGCATGCAAGAAGACGCAGAAGAGTCCAAACAGGCGCGGAAGCGTCCAAGCAGGCGCGGAAGAGTCCAAGAAGACGCGGAAGCGTCCAAGAAGGCGCGGTAGCGTCCAAGCAGTCGCGGAAACGACCAAGCAGGCGCGGAAACGTCCAAGCCAGCGTGGAAGAGTACAAGCAGGTGCGGAAGCGTCGAAGCAGGCGCAGAACCGTGCAAGTAGGCACGGAAGCGTCCAAGAAGGCGCGGCAGCATGCAAGAAGGCGCAGAAGAGTCCAAGCAGTCGCGGAAGCGTCCAAGCAGTCACAGAAGCGTCCAAGCAGGGGCGGTAGCGTCCAACCAGGCGCGGAAGAGTCCAAGAAGTCGCGGAAGCGTCCATACAGGCGCGGCAGCGTCCAAGCAGGCACGGAAGCGTCCAAGAAGGCGCGGCAGCATGCAAGAAGACGCAGAAGAGTCCAAGCAGGCGCGGAAGCGTCCAAACAGGAGGGGAAGCATGCAAGCAGGCGCGGAAGCGTCCAAGCAGGCGCGGTAGCGTCCAAGCAGGCGCGGAAGCGTCCAAGCAGGCGCGGTAGCGTCCAACCAGGCGCGGAAGCGACCAAGCAGTCGCGGAAGCGTCCAAGCAGGCGCGGTAGAGTCCAAGCAGTCGCGGAAGCGTCCAAGCAGGCGCGGTAGCGTCCCACCAGGCGCGGAAGCGACCAAGCAGTCGCGGAAGCGTCCAAGCAGGCACGGAAGCATGCAAGCAGGCGCGGAAGCGTCCAAGCAGTCATGGAAGCGTCCAAGCAGGCGCGGAAGCGTCCAAGCAGGCGCGGAAACGTCCAAGCAGGCGTGAAAGCGTCCAAGCAGGCTCGGAACCGTGCAAGCAGGCGCGGAAGCATGCAAGAAGGCGCGGAAGCGTCCAAGCAGGCGCGGTAGCGTCCAAGCAGGCGCGGAAGCGACCAAGCAGTCGCGGAAGCGTCCAAGCAGGCGCGGAAGCGTCCAAGCAGGCGCGGAAGCGTCCAGGCAGGCGCGGAAACGTCCAAGCAGGCGCGGAAGCATGCAAGAAGGCGCAGAAGTGTCCAAGCAGGCGCGGAAGCTTCCAAGCAGGCGCGGAAGCGTCCAAGCAGGCGCGGTAGCGTCCAACCAGGCGCGGAAGCGACCAAGCAGTCGCGGAAGCGTCCAAGCAGGCGCGGTAGCGTCCAAGCAGTCGCGGAAGCGTCCAAGCAGGCGCGGTAGGGTCCAAGCAGTCGCGGAAGCGTCCAAGCAGGCGCGGCAGCGTCCAAGTTGGCACGGAAACGTCCAAGTAGGCGCGGAAGCATGCAAGAAGGCGCAGAAGAATCCAAGCAGGCGCGGAAGCATGCAAGAAGGCGCAGAAGATTCCAAGCAGGCGCGGAAGCGTCCAAGCAGTCGCGGAAGCGTCCAAGCAGGCGCGGAAGCGTCCAAGCAGGCGCGGTAGCGTCCAACCAGGCGCGGAAGCTTCCAAGCAGTCGCGGAAGCGTCCAAGCAGGCGCGGTAGTGTCCAAGCTGGTGCGGAAACGTCCAAGCAGGCGCGGAAGCATGCAAGAAGGCGCAGAAGAGTCCAAGCAGGCGCGGAAGCGTCCAAGCAGGAGGGGAAGCATGCAAGCAGGCGCGGAAGCGTCCAAGCAGTCATGGAAGCGTCCAAGCAGGCGCGGAAGCATTCAAAAAGGCGTAGAAGAGTCCAAGCAGGCGCGGTAGGGTCCAAGCAGGCGCGGTAGCGTCCAAGCAGGCGCGGAAACGTCCAAGCAGGCGCGGAAGCATGCAAGAAGGCGCAGAAGTGTCCAAGCAGGCGCGGAAGCGTCCAAGCAGGCGCGGAAGCGGGCAAGCAGGCGCGGAAACGTCCAAGCAGGCGCGGTAGCGTCCAACCAGGCGCGGAAGCGACCAAGCAGTCGCGGAAGCGTCCAAGCAGTAGCGGAAGCGTCCAAGCAGGCGCGGTAGAGTCCAAGCAGTCGCGGAAGCGTCCAAGCAGGCGCGGTAGCGTCCCACCAGGCGCGGAAGCGACCAAGCAGTCGCGGAAGCGTCCAAGCAGGCACGGAAGCATGCAAGCAGGCGCGGAAGCGTCCAAGCAGTCATGGAAGCGTCCAAGCAGGCGCGGAAGCGTCCAAGCAGGCGCGGAAACGTCCAAGCAGGCGTGAAAGCGTCCAAGCAGTCTCGGAACCGTGCAAGCAGGCGCGGAAGCGTCCAAGCAGGCGCGGTAGCGTCCCACCAGGCGCGGAGCGACCAAGCAGTCGCGGAAGCGCCCAAGCAGGCACGGAAGCATGCAAGCAGGCGCGGAAGCGTCCAAGCAGAGATGGAAGCGTCCAAGGAGGCGCGGAAGCGTCCAAGCAGGCGCGGAAACGTCCAAGCAGGCGTGAAAGCGTCCAAGCAGTCTCGGAACCGTGCAAGCAGGCGCGGAAGCATGCAAGAAGGCGCGGAAGCGTCCAAGCAGGCGCGGTAGCGTCCAAGCAGGCGCGGTAGCGTCCAACCAGGCGCGGAAGCGGCAAGCAGTCGCGGAAGCGTCCAAGCAGTAGCGGAAGCGTCCAAGCAGGCGCGGTAGAGTCCAAGCAGTCGCGGAAGCGTCCAAGCAGGCGCGGTAGCGTCCCACCAGGCGCGGAAGCGACCAAGCAGTCGCGGAAGCGTCCAAGCAGGCACGGAAGCATGCAAGCAGGCGCGGAAGCGTCCAAGCAGTCATGGAAGCGTCCAAGCAGGCGCGGAAGCGTCCAAGCAGGCGCGGAAACGTCCAAGCAGGCGTGAAAGCGTCCAAGCAGGCGCGGAAACGTCCAAGCTGGCGCGGAAGCATTCAAAAAGGCGTAGAAGAGTCCAAGCAGGCGCGGTAGGGTCCAAGCAGGCGCGGAAGCATGCAAGAAGGCGCAGAAGTGTCCAAGCAGGCGCGGAAGCTTCCAAGCAGGCGCGGAAGCGTCCAAGCAGTCATGGAAGCGTCCAAGCAGGCGCGGAAGCGGGCAAGCAGGCGCGGAAGCGTCCAAGCAGGCGCGGAAGCGTCTAAGCAGTCATGGAAGCGTCCAAGCAGGCGCGGAAGCGTCCAAGCAGGCGCGGTAGCGTCCAAGCAGTCGCGGAAGCGTCCAAGCAGTCGCGGAAGCGTCCAAGCAGGCGCGGAAGCGTCCAAGCAGGCGCGGTAGCGTCCAAGCAGGCGCGGAAGCGTCCAAGCAGTCGCGGAAGCGTCCAAGCAGTAGCGGAAGCGTCCAAGCAGGCGCGGTAGAGTCCAAGCAGTCGCGGAAGCGTCCAAGCAGGCGCGGTAGCGTCCCACCAGGCGCGGAAGCGACCAAGCAGTCGCGGAAGCGTCCAAGCAGGCACGGTAGCATGCAAGCAGGCGCGGAAGCGTCCAAGCAGTCATGGAAGCGTCCAAGCAGGCGCGGAAGCGTCCAAGCAGGCGCGGAAACGTCCAAGCAGGCGTGAAAGCGTCCAAGCAGGCGCGGAAACGTCCAAGCTGGCGCGGAAGCATTCAAAAAGGCGTAGAAGAGTCCAAGCAGGCGCGGTAGGGTCCAAGCAGGCGCGGAAGCATGCAAGAAGGCGCAGAAGTGTCCAAGCAGGCGCGGAAGCTTCCAAGCAGGCGCGGAAGCGTCCAAGCAGTCATGGAAGCGTCCAAGCAGGCGCGGAAGCGGGCAAGCAGGCGCGGAAGCGTCCAAGCAGGCGCGGAAGCGTCTAAGCAGTCATGGAAGCGTCCAAGCAGGCGCGGAAGCGTCCAAGCAGGCGCGGTAGCGTCCAAGCAGTCGCGGAAGCGTCCAAGCAGTCGCGGAAGCGTCCAAGCAGGCGCGGAAGCGTCCAAGCAGGCGCGGTAGCGTCCAAGCAGGCGCGGAAGCGTCCAAGCAGTCGCGGAAGCGTCCAAGCAGGCGCGGTAGGGTCCAAGCAGGCGCGGTAGCGTCCAAGCAGGCGCGGAAACGTCCAAGCAGGCGCGGTAACGTCCAAGCAGGCGCGGAAACGTCCAAGCAGGCGCGGAAGCATTCAAAAAGGCGTAGAAGAGTCCAAGCAGGCGCGGTAGGGTCCAAGCAGGCGCGGAAGCATGCAAGAAGGCGCAGAAGTGTCCAAGCAGTCGCGGAAACGTCCAAGCAGGCGCGGTAGCGTCCAACCAGGCGCGGAAGCGACCAAGCAGTCGCGGAAGCGTCCAAGCAGTAGCGGAAGCGTCCAAGCAGGCGTGGTAGAGTCCAAGCAGTCGCGGAAGCGTCCAAGCAGGCGCGATAGCGTCCCACCAGGCGCGGAAGCGACCAAGCAGACGCGGAAGCGTCCAAGCAGGCACGGAAGCATGCAAGCAGGCGCGGAAGCGTCCAAGCAGTCATGGAAGCGTCCAAGCAGTCGCGGAAGCGTCCAAGCAGGCGCGGAAGCGTCCAAGCAGGCGCGGAAACGTCCAAGCAGGCGCGGAAGCATGGAAGAAGACGCAGAAGAGTCCAAGCAGGCGCGGAAGCGTCCAAGCAGGAGGGGAAGCATGCAAGCAGGCGCGGAAGCGTCCAAGCAGGCGCGGAAACGTCCAAGTAGGCGCGGAAGCATGCAAGAAGGCGCAGAAGAGTCCAAGCAGGCGCGGAAGCTTCCAAGCAGTCGCAGAAGCGTCCAAGCAGGCGCGGTAGCGTCCAAGCAGGCGCGGAAGCGTCCAAACAGGCGCGGCAGGGTCCAAGCAGGCGCGGAAACGTCCAAGCAGGCGCGGAAGCATGCAAGAAGACGCAGAACAGTCCAAGCAGGCGCGGAAGCGTCCAAGCAGGCGCGGTAGCGTCCAAGCAGGCGCGGAAGCGTCCAAGCAGTCGCGGAAGCGTCCAAGCAGGCGCGGTAGGGTCCAAGCAGGCGCGGTAGCGTCCAAGCAGGCGCGGAAACGTCCAAGCAGGCGCGGTAGCGTCCAAGCAGGCGCGGAAACGTCCAAGCAGGCGCGGAAGCATTCAAAAAGGCGTAGAAGAGTCCAAGCAGGCGCGGTAGGGTCCAAGCAGGCGCGGAAGCATGCAAGAAGGCGCAGAAGTGTCCAAGCAGTCGCGGAAACGTCCAAGCAGGCGCGGTAGCGTCCAACCAGGCGCGGAAGCGACCAAGCAGTCGCGGAAGCGTCCAAGCAGTAGCGGAAGCGTCCAAGCAGGCGTGGTAGAGTCCAAGCAGTCGCGGAAGCGTCCAAGCAGGCGCGATAGCGTCCCACCAGGCGCGGAAGCGACCAAGCAGTCGCGGAAGCGTCCAAGCAGGCACGGAAGCATGCAAGCAGGCGCGGAAGCGTCCAAGCAGTCATGGAAGCGTCCAAGCAGTCGCGGAAGCGTCCAAGCAGGCGCGGAAGCGTCCAAGCAGGCGCGGAAACGTCCAAGCAGGCGCGGAAGCATGGAAGAAGACGCAGAAGAGTCCAAGCAGGCGCGGAAGCGTCCAAGCAGGAGGGGAAGCATGCAAGCAGGCGCGGAAGCGTCCAAGCAGTGATGGAAGCGTCCAAGCAGGCGCGGAAGCGTCCAAGCAGGCGCGGAAACGTCCAAGCAGGCGTGAAAGCGTCCAAGCAGTCTCGGAACCGTGCAAGCAGGCGCGGAAGCATGCAAGAAGGCGCGGAAGCGTCCAAGCAGGCGCGGTAGCGTCCAAGCAGGCGCGGTAGCGTCCAACCAGGCGCGGAAGCGGCAAGCAGTCGCGGAAGCGTCCAAGCAGTAGCGGAAGCGTCCAAGCAGGCGCGGTAGAGTCCAAGCAGTCGCGGAAGCGTCCAAGCAGGCGCGGTAGCGTCCCACCAGGCGCGGAAGCGACCAAGCAGTCGCGGAAGCGTCCAAGCAGGCACGGAAGCATGCAAGCAGGCGCGGAAGCGTCCAAGCAGTCATGGAAGCGTCCAAGCAGGCGCGGAAGCGTCCAAGCAGGCGCGGAAACGTCCAAGCAGGCGTGAAAGCGTCCAAGCAGGCGCGGAAACGTCCAAGCTGGCGCGGAAGCATTCAAAAAGGCGTAGAAGAGTCCAAGCAGGCGCGGTAGGGTCCAAGCAGGCGCGGAAGCATGCAAGAAGGCGCAGAAGTGTCCAAGCAGGCGCGGAAGCTTCCAAGCAGGCGCGGAAGCGTCCAAGCAGTCATGGAAGCGTCCAAGCAGGCGCGGAAGCGGGCAAGCAGGCGCGGAAACGTCCAAGCAGGCGCGGAAGCATGCAAGAAGGCGCAGAAGAGTCCAAGCAGGCGCGGAAGCATGCAAGAAGGCGCAGAAGAGTCCAAGCAGGCGCGGAAGCGTCCAAGCAGTCGCGGAAGCGTCCAAGCAGGCGCGGTAGCGTCCAAGCTGGCGCGGAAACGTCCAAGCAGGCGCGGAAGCATGCAAGAAGGCGCAGAAGAGTCCAAGCAGGCGCGGAAGCGTCCAAGCAGGCGCGGAAGCGTCCAAGCAGGCGCGGTAGCGTCCAAGCAGTCGCGGAAGCGTCCAAGCAGGCGCGGTAGCGTCCAAGCTGGCGCGGAAACGTCCAAGCAGGCGCGGAAGCATGCAAGAAGGCGCAGAAGAGTCCAAGCAGGCGCGGAAGCGTCCAAGCAGTCGCGGAAGCGTCCAAGCAGGCGCGGTAGCGTCCAAGCTGGCGCGGAAACGTCCAAGCAGGCGCGGAAGCATGCAAGAAGGCGCAGAAGAGTCCAAGCAGGCGCGGAAGCGTCCAAGCAGTCGCGGAAGCGTCCAAGCAGGCGCGGTAGCGTCCAAGCTGGCGCGGAAACGTCCAAGCAGGCGCGGAAGCATGCAAGAAGGCGCAGAAGAGTCCAAGCAGGCGCGGAAGCGTCCAAGCAGGCGCGGAAGCGTCCAAGCAGGCGCGGTAGCGTCCAAGCTGGCGCGGAAACGTCCAAACAGGCGCGGAAGCATGCAAGAAGACGCAGAAGAGTTCAAGCAGGCGCGGAAGCATCCAAGCAGGAGGGGAAGCATGCAAGCAGGCGCGGAAGCGTCCAAGCAGGCGCGGAAACGTCCAAGTAGGCGCGGAAGCATGCCAGAAGGCGCGGAAGCGTCCAAGCAGGCGTGGAAGCGTCCAAGCAGGCGGGGAAGCATGCAAGAAGACGCAGAAGAGTCCAAGCAGGCGCGGAAGCGTCCAAGCAGTCGCGGAAGCATCCAAGCTGTCGCGGAAGCGTCCAAGCAGGCGCGGTAGCGTCCAACCAGGCGCGGAAACGTCCAAGCAGGCGCGGAAGCGTCCAAGCAGGGGCGGAAGCGTCCAAGCAGGCGCGGAAACGTCCAAGCAGGCGCGGAAGCATGCAAGAAGACGCAGACGAGTCCAAGCAGGCGCGGAAGCGTCCAAGCAGGAGGGGAAGCATGCAAGCAGGCGCGGAAGCGTCCAAGCAGGCGCGGAAACCTCCAAGTAGGCGCGGAAGCTTGCCAGAAGGCGCGGAAGCGTCCAAGCAGGCGCGGAAGCGTCCAAGCAGTCGCGGAAGCGTCCAAGCAGGCGCGGTAGCGTCCAAGCAGGCGCGGAAACGTCCAAGCAGGCGCGGAAGCATGCAAGAAGACGCAGAAGAGTCCAAACAGGCGCGGAAGCGTCCAAGCAGGCGCGGAAGAGTCCAAGAAGACGCGGAAGCGTCCAAGAAGGCGCGGTAGCGTCCAAGCAGTCGCGGAAACGACCAAGCAGGCGCGGAAACGTCCAAGCCAGCGTGGAAGAGTACAAGCAGGTGCGGAAGCGTCGAAGCAGGCGCAGAACCGTGCAAGTAGGCACGGAAGCGTCCAAGAAGGCGCGGCAGCATGCAAGAAGGCGCAGAAGAGTCCAAGCAGTCGCGGAAGCGTCCAAGCAGTCACAGAAGCGTCCAAGCAGGGGCGGTAGCGTCCAACCAGGCGCGGAAGAGTCCAAGAAGTCGCGGAAGCGTCCATACAGGCGCGGCAGCGTCCAAGCAGGCACGGAAGCGTCCAAGAAGGCGCGGCAGCATGCAAGAAGACGCAGAAGAGTCCAAGCAGGCGCGGAAGCGTCCAAACAGGAGGGGAAGCATGCAAGCAGGCGCGGAAGCGTCCAAGCAGGCGCGGTAGCGTCCAAGCAGGCGCGGAAGCGTCCAAGCAGGCGCGGTAGCGTCCAACCAGGCGCGGAAGCGACCAAGCAGTCGCGGAAGCGTCCAAGCAGGCGCGGTAGAGTCCAAGCAGTCGCGGAAGCGTCCAAGCAGGCGCGGTAGCGTCCCACCAGGCGCGGAAGCGACCAAGCAGTCGCGGAAGCGTCCAAGCAGGCACGGAAGCATGCAAGCAGGCGCGGAAGCGTCCAAGCAGTCATGGAAGCGTCCAAGCAGGCGCGGAAGCGTCCAAGCAGGCGCGGAAACGTCCAAGCAGGCGTGAAAGCGTCCAAGCAGGCGCGGAAACGTCCAAGCTGGCGCGGAAGCATTCAAAAAGGCGTAGAAGAGTCCAAGCAGGCGCGGTAGGGTCCAAGCAGGCGCGGAAGCATGCAAGAAGGCGCAGAAGTGTCCAAGCAGGCGCGGAAGCTTCCAAGCAGGCGCGGAAGCGTCCAAGCAGTCATGGAAGCGTCCAAGCAGGCGCGGAAGCGGGCAAGCAGGCGCGGAAACGTCCAAGCAGGCGCGGAAGCATGCAAGAAGGCGCAGAAGAGTCCAAGCAGGCGCGGAAGCATGCAAGAAGGCGCAGAAGAGTCCAAGCAGGCGCGGAAGCGTCCAAGCAGTCGCGGAAGCGTCCAAGCAGGCGCGGTAGCGTCCAAGCTGGCGCGGAAACGTCCAAGCAGGCGCGGAAGCATGCAAGAAGGCGCAGAAGAGTCCAAGCAGGCGCGGAAGCGTGCAAGCAGGCGCGGAAGCGTCCAAGCAGGCGCGGTAGCGTCCAAGCAGTCGCGGAAGCGTCCAAGCAGGCGCGGTAGCGTCCAAGCTGGCGCGGAAACGTCCAAGCAGGCGCGGAAGCATGCAAGAAGGCGCAGAAGAGTCCAAGCAGGCGCGGAAGCGTCCAAGCAGTCGCGGAAGCGTCCAAGCAGGCGCGGTAGCGTCCAAGCTGGCGCGGAAACGTCCAAGCAGGCGCGGAAGCATGCAAGAAGGCGCAGAAGAGTCCAAGCAGGCGCGGAAGCGTCCAAGCAGTCGCGGAAGCGTCCAAGCAGGCGCGGTAGCGTCCAAGCTGGCGCGGAAACGTCCAAGCAGGCGCGGAAGCATGCAAGAAGGCGCAGAAGAGTCCAAGCAGGCGCGGAAGCGTCCAAGCAGGCGCGGAAGCGTCCAAGCAGGCGCGGTAGCGTCCAAGCTGGCGCGGAAACGTCCAAACAGGCGCGGAAGCATGCAAGAAGACGCAGAAGAGTTCAAGCAGGCGCGGAAGCATCCAAGCAGGAGGGGAAGCATGCAAGCAGGCGCGGAAGCGTCCAAGCAGGCGCGGAAACGTCCAAGTAGGCGCGGAAGCATGCCAGAAGGCGCGGAAGCGTCCAAGCAGGCGTGGAAGCGTCCAAGTAGGCGGGGAAGCATGCAAGAAGACGCAGAAGAGTCCAAGCAGGCGCGGAAGCGTCCAAGCAGTCGCGGAAGCATCCAAGCTGTCGCGGAAGCGTCCAAGCAGGCGCGGTAGCGTCCAACCAGGCGCGGAAACGTCCAAGCAGGCGCGGAAGCGTCCAAGCAGGGGCGGACGCGTCCAAGCAGGCGCGGAAACGTCCAAGCAGGCGCGGAAGCATGCAAGAAGACGCAGAAGAGTCCAAGCAGGCGCGGAAGCGTCCAAGCAGGAGGGGAAGCATGCAAGCAGGCGCGGAAGCGTCCAAGCAGGCGCGGAAACCTCCAAGTAGGCGCGGAAGCTTGCCAGAAGGCGCGGAAGCGTCCAAGCAGGCGCGGAAGCGTCCAAGCAGTCGCGGAAGCGTCCAAGCAGGCGCGGTAGCGTCCAAGCAGGCGCGGAAACGTCCAAGCAGGCGCGGAAGCATGCAAGAAGACGCAGAAGAGTCCAAACAGGCGCGGAAGCGTCCAAGCAGGCGCGGAAGAGTCCAAGAAGACGCGGAAGCGTCCAAGAAGGCGCGGTAGCGTCCAAGCAGTCGCGGAAACGACCAAGCAGGCGCGGAAACGTCCAAGCCAGCGTGGAAGAGTACAAGCAGGTGCGGAAGCGTCGAAGCAGGCGCAGAACCGTGCAAGTAGGCACGGAAGCGTCCAAGAAGGCGCGGCAGCATGCAAGAAGGCGCAGAAGAGTCCAAGCAGTCGCGGAAGCGTCCAAGCAGTCACAGAAGCGTCCAAGCAGGGGCGGTAGCGTCCAACCAGGCGCGGAAGAGTCCAAGAAGTCGCGGAAGCGTCCATACAGGCGCGGCAGCGTCCAAGCAGGCACGGAAGCGTCCAAGAAGGCGCGGCAGCATGCAAGAAGACGCAGAAGAGTCCAAGCAGGCGCGGAAGCGTCCAAACAGGAGGGGAAGCATGCAAGCAGGCGCGGAAGCGTCCAAGCAGGCGCGGTAGCGTCCAAGCAGGCGCGGAAGCGTCCAAGCAGGCGCGGTAGCGTCCAACCAGGCGCGGAAGCGACCAAGCAGTCGCGGAAGCGTCCAAGCAGGCGCGGTAGAGTCCAAGCAGTCGCGGAAGCGTCCAAGCAGGCGCGGTAGCGTCCCACCAGGCGCGGAAGCGACCAAGCAGTCGCGGAAGCGTCCAAGCAGGCACGGAAGCATGCAAGCAGGCGCGGAAGCGTCCAAGCAGTCATGGAAGCGTCCAAGCAGGCGCGGAAGCGTCCAAGCAGGCGCGGAAACGTCCAAGCAGGCGTGAAAGCGTCCAAGAAGGCTCGGAACCGTGCAAGCAGGCGCGGAAGCATGCAAGAAGGCGCGGAAGCGTCCAAGCAGGCGCGGTAGCGTCCAAGCAGGCGCGGAAGCGACCAAGCAGTCGCGGAAGCGTCCAAGCAGGCGCGGAAGCGTCCAAGCAGGCGCGGAAGCGTCCAGGCAGGCGCGGAAACGTCCAAGCAGGCGCGGAAGCATGCAAGAAGGCGCAGAAGTGTCCAAGCAGGCGCGGAAGCTTCCAAGCAGGCGCGGAAGCGTCCAAGCAGGCGCGGTAGCGTCCAACCAGGCGCGGAAGCGACCAAGCAGTCGCGGAAGCGTCCAAGCAGGCGCGGTAGCGTCCAAGCAGTCGCGGAAGCGTCCAAGCAGGCGCGGTAGGGTCCAAGCAGTCGCGGAAGCGTCCAAGCAGGCGCGGCAGCGTCCAAGTTGGCACGGAAACGTCCAAGTAGGCGCGGAAGCATGCAAGAAGGCGCAGAAGAATCCAAGCAGGCGCGGAAGCATGCAAGAAGGCGCAGAAGATTCCAAGCAGGCGCGGAAGCGTCCAAGCAGTCGCGGAAGCGTCCAAGCAGGCGCGGAAGCGTCCA
Source organism: Cerceris ruficornis (assembly GCA_963989415.1). Classification (NCBI taxonomy): domain Eukaryota; kingdom Metazoa; phylum Arthropoda; class Insecta; order Hymenoptera; family Crabronidae; genus Cerceris; species Cerceris ruficornis. The sequence goes on along the minus strand of OZ022517.1, from coordinate 63,877,294 downwards.
AGCAGGCGCGGTAGCGTCCAACCAGGCGCGGAAGCTTCCAAGCAGTCGCGGAAGCGTCCAAGCAGGCGCGGTAGTGTCCAAGCTGGTGCGGAAACGTCCAAGCAGGCGCGGAAGCATGCAAGAAGGCGCAGAAGAGTCCAAGCAGGCGCGGAAGCGTCCAAGCAGGAGGGGAAGCATGCAAGCAGGCGCGGAAGCGTCCAAGCAGTCATGGAAGCGTCCAAGCAGGCGCGGAAGCATTCAAAAAGGCGTAGAAGAGTCCAAGCAGGCGCGGTAGGGTCCAAGCAGGCGCGGTAGCGTCCAAGCAGGCGCGGAAACGTCCAAGCAGGCGCGGAAGCATGCAAGAAGGCGCAGAAGTGTCCAAGCAGGCGCGGAAGCGTCCAAGCAGGCGCGGAAGCGGGCAAGCAGGCGCGGAAACGTCCAAGCAGGCGCGGTAGCGTCCAACCAGGCGCGGAAGCGACCAAGCAGTCGCGGAAGCGTCCAAGCAGTAGCGGAAGCGTCCAAGCAGGCGCGGTAGAGTCCAAGCAGTCGCGGAAGCGTCCAAGCAGGCGCGGTAGCGTCCCACCAGGCGCGGAAGCGACCAAGCAGTCGCGGAAGCGTCCAAGCAGGCACGGAAGCATGCAAGCAGGCGCGGAAGCGTCCAAGCAGTCATGGAAGCGTCCAAGCAGGCGCGGAAGCGTCCAAGCAGGCGCGGAAACGTCCAAGCAGGCGTGAAAGCGTCCAAGCAGTCTCGGAACCGTGCAAGCAGGCGCGGAAGCGTCCAAGCAGGCGCGGTAGCGTCCCACCAGGCGCGGAAGCGACCAAGCAGTCGCGGAAGCGCCCAAGCAGGCACGGAAGCATGCAAGCAGGCGCGGAAGCGTCCAAGCAGTGATGGAAGCGTCCAAGCAGGCGCGGAAGCGTCCAAGCAGGCGCGGAAACGTCCAAGCAGGCGTGAAAGCGTCCAAGCAGTCTCGGAACCGTGCAAGCAGGCGCGGAAGCATGCAAGAAGGCGCGGAAGCGTCCAAGCAGGCGCGGTAGCGTCCAAGCAGGCGCGGTAGCGTCCAACCAGGCGCGGAAGCGGCAAGCAGTCGCGGAAGCGTCCAAGCAGTAGCGGAAGCGTCCAAGCAGGCGCGGTAGAGTCCAAGCAGTCGCGGAAGCGTCCAAGCAGGCGCGGTAGCGTCCCACCAGGCGCGGAAGCGACCAAGCAGTCGCGGAAGCGTCCAAGCAGGCACGGAAGCATGCAAGCAGGCGCGGAAGCGTCCAAGCAGTCATGGAAGCGTCCAAGCAGGCGCGGAAGCGTCCAAGCAGGCGCGGAAACGTCCAAGCAGGCGTGAAAGCGTCCAAGCAGGCGCGGAAACGTCCAAGCTGGCGCGGAAGCATTCAAAAAGGCGTAGAAGAGTCCAAGCAGGCGCGGTAGGGTCCAAGCAGGCGCGGAAGCATGCAAGAAGGCGCAGAAGTGTCCAAGCAGGCGCGGAAGCTTCCAAGCAGGCGCGGAAGCGTCCAAGCAGTCATGGAAGCGTCCAAGCAGGCGCGGAAGCGGGCAAGCAGGCGCGGAAGCGTCCAAGCAGGCGCGGAAGCGTCTAAGCAGTCATGGAAGCGTCCAAGCAGGCGCGGAAGCGTCCAAGCAGGCGCGGTAGCGTCCAAGCAGTCGCGGAAGCGTCCAAGCAGTCGCGGAAGCGTCCAAGCAGGCGCGGAAGCGTCCAAGCAGGCGCGGTAGCGTCCAAGCAGGCGCGGAAGCGTCCAAGCAGTCGCGGAAGCGTCCAAGCAGTAGCGGAAGCGTCCAAGCAGGCGCGGTAGAGTCCAAGCAGTCGCGGAAGCGTCCAAGCAGGCGCGGTAGCGTCCCACCAGGCGCGGAAGCGACCAAGCAGTCGCGGAAGCGTCCAAGCAGGCACGGTAGCATGCAAGCAGGCGCGGAAGCGTCCAAGCAGTCATGGAAGCGTCCAAGCAGGCGCGGAAGCGTCCAAGCAGGCGCGGAAACGTCCAAGCAGGCGTGAAAGCGTCCAAGCAGGCGCGGAAACGTCCAAGCTGGCGCGGAAGCATTCAAAAAGGCGTAGAAGAGTCCAAGCAGGCGCGGTAGGGTCCAAGCAGGCGCGGAAGCATGCAAGAAGGCGCAGAAGTGTCCAAGCAGGCGCGGAAGCTTCCAAGCAGGCGCGGAAGCGTCCAAGCAGTCATGGAAGCGTCCAAGCAGGCGCGGAAGCGGGCAAGCAGGCGCGGAAGCGTCCAAGCAGGCGCGGAAGCGTCTAAGCAGTCATGGAAGCGTCCAAGCAGGCGCGGAAGCGTCCAAGCAGGCGCGGTAGCGTCCAAGCAGTCGCGGAAGCGTCCAAGCAGTCGCGGAAGCGTCCAAGCAGGCGCGGAAGCGTCCAAGCAGGCGCGGTAGCGTCCAAGCAGGCGCGGAAGCGTCCAAGCAGTCGCGGAAGCGTCCAAGCAGGCGCGGTAGGGTCCAAGCAGGCGCGGTAGCGTCCAAGCAGGCGCGGAAACGTCCAAGCAGGCGCGGTAGCGTCCAAGCAGGCGCGGAAACGTCCAAGCAGGCGCGGAAGCATTCAAAAAGGCGTAGAAGAGTCCAAGCAGGCGCGGTAGGGTCCAAGCAGGCGCGGAAGCATGCAAGAAGGCGCAGAAGTGTCCAAGCAGTCGCGGAAACGTCCAAGCAGGCGCGGTAGCGTCCAACCAGGCGCGGAAGCGACCAAGCAGTCGCGGAAGCGTCCAAGCAGTAGCGGAAGCGTCCAAGCAGGCGTGGTAGAGTCCAAGCAGTCGCGGAAGCGTCCAAGCAGGCGCGATAGCGTCCCACCAGGCGCGGAAGCGACCAAGCAGTCGCGGAAGCGTCCAAGCAGGCACGGAAGCATGCAAGCAGGCGCGGAAGCGTCCAAGCAGTCATGGAAGCGTCCAAGCAGTCGCGGAAGCGTCCAAGCAGGCGCGGAAGCGTCCAAGCAGGCGCGGAAACGTCCAAGCAGGCGCGGAAGCATGGAAGAAGACGCAGAAGAGTCCAAGCAGGCGCGGAAGCGTCCAAGCAGGAGGGGAAGCATGCAAGCAGGCGCGGAAGCGTCCAAGCAGGCGCGGAAACGTCCAAGTAGGCGCGGAAGCATGCAAGAAGGCGCAGAAGAGTCCAAGCAGGCGCGGAAGCTTCCAAGCAGTCGCAGAAGCGTCCAAGCAGGCGCGGTAGCGTCCAAGCAGGCGCGGAAGCGTCCAAACAGGCGCGGCAGGGTCCAAGCAGGCGCGGAAACGTCCAAGCAGGCGCGGAAGCATGCAAGAAGACGCAGAACAGTCCAAGCAGGCGCGGAAGCGTCCAAGCAGTCGCGGAAGCGTCCAAGCAGGCGCGGTAGCGTCCAAGAAGGCGCGGAAGAGTCCAAGAAGTCGCGGAACCGTCCAAGCAGGCGCGGTAGCGTCCAAGCAGGCGCGGAAACGTATAAGCAGGCGCGGAAGCATGCAAGAAGACGCAGAAGAGTCCAAGCAGGCGCGGAAGCGTCCAAGCAGGAGGGGAAGCATGCAAGCAGGCGCGGAAGCGTCCAAGCAGGCGCGGAAACATCCAAGTAGGCGCGGCAGCATGCAAGAAGTCGCAGAAGACTCCAAACAGTCGCGGAAGCGTCCAAGCAGGCGGGGAAGCATGCAAGCAGGCGCGGAAGCGTCCAAGCAGGCGCGGAAACGTCCAAGCAGACGCGGAAGCATGCAAGAAGACGCAGAAGAGTCCAAGCAGGCGCGGAAGCGTCCAAGCAGGCGCGGAAGCGTCCAAGCAGGCGCGGAAACGTCCAAGCAGGCGCGGAAGCATTCAAAAAGGCGTAGAAGAGTCCAAGCAGGCGCGGTAGGGTCCAAGCAGGCGCGGAAGCATGCAAGAAGGCGCAGAAGTGTCCAAGCAGGCGCGGAAGCTTCCAAGCAGGCGCGGAAGCGTCCAAGCAGTCATGGAAGCATCCAAGCAGGCGCGGAAGCGGGCAAGCAGGCGCGGAAGCGTCCAAGCAGGCGCGGAAGCGTCCAAGCAGTCATGGAAGCGTCCAAGCAGGCGCGGAAGCGTCCAAGCAGGCGCGGTAGCGTCCAAGCAATCGCGGAAGCGTCCAAGCAGGCGGGGAAACGTCCAAGCAGGCGCGGAAGCATGCAAGAAGACGCAGAAGAGTCCAAGCAGGCGCGGAAGCGTCCAAGCAGGAGGGGAAACATGCAAGCAGGCGCGGAAGATTCCAAGCAGGCGCGGAAGCGTCCAAGCAGTCGCGGAAGCGTCCAAGCAGGCGCGGAAGCATCCAAGCAGGCGCGGTAGCGTCCAAGCAGGCGCGGAAGCGTCCAAGCAGTCGCGGAAGCGTCCAAGCAGGCGCGGAAGCGTCCAAGCAGGCGCGGCAGCATGCAAGAAGACGCACAAGAGTCCAAGCAGGCGCGGAAGCGTCCAAGCAGGCGCGGAAGCGTCCAAGCAGTCGCGGAAGCGTCCAAGCAGTCGCGGAAGCGTCCAAGCAGGCGCGGAAGCGTCCAAGCAGGCGCGGAAGCGTCCAAGCAGGCGCGGAAACGTCCAAGCAGGCGCGGAAGCATTCAAAAAGGCGTAGAAGAGTCCAAGCAGGCGCGGTAGGGTCCAAGCAGGCGCGGTAGCGTCCAAGCAGGCGCGGAAACGTCCAAGCAGGCGCGGAAGCATGCAAGAAGGCGCAATAGTGTCCAAGTAGGCGCGGAAGCGCCCAAGCAGGCGCGGAAGCGGGCAAGCAGGCGCGGAAGCGTCCAAGCAGGCGCGGTAGAGTTCAAGCAGTCGCGGAAACGTCCAAGCAGGCGCGGTAGCGTCCAACCAGGCGCGGAAGCGACCAAGCAGTCGCGGAAGCGTCCAAGCAGTAGCGGAAGCGTCCAAGCAGGCGCGGTAGAGTCCAAGCAGTCGCGGAAGCGTCCAAGCAGGCGCGGTAGCGTCCCACCAGGCGCGGAAGCGACCAAGCAGTCGCGGAAGCGTCCAAGCAGGCACGGAAGCATGCAAGCAGGCGCGGAAGCGTCCAAGCAGTCATGGAAGCGTCCAAGCAGGCGCGGAAGCGTCCAAGCAGGCGCGGAAACGTCCAAGCAGGCGTGAAAGCGTCCAAGCAGGCTCGGAACCGTGCAAGCAGGCGCGGAAGCATGCAAGAAGGCGCGGAAGCGTCCAAGCAGGCGCGGTAGCGTCCAAGCAGGCGCGGAAACGTCCAAGCAGGCGCGGAAGCATGCAAGCAGGCGCGGAAGCGTCCAAGCAGGCGCGGTAGCGTCCAACCAGGCGCGGATGCGTCCAAGCAGTCGCGGAAGCGTCCAAGCAGGCGCGCTAGCGTCCAAGCAGTCGCGGAAACCTCCAAGCAGGCGCGGAAGCATGCAAGAAGACGTAGAAGAGTCCAAGCAGGCGCGGAAGCGTCCAAGCAGGCGGGGAAGCATGCAAGCAGGCGCGGAAGCGTCCAAGCAGGCGCGGTAGCGTCCAAGCAGGCGCGGAAGAGTCCAAGAAGTCGCGGAAGCGTCCAAGCAGGCGCGGTAGGGTCCAAGCTGGTGCGGAAACGTCCAAGCAGGCGCGGAAGCATGCAAGAAGGCGCAGAAGATTCCAAGCAGGCGCGGAAGCGTCCAAGCAGTCGCGGAAGCGTCCAAGCTGGCGCGGAAGCGTCCAAGCAGGCGCGCTAGCGTCCAAGCAGTCGCGGAAACCTCCAAGCAGGCGCGGAAGCATGCAAGAAGACGTAGAAGAGTCCAAGCAGGCGCGGAAGCGTCCAAGCAGGCGGGGAAGCATGCAAGCAGGCGCGGAAGCATCCAAGCAGGCGCGGTAGCGTCCAAGCAGGCGCGGAAGAGTCCAAGAAGTCGCGGAAGTGTCCAAGCAGGCGCGGTAGGGTCCAAGCTGGTGCGGAAACGTCCAAGCAGGCGCGGAAGCATGCAAGAAGGCGCAGAAGATTCCAAGCAGGCGCGGAAGCGTCCAAGCAGTCGCGGAAGCGTCCAAGCTGGCGCGGAAGCGTCCAAGCAGGCGCGGTAGCGTCCAAGCAGGCGCGGAAGCGTCCAAGCAGGCGCGGAAGCGTCCAAGCAGGCGCGGCAGCATGCAAGAAGACGCAGAAGAGTCCAAGCAGGCGCGGAAGCGTCCAAGCAGGCGCGGAAGCGTCCAAGCAGGCGCGGAAACGTCCAAGCAGGCGCGGAAGCATTCAAAAAGGCGTAGAAGAGTCCAAGCAGGCGCGGTAGGGTCCAAGCAGGCGCGGTAGCGTCCAAGCAGGCGCGGAAACGTCCAAGCAGGCGCGGAAGCATGCAAGAAGGCGCAGAAGTGTCCAAGCAGGCGCGGAAGCGTCCAAGCAGGCGCGGAAGCGGGCAAGCAGGCGCGGAAGCGTCCAAGCAGGCGCGGTAGAGTTCAAGCAGTCGCGGAAACGTCCAAGCAGGCGCGGTAGCGTCCAACCAGGCGCGGAAGCGACCAAGCAGTCGCGGAAGCGTCCAAGCAGTAGCGGAAGCGTCCAAGCAGGCGCGGTAGAGTCCAAGCAGTCGCGGAAGCGTCCAAGCAGGCGCGGTAGCGTCCCACCAGGCGCGGAAGCGACCAAGAAGTCGCGGAAGCGTCCAAGCAGGAGGGGAAGCATGCAAGCAGGCGCGGAAGCGTCCAAGCAGGCGCGGAAACATCCAAGTAGGCGCGGCAGCATGCAAGAAGTCGCAGAAGACTCCAAACAGTCGCGGAAGCGTCCAAGCAGGCGGGGAAGCATGCAAGCAGGCGCGGAAGCGTCCAAGCAGGCGCGGAAACGTCCAAGCAGGCGCGGAAGCGTCCAAGCAGGCGCGGTAGCGTCCAAGCAGTCGCGGAAGCGTCCAAGCAGGCGCGGTAGCGTCCAAGCAGGCGCGGTAGCATCCAAGCAGGCGCGGAAGCGTCCAAGCAGTTGCGGAAGCGTTCAAGCAGGCGCGGTAGCGTCCAACCAGGCGCGGAAGCTTCCAAGCAGTCGCGGAAGCGTCCAAGCAGGCGCGGTAGTGTCCAAGCTGGTGCGGAAACGTCCAAGCAGGCGCGGAAGCATGCAAGAAGGCGCAGAAGAGTCCAAGCAAGCGCGGAAGCGTCCAAGCAGTCGCGGAAGCGTCCAAGCAGGCGCGGTAGCGTCCAAGCAGGTGCGGAAACGTCCAACCAGGCGCGGAAGCATGCAAGAAGGCGCAGAAGAGTCCAAGCAGGTGCGGAAGCGTCCAAGCAGGCGCGGAAGCGTCCAAGCAGGCGCGGAAGCGTCCAAGCAGTCGCGGAAGCGTCCAAGCAGGCGCGGTAACGTCCAAGCAGGCGCGGAAACGTCCAAGCAGGCCCGGAAGCGTCCAAGCAGGCGCGGAAGCGTCCAAGCAGTCGCGGAAGCGTCCAATCAGTCGCGGAAGCGTCCAAGCAGGCGCGGAAGCGTCCAAGCAGGCGCGGAAGCGTCCAAGCAGTCGTGGGAGCGTCCAAGCAGGCGCGGTAGCGTCCAAGCAGGCGCGGAAGCATGCAAGAAGACGCAGAAGAGTCCAAGCAGGCGCGGAAGCGTCCAACCAGGCGCGGAAGCGTCCAAGCAGTCGCGGAAGCGTCCAAGCAGGCGCGGTAGCGTCCAAGCAGGCGCGGTAGCGTCCAAGCAGGCGCGGAAACGTCCAAGCAGGCGCGGAAGCATGCAAGAAGGCGCAGAAGAGTCCAAGCAGGCGCGGAAGCGTCCAAGCAGTCGCGGAAGCGTCCAAGCAGGCGCGGTAGCGTCCAAGCAGGCGCGGCAGAGTCCAAGCAGGCGCGGAAGCGTCCAAGCAGGCGCGGAAACGTCCAAGTAGGCGCGGAAGCATGCAAGAAGGCGCAGAAGAGTCCAAGCAGGCGCGGAAGCATGGAAGAAGACGCAGAAGAGTCCAAGCAGGCGCGGAAGCGTCCAAGCAGGAGGGGAAGCATGCAAGCAGGCGCGGAAGCGTCCAAGCAGTGATGGAAGCGTCCAAGCAGGCGCGGAAGCGTCCAAGCAGGCGCGGAAACGTCCAAGCAGGCGCGGAAACGTCCAAGCAGGCGTGAAAGCGTCCAAGCAGTCTCGGAACCGTGCAAGCAGGCGCGGAAGCATGCAAGAAGGCGCGGAAGCGTCCAAGCAGGCGCGGTAGCGTCCAAGCAGGCGCGGTAGCGTCCAACCAGGCGCGGAAGCGGCAAGCAGTCGCGGAAGCGTCCAAGCAGTCGCGGAAGCGTCCAAGCAGGCGCGGTAGCGTCCAAGCAGGCGCGGCAGAGTCCAAGCAGGCGCGGAAGCGTCCAAGCAGGCGCGGAAACGTCCAAGTAGGCGCGGAAGCATGCAAGAAGGCGCAGAAGAGTCCAAGCAGGCGCGGAAGCATGGAAGAAGAAGCAGAAGAGTCCAAGCAGGCGCGGAAGCGTCCAAGCAGGAGGGGAAGCATGCAAGCAGGCGCGGAAGCGTCCAAGCAGTGATGGAAGCGTCCAAGCAGGCGCGGAAGCGTCCAAGCAGGCGCGGAAACGTCCAAGCAGGCGCGGAAACGTCCAAGCAGGCGTGAAAGCGTCCAAGCAGTCTCGGAACCGTGCAAGCAGGCGCGGAAGCATGCAAGAAGGCGCGGAAGCGTCCAAGCAGGCGCGGTAGAGTCCAAGCAGTCGCGGAAGCGTCCAAGCAGGCGCGGTAGCGTCCCACCAGGCGCGGAAGCGACCAAGCAGTCGCGGAAGCGTCCAAGCAGGCACGGAAGCATGCAAGCAGGCGCGGAAGCGTCCAAGCAGTCATGGAAGCGTCCAAGCAGGCGCGGAAGCGTCCAAGCAGGCGCGGAAACGTCCAAGCAGGCGTGAAAGCGTCCAAGCAGGCGCGGAAACGTCCAAGCTGGCGCGGAAGCATTCAAAAAGGCGTAGAAGAGTCCAAGCAGGCGCGGTAGGGTCCAAGCAGGCGCGGAAGCATGCAAGAAGGCGCAGAAGTGTCCAAGCAGGCGCGGAAGCTTCCAAGCAGGCGCGGAAGCGTCCAAGCAGTCATGGAAGCGTCCAAGCAGGCGCGGAAGCGGGCAAGCAGGCGCGGAAACGTCCAAGCAGGCGCGGAAGCATGCAAGAAGGCGCAGAAGAGTCCAAGCAGGCGCGGAAGCATGCAAGAAGGCGCAGAAGAGTCCAAGCAGGCGCGGAAGCGTCCAAGCAGTCGCGGAAGCGTCCAAGCAGGCGCGGTAGCGTCCAAGCTGGCGCGGAAACGTCCAAGCAGGCGCGGAAGCATGCAAGAAGGCGCAGAAGAGTCCAAGCAGGCGCGGAAGCGTCCAAGCAGGCGCGGAAGCGTCCAAGCAGGCGCGGTAGCGTCCAAGCAGTCGCGGAAGCGTCCAAGCAGGCGCGGTAGCGTCCAAGCTGGCGCGGAAACGTCCAAGCAGGCGCGGAAGCATGCAAGAAGGCGCAGAAGAGTCCAAGCAGGCGCGGAAGCGTCCAAGCAGTCGCGGAAGCGTCCAAGCAGGCGCGGTAGCGTCCAAGCTGGCGCGGAAACGTCCAAGCAGGCGCGGAAGCATGCAAGAAGGCGCAGAAGAGTCCAAGCAGGCGCGGAAGCGTCCAAGCAGTCGCGGAAGCGTCCAAGCAGGCGCGGTAGCGTCCAAGCTGGCGCGGAAACGTCCAAGCAGGCGCGGAAGCATGCAAGAAGGCGCAGAAGAGTCCAAGCAGGCGCGGAAGCGTCCAAGCAGGCGCGGAAGCGTCCAAGCAGGCGCGGTAGCGTCCAAGCTGGCGCGGAAACGTCCAAACAGGCGCGGAAGCATGCAAGAAGACGCAGAAGAGTTCAAGCAGGCGCGGAAGCATCCAAGCAGGAGGGGAAGCATGCAAGCAGGCGCGGAAGCGTCCAAGCAGGCGCGGAAACGTCCAAGTAGGCGCGGAAGCATGCCAGAAGGCGCGGAAGCGTCCAAGCAGGCGTGGAAGCGTCCAAGCAGGCGGGGAAGCATGCAAGAAGACGCAGAAGAGTCCAAGCAGGCGCGGAAGCGTCCAAGCAGTCGCGGAAGCATCCAAGCTGTCGCGGAAGCGTCCAAGCAGGCGCGGTAGCGTCCAACCAGGCGCGGAAACGTCCAAGCAGGCGCGGAAGCGTCCAAGCAGGGGCGGAAGCGTCCAAGCAGGCGCGGAAACGTCCAAGCAGGCGCGGAAGCATGCAAGAAGACGCAGAAGAGTCCAAGCAGGCGCGGAAGCGTCCAAGCAGGAGGGGAAGCATGCAAGCAGGCGCGGAAGCGTCCAAGCAGGCGCGGAAACCTCCAAGTAGGCGCGGAAGCTTGCCAGAAGGCGCGGAAGCGTCCAAGCAGGCGCGGAAGCGTCCAAGCAGTCGCGGAAGCGTCCAAGCAGGCGCGGTAGCGTCCAAGCAGGCGCGGAAACGTCCAAGCAGGCGCGGAAGCATGCAAGAAGACGCAGAAGAGTCCAAACAGGCGCGGAAGCGTCCAAGCAGGCGCGGAAGAGTCCAAGAAGACGCGGAAGCGTCCAAGAAGGCGCGGTAGCGTCCAAGCAGTCGCGGAAACGACCAAGCAGGCGCGGAAACGTCCAAGCCAGCGTGGAAGAGTACAAGCAGGTGCGGAAGCGTCGAAGCAGGCGCAGAACCGTGCAAGTAGGCACGGAAGCGTCCAAGAAGGCGCGGCAGCATGCAAGAAGGCGCAGAAGAGTCCAAGCAGTCGCGGAAGCGTCCAAGCAGTCACAGAAGCGTCCAAGCAGGGGCGGTAGCGTCCAACCAGGCGCGGAAGAGTCCAAGAAGTCGCGGAAGCGTCCATACAGGCGCGGCAGCGTCCAAGCAGGCACGGAAGCGTCCAAGAAGGCGCGGCAGCATGCAAGAAGACGCAGAAGAGTCCAAGCAGGCGCGGAATCGTCCAAACAGGAGGGGAAGCATGCAAGCAGGCGCGGAAGCGTCCAAGCAGGCGCGGTAGCGTCCAAGCAGGCGCGGAAGCGTCCAAGCAGGCGCGGTAGCGTCCAACCAGGCGCGGAAGCGACCAAGCAGTCGCGGAAGCGTCCAAGCAGGCGCGGTAGAGTCCAAGCAGTCGCGGAAGCGTCCAAGCAGGCGCGGTAGCGTCCCACCAGGCGCGGAAGCGACCAAGCAGTCGCGGAAGCGTCCAAGCAGGCACGGAAGCATGCAAGCAGGCGCGGAAGCGTCCAAGCAGTCATGGAAGCGTCCAAGCAGGCGCGGAAGCGTCCAAGCAGGCGCGGAAACGTCCAAGCAGGCGTGAAAGCGTCCAAGCAGGCTCGGAACCGTGCAAGCAGGCGCGGAAGCATGCAAGAAGGCGCGGAAGCGTCCAAGCAGGCGCGGTAGCGTCCAAGCAGGCGCGGAAGCGACCAAGCAGTCGCGGAAGCGTCCAAGCAGGCGCGGAAGCGTCCAAGCAGGCGCGGAAGCGTCCAGGCAGGCGCGGAAACGTCCAAGCAGGCGCGGAAGCATGCAAGAAGGCGCAGAAGTGTCCAAGCAGGCGCGGAAGCTTCCAAGCAGGCGCGGAAGCGTCCAAGCAGGCGCGGTAGCGTCCAACCAGGCGCGGAAGCGACCAAGCAGTCGCGGAAGCGTCCAAGCAGGCGCGGTAGCGTCCAAGCAGTCGCGGAAGCGTCCAAGCAGGCGCGGTAGGGTCCAAGCAGTCGCGGAAGCGTCCAAGCAGGCGCGGCAGCGTCCAAGTTGGCACGGAAACGTCCAAGTAGGCGCGGAAGCATGCAAGAAGGCGCAGAAGAATCCAAGCAGGCGCGGAAGCATGCAAGAAGGCGCAGAAGATTCCAAGCAGGCGCGGAAGCGTCCAAGCAGTCGCGGAAGCGTCCAAGCAGGCGCGGAAGCGTCCAAGCAGGCGCGGTAGCGTCCAACCAGGCGCGGAAGCTTCCAAGCAGTCGCGGAAGCGTCCAAGCAGGCGCGGTAGTGTCCAAGCTGGTGCGGAAACGTCCAAGCAGGCGCGGAAGCATGCAAGAAGGCGCAGAAGAGTCCAAGCAGGCGCGGAAGCGTCCAAGCAGGAGGGGAAGCATGCAAGCAGGCGCGGAAGCGTCCAAGCAGTCATGGAAGCGTCCAAGCAGGCGCGGAAGCATTCAAAAAGGCGTAGAAGAGTCCAAGCAGGCGCGGTAGGGTCCAAGCAGGCGCGGTAGCGTCCAAGCAGGCGCGGAAACGTCCAAGCAGGCGCGGAAGCATGCAAGAAGGCGCAGAAGTGTCCAAGCAGGCGCGGAAGCGTCCAAGCAGGCGCGGAAGCGGGCAAGCAGGCGCGGAAACGTCCAAGCAGGCGCGGTAGCGTCCAACCAGGCGCGGAAGCGACCAAGCAGTCGCGGAAGCGTCCAAGCAGTAGCGGAAGCGTCCAAGCAGGCGCGGTAGAGTCCAAGCAGTCGCGGAAGCGTCCAAGCAGGCGCGGTAGCGTCCCACCAGGCGCGGAAGCGACCAAGCAGTCGCGGAAGCGTCCAAGCAGGCACGGAAGCATGCAAGCAGGCGCGGAAGCGTCCAAGCAGTCATGGAAGCGTCCAAGCAGGCGCGGAAGCGTCCAAGCAGGCGCGGAAACGTCCAAGCAGGCGTGTAAGCGTCCAAGCAGTCTCGGAACCGTGCAAGCAGGCGCGGAAGCGTCCAAGCAGGCGCGGTAGCGTCCCACCAGGCGCGGAAGCGACCAAGCAGTCGCGGAAGCGCCCAAGCAGGCACGGAAGCATGCAAGCAGGCGCGGAAGCGTCCAAGCAGTGATGGAAGCGTCCAAGCAGGCGCGGAAGCGTCCAAGCAGGCACGGAAACGTCCAAGCAGGCGTGAAAGCGTCCAAGCAGTCTCGGAACCGTGCAAGCAGGCGCGGAAGCATGCAAGAAGGCGCGGAAGCGTCCAAGCAGGCGCGGTAGCGTCCAAGCAGGCGCGGTAGCGTCCAACCAGGCGCGGAAGCGGCAAGCAGTCGCGGAAGCGTCCAAGCAGTAGCGGAAGCGTCCAAGCAGGCGCGGTAGAGTCCAAGCAGTCGCGGAAGCGTCCAAGCAGGCGCGGTAGCGTCCCACCAGGCGCGGAAGCGACCAAGCAGTCGCGGAAGCGTCCAAGCAGGCACGGAAGCATGCAAGCAGGCGCGGAAGCGTCCAAGCAGTCATGGAAGCGTCCAAGCAGGCGCGGAAGCGTCCAAGCAGGCGCGGAAACGTCCAAGCAGGCGTGAAAGCGTCCAAGCAGGCGCGGAAACGTCCAAGCTGGCGCGGAAGCATTCAAAAAGGCGTAGAAGAGTCCAAGCAGGCGCGGTAGGGTCCAAGCAGGCGCGGAAGCATGCAAGAAGGCGCAGAAGTGTCCAAGCAGGCGCGGAAGCTTCCAAGCAGGCGCGGAAGCGTCCAAGCAGTCATGGAAGCGTCCAAGCAGGCGCGGAAGCGGGCAAGCAGGCGCGGAAGCGTCCAAGCAGGCGCGGAAGCGTCTAAGCAGTCATGGAAGCGTCCAAGCAGGCGCGGAAGCGTCCAAGCAGGCGCGGTAGCGTCCAAGCAGTCGCGGAAGCGTCCAAGCAGTCGCGGAAGCGTCCAAGCAGGCGCGGAAGCGTCCAAGCAGGCGCGGTAGCGTCCAAGCAGGCGCGGAAGCGTCCAAGCAGTCGCGGAAGCGTCCAAGCAGTAGCGGAAGCGTCCAAGCAGGCGCGGTAGAGTCCAAGCAGTCGCGGAAGCGTCCAAGCAGGCGCGGTAGCGTCCCACCAGGCGCGGAAGCGACCAAGCAGTCGCGGAAGCGTCCAAGCAGGCACGGTAGCATGCAAGCAGGCGCGGAAGCGTCCAAGCAGTCATGGAAGCGTCCAAGCAGGCGCGGAAGCGTCCAAGCAGGCGCGGAAACGTCCAAGCAGGCGTGAAAGCGTCCAAGCAGGCGCGGAAACGTCCAAGCTGGCGCGGAAGCATTCAAAAAGGCGTAGAAGAGTCCAAGCAGGCGCGGTAGGGTCCAAGCAGGCGCGGAAGCATGCAAGAAGGCGCAGAAGTGTCCAAGCAGGCGCGGAAGCTTCCAAGCAGGCGCGGAAGCGTCCAAGCAGTCATGGAAGCGTCCAAGCAGGCGCGGAAGCGGGCAAGCAGGCGCGGAAGCGTCCAAGCAGGCGCGGAAGCGTCTAAGCAGTCATGGAAGCGTCCAAGCAGGCGCGGAAGCGTCCAAGCAGGCGCGGTAGCGTCCAAGCAGTCGCGGAAGCGTCCAAGCAGTCGCGGAAGCGTCCAAGCAGGCGCGGAAGCGTCCAAGCAGGCGCGGTAGCGTCCAAGCAGGCGCGGAAGCGTCCAAGCAGTCGCGGAAGCGTCCAAGCAGGCGCGGTAGGGTCCAAGCAGGCGCGGTAGCGTCCAAGCAGGCGCGGAAACGTCCAAGCAGGCGCGGTAGCGTCCAAGCAGGCGCGGAAACGTCCAAGCAGGCGCGGAAGCATTCAAAAAGGCGTAGAAGAGTCCAAGCAGGCGCGGTAGGGTCCAAGCAGGCGCGGAAGCATGCAAGAAGGCGCAGAAGTGTCCAAGCAGTCGCGGAAACGTCCAAGCAGGCGCGGTAGCGTCCAACCAGGCGCGGAAGCGACCAAGCAGTCGCGGAAGCGTCCAAGAAGTAGCGGAAGCGTCCAAGCAGGCGTGGTAGAGTCCAAGCAGTCGCGGAAGCGTCCAAGCAGGCGCGATAGCGTCCCACCAGGCGCGGAAGCGACCAAGCAGTCGCGGAAGCGTCCAAGCAGGCACGGAAGCATGCAAGCAGGCGCGGAAGCGTCCAAGCAGTCATGGAAGCGTCCAAGCAGTCGCGGAAGCGTCCAAGCAGGCGCGGAAGCGTCCAAGCAGGCGCGGAAACGTCCAAGCAGGCGCGGAAGCATGGAAGAAGACGCAGAAGAGTCCAAGCAGGCGCGGAAGCGTCCAAGCAGGAGGGGAAGCATGCAAGCAGGCGCGGAAGCGTCCAAGCAGGCGCGGAAACGTCCAAGTAGGCGCGGAAGCATGCAAGAAGGCGCAGAAGAGTCCAAGCAGGCGCGGAAGCTTCCAAGCAGTCGCAGAAGCGTCCAAGCAGGCGCGGTAGCGTCCAAGCAGGCGCGGAAGCGTCCAAACAGGCGCGGCAGGGTCCAAGCAGGCGCGGAAACGTCCAAGCAGGCGCGGAAGCATGCAAGAAGACGCAGAACAGTCCAAGCAGGCGCGGAAGCGTCCAAGCAGTCGCGGAAGCGTCCAAGCAGGCGCGGTAGCGTCCAAGAAGGCGCGGAAGAGTCCAAGAAGTCGCGGAACCGTCCAAGCAGGCGCGGTAGCGTCCAAGCAGGCGCGGAAACGTATAAGCAGGCGCGGAAGCATGCAAGAAGACGCAGAAGAGTCCAAGCAGGCGCGGAAGCGTCCAAGCAGGAGGGGAAGCATGCAAGCAGGCGCGGAAGCGTCCAAGCAGGCGCGGAAACATCCAAGTAGGCGCGGCAGCATGCAAGAAGTCGCAGAAGACTCCAAACAGTCGCGGAAGCGTCCAAGCAGGCGGGGAAGCATGCAAGCAGGCGCGGAAGCGTCCAAGCAGGCGCGGAAACGTCCAAGCAGACGCGGAAGCATGCAAGAAGACGCAGAAGAGTCCAAGCAGGCGCGGAAGCGTCCAAGCAGGCGCGGAAGCGTCCAAGTGTCACGTCCCGTGTCCTCGATCGGGAGTAACTTGTTTGTTTTCCTGTTTTAGGCTCGCCCGCTATGCGCAGACTATCGCCAGGGCACAGGGAGGAGAGTCGGTGATTTTACGCCACGAGGGATTAAGCGAGGTAAGTATAATGCGGGGTAAGGGGGGGCGAAGAAGGTTATTAATATGTTAATAATAATATTTCCTTTTCAGGTATTCACCTGATGGAACGTAGCGGAGTAAGTATAGAGAGAGAGAGACGGTAAGTATAACGAGTAAGGTAAGTTGTAGCGAGAGAGAGAATCTACAGTATGGAGGTTTCTTTTGTATGTTACTAATTGATTTTATTTTCAAGGGTCGCGGCGAGGAATTGGTACGAAGAGACGGGATAACTAAGATGCGTCGAATAAAAGGTAAGTATAATAATGGAGTTTTATTTCCTCTAGGTTAAGTAAAGTACAACGGTGATTTTAAATGGAGTATAAATATAATAAATTTCAAATGGAATCTTCAAGAAGATGTTGCATTGACCAGTTTGATGAGTCAGGGGATCGAGGGGAATCTAGGGTATAATCTGGAGAATCGGGGGATTGCGTATTCCCGAATTACTATCTGTCATCTAATGACAGATGAGAGGTGAGTATAAAGTAGGGGAGACGGTTTGAGAATGATGAAATTGTTTCACTGTACCTCGACTGCGTATCTGTAGGACTCGCAGGTGAAAAGACAGCAGCAGGATTCTGCGCTTCAAGAAAGTGAAGAAGAGATGAAGCGCTATGCGTAGCTGCGCTCGCGTTCGATGAGACAGCTGCTGTTTATCAGCGCTATTGGAGTTAAAGGAAGAAATAAAGAAGGTAAGTTATAACTTAAGTATATTAAAATAAGAAGTAGTACAATGTGGGTAGTATAAGAGTAACGAGGGATTTCAACTATCTGCGTACCTCGGTCGCAGGTTAAGTTGAAATCGAGTTTTATAAAATAATTACAGTCAGTGAGAGAATACAAAATATCCGCGTACCTCGGTCACGGGTTTTGGATTCACACTAAGTGTGTTGGTAATAAACGATCTGAGTGCTTGAGTTGACGTCGTACAATATTATTCGCGTAAAATACAATTAGTGAGTAAATGCAAAATGGTCCGCGTACCTCGGTCACGGGTTTTGAATTTACACTAAGAGTGTCGATGATAATTAGTCTGAGTGCCTAAGGTTATAAAATAATTAATATTAATGAAAGTGTACAAAATTATTCGCGTACCTCGGTCACGAGTTCTGAACACAATCAAAAATATAGAAGGAGCAACGAGTGGCAATGGGTGTGTCGCCGTACGACCTCGGTAGTACAGCGGAGTCAGAGTGCAGCCGTAATAATTGAATACTCACTCGTTGGTATCGTAGTCGTAGGAGATTGGCACTTTGTAGTAGTTGCACTTATTCGTTTCGATGCACTAGTTTAATTCGCGTACTTTCACTTGATGTATAACGATGCTCGCGGTTCGGCTGCTGCTGCTGGACTGACTAAAGCGGCGTTGCGCTGCTCCTTATATATTC
This sequence comes from Cerceris ruficornis, assembly GCA_963989415.1. NCBI lineage: Eukaryota > Metazoa > Arthropoda > Insecta > Hymenoptera > Crabronidae > Cerceris > Cerceris ruficornis. The sequence continues at coordinate 63,860,475 of OZ022517.1, read as the reverse complement.
AATTCATATCGCTAGTTCTAAGAATGCTGAGCGGCGGGCGGCTTGCATTTTCCTATCTTTGCTGACATCCTCCGCCTTGCAATTTATTCTGCTGACCGTCTTACGCCTTGCAGTTTTAAACTGCTGACGGTCTTACGCCTTGCAGTTTCTTATCGCCGTGGGAAGGGAAACTGCTGACGGTCTTACGCCTTGCAGTTTCTTGAGCTTATCTTATCGCGGTGAGAGATAAGAAACTGCTGAGCGTGTACAATATTATATAGTCTTGAAATGAATAGATGTCGCATGCGCTTTTAATTATATAGTTGTGAAACGAATAGATGGCTCATACTGTTCGCAAATGAAATGATGTCTCGCGGAGTTTGATTTTAATGCTTTTTATATAGCTGCGAGATGAAAAGTTGTCCTATACTTCTGAAACGTTTAGATGCATTGCATCTTTTGATATTTATTACTTGTATGACTCATCTAGACGTATCGCGTTGATTATTAATACGGTTATTATTCTTAAGTATTACTTTTACGTGCTTTTACATATATATATATTTATTTTAATGGATTAATGTATTTTCGTACATATATACGTAATGTATATATGTGTATGTATGTCTATGTATATATATATATAGGCATATGTCAGGACGCGCGCTTTCGCGAATTAGGGGGTGGGAGGTTTGAATACGCGATTTTAACAATAGTGACGTCAATTTCGGGTTGACGTTACACCTCCCCCCTTTTTGTAGAACAAATTTATTCGGAAATTTGTTCTAAGCGGTCTATTCTATCTCTTAACTCGGAGAGACTTACTACTTTAGGACTTTGCGGCTGGCGAGAAAATGGTCTTGGCATCTGTCGGTTAATATCATCATCGTTCTCAGGGGCGTTCAATTCTGGGTTTTCTGGAGTCGAAGCTCGTTGTCGAGCACGTTGCAAGAGGCAGTAGGTGATGGATGTCCATACAGCTCCAAGTAATTCGATGCCACATCCGAATACGGCATACAGTGAGTAGCCGTGAATAATAGTATCAACGATGGTCTTCACGAATTTCACAATCACAAATATTGCTAGGCATCCTGCGCTGATGGAGCCAAACGTAATGAAATGGTCCCATATCTTCGATAGTGCTCCTTGGGCTAGTTTCTGCACGGCGTCTTCGTCTAACAGATGCGTGAGTTGGATAGTCCCGGGGATGATATCTTGTCCGGTGACGCCACGCGCCACGGAATTTAATATGGCGGCTCTTTCCGCCGGGAACATGATATGGTCTCGTAGCTTGTCGATGTCTGCTTGCGTGTAGATTCCGCTTACGGCGAGTGTAGCTGGTACCGTATATTTCCAGGTTGGCTTGGTCATCGGTTTCAACTCTTGTGGTGGGACAGCTTCCACTGGATTCGGCAGTATTTTGTGCCATGATTCGTCGATGTTGTACATTATCGGCAGGATCGGGTTGCAGTCGCGGTGAGTACCTTGTTGTACTAATACTCTGGTTTTAGGCTTCATAAATTTTGATGTGTTTCTGTGTAGAACGGGAAGTTCCACGAAACATTCTTGCGTGCGGCGTACTTTCACTTCTACGGGAATGCACCTGATTATATGGACGGCTTCTCCAGCGGTCGTGGCCATGTATCCCGGTCCTTTCATTAGGGACCAGGCAAATTCCTCAGGCAGTATTGATGCGATTGAGAGTGCGTTTTCGAGCACTTGCCTCTCCAAGGCGCATCTATGCGTAAGTGATGAGGTAAAGAGGGTAATTATTTGTCCTCGTATATGGCGTTCAACATATACGAATTTCGAATTCATATATGTAAAGATGTCGAGGTTATCAGGCGTAATTGTTCTTTTCCCAGTAAATGTGCGTCCTTTTTGTGTTTCCAGAATGAACAGCTTAGGATGTTCTGTTCGTAGGAGCGTATATCCGCACACGTTTTGTTCCGAAACCTTGGTTAGGGCGAAGGTGATGTCGTCCCTGGTAAGTGCGTAAATTGTAGGTAAGGTTGAATTTTGTCCCGCTTCTGTGATCCGTTGTGCCAATCCTTCGTATAAAACGTCATATTGCTCAAATTTGCAGGTGGACTCCGGGGTTGGTTTCCAGTACGTATATCCGTCTTCTCCGTCTAGACAGTATCCGTCTTGAAATGAGCAGGTAGTTCCACTTTTGAGGATGATCTTATTCTCGTTAAGCTTGACTGCGGCGCTGCCTGTGCGGAGTGTAATCTTGGCCAATCCTTGTACCACTACGTTGTCCCAGGATCCGTAGGGATCCGCATACTGTGTTCCGGTGCATGATCCATCATTTGCGATTGTTCCAGCGAAGGTAAACATTCTTGTAGATGTTGTGTTTGCTCGAATGCCGGTTAAAACTGCTCCGTTTCCGAGAGATATAGTTCCTTCTCGATGTAGACGTAGACACGTCTCGTGGCTTACATCTGCTATATACTCCACGTAGCCATTGTGAACTGCTGATATATGGGAGTGCATTCCACAGTAAAAGACTGTTCTCTTGATCTCGATTTTACACTGTATGTAGTTCGCGTGTTCGTACTCTGCCAATTGCAATAATTGTATGTATGTTTCTTCCGTTTCCGCCCCTCGAACGTTGATGTCACATTCGCCTACTTTTACTAATGATATCGTCGTTATATTTAGCCTCTCGCCGCTGCAATCGTATGCAATTAGTCCATAAGCCATCGGGCTGACGCATAGGAGGAATACAATGAGGATCTTCATCCTGAAACAGAAGTCTGACATTTCGTAAGTAGTATTAATTAATAACTAAGCTTAAATCTAGTAACATATCGATTATCCTTTATTTAGTTTGTTTATTTTGGTTTTATTTTTATTTCTTTGTTTATTTAATAAGGCGTATTGATTTATTTATATATTTTTTTTATTATTATATTTTTTGATTATTATTGGGTACATATTTAGTATTATTTGTAGTTATGATTTCCGTGCTTCTTTAAGCGTATAGCGCTCCGTCGATTATATATAATGTCTCTACGTTGAATTCCAAGTATAAGCCTCTGTGGAATATGTCCATGCAGGTCGTGCACTCTGCGAGGCTTCTCTCAATTAATAATGGAATGCCGCATTCGTAACAATTTTTCTCGAAGTCTTCGCACGTGAAGGCATGTGCGTCTGTGAAGCTTCCTTCTATAGCGAGGTCAGATAAGTCGAAGCACGGTTCGCAGAATATTCTGTATGTATTTTCATCGTCGTAAGTTTCCATCATCTGTCCTTGTATGCAGCTGAATTGGCTTATCTGTATGTTAAGTAATGCAAGCTCCTCTTGCCCCGAAATTTTAGCTGTAGGTCGTGGATAGTAGCACATGGTAGTTGCGTACTTGAAATGGTCTGTAACATAATTCATTTTCCTCTAAAGTTCCGTGACGGTGGGTCGACGATGAGCTAATTTTAACTTGTTAGCGTGCACCACACGATTTTTGCCGTTCATTAATATGGATATATTTCCGTTATTAAGGATTTGCTGAATTTTGTAGGGACCGGAATATTGACTCGCGAATTTTCCTTGTCGGGGTTCTTTGAGTAAAAATACATCGTCGCCGACGTGGAATGTTTGGGGGTTTACTCTTCGGTCGTAGTATCCTTTTGATTTTTGCTTAGCTTGCTTTAAGTTCTCTCGGGCGATGTCTTGTAAACGGTTGATCTTCATGAAGAGTTCTTCTAAATAATCCTTATATGATGGGTCGAGGTTTTCTTCTAGCGGCGGGTCGGTGGACGGTGCTCGTGCTATTTTTCCGAATACTAATTCGTGCGGTGAGAATTTTGTTCCTTCGTGAATGCTGGTGTTATACGAGAACATCGCGTTCTCTATCCATTCATCCCAATTGGAGGTGTCGTCGATATATTGTTTTAAGAATTCTATTAATACGTGATGGGATCTTTCGAGGGATCCATTTGCTTGAGGGTGATAGGCTGTCGTCTGGTATTGCTTAATTCGGCATTTCTTTGCTACGGTTTTAAATAACGCTGATAGGAAGTTTGATCCCTGGTCTGTGAGTAATGCGCGTGGAGCTCCAAATCTGCATATGAAATTCTTAAGGAAAGCGTCGGCCACGCTGCGTGAATCTGCTCTTTGCAGTGGTACTGCGACACTGTATTTCGTTAAAAGGTCTTGGATGGTCAATATGTATTCGTTTCCCATTTTTGTTACAGGGAGTGGTCCAACTATGTCGAGTGCTATTTTGTCAAAGGCTGCGCCAGGTGTATCGGTAAGTATCATTGGTTGGCGAGTTTTAATCCGTGTTAGCTTCCTCTTTTGACATTCGATGCATGTTCTTACATATTCAGTAATATCTTTCTTCATTCCATCCCAGAAATAACGCTGTCGAATGCGATTGTAGGTTTTTGTAACTCCTTTATGTCCTGCGATTACGGAATCGTGGTTTTCTTCCATTATTTGTCTTCGTTGTTCCGTTGTCGGTATTGTGATGAGAGATCGACATATCGTGATAGTAAGTTGATATTCTTGGAGGGTTTGCTTGAGATAATTGAGGAAAAATTTCCATGGTATGTCGTCGTAGTACGGGGTTTTAGAAATGCTGAAGCTCTTGATCCTTAATTCGTCGAGTACGTCTTTTATCGCGCGAATGCCGTTTTTTATGTTTTCTTTCGTAATGGGTATCCTATCGTGTTCTTTTATGGGGATTGCTATAATGTTGTAAGATTGTGTAGGTTTTATTTTAGCTCTCTCAAATGTTAGGTTTTCAAATTTCGGAAGTTCACCGTATGCGAGTAGTTCGATTGCCCCTTTATCCTGGGGTTGCCCATTCATGTCGATGAAAATTATTTTGTGGTCCTTTTGTATTCTTAAGGAGTCGTTGCTTTCTTCAATCTTCAATGGTGCGTTGCGTAGAGTTGCGGGTACGAAAGTTCGTTCGAAAAGTGCATCCGAGTCCGATGATGTGAGCGGTGTATCTTCCATTTCGATACTTTGTGTTTCTTCGATGTCGTCGTTTGATTCGAGTTGAGTGAGGGCTTCTTCTTCGTTTCCGTAGTCCAAAATCCGTGGAGTGAGTTGAGGTGTTTCGTTGCGAGGAGTTGAATGATGTATGGGTGAGGGAATTTTTTCTGGAGAGGGGGAATGAGTGGGAGGGGGGCTTCGTGAGGGTGTATCGCGACTTTCGATATGGGTAGGAGGGTAATCGGTGACGTCAGTGGTCGTAGAATCTTGTATTCTTGGGATACGTTTTCCTGGAGGAAGAGGGAATGGACTAAAGGCTGTGGAAGGCGTTCGTTTTCTTGGATCTTTTGATTTAGTCTCTGATGGCTGCTTGGAGGTAGTCGGTAGTTGTTTCTGTTCTACCGGGCTATGGAATCGCGGTTTGCTTGCGGGAAAGATTTCGAGGGAGTCAGAGGATGATGATTCGTTTTGTTGCCTTTTTCTTTTTATAGAGTAGATCGGTGCTGAAGGCTGTTCCTTTTCGTCGTTCTCCGGTGGGTTCCGGGATAGTGCGTCGGCGTTTGCGTTTGCTCGACCTTCTTTGTAATATATCTTATATTCATATTCTGAGAGTTTTAACTTCCATTTCCATAGTCTTGAAGTAGGATCTTTGATTGAGTTTAGCCATACTAGTGGTTTGTGGTCCGTAATGATTTTAAATTCTCTCCCGTATAAGTATGGTCTAAAGTGATTTATACAATATACTATCGCGAGGCATTCTTTTTCGATCGTTGAATAGTTTTTCTCTGCTTGGTTTAGTAATCGCGACGCGTAGGCTATAGGGAGATCTTTTCCGATTGGTCCTTGACTTAGGACTCCTCCGATTGCATATCCGGATGCATCGGTTGTTAGATTGAAGGTTTCCGTGAAATCAGGATATTGAAGAATAGGTTCAGTTATTAGGGCTTTCTTAAGTTTTTGGAATGCGTCTTCCTGCGTAGGTGTCCATCTGAATGCCGCTTCTTTTCTTAATAGATCGGTGAGAGGTTTCGCGGTCTTCGAGAAATTAGGTATGAATCTACGGTAATATCCGGCGAGGCCTAAAAATTGTTTTATGTTCTTTGAGTTTTTGGGAACTGGGAAATGATCTACCGCTGTTATCTTCTTCGGGTCTGGTTTGACTCCGCTTTCACTAATAATATGCCCGAGGTAATTAACTTCATGTCGCAAAAATTCGCATTTGTCCGGTTGTAGCTTGAGATCCGCTTCTCGTAATCTTTTCATGAGTCGTGTAAATTTAATCTCGTGTTCTCGGAGTGAGCGAGCGTATAGGACTATGTCGTCGAGATAGACAAATAATTCTATTCCTTGTAGTCCGGTTAAAACGTTATTCATTAGTCGTTGGAACGTTGCTGGAGCGTTTTTTAATCCGAAGGGCATGCGTTTAAATTCATAATGTCCGTATGGCGTAGAAAAAGCGGTTTTATGCGAATCTGTCGATTTCATGGGTATTTGATGGAAACCAGATGCGAGGTCAAAAACAGAAAAATATTTGGCGCTACCTAGTTGATCTAGGATCTCGTTTATATTAGGAAGTGGGTAAGCGTCTCCGATTGTTTTATCGTTGAGGGCGCGGTAATCGATTACCATTCGCCATCTTTTGTTTCCTTGAGAGTCCGGTTTTTTCGGTACGATCCATAGAGGTGAGTTATATGGTGAAAGAGAGGGTTCAATTATTCCATTTTCAATGAGTTCAGTTACTTGTCTGTTTATTTCTTCTTTATGAACTGGAGGGAATCTATACTGTTTCGCGTTTACTGGAATGTCGTCGGTAGTATGAATGGGATGTTCTATTGCGGTGGTTGCTCCAAAATGATCTCCGGGTAAATAAAATCTGTCCGCGTTTTCTTCTATTAGTTTCGTAACGCTTTGTTCTTCCTCTGAATTTAAGTGGTCTAACCTAAGGGTATCTTTGATTTCTTTTACTCGTTGTTTGTCGTAATTCGCTTGTGTAAGAAATATTCTTGCAGTGGATTCGTCTTCTATAATTTCATTTTGATTTGGCGCGATTTGACTTGATTTTTCTATCTCTCGAAGTACTAACGTTGGTATAACTATGTGTTCGTCTTTTTCCGTAGTGTTGAATATTGGAAGGTGTGCTCTTCCCTTTGAGTTGGTTACTACCGCGTTTCCGAGGAATATTCCGTCCTTTGTAAATAAGCGGGGTAAGTAACCTATTTTAACTTCGGGGTTTGCTATCTTAATTTGAAATGGTGCGACTGATCTTTTAGGAATTGTTAAAAGTTCTTGCTCGAAAAAGGGGATATGTAGTTCTTCCCATTGGAGGCTTCGGCTCTTATAGTCGATCGTGACTGAGTTTTGTATCATGAATTCAGAACCTAAAATTCCGTCCTGGTCAATGGGGAATGAATCGTCAACTAGATGAAACTTTATTGGTCGTCCGGCGATCGCGATTTCTGCTGTTCCTCGAGTGGATATCGGCGTTGAGGTGATTCCTCTAATTTTTAAAATTATATCATGATTAATTTTTTGGGCTGATTTTGAAAATGATTCTTTTATAAGGTTGATTTCTGATCCGGAATCTATCATTAAATTTAGTTTTTCTTGGTCGTTGGTCGTGGCTACTTGTATAGTTGGTACAACAGAATCCTGTTTTAATTGGACCCTAGCGATTCGGAAACTTGGGTCATCGTATTCTGTTCCTCTGGTCCGTGCGTTTCCACGGTCGTTGTAAATGTTCGGTGCCCTGACTGGTTGGCTTCCCGGCGGACACCGGCTACCGGGTTGCGAGAACCGTTTCCCTGATTCGTGGAATTATCTGCATTTGCTCTCCTTTGCGAGTAGCGGGTTATTTCTCCGGATTCTACTTTCATTCTAAATTTCGCACAGTCGTCCATGCTGTGGCCTGGATTTTTACAATATCGACACGTGACTGTCGGCGTATTCGGTGAGAATCTCGTTTGCTGGTAGGATCTTTGCGGAGGGGACGAGGATCCTTGATTTCCATAATAGCGTCGAGTGGGGGTTTCGCTTAATTGTCGCGGAGGTGCTCTATCCTCATATCGTCGCGGGGGTGGTCTATCTTCATATCGTCGCGGGACAAATCTAAAATCGTTCCGTTGCGGCGGCGATCTATACTCGTTCCGACGCGGAGGGGATCTGTACTCGTTTCGACGCGGAGGGGAACGATATCTAATTTTAGTGCGCGCGCGTGATTCTTCCTTTTCGATTTGTCCAAAAATTTTGATCGCGGTACAATAATATTCTTCCAGGCTTCGGGGTGCTTCCATGCGTACCCGTATTCTAGCGTCCGGCGCGAGGCCATTCAAAAATGCTTGAATCACGTGTTCTTCTAATTCCAGTACTCTAATGTGGTCGAATGATCTGCCTTGTTTCATTTCGTCGTATACCGCTGCGTGTAGGTTCCGAACCTTTTCTATGTAGTCGAGTATGTGTTCATGCGGTCTCTTTTCTAGTTGTCCAAGTTCTCCTTGGTATTCGTATAGTGTTTTGTGCGCGGCGAAGGTTGATTTTAATCGGTTGCAAAATTGGTCGACGGTTGCAAATTGCGAGTTCGCGACGGTCATGTACGCATGACCCTGTAGTTTATTAACTAATAATTGCACGAGGTGCATTTCTTGCTCAGGGGCTATTATGCTTCGTGCTCTTTCGCACGCTCGTACGAATTGGAAGATCGGTATGTTCCTTCCATTGTAAATTGGAACAGATTCTAATGCGTCTTTTATACTTATCGCGGTGGTGCGGAAAAGCGGCGGTCGTTCTGGTGTGCTATGCACTTGCGGTGAAGGAGGGAGTCCTCCCGTGGTATTGTCGTGACCACCATTAATTCTTAATTCTTGTAACGCGTTTTCTAATCTCTGTAAGCGTTCCGGTAGTGGGAGTAATATATCGAATTCCCTATCCATGCGTTCGATTATTTGATGAACTTTATCAAGTTTAAGTTCAGTAGATCGCGGTACTTCTATAGTTCGTCGTATGTTCTGCTCGGCTAAATCGCGTTCTCGAGCCAAAACTCGTTCCTGTAGCCTTGCTACTTCTTCTTCTTGTTCTGCGTTTAATCGCGCTTCCGCCATGTCGATGGGGATGTAAAACTTGCTTTATGCTTTAGTAAGAGGGGTGGGGGTAAAATCACTCTTTTCCTGCTATCCCACCGCTGCCACCAAATTTATGTCACGTCCCGTGTCCTCGATCGGGAGTAACTTGTTTGTTTTCCTGTTTTAGGCTCGCCCGCTATGCGCAGACTATCGCCAGGGCACAGGGAGGAGAGTCGGTGATTTTACGCCACGAGGGATTAAGCGAGGTAAGTATAATGCGGGGTAAGGGGGGGCGAAGAAGGTTATTAATATGTTAATAATAATATTTCCTTTTCAGGTATTCACCTGATGGAACGTAGCGGAGTAAGTATAGAGAGAGAGAGACGGTAAGTATAACGAGTAAGGTAAGTTGTAGCGAGAGAGAGAATCTACAGTATGGAGGTTTCTTTTGTATGTTACTAATTGATTTTATTTTCAAGGGTCGCGGCGAGGAATTGGTACGAAGAGACGGGATAACTAAGATGCGTCGAATAAAAGGTAAGTATAATAATGGAGTTTTATTTCCTCTAGGTTAAGTAAAGTACAACGGTGATTTTAAATGGAGTATAAATATAATAAATTTCAAATGGAATCTTCAAGAAGATGTTGCATTGACCAGTTTGATGAGTCAGGGGATCGAGGGGAATCTAGGGTATAATCTGGAGAATCGGGGGATTGCGTATTCCCGAATTACTATCTGTCATCTAATGACAGATGAGAGGTGAGTATAAAGTAGGGGAGACGGTTTGAGAATGATGAAATTGTTTCACTGTACCTCGACTGCGTATCTGTAGGACTCGCAGGTGAAAAGACAGCAGCAGGATTCTGCGCTTCAAGAAAGTGAAGAAGAGATGAAGCGCTATGCGTAGCTGCGCTCGCGTTCGATGAGACAGCTGCTGTTTATCAGCGCTATTGGAGTTAAAGGAAGAAATAAAGAAGGTAAGTTATAACTTAAGTATATTAAAATAAGAAGTAGTACAATGTGGGTAGTATAAGAGTAACGAGGGATTTCAACTATCTGCGTACCTCGGTCGCAGGTTAAGTTGAAATCGAGTTTTATAAAATAATTACAGTCAGTGAGAGAATACAAAATATCCGCGTACCTCGGTCACGGGTTTTGGATTCACACTAAGTGTGTTGGTAATAAACGATCTGAGTGCTTGAGTTGACGTCGTACAATATTATTCGCGTAAAATACAATTAGTGAGTAAATGCAAAATGGTCCGCGTACCTCGGTCACGGGTTTTGAATTTACACTAAGAGTGTCGATGATAATTAGTCTGAGTGCCTAAGGTTATAAAATAATTAATATTAATGAAAGTGTACAAAATTATTCGCGTACCTCGGTCACGAGTTCTGAACACAATCAAAAATATAGAAGGAGCAACGAGTGGCAATGGGTGTGTCGCCGTACGACCTCGGTAGTACAGCGGAGTCAGAGTGCAGCCGTAATAATTGAATACTCACTCGTTGGTATCGTAGTCGTAGGAGATTGGCACTTTGTAGTAGTTGCACTTATTCGTTTCGATGCACTAGTTTAATTCGCGTACTTTCACTTGATGTATAACGATGCTCGCGGTTCGGCTGCTGCTGCTGGACTGACTAAAGCGGCGTTGCGCTGCTCCTTATATATTCAATTCATATCGCTAGTTCTAAGAATGCTGAGCGGCGGGCGGCTTGCATTTTCCTATCTTTGCTGACATCCTCCGCCTTGCAATTTATTCTGCTGACCGTCTTACGCCTTGCAGTTTTAAACTGCTGACGGTCTTACGCCTTGCAGTTTCTTATCGCCGTGGGAAGGGAAACTGCTGACGGTCTTACGCCTTGCAGTTTCTTGAGCTTATCTTATCGCGGTGAGAGATAAGAAACTGCTGAGCGTGTACAATATTATATAGTCTTGAAATGAATAGATGTCGCATGCGCTTTTAATTATATAGTTGTGAAACGAATAGATGGCTCATACTGTTCGCAAATGAAATGATGTCTCGCGGAGTTTGATTTTAATGCTTTTTATATAGCTGCGAGATGAAAAGTTGTCCTATACTTCTGAAACGTTTAGATGCATTGCATCTTTTGATATTTATTACTTGTATGACTCATCTAGACGTATCGCGTTGATTATTAATACGGTTATTATTCTTAAGTATTACTTTTACGTGCTTTTACATATATATATATTTATTTTAATGGATTAATGTATTTTCGTACATATATACGTAATGTATATATGTGTATGTATGTCTATGTATATATATATATAGGCATATGTCAGGACGCGCGCTTTCGCGAATTAGGGGGTGGGAGGTTTGAATACGCGATTTTAACAATAGTGACGTCAATTTCGGGTTGACGTTACACAAGCAGGCGCGGAAACGTCCAAGCAGGCGCGGAAGCATTCAAAAAGGCGTAGAAGAGTCCAAGCAGGCGCGGTAGGGTCCAAGCAGGCGCGGAAGCATGCAAGAAGGCGCAGAAGTGTCCAAGCAGGCGCGGAAGCTTCCAAGCAGGCGCGGAAGCGTCCAAGCAGTCATGGAAGCATCCAAGCAGGCGCGGAAGCGGGCAAGCAGGCGCGGAAGCGTCCAAGCAGGCGCGGAAGCGTCCAAGCAGTCATGGAAGCGTCCAAGCAGGCGCGGAAGCGTCCAAGCAGGCGCGGTAGCGTCCAAGCAATCGCGGAAGCGTCCAAGCAGGCGCGGAAACGTCCAAGCAGGCGCGGAAGCATGCAAGAAGACGCAGAAGAGTCCAAGCAGGCGCGGAAGCGTCCAAGCAGGAGGGGAAACATGCAAGCAGGCGCGGAAGCGTCCAAGCAGGCGCGGAAACGTCCAAGTAGGCGCGGAAGCATGCAAGAAGGCGCAGAAGAGTCCAAGCAGTCATGGAAGCGTCCAAGCAGTCGCGGAAGCGTCCAAGCAGGCGCGGAAGCGTCCAAGCAGGCGCGGAAGCGTCCAAGCAGTCGCGGAGGCGTCCAAGCAGGCGCGGTAGGGTCCAAGCTGGTGCGGAAACGTCCAAGCAGGCGCGGAAGCATGCAAGAAGGCGCAGAAGATTCCAAGCAGGCGCGGAAGCGTCCAAGCAGTCGCGGAAGCGTCCAAGCAGGCGCGGAAGCATCCAAGCAGGCGCGGTAGCGTCCAAGCAGGCGCGGAAGCGTCCAAGCAGTCGCGGAAGCGTCCAAGCAGGCGCGGAAGCGTCCAAGCAGGCGCGGCAGCATGCAAGAAGACGCACAAGAGTCCAAGCAGGCGCGGAAGCGTCCAAGCAGGCGCGGAAGCGTCCAAGCAGGCGCGGAAGCGTCCAAGCAGTCGCGGAAGCGTCCAAGCAGTCGCGGAAGCGTCCAAGCAGTCGCGGAAGCGTCCAAGCAGGCGCGGTAGTGTCCAAGCTGGTGCGGAAACGTCCAAGCAGGCGCGGAAGCATGCAAGAAGGCGCAGAAGAGTCCAAGCAAGCGCGGAAGCGTCCAAGCAGTCGCGGAAGCGTCCAAGCAGGCGCGGTAGCGTCCAAGCAGGTGCGGAAACGTCCAACCAGGCGCGGAAGCATGCAAGAAGGCGCAGAAGAGTCCAAGCAGGTGCGGAAGCGTCCAAGCAGGCGCGGAAGCGTCCAAGCAGGCGCGGAAGCGTCCAAGCAGTCGCGGAAGCGTCCAAGCAGGCGCGGTAACGTCCAAGCAGGCGCGGAAACGTCCAAGCAGGCCCGGAAGCGTCCAAGCAGGCGCGGAAGCGTCCAAGCAGTCGCGGAAGCGTCCAATCAGTCGCGGAAGCGTCCAAGCAGGCGCGGAAGCGTCCAAGCAGGCGCGGAAGCGTCCAAGCAGTCGTGGGAGCGTCCAAGCAGGCGCGGTAGCGTCCAAGCAGGCGCGGAAGCATGCAAGAAGACGCAGAAGAGTCCAAGCAGGCGCGGAAGCGTCCAACCAGGCGCGGAAGCGTCCAAGCAGTCGCGGAAGCGTCCAAGCAGGCGCGGTAGCGTCCAAGCAGGCGCGGTAGCGTCCAAGCAGGCGCGGAAACGTCCAAGCAGGCGCGGAAGCATGCAAGAAGGCGCAGAAGAGTCCAAGCAGGCGCGGAAGCGTCCAAGCAGTCGCGGAAGCGTCCAAGCAGGCGCGGTAGCGTCCAAGCAGGCGCGGCAGAGTCCAAGCAGGCGCGGAAGCGTCCAAGCAGGCGCGGAAACGTCCAAGTAGGCGCGGAAGCATGCAAGAAGGCGCAGAAGAGTCCAAGCAGGCGCGGAAGCGTCCAAGCAGACGCAGAAGCGTCCAAGCAGGCGCGGCAGCGTCCAAGCAGGCGCGGAAACGTCCAAGCAGGCGCGGAAGCATGCAAGAAGGCGCAGAAGAGTCCAAGCAGGCGCGGAAGCGTCCAAGCAGGAGGAGTAGCATGCAAGCAGGCGCTGAAGCGTCCAAGCAGGCGCGGAAACGTCCAAGTAGGCGCGGAAGCATGCAAGAAGACGCAGAAGAGTCCAAGCAGGCGCGGAAGCGTCCAAGCAGGCGCGGTAGCGTCCAAGCAGGCGCGGAAGCGTCCAAGCAGGCGCGGAAGCGTCCTAGCAGGCGCGGTAGAGTCCAAGCAGGCACGGAAACGTCCAAGTAGGCGCGGCAGCATGCAAGAAGGCGCAGAAGATTCCTATCAGGCGCGGAAGCGTCCAAGCAGGCGGGGAAGCATGCAAGCAGGCGCGGAAACGTCCACGCAGGCGCGGAAACGTCCAAGTAGGCGCGGCAGCATGCAAGAAGGCGCAGAAGAGTCCAAGCAGGCGCAGAAGCGTCCAAGCAGGCGCGGTAGCGTCCAAGCAAGCGCGGAAGCGTCCAAGCAGGCGCGGAAACGTCCAAGCAGGCGTGGAAGCGTCCAAGCAGACGCGGAAGCGTCCAAGCAGGCGCGGTAGCGCCCAACCAGGCGCGGAAGCGTCCAAGCAGTAGCGGAAGCGTCCAAGCAGGCGCGGAAGCGTCCAAGCAGTCGCGGAAGCGTCCCAGCAGGCGGGGAAGCATGCAAGCAGGCGCGGAAACATCCAAGTAGGCGCGGCAGCATGCAAGAAGGCGCAGGAGAGTCCAAGCAGTCGCGGAAGCGTCCAAGCAGTCGCGGAAGCCTCCAAGCAGTCGCGGAAGCGTCCAAGCAGGCGCGGAAGCGTCCAACCAGTCGCGGAAGCGTCCAAGCAGGCGCGGTAGCGTCCAAGCAGTCGCGGAAGCGTCCAAGCAGGCGCGGTAGCGTCCAAGCAGGCGCGGAAGCGTGCAAGCAGACGCGGAAGCGTCCAAGCAGGCGCGGAAGCATGCAAGAAGACGCAGAAGAGTCCAAGCAGGCGCGGAAGCGTCCAAGCAGTCGCGGAAGCGTCCAAGCAGGCGCGGAAACGTCCAAGCAGGCGTGGAAGCGTCCAAGCAGACGCGGAAGCGTCCAAGCAGGCGCGGTAGCGTCCAACCAGGCGCGGAAGCGTCCAAGCAGTCGCGGCAGCGTCCAAGCAGGCGCGGAAGCGTCCAAGCAGTCGCGGAAGCGTCCAAGCAGGCGGGGAAGCATGCAAGCAGGCGCGGAAACATCCAAGTAGGCGCGGCAGCATGCAAGAAGGCGCAGGAGAGTCCAAGCAGTCGCGGAAGCGTCCAAGCAGTCGCGGAAGCCTCCAAGCAGGCGCGGTAGCGTCCAAGCAGGCGCGGTAGCGTCCAAGCAGGCGTGGGAGCGTCCAAGCAGGCGCGGAAGCGTCCCAGCAGGCGCGGAAGCATGCAAGAAGGCGCAGAAGAGTCCAAGCAGGCGCGGAAGCGTCCTAGCAGTCGCGGAAGAGTCCAAGCAGTCGCGGAAGCGTCCAAGCAATCGCGGAAGCGTCCAAGCAGGCGCGGATGCGTCCAAGCAGGTGCGGAAACGTCCAAGCAGGCGCGGAAGCATGCAAGAAGACGCAGAAGCGTCCAAGCAGTCGCGGAAACGTCCAAGCAGGCGCGGTAGCGTCCAACCAGGCGCGGAAGCGTCCAAGCAGTCGCGGAAGCGTCCAAGCAGGCGCGGTAGCGTCCAAGCAGGCGCGGAAACGTCCAAGCAGGCGCGGAAGCGTCCAAGCAGGCGCGGAAGCGTCCAAGCAGTCGCGGAAGCGTCCAAGCAGGCGCGGTAGCGTCCAAGCAGGCGTGGGAGCGTCCAAGCAGGCGCGGAAGCGTCCAAGCAGGCGCGGAAGCATGCAAGAAGGCGCAGAAGAGTCCAAGCAGGCGCGGAAGCGTCCTAGCAGTCGCGGAAGAGTCCACGCAGGCGCGGAAGCGTCCAAGCAGTCGCGGAAGCGTCCAAGCAGGCGCGGAAGCGTCCAAGCAGTCGCGGAAGCGTCCAAGCAGGCGCGGTAACGTCCAAGTAGGCGCGGAAGCATGCAAGAAGGCGCGGAAGCGTCCAAGCAGGCGCGGTAGCGTCCAAGCAGGCGCGGAAACGTCCAACCAGGCGCGGAAGCATGCAAGAAGGCGCAGAAGAGTCCAAGCAGGTGCGGAAGCGTCCAAGCAGGCGCGGAAGCGTCCAAGCAGGCGCGGAAGCGTCCAAGCAGTCGCGGAAGCGTCCAAGCAGGCGCGGTAACGTCCAAGCAGGCGCGGAAACGTCCAAGCAGGCCCGGAAGCGTCCAAGCAGGCGCGGAAGCGTCCAAGCAGTCGCGGAAGCGTCCAATCAGTCGCGGAAGCGTCCAAGCAGGCGCGGAAGCGTCCAAGCAGGCGCGGAAGAGTCCAAGCAGTCGTGGGAGCGTCCAAGCAGGCGCGGTAGCGTCCAAGCAGGCGCGGAAGCATGCAAGAAGACGCAGAAGAGTCCAAGCAGGCGCGGAAGCGTCCAACCAGGCGCGGAAGCGTCCAAGCAGGCGCGGTAGCGTCCAACCAGGCGCGGAAGCGTCCAAGCAGTCGCGGAAGCGTCCAAGCAGTCGCGGTAGAGTCCAAGCAGGCGGGGAAGCATGCAAGCAGGCGCGGTAGCGTCCAAGCAGGCACGGAAGCGTCCAAGCAGGCGCGGAAGCGTCCAAGCAGGCGCGGAAGCGTCCAAGTAGGCGCGGTAGCTTCCATATAGGCGCGGAAGCGTCCAAGCAGGCGCGGAACCGTGCAAGCAGGCGCGGAAGCATCCATATAGGCGCGAAAGCGTCAAAGCAGTCGCGGAAGCGTCCAAGCAGGCGCGGAAGCGTCCAAGCAGGCACGGAAGCATCCATATAGGCGCGAAAGCGTCAAAGCAGGCGCGGAAGCGTCCAAGCAGGCGCGGAAACGTCCAAGTAGGCGCGGAAGCATGCAAGAAGGAGCAGAAGAGTCCAAGCAGGCGCGGAAGCGTGCAAGCAGGCGCGGAAGCGTCCAAGCAGGCGCGGAAGCGTCCAAGCAGGCGCGGAAGCGTCCAAGTTAGCGCGGAAGCATCCATATAGGCGCGAAAGCGTCAAAGCAGGCGCGGAAGCGTCCAAGCAGGCGCGGAAACGTCCAAGTAGGCGCGGAAGCATGCAAGAAGGAGCAGAAGAGTCCAAGCAGGCGCGGAAGCGTCCAAGCAGGCGCGGAAGCGTCCAAGCAGACGCAGAAGCGTCCAAACAGGCGCGGTAGCGTCCAAGCAGGCGCGGAAGAGTCCAAGAAGTCGCGGAAGCGTCCAAGCAGGCGCGGTAGCGTCCAAGCAGTCGCGGAAGAGTCCAAGCAGGCGCGGCAGAGTCCAAGCAGGCGCGGAAACGTCCAAGCAGGCGCGGAAGCATGCAAGAAGACGCAGAAGAGTCCAAGCAGGCGCGGAAGCGTCCAAGCAGTCGCGGAAGCGTCCAAGCAGTCGCGGAAGCGTCCAAGCAGGCGCGGTAACGTCCAAGTAGGCGCGGAAGCATGCAAGAAGGCGCGGAAGCGTCCAAGCAGGCGCGGTAGCGTCCAAGCAGGCGCGGAAACGTCCAACCAGGCGCGGAAGCATGCAAGAAGGCGCAGAAGAGTCCAAGCAGGTGCGGAAGCGTCCAAGCAGGCGCGGAAGCGTCCAAGCAGGCGCGGAAGCGTCCAAGCAGTCGCGGAAGCGTCCAAGCAGGCGCGGTAACGTCCAAGCAGGCGCGGAAACGTCCAAGCAGGCCCGGAAGCGTCCAAGCAGGCGCGGAAGCGTCCAAGCAGTCGCGGAAGCGTCCAATCAGTCGCGGAAGCGTCCAAGCAGGCGCGGAAGCGTCCAAGCAGGCGCGGAAGAGTCCAAGCAGTCGTGGGAGCGTCCAAGCAGGCGCGGTAGCGTCCAAGCAGGCGCGGAAGCATGCAAGAAGACGCAGAAGAGTCCAAGCAGGCGCGGAAGCGTCCAACCAGGCGCGGAAGCGTCCAAGCAGGCGCGGTAGCGTCCAACCAGGCGCGGAAGCGTCCAAGCAGTCGCGGAAGCGTCCAAGCAGTCGCGGTAGAGTCCAAGCAGGCGGGGAAGCATGCAAGCAGGCGCGGTAGCGTCCAAGCAGGCACGGAAGCGTCCAAGCAGGCGCGGAAGCGTCCAAGCAGGCGCGGAAGCGTCCAAGTAGGCGCGGTAGCTTCCATATAGGCGCGGAAGCGTCCAAGCAGGCGCGGAACCGTGCAAGCAGGCGCGGAAGCATCCATATAGGCGCGAAAGCGTCAAAGCAGTCGCGGAAGCGTCCAAGCAGGCGCGGAAGCGTCCAAGCAGGCACGGAAGCATCCATATAGGCGCGAAAGCGTCAAAGCAGGCGCGGAAGCGTCCAAGCAGGCGCGGAAACGTCCAAGTAGGCGCGGAAGCATGCAAGAAGGAGCAGAAGAGTCCAAGCAGGCGCGGAAGCGTGCAAGCAGGCGCGGAAGCGTCCAAGCAGGCGCGGAAGCGTCCAAGCAGGCGCGGAAGCGTCCAAGTTAGCGCGGAAGCATCCATATAGGCGCGAAAGCGTCAAAGCAGGCGCGGAAGCGTCCAAGCAGGCGCGGAAACGTCCAAGTAGGCGCGGAAGCATGCAAGAAGGAGCAGAAGAGTCCAAGCAGGCGCGGAAGCGTCCAAGCAGGCGCGGAAGCGTCCAAGCAGACGCAGAAGCGTCCAAACAGGCGCGGTAGCGTCCAAGCAGGCGCGGAAGAGTCCAAGAAGTCGCGGAAGCGTCCAAGCAGGCGCGGTAGCGTCCAAGCAGTCGCGGAAGAGTCCAAGCAGGCGCGGCAGAGTCCAAGCAGGCGCGGAAACGTCCAAGCAGGCGCGGAAGCATGCAAGAAGACGCAGAAGAGTCCAAGCAGGCGCGGAAGCGTCCAAGCAGTCGCAGAAGCGTCCAAGCTGGCGCGGAAGCGTCCAAGCAGGCGCGGAAGCATGCAAGCAGGCGCGGAAGCGTCCAGGCAGTCGCGGAAGCGTCCAAGCAGTCGCGGAAGCGTCCAAGCAGTCGCGGAAGCGTCCAAGCAGTCGCGGAAGCGTCCAAGCAGGCGCGGTAGCGTCCAAGCAGGCGCGGAAGCATGCAAGAAGACGCAGAAGAGTTCAAGCAGGCGCGGAAGCGTCCAAGCAGGAGGGGAAGCATGCAAGCAGGCGCGGAAGCATCCAAGCAGGCGCGGAAACGTCCAAGTAGGCGCGGAAGCATGCAAGAAGGCGCAGAGGAGTCCAAGCAGGCGCGGAAGCGTCCAAGCAGTCGCAGAACCGTCCAAGCAGTCGCGGTAGCGTCCAACCAGGCGCGGAAGAGTCCAAGAAGTCGCGGAAGCGTCCAAACAGGCGCGGCAGCGTCCAGGCAGGGGCGGAAACGTCCAAGCAGGCGCGGAAGCATGCAAGAAGACGCAGAAGAGTCCAAGCAGGCGCGGAAGCGTCCAAGCAGGCGCGGAAACGTCCATGTAGGGGCGGAAGCATGAAAGAAGGCGCAGAAGAGTCCAAACAGGCGCGGAAGCGTCCAAGCAGTCGCGGAAGCGTCCAAGCAGTCGCGGAAGCGTCCAAGCAGGTGCGGAAACGTCCAAGCAGGCGCGGAAGCATGCAAGAAGACGCAGAAGCGTCCAAGCAGTCGCGGAAACGTCCAAGCAGGCGCGGTAGCGTCCAACCAGGCGCGGAAGCGTCCAAGCAGTCGCGGAAGCGTCCAAGCAGCCGCGGTAGCGTCCAAGCAGGCGCGGAAACGTCCAAGCAGGCGCGGAAGCGTCCAAGTAGGCGCGGAAGCATCCATATAGGCGCGAAAGCGTCAAAGCAGGCGCGGAAGCGTCCAAGCAGGCGTGGAAACGTCCAAGTAGGCGCGGAAGCATGCAAGAAGGAGCAGAAGAGTCCAAGCAGGCGCGGAAGCGTCCAAGCAGGCGCGGAAGCATCCATATAGGCGCGGAAGCGTCCAAGCAGGCGCGGAAGCGTCCAAGCAGGCGCGGAAGCGTCCAAGTAGGCGCGGAAGCATCCATATAGGCGCGAAAGCGTCAAAGCAGGCGCGGAAGCGTCCAAGCAGGCGCGGAAGCGTCCAAGCAGGCGTGGGAGCGTCCAAGCAGGCGCGGAAGCGTCCAAGCAGGCGCGGTAGCGTCCAAGCAGGCGCGAAAGCGTCCAAGTAGGCGCGGAAGCATCCATATAGGCGCGAAAGCGTCAAAGCAGGCGCGGAAGCGTCCAAGCAGGCGCGGAAACGTCCAAGTAGGCGCGGAAGCATGCAAGAAGGAGCAGAAGAGTCCAAGCAGGCGCGGAAGCGTCCAAGCAGGCGCGGTAGCATCGATATAGGCGCGGAAGCGTCCAAGCAGGCGCGGAAACGTCCATGTAGGGGCGGAAGCATGCAAGAAGGCGCAGAAGAGTCCAAACAGGCGCGGAAGCGTCCAAGCAGGCGCGGAAGCGTCCAAGCAGGCGTGGGAGCGTCCAAGCAGGCGCGGAAGCGTCCAAGCAGTCGCGGAAGAGTCCAAGCAGGCGCGGAAGCGTCCAAGCAGTCGCGGAAGCGTCCAAGCAGGCGCGGTAGCGTCCAAGCAGGCGTGGGAGCGTCCAAGCAGGCGCGGAAGCGTCCAAGCAGGCGCGGAAGCATGCAAGAAGGCGCGGAAGCGTCCAAGCTGGCGCGGTAGCGTCAAAGCAGGCGCGGAAACGTCCAACCAGGCGCGGAAGCATGCAAGAAGGCGCAGAAGAGTCCAAGCAGGTGCGGAAGCGTCCAAGCAGGCGCGGAAGCGTCCAAGCAGGCGCGGAAGCGTCCAAGCAGTCGCGGAAGCGTCCAAGCAGGCGCGGTAACGTCCAAGTAGGCGCGGAAGCATGCAAGAAGGCGCGGAAGCGTCCAAGCAGGCGCGGTAGCGTCCAAGCAGGCGCGGAAACGTCCAACCAGGCGCGGAAGCATGCAAGAAGGCGCAGAAGAGTCCAAGCAGATGCGGAAGCGTCCAAGCAGGCGCGGAAGCGTCCAAGCAGGCGCGGAAGCGTCCAAGCAGTCGCGGAAGCGTCCAAGCAGGCGCGGTAGCGTCCAAGCAGGCGCGGAAACGTCCAAGCAGGCGCGGATGAGTCCAAGCAGGCGCGGTAACGTCCAAGTAGGCGCGGAAACGTCCAACCAGGCGCGGAAACATGCAAGAAGGCGCAGAAGAGTCCAAGCAGGTGCGGAAGCGTCCAAGCAGGCGCGGAAGCGTCCAAGCAGGCGCAGAAGAGTCCAAGCAGGCGCGGAAGCGTCCAAGCAGGTGCGGAAACGTCCAAGCAGGCGCGGAAGCATGCAAGAAGGCGCAGAAGAGTCCAAGCAGGCGCGGAAACGTCCATGTAGGGGCTGAAGCATGCAAGAAGGCGCAGAAGAGTCCAAACAGGCGCGTAAGCGTCCAAGCAGTCGCGGAAGCGTCCAAGCAATCGCGGAAGCGTCCAAGCAGGCGCGGAAGCGTCCAAGCAGGCGCGGAAACGTCCATGTAGGGGCGGAAGCATGCAAGAAGGCGCAGTAGAGTCCAAACAGGCGCGGAAGCGTCCAAGCAGGCGCGGAAGCGTCCAAGCAGGCGTGGGAGCGTCCAAGCAGGCGCGGAAGCGTCCAAGCAGGCGCGGTAACGTCCAAGTAGGCGCGGAAACGTCCAACCAGGCGCGGAAACATGCAAGAAGGCGCAGAAGAGTCCAAGCAGGTGCGGAAGCGTCCAAGCAGGCGCGGAAGCGTCCAAGCAGGCGCAGAAGAGTCCAAGCAGGCGCGGAAGCGTCCAAGCAGGTGCGGAAACGTCCAAGCAGGCGCGTAAGCATGCAAGAAGGCGCGGAAACGTCCATGTAGGGGCGGAAGCATGCAAGAAGGCGCAGAAGAGTCCAAACAGGCGCGGAAGCGTCCAAGCAGTCGCGGAAGCGTCCAAGCAGTCGCGGAAGCGTCCAAGCAGGCGCGGAAGCGTCCAAGCAGTCGCGGAAGCGTCCAAGCAGGCGCGGTAGCGTCCAAGCAGGCGCGGAAGCGTCCAAGCAGGCGCGGTAGCGTCCAAGCAGGCGCGGAAACGTCCAAGTAGGCGCGGAAGCATGCAAGAAGGAGCAGAAGAGTCCAAGCAGGCGCGGAAGCGTCCAAGCAGGCACGGAAGCATCCATATAGGCGCGGAAGCGTCAAAGCAGGCGCGGAAGCGTCCAAGCAGGCGCGGAAGCGTCCAAGTAGGCGCGGAAGCGTCCAAGCAGGCGCGGAAGCGTCCAAGCAGGCGCGGAAGCGTCCAAGTAGGCGCGGAAGCATCCATATAGGCGCGAAAGCGTCAAAGCAGGCGCGGAAGCGTCCAAGCAGGCGCGGAAACGTCCAAGTAGGCGCGGAAGCATGCAAGAAGGAGCAGAAGAGTCCAAGCAGGCGCGGAAGCGTCCAAGCAGGCGCGGAAGCGTCCAAGCAGGCGCGGAAGCGTCCAAGCAGGCGCGGAAGCGTCCAAGTAGGCGCGGAAGCATCCATATAGGCGCGAAAGCGTCAAAGCAGGCGCGGAAACGTCCAAGCAGGCGCGGTAGCGTCCAAGCAGGCGCGGAAGCGTCCAAGCAGGCGCGGTAGCGTCCAAGCAGGCGCGGAAACGTCCAAGTAGGCGCGGAAGCATGCAAGAAGGAGCAGAAGAGTCCAAGCAGGCGCGGAAGCGTCCAAGCAGGCGCGGAAGCGTCCAAGCAGTCGCGGAAGCGTCCAAGCAGGCGCGGAAGCGTCCAAGCAGTCGCGGAAGCGTCCAAGCAGGCGCGGAAGCGTCCAAGCAGGCGCGGAAGAGTCCAAGCAGGCGCGGTAGCGTCCAACCAGGCGCGGATGCGTCCAAGCAGTCGCGGAAGCGTCCAAGCAGGCGCGGTAGCGTCCAAGCAGGCGCGGAAACGTCCAAGCAGGCGCGGAAGCATGCAAGAAGACGCAGAAGAGTCCAAGCAGGCGCGGAAGCGTCCAAGCAGTCGCGGAAGCGTCCAAGCAGTCGCGGAAGCGTCCAAGCAGGCGCGGTAGCGTCCAAGCAGGTGCGGAAACGTCCAAGCAGGCGCGGAAGCATGCAAGAAGACGCAGAAGCGTCCAAGCAGTCGCGGAAACGTCCAAGCAGGCGCGGTAGCGTCCAAGCAGGCGCGGAAGCGTCCAAGCAGGCGCGGAAGCGTCCTAGCAGGCGCGGTAGAGTCCAAGCAGGCGCGGAAACGTCCAAGTAGGCGCGGCAGCATGCAAGAAGGCGCAGAAGATTCCTATCAGGCGCGGAAGCGTCCAAGCAGGCGGGGAAGCATGCAAGCAGGCGCGGAAGCGTCCACGCAGGCGCGGAAACGTCCAAGTAGGCGCGGCAGCATGCAAGAAGGCGCAGAAGAGTCCAAGCAGGCGCGGAAGCGTCCAAGCAGGCGCGGTAGCGTCCAAGCAAGCGCGGAAGCGTCCAAGAAGGCGCGGAAGCATGCAAGAAGGAGCAGAAGAGTCCAAGCAGGCGCGGAAGCGTCCAAGAAGGCGCGGTAGCTTCCATCAAGGCGCGGAAGCGTCCAAGCAGGCGCGGAACCGTGCAAGCAGGCGCGGAAGCATCCATATAGGCGCGAAAGCGTCAAAGCAGGCGCGGAAGCGTCCAAGCAGGCGCGGAAGCGTCCATGTAGGGGCGGAAGCATGCAAGAAGGCGCAGAAGAGTCCAAACAGGCGCGGAAGCGTCCAAGCAGGCGCGGAACCGTGCAAGCAGGCGCGGAAGCATCCATATAGGCGCGAAAGCGTCAAAGCAGGCGCGGAAGCGTCCAAGCAAGCGCGGAAGCGTCCAAGAAGGCGCGGAAGCATGCAAGAAGGAGCAGAAGAGTCCAAGCAGGCGCGGAAGCGTCCAAGCAGGCGCGGTAGCTTCCATATAGGCGCGGTAGCGTCCAAGCAGGCGCGGAAACGTCCAAGTAGGCGCGGAAGCGTCCAAGCAGTCGCGGAAGCGTCCAAGCAGGCGCGGTAGCGTCCAAGCAGGTGCGGAAACGTCCAAGCAGGCGCGGAAGCATGCAAGAAGGCGCAGAAGAGTCCAAGCAGGCGCGGAAGCGTCCAAGCAGGCGCGGAAGCGTCCAAGCAGTCGCGGAAGCGTCCAAGCAGGCGCGGTAGCGTCCAAGCAGGTGCGGAAACGTCCAAGCAGGCGCGGAAGCATGCAAGAAGGCGCAGAAGAGTCCAAGCAGGCGCGGAAGCGTCCAAGCAGGCGTGGAAACGTCCATATAGGCGCGGAAGCGTCAATGCAGGCGCGGAAGCGTCCAAGCAGGCGCGGAAGCGTCCAAGTAGGCGCGGAAGCATCCATATAGGCGCGAAAGCGTCAAAGCAGGCGCGGAAGTGTCCAAGCAAGCGCGGAAGCGTCCAAGTAGGCGCGGAAGCATCCATATAGGCGCGAAAGCGTCAAAGCAGGCGCGGAAGCGTCCAAGCAGGCGCGGAAACGTCCAAGTAGGCGCGGAAGCATGCAAGAAGGAGCAGAAGAGTCCAAGCAGGCGCGGAAGCGTCCAAGCAGGCGCGGAAGCGTCCAAGCAGGCGCGGAAGCGTCCAAGCAGGCGCGGAAGCGTCCAAGTAGGCGCGGAAGCATCCATATAGGCGCGAAAGCGTCAAAGCAGGCGCGGAAGCGTCCAAGCAGGCGCGGAAACGTCCAAGTAGGCGCGGAAGCATGCAAGAAGGAGCAGAAGAGTCCAAGCAGGCGCGGAAGCGTCCAAGCAGGCGCGGAAGCATCCATATAGGCGCGGAAGCGTCCAAGCAGGCGCGGAAATGTCCATGTAGGGGCGGAAGCATGCAAGAAGGCGCAGAAGAGTCCAAACAGGCGCGGAAGCGTCCAAGCAGGCGCGGAAGCGTCCAAGCAGGCGTGGGAGCGTCCAAGCAGGCGCGGAAGCGTCCAAGCAGGCGCGGAAGCATGCAAGAAGACGCAGAAGAGTCCAAGCAGGCGCGGAAGCGTCCAAGCAGGGGCGGAAACGTCCATGTAGGGGCGGAAGCATGCAAGAAGGCGCAGAAGAGTCCAAACAGGCGCGGAAGCGTCCAAGCAGTCGCGGAAGCGTCCAAGCAGTCGCGGAAGCGTCCAAGCAGGCGCGGAAGCGTCCAAGCAGGCGCGGAAGCGTCCAAGCAGGCGTGGGAGCGTCCAAGCAGGCGCGGAAGCGTCCAAGCAATCGCGGAAGCATGCAAGAAGGCGCAGAAGAGTCCAAGCAGGCGCGGAAGCGTCCTAGCAGTCGCGGAAGTGTCCAAGCAGGCGCGGAAGCGTCCAAGCAGGCGCGGAAGCGTCCAAGCAGACGCAGAAGCATGCAAGCAGGCGCGAAAGCGTCCAGGCAGGCGCGAGAACGTCCAAGTAGGCGCGGAAGCATGCAAGAAGGCGCAGAAGAGTCCAAGCAGGCGCGGAAACGTCCATGTAGGGGCTGAAGCATGCAAGAAGGCGCAGAAGAGTCCAAACAGGCGCGTAAGCGTCCAAGCAGTCGCGGAAGCGTCCAAGCAATCGCGGAAGCGTCCAAGCAGGCGCGGAAGCGTCCAAGCAGGCGCGGAAACGTCCATGTAGGGGCGGAAGCATGCAAGAAGGCGCAGTAGAGTCCAAACAGGCGCGGAAGCGTCCAAGCAGGCGCGGAAGCGTCCAAGCAGGCGTGGGAGCGTCCAAGCAGGCGCGGAAGCGTCCAAGCAGGCGCGGAAGCATGCAAGAAGACGCAGAAGAGTCCAAGCAGTCGCGGAAGCGTCCAAGCAGTCGCGGAAGCGTCCAAGCAGGCGCGGAAACGTCCAAGCAGGCGCGGAAGCGTCCAAGCAGTCGCGGAAGCATCGATATAGGCGCGGAAGCGTCCAAGCAGGCGCGGAAACGTCCATGTAGGGGCGGAAGCATGCAAGAAGGCGCAGAAGAGTCCAAACAGGCGCGGAAGCGTCCAAGCAGGCGCGGAAGCGTCCAAGCAGGCGTGGGAGCGTCCAAGCAGGCGCGGAAGCGTCCAAGCAGTCGCGGAAGAGTCCAAGCAGGCGCGGAAGCGTCCAAGCAGTCGCGGAAGCGTCCAAGCAGGCGCGGTAGCGTCCAAGCAGGCGTGGGAGCGTCCAAGCAGGCGCGGAAGCGTCCAAGCAGGCGCGGAAGCATGCAAGAAGGCGCGGAAGCGTCCAAGCTGGCGCGGTAGCGTCAAAGCAGGCGCGGAAACGTCCAACCAGGCGCGGAAGCATGCAAGAAGGCGCAGAAGAGTCCAAGCAGGTGCGGAAGCGTCCAAGCAGGCGCGGAAGCGTCCAAGCAGGCGCGGAAGCGTCCAAGCAGTCGCGGAAGCGTCCAAGCAGGCGCGGTAACGTCCAAGTAGGCGCGGAAGCATGCAAGAAGGCGCGGAAGCGTCCAAGCAGGCGCGGTAGCGTCCAAGCAGGCGCGGAAACGTCCAACCAGGCGCGGAAGCATGCAAGAAGGCGCAGAAGAGTCCAAGCAGATGCGGAAGCGTCCAAGCAGGCGCGGAAGCGTCCAAGCAGGCGCGGAAGCGTCCAAGCAGTCGCGGAAGCGTCCAAGCAGGCGCGGTAGCGTCCAAGCAGGCGCGGAAACGTCCAAGCAGGCGCGGATGAGTCCAAGCAGGCGCGGTAACGTCCAAGTAGGCGCGGAAACGTCCAACCAGGCGCGGAAACATGCAAGAAGGCGCAGAAGAGTCCAAGCAGGTGCGGAAGCGTCCAAGCAGGCGCGGAAGCGTCCAAGCAGGCGCAGAAGAGTCCAAGCAGGCGCGGAAGCGTCCAAGCAGGTGCGGAAACGTCCAAGCAGGCGCGGAAGCATGCAAGAAGGCGCAGAAGAGTCCAAGCAGGCGCGGAAACGTCCATGTAGGGGCTGAAGCATGCAAGAAGGCGCAGAAGAGTCCAAACAGGCGCGTAAGCGTCCAAGCAGTCGCGGAAGCGTCCAAGCAATCGCGGAAGCGTCCAAGCAGGCGCGGAAGCGTCCAAGCAGGCGCGGAAACGTCCATGTAGGGGCGGAAGCATGCAAGAAGGCGCAGTAGAGTCCAAACAGGCGCGGAAGCGTCCAAGCAGGCGCGGAAGCGTCCAAGCAGGCGTGGGAGCGTCCAAGCAGGCGCGGAAGCGTCCAAGCAGGCGCGGTAACGTCCAAGTAGGCGCGGAAACGTCCAACCAGGCGCGGAAACATGCAAGAAGGCGCAGAAGAGTCCAAGCAGGTGCGGAAGCGTCCAAGCAGGCGCGGAAGCGTCCAAGCAGGCGCAGAAGAGTCCAAGCAGGCGCGGAAGCGTCCAAGCAGGTGCGGAAACGTCCAAGCAGGCGCGTAAGCATGCAAGAAGGCGCGGAAACGTCCATGTAGGGGCGGAAGCATGCAAGAAGGCGCAGAAGAGTCCAAACAGGCGCGGAAGCGTCCAAGCAGTCGCGGAAGCGTCCAAGCAGTCGCGGAAGCGTCCAAGCAGGCGCGGAAGCGTCCAAGCAGTCGCGGAAGCGTCCAAGCAGGCGCGGTAGCGTCCAAGCAGGCGCGGAAGCGTCCAAGCAGGCGCGGTAGCGTCCAAGCAGGCGCGGAAACGTCCAAGTAGGCGCGGAAGCATGCAAGAAGGAGCAGAAGAGTCCAAGCAGGCGCGGAAGCGTCCAAGCAGGCACGGAAGCATCCATATAGGCGCGGAAGCGTCAAAGCAGGCGCGGAAGCGTCCAAGCAGGCGCGGAAGCGTCCAAGTAGGCGCGGAAGCGTCCAAGCAGGCGCGGAAGCGTCCAAGCAGGCGCGGAAGCGTCCAAGTAGGCGCGGAAGCATCCATATAGGCGCGAAAGCGTCAAAGCAGGCGCGGAAGCGTCCAAGCAGGCGCGGAAACGTCCAAGTAGGCGCGGAAGCATGCAAGAAGGAGCAGAAGAGTCCAAGCAGGCGCGGAAGCGTCCAAGCAGGCGCGGAAGCGTCCAAGCAGGCGCGGAAGCGTCCAAGCAGGCGCGGAAGCGTCCAAGTAGGCGCGGAAGCATCCATATAGGCGCGAAAGCGTCAAAGCAGGCGCGGAAACGTCCAAGCAGGCGCGGTAGCGTCCAAGCAGGCGCGGAAGCGTCCAAGCAGGCGCGGTAGCGTCCAAGCAGGCGCGGAAACGTCCAAGTAGGCGCGGAAGCATGCAAGAAGGAGCAGAAGAGTCCAAGCAGGCGCGGAAGCGTCCAAGCAGGCGCGGAAGCGTCCAAGCAGTCGCGGAAGCGTCCAAGCAGGCGCGGAAGCGTCCAAGCAGTCGCGGAAGCGTCCAAGCAGGCGCGGAAGCGTCCAAGCAGGCGCGGAAGAGTCCAAGCAGGCGCGGTAGCGTCCAACCAGGCGCGGATGCGTCCAAGCAGTCGCGGAAGCGTCCAAGCAGGCGCGGTAGCGTCCAAGCAGGCGCGGAAACGTCCAAGCAGGCGCGGAAGCATGCAAGAAGACGCAGAAGAGTCCAAGCAGGCGCGGAAGCGTCCAAGCAGTCGCGGAAGCGTCCAAGCAGTCGCGGAAGCGTCCAAGCAGGCGCGGTAGCGTCCAAGCAGGTGCGGAAACGTCCAAGCAGGCGCGGAAGCATGCAAGAAGACGCAGAAGCGTCCAAGCAGTCGCGGAAACGTCCAAGCAGGCGCGGTAGCGTCCAAGCAGGCGCGGAAGCGTCCAAGCAGGCGCGGAAGCGTCCTAGCAGGCGCGGTAGAGTCCAAGCAGGCGCGGAAACGTCCAAGTAGGCGCGGCAGCATGCAAGAAGGCGCAGAAGATTCCTATCAGGCGCGGAAGCGTCCAAGCAGGCGGGGAAGCATGCAAGCAGGCGCGGAAGCGTCCACGCAGGCGCGGAAACGTCCAAGTAGGCGCGGCAGCATGCAAGAAGGCGCAGAAGAGTCCAAGCAGGCGCGGAAGCGTCCAAGCAGGCGCGGTAGCGTCCAAGCAAGCGCGGAAGCGTCCAAGAAGGCGCGGAAGCATGCAAGAAGGAGCAGAAGAGTCCAAGCAGGCGCGGAAGCGTCCAAGAAGGCGCGGTAGCTTCCATCAAGGCGCGGAAGCGTCCAAGCAGGCGCGGAACCGTGCAAGCAGGCGCGGAAGCATCCATATAGGCGCGAAAGCGTCAAAGCAGGCGCGGAAGCGTCCAAGCAGGCGCGGAAGCGTCCATGTAGGGGCGGAAGCATGCAAGAAGGCGCAGAAGAGTCCAAACAGGCGCGGAAGCGTCCAAGCAGGCGCGGAACCGTGCAAGCAGGCGCGGAAGCATCCATATAGGCGCGAAAGCGTCAAAGCAGGCGCGGAAGCGTCCAAGCAAGCGCGGAAGCGTCCAAGAAGGCGCGGAAGCATGCAAGAAGGAGCAGAAGAGTCCAAGCAGGCGCGGAAGCGTCCAAGCAGGCGCGGTAGCTTCCATATAGGCGCGGTAGCGTCCAAGCAGGCGCGGAAACGTCCAAGTAGGCGCGGAAGCGTCCAAGCAGTCGCGGAAGCGTCCAAGCAGGCGCGGTAGCGTCCAAGCAGGTGCGGAAACGTCCAAGCAGGCGCGGAAGCATGCAAGAAGGCGCAGAAGAGTCCAAGCAGGCGCGGAAGCGTCCAAGCAGGCGCGGAAGCGTCCAAGCAGTCGCGGAAGCGTCCAAGCAGGCGCGGTAGCGTCCAAGCAGGTGCGGAAACGTCCAAGCAGGCGCGGAAGCATGCAAGAAGGCGCAGAAGAGTCCAAGCAGGCGCGGAAGCGTCCAAGCAGGCGTGGAAACGTCCATATAGGCGCGGAAGCGTCAATGCAGGCGCGGAAGCGTCCAAGCAGGCGCGGAAGCGTCCAAGTAGGCGCGGAAGCATCCATATAGGCGCGAAAGCGTCAAAGCAGGCGCGGAAGTGTCCAAGCAAGCGCGGAAGCGTCCAAGTAGGCGCGGAAGCATCCATATAGGCGCGAAAGCGTCAAAGCAGGCGCGGAAGCGTCCAAGCAGGCGCGGAAACGTCCAAGTAGGCGCGGAAGCATGCAAGAAGGAGCAGAAGAGTCCAAGCAGGCGCGGAAGCGTCCAAGCAGGCGCGGAAGCGTCCAAGCAGGCGCGGAAGCGTCCAAGCAGGCGCGGAAGCGTCCAAGTAGGCGCGGAAGCATCCATATAGGCGCGAAAGCGTCAAAGCAGGCGCGGAAGCGTCCAAGCAGGCGCGGAAACGTCCAAGTAGGCGCGGAAGCATGCAAGAAGGAGCAGAAGAGTCCAAGCAGGCGCGGAAGCGTCCAAGCAGGCGCGGAAGCATCCATATAGGCGCGGAAGCGTCCAAGCAGGCGCGGAAATGTCCATGTAGGGGCGGAAGCATGCAAGAAGGCGCAGAAGAGTCCAAACAGGCGCGGAAGCGTCCAAGCAGGCGCGGAAGCGTCCAAGCAGGCGTGGGAGCGTCCAAGCAGGCGCGGAAGCGTCCAAGCAGGCGCGGAAGCATGCAAGAAGACGCAGAAGAGTCCAAGCAGGCGCGGAAGCGTCCAAGCAGGGGCGGAAACGTCCATGTAGGGGCGGAAGCATGCAAGAAGGCGCAGAAGAGTCCAAACAGGCGCGGAAGCGTCCAAGCAGTCGCGGAAGCGTCCAAGCAGTCGCGGAAGCGTCCAAGCAGGCGCGGAAGCGTCCAAGCAGGCGCGGAAGCGTCCAAGCAGGCGTGGGAGCGTCCAAGCAGGCGCGGAAGCGTCCAAGCAATCGCGGAAGCATGCAAGAAGGCGCAGAAGAGTCCAAGCAGGCGCGGAAGCGTCCTAGCAGTCGCGGAAGTGTCCAAGCAGGCGCGGAAGCGTCCAAGCAGTCGCGGAAGCGTCCAAGCAGGCGCGGAAGCGTCCAAGCAGTCGCGGAAGCGTCCAAGCAGGCGGGGAAGCATGCAAGCAGGCGCGGAAGCGTGCAAGCAGTCGCGGAAGCGTCCAAGCAGGCGCGGAAGCATGCAAGAAGACGCAGAAGAGTCCAAGCAGTCGCGGAAGCGTCCAAGCAGTCGCGGAAGCGTCCAAGCAGGCGCGGAAACGTCCAAGCAGGCGTGGAAGCGTCCAAGCAGACGCGGAAGCGTCCAAGCAGGCGCGGTAGCGTCCAACCAGGCGCGGAAGCGTCCAAGCAGTCGCGGAAGCGTCCAAGCAGGCGCGGAAGCGTCCAAGCAGTCGCGGAAGCGTCCAAGCAGGCGGGGAAGCATGCAAGCAGGCGCGGAAACATCCAAGTAGGCGCGGCAGCATGCAAGAAGGCGCAGGAGAGTCCAAGCAGTCGCGGAAGCGTCCAAGCAGGCGCGGAAGCGTCCAAGCAGTCGCGGAAGCGTCCAAGCAGGCGCGGTAGCGTCCAAGCAGGCGCGGAAACGTCCAAGCAGGCGCGGAAGAGTCCAAGCAGGCGCGGTAACGTCCAAGTAGGCGCGGAAGCATGCAAGAAGGCGCGGAAGCGTCCAAGCAGGCGCGGTAGCGTCCAAGCAGGCGCGGAAACGTCCAACCAGGCGCGGAATCATGCAAGAAGGCGCAGAAGAGTCCAAGCAGGTGCGGAAGCGTCCAAGCAGGCGCGGAAGCGTCCAAGCAGGCGCGGAAGAGTCCAAGCAGGCGCGGTAGCGTCCAACCAGGCGCGGATGCGTCCAAGCAGTCGCGGAAGCGTCCAAGCAGGCGCGGTAGCGTCCAAGCAGGCGCGGAAACGTCCAAGCAGGCGCGGAAGCATGCAAGAAGACGCAGAAGAGTCCAAGCAGGCGCGGAAGCGTCCAAGCAGTCGCGGAAGCGTCCAAGCAGTCGCGGAAGCGTCCAAGCAGGCGCGGTAGCGTCCAAGCAGGTGCGGAAACGTCCAAGCAGGCGCGGAAGCATGCAAGAAGACGCAGAAGCGTCCAAGCAGTCGCGGAAACGTCCAAGCAGGCGCGGTAGCGTCCAAGCAGGCGCGGAAGCGTCCAAGCAGGCGCGGAAGCGTCCTAGCAGGCGCGGTAGAGTCCAAGCAGGCGCGGAAACGTCCAAGTAGGCGCGGCAGCATGCAAGAAGGCGCAGAAGATTCCTATCAGGCGCGGAAGCGTCCAAGCAGGCGGGGAAGCATGCAAGCAGGCGCGGAAGCGTCCACGCAGGCGAGGAAACGTCCAAGTAGGCGCGGCAGCATGCAAGAAGGCGCAGAAGAGTCCAAGCAGGCGCGGAAGCGTCCAAGCAGGCGCGGTAGCGTCCAAGCAAGCGCGGAAGCGTCCAAGAAGGCGCGGAAGCATGCAAGAAGGAGCAGAAGAGTCCAAGCAGGCGCGGAAGCGTCCAAGCAGGCGCGGTAGCTTCCATATAGGCGCGGAAGCGTCCAAGCAGGCGCGGAACCGTGCAAGCAGGCGCGGAAGCATCCATATAGGCGCGAAAGCGTCAAAGCAGGCGCGGAAGCGTCCAAGCAGGCGCGGAAGCGTCCAAGCAGGCACGGAAGCATCCATATAGGCGCGGAAGCGTCAAAGCAGGCGCGGAAGCGTCCAGCAGGCGCGGAAGCGTCCAAGTAGGGACGGAAGCATGCAAGAAGGCGCAGAAGAGTCCAAACAGGCGCGGAAGCGTCCAAGCAGGCGCGGAAGCATCCATATAGGCGCGGAAGCGTCCAAGCAGGCGCGGAAACGTCCATGTAGGGACGGAAGCATGCAAGAAGGCGCAGAAGAGTCCAAACAGGCGCGGAAGCGTCCAAGCAGGCGCGGAAGCGTCCAAGCAGGCGTGGGAGCGTCCAAGCAGGCGCGGAAGCGTCCAAGCAGGCGCGGAAGCTTGCAAGAAGACGCAGAAGATTCCAAGTAGGCGCGGCAGCATGCAAGAAGGCGCAGAAGATTCCTATCAGGCGCGGAAGCGTCCAAGCAGGCGGGGAAGCATGCAAGCAGGCGCGGAAGCGTCCACGCAGGCGAGGAAACGTCCAAGTAGGCGCGGCAGCATGCAAGAAGGCGCAGAAGAGTCCAAGCAGGCGCGGAAGCGTCCAAGCAGGCGCGGTAGCGTCCAAGCAAGCGCGGAAGCGTCCAAGAAGGCGCGGAAGCATGCAAGAAGGAGCAGAAGAGTCCAAGCAGGCGCGGAAGCGGCCAAGCAGGCGCGGTAGCTACCATATAGGCGCGGAAGCGTCCAAGCAGGCGCGGAACCGTGCAAGCAGGCGCGGAAGCATCCATATAGGCGCGAAAGCGTCAAAGCAGGCGCGGAAGCGTCCGAGCAGGCGCGGAAGCGTCCAAGCAGGCACGGAAGCATCCATATAGGCGCGGAAGCGTCAAAGCAGGCGCGGAAGCGTCCAGCAGGCGCGGAAGCGTCCAAGTAGGCGCGGAAGCATCCATATAGGCGCGAAAGCGTCCCAGCAGGCGCGGAAGCGTCCAAGTAGGCGCGGAAGCATCCATATAGGCGCGAAAGCGTCAAAGCAGGCGCGGAAGCGTCCAAGCAGGCGCGGAAACGTCCAAGTAGGCGCGGAAGCATGCAAGAAGGAGCAGAAGAGTCCAAGCAGGCGCGGAAGCGTCCAAGCAGGCGCGGAAGCGTCCAAGCAGGCGCGGAAGCGTCCAAGCAGGCGCGGAAGCGTCCAAGTAGGCGCGGAAGCATCCATATAGGCGCGAAAGCGTCAAAGCAGGCGCGGAAGCGTCCAAGCAGGCGCGGAAACGTCCAAGTAGGCGCGGAAGCATGCAAGAAGGAGCAGAAGAGTCCAAGCAGGCGCGGAAGCGTCCAAGCAGGCGCGGAAGCATGCAAGAAGACGCAGAAGATTCCAAGCAGGCGCGGAAGCGTCCAAGCAGGCGCGGAAACGTCCATGTAGGGGCGGAAGCATGAAAGAAGGCGCAGAAGAGTCCAAACAGGCGCGGAAGCGTCCAAGCAGTCGCGGAAGCGTCCAAGCAGTCGCGGAAGCGTCCAAGCAGGTGCGGAAACGTCCAAGCAGGCGCGGAAGCATGCAAGAAGACGCAGAAGCGTCCAAGCAGTCGCGGAAACGTCCAAGCAGGCGCGGTAGCGTCCAACCAGGCGCGGAAGCGTCCAAGCAGTCGCGGAAGCGTCCAAGCAGCCGCGGTAGCGTCCAAGCAGGCGCGGAAACGTCCAAGCAGGCGCGGAAGCGTCCAAGCAGGCGCGGAAGCGTCCAAGCAGTCGCTGAAGCGTCCAAGCAGGCGCGGAAGCGTCCAAGCAGGCGCGGAAGCGTCCAAGCAGGCGCGGTAGCGTCCAAGCAGGCGCGAAAGCGTCCAAGTAGGCGCGGAAGCATCCATATAGGCGCGAAAGCGTCAAAGCAGGCGCGGAAGCGTCCAAGCAGGCGCGGAAACGTCCAAGTAGGCGCGGAAGCATGCAAGAAGGAGCAGAAGAGTCCAAGCAGGCGCGGAAGCGTCCAAGCAGGCGCGGTAGCATCGATATAGGCGCGGAAGCGTCCAAGCAGGCGCGGAAACGTCCATGTAGGGGCGGAAGCATGCAAGAAGGCGCAGAAGAGTCCAAACAGGCGCGGAAGCGTCCAAGCAGGCGCGGAAGCGTCCAAGCAGGCGTGGGAGCGTCCAAGCAGGCGCGGAAGCGTCCAAGCAGTCGCGGAAGAGTCCAAGCAGGCGCGGAAGCGTCCAAGCAGTCGCGGAAGCGTCCAAGCAGGCGCGGTAGCGTCCAAGCAGGCGTGGGAGCGTCCAAGCAGGCGCGGAAGCGTCCAAGCAGGCGCGGAAGCATGCAAGAAGGCGCAGAAGAGTCCAAGCAGGCGCGGAAGCGTCCTAGCAGTCGCGGAAGAGTCCAAGCAGGCGCGGAAGCGTCCAAGCAGTCGCGGAAGCGTCCAAGCAGGCGCGGAAGCGTCCAAGCAGTCGCGGAAGCGTCCAAGCAGGCGCGGTAGCGTCCAAGCAGGCGCGGAAACGTCCAAGCAGGCGCGGATGAGTCCAAGCAGGCGCGGTAACGTCCAAGTAGGCGCGGAAGCATGCAAGAAGGCGCGGAAGCGTCCAAGCTGGCGCGGTAGCGTCAAAGCAGGCGCGGAAACGTCCAACCAGGCGCGGAAGCATGCAAGAAGGCGCAGAAGAGTCCAAGCAGGTGCGGAAGCGTCCAAGCAGGCGCGGAAGCGTCCAAGCAGGCGCGGAAGCGTCCAAGCAGTCGCGGAAGCGTCCAAGCAGGCGCGGTAACGTCCAAGTAGGCGCGGAAGCATGCAAGAAGGCGCGGAAGCGTCCAAGCAGGCGCGGTAGCGTCCAAGCAGGCGCGGAAACGTCCAACCAGGCGCGGAAGCATGCAAGAAGGCGCAGAAGAGTCCAAGCAGATGCGGAAGCGTCCAAGCAGGCGCGGAAGCGTCCAAGCAGGCGCGGAAGCGTCCAAGCAGTCGCGGAAGCGTCCAAGCAGGCGCGGTAGCGTCCAAGCAGGCGCGGAAACGTCCAAGCAGGCGCGGATGAGTCCAAGCAGGCGCGGTAACGTCCAAGTAGGCGCGGAAACGTCCAACCAGGCGCGGAAACATGCAAGAAGGCGCAGAAGAGTCCAAGCAGGTGCGGAAGCGTCCAAGCAGGCGCGGAAGCGTCCAAGCAGGCGCAGAAGAGTCCAAGCAGGCGCGGAAGCGTCCAAGCAGGTGCGGAAACGTCCAAGCAGGCGCGGAAGCATGCAAGAAGGCGCAGAAGAGTCCAAGCAGGCGCGGAAACGTCCATGTAGGGGCTGAAGCATGCAAGAAGGCGCAGAAGAGTCCAAACAGGCGCGTAAGCGTCCAAGCAGTCGCGGAAGCGTCCAAGCAATCGCGGAAGCGTCCAAGCAGGCGCGGAAGCGTCCAAGCAGGCGCGGAAACGTCCATGTAGGGGCGGAAGCATGCAAGAAGGCGCAGTAGAGTCCAAACAGGCGCGGAAGCGTCCAAGCAGGCGCGGAAGCGTCCAAGCAGGCGTGGGAGCGTCCAAGCAGGCGCGGAAGCGTCCAAGCAGGCGCGGTAACGTCCAAGTAGGCGCGGAAACGTCCAACCAGGCGCGGAAACATGCAAGAAGGCGCAGAAGAGTCCAAGCAGGTGCGGAAGCGTCCAAGCAGGCGCGGAAGCGTCCAAGCAGGCGCAGAAGAGTCCAAGCAGGCGCGGAAGCGTCCAAGCAGGTGCGGAAACGTCCAAGCAGGCGCGTAAGCATGCAAGAAGGCGCGGAAACGTCCATGTAGGGGCGGAAGCATGCAAGAAGGCGCAGAAGAGTCCAAACAGGCGCGGAAGCGTCCAAGCAGTCGCGGAAGCGTCCAAGCAGTCGCGGAAGCGTCCAAGCAGGCGCGGAAGCGTCCAAGCAGTCGCGGAAGCGTCCAAGCAGGCGCGGTAGCGTCCAAGCAGGCGCGGAAGCGTCCAAGCAGGCGCGGTAGCGTCCAAGCAGGCGCGGAAACGTCCAAGTAGGCGCGGAAGCATGCAAGAAGGAGCAGAAGAGTCCAAGCAGGCGCGGAAGCGTCCAAGCAGGCACGGAAGCATCCATATAGGCGCGGAAGCGTCAAAGCAGGCGCGGAAGCGTCCAAGCAGGCGCGGAAGCGTCCAAGTAGGCGCGGAAGCATCCATATAGGCGCGAAAGCGTCAAAGCAGGCGCGGAAGTGTCCAAGCAGGCGCGGAAGCGTCCAAGTAGGCGCGGAAGCATCCATATAGGCGCGAAAGCGTCAAAGCAGGCGCGGAAGCGTCCAAGCAGGCGCGGAAACGTCCAAGTAGGCGCGGAAGCATGCAAGAAGGAGCAGAAGAGTCCAAGCAGGCGCGGAAGCGTCCAAGCAGGCGCGGAAGCGTCCAAGCAGGCGCGGAAGCGTCCAAGCAGGCGCGGAAGCGTCCAAGTAGGCGCGGAAGCATCCATATAGGCGCGAAAGCGTCAAAGCAGGCGCGGAAACGTCCAAGCAGGCGCGGTAGCGTCCAAGCAGGCGCGGAAGCGTCCAAGCAGGCGCGGTAGCGTCCAAGCAGGCGCGGAAACATCCAAGTAGGCGCGGAAGCATGCAAGAAGGAGCAGAAGAGTCCAAGCAGGCGCGGAAGCGTCCAAGCAGGCGCGGAAGCGTCCAAGCAGTCGCGGAAGCGTCCAAGCAGGCGCGGAAGCGTCCAAGCAGTCGCGGAAGCGTCCAAGCAGGCGCGGAAGCGTCCAAGCAGGCGCGGAAGAGACCAAGCAGGCGCGGTAGCGTCCAACCAGGCGCGGATGCGTCCAAGCAGTCGCGGAAGCGTCCAAGCAGGCGCGGTAGCGTCCAAGCAGGCGCGGAAACGTCCAAGCAGGCGCGGAAGCATGCAAGAAGACGCAGAAGAGTCCAAGCAGGCGCGGAAGCGTCCAAGCAGTCGCGGAAGCGTCCAAGCAGTCGCGGAAGCGTCCAAGCAGGCGCGGTAGCGTCCAAGCAGGTGCGGAAACGTCCAAGCAGGCGCGGAAGCATGCAAGAAGACGCAGAAGCGTCCAAGCAGTCGCGGAAACGTCCAAGCAGGCGCGGTAGCGTCCAAGCAGGCGCGGAAGCGTCCAAGCAGGCGCGGAAGCGTCCTAGCAGGCGCGGTAGAGTCCAAGCAGGCGCGGAAACGTCCAAGTAGGCGCGGCAGCATGCAAGAAGGCGCAGAAGATTCCTATCAGGCGCGGAAGCGTCCAAGCAGGCGGGGAAGCATGCAAGCAGGCGCGGAAGCGTCCACGCAGGCGCGGAAACGTCCAAGTAGGCGCGGCAGCATGCAAGAAGGCGCAGAAGAGTCCAAGCAGGCGCGGAAGCGTCCAAGCAGGCGCGGTAGCGTCCAAGCAAGCGCGGAAGCGTCCAAGAAGGCGCGGAAGCATGCAAGAAGGAGCAGAAGAGTCCAAGCAGGCGCGGAAGCGTCCAAGAAGGCGCGGTAGCTTCCATCAAGGCGCGGAAGCGTCCAAGCAGGCGCGGAACCGTGCAAGCAGGCGCGGAAGCATCCATATAGGCGCGAAAGCGTCAAAGCAGGCGCGGAAGCGTCCAAGCAGGCGCGGAAGCGTCCATGTAGGGGCGGAAGCATGCAAGAAGGCGCAGAAGAGTCCAAACAGGCGCGGAAGCGTCCAAGCAGGCGCGGTAGCGTCCAAGCAGGTGCGGTGTAACGTCAACCCGAAATTGACGTCACTATTGTTAAAATCGCGTATTCAAACCTCCCACCCCCTAATTCGCGAAAGCGCGCGTCCTGACATATGCCTATATATATATATACATAGACATACATACACATATATACATTACGTATATATGTACGAAAATACATTAATCCATTAAAATAAATATATATATATGTAAAAGCACGTAAAAGTAATACTTAAGAATAATAACCGTATTAATAATCAACGCGATACGTCTAGATGAGTCATACAAGTAATAAATATCAAAAGATGCAATGCATCTAAACGTTTCAGAAGTATAGGACAACTTTTCATCTCGCAGCTATATAAAAAGCATTAAAATCAAACTCCGCGAGACATCATTTCATTTGCGAACAGTATGAGCCATCTATTCGTTTCACAACTATATAATTAAAAGCGCATGCGACATCTATTCATTTCAAGACTATATAATATTGTACACGCTCAGCAGTTTCTTATCTCTCACCGCGATAAGATAAGCTCAAGAAACTGCAAGGCGTAAGACCGTCAGCAGTTTCCCTTCCCACGGCGATAAGAAACTGCAAGGCGTAAGACCGTCAGCAGTTTAAAACTGCAAGGCGTAAGACGGTCAGCAGAATAAATTGCAAGGCGGAGGATGTCAGCAAAGATAGGAAAATGCAAGCCGCCCGCCGCTCAGCATTCTTAGAACTAGCGATATGAATTGAATATATAAGGAGCAGCGCAACGCCGCTTTAGTCAGTCCAGCAGCAGCAGCCGAACCGCGAGCATCGTTATACATCAAGTGAAAGTACGCGAATTAAACTAGTGCATCGAAACGAATAAGTGCAACTACTACAAAGTGCCAATCTCCTACGACTACGATACCAACGAGTGAGTATTCAATTATTACGGCTGCACTCTGACTCCGCTGTACTACCGAGGTCGTACGGCGACACACCCATTGCCACTCGTTGCTCCTTCTATATTTTTGATTGTGTTCAGAACTCGTGACCGAGGTACGCGAATAATTTTGTACGCTTTCATAAATATTAATTCTTTATAACCTTAGGCACTCAGACTAATTATCATCGACACTCTTAGTGTAAATTCAAAACCCGTGACCGAGGTACGCGGACCATTTTGCATTTACTTACTAATTGTATTTTACGCGAATAATATTGTACGACGTTAACTCAAGCACTCAGATCGTGTGAATCCAAAACCCGTGACCGAGGTACGCGGATATTTTGTATTCTCTCACTGACTGTAATTATTTTATAAAACTCGATTTCAACTTAACCTGCGACCGAGGTACGCAGATAGTTGAAATCCCTCGTTACTCTTATACTACCCACATTGTACTACTTCTTATTTTAATATACTTAAGTTTATAACTTACCTTCTTTATTTTTCCAAATCCAATAGCGCTGATAAACAGCAGCTGTCTCATTCAACGCAAGCGCAGCGACGAATAGCGCTTCACCAACCCCTTCGCCTTCTTGAAGCGCAGAATCCTGCTGCTGTCCTTTCACCTGCGAGTCCTACAGATACGCAGACAAGGTACAGTGAATTTATTTCTCCATTTACAAATCGTCTCCCCTACTTTATACTCACCTCTCGTCTGTCATTAGATGACAGATAGTAATTCGGGAATACGTAATCCTCCTACATCTCTTTGAAGATCCTGTTTGAAATTTATTATACTTATATTCCATTTAAATTTGTATCTTACTTAACCTAGAGCAAATAAACTCTATTATTATACTTACCTTTTAATCGACGCATCTTCAAGTCATCCCGTCTCTTCGTAACATTTCCTCGCCGCGACCCCTGAAAATAAAATCAGTTAGTAACATAGAAAAGAAACCTCCCTACTGTAGATTCTCTCTCTCGCTACATCTTACCTTACTCGTTATACTTACCGTCTCTCTCTCTCTCTCTCTCTCTATACTTACTCCCCTACGCTCCATCGGGTAAATACCTGAAAAGGAAATATTATTATTAACATATTAATAAGCTTCTTCGCCCCCCTTACCCCCGTATTATACTTACCTCGCTTAATCCCTCGTGGCGTAAAATCACTGACTCTCCTCCCTGTGCCCTGGCGATAGTCTGCGCATAGCGGGCGAGCCTAAAACAGGAAAACAAACTAAGTTACTCCCGATCGAGGACACGGGACGTGACATAAATTTGGTGGCAGCGGTGGGATAGCAGGAAAAGAGTGATTTTACCCCCACCCCTCTTACTAAAGCATAAAGCAAGTTTTACATCCCCATCGACATGGCGGAAGCGCGATTAAACGCAGAACAAGAAGAAGATGTAGCAAGGCTACAGGAACGAGTTTTGGCTCGAGAACGCGATTTAGCCGAGCAGAACATACGACGAACTATAGAAGTACCGCGATCTACTGAACTTAAACTTGATAAAGTTCATCAAATAATCGAACGCATGGATAGGGAATTCGATATATTACTCCCACTACCAGAACGCTTACAAAGATTAGAAAACGCGTTACAAGAATTAAGAATGAATGGTGGTCACGACAATACCACGGGAGGACTCCCTCCTTCACCGCAAGTGCATAGCACACCAGAACGACCGCCGCTTTTCCGCACCGCCGCGATAAGTATAAAAGACGCATTAGAATCTGTTCCAATTTACAATGGAAGGAACATACCGATCTTCCAATTTGTACGAGCGTGTGAAAGAGCACGAAGTATAATAGCCCCGGAGCAAGAAATGCACCTCGTGCAATTATTAGTTAATAAACTACAGGGTCATGCGTACATGACCGTCGCGAACTCGCAATTTGCAACCGTCGACCAATTTTGCAACCGATTAAAATCAACCTTCGCCGCGCACAAAACACTATACGAATACCAAGGAGAACTTGGACAACTAGAAAAGAGACCGCATGAACACATACTCGACTACATAGAAAAGGTTCGGAACCTACACGCAGCGGTATACGACGAAATGAAACAAGGCAGATCATTCGACCACATTAGAGTACTGGAATTAGAAGAACACGTGATTCAAGCATTTTTGAATGGCCTCGCGCCGGACGCTAGAATACGGGTACGCATGGAAGCACCCCGAAGCCTGGAAGAATATTATTGTACCGCGATCAAAATTTTTGGACAAATCGAAAAGGAAGAATCACGCGCGCGCACTAAAGTTAGACATCGTTCCCCTCCGCGTCGAAATGAATACAGATCCCCCCCGCGTCGGAACGAGTATAGATCGCCGCCGCAACGAAACGATTTTAGATTTTCCCCGCGACGATATGAAGATAGACCACCCCCGCGACGATATGAGGATAGAGCACCTCCGCGACAATTAAAGGAAACCCCCACTCGACGCTATTACGAAAGTCAAGGATCCTCGCCCCCTTCGCAAAGATCCTACCAACAAACGAGATTCTCACCCAATACACCGACTGTTACGTGTCGATATTGCAAAAATCCAGGCCACAGCATGGACGACTGTGCGAAATTTCGAATGAAAGTAGAATCCGGAGAAATAACCCCCTACTCGCAAAGAAGAACAAACGCAGATGACTCCACGAATCAGGGAAACGGTTCTCGCAACCCGGTAGCCGGTGTCCGCCGGGAAGCCAACCAGTCAGGGCACCGAACATTTACAACGACCGTGGAAACGCACGGACCAGAGGAACAGAATACGATGACCCAAGTTTCCGAATCGCTAGGGTCCAATTAAAACAGGATTCTGTTGTGCCAACTATACAAGTAGCCACGACCAACGACCAAGAAAAACTAAATTTAATGATAGATTCCGGATCAGAAATCAACCTTATAAAAGAATCATTTTCAAAATCAGCCCAAAAAATTAATCATGACATAATTTTAAAAATTAGAGGAATCACCTCAACGCCGATATCCACTCGAGGAACAGCAGAAATCGCGATCGCCGGACGACCAATAAAGTTTCATCTAGTTGACGATTCATTCCCCATTGACCAGGACGGAATTTTAGGTTCTGAATTCATGATACAAAACTCAGTCACGATCGACTATAAGAGCCGAAGCCTCCAATGGGAAGAACTACATATCCCCTTTTTCGAGCAAGAACTTTTAACAATCCCTAAAAGATCGGTCGCACCATTTCAAATTAAGATAGCAAACCCCGAAGTTAAAATAGGTTATTTACCCCGCCTATTTACGAAAGACGGGATATTCCTTGGAAACGCAGTAGTAACCAACACAAAGGGAAGAGCACACCTTCCAATCTTCAATACTACGGAAAAGGACGAAAGCATAGTCATACCGACGTTAGTACTTCGAGAAATAGAAAACACAAGTCAAACCGCGCCGAGTCAAAACGAAATTATAGAAAATGAAAATTCTGCACGAGTATTCCTTACCCAGACGAACTATAACAAACAACGACTAAAAGAAATTAAAGATGCCCTTAGGTTAGACCATTTAAATTCAGAGGAAGAAGAAAGCGTTACGAAATTAATAAAAGAAAACGCGGACAGATTTTATTTACCCGGAGATCATTTTGGAGCAACCACCGCGATAGAACATCCTATTCATACTACCGACGACATTCCAGTAAACGCGAAACAGTATAGATTCCCTCCAGTTCATAAAGAAGAAATAAACAGACAAGTAACTAAACTCATTGAAAATGGAATAATTGAACCCTCTCTTTCACCATATAACTCACCTCTATGGATCGTACCGAAAAAACCGGACTCTCAAGGAAACAAAAGATGGCGTATGGTAATCGATTACCGCGCCCTCAACGATAAAACGATCGGAGACGCTTACCCACTTCCTAATATAAATGAGATCCTAGATCAACTAGGTAGCGCCAAATATTTTTCAGTTTTTGACCTCGCATCTGGTTTCCACCAAATACCCATGAAATCGACAGATTCACATAAAACCGCTTTTTCTACGCCATACGGACATTACGAATTTAAACGCATGCCCTTCGGATTAAAAAACGCTCCAGCAACGTTCCAACGATTAATGAACAACGTTTTAACCGGACTACAAGGAGTAGAATTATTTGTCTATCTCGACGACATAGTCCTATACGCTCGCTCACTCCGAGAACACGAGATCAAATTCACTCGACTCATGAAAAGATTACGAGAAGCAGACCTCAAGCTACAACCGGACAAATGTGAATTCTTACGACATGAAGTCAATTACCTCGGGCATATTATTAGCGAAAACGGAGTCAAACCAGATCCGAAAAAAATAACGGCAGTAGATCATTTCCCAATTCCCAAAAATTCAAAAAACATAAAACAATTTTTAGGCCTTGCCGGATATTACCGTAGATTCATTCCTAATTTCTCGAAAACCGCGAAACCTCTCACCGACCTATTAAGAAAAGAAGTAGCATTCAAATGGACACCTACGCAGGAAGACGCATTTCAAAGACTAAAGAAAGCCTTAATAACTGAACCTATTCTCCAATATCCTAACTTCACGGAGACCTTCAATTTAACAACGGATGCATCCGGATATGCAATCGGAGGAGTCCTAAGTCAAGGACCAATCGGAAAGGATCTCCCTATAGCCTACGCGTCGCGATTATTAAACCAAGCGGAGAAAAATTATTCAACAATCGAAAAAGAATGCCTCGCGATAGTATATTGTATAAATCACTTCAGACCATATTTGTACGGAAGAGAATTTAAAATTATTACCGATCACAAGCCCCTAGTATGGCTAAACTCAATTAAAGATCCTACTTCGAGATTATGGAAATGGAAACTAAAACTCTCGGAATATGAATACAAAATATTTTACAAAGAAGGTCGCGCAAACGCAAACGCCGACGCACTATCCCGTAACCCACCGGAGAACGACGAAAAGGAACAGCCTTCAGCACCAATCTACTCTATAAAAAGAAAAAGACAACAAGACGAATCATCATCCTCTGACTCCCTCGAAATCTTTCCCGCAAGCAAACCGCGATTCCATAGCCCGTGTAACGTCAACCCGAAATTGACGTCACTATTGTTAAAATCGCGTATTCAAACCTCCCACCCCCTAATTCGCGAAAGCGCGCGTCTTGACATATGCCTATATATATATATACATAGACATACATACACATATATACATTACGTATATATGTACGAAAATACATTAATCCATTAAAATAAATATATATATATGTAAAGGCACGTAAAAGTAATACTTAAGAATAATAACCGTATTAATAATCAACGCGATACGTCTAGATGAGTCATACAAGTAATAAATATCAAAAGATGCAATGCATCTAAACGTTTCAGAAGTATAGGACAACATTTCATCTCGCAGCTATATAAAAAGCATTAAAATCAAACTCCGCGAGACATCATTTCATTTGCGAACAGTATGAGCCATCTATTCGTTTCATAACTATATAATTAAAAGCGCATGCGACATCTATTCATTTCAAGACTATATAATATTGTACACGCTCAGCAGTTTCTTATCTCTCACCGCGATAAGATAAGCTCAAGAAACTGCAAGGCGTAAGACCGTCAGCAGTTTCCCTTCCCACGGCGATAAGAAACTGCAAGGCGTAAGACCGTCAGCAGTTTAAAACTGCAAGGCGTAAGACGGTCAGCAGAATAAATTGCAAGGCGGGGGATGTCAGCAAAGATAGGAAAATGCAAGCCGCCCGCCGCTCAGCATTCTCAGAATTAGCGATATGAATTTAATATATAAGGAGCAGCGCAACGCCGCTTTAGTCAGTCTAGCAGCAGCAGCCGACCAGTGAACATCGAGTGAAAGTAAAGTACGCGAATTAAATAAGTGCTACGAAGCGACAAGTGCCACATCTACTACGACTACAATACCAACGAGTGAGTATTCAATTATTCCGGCTGCACTCTGACTCCGCTGTACTACCGAGGTCGTACGGCGACACACCCATTGCCACTCGTTGCTCCTTCTATATTTTTGATTGTGTTCAGAACTCGTGACCGAGGTACGCGAATAATTTTGTACACTTTCATTAATATTAATTATTTTATAACTTTAGGCACTCAGACTAATTATCATCGACACTCTTAGTGTAAATTCAAAACCCGTGACCGAGGTACGCGGATCATTTTGCATTTACTCACTAATTGTATTTTACGCGAATAATATTGTACGACGTCAACTCAAGCACTCAGATCGTTTATTACCAACACACTTAGTGTGAATCCAAAACCCGTGACCGAGGTACGCGGATAATTTTGTATTCTCTCACTAATTGTATTTCTTTTATAAAACTCGATTTCATCTTAACCTGCGACCGAGGTACGCCGATAGTTGAAATCCCTCGTTACTCTTATACTACCCACATTGTACTAATTCTTATTTTAATATACATAAGTTTATAACTTACCTTCCTTATTTTCCAAATCCAGTAGCGCTGACAAACAGCAGCTGCTTCATCGAACGCGAGCGTAGCAACGAATAGCGCTTCATCACTCCTTCACCTTCTTGAAGCGCAGAATCCTGCTGCTGTCTTTTCACCTGCGAGTCCTACAGATACGCAGTCAAGGTAGAGTGAAACTATTTCATCATTTTCAAATCGTCTCCCCTACTTTATACTCACCTCTCGTCTGTCATTAGATGACAGATAGTAATTCGGGAATACGTAATCCTCCTACATCTCTTTGAAGATTCTGTTTGAAATTTATTATCCTTATATGCCATTTAAATTTGTATCTTACTTAACCTAGAGCAAATAAACTC
The DNA here is from genome assembly GCA_963989415.1 of Cerceris ruficornis. Classification (NCBI taxonomy): domain Eukaryota; kingdom Metazoa; phylum Arthropoda; class Insecta; order Hymenoptera; family Crabronidae; genus Cerceris; species Cerceris ruficornis. The sequence continues at coordinate 63,815,949 of OZ022517.1, read as the reverse complement.
TATTATTATACTTACCTTTTAATCGACGCATCTTCAAGTCATCCCGTCTCTTCGTACCATTTCCTCGCCGCGACCCCTGAAAATAAAATCAATTAGTAACATAGAAAAGAAACCTCCCTACTGTAGATTCTCTCTCTCGCTACATCTTACCTTACTCGTTACACTTACCGTCTCTCTCTCTATACTTACTCCGCTACGCTCCATCGGGTGAATACCTGAAAAAGGAAATATTATTATTAACATATTAATAAGCTTCTTCGCCCCCTTACCCCCATATTATACTTACCCCTCGTGGCATAAAATCACCGACTCTCCTCCCTGTGCCCTGGCGATAGTCTGCGCATAGCGGGCGAGCCTAAAACAGGAAAACAAACAAGTTACTCCCGATCGAGGACACGGGACGTGACATATTAAATTTGGTGGCAGCGGTGGGATAGCAGGAAAAGAGTGATTTTACCCCCACCCCTCTTACTAAAGCATAAAGCAAGTTTTACATTCCCATCAACATGGCGGAACCGCGATTAAACCCAGAACAGGAAGATGAAGTAGCAAGGCTACAGGAACGAGTTTTGGCTCGAGAACGCGATTTAGCCGAGCAAAACATACGACGAACTATAGAAGTACCGCGATCTACTGAACTTAAACTTGATAAAGTTCATCAAATAATCGAACGCATGGATAGGGAATTCGATATATTACTCCCACTACCAGAACGCTTACAAAGATTGGAAAACGCGTTACAAGAATTAAGAATGAATGGTGGTCACGACAATACCACGGGAGGACTCCCTCCTTCACCGCAAGTGCATAGCACACCGGAACGACCGCCGCTTTTCCGCACCACCGCGATAAGTATAAAAGACGCATTAGAATCTGTTCCAATTTACAATGGAAGGAACATACCGATCTTCCAATTCGTACGAGCGTGCGAAAGAGCACGAAGCATAATAGCCCCTGAGCAAGAAATGCACCTCGTGCAATTATTAGTTAATAAACTACAGGGTCATGCGTACATGACCGTCGCGAACTCGCAATTTGCAACCGTCGACCAATTTTGCAACCGATTAAAATCAACCTTCGCCGCGCACAAAACACTATACGAATACCAAGGAGAACTTGGACAACTAGAAAAGAGACCGCATGAACACATACTCGACTACATAGAAAAGGTTCGGAACCTACACGCAGCGGTATACGACGAAATGAAACAAGGCAGATCATTCGACCACATTAGAGTACTGGAATTAGAAGAACACGTGATTCAAGCATTTTTGAATGGCCTCGCGCCGGACGCTAGAATACGGGTACGCATGGAAGCACCCCGAAGCCTGGAAGAATATTATTGTACCGCGATCAAAATTTTTGGACAAATCGAAAAGGAAGAATCACGCGCGCGCACTAAAGTTAGACATCGTTCCCCTCCGCGTCGAAATGAATACAGATCCCCCCCGCGTCGGAACGAGTATAGATCGCCGCCGCAACGGAACGATTTTAGGTTTTCCCCGCGACGATATGAAGATAGACCACCCCCGCGACGATATGAGGATAGAGCACCTCCGCGACAATTAAACGAAACCCCCACTCGACGCTATTACGGAAGTCAAGGATCCTCGCCCCCTTCGCAAAGATCCTACCAACAAACGAGATTCTCACCCAATACACCGACTGTTACGTGTCGATATTGCAAAAATCCAGGCCACAGCATGGACGACTGTGCGAAATTTCGAATGAAAGTAGAATCCGGAGAAATAACCCCCTACTCGCAAAGAAGAACAAACGCAGATGACTCCACGAATCAGGGAAACGGTTCTCGCAACCCGGTAGCCGGTGTCCGCCGGGAAGCCAACCAGTCAGGGCACCGAACATTTACAACGACCGTGGAAACGCACGGACCAGAGGAACAGAATACGATGACCCAAGTTTCCGAATCGCTAGGGTCCAATTAAAACAGGATTCTGTTGTACCAACTATACAAGTAGCCACGACCAACGACCAAGAAAAACTAAATTTAATGATAGATTCCGGATCAGAAATCAACCTTATAAAAGAATCATTTTCAAAATCAGCCCAAAAAATTAATCATGACATAATTTTAAAAATTAGAGGAATCACCTCAACGCCGATATCCACTCGAGGAACAGCAGAAATCGCGATCGCCGGACGACCAATAAAGTTTCATCTAGTTGACGATTCATTCCCCATTGACCAGGACGGAATTTTAGGTTCTGAATTCATGATACAAAACTCAGTCACGATCGACTATAAGAGCCGAAGCCTCCAATGGGAAGAACTACATATCCCCTTTTTCGAGCAAGAACTTTTAACAATTCCTAAAAGATCAGTCGCACCATTTCAAATTAAGATAGCAAACCCCGAAGTTAAAATAGGTTATTTACCCCGCCTATTTACGAAAGACGGGATATTCCTTGGAAACGCAGTAGTAACCAACACAAAGGGAAGAGCACACCTTCCAATCTTCAATACTACGGAAAAGGACGAACGCATAGTCATACCGACGTTAGTACTTCGAGAAATAGAAAACACAAGTCAAACCGCGCCGAGTCAAAACGAAATTATAGAAAATGAAAATTCTGCACGAGTATTCCTTACCCAGACGAATTATAACAAACAACGACTAAAAGAAATTAAAGATGCCCTTAGGTTAGACCATTTAAATTCAGAGGAAGAAGAAAGCGTTACGAAATTAATAAAAGAAAACGCGGACAGATTTTATTTACCCGGAGATCATTTTGGAGCAACCACCGCGATAGAACATCCTATTCATACTACCGACGACATTCCAGTAAACGCGAAACAGTATAGATTCCCTCCAGTTCATAAAGAAGAAATAAACAGACAAGTAACTGAACTCATTGAAAATGGAATAATTGAACCCTCTCTTTCACCATATAACTCACCTCTATGGATCGTACCGAAAAAACCGGACTCTCAAGGAAACAAAAGATGGCGTATGGTAATCGATTACCGCGCCCTCAACGATAAAACGATCGGAGACGCTTACCCACTTCCTAATATAAATGAGATCCTAGATCAACTAGGTAGCGCCAAATATTTTTCAGTTTTTGACCTCGCATCTGGTTTCCACCAAATACCCATGAAATCGACAGATTCACATAAAACCGCTTTTTCTACGCCATACGGACATTACGAATTTAAACGCATGCCCTTCGGATTAAAAAACGCTCCAGCAACGTTCCAACGATTAATGAACAACGTTTTAACCGGACTACAAGGAGTAGAATTATTTGTCTATCTCGACGACATAGTCCTATACGCTCGCTCACTCCGAGAACACGAGATCAAATTCACTCGACTCATGAAAAGATTACGAGAAGCAGACCTCAAGCTACAACCGGACAAATGTGAATTCTTACGACATGAAGTCAATTACCTCGGGCATATTATTAGCGAAAACGGAGTCAAACCAGATCCGAAAAAAATAACGGCAGTAGATCATTTCCCAATTCCCAAAAATTCAAAAAACATAAAACAATTTTTAGGCCTTGCCGGATATTACCGTAGATTCATTCCTAATTTCTCGAAAACCGCGAAACCTCTCACCGACCTATTAAAAAAGGAAGTAGCATTCAGATGGACGCCAACACAAGAAGACGCATTTCAAAAACTAAAGAAAGCCCTAATAACTGAACCTATTCTTCAATATCCTAATTTCACAGAAACCTTCAATTTAACAACGGATGCATCCGGATATGCAATCGGAGGAGTCCTAAGTCAAGGACCAATCGGAAAAGATCTCCCTATAGCCTACGCGTCGCGATTATTAAACCAAGCAGAGAAAAACTATTCAACGATCGAAAAAGAATGCCTCGCGATAGTATATTGTATAAACCACTTCAGACCATACTTATACGGGAGAGAATTTAAAATCATTACGGACCACAAACCACTAGTATGGCTAAACTCAATCAAAGATCCTACTTCAAGACTATGGAAATGGAAGTTAAAACTCTCAGAATATGAATATAAGATATATTACAAAGAAGGTCGAGCAAACGCAAACGCCGACGCACTATCCCGGAACCCACCGGAGAACGACGAAAAGGAACAGCCTTCAGCACCAATCTACTCTATAAAAAGAAAAAGACAACAAGACGAACCATCATCCTCTGACTCCCTCGAAATCTTTCCCGCGAGCAAACCGCGACTCCATAGCCCGGTAGAACAGAAACAACTACCGACTACCTCCAAGCAGCCATCAAAGACTAAATCAAAAGATCCAAGAAAACGAACGCCTTCCACAGCCTTTAGTCCATTCCCTCTTCCTCCAGGAAAACGTATCCCAAGAATACAAGATTCTACGACCACTGACGTCACCGATTACCCTCCTACTCATATCGAAAGTCGCGATACACCCTCACGAAGCCCCCCTCCCACTCATTCCCCCTCTCCAGAAAAAATTCCCTCACCCATACATCATTCAACTCCTCGCAACGAAACACCTCAACTCACTCCACGGATTTTGGACTACGGAAACGAAGAAGAAGCCCTCACTCAACTCGAATCAAACGACGACATCGAAGAAACACAAAGTATCGAAATGGAAGATACACCGCTCACATCATCGGACTCGGATGCACTTTTCGAACGAACTTTCGTACCCGCAACTCTACGCAACGCACCATTGAAGATTGAAGAAAGCAACGACTCCTTAAGAATACAAAAGGACCACAAAATAATTTTCATCGACATGAATGGGCAACCCCAGGATAAAGGGGCAATCGAACTACTCTCATACGGCGAACTTCCGAAGTTTGAAGACCTAACATTTGAGAGAGCTAAAATAAAACCTACACAATCTTACAACATTATAGCAATACCGATAAAAGAACACGACAGGATACCTATTACAAAGGAGAATATAAAAAACAGTATTCGAGCAATAAAAGACGTCCTCGATGAACTAAGGATAACAAGCTTCAGCATTTCTAAAACCCCGTACTATGACGACATACCATGGAAGTTCTTTCTCAATTACCTCAAGCAAACACTTCAAGATTACCAACTCACTATCACGATATGTCGATCCCTGATCACGATACCGACGACGGAACAACGAAAGCAAATAATGAAAGAAAACCATGATTCCGTAATCGCAGGACATAAAGGAGTTACAAAAACCTATAATCGCATTCGACAGCGTTATTTCTGGGATGGAATGAAGAAAGATATTACTGAATATGTAAGGACATGCATCGAATGTCAAAAGAGGAAGCTAACACGGATTAAAACTCGCCAACCAATGATACTTACCGATACACCTGGCGCAGCCTTCGACAAAATAGCACTCGACATAGTTGGACCACTCCCTGTAACAAAAATGGGAAATGAATACATACTGACCATCCAAGACCTTTTAACGAAATACAGTGTCGCAGTACCATTGCAAAAAGCAGATTCACGTAGCGTGGCCGACGCCTTCCTTAAGAATTTCATATGCAGATTTGGAGCTCCACGAGCATTACTCACAGACCAGGGATCAAACTTCTTATCAGCTTTATTTAAAGCCGTGGCAAAGAAATGCCGAATTAAGCAATACCAGACGACAGCCTATCACCCTCAAGCAAATGGATCCCTCGAAAGATCCCATCACGTATTAATAGAATTCTTAAAACAATATATCGACGACACCTCCAATTGGGATGAATGGATAGAGAACGCGATGTTCTCGTATAACACCAGCATTCACGAAGGAACAAAATTCTCACCGCACGAATTAGTATTCGGAAAAATAGCACGAGCACCGTCCACCGACCCGCCGCTAGAAGAAAACCTCGACCCATCATATAAGGATTATTTAGAAGAACTCTTCATGAAGATCAACCGTTTACAAGACATCGCCCGAGAGAACTTAAAGCAAGCTAAGCAAAAATCAAAAGGATACTACGACCGAAGAGTAAACCCCCAAACATTCCACGTCGGCGACGATGTATTTTTACTCAAAGAACCCCGACAAGGAAAATTCGCGAGTCAATATTCCGGTCCCTACAAAATTCAGCAAATCCTTAGTAACGGAAATATATCCATATTAATGAACGGCAAAAATCGTGTGGTGCACGCTAACAAGTTAAAATTAGCTCATCGTCGACCCACCGTCACGGAACTTTAGAGGAAAATGAATTATGTTACAGACCATTTCAAGTACGCAACTACCATGTGCTACTATCCACGACCTACAGCTAAAATTTCGGGGCAAGAGGAGCTTGCATTACTTAACATACAGATAAGCCAATTCAGCTGCATACAAGGACAGATGATGGAAACTTACGACGATGAAAATACATACAGAATATTCTGCGAACCGTGCTTCGACTTATCTGACCTCGCTATAGAAGGAAGCTTCACAGACGCACATGCCTTCACGTGCGAAGACTTCGAGAAAAATTGTTACGAATGCGGCATTCCATTATTAATTGAGAGAAGCCTCGCAGAGTGCACGACCTGCATGGACATATTCCACAGAGGCTTATACTTGGAATTCAACGTAGAGACATTATATATAATCGACGGAGCGCTATACGCTTAAAGAAGCACGGAAATCATAACTACAAATAATACTAAATATGTACCCAATAATAATCAAAAAATATAATAATAAAAAAATATATAAATAAATCAATACGCCTTATTAAATAAACAAAGAAATAAAAATAAAACCAAAATAAACAAACTAAATAAAGGATAATCGATATGTTACTAGATTTAAGCTTAGTTATTAATTAATACTACTTACGAAATGTCAGACTTCTGTTTCAGGATGAAGATCCTCATTGTATTCCTCCTATGCGTCAGCCCGATGGCTCATGGACTAATTGCATACGATTGCAGCGGCGAGAGGCTAAATATAACGACGATATCATTAGTAAAAGTAGGCGAATGTGACATCAACGTTCGAGGGGCGGAAACGGAAGAAACATACATACAATTATTGCAATTGGCAGAGTATGAGCACGCGGACTACATACAGTGCAAAATCGAGATCAAGAGAACAGTCTTTTACTGTGGAATGCACTCCCATATATCAGCAGTTCACAATGGCTACGCGGAGTATATAGCAGATGTAAGCCACGAGACGTGTCTACGTCTACATCGAGAAGGAACTATATCTCTCGGAAACGGAGCAGTTTTAACCGGCATTCGAGCAAACACAACATCTACAAGAATGTTTACCTTCGCCGGAACAATCGCAAATGATGGATCATGCACCGGAACACAGTATGCGGATCCCTACGGATCCTGGGACAACGTAGTGGTACAAGGATTGGCGAAGATTACACTCCGCACGGGCAGCGCCGCAGTCAAGCTGAACGAGAATAAAATGATCCTCAAAAGTGGAACTACATGCTCATTTCAAGACGGATACTGTCTAGATGGAGAAGACGGATATACGTACTGGAAACCAACACCGGAGTCCACCTGCAAATTTGAACAATATGACGTTTTATACGAAGGATTGGCACAACGGATCACAGAAGCGGGACAAAATTCAACCTTACCTACAATTTACGCACTTACCAGGGACGACATCACCTTCGCTCTAACCAAGGTTTCGGAACAAAACGTGTGCGGATATACGCTCCTACGAACAGAACATCCTAAGCTGTTCATTCTGGAAACACAAAAAGGACGCACATTTACTGGGAAAAGAACAATTACGCCTGATAACCTCGACATCTTTACATATATGAATTCGAAATTCGTATATGTTGAACGCCATATACGAGGACAAATAATTACCCTCTTTACCTCATCACTTACGCATAGATGCGCCTTGGAGAGGCAAGTGCTCGAAAACGCACTCTCAATCGCATCAATACTGCCTGAGGAATTTGCCTGGTCCCTAATGAAAGGACCGGGATACATGGCCACGACCGCTGGAGAAGCCGTCCATATAATCAGGTGCATTCCCGTAGAAGTGAAAGTACGCCGCACGCAAGAATGTTTCGTGGAACTTCCCGTTCTACACAGAAACACATCAAAATTTATGAAGCCTAAAACCAGAGTATTAGTGCAACAAGGAACTCACCGCGACTGCAACCCGATCCTGCCGATAATGTACAACATCGACGATTCATGGCACAAAATACTGCCGAATCCAGTGGAAGCTGTCCCACCACAAGAATTAAAACCGATGACCAAGCCAACCTGGAAATATACGGTACCAGCTACACTCGCCGTAAGCGGAATCTACACGCAAGCAGACATCGACAAGCTACGAGACCATATCATGTTCCCGGCAGAAAGAGCCGCCATTCTGAATTCCGTAGCGCGTGGCGTCACCGGACAAGATATCATCCCCGGGACTATCCAACTCACGCATCTGTTAGACGAAGACGCCGTGCAGAAACTAGCCCAAGGAGCACTATCGAAGATATGGGACCATTTCATTACGTTTGGCTCCATCAGCGCAGGATGCCTAGCAATATTTGTGATTGTGAAATTCGTGAAGACCATCGTTGATACTATTATTCACGGCTACTCACTGTATGCCGTATTCGGATGTGGCATCGAATTACTTGGAGCTGTATGGACATCCATCACCTACTGCCTCTTGCAACGTGCTCGACAACGAGCTTCGACTCCAGAAAACCCAGAATTGAACGCCCCTGAGAACGATGATGATATTAACCGACAGATGCCAAGACCGTTTTCTCGCCAGCCGCAAAGTCCTAAAGTAGTAAGTCTCTCCGAGTTAAGAGATAGAATAGACCGCTTAGAACAAATTTCCGAATAAATTTGTTCTACAAAAAGGGGGGAGGTGTAACGTCAACCCGAAATTGACGTCACTATTGTTAAAATCGCGTATTCAAACCTCCCACCCCCTAATTCGCGAAAGCGCGCGTCTTGACATATGCCTATATATATATATACATAGACATACATACACATATATACATTACGTATATATGTACGAAAATACATTAATCCATTAAAATAAATATATATATATGTAAAGGCACGTAAAAGTAATACTTAAGAATAATAACCGTATTAATAATCAACGCGATACGTCTAGATGAGTCATACAAGTAATAAATATCAAAAGATGCAATGCATCTAAACGTTTCAGAAGTATAGGACAACATTTCATCTCGCAGCTATATAAAAAGCATTAAAATCAAACTCCGCGAGACATCATTTCATTTGCGAACAGTATGAGCCATCTATTCGTTTCATAACTATATAATTAAAAGCGCATGCGACATCTATTCATTTCAAGACTATATAATATTGTACACGCTCAGCAGTTTCTTATCTCTCACCGCGATAAGATAAGCTCAAGAAACTGCAAGGCGTAAGACCGTCAGCAGTTTCCCTTCCCACGGCGATAAGAAACTGCAAGGCGTAAGACCGTCAGCAGTTTAAAACTGCAAGGCGTAAGACGGTCAGCAGAATAAATTGCAAGGCGGGGGATGTCAGCAAAGATAGGAAAATGCAAGCCGCCCGCCGCTCAGCATTCTCAGAATTAGCGATATGAATTTAATATATAAGGAGCAGCGCAACGCCGCTTTAGTCAGTCTAGCAGCAGCAGCCGACCAGTGAACATCGAGTGAAAGTAAAGTACGCGAATTAAATAAGTGCTACGAAGCGACAAGTGCCACATCTACTACGACTACAATACCAACGAGTGAGTATTCAATTATTCCGGCTGCACTCTGACTCCGCTGTACTACCGAGGTCGTACGGCGACACACCCATTGCCACTCGTTGCTCCTTCTATATTTTTGATTGTGTTCAGAACTCGTGACCGAGGTACGCGAATAATTTTGTACACTTTCATTAATATTAATTATTTTATAACTTTAGGCACTCAGACTAATTATCATCGACACTCTTAGTGTAAATTCAAAACCCGTGACCGAGGTACGCGGATCATTTTGCATTTACTCACTAATTGTATTTTACGCGAATAATATTGTACGACGTCAACTCAAGCACTCAGATCGTTTATTACCAACACACTTAGTGTGAATCCAAAACCCGTGACCGAGGTACGCGGATAATTTTGTATTCTCTCACTAATTGTATTTCTTTTATAAAACTCGATTTCATCTTAACCTGCGACCGAGGTACGCCGATAGTTGAAATCCCTCGTTACTCTTATACTACCCACATTGTACTAATTCTTATTTTAATATACATAAGTTTATAACTTACCTTCCTTATTTTCCAAATCCAGTAGCGCTGACAAACAGCAGCTGCTTCATCGAACGCGAGCGTAGCAACGAATAGCGCTTCATCACTCCTTCACCTTCTTGAAGCGCAGAATCCTGCTGCTGTCTTTTCACCTGCGAGTCCTACAGATACGCAGTCAAGGTAGAGTGAAACTATTTCATCATTTTCAAATCGTCTCCCCTACTTTATACTCACCTCTCGTCTGTCATTAGATGACAGATAGTAATTCGGGAATACGTAATCCTCCTACATCTCTTTGAAGATTCTGTTTGAAATTTATTATCCTTATATGCCATTTAAATTTGTATCTTACTTAACCTAGAGCAAATAAACTCTATTATTATACTTACCTTTTAATCGACGCATCTTCAAGTCATCCCGTCTCTTCGTACCATTTCCTCGCCGCGACCCCTGAAAATAAAATCAATTAGTAACATAGAAAAGAAACCTCCCTACTGTAGATTCTCTCTCTCGCTACATCTTACCTTACTCGTTACACTTACCGTCTCTCTCTCTATACTTACTCCGCTACGCTCCATCGGGTGAATACCTGAAAAAGGAAATATTATTATTAACATATTAATAAGCTTCTTCGCCCCCTTACCCCCATATTATACTTACCCCTCGTGGCATAAAATCACCGACTCTCCTCCCTGTGCCCTGGCGATAGTCTGCGCATAGCGGGCGAGCCTAAAACAGGAAAACAAACCAGTTACTCCCGATCGAGGACACGGGACGTGACACCCGGTAGAACAGAAACAACTACCGACTACCTCCAAGCAGCCATCAGAGACTAAATCAAAAGATCCAAGAAAACGAACGCCTTCCACAGCCTTTAGTCCATTCCCTCTTCCTCCAGGAAAACGTATCCCAAGAATACAAGATTCTACGACCACTGACGTCACCGATTACCCTCCTACCCATATCGAAAGTCGCGATACTGTAACGTCAAACCGAAATTGACGTCACTATTGTTAAAATCGCGTATTCAAACCTCCCACCCCCTAATTCGCGAAAGCGCGCGTCCTGACATATGCCTATATATATATATATATACATAGACATACATACACACATATACATTACGTATATATGTACGAAACACATTAATCCGTTAAAATAAATATATATATATGTAAAGGCACGTAAAAGTAATATTTAAGAATAATAACCGTATTAATAATCAACGCAATACGTCTAGATGAGTCATACAAGTAATAAATATCAAAAGATGTAAAGCATCTAAACGTTTCAGAACGATAGGACAACATTTCATCTCGCAGCTATATAAAAAGCATTAAAATCAAACTCCACGAGACATCATTTCATTTGCGAACAGTATGAGCCATCTATTCGTTTCATAACTATATAATTAAAAGCGCATGCGACATCTATTCATTTCAAGACTATATAATATTGTACACGCTCAGCAGTTTCTTATCTCTCACCGCGATAAGATAAGCTCAAGAAACTGCAAGGCGTAAGACTGTCAGCAGTTTTCCTTCCCACGGCGATAAGAAACTGCAAGGCGTAAGACCGTCAGCAGTTTAAAACTGCAAGGCGTAAGACGATCAGCAGAATAAAATGCAAGGCGGAGGATGTCAGCAAAGATAGGAAAATGCAAGCCGCCCGCCGCTCAGCATTCTTAGAATTAGCGATATGAATTTAATATATAAGGAGCAGCGCAACGCCGCTTTAGTCAGTCTAGCAGCAGCAGCCGACCAGTGAACATCGAGTGAAAGTAAAGTACGCGAACTAAACTAGTGCTACGAAGCGACAAGTGCCACATCTACTACGACTACAATACCAACGAGTGAGTATTCAATTATTCCGGCTGCACTCTGACTCCGCTGTACTACCGAGGTCGTACGGCGACACACCCATTGCCACTCGTTGCTCCTTCTATATTTTTGATTGTGTTCAGAACTCGTGACCGAGGTACGCGAATAATTTTGTACGCTTTCATAAATATTAATTCTTTATAACCTTAGGCACTCAGACTAATTATCATCGACACTCTTAGTGTAAATTCAAAACCCGTGACCGAGGTACGCGGACCATTTTGCATTTACTTACTAGTTGTATTTTACGCGAATAATATTGTACGACGTTAACTCAAGCACTCAGATCGTGTGAATCCAAAACCCGTGACCGAGGTACGCGGATATTTTGTATTCTCTCACTGACTGTAATTATTTTATAAAACTCGATTTCAACTTAACCTGCGACCGAGGTACGCAGATAGTTGAAATCCCTCGTTACTCTTACACTACCTACATTGTATTAATTTTATTATTTTAATATACATAACTTATAACTTACCTTCTTTATTTTTCAAATCCAATAGCGCTGATAAATAGCAGCTACTTCATTCAACGCGAGCGCAGCGACGAATAGCGCTTCACCAACCCCTTCGCCTTCTTGAAGCGCAGAATCCTGCTGCTGTCCTTTCACCTGCGAGTCCTACAGATACGCAGACAAGGTACAGTGAATTTATTTCTCCAGTTACAAATCGTCTCCCCTACTTTATACTCACCTCTCGTCTGTCATTAGATGACAGATAATAATTCGGGAATACGCAATCCTCCCATCTATCGGCGCCGAGGTAGACGAGCCGGCCGCCGTGTCCGAGCAGAGAGAGAAGCCGCTGAAATACAGCGCTTATTAGACACCTACGGGATTCATCCAGTTTTACGACAAATATCTTTAAGACTACGCTACGACGACGACTACAGACCGGAACCCTCCTACTCGCCTGAAATTCAGCCAGGATCCCCTAACCTACCGCGATCCCCCTCACCGGAGCCTACTCCTTCCCTGAATTTAATAATTCCGGAATCATCCGAATCCTCCTCATCCCCTACCCTAGTCGAACCAACCTACCCCCCCACCTACACTCGTCGCCCCCTCATCCAAATTCCAGACTACCCCATCTACCCCATACCCTATACACCCTTCGATTACCCTATACCCGATTCCACCGTATATCCTGAACCTACCCATTACTATTCTACACCACAACCTACCGAATACCCCTCTTCCCTGTTAACCAACTACCTTGAGACAGCACTTGCCGACATCCCGGATCCCCCTCAATCTCCTGATTCCCCAGATTATACCTTAGATTCCCCTCGATCCCCAGACTCATCGAACTGGTCGATGCAACATCTTTTTGAAGATTCTATTTGAATTTTATTACTATTTGAATTTTATTATACTTCCACTTCATTTGAATTTACATTGTATTTTACTTAATCTAAAGGAAATAAACTCTATATTATTATACTTACCTTTTACTCGACGCATCTTAGTTATCCAGTCTCTTCGTACCAGTTCCTCGCCGCGACCCCTGAAAATAAAATCAATTAGTAACATACAAAAGAAACCTCCCTTCGGTAGATTCTCTCTCGCTACAACTTACCTCACTCGTATACTTACCGTCTCTCTCTCTACACTTACTCCGCTACGTTCCATCGGGTGAGCACCTGAAAAGGAAATATTATTATCATTAAGGTTTCTTCGCCCCCATTACCCCCATATTATACTTACTTCGTTTAATCCCTCGTGGTATAAAATCACCAATTTTCCTCCCTGTGCCCTGGCGATAGTCTGCGCATAGCGGGCGAGCCTAAAACAGGAAAACAAACTCAGTTACTCCCGATCGAGGACACGGGACGTGACATAAATTTGGTGGCAGCGGTGGGATAGCAGGAAAAGAGTGATTTTACCCCCACCCCTCTTACTAAAGCATAAAGCAAGTTTTACATTCCCATCAACATGGCGGAACCGCGATTAAACCCAGAACAGGAAGATGAAGTAGCAAGGCTACAGGAACGAGTTTTGGCTCGAGAACGCGATTTAGCCGAGCAAAACATACGACGAACTATAGAAGTACCGCGATCTACTGAACTTAAACTTGATAAAGTTCATCAAATAATCGAACGCATGGATAGGGAATTCGATATATTACTCCCACTACCAGAACGCTTACAAAGATTAGAAAACGCGTTACAAGAATTAAGAATGAATGGTGGTCACGACAATACCACGGGAGGACTCCCTCCTTCACCGCAAGTGCATAGCACACCAGAACGACCGCCGCTTTTCCGCACCGCCGCGATAAGTATAAAAGACGCATTAGAATCTGTTCCAATTTACAATGGAAGGAACATACCGATCTTCCAATTTGTACGAGCGTGTGAAAGAGCACGAAGTATAATAGCCCCGGAGCAAGAAATGCACCTCGTGCAATTATTAGTTAATAAACTACAGGGTCATGCGTACATGACCGTCGCGAACTCGCAATTTGCAACCGTCGACCAATTTTGCAACCGATTAAAATCAACCTTCGCCGCGCACAAAACACTATACGAATACCAAGGAGAACTTGGACAACTAGAAAAGAGACCGCATGAACACATACTCGACTACATAGAAAAGGTTCGGAACCTACACGCAGCGGTATACGACGAAATGAAACAAGGCAGATCATTCGACCACATTAGAGTACTGGAATTAGAAGAACACGTGATTCAAGCATTTTTGAATGGCCTCGCGCCGGACGCTAGAATACGGGTACGCATGGAAGCACCCCGAAGCCTGGAAGAATATTATTGTACCGCGATCAAAATTTTTGGACAAATCGAAAAGGAAGAATCACGCGCGCGCACTAAAGTTAGACATCGTTCCCCTCCGCGTCGAAATGAATACAGATCCCCCCCGCGTCGGAACGAGTATAGATCGCCGCCGCAACGGAACGATTTTAGGTTTTCCCCGCGACGATATGAAGATAGACCACCCCCGCGACGATATGAGGATAGAGCACCTCCGCGACAATTAAACGAAACCCCCACTCGACGCTATTACGGAAGTCAAGGATCCTCGCCCCCTTCGCAAAGATCCTACCAACAAACGAGATTCTCACCCAATACACCGACTGTTACGTGTCGATATTGCAAAAATCCAGGCCACAGCATGGACGACTGTGCGAAATTTCGAATGAAAGTAGAATCCGGAGAAATAACCCCCTACTCGCAAAGAAGAACAAACGCAGATGACTCCACGAATCAGGGAAACGGTTCTCGCAACCCGGTAGCCGGTGTCCGCCGGGAAGCCAACCAGTCAGGGCACCGAACATTTACAACGACCGTGGAAACGCACGGACCAGAGGAACAGAATACGATGACCCAAGTTTCCGAATCGCTAGGGTCCAATTAAAACAGGATTCTGTTGTACCAACTATACAAGTAGCCACGACCAATGACCAAGAAAAACTAAATTTAATGATAGATTCCGGATCAGAAATCAACCTTATAAAAGAATCATTTTCAAAATCAGCCCAAAAAATTAATCATGACATAATTTTAAAAATTAGAGGAATCACCTCAACGCCGATATCCACTCGAGGAACAGCAGAAATCGCGATCGCCGGACGACCAATAAAGTTTCATCTAGTTGACGATTCATTCCCCATTGACCAGGACGGAATTTTAGGTTCTGAATTCATGATACAAAACTCAGTCACGATCGACTATAAGAGCCGAAGCCTCCAATGGGAAGAACTACATATCCCCTTTTTCGAGCAAGAACTTTTAACAATTCCTAAAAGATCAGTCGCACCATTTCAAATTAAGATAGCAAACCCCGAAGTTAAAATAGGTTATTTACCCCGCCTATTTACGAAAGACGGGATATTCCTTGGAAACGCAGTAGTAACCAACACAAAGGGAAGAGCACACCTTCCAATCTTCAATACTACGGAAAAGGACGAACGCATAGTCATACCGACGTTAGTACTTCGAGAAATAGAAAACACAAGTCAAACCGCGCCGAGTCAAAACGAAATTATAGAAAATGAAAATTCTGCACGAGTATTCCTTACCCAGACGAATTATAACAAACAGCGACTAAAAGAAATTAAAGATGCCCTTAGGTTAGACCATTTAAATTCAGAGGAAGAAGAAAGCGTTACGAAATTAATAAAAGAAAACGCGGACAGATTTTATTTACCCGGAGATCATTTTGGAGCAACCACCGCGATAGAACATCCTATTCATACTACCGACGACATTCCAGTAAACGCGAAACAGTATAGATTCCCTCCAGTTCATAAAGAAGAAATAAACAGACAAGTAACTGAACTCATTGAAAATGGAATAATTGAACCCTCTCTTTCACCATATAACTCACCTCTATGGATCGTACCGAAAAAACCGGACTCTCAAGGAAACAAAAGATGGCGTATGGTAATCGATTACCGCGCCCTCAACGATAAAACGATCGGAGACGCTTACCCACTTCCTAATATAAATGAGATCCTAGATCAACTAGGTAGCGCCAAATATTTTTCAGTTTTTGACCTCGCATCTGGTTTCCACCAAATACCCATGAAATCGACAGATTCACATAAAACCGCTTTTTCTACGCCATACGGACATTACGAATTTAAACGCATGCCCTTCGGATTAAAAAACGCTCCAGCAACGTTCCAACGATTAATGAACAACGTTTTAACCGGACTACAAGGAGTAGAATTATTTGTCTATCTCGACGACATAGTCCTATACGCTCGCTCACTCCGAGAACACGAGATCAAATTCACTCGACTCATGAAAAGATTACGAGAAGCAGACCTCAAGCTACAACCGGACAAATGCGAATTTTTGCGACATGAAGTTAATTACCTCGGGCATATTATTAGCGAAAACGGAGTCAAACCAGATCCGAAAAAAATAACGGCAGTAGATCATTTCCCAATTCCCAAAAATTCAAAAAACATAAAACAATTTTTAGGCCTTGCCGGATATTACCGTAGATTCATTCCTAATTTCTCGAAAACCGCGAAACCTCTCACCGACCTATTAAAAAAGGAAGTAGCATTCAGATGGACGCCAACACAAGAAGACGCATTTCAAAAACTAAAGAAAGCCCTAATAACTGAACCTATTCTTCAATATCCTAATTTCACAGAAACCTTCAATTTAACAACGGATGCATCCGGATATGCAATCGGAGGAGTCCTAAGTCAAGGACCAATCGGAAAAGATCTCCCTATAGCCTACGCGTCGCGATTATTAAACCAAGCAGAGAAAAACTATTCAACGATCGAAAAAGAATGCCTCGCGATAGTATATTGTATAAACCACTTCAGACCATACTTATACGGGAGAGAATTTAAAATCATTACGGACCACAAACCACTAGTATGGCTAAACTCAATCAAAGATCCTACTTCAAGACTATGGAAATGGAAGTTAAAACTCTCAGAATATGAATATAAGATATATTACAAAGAAGGTCGAGCAAACGCAAACGCCGACGCACTATCCCGGAACCCACCGGAGAACGACGAAAAGGAACAGCCTTCAGCACCAATCTACTCTATAAAAAGAAAAAGACAACAAGACGAACCATCATCCTCTGACTCCCTCGAAATCTTTCCCGCGAGCAAACCGCGACTCCATAGCCCGGTAGAACAGAAACAACTACCGACTACCTCCAAGCAGCCATCAAAGACTAAATCAAAAGATCCAAGAAAACGAACGCCTTCCACAGCCTTTAGTCCATTCCCTCTTCCTCCAGGAAAACGTATCCCAAGAATACAAGATTCTACGACCACTGACGTCACCGATTACCCTCCTACTCATATCGAAAGTCGCGATACACCCTCACGAAGCCCCCCTCCCACTCATTCCCCCTCTCCAGAAAAAATTCCCTCACCCATACATCATTCAACTCCTCGCAACGAAACACCTCAACTCACTCCACGGATTTTGGACTACGGAAACGAAGAAGAAGCCCTCACTCAACTCGAATCAAACGACGACATCGAAGAAACACAAAGTATCGAAATGGAAGATACACCGCTCACATCATCGGACTCGGATGCACTTTTCGAACGAACTTTCGTACCCGCAACTCTACGCAACGCACCATTGAAGATTGAAGAAAGCAACGACTCCTTAAGAATACAAAAGGACCACAAAATAATTTTCATCGACATGAATGGGCAACCCCAGGATAAAGGGGCAATCGAACTACTCTCATACGGCGAACTTCCGAAGTTTGAAGACCTAACATTTGAGAGAGCTAAAATAAAACCTACACAATCTTACAACATTATAGCAATACCGATAAAAGAACACGACAGGATACCTATTACAAAGGAGAATATAAAAAACAGTATTCGAGCAATAAAAGACGTCCTCGATGAACTAAGGATAACAAGCTTCAGCATTTCTAAAACCCCGTACTATGACGACATACCATGGAAGTTCTTTCTCAATTACCTCAAGCAAACACTTCAAGATTACCAACTCACTATCACGATATGTCGATCCCTGATCACGATACCGACGACGGAACAACGAAAGCAAATAATGAAAGAAAACCATGATTCCGTAATCGCAGGACATAAAGGAGTTACAAAAACCTATAATCGCATTCGACAGCGTTATTTCTGGGATGGAATGAAGAAAGATATTACTGAATATGTAAGGACATGCATCGAATGTCAAAAGAGGAAGCTAACACGGATTAAAACTCGCCAACCAATGATACTTACCGATACACCTGGCGCAGCCTTCGACAAAATAGCACTCGACATAGTTGGACCACTCCCTGTAACAAAAATGGGAAATGAATACATACTGACCATCCAAGACCTTTTAACGAAATACAGTGTCGCAGTACCATTGCAAAAAGCAGATTCACGTAGCGTGGCCGACGCCTTCCTTAAGAATTTCATATGCAGATTTGGAGCTCCACGAGCATTACTCACAGACCAGGGATCAAACTTCTTATCAGCTTTATTTAAAGCCGTGGCAAAGAAATGCCGAATTAAGCAATACCAGACGACAGCCTATCACCCTCAAGCAAATGGATCCCTCGAAAGATCCCATCACGTATTAATAGAATTCTTAAAACAATATATCGACGACACCTCCAATTGGGATGAATGGATAGAGAACGCGATGTTCTCGTATAACACCAGCATTCACGAAGGAACAAAATTCTCACCGCACGAATTAGTATTCGGAAAAATAGCACGAGCACCGTCCACCGACCCGCCGCTAGAAGAAAACCTCGACCCATCATATAAGGATTATTTAGAAGAACTCTTCATGAAGATCAACCGTTTACAAGACATCGCCCGAGAGAACTTAAAGCAAGCTAAGCAAAAATCAAAAGGATACTACGACCGAAGAGTAAACCCCCAAACATTCCACGTCGGCGACGATGTATTTTTACTCAAAGAACCCCGACAAGGAAAATTCGCGAGTCAATATTCCGGTCCCTACAAAATTCAGCAAATCCTTAGTAACGGAAATATATCCATATTAATGAACGGCAAAAATCGTGTGGTGCACGCTAACAAGTTAAAATTAGCTCATCGTCGACCCACCGTCACGGAACTTTAGAGGAAAATGAATTATGTTACAGACCATTTCAAGTACGCAACTACCATGTGCTACTATCCACGACCTACAGCTAAAATTTCGGGGCAAGAGGAGCTTGCATTACTTAACATACAGATAAGCCAATTCAGCTGCATACAAGGACAGATGATGGAAACTTACGACGATGAAAATACATACAGAATATTCTGCGAACCGTGCTTCGACTTATCTGACCTCGCTATAGAAGGAAGCTTCACAGACGCACATGCCTTCACGTGCGAAGACTTCGAGAAAAATTGTTACGAATGCGGCATTCCATTATTAATTGAGAGAAGCCTCGCAGAGTGCACGACCTGCATGGACATATTCCACAGAGGCTTATACTTGGAATTCAACGTAGAGACATTATATATAATCGACGGAGCGCTATACGCTTAAAGAAGCACGGAAATCATAACTACAAATAATACTAAATATGTACCCAATAATAATCAAAAAATATAATAATAAAAAAATATATAAATAAATCAATACGCCTTATTAAATAAACAAAGAAATAAAAATAAAACCAAAATAAACAAACTAAATAAAGGATAATCGATATGTTACTAGATTTAAGCTTAGTTATTAATTAATACTACTTACGAAATGTCAGACTTCTGTTTCAGGATGAAGATCCTCATTGTATTCCTCCTATGCGTCAGCCCGATGGCTTATGGACTAATTGCATACGATTGCAGCGGCGAGAGGCTAAATATAACGACGATATCATTAGTAGAAGTAGGCGAATGTGACATCAACGTTCGAGGGGCGGAAACGGAAGAAACATACATACAATTATTGCAATTGGCAGAGTATGAGCACGCGGACTACATACAGTGCAAAATCGAGATCAAGAGAACAGTCTTTTACTGTGGAATGCACTCCCATATATCAGCAGTTCACAATGGCTACGTGGAGTATATAGCAGATGTAAGCCACGAGACGTGTCTACGTCTACATCGAGAAGGAACTATATCTCTCGGAAACGGAGCAGTTTTAACCGGCATTCGAGCAAACACAACATCTACAAGAATGTTTACCTTCGCCGGAACAATCGCAAATGATGGATCATGCACCGGAACACAGTATGCGGATCCCTACGGATCCTGGGACAACGTAGTGGTACAAGGATTGGCGAAGATTACACTCCGCACGGGCAGCGCCGCAGTCAAGCTGAACGAGAATAAAATCATCCTCAAAAGTGGAACTACATGCTCATTTCAAGACGGATACTGTCTAGATGGAGAAGACGGATATACGTACTGGAAACCAACACCGGAGTCCACCTGCAAATTTGAACAATATGACGTTTTATACGAAGGATTGGCACAACGGATCACAGAAGCGGGACAAAATTCAACCTTACCTACAATTTACGCACTTACCAGGGACGACATCACCTTCGCTCTAACCAAGGTTTCGGAACAAAACGTGTGCGGATATACGCTCCTACGAACAGAACATCCTAAGCTGTTCATTCTGGAAACACAAAAAGGACGTACATTTACTGGGAAAAGAACAATTACGCCTGATAACCTCGACATTTTTACATATATGAATTCGAAATTCGTATATGTTGAACGCCATATACGAGGACAGATAATTACCCTCTTTACCTCATCACTTACGCATAGATGCGCCTTGGAGAGGCAAGTGCTCGAAAACGCACTCTCAATCGCATCGATACTGCCTGAGGAATTTGCCTGGTCCCTAATGAAAGGACCGGGATACATGGCCACGACCGCTGGAGAAGCCGTCCATATAATCAGGTGCATTCCCGTAGAAGTGAAAGTACGCCGCACGCAAGAATGTTTCGTGGAACTCCCCGTTCTACACAGAAATACATCAAAATTTATGAAACCTAAAACCAGAGTATTAGTACAACAAGGTACTCACCGCGACTGCAACCCGATCCTGCCGATAATGTACAACATCGACGAATCATGGCACAAAATACTGCCGAACCCAGTGGAAGCTGTCCCACCACAAGAATTGAAACCGATGACCAAGCCAACCTGGAAATATACGGTACCAGCTACACTCGCCGTAAGCGGAATCTACACGCAAGCAGACATCGACAAGCTACGAGACCATATCATGTTCCCGGCAGAAAGAGCCGCCATTCTGAATTCCGTAGCGCGTGGCGTCACCGGACAAGATATCATCCCCGGGACTATCCAACTCACGCATCTGTTAGACGAAGACGCCGTGCAGAAACTAGCCCAAGGAGCACTATCGAAGATATGGGACCATTTCATCACGTTTGGCTCCATCAGCGCAGGATGCCTAGCAATATTTGTGATTGTGAAATTCGTGAAGACCATCGTTGATACTATTATTCACGGCTACTCACTGTATGCCGTATTCGGATGTGGCATCGAATTACTTGGAGCTGTATGGACATCCATCACCTACTGCCTCTTGCAACGTGCTCGACAACGAGCTTCGACTCCAGAAAACCCAGAATTGAACGCCCCTGAGAACGATGATGATATTAACCGACAGATGCCAAGACCATTTTCTCGCCAGCCGCAAAGTCCTAAAGTAGTAAGTCTCTCCGAGTTAAGAGATAGAATAGACCGCTTAGAACAAATTTCCGAATAAATTTGTTCTACAAAAAGGGGGGAGGTGTAACGTCAAACCGAAATTGACGTCACTATTGTTAAAATCGCGTATTCAAACCTCCCACCCCCTAATTCGCGAAAGCGCGCGTCCTGACATATGCCTATATATATATATATACATAGACATACATACACACATATACATTACGTATATATGTACGAAACACATTAATCCGTTAAAATAAATATATATATATGTAAAGGCACGTAAAAGTAATATTTAAGAATAATAACCGTATTAATAATCAACGCAATACGTCTAGATGAGTCATACAAGTAATAAATATCAAAAGATGTAAAGCATCTAAACGTTTCAGAACGATAGGACAACATTTCATCTCGCAGCTATATAAAAAGCATTAAAATCAAACTCCACGAGACATCATTTCATTTGCGAACAGTATGAGCCATCTATTCGTTTCATAACTATATAATTAAAAGCGCATGCGACATCTATTCATTTCAAGACTATATAATATTGTACACGCTCAGCAGTTTCTTATCTCTCACCGCGATAAGATAAGCTCAAGAAACTGCAAGGCGTAAGACTGTCAGCAGTTTTCCTTCCCACGGCGATAAGAAACTGCAAGGCGTAAGACCGTCAGCAGTTTAAAACTGCAAGGCGTAAGACGATCAGCAGAATAAAATGCAAGGCGGAGGATGTCAGCAAAGATAGGAAAATGCAAGCCGCCCGCCGCTCAGCATTCTTAGAATTAGCGATATGAATTTAATATATAAGGAGCAGCGCAACGCCGCTTTAGTCAGTCTAGCAGCAGCAGCCGACCAGTGAACATCGAGTGAAAGTAAAGTACGCGAACTAAACTAGTGCTACGAAGCGACAAGTGCCACATCTACTACGACTACAATACCAACGAGTGAGTATTCAATTATTCCGGCTGCACTCTGACTCCGCTGTACTACCGAGGTCGTACGGCGACACACCCATTGCCACTCGTTGCTCCTTCTATATTTTTGATTGTGTTCAGAACTCGTGACCGAGGTACGCGAATAATTTTGTACGCTTTCATAAATATTAATTCTTTATAACCTTAGGCACTCAGACTAATTATCATCGACACTCTTAGTGTAAATTCAAAACCCGTGACCGAGGTACGCGGACCATTTTGCATTTACTTACTAGTTGTATTTTACGCGAATAATATTGTACGACGTTAACTCAAGCACTCAGATCGTGTGAATCCAAAACCCGTGACCGAGGTACGCGGATATTTTGTATTCTCTCACTGACTGTAATTATTTTATAAAACTCGATTTCAACTTAACCTGCGACCGAGGTACGCAGATAGTTGAAATCCCTCGTTACTCTTACACTACCTACATTGTATTAATTTTATTATTTTAATATACATAACTTATAACTTACCTTCTTTATTTTTCAAATCCAATAGCGCTGATAAATAGCAGCTACTTCATTCAACGCGAGCGCAGCGACGAATAGCGCTTCACCAACCCCTTCGCCTTCTTGAAGCGCAGAATCCTGCTGCTGTCCTTTCACCTGCGAGTCCTACAGATACGCAGACAAGGTACAGTGAATTTATTTCTCCAGTTACAAATCGTCTCCCCTACTTTATACTCACCTCTCGTCTGTCATTAGATGACAGATAATAATTCGGGAATACGCAATCCTCCCATCTATCGGCGCCGAGGTAGACGAGCCGGCCGCCGTGTCCGAGCAGAGAGAGAAGCCGCTGAAATACAGCGCTTATTAGACACCTACGGGATTCATCCAGTTTTACGACAAATATCTTTAAGACTACGCTACGACGACGACTACAGACCGGAACCCTCCTACTCGCCTGAAATTCAGCCAGGATCCCCTAACCTACCGCGATCCCCCTCACCGGAGCCTACTCCTTCCCTGAATTTAATAATTCCGGAATCATCCGAATCCTCCTCATCCCCTACCCTAGTCGAACCAACCTACCCCCCCACCTACACTCGTCGCCCCCTCATCCAAATTCCAGACTACCCCATCTACCCCATACCCTATACACCCTTCGATTACCCTATACCCGATTCCACCGTATATCCTGAACCTACCCATTACTATTCTACACCACAACCTACCGAATACCCCTCTTCCCTGTTAACCAACTACCTTGAGACAGCACTTGCCGACATCCCGGATCCCCCTCAATCTCCTGATTCCCCAGATTATACCTTAGATTCCCCTCGATCCCCAGACTCATCGAACTGGTCGATGCAACATCTTTTTGAAGATTCTATTTGAATTTTATTACTATTTGAATTTTATTATACTTCCACTTCATTTGAATTTACATTGTATTTTACTTAATCTAAAGGAAATAAACTCTATATTATTATACTTACCTTTTACTCGACGCATCTTAGTTATCCAGTCTCTTCGTACCAGTTCCTCGCCGCGACCCCTGAAAATAAAATCAATTAGTAACATACAAAAGAAACCTCCCTTCGGTAGATTCTCTCTCGCTACAACTTACCTCACTCGTATACTTACCGTCTCTCTCTCTACACTTACTCCGCTACGTTCCATCGGGTGAGCACCTGAAAAGGAAATATTATTATCATTAAGGTTTCTTCGCCCCCATTACCCCCATATTATACTTACTTCGTTTAATCCCTCGTGGTATAAAATCACCAATTTTCCTCCCTGTGCCCTGGCGATAGTCTGCGCATAGCGGGCGAGCCTAAAACAGGAAAACAAACTCAGTTACTCCCGATCGAGGACACGGGACGTGACAATACACCCTCACGAAGCCCCCCTCCCACTCATTCCCCCTCTCCAGAAAAAATTCCCTCACCCATACATCATTCAACTCCTCGCAACGAAACACCTCAACTCACTCCACGGATTTTGGACTACGGAAACGAAGAAGAAGCCCTCACTCAACTCGAATCAAACGACGACATCGAAGAAACACAAAGTATCGAAATGGAAGATACACCGCTCACATCATCGGACTCGGATGCACTTTTCGAACGAACTTTCGTACCCGCAACTCTACGCAACGCACCATTGAAGATTGAAGAAAGCAACGACTCCTTAAGAATACAAAAGGACCACAAAATAATTTTCATCGACATGAATGGGCAACCCCAGGATAAAGGGGCAATCGAACTACTCGCATACGGTGAACTTCCGAAATTTGAAAACCTAACATTTGAGAGAGCTAAAATAAAACCTACACAATCTTACAACATTATAGCAATCCCCATAAAAGAACACGATAGGATACCCATTACGAAAGAAAACATAAAAAACGGCATTCGCGCGATAAAAGACGTACTCGACGAATTAAGGATCAAGAGCTTCAGCATTTCTAAAACCCCGTACTACGACGACATACCATGGAAATTTTTCCTCAATTATCTCAAGCAAACCCTCCAAGAATATCAACTTACTATCACGATATGTCGATCTCTCATCACAATACCGACAACGGAACAACGAAGACAAATAATGGAAGAAAACCACGATTCCGTAATCGCAGGACATAAAGGAGTTACAAAAACCTACAATCGCATTCGACAGCGTTATTTCTGGGATGGAATGAAGAAAGATATTACTGAATATGTAAGAACATGCATCGAATGTCAAAAGAGGAAGCTAACACGGATTAAAACTCGCCAACCAATGATACTTACCGATACACCTGGCGCAGCCTTTGACAAAATAGCACTCGACATAGTTGGACCACTCCCTGTAACAAAAATGGGAAATGAATACATACTGACCATCCAAGACCTTTTAACGAAATACAGTGTCGCAGTACCACTGCAAAAAGCAGATTCACGTAGCGTGGCCGACGCCTTCCTTAAGAATTTCATTTGCAGATTCGGAGCGCCACGAGCATTTCTCACCGACCAGGGATCAAACTTCCTATCAGCGTTATTTAAAACCGTAGCAAAGAAATGCCGAATAAAGCAGTACCAGACGACAGCTTATCACCCACAAGCAAATGGATCACTCGAAAGATCACATCACGTGCTAATAGAATTCTTAAAACAGTATATCGACGACACCTCCAATTGGGATGAATGGACAGAGAACGCGATGTTCTCATATAACACCAGCATTCACGAAGGAACGAAATTCTCACCGCACGAGTTAGTGTTCGGAAAAATAGCACGAGCACCGTCCACCGACCCGCCGATAGAAGAAAACCTCGACCCATCATATAAGGATTATTTAGAAGAACTCTTCATGAAGATCAACCGTCTACAAAACATCGCCCGAGAGAACTTAAAACAAGCTAAACAAAAATCAAAAGGATACTACGACCGCAGAGTAAACCCCCAAACATTCCACGTCGGCGACGATGTATTTTTACTAAAAGAACCCCGACAAGGGAAATTCGCGAGTCAATATTCCGGTCCCTACAAAATTCAGCAAGTCCTTAATAACGGAAACATATCCATACTAATGAACGGCAAAAATCGCGTGGTGCACGCCAACAAGATAAAACTAGCTCATCGTCGACCCACCATCACGGAACTTTAGAGGAAAATAAATATGTTAATCAAAATAAAAATAAAAATGATGCCTTACTAAACTACAAGTAAACGAAGAAATAAAATAAAACAAAAAATAAACAAAAATAAATAATCACTATGTTACTAGATTTAAGCTTAGCTATTAATTAATATTACTTACGAAATGTTAGACCTCTGTTTCAGGATGAAGATCCTCATTGTATTTCTCCTATGCGTCAGCCCAATGGCTTACGGACTAATCGCATACGATTGCAGCGGCGAGAGGCTAAATATAACGACGATATCATTAGTAAAAGTAGGCGAATGTGACATCAACGTTCGAGGGGCGGAAACGGAAGAAACATACATACAATTATTGCAATTGGCAGAGTACGAACACGCGAACTACATACAGTGTAAAATCGAGATCAAGAGAACAGTCTTTTACTGTGGAATGCACTCCCATATATCAGCAGTTCACAATGGCTACGTGGAGTATATAGCAGATGTAAGCCACGAGACGTGTCTACGTCTACATCGAGAAGGAACTATATCTCTCGGAAACGGAGCAGTTTTAACCGGCATTCGAGCAAACACAACATCTACAAGAATGTTTACCTTCGCCGGAACAATCGCAAATGATGGATCATGCACCGGAACACAGTATGCGGATCCCTACGGATCCTGGGACAACGTAGTGGTACAAGGATTGGCGAAGATTACACTCCGCACGGGCAGCGCCGCAGTCAAGCTGAACGAGAATAAAATCATCCTCAAAAGTGGAACTACATGCTCATTTCAAGACGGATACTGTCTAGATGGAGAAGACGGATATACGTACTGGAAACCAACACCGGAGTCCACCTGCAAATTTGAACAATATGACGTTTTATACGAAGGATTGGCACAACGGATCACAGAAGCGGGACAAAATTCAACCTTACCTACAATTTACGCACTTACCAGGGACGACATCACCTTCGCCCTAACCAAGGTTTCGGAACAAAACGTGTGCGGATATACGCTCCTACGAACAGAACATCCTAAGCTGTTCATTCTGGAAACACAAAAAGGACGCACATTTACTGGGAAAAGAACAATTACGCCTGATAACCTCGACATCTTTACATATATGAATTCGAAATTCGTATATGTTGAACGCCATATACGAGGACAAATGATTACCCTCTTTACCTCATCACTTACGCATAGATGCGCCTTGGAGAGGCAAGTGCTCGAAAACGCACTCTCAATCGCATCAATACTGCCTGAGGAATTTGCCTGGTCCCTAATGAAAGGACCGGGATACATGGCCACGACCGCTGGAGAAGCCGTCCATATAATCAGGTGCATTCCCGTAGAAGTGAAAGTACGCCGCACGCAAGAATGTTTCGTGGAACTTCCCGTTCTACACAGAAACACATCAAAATTTATGAAGCCTAAAACCAGAGTATTAGTGCAACAAGGAACTCACCGCGACTGCAACCCGATCCTGCCGATAATGTACAACATCGACGATTCATGGCACAAAATACTGCCGAATCCAGTGGAAGCTGTCCCACCACAAGAATTAAAACCGATGACCAAGCCAACCTGGAAATATACGGTACCAGCTACACTCGCCGTAAGCGGAATCTACACGCAAGCAGACATCGACAAGCTACGAGACCATATCATGTTCCCGGCGGAAAGAGCCGCCATATTGAATTCCGTAGCGCGTGGCGTCACCGGACAAGATATCATCCCCGGGACTATCCAACTCACGCATCTGTTAGACGAAGACGCCGTGCAGAAACTAGCCCAAGGAGCACTATCGAAGATATGGGACCATTTCATTACGTTTGGCTCCATCAGCGCAGGATGCCTAGCAATATTTGTGATTGTGAAATTCGTGAAGACCATCGTTGATACTATTATTCACGGCTACTCACTGTATGCCGTATTCGGATGTGGCATCGAATTACTTGGAGCTGTATGGACATCCATCACCTACTGCCTCTTGCAACGTGCTCGACAACGAGCTTCGACTCCAGAAAACCCAGAATTGAACGCCCCTGAGAACGATGATGATATTAACCGACAGATGCCAAGACCATTTTCTCGCCAGCCGCAAAGTCCTAAAGTAGTAAGTCTCTCCGAGTTAAGAGATAGAATAGACCGCCTAGAACAAATTTCCGAATAAATTTGTTCTACAAAAAGGGGGGAGGTGTAACGTCAACCCGAAATTGACGTCACTATTGTTAAAATCGCGTATTCAAACCTCCCACCCCCTAATTCGCGAAAGCGCGCGTCCTGACATATGCCTATATATATATATATACATAGACATACATACACATATATACATTACGTATATATGTACGAAAATACATTAATCCATTAAAATAAATATATATATATGTAAAAGCACGTAAAAGTAATACTTAAGAATAATAACCGTATTAATAATCAACGCGATACGTCTAGATGAGTCATACAAGTAATAAATATCAAAAGATGCAATGCATCTAAACGTTTCAGAAGTATAGGACAACTTTTCATCTCGCAGCTATATAAAAAGCATTAAAATCAAACTCCGCGAGACATCATTTCATTTGCGAACAGTATGAGCCATCTATTCGTTTCACAACTATATAATTAAAAGCGCATGCGACATCTATTCATTTCAAGACTATATAATATTGTACACGCTCAGCAGTTTCTTATCTCTCACCGCGATAAGATAAGCTCAAGAAACTGCAAGGCGTAAGACCGTCAGCAGTTTCCCTTCCCACGGCGATAAGAAACTGCAAGGCGTAAGACCGTCAGCAGTTTAAAACTGCAAGGCGTAAGACGGTCAGCAGAATAAATTGCAAGGCGGAGGATGTCAGCAAAGATAGGAAAATGCAAGCCGCCCGCCGCTCAGCATTCTTAGAACTAGCGATATGAATTGAATATATAAGGAGCAGCGCAACGCCGCTTTAGTCAGTCCAGCAGCAGCAGCCGAACCGCGAGCATCGTTATACATCAAGTGAAAGTACGCGAATTAAACTAGTGCATCGAAACGAATAAGTGCAACTACTACAAAGTGCCAATCTCCTACGACTACGATACCAACGAGTGAGTATTCAATTATTACGGCTGCACTCTGACTCCGCTGTACTACCGAGGTCGTACGGCGACACACCCATTGCCACTCGTTGCTCCTTCTATATTTTTGATTGTGTTCAGAACTCGTGACCGAGGTACGCGAATAATTTTGTACGCTTTCATAAATATTAATTCTTTATAACCTTAGGCACTCAGACTAATTATCATCGACACTCTTAGTGTAAATTCAAAACCCGTGACCGAGGTACGCGGACCATTTTGCATTTACTTACTAATTGTATTTTACGCGAATAATATTGTACGACGTTAACTCAAGCACTCAGATCGTGTGAATCCAAAACCCGTGACCGAGGTACGCGGATATTTTGTATTCTCTCACTGACTGTAATTATTTTATAAAACTCGATTTCAACTTAACCTGCGACCGAGGTACGCAGATAGTTGAAATCCCTCGTTACTCTTATACTACCCACATTGTACTACTTCTTATTTTAATATACTTAAGTTTATAACTTACCTTCTTTATTTTTCCAAATCCAATAGCGCTGATAAACAGCAGCTGTCTCATTCAACGCAAGCGCAGCGACGAATAGCGCTTCACCAACCCCTTCGCCTTCTTGAAGCGCAGAATCCTGCTGCTGTCCTTTCACCTGCGAGTCCTACAGATACGCAGACAAGGTACAGTGAATTTATTTCTCCATTTACAAATCGTCTCCCCTACTTTATACTCACCTCTCGTCTGTCATTAGATGACAGATAGTAATTCGGGAATACGTAATCCTCCTACATCTCTTTGAAGATCCTGTTTGAAATTTATTATACTTATATTCCATTTAAATTTGTATCTTACTTAACCTAGAGCAAATAAACTCTATTATTATACTTACCTTTTAATCGACGCATCTTCAAGTCATCCCGTCTCTTCGTAACATTTCCTCGCCGCGACCCCTGAAAATAAAATCAGTTAGTAACATAGAAAAGAAACCTCCCTACTGTAGATTCTCTCTCTCGCTACATCTTACCTTACTCGTTATACTTACCGTCTCTCTCTCTCTCTCTCTCTCTATACTTACTCCCCTACGCTCCATCGGGTAAATACCTGAAAAGGAAATATTATTATTAACATATTAATAAGCTTCTTCGCCCCCCTTACCCCCGTATTATACTTACCTCGCTTAATCCCTCGTGGCGTAAAATCACTGACTCTCCTCCCTGTGCCCTGGCGATAGTCTGCGCATAGCGGGCGAGCCTAAAACAGGAAAACAAACTAAGTTACTCCCGATCGAGGACACGGGACGTGACAGCGGAAACGTCCAAGCAGGCGCGGAAGCATGCAAGAAGGCGCAGAAGAGTCCAAGCAGGCGCGGAAGCGTCCAAGCAGGCGTGGAAACGTCCATATAGGCGCGGAAGCGTCAATGCAGGCGCGGAAGCGTCCAAGCAGGCGCGGAAGCGTCCAAGTAGGCGCGGAAGCATCCATATAGGCGCGAAAGCGTCAAAGCAGGCGCGGAAGTGTCCAAGCAAGCGCGGAAGCGTCCAAGTAGGCGCGGAAGCATCCATATAGGCGCGAAAGCGTCAAAGCAGGCGCGGAAGCGTCCAAGCAGGCGCGGAAACGTCCAAGTAGGCGCGGAAGCATGCAAGAAGGAGCAGAAGAGTCCAAGCAGGCGCGGAAGCGTCCAAGCAGGCGCGGAAGCGTCCAAGCAGGCGCGGAAGCGTCCAAGCAGGCGCGGAAGCGTCCAAGTAGGCGCGGAAGCATCCATATAGGCGCGAAAGCGTCAAAGCAGGCGCGGAAGCGTCCAAGCAGGCGCGGAAACGTCCAAGTAGGCGCGGAAGCATGCAAGAAGGAGCAGAAGAGTCCAAGCAGGCGCGGAAGCGTCCAAGCAGGCGCGGAAGCATCCATATAGGCGCGGAAGCGTCCAAGCAGGCGCGGAAATGTCCATGTAGGGGCGGAAGCATGCAAGAAGGCGCAGAAGAGTCCAAACAGGCGCGGAAGCGTCCAAGCAGGCGCGGAAGCGTCCAAGCAGGCGTGGGAGCGTCCAAGCAGGCGCGGAAGCGTCCAAGCAGGCGCGGAAGCATGCAAGAAGACGCAGAAGAGTCCAAGCAGGCGCGGAAGCGTCCAAGCAGGGGCGGAAACGTCCATGTAGGGGCGGAAGCATGCAAGAAGGCGCAGAAGAGTCCAAACAGGCGCGGAAGCGTCCAAGCAGTCGCGGAAGCGTCCAAGCAGTCGCGGAAGCGTCCAAGCAGGCGCGGAAGCGTCCAAGCAGGCGCGGAAGCGTCCAAGCAGGCGTGGGAGCGTCCAAGCAGGCGCGGAAGCGTCCAAGCAATCGCGGAAGCATGCAAGAAGGCGCAGAAGAGTCCAAGCAGGCGCGGAAGCGTCCTAGCAGTCGCGGAAGTGTCCAAGCAGGCGCGGAAGCGTCCAAGCAGTCGCGGAAGCGTCCAAGCAGGCGCGGTAGCGTCCAAGCAGGCGCGGTAGCGTCCAAGCAGGCGCGATAGCGTCCAAGCAGGCGCGGAAGCGTCCAAGCAGACGCAGAAGCATGCAAGCAGGCGCGAAAGCGTCCAGGCAGGCGCGAGAACGTCCAAGTAGGCGCGGAAGCATGCAAGAAGGCGCAGAAGAGTCCAAGCAGGCGCGGAAACGTCCATGTAGGGGCTGAAGCATGCAAGAAGGCGCAGAAGAGTCCAAACAGGCGCGTAAGCGTCCAAGCAGTCGCGGAAGCGTCCAAGCAATCGCGGAAGCGTCCAAGCAGGCGCGGAAGCGTCCAAGCAGGCGCGGAAACGTCCATGTAGGGGCGGAAGCATGCAAGAAGGCGCAGTAGAGTCCAAACAGGCGCGGAAGCGTCCAAGCAGGCGCGGAAGCGTCCAAGCAGGCGTGGGAGCGTCCAAGCAGGCGCGGAAGCGTCCAAGCAGGCGCGGAAGCATGCAAGAAGACGCAGAAGAGTCCAAGCAGTCGCGGAAGCGTCCAAGCAGTCGCGGAAGCGTCCAAGCAGGCGCGGAAACGTCCAAGCAGGCGCGGAAGCGTCCAAGCAGTCGCGGAAGCGTCCAAGCAGGCGCGGAAGCGTCCAAGCAGTCGCGGAAGCGTCCAAGCAGGCGGGGAAGCATGCAAGCAGGCGCGGAAGCGTGCAAGCAGTCGCGGAAGCGTCCAAGCAGGCGCGGAAGCATGCAAGAAGACGCAGAAGAGTCCAAGCAGCCGCGGAAGCGTCCAAGCAGTCGCGGAAGCGTCCAAGCAGGCGCAGAAACGTCCAAGCAGGCGTGGAAGCGTCCAAGCAGACGCGGAAGCGTCCAAGCAGGCGCGGTAGCGTCCAACCAGGCGCGGAAGCGTCCAAGCAGTCGCGGAAGCGTCCAAGCAGGCGCGGAAGCGTCCAAGCAGTCGCGGAAGCGTCCAAGCAGGCGGGGAAGCATGCAAGCAGGCGCGGAAACATCCAAGTAGGCGCGGCAGCATGCAAGAAGGCGCAGGAGAGTCCAAGCAGTCGCGGAAGCCTCCAAGCAGGCGCGGTAGCGTCCAAGCAGGCGCGGTAGCGTCCAAGCAGGCGTGGGAGCGTCCAAGCAGGCGCGGAAGCGTCCAAGCAGGCGCGGAAGCATGCAAGAAGGCGCAGAAGAGTCCAAGCAGTCGCGGAAGCCTCCAAGCAGGCGCGGTAGCGTCCAACCAGGCGCGGAAGCGTCCAAGCAGTCGCGGAAGCGTCCAAGCAGGCGGGGAAGCATGCAAGCAGGCGCGGAAACATCCAAGTAGGCGCGGCAGCATGCAAGAAGGCGCAGGAGAGTCCAAGCAGTCGCGGAAGCGTCCAAGCAGGTGCAGAAACGTCCAAGCAGGCGCGGAAACGTCCAAGCAGGCGCGGTAGCGTCCAAGCAGGCGCGGAAGCGTCCAAGCAGGCGCGGTAGCGTCCAAGCAGGCGCGGAAACATCCAAGTAGGCGCGGAAGCATGCAAGAAGGAGCAGAAGAGTCCAAGCAGGCGCGGAAGCGTCCAAGCAGGCGCGGAAGCGTCCAAGCAGTCGCGGAAGCGTCCAAGCAGGCGCGGAAGCGTCCAAGCAGTCGCGGAAGCGTCCAAGCAGGCGCGGAAGCGTCCAAGCAGGCGCGGAAGAGTCCAAGCAGGCGCGGTAGCGTCCAACCAGGCGCGGATGCGTCCAAGCAGTCGCGGAAGCGTCCAAGCAGGCGCGGTAGCGTCCAAGCAGGCGCGGAAACGTCCAAGCAGGCGCGGAAGCATGCAAGAAGACGCAGAAGAGTCCAAGCAGGCGCGGAAGCGTCCAAGCAGTCGCGGAAGCGTCCAAGCAGTCGCGGAAGCGTCCAAGCAGGCGCGGTAGCGTCCAAGCAGGTGCGGAAACGTCCAAGCAGGCGCGGAAGCATGCAAGAAGACGCAGAAGCGTCCAAGCAGTCGCGGAAACGTCCAAGCAGGCGCGGTAGCGTCCAAGCAGGCGCGGAAGCGTCCAAGCAGGCGCGGAAGCGTCCTAGCAGGCGCGGTAGAGTCCAAGCAGGCGCGGAAACGTCCAAGTAGGCGCGGCAGCATGCAAGAAGGCGCAGAAGATTCCTATCAGGCGCGGAAGCGTCCAAGCAGGCGGGGAAGCATGCAAGCAGGCGCGGAAGCGTCCACGCAGGCGCGGAAACGTCCAAGTAGGCGCGGCAGCATGCAAGAAGGCGCAGAAGAGTCCAAGCAGGCGCGGAAGCGTCCAAGCAGGCGCGGTAGCGTCCAAGCAAGCGCGGAAGCGTCCAAGAAGGCGCGGAAGCATGCAAGAAGGAGCAGAAGAGTCCAAGCAGGCGCGGAAGCGTCCAAGAAGGCGCGGTAGCTTCCATCAAGGCGCGGAAGCGTCCAAGCAGGCGCGGAACCGTGCAAGCAGGCGCGGAAGCATCCATATAGGCGCGAAAGCGTCAAAGCAGGCGCGGAAGCGTCCAAGCAGGCGCGGAAGCGTCCATGTAGGGGCGGAAGCATGCAAGAAGGCGCAGAAGAGTCCAAACAGGCGCGGAAGCGTCCAAGCAGGCGCGGAACCGTGCAAGCAGGCGCGGAAGCATCCATATAGGCGCGAAAGCGTCAAAGCAGGCGCGGAAGCGTCCAAGCAAGCGCGGAAGCGTCCAAGAAGGCGCGGAAGCATGCAAGAAGGAGCAGAAGAGTCCAAGCAGGCGCGGAAGCGTCCAAGCAGGCGCGGTAGCTTCCATATAGGCGCGGTAGCGTCCAAGCAGGCGCGGAAACGTCCAAGTAGGCGCGGAAGCGTCCAAGCAGTCGCGGAAGCGTCCAAGCAGGCGCGGTAGCGTCCAAGCAGGTGCGGAAACGTCCAAGCAGGCGCGGAAGCATGCAAGAAGGCGCAGAAGAGTCCAAGCAGGCGCGGAAGCGTCCAAGCAGGCGCGGAAGCGTCCAAGCAGTCGCGGAAGCGTCCAAGCAGGCGCGGTAGCGTCCAAGCAGGTGCGGAAACGTCCAAGCAGGCGCGGAAGCATGCAAGAAGGCGCAGAAGAGTCCAAGCAGGCGCGGAAGCGTCCAAGCAGGCGTGGAAACGTCCATATAGGCGCGGAAGCGTCAATGCAGGCGCGGAAGCGTCCAAGCAGGCGCGGAAGCGTCCAAGTAGGCGCGGAAGCATCCATATAGGCGCGAAAGCGTCAAAGCAGGCGCGGAAGTGTCCAAGCAAGCGCGGAAGCGTCCAAGTAGGCGCGGAAGCATCCATATAGGCGCGAAAGCGTCAAAGCAGGCGCGGAAGCGTC
This sequence comes from Cerceris ruficornis, assembly GCA_963989415.1. NCBI lineage: Eukaryota > Metazoa > Arthropoda > Insecta > Hymenoptera > Crabronidae > Cerceris > Cerceris ruficornis. The sequence goes on along the minus strand of OZ022517.1, from coordinate 63,780,430 downwards.
CAAGCAGGCGCGGAAACGTCCAAGTAGGCGCGGAAGCATGCAAGAAGGAGCAGAAGAGTCCAAGCAGGCGCGGAAGCGTCCAAGCAGGCGCGGAAGCGTCCAAGCAGGCGCGGAAGCGTCCAAGCAGGCGCGGAAGCGTCCAAGTAGGCGCGGAAGCATCCATATAGGCGCGAAAGCGTCAAAGCAGGCGCGGAAGCGTCCAAGCAGGCGCGGAAACGTCCAAGTAGGCGCGGAAGCATGCAAGAAGGAGCAGTAGAGTCCAAGCAGGCGCGGAAGCGTCCAAGCAGGCGCGGAAGCATCCATATAGGCGCGGAAGCGTCCAAGCAGGCGCGGAAATGTCCATGTAGGGGCGGAAGCATGCAAGAAGGCGCAGAAGAGTCCAAACAGGCGCGGAAGCGTCCAAGCAGGCGCGGAAGCGTCCAAGCAGGCGTGGGAGCGTCCAAGCAGGCGCGGAAGCGTCCAAGCAGGCGCGGAAGCATGCAAGAAGACGCAGAAGAGTCCAAGCAGGCGCGGAAGCGTCCAAGCAGGGGCGGAAACGTCCATGTAGGGGCGGAAGCATGCAAGAAGGCGCAGAAGAGTCCAAACAGGCGCGGAAGCGTCCAAGCAGTCGCGGAAGCGTCCAAGCAGTCGCGGAAGCGTCCAAGCAGGCGCGGAAGCGTCCAAGCAGGCGCGGAAGCGTCCAAGCAGGCGTGGGAGCGTCCAAGCAGGCGCGGAAGCGTCCAAGCAATCGCGGAAGCATGCAAGAAGGCGCAGAAGAGTCCAAGCAGGCGCGGAAGCGTCCTAGCAGTCGCGGAAGTGTCCAAGCAGGCGCGGAAGCGTCCAAGCAGTCGCGGAAGCGTCCAAGCAGGCGCGGTAGCGTCCAAGCAGGCGCGGTAGCGTCCAAGCAGGCGCGATAGCGTCCAAGCAGGCGCGGAAGCGTCCAAGCAGACGCAGAAGCATGCAAGCAGGCGCGAAAGCGTCCAGGCAGGCGCGAGAACGTCCAAGTAGGCGCGGAAGCATGCAAGAAGGCGCAGAAGAGTCCAAGCAGGCGCGGAAACGTCCATGTAGGGGCTGAAGCATGCAAGAAGGCGCAGAAGAGTCCAAACAGGCGCGTAAGCGTCCAAGCAGTCGCGGAAGCGTCCAAGCAATCGCGGAAGCGTCCAAGCAGGCGCGGAAGCGTCCAAGCAGGCGCGGAAACGTCCATGTAGGGGCGGAAGCATGCAAGAAGGCGCAGTAGAGTCCAAACAGGCGCGGAAGCGTCCAAGCAGGCGCGGAAGCGTCCAAGCAGGCGTGGGAGCGTCCAAGCAGGCGCGGAAGCGTCCAAGCAGGCGCGGAAGCATGCAAGAAGACGCAGAAGAGTCCAAGCAGTCGCGGAAGCGTCCAAGCAGTCGCGGAAGCGTCCAAGCAGGCGCGGAAACGTCCAAGCAGGCGCGGAAGCGTCCAAGCAGTCGCGGAAGCGTCCAAGCAGGCGCGGAAGCGTCCAAGCAGTCGCGGAAGCGTCCAAGCAGGCGGGGAAGCATGCAAGCAGGCGCGGAAGCGTGCAAGCAGTCGCGGAAGCGTCCAAGCAGGCGCGGAAGCATGCAAGAAGACGCAGAAGAGTCCAAGCAGCCGCGGAAGCGTCCAAGCAGTCGCGGAAGCGTCCAAGCAGGCGCGGAAACGTCCAAGCAGGCGTGGAAGCGTCCAAGCAGACGCGGAAGCGTCCAAGCAGGCGCGGTAGCGTCCAACCAGGCGCGGAAGCGTCCAAGCAGTCGCGGAAGCGTCCAAGCAGGCGCGGAAGCGTCCAAGCAGTCGCGGAAGCGTCCAAGCAGGCGGGGAAGCATGCAAGCAGGCGCGGAAACATCCAAGTAGGCGCGGCAGCATGCAAGAAGGCGCAGGAGAGTCCAAGCAGTCGCGGAAGCCTCCAAGCAGGCGCGGTAGCGTCCAAGCAGGCGCGGTAGCGTCCAAGCAGGCGTGGGAGCGTCCAAGCAGGCGCGGAAGCGTCCAAGCAGGCGCGGAAGCATGCAAGAAGGCGCAGAAGAGTCCAAGCAGTCGCGGAAGCCTCCAAGCAGGCGCGGTAGCGTCCAACCAGGCGCGGAAGCGTCCAAGCAGTCGCGGAAGCGTCCAAGCAGGCGGGGAAGCATGCAAGCAGGCGCGGAAACATCCAAGTAGGCGCGGCAGCATGCAAGAAGGCGCAGGAGAGTCCAAGCAGTCGCGGAAGCGTCCAAGCAGGTGCAGAAACGTCCAAGCAGGCGCGGAAGCATGCAAGAAGACGCAGAAGCGTCCAAGCAGTCGCGGAAACGTCCAAGCAGGCGCGGTAGCGTCCAACCAGGCGCGGAAGCGTCCAAGCAGTCGCGGAAGCGTCCAAGCAGGCGCGGTAGCGTCCAAGCAGGCGCGGAAACGTCCAAGCAGGCGCGGAAGGGTCCAAGCAGGCGCGGAAGCGTCCAAGCAGTCGCGGAAGCGTCCAAGCAGGCGCGGAAGCGTCCAAGTAGGCGCGGTAGCATCCATATAGGCGCGAAAGCGTCCAAGCAGGCGCGGAAGCGTCCAAGTAGGCGCGGAAGCATCCATATAGGCGCGAAAGCGTCAAAGCAGGCGCGGAAGCGTCCAAGCAGGTGCGGAAACGTCCAAGCAGGCGCGGAAGCATGCAAGAAGGCGCAGAAGAGTCCAAGCAGGCGCGGAAGCGTCCAAGCAGGCGTGGAAACGTCCATATAGGCGCGGAAGCGTCAATGCAGGCGCGGAAGCGTCCAAGCAGGCGCGGAAGCGTCCAAGTAGGCGCGGAAGCATCCATATAGGCGCGAAAGCGTCAAAGCAGGCGCGGAAGTGTCCAAGCAAGCGCGGAAGCGTCCAAGTAGGCGCGGAAGCATCCATATAGGCGCGAAAGCGTCAAAGCAGGCGCGGAAGCGTCCAAGCAGGCGCGGAAACGTCCAAGTAGGCGCGGAAGCATGCAAGAAGGAGCAGAAGAGTCCAAGCAGGCGCGGAAGCGTCCAAGCAGGCGCGGAAGCGTCCAAGCAGGCGCGGAAGCGTCCAAGCAGGCGCGGAAGCGTCCAAGTAGGCGCGGAAGCATCCATATAGGCGCGAAAGCGTCAAAGCAGGCGCGGAAGCGTCCAAGCAGGCGCGGAAACGTCCAAGTAGGCGCGGAAGCATGCAAGAAGGAGCAGAAGAGTCCAAGCAGGCGCGGAAGCGTCCAAGCAGGCGCGGAAGCATCCATATAGGCGCGGAAGCGTCCAAGCAGGCGCGGAAATGTCCATGTAGGGGCGGAAGCATGCAAGAAGGCGCAGAAGAGTCCAAACAGGCGCGGAAGCGTCCAAGCAGGCGCGGAAGCGTCCAAGCAGGCGTGGGAGCGTCCAAGCAGGCGCGGAAGCGTCCAAGCAGGCGCGGAAGCATGCAAGAAGACGCAGAAGAGTCCAAGCAGGCGCGGAAGCGTCCAAGCAGGGGCGGAAACGTCCATGTAGGGGCGGAAGCATGCAAGAAGGCGCAGAAGAGTCCAAACAGGCGCGGAAGCGTCCAAGCAGTCGCGGAAGCGTCCAAGCAGTCGCGGAAGCGTCCAAGCAGGCGCGGAAGCGTCCAAGCAGGCGCGGAAGCGTCCAAGCAGGCGTGGGAGCGTCCAAGCAGGCGCGGAAGCGTCCAAGCAATCGCGGAAGCATGCAAGAAGGCGCAGAAGAGTCCAAGCAGGCGCGGAAGCGTCCTAGCAGTCGCGGAAGTGTCCAAGCAGGCGCGGAAGCGTCCAAGCAGTCGCGGAAGCGTCCAAGCAGGCGCGGTAGCGTCCAAGCAGGCGCGGTAGCGTCCAAGCAGGCGCGATAGCGTCCAAGCAGGCGCGGAAGCGTCCAAGCAGACGCAGAAGCATGCAAGCAGGCGCGAAAGCGTCCAGGCAGGCGCGAGAACGTCCAAGTAGGCGCGGAAGCATGCAAGAAGGCGCAGAAGAGTCCAAGCAGGCGCGGAAACGTCCATGTAGGGGCTGAAGCATGCAAGAAGGCGCAGAAGAGTCCAAACAGGCGCGTAAGCGTCCAAGCAGTCGCGGAAGCGTCCAAGCAATCGCGGAAGCGTCCAAGCAGGCGCGGAAGCGTCCAAGCAGGCGCGGAAACGTCCATGTAGGGGCGGAAGCATGCAAGAAGGCGCAGTAGAGTCCAAACAGGCGCGGAAGCGTCCAAGCAGGCGCGGAAGCGTCCAAGCAGGCGTGGGAGCGTCCAAGCAGGCGCGGAAGCGTCCAAGCAGGCGCGGAAGCATGCAAGAAGACGCAGAAGAGTCCAAGCAGTCGCGGAAGCGTCCAAGCAGTCGCGGAAGCGTCCAAGCAGGCGCGGAAACGTCCAAGCAGGCGCGGAAGCGTCCAAGCAGTCGCGGAAGCGTCCAAGCAGGCGCGGAAGCGTCCAAGCAGTCGCGGAAGCGTCCAAGCAGGCGGGGAAGCATGCAAGCAGGCGCGGAAGCGTGCAAGCAGTCGCGGAAGCGTCCAAGCAGGCGCGGAAGCATGCAAGAAGACGCAGAAGAGTCCAAGCAGCCGCGGAAGCGTCCAAGCAGTCGCGGAAGCGTCCAAGCAGGCGCGGAAACGTCCAAGCAGGCGTGGAAGCGTCCAAGCAGACGCGGAAGCGTCCAAGCAGGCGCGGTAGCGTCCAACCAGGCGCGGAAGCGTCCAAGCAGTCGCGGAAGCGTCCAAGCAGGCGCGGAAGCGTCCAAGCAGTCGCGGAAGCGTCCAAGCAGGCGGGGAAGCATGCAAGCAGGCGCGGAAACATCCAAGTAGGCGCGGCAGCATGCAAGAAGGCGCAGGAGAGTCCAAGCAGTCGCGGAAGCCTCCAAGCAGGCGCGGTAGCGTCCAAGCAGGCGCGGTAGCGTCCAAGCAGGCGTGGGAGCGTCCAAGCAGGCGCGGAAGCGTCCAAGCAGGCGCGGAAGCATGCAAGAAGGCGCAGAAGAGTCCAAGCAGTCGCGGAAGCCTCCAAGCAGGCGCGGTAGCGTCCAACCAGGCGCGGAAGCGTCCAAGCAGTCGCGGAAGCGTCCAAGCAGGCGGGGAAGCATGCAAGCAGGCGCGGAAACATCCAAGTAGGCGCGGCAGCATGCAAGAAGGCGCAGGAGAGTCCAAGCAGTCGCGGAAGCGTCCAAGCAGGTGCAGAAACGTCCAAGCAGGCGCGGAAGCATGCAAGAAGACGCAGAAGCGTCCAAGCAGTCGCGGAAACGTCCAAGCAGGCGCGGTAGCGTCCAACCAGGCGCGGAAGCGTCCAAGCAGTCGCGGAAGCGTCCAAGCAGGCGCGGTAGCGTCCAAGCAGGCGCGGAAACGTCCAAGCAGGCGCGGAAGGGTCCAAGCAGGCGCGGAAGCGTCCAAGCAGTCGCGGAAGCGTCCAAGCAGGCGCGGAAGCGTCCAAGTAGGCGCGGTAGCATCCATATAGGCGCGAAAGCGTCCAAGCAGGCGCGGAAGCGTCCAAGTAGGCGCGGAAGCATCCATATAGGCGCGAAAGCGTCAAAGCAGGCGCGGAAGCGTCCAAGCAGGCGCGGAAACGTCCAAGTAGGCGCGGAAGCATGCAAGAAGGAGCAGAAGAGTCCAAGCAGGCGCGGAAGCGTCCAAGCAGGCGCGGAAGCGTCCAAGCAGGCGCGGAAGCGTCCAAGCAGGCGCGGAAGCGTCCAAGTAGGCGCGGAAGCGTCCAAGCAGTCGCGGAAGCGTCCAAGCAGGCGCGGAAGCGTCCAAGCAGTCGCGGAAGCGTCCAAGCAGGCGCGGTAGCGTCCAAGCAGGCGCGGAAACGTCCAAGCAGGCGCGGATGAGTCCAAGCAGGCGCGGTAACGTCCAAGTAGGCGCGGAAGCATGCAAGAAGGCGCGGAAGCGTCCAAGCTGGCGCGGTAGCGTCCAAGCAGGCGCGGATGCGTCCAAGCAGTCGCGGAAGCGTCCAAGCAGGCGCGGTAGCGTCCAAGCAGGCGCGGAAACGTCCAAGCAGGCGCGGAAGCATGCAAGAAGACGCAGAAGAGTCCAAGCAGGCGCGGAAGCGTCCAAGCAGTCGCGGAAGCGTCCAAGCAGTCGCGGAAGCGTCCAAGCAGGCGCGGTAGCGTCCAAGCAGCTGCGGAAACGTCCAAGCAGGCGCGGAAGCATGCAAGAAGACGCAGAAGCGTCCAAGCAGTCGCGGAAACGTCCAAGCAGGCGCGGAAGCGTCCAAGCAGTCGCGGAAGCGTCCACGCAGTCGCGGTAGCGTCCAAGCAGTCGCGGAAGAGTCCAAGCAGGCGCGGTAGCGTCCAAGCAGTCGCGGAAGCGTCCAAGCAGGCGCGGTAGCGTCCAAGCAGGCGCGGTAACGTCCAAGCAGGCGCGGAAGAGTCCAAGCAGGCGCGGTAACGTCCAAGTAGGCGCGGAAGCATGCAAGAAGGCGCGGAAGCGTCCAAGAAGGCGCGGTAGCGTCCAAGCAGGCGCGGAAACGTCCAACCAGGCGCGGAAGCATGCAAGAAGGCGCAGAAGAGTCCAAGCAGGTGCGGAAGCGTCCAAGCAGGCGCGGAAACGTCCAAGCAGGCGCGGAAGAGTCCAAGCAGGCGCGGTAGCGTCCAACCAGGCGCGGATGCGTCCAAGCAGTCGCGGAAGCGTCCAAGCAGGCGCGGTAGCGTCCAAGCAGGCGCGGAAGCGTCCAAGCAGGCGTGGGAGCGTCCAAGCAGGCGCGGAAGCGTCCAAGCAGGCGCGGAAGCATGCAAGAAGACGCAGAAGAGTCCAAGCAGGCGCGGAAGCGTCCAAGCAGTCGCGGAAGCGTCCACGCAGTCGCGGTAGCGTCCAAGCAGTCGCGGAAGCGTCCAAGCAGGCGCGGTAGCGTCCAAGCAGTCGCGGAAGCGTCCAAGCAGGCGCGGTAGCGTCCAACCAGGCGCGGAAGCGTCCAAGCAGGCGCAGGAGAGTCCAAGCAGTCGCGGAAGCGTCCAAGCAGTCGCGGAAACGTCCAAGTAGTCGCGGAAGCGTCCAAGCAGGCGCGGTAGCTTCCAAGCAGGCGCGGAAGCGTCCAAGCAGGCGCGGAAACGTCCAAGTAGGCGCGGAAGCATGCAAGAAGGCGCAGAAGAGTCCAAGCAGGCGCGGAAGCGTCCAAGCAGTCGCAGAAGCGTCCAAGCAGGCGCGGTAGCGTCCAACCAGGCGCGGAAGCGTCCAAGCAGTCGCGGAAGCGTCCAAGCAGGCGCTGTAGAGTCCAAGCAGTCGCGGAAGCGTCCAAGCAGGCGCGGTAGCGTCCAAGCAGGCGCGGAAACGTCCAAGCAGGCGCGGAAGAGTCCAAGCAGGCGCGGTAACGTCCAAGTAGGCGCGGAAGCATGCAAGAAGGCGCGGAAGCGTCCAAGCAGGCGCGGTAGCGTCCAAGAAGGCGCGGAAACGTCCAACCAGGCGCGGAAGCATGCAAGAAGGCGCAGAAGAGTCCAAGCAGGTGCGGAAGCGTCCAAGCAGGCGCGGAAGCGTCCAAGCAGGCGCGGAAGAGTCCAAGCAGGCGCGGTAGCGTCCAACCAGGCGCGGAAGCGTGCAAGCAGTCGCGGAAGCGTCCAAGCAGGCGCGGAAGCGTCCAAGCAGGCGCGGTAGCGTCCAAGCAGGCGCGGTAACGTCCAAGCAGGCGCGGAAGAGTCCAAGCAGGCGCGGTAACGTCCAAGTAGGCGCGGAAGCATGCAAGCAGGCGCGGAAGCGTCCAAGAAGGCGCGGTAGCGTCCAAGCAGGCGCGGAAACGTCCAACCAGGCGCGGAAGCATGCAAGAAGGCGCAGAAGAGTCCAAGCAGGTGCGGAAGCGTCCAAGCAGGCGCGGAAACGTCCAAGCAGGCGCGGAAGAGTCCAAGCAGGCGCGGTAGCGTCCAACCAGGCGCGGATGCGTCCAAGCAGTCGCGGAAGCGTCCAAGCAGGCGCGGTAGCGTCCAAGCAGGCGCGGAAGCGTCCAAGCAGGCGCGGAAACGTCCAAGTAGGCGCGGAAGCATGCAAGAAGGCGCAGAAGAGTCCAAGCAGGCGCGGAAGCGTCCAAGCAGGCGCGGTAGCGTCCAACCAGGCGCGGAAGCGTCCAAGCAGGCGCAGGAGAGTCCAAGCAGTCGCGGAAGCGTCCAAGCAGTCGCGGAAACGTCCAAGTAGTCGCGGAAGCGTCCAAGCAGGCGCGGTAGCTTCCAAGCAGGCGCGGAAGCGTCCAAGCAGGCGCGGAAACGTCCAAGTAGGCGCGGAAGCATGCAAGAAGGCGCAGAAGAGTCCAAGCAGGCGCGGAAGCGTCCAAGCAGTCGCAGAAGCGTCCAAGCAGGCGCGGTAGCGTCCAACCAGGCGCGGAAGCGTCCAAGCAGTCGCGGAAGCGTCCAAGCAGGCGCTGTAGAGTCCAAGCAGTCGCGGAAGCGTCCAAGCAGGCGCGGTAGCGTCCAAGCAGGCGCGGAAACGTCCAAGCAGGCGCGGAAGAGTCCAAGCAGGCGCGGTAACGTCCAAGTAGGCGCGGAAGCATGCAAGAAGGCGCGGAAGCGTCCAAGCAGGCGCGGTAGCGTCCAAGAAGGCGCGGAAACGTCCAACCAGGCGCGGAAGCATGCAAGAAGGCGCAGAAGAGTCCAAGCAGGTGCGGAAGCGTCCAAGCAGGCGCGGAAGCGTCCAAGCAGGCGCGGAAGAGTCCAAGCAGGCGCGGTAGCGTCCAACCAGTCGCGGAAGCGTCCAAGCAGGCGCGGAAGCGTCCAAGCAGTCGCGGAAGCGTCCAAGCAGGCGGGGAAGCATGCAAGCAGGCGCGGAAACATCCAAGTAGGCGCGGCAGCATGCAAGAAGGCGCAGGAGAGTCCAAGCAGTCGCGGAAGCCTCCAAGCAGGCGCGGTAGCGTCCAAGCAGGCGCGGTAGCGTCCAAGCAGGCGTGGGAGCGTCCAAGCAGGCGCGGAAGCGTCCAAGCAGGCGCGGAAGCATGCAAGAAGGCGCAGAAGAGTCCAAGCAGTCGCGGAAGCCTCCAAGCAGGCGCGGTAGCGTCCAACCAGGCGCGGAAGCGTCCAAGCAGTCGCGGAAGCGTCCAAGCAGGCGGGGAAGCATGCAAGCAGGCGCGGAAACATCCAAGTAGGCGCGGCAGCATGCAAGAAGGCGCAGGAGAGTCCAAGCAGTCGCGGAAGCGTCCAAGCAGGTGCAGAAACGTCCAAGCAGGCGCGGAAGCATGCAAGAAGACGCAGAAGCGTCCAAGCAGTCGCGGAAACGTCCAAGCAGGCGCGGTAGCGTCCAACCAGGCGCGGAAGCGTCCAAGCAGTCGCGGAAGCGTCCAAGCAGGCGCGGTAGCGTCCAAGCAGGCGCGGAAACGTCCAAGCAGGCGCGGAAGGGTCCAAGCAGGCGCGGAAGCGTCCAAGCAGTCGCGGAAGCGTCCAAGCAGGCGCGGAAGCGTCCAAGTAGGCGCGGTAGCATCCATATAGGCGCGAAAGCGTCCAAGCAGGCGCGGAAGCGTCCAAGTAGGCGCGGAAGCATCCATATAGGCGCGAAAGCGTCAAAGCAGGCGCGGAAGCGTCCAAGCAGGCGCGGAAACGTCCAAGTAGGCGCGGAAGCATGCAAGAAGGAGCAGAAGAGTCCAAGCAGGCGCGGAAGCGTCCAAGCAGGCGCGGAAGCGTCCAAGCAGGCGCGGAAGCGTCCAAGCAGGCGCGGAAGCGTCCAAGTAGGCGCGGAAGCGTCCAAGCAGTCGCGGAAGCGTCCAAGCAGGCGCGGAAGCGTCCAAGCAGTCGCGGAAGCGTCCAAGCAGGCGCGGTAGCGTCCAAGCAGGCGCGGAAACGTCCAAGCAGGCGCGGATGAGTCCAAGCAGGCGCGGTAACGTCCAAGTAGGCGCGGAAGCATGCAAGAAGGCGCGGAAGCGTCCAAGCTGGCGCGGTAGCGTCCAAGCAGGCGCGGATGCGTCCAAGCAGTCGCGGAAGCGTCCAAGCAGGCGCGGTAGCGTCCAAGCAGGCGCGGAAACGTCCAAGCAGGCGCGGAAGCATGCAAGAAGACGCAGAAGAGTCCAAGCAGGCGCGGAAGCGTCCAAGCAGTCGCGGAAGCGTCCAAGCAGTCGCGGAAGCGTCCAAGCAGGCGCGGTAGCGTCCAAGCAGCTGCGGAAACGTCCAAGCAGGCGCGGAAGCATGCAAGAAGACGCAGAAGCGTCCAAGCAGTCGCGGAAACGTCCAAGCAGGCGCGGAAGCGTCCAAGCAGTCGCGGAAGCGTCCACGCAGTCGCGGTAGCGTCCAAGCAGTCGCGGAAGAGTCCAAGCAGGCGCGGTAGCGTCCAAGCAGTCGCGGAAGCGTCCAAGCAGGCGCGGTAGCGTCCAAGCAGGCGCGGTAACGTCCAAGCAGGCGCGGAAGAGTCCAAGCAGGCGCGGTAACGTCCAAGTAGGCGCGGAAGCATGCAAGAAGGCGCGGAAGCGTCCAAGAAGGCGCGGTAGCGTCCAAGCAGGCGCGGAAACGTCCAACCAGGCGCGGAAGCATGCAAGAAGGCGCAGAAGAGTCCAAGCAGGTGCGGAAGCGTCCAAGCAGGCGCGGAAACGTCCAAGCAGGCGCGGAAGAGTCCAAGCAGGCGCGGTAGCGTCCAACCAGGCGCGGATGCGTCCAAGCAGTCGCGGAAGCGTCCAAGCAGGCGCGGTAGCGTCCAAGCAGGCGCGGAAGCGTCCAAGCAGGCGTGGGAGCGTCCAAGCAGGCGCGGAAGCGTCCAAGCAGGCGCGGAAGCATGCAAGAAGACGCAGAAGAGTCCAAGCAGGCGCGGAAGCGTCCAAGCAGTCGCGGAAGCGTCCACGAAGTCGCGGTAGCGTCCAAGCAGTCGCGGAAGCGTCCAAGCAGGCGCGGTAGCGTCCAAGCAGTCGCGGAAGCGTCCAAGCAGGCGCGGTAGCGTCCAACCAGGCGCGGAAGCGTCCAAGCAGGCGCAGGAGAGTCCAAGCAGTCGCGGAAGCGTCCAAGCAGTCGCGGAAACGTCCAAGTAGTCGCGGAAGCGTCCAAGCAGGCGCGGTAGCTTCCAAGCAGGCGCGGAAGCGTCCAAGCAGGCGCGGAAACGTCCAAGTAGGCGCGGAAGCATGCAAGAAGGCGCAGAAGAGTCCAAGCAGGCGCGGAAGCGTCCAAGCAGTCGCAGAAGCGTCCATGCAGGCGCGGTAGCGTCCAACCAGGCGCGGAAGCGTCCAAGCAGTCGCGGAAGCGTCCAAGCAGGCGCTGTAGAGTCCAAGCAGTCGCGGAAGCGTCCAAGCAGGCGCGGTAGCGTCCAAGCAGGCGCGGAAACGTCCAAGCAGGCGCGGAAGAGTCCAAGCAGGCGCGGTAACGTCCAAGTAGGCGCGGAAGCATGCAAGAAGGTGCGGAAGCGTCCAAGCAGGCGCGGTAGCGTCCAAGAAGGCGCGGAAACGTCCAACCAGGCGCGGAAGCATGCAAGAAGGCGCAGAAGAGTCCAAGCAGGTGCGGAAGCGTCCAAGCAGGCGCGGAAGCGTCCAAGCAGGCGCGGAAGAGTCCAAGCAGGCGCGGTAGCGTCCAACCAGGCGCGGAAGCGTGCAAGCAGTCGCGGAAGCGTCCAAGCAGGCGCGGAAGCGTCCAAGCAGGCGCGGTAGCGTCCAAGCAGGCGCGGTAACGTCCAAGCAGGCGCGGAAGAGTCCAAGCAGGCGCGGTAACGTCCAAGTAGGCGCGGAAGCATGCAAGAAGGCGCGGAAGCGTCCAAGAAGGCGCGGTAGCGTCCAAGCAGGCGCGGAAACGTCCAACCAGGCGCGGAAGCATGCAAGAAGGCGCAGAAGAGTCCAAGCAGGTGCGGAAGCGTCCAAGCAGGCGCGGAAACGTCCAAGCAGGCGCGGAAGAGTCCAAGCAGGCGCGGTAGCGTCCAACCAGGCGCGGATGCGTCCAAGCAGTCGCGGAAGCGTCCAAGCAGGCGCGGTAGCGTCCAAGCAGGCGCGGAAGCGTCCAAGCAGGCGTGGGAGCGTCCAAGCAGGCGCGGAAGCGTCCAAGCAGGCGCGGAAGCATGCAAGAAGACGCAGAAGAGTCCAAGCAGGCGCGGAAGCGTCCAAGCAGTCGCGGAAGCGTCCACGCAGTCGCGGTAGCGTCCAAGCAGTCGCGGAAGCGTCCAAGCAGGCGCGGTAGCGTCCAAGCAGTCGCGGAAGCGTCCAAGCAGGCGCGGTAGCGTCCAACCAGGCGCGGAAGCGTCCAAGCAGGCGCAGGAGAGTCCAAGCAGTCGCGGAAGCGTCCAAGCAGTCGCGGAAACGTCCAAGTAGTCGCGGAAGCGTCCAAGCAGGCGCGGTAGCTTCCAAGCAGGCGCGGAAGCGTCCAAGCAGGCGCGGAAACGTCCAAGTAGGCGCGGAAGCATGCAAGAAGGCGCAGAAGAGTCCAAGCAGGCGCGGAAGCGTCCAAGCAGTCGCAGAAGCGTCCAAGCAGGCGCGGTAGCGTCCAACCAGGCGCGGAAGCGTCCAAGCAGTCGCGGAAGCGTCCAAGCAGGCGCTGTAGAGTCCAAGCAGTCGCGGAAGCGTCCAAGCAGGCGCGGTAGCGTCCAAGCAGGCGCGGAAACGTCCAAGCAGGCGCGGAAGAGTCCAAGCAGGCGCGGTAACGTCCAAGTAGGCGCGGAAGCATGCAAGAAGGCGCGGAAGCGTCCAAGCAGGCGCGGTAGCGTCCAAGAAGGCGCGGAAACGTCCAACCAGGCGCGGAAGCATGCAAGAAGGCGCAGAAGAGTCCAAGCAGGTGCGGAAGCGTCCAAGCAGGCGCGGAAGCGTCCAAGCAGGCGCGGAAGAGTCCAAGCAGGCGCGGTAGCGTCCAACCAGGCGCGGAAGCGTGCAAGCAGTCGCGGAAGCGTCCAAGCAGGCGCGGAAGCATGCAAGAAGACGCAGAAGAGTCCAAGCAGGCGCGGAAGCGTCCAAGCAGTCGCGGAAGCGTCCAAGCAGGCGCGGAAACGTCCAAGCAGGCGTGGAAGCGTCCAAGCAGACGCGGAAGCGTCCAAGCAGGCGCGGTAGCGTCCAACCAGGCGCGGAAGCGTCCAAGCAGTCGCGGAAGCGTCCAAGCAGGCGCGGAAGCGTCCAAGCAGTCGCGGAAGCGTCAAAGCAGGCGGGGAAGCATGCAAGCAGGCGCGGAAACATCCAAGTAGGCGCGGCAGCATGCAAGAAGGCGCAGGAGAGTCCAAGCAGTCGCGGAAGCGTCCAAGCAGTCGCGGAAGCCTCCAAGCAGGCGCGGTAGCGTCCAAGCAGGCGCGGTAGCGTCCAAGCAGGCGTGGGAGCGTCCAAGCAGGCGCGGAAGCGTCCAAGCAGGCGCGGAAGCATGCAAGAAGGCGCAGAAGAGTCCAAGCAGCCGCGGAAGCCTCCAAGCAGGCGCGGTAGCGTCCAACCAGGCGCGGAAGCGTCCAAGCAGTCGCGGAAGCGTCCAAGCAGGCGGGGAAGCATGCAAGCAGGCGCGGAAACATCCAAGTAGGCGCGGCAGCATGCAAGAAGGCGCAGGAGAGTCCAAGCAGTCGCGGAAGCGTCCAAGCAGTCGCGGAAGCCTCCAAGCAGGCGCGGTAGCGTCCAAGCAGGCGCGGTAGCGTCCAACCAGGCGCGGAAGCGTCCAAGCAGTCGCGGAAGCGTCCAAGCAGGCGCGGTAGCGTCCAAGCAGGCGCGGAAACGTCCAAGCAGGCGCGGAAGCGTCCAAGCAGGCGCGGAAGCGTCCAAGCAGTCGCGGAAGCGTCCAAGCAGGCGCGGTAGCGTCCAAGCAGGCGTGGGAGCGTCCAAGCAGGCGCGGAAGCGTCCAAGCAGCCGCGGAAGCATGCAAGAAGGCGCAGAAGAGTCCAAGCAGGCGCGGAAGCGTCCTAGCAGTCGCGGAAGAGTCCAAGCAGGCGCGGAAGCGTCCAAGCAGTCGCGGAAGCGTCCAAGCAGGCGCGGAAGCGTCCAAGCTGGCGCGGTAGCGTCCAAGCAGGCGCGGAAACGTCCAACCAGGCGCGGAAGCATGCAAGAAGGCGCAGAAGAGTCCAAGCAGGTGCGGAAGCGTCCAAGCAGGCGCGGAAGCGTCCAAGCAGGCGCGGAAGCGTCCAAGCAGGCGCGGAAGCATGCAAGAAGGCGCAGAAGCGTCCAAGCAGGCGCGGAAGCGTCCTAGCAGTCGCGGAAGCGTCCAAGCAGGTGCGGTAGCGTCCAAGCAGGCGCGGAAACGTCCAAGCAGGCGCGGATGAGTCCAAGCAGGCGCGGTAACGTCCAAGTAGGCGCGGAAGCATGCAAGAAGTCGCGGAAGCGTCCAAGCTGGCGCGGTAGCGTCCAAGCAGGCGCGGAAACGTCCAACCAGGCGCGGAAGCATGCAAGAAGGCGCAGAAGAGTCCAAGCAGGTGCGGAAGCGTCCAAGCAGGCGCGGAAGCGTCCAAGCAGGCGCGGAAGCGTCCAAGCAGGCGCGGAAGCGTCCAAGCAGTCGCGGAAGCGTCCAAGCAGGCGTGGAAGAGTCCAAGCAGGCGTGGCAGCGTCCAAGCAGGCGCGGAAACGTCCAAGCAGGCGCGGAAGCATGCAAGAAGACGCAGAAGAGTCCAAGCAGGCGCGGAAGCGTCCAACTAGTCGCGGAAGCGTCCAAGCAGGCGCGGTAGCGTCCAAGCAGTCGCGGAAGTGTCCGAGCAGGCGCGGTAGCGTCCAAGCAGGCGCGGAAGCGTGCAAGCAGTCGCGGAAGCGTCCAAGCAGGCGCGGAAGCATGCAAGAAGACGCAGAAGAGTCCAAGCAGGCGCGGAAGCGTCCAAGCAGTCGCGGAAGCGTCCAAGCAGGCGCGGAAACGTCCAAGCAGGCGTGGAAGCGTCCAAGCAGACGCGGAAGCGTCCAAGCAGGCGCGGTAGCGTCCAACCAGGCGCGGAAGCGTCCAAGCAGTCGCGGAAGCGTCCAAGCAGGCGCGGAAGCGTCCAAGCAGTCGCGGAAGCGTCCAAGCAGGCGGGGAAGCATGCAAGCAGGCGCGGAAACATCCAAGTAGGCGCGGCAGCATGCAAGAAGGCGCAGGAGAGTCCAAGCAGTCGCGGAAGCGTCCAAGCAGTCGCGGAAGCCTCCAAGCAGGCGCGGTAGCGTCCAAGCAGGCGCGGTAGCGTCCAAGCAGGCGTGGGAGCGTCCAAGCAGGCGCGGAAGCGTCCAAGCAGGCGCGGAAGCATGCAAGAAGGCGCAGAAGAGTCCAAGCAGCCGCGGAAGCCTCCAAGCAGGCGCGGTAGCGTCCAACCAGGCGCGGAAGCGTCCAAGCAGTCGCGGAAGCGTCCAAGCAGGCGGGGAAGCATGCAAGCAGGCGCGGAAGCGTCCAAGCAGTCGCGGAAGCGTCCAAGCAGGCGCGGTAGCGTCCAAGCAGACGCGGAAGCGTCCAAGCAGGCGCGGTAGCGTCCAACCAGGCGCGGAAGCGTCCAAGCAGTCGCGGAAGCGTCTACGCAGGCGCGGAAGCGTCCAAGCAGGCGCGGTAGCGTCCAAGCAGGTGCGGAAACGTCCAAGCAGGCGCGGAAGCATGCAAGAAGACGCAGAAGCGTCCAAGCAGTCGCGGAAACGTCCAAGCAGGCGCGGTAGCGTCCAACCAGGCGCGGAAGCGTCCAAGCAGTCGCGGAAGCGTCCAAGCAGGCGCGGTAGCGTCCAAGCAGGCGCGGAAACGTCCAAGCAGGCGCGGAAGCGTCCAAGCAGGCGCGGAAGCGTCCAAGCAGTCGCGGAAGCGTCCAAGCAGGCGCGGTAGCGTCCAAGCAGGCGTGGGAGCGTCCAAGCAGGCGCGGAAGCGTCCAAGCAGGCGCGGAAGCATGCAAGAAGGCGCAGAAGAGTCCAAGCAGGCGCGGAAGCGTCCTAGCAGTCGCGGAAGAGTCCAAGCAGGCGCGGAAGCGTCCAAGCAGTCGCGGAAGCGTCCAAGCAGGCGCGGAAGCGTCCAAGCAGTCGCGGAAGCGTCCAAGCAGGCGCGGAAACGTCCAAGCAGGCGCGGAAGCGTCCAAGCAGGCGCGGAAGCGTCCAAGCAGTCGCGGAAGCGTCCAAGCAGGCGCGGTAGCGTCCAAGCAGGCGTGGGAGCGTCCAAGCAGGCGCGGAAGCGTCCAAGCAGGCGCGGAAGCATGCAAGAAGGCGCAGAAGAGTCCAAGCAGGCGCGGAAGCGTCCTAGCAGTCGCGGAAGAGTCCAAGCAGGCGCGGAAGCGTCCAAGCAGTCGCGGAAGCGTCCAAGCAGGCGCGGAAGCGTCCAAGCAGTCGCGGAAGCGTCCAAGCAGGCGGGGAAGCATGCAAGCAGGCGCGGAAACATCCAAGTAGGCGCGGCAGCATGCAAGAAGGCGCAGGAGAGTCCAAGCAGTCGCGGAAGCGTCCAAGCAGTCGCGGAAGCCTCCAAGCAGGCGCGGTAGCGTCCAAGCAGGCGCGGTAGCGTCCAAACAGGCGTGGGAGCGTCCAAGCAGGCGCGGAAGCGTCCAAGCAGGCGCGGAAGCATGCAAGAAGGCGCAGAAGAGTCCAAGCAGCCGCGGAAGCCCCCAAGCAGGCGCGGTAGCGTCCAACCAGGCGCGGAAGCGTCCAAGCAGTCGCGGAAGCGTCCAAGCAGGCGGGGAAGCATGCAAGCAGGCGCGGAAACATCCAAGTAGGCGCGGCAGCATGCAAGAAGGCGCAGGAGAGTCCAAGCAGTCGCGGAAGCGTCCAAGCAGTCGCGGAAGCCTCCAAGCAGGCGCGGTAGCGTCCAAGCAGGCGCGGTAGCGTCCAAGCAGTCGCGGAAGCGTCCAAGCAGGCGCGGAAGCGTCCAAGCAGGCGTGGGAGCGTCCAAGCAGGCGCGGAAGCGTCCAAGCAGGCGCGGAAGCATGCAAGAAGACGCAGAAGAGTCCAAGCAGGCGCGGAAGCGTCCAAGCAGTCGCGGAAGCGTCCAAGCAGGTGCGGTAGCGTCCAAGCAGGCGCGGAAACGTCCAAGCAGGCGCGGATGAGTCCAAGCAGGCGCGGTAACGTCCAAGTAGGCGCGGAAGCATGCAAGAAGGCGCGGAAGCGTCCAAGCTGGCGCAGTAGCGTCCAAGCAGGCGCGGAAACGTCCAACCAGGCGCGGAAGCATGCAAGAAGGCGCAGAAGAGTCCAAGCAGGTGAGGAAGCGTCCAAGCAGGCGCGGTAGCGTCCAAGCAGACGCGGAAGCGTCCAAGCAGGCGCGGTAGCGTCCAACCAGGCGCGGAAGCGTCCAAGCAGTCGCGGAAGCGTCCACGCAGGCGCGGAAGCGTCCAAGCAGTCGCGGAAGCGTCCAAGCAGGCGGGGAAGCATGCAAGCAGGCGCGGAAACATCCAAGTAGGCGCGGCAGCATGCAAGAAGGCGCAGGAGAGTCCAAGCAGTCGCGGAAGCGTCCAAGCAGTCGCGGAAGCCTCCAAGCAGGCGCGGTAGCGTCCAAGCAGGCGCGGAAGCGTCCAAGCAGTCGCGGAAGCGTCCAAGCAGGCGCGGTAGCGTCCAAGCAGGCGTGGGAGCGTCCAAGCAGGCGCGGAAGCGTCCAAGCAGGCGCGGAAGCATGCAAGAAGGCGCAGAAGAGTCCAAGCAGGCGCGGAAGCGTCCTAGCAGCCGCGGAAGAGTCCAAGCAGGCGCGGAAGCATGCAAGAAGGCGCAGAAGAGTCCAAGCAGGTGCGGAAGCGTCCAAGCAGGCGCGGAAGCGTCCAAGCAGGCGCGGAAGCGTCCAAGCAGTCGCGGAAGCGTCCAAGCAGGCGCGGTAGCGTCCAAGCAGGCGTGGGAGCGTCCAAGCAGGCGCGGAAGCGTCCAAGCAGGCGCGGAAGCATGCAAGAAGGCGCAGAAGAGTCCAAGCAGGCGCGGAAGCGTCCTAGCAGTCGCGGTAGCGTCCAAGCAGGCGCGGAAACGTCCAACCAGGCGCGGAAGCATGCAAGAAGGCGCAGAAGATTCCAAGCAGGTGCGGAAGCGTCCAAGCAGGCGCGGAAGCGTCCAAGCAGGCGCGGAAGCGTCCAAGCAGTCGCGGAAGCGTCCAAGCAGGCGCGGTAGCGTCCAAGCAGGCGTGGGAGCGTCCAAGCAGGCGCGGAAGCGTCCAAGCAGGCGCGGAAGCATGCAAGAAGGCGCAGAAGAGTCCAAGCAGGCGCGGAAGCGTCCTAGCAGTCGCGGAAGAGTCCAAGCAGGCGGGGAAGCGTCCAAGCAGTCGCGGAAGCGTCCAAGCAGGCGCGGAAGCGTCCAAGCAGTCGCGGAAGCGTCCAAGCAGGCGGGGAAGCATGCAAGCAGGCGCGGAAGCGTCCAAGCAGGCGCGGAAACATCCAAGTAGGCGCGGCAGCATGCAAGAAGGAGCAGGAGAGTCCAAGCAGCCGCGGAAGCGTCCAAGCAGTCGCGGAAGCCTCCAAGCAGGCGCGGTAGCGTCCAACCAGGCGCGGAAGCGTCCAAGCAGTCGCGGAAGCGTCCAAGCAGGCGCGGTAGAGTCGAAGCAGTCGCGGAAGCGTCCAAGCAGGCGCGGTAGCGTCCAAGCAGGCGCGGAAGCGTCCAACTAGTCGCGGAAGCGTCCAAGCAGGCGCGGTAGCGTCCAAGCAGTCGCGGAAGTGTCCGAGCAGGCGCGGTAGCGTCCAAGCAGGCGCGGAAGCGTGCAAGCAGTCGCGGAAGCGTCCAAGCAGGCGCGGAAGCATGCAAGAAGACGCAGAAGAGTCCAAGCAGGCGCGGAAGCGTCCAAGCAGTCGCGGAAGCGTCCAAGCAGGCGCGGAAACGTCCAAGCAGGCGTGGAAGCGTCCAAGCAGACGCGGAAGCGTCCAAGCAGGCGCGGTAGCGTCCAACCAGGCGCGGAAGCGTCCAAGCAGTCGCGGAAGCGTCCAAGCAGGCGCGGAAGCGTCCAAGCAGTCGCGGAAGCGTCCAAGCAGGCGGGGAAGCATGCAAGCAGGCGCGGAAACATCCAAGTAGGCGCGGCAGCATGCAAGAAGGCGCAGGAGAGTCCAAGCAGTCGCGGAAGCGTCCAAGCAGTCGCGGAAGCCTCCAAGCAGGCGCGGTAGCGTCCAAGCAGGCGCGGTAGCGTCCAAGCAGGCGTGGGAGCGTCCAAGCAGGCGCGGAAGCGTCCAAGCAGGCGCGGAAGCATGCAAGAAGGCGCAGAAGAGTCCAAGCAGCCGCGGAAGCCTCCAAGCAGGCGCGGTAGCGTCCAACCAGGCGCGGAAGCGTCCAAGCAGTCGCGGAAGCGTCCAAGCAGGCGGGGAAGCATGCAAGCAGGCGCGGAAGCGTCCAAGCAGTCGCGGAAGCGTCCAAGCAGGCGCGGTAGCGTCCAAGCAGACGCGGAAGCGTCCAAGCAGGCGCGGTAGCGTCCAACCAGGCGCGGAAGCGTCCAAGCAGTCGCGGAAGCGTCTACGCAGGCGCGGAAGCGTCCAAGCAGGCGCGGTAGCGTCCAAGCAGGTGCGGAAACGTCCAAGCAGGCGCGGAAGCATGCAAGAAGACGCAGAAGCGTCCAAGCAGTCGCGGAAACGTCCAAGCAGGCGCGGTAGCGTCCAACCAGGCGCGGAAGCGTCCAAGCAGTCGCGGAAGCGTCCAAGCAGGCGCGGTAGCGTCCAAGCAGGCGCGGAAACGTCCAAGCAGGCGCGGAAGCGTCCAAGCAGGCGCGGAAGCGTCCAAGCAGTGGCGGAAGCGTCCAAGCAGGCGCGGTAGCGTCCAAGCAGGCGTGGGAGCGTCCAAGCAGGCGCGGAAGCGTCCAAGCAGGCGCGGAAGCATGCAAGAAGGCGCAGAAGAGTCCAAGCAGGCGCGGAAGCGTCCTAGCAGTCGCGGAAGAGTCCAAGCAGGCGCGGAAGCGTCCAAGCAGTCGCGGAAGCGTCCAAGCAGGCGCGGAAGCGTCCAAGCAGTCGCGGAAGCGTCCAAGCAGGCGCGGAAACGTCCAAGCAGGCGCGGAAGCGTCCAAGCAGGCGCGGAAGCGTCCAAGCAGTCGCGGAAGCGTCCAAGCAGGCGCGGTAGCGTCCAAGCAGGCGTGGGAGCGTCCAAGCAGGCGCGGAAGCGTCCAAGCAGGCGCGGAAGCATGCAAGAAGGCGCAGAAGAGTCCAAGCAGGCGCGGAAGCGTCCTAGCAGTCGCGGAAGAGTCCAAGCAGGCGCGGAAGCGTCCAAGCAGTCGCGGAAGCGTCCAAGCAGGCGCGGAAGCGTCCAAGCAGTCGCGGAAGCGTCCAAGCAGGCGGGGAAGCATGCAAGCAGGCGCGGAAACATCCAAGTAGGCGCGGCAGCATGCAAGAAGGCGCAGGAGAGTCCAAGCAGTCGCGGAAGCGTCCAAGCAGTCGCGGAAGCCTCCAAGCAGGCGCGGTAGCGTCCAAGCAGGCGCGGTAGCGTCCAAACAGGCGTGGGAGCGTCCAAGCAGGCGCGGAAGCGTCCAAGCAGGCGCGGAAGCATGCAAGAAGGCGCAGAAGAGTCCAAGCAGCCGCGGAAGCCCCCAAGCAGGCGCGGTAGCGTCCAACCAGGCGCGGAAGCGTCCAAGCAGTCGCGGAAGCGTCCAAGCAGGCGGGGAAGCATGCAAGCAGGCGCGGAAACATCCAAGTAGGCGCGGCAGCATGCAAGAAGGCGCAGGAGAGTCCAAGCAGTCGCGGAAGCGTCCAAGCAGTCGCGGAAGCCTCCAAGCAGGCGCGGTAGCGTCCAAGCAGGCGCGGTAGCGTCCAAGCAGTCGCGGAAGCGTCCAAGCAGGCGCGGAAGCGTCCAAGCAGGCGCGGTAGCGTCCAAGCAGTCGCGGAAGCGTCCAAGCAGGTGCGGAAGCGTCCAAGCAGGCGCGGTAGCGTCCAAGCAGACGCGGAAGCGTCCAAGCAGGCGCGGTAGCGTCCAACCAGGCGCGGAAGCGTCCAAGCAGTCGCGGAAGCGTCCACGCAGGCGCGGAAGCGTCCAAGCAGTCGCGGAAGCGTCCAAGCAGGCGGGGAAGCATGCAAGCAGGCGCGGAAACATCCAAGTAGGCGCGGCAGCATGCAAGAAGGCGCAGGAGAGTCCAAGCAGTCGCGGAAGCGTCCAAGCAGTCGCGGAAGCCTCCAAGCAGGCGCGGTAGCGTCCAAGCAGGCGCGGAAGCGTCCAAGCAGTCGCGGAAGCGTCCAAGCAGGCGCGGTAGCGTCCAAGCAGGCGTGGGAGCGTCCAAGCAGGCGCGGAAGCGTCCAAGCAGGCGCGGAAGCATGCAAGAAGGCGCAGAAGAGTCCAAGCAGGCGCGGAAGCGTCCTAGCAGCCGCGGAAGAGTCCAAGCAGGCGCGGAAGCATGCAAGAAGGCGCAGAAGAGTCCAAGCAGGTGCGGAAGCGTCCAAGCAGGCGCGGAAGCGTCCAAGCAGGCGCGGAAGCGTCCAAGCAGTCGCGGAAGCGTCCAAGCAGGCGCGGTAGCGTCCAAGCAGGCGTGGGAGCGTCCAAGCAGGCGCGGAAGCGTCCAAGCAGGCGCGGAAGCATGCAAGAAGGCGCAGAAGAGTCCAAGCAGGCGCGGAAGCGTCCTAGCAGTCGCGGTAGCGTCCAAGCAGGCGCGGAAACGTCCAACCAGGCGCGGAAGCATGCAAGAAGGCGCAGAAGAGTCCAAGCAGGTGCGGAAGCGTCCAAGCAGGCGCGGAAGCGTCCAAGCAGGCGCGGAAGCGTCCAAGCAGTCGCGGAAGCGTCCAAGCAGGCGCGGTAGCGTCCAAGCAGGCGTGGGAGCGTCCAAGCAGGCGCGGAAGCGTCCAAGCAGGCGCGGAAGCATGCAAGAAGGCGCAGAAGAGTCCAAGCAGGCGCGGAAGCGTCCTAGCAGTCGCGGAAGAGTCCAAGCAGGCGGGGAAGCGTCCAAGCAGTCGCGGAAGCGTCCAAGCAGGCGCGGAAGCGTCCAAGCAGTCGCGGAAGCGTCCAAGCAGGCGCGGAAGCATCCATATAGGCGCGAAAGCGTCAATGCAGGCGCGGAAGCGTCCAAGCAGGCGCGGAAACGTCCAAGTAGGCGCGGAAGCATGCAAGAAGGAGCAGAAGAGTCCAAGCAGGCGCGGAAGCGTCCAAGCAGGCGCGGAAGCATCCATATAGGCGCGGAAGCGTCCAAGCAGGCGCGGAAGCATCCATATAGGCGCGGAAGCGTCCAAGCAGGCGCGGAAACGTCCATGTAGGGACGGAAGCATGCAAGAAGGCGCAGAAGAGTTCAAACAGGCGCGGAAGCGTCCAAGCAGGCGCGGAAGCGTCCAAGCAGGCGTGGGAGCGTCCAAGCAGGCGCGGAAGCGTCCAAGCAGGCGCGGAAGCATGCAAGAAGACGCAGAAGAGTCCAAGCAGGCGCGGAAGCGTCCAAGCAGTCGCGGAAGCGTCCAAGTAGTCGAGGAAGCGTCCAAGCAGGCGCGGTAGCGTCCAAGCAGGTGCGGAAGCGTCCAAGCAGTCGCGGAAGCGTCCAAGCAGGCGCGGAAACGTCCAAGCAGGCGTGGAAGCGTCCAAGCAGACGCGGAAGCGTCCAAGCAGGCGCGGTAGCGTCCAACCAGGCGCGGAAGCGTCCAAGCAGTCGCGGAAGCGTCCAAGCAGGCGCGGAAGCGTCCAAGCAGTCGCGGAAGCGTCCAAGCAGGCGCGGAAGCATGCAAGAAGGCGCAGAAGAGTCCAAGCAGGCGCGGAAGCGTCCAAGCGGGCGCGGAAACGTCCAAGCAGGCGCGGAAGCGTCCAAGCAGGCGTGGGAGCGTCCAAGCAGGCGCGGAAGCATGCAAGAAGACGCAGAAGAGTCCAAGCAGGCGCGGAAGCGTCCAAGCAGTCGCGGAAGCGTCCAAGCAGTCGCGGAAGCGTCCAAGCAGGCGTGGAAGCGTCCAAGCAGACGCGGAAGCGTCCAAGCAGGCGCGGTAGCGTCCAACCAGGCGCGGAAGCGTCCAAGCAGTCGCGGAAGCGTCCAAGCAGGCGCGGAAGCGTCCAACCAGGCGCGGAAGCGTCCAAGCAGGCGCGGAAACGTCCAAGCAGGCGCGGAAGCATGCAAGAAGACGCAGAAGAGTCCAAGCAGGCGCGGAAGCGTCCAACCAGTCGCGGAAGCGTCCAAGCAGGCGCGGTAGCGTCCAAGCAGTCGCGGAAGTGTCCGAGCAGGCGCGGTAGCGTCCAAGCAGGCGCGGAAGCGTGCAAGCAGTCGCGGAAGCGTCCAAGCAGGCGCGGAAGCATGCAAGAAGACGCAGAAGAGTCCAAGCAGGCGCGGAAGCGTCCAAGCAGTCGCGGAAGCGTCCAAGCAGGCGCGGAAACGTCCAAGCAGGCGTGGAAGCGTCCAAGCAGACGCGGAAGCGTCCAAGCAGGCGCGGTAGCGTCCAACCAGGCGCGGAAGCGTCCAAGCAGTCGCGGAAGCGTCCAAGCAGGCGCGGAAGCGTCCAAGCAGTCGCGGAAGCGTCCAAGCAGGCGGGGAAGCATGCAAGCAGGCGCGGAAACATCCAAGTAGGCGCGGCAGCATGCAAGAAGGCGCAGGAGAGTCCAAGCAGTCGCGGAAGCGTCCAAGCAGTCGCGGAAGCCTCCAAGCAGGCGCGGTAGCGTCCAAGCAGGCGCGGTAGCGTCCAAGCAGGCGTGGGAGCGTCCAAGCAGGCGCGGAAGCGTCCAAGCAGGCGCGGAAGCATGCAAGAAGGCGCAGAAGAGTCCAAGCAGCCGCGGAAGCCTCCAAGCAGGCGCGGTAGCGTCCAACCAGGCGCGGAAGCGTCCAAGCAGTCGCGGAAGCGTCCAAGCAGGCGGGGAAGCATGCAAGCAGGCGCGGAAGCGTCCAAGCAGTCGCGGAAGCGTCCAAGCAGGCGCGGTAGCGTCCAAGCAGACGCGGAAGCGTCCAAGAAGGCGCGGTAGCGTCCAACCAGGCGCGGAAGCGTCCAAGCAGTCGCGGAAGCGTCTACGCAGGCGCGGAAGCGTCCAAGCAGGCGCGGTAGCGTCCAAGCAGGTGCGGAAACGTCCAAGCAGGCGCGGAAGCATGCAAGAAGACGCAGAAGCGTCCAAGCAGTCGCGGAAACGTCCAAGCAGGCGCGGTAGCGTCCAACCAGGCGCGGAAGCGTCCAAGCAGTCGCGGAAGCGTCCAAGCAGGCGCGGTAGCGTCCAAGCAGGCGCGGAAACGTCCAAGCAGGCGCGGAAGCGTCCAAGCAGGCGCGGAAGCGTCCAAGCAGTCGCGGAAGCGTCCAAGCAGGCGCGGTAGCGTCCAAGCAGGCGTGGGAGCGTCCAAGCAGGCGCGGAAGCGTCCAAGCAGGCGCGGAAGCATGCAAGAAGGCGCAGAAGAGTCCAAGCAGGCGCGGAAGCGTCCTAGCAGTCGCGGAAGAGTCCAAGCAGGCGCGGAAGCGTCCAAGCAGTCGCGGAAGCGTCCAAGCAGGCGCGGAAGCGTCCAAGCAGTCGCGGAAGCGTCCAAGCAGGCGCGGAAACGTCCAAGCAGGCGCGGAAGCGTCCAAGCAGGCGCGGAAGCGTCCAAGCAGTCGCGGAAGCGTCCAAGCAGGCGCGGTAGCGTCCAAGCAGGCGTGGGAGCGTCCAAGCAGGCGCGGAAGCGTCCAAGCAGGCGCGGAAGCATGCAAGAAGGCGCAGAAGAGTCCAAGCAGGCGCGGAAGCGTCCTAGCAGTCGCGGAAGAGTCCAAGCAGGCGCGGAAGCGTCCAAGCAGTCGCGGAAGCGTCCAAGCAGGCGTGGAAGCGTCCAAGCAGTCGCGGAAGCGTCCACGCAGGCGCGGAAGCGTCCAAGCAGTCGCGGAAGCGTCCAAGCAGGCGGGGAAGCATGCAAGCAGGCGCGGAAACATCCAAGTAGGCGCGGCAGCATGCAAGAAGGCGCAGGAGAGTCCAAGCAGTCGCGGAAGCGTCCAAGCAGTCGCGGAAGCCTCCAAGCAGGCGCGGTAGCGTCCAAGCAGGCGCGGTAGCGTCCAAACAGGCGTGGGAGCGTCCAAGCAGGCGCGGAAGCGTCCAAGCAGGCGCGGAAGCATGCAAGAAGGCGCAGAAGAGTCCAAGCAGCCGCGGAAGCCCCCAAGCAGGCGCGGTAGCGTCCAACCAGGCGCGGAAGCGTCCAAGCAGTCGCGGAAGCGTCCAAGCAGGCGGGGAAGCATGCAAGCAGGCGCGGAAACATCCAAGTAGGCGCGGCAGCATGCAAGAAGGCGCAGGAGAGTCCAAGCAGTCGCGGAAGCGTCCAAGCAGTCGCGGAAGCCTCCAAGCAGGCGCGGTAGCGTCCAAGCAGGCGCGGTAGCGTCCAAGCAGTCGCGGAAGCGTCCAAGCAGGCGCGGAAGCGTCCAAGCAGGCGTGGGAGCGTCCAAGCAGGCGCGGAAGCGTCCAAGCAGGCGCGGAAGCATGCAAGAAGACGCAGAAGAGTCCAAGCAGGCGCGGAAGCGTCCAAGCAGTCGCGGAAGCGTCCAAGCAGGTGCGGTAGCGTCCAAGCAGGCGCGGAAACGTCCAAGCAGGCGCGGATGAGTCCAAGCAGGCGCGGTAACGTCCAAGTAGGCGCGGAAGCATGCAAGAAGGCGCGGAAGCGTCCAAGCTGGCGCAGTAGCGTCCAAGCAGGCGCGGAAACGTCCAACCAGGCGCGGAAGCATGCAAGAAGGCGCAGAAGAGTCCAAGCAGGTGCGGAAGCGTCCAAGCAGACGCGGAAGCGTCCAAGCAGGCGCGGTAGCGTCCAACCAGGCGCGGAAGCGTCCAAGCAGTCGCGGAAGCGTCCAAGCAGGCGGGGAAGCATGCAAGCAGGCGCGGAAACATCCAAGTAGGCGCGGCAGCATGCAAGAAGGCGGGGAAGCATGCAAGCAGGCGCGGAAACATCCAAGTAGGCGCGGCAGCATGCAAGAAGGCGCAGGAGAGTCCAAGCAGTCGCGGAAGCGTCCAAGCAGTCGCGGAAGCCTCCAAGCAGGCGCGGTAGCGTCCAAGCAGGCGCGGAAGCGTCCAAGCAGTCGCGGAAGCGTCCAAGCAGGCGCGGTAGCGTCCAAGCAGGCGTGGGAGCGTCCAAGCAGGCGCGGAAGCGTCCAAGCAGGCGCGGAAGCATGCAAGAAGGCGCAGAAGAGTCCAAGCAGGCGCGGAAGCGTCCTAGCAGCCGCGGAAGAGTCCAAGCAGGCGCGGAAGCATGCAAGAAGGCGCAGAAGAGTCCAAGCAGGTGCGGAAGCGTCCAAGCAGGCGCGGAAGCGTCCAAGCAGGCGCGGAAGCGTCCAAGCAGTCGCGGAAGCGTCCAAGCAGGCGCGGTAGCGTCCAAGCAGGCGTGGGAGCGTCCAAGCAGGCGCGGAAGCGTCCAAGCAGGCGCGGAAGCATGCAAGAAGGCGCAGAAGAGTCCAAGCAGGCGCGGAAGCGTCCTAGCAGTCGCGGTAGCGTCCAAGCAGGCGCGGAAACGTCCAACCAGGCGCGGAAGCATGCAAGAAGGCGCAGAAGAGTCCAAGCAGGTGCGGAAGCGTCCAAGCAGGCGCGGAAGCGTCCAAGCAGGCGCGGAAGCGTCCAAGCAGTCGCGGAAGCGTCCAAGCAGGCGCGGTAGCGTCCAAGCAGGCGTGGGAGCGTCCAAGCAGGCGCGGAAGCGTCCAAGCAGGCGCGGAAGCATGCAAGAAGGCGCAGAAGAGTCCAAGCAGGCGCGGAAGCGTCCTAGCAGTCGCGGAAGAGTCCAAGCAGGCGGGGAAGCGTCCAAGCAGTCGCGGAAGCGTCCAAGCAGGCGCGGAAGCGTCCAAGCAGTCGCGGAAGCGTCCAAGCAGGCGGGGAAGCATGCAAGCAGGCGCGGAAGCGTCCAAGCAGGCGCGGAAACATCCAAGTAGGCGCGGCAGCATGCAAGAAGGAGCAGGAGAGTCCAAGCAGCCGCGGAAGCGTCCAAGCAGTCGCGGAAGCCTCCAAGCAGGCGCGGTAGCGTCCAACCAGGCGCGGAAGCGTCCAAGCAGTCGCGGAAGCGTCCAAGCAGGCGCGGTAGAGTCCAAGCAGTCGCGGAAGCGTCCAAGCAGGCGCGGTAGCGTCCAAGCAGGCGCGGAAACGTCCAACCAGGCGCGGAAGCATGCAAGAAGGCGCAGAAGAGTCCAAGCAGGTGCGGAAGCGTCCAAGCAGGCGCGGAAGCGTCCAAGCAGGCGCGGAAGCATCCATATAGGCGCGAAAGCGTCAATGCAGGCGCGGAAGCGTCCAAGCAGGCGCGGAAACGTCCAAGTAGGCGCGGAAGCATGCAAGAAGGAGCAGAAGAGTCCAAGCAGGCGCGGAAGCGTCCAAGCAGGCGCGGAAGCATCCATATAGGCGCGGAAGCGTCCAAGCAGGCGCGGAAGCATCCATATAGGCGCGGAAGCGTCCAAGCAGGCGCGGAAACGTCCATGTAGGGACGGAAGCATGCAAGAAGGCGCAGAAGAGTTCAAACAGGCGCGGAAGCGTCCAAGCAGGCGCGGAAGCGTCCAAGCAGGCGTGGGAGCGTCCAAGCAGGCGCGGAAGCGTCCAAGCAGGCGCGGAAGCATGCAAGAAGACGCAGAAGAGTCCAAGCAGGCGCGGAAGCGTCCAAGCAGTCGCGGAAGCGTCCAAGCAGGCGCGGAAGCATGCAAGAAGGCGCAGAAGAGTCCAAGCAGGCGCGGAAGCGTCCAAGCGGGCGCGGAAACGTCCAAGCAGGCGCGGAAGCGTCCAAGCAGGCGTGGGAGCGTCCAAGCAGGCGCGGAAGCATGCAAGAAGACGCAGAAGAGTCCAAGCAGGCGCGGAAGCGTCCAAGCAGTCGCGGAAGCGTCCAAGCAGGCGCGGTAGCGTCCAACCAGGCGCGGAAGCGTCCAAGCAGTCGCGGAAGCGTCCAAGCAGGCGCGGAAGCATGCAAGAAGACGCAGAAGAGTCCAAGCAGGCGCGGAAGCGTCCAAGCAGTCGCGGAAGCGTCCAAGCAGGCGCGGAAACGTCCAAGCAGGCGTGGAAGCGTCCAAGCAGACGCGGAAGCGTCCAAGCAGGCGCGGTAGCGTCCAACCAGGCGCGGAAGCGTCCAAGCAGTCGCGGAAGCGTCCAAGCAGGCGCGGAAGCGTCCAAGCAGTCGCGGAAGCGTCCAAGCAGGCGCGGAAGCATGCAAGAAGACGCAGAAGAGTCCAAGCAGGCGCGGAAGCGTCCAAGCAGGAGGGGAAGCATGCAAGCAGGCGCGGAAGCGTCCAAGCAGGCGCGGAAGCGTCCAAGCAGTCGCAGAAGCGTCCAAGCAGGCGCGGTAGCATCCAAGCAGGCGCGGAAGCGTCCAAGCAGGCGCGGAAGCGTCCAAGCAGGCGCGGAAACGTCCAAGTAGGCGCGGAAGCATGCAAGAAGGCGCAGAAGAGTCCAAGCAGGCGCGGAAACGTCCAAGCAGGCGCGGAAACGTCCAAGCAAGCGTGGAAGAGTACAAGCAGGCGGGGAAGCATGCAAGCAGGCGCGGAAGCGTCCAGGCAGGCGCGGAAGCGTCCAAGCAGGCGGGGAAGCATGCAAGCAGGCGCGGAAGCGTCCAAGCAGGCGCGGAAGCGTCCAAGCAGTCGCAGAAGCGTCCAAGCAGGCGCGGTAGCATCCAAGCAGGCGCGGAAGCGTCCAAGCAGGCGCGGTAGCGTCCAACCAGGCGCGGATGCGTCCAAGCAGTCCCGGAAGCGTCCAAGCAGCCGCGGTAGCGTCCAAGCAGGCGCGGAAACGTCCAAGCAGGCGCGGAAGCATGCAAGAAGACGCAGAAGAGTCCAAACAGGCGCGGAAGCGTCCAAGCAGGCGCGGAAGAGTCCAAGAAGACGCGGAAGCGTCCAAGAAGGCGCGGTAGCGTCCAAGCAGTCGCGGAAACGACCAAGCAGGCGCGGAAACGTCCAAGCAAGCGTGGAAGAGTACAAGCAGGTGCGGAAGCGTCGAAGCAGGCGCAGAACCTTGCAAGTAGGCACGGAAGCGTCCAAGAAGGCGCGGCAGCATGCAAGAAGGCGCAGAAGAGTCCAAGCAGGCGCGGAAGGGTCCAAGCAGTCGCAGAAGCGTCCAAGCAGGCGCGGTAGCGTCCAACCAGGCGCGGAAGAGTCCAAGAAGTCGCGGAAGCGTCCATACAGGCGCGGCAGCGTCCAAGCAGGCACGGAAGCGTCCAAGAAGGCGCGGCAGCATGCAAGAAGACGCAGAAGAGTCCAAGCAGGCGCGGAAGCGTCCAAACAGGAGGGGAAGCATGCAAGCAGGCGCGGAAGCGTCCAAGCAGGCGCGGTAGCGTCCAAGCAGGCGCGGAAGAGTCCAAGAAGTCGCGGAAGCGTCCAAGCAGGCGCGGTAGCGTCCAAGCATGCGCGGAAACGTCCAAGCAGGCGCGGAAGCATGCAAGAAGACGCAGAAGAGTCCAAGCAGGCGCGGAAGCGTCCAAGCAGGAGGGGAAGCATGCAAGCAGGCGCGGAAGCGTCCAAGCAGGCGCGGAAGCGTCCAAGCAGTCGCAGAAGCGTCCAAGCAGGCGCGGTAGCATCCAAGCAGGCGCGGAAGCGTCCAAGCAGGCGCGGAAGCGTCCAAGCAGGCGCGGAAACGTCCAAGTAGGCGCGGAAGCATGCAAGAAGGCGCAGAAGAGTCCAAGCAGGCGCGGAAACGTCCAAGCAGGCGCGGAAGCATGCAAGAAGACGCAGAAGAGTCCAAGCAGTCGCGGAAGCGTCCAAGCAGGCGCGGAAGCGTCCAAGCAGGCGTGGTAGTGTCCAAGCTGGTGCGGAAACGTCCAAGCAGGCGCGGTAGCGTCCCACCAGGCGCGGAAGAGTCCAAGAAGTCGCGGAAGCGTCCAAATAGGCGCGGCAGCGTCCAAGCATGCGCGGAAACGTCCAAGCAGGCGCGGAAGCATGCAAGAAGACGCAGAAGAGTCCAAGCAGGCGCGGAAGCGTCCAAGCAGGAGGGGAAGCATGCAAGCAGGCGCGGAAGCGTCCAAGCAGGCGCGGAAACGTCCAAGCAGGCGCGGAAGCATGCAAGAAGACGCAGAAGCGTCCAAGCAGGCGCGGAAGCGTCCAAGCATGCGCGGAAACGTCCAAGCAGGCGCGGAAGCGTCCAAGCAGGAGGGGAAGCATGCAAGCAGGCGCGGAAGCGTCCAAGCAGGCGCGGAAACGTCCAAGTAGGCGCGGAAGCATGCAAGAAGGCGCAGAAGAGTCCAAGCAGGCGCGGAAACGTCCAAGCAGGCGCGGAAGCATGCAAGAAGACGCAGAAGAGTCCAAGCAGTCGCGGAAGCGTCCAAGCAGGCGCGGAAGCGTCCAAGCAGGCGTGGTAGTGTCCAAGCTGGTGCGGAAACGTCCAAGCAGGCGCGGTAGCGTCCCACCAGGCGCGGAAGCGTCCAAGCAGTCGCGGAAGCGTCCAAGCAGGCGCGGAAGCGTCCAAGCAGTCGCGGAAGCGTCCAAGCAGGCGGGGAAGCATGCAAGCAGGCGCGGAAGCGTCCAAGCAGGCGCGGAAACATCCAAGCAGGCGCGGCAGCGTCCAAGCTGGCGCGGAAACGTCCAAGCAGGCGCGGAAGCATGCAAGAAGACGCAGAAGAGTCCAAGCAGGCGCGGAAGCGTCCAAGCAGGAGGGGAAGCATGCAAGCAGGCGCGGAAGCGTCCAAGCAGGCGCAGAAACGTTCAAGTAGGCGCGGAAGCATGCAAGAAGGCGCGGAAACGTCCAAGCAGGCGCAGAAGCATGCAAGAAGACGCAGAAGAGTCCAAGCAGGCGCGGAAGCGTCCAAGCAGTCGCGGAAGCGTCCAAGCAGGCGCGGTAGCGTCCAAGCAGTCGCGGAAGAGTCCAAGAAGACGCGGAAGCGCCCAAGCAGGCGCGGTAGCGTCCAAGCAGTCGCGGAAGAGTCCAAGCAGGCGCGGAAGCATGCAAGAAGACGCAGAAGAGTCCAAGCAGGCGCGGAAGCGTCCAAGCAGGTGGGGAAGCATGCAAGCAGGCGCGGAAGCGTCCAAGCTGGCGCGGAAACGTCGAAGTAGCCGCGGAAGCATGCAAGAAGGCGCAGAAGAGTCCAAGCAGGTGCGGAAGCGTCCAAGCAGGTGGGGAAGCATGCAAGCAGGCGCGGAAGCGTCCAAGCAGGCGCGGAAACGTCCAAGTAGGCGCGGAAGCATGCAAGAAGGCGCAGAAGAGTCCAAGCAGGTGCGGAAGCGTCCAAGCAGGCGCGGAAGCGTCCAAGCAGGCGCGGAAGCGTCCAAGCAGGCGCGGTAGCGTCCAACCAGGCGCGGATGCGTCCAAGCAGTCGCGGAAGCGTCCAAGCAGGCGCGGTAGCGTCCAACCAGGCGCGGAAACGTCCAAGCAGGCGCAGAAGCATGCAAGAAGCCGCAGAAGAGTCCAAGCAGGCGCGGAAGCGTCCAAGCAGTCGCGGAAGCGTCCAAGCAGGCGCGGTAGCGTCCAAGCAGTCGCGGAAGCGTCCAAGCAGGCGCGGTAGCGTCCAAGCAGGCGCGGAAGCGTGCAAGCAGTCGCGGAAGCGTCCAAGCAGGCGCGGAAGCATGCAAGAAGACGCCGAAGAGTCCAAGCAGGCGCGGAAGCGTCCAAGCAGTCGCGGAAGCGTCCAAGCAGGCGCGGCAACGTCCAAGCAGGCGTGGAAGCGTCCAATCAGACGCGGAAGCGTCCAAGCAGGCGCGGTAGCGTCCAACCTGGCGCGGAAGCGTCCAAGCAGTCGCGGAAGCGTCCAAGCAGGCGCGGAAGCGTCCAAGCAGTCGCGGAAGCGTCCAAGCAGGCGGGGAAGCATGCAAGCAGGCGCGGAAGCGTCCAAGCAGGCGCGGAAACATCCAAGCAGGCGCGGCAGCGTCCAAGCTGGCGCGGAAACGTCCAAGCAGGCGCGGAAGCATGCAAGAAGACGCAGAAGAGTCCAAGCAGGCGCGGAAGCGTCCAAGCAGGAGGGGAAGCATGCAAGCAGGCGCGGAAGCGTCCAAGCAGGCGCGGAAACGTTCAAGTAGGCGCGGAAGCATGCAAGAAGGCGCGGAAACGTCCAAGCAGGCGCAGAAGCATGCAAGAAGACGCAGAAGAGTCCAAGCAGGCGCGGAAGCGTCCAAGCAGTCGCGGAAGCGTCCAAGCAGGCGCGGTAGCGTCCAAGCAGTCGCGGAAGCGTCCAAGCAGGCGCGGTAGCGTCCAAGCAGGCGCGGAAGCGTGCAAGCAGTCGCGGAAGCGTCCAAGCAGGCGCGGAAGCATGCAAGAAGACGCAGAAGAGTCCAAGCAGGCGCGGAAGCGTCCAAGCAGGAGGGGAAGCATGCAAGCAGGCGCGGAAGCGTCCAAGTAGTCGCGGAAGCGTCCAAGCAGGCGCGGTAGCGTCCAAGCAGGCACGGAAGCGTCCAAGCAGGCGCGGAAACGTCCAAGTAGGCGCGGAAGCATGCAAGAAGGCGCAGAAGAGTCCAAGCAGGCGCGGAAACGACCAAGCAGGCGCGGAAGAGTCCAAGCAGGCGCGGAAGCGTCCAAGCAGGCGCGGAAACGTCCAAGCAGGCGGGGAAGCATGCAAGCAGGCGCGGAAGCGTCCAAGCAGGCGCGGAAGCGTCCAAGCAGTCGTAGAAGCGTCCAAGCAGGCGCGAAGCGTCCAAGCAGGCGCGGAAGAGTCCAAGCAGGCGCGGAAGCGTCCAAGCAGGCGCGGAAGAGTCCAAGAAGACGCGGAAGCGTCCAAGCAGGCGCGGTAGCGTCCAAGCAGTCGCGGAAGAGTCCAAGCAGGCGCGGCAGAGTCCAAGCAGGCGCGGAAGCATGCAAGAAGACGCAGAAGAGTCCAAGCAGGCGCGGAAGCGTCCAAGCAGGTGGGGAAGCATGCAAGCAGGCGCGGAAGCGTCCAAGCAGGCGCGGAAACGTCCAAGTAGGCGCGGAAGCATGCAAGAAGGCGCAGAAGAGTCCAAGCAGGTGCGGAAGCGTCCAAGCAGGCGCGGAAGCGTCCAAGCAGGCGCGGAAGCGTCCAAGCAGGCGCGGTAGCGTCCAACCAGGCGCGGATGCGTCCAAGCAGGCGCGGAAGCGTCCAAGCAGGCGCGGAAGCATGCAAGCAGGCGCGGAAGCGTCCAGGCAGGCGCGCAAGCGTCCAAGCAGTCGCGGAAGCGTCCAAGCAGTCGCGGAAGCGTCCAAGCAGGCGCTGAAGCGTCCAAGCAGGCGGGGAAGCATGCAAGCAGGCGCGGAAGCGTCCAGGCAGGCGCGGAAGCGTCCAAGCAGGCGGGGAAGCATGCAAGCAGGCGCGGAAGCGTCCAAGCAGGCGCGGAAGCGTCCAAGCAGTCGCAGAAGCGTCCAAGCAGGCGCGGTAGCATCCAAGCAGGCGCGGAAGCGTCCAAGCAGGCGCGGTAGCGTCCAACCAGGCGCGGATGCGTACAAGCAGTCCCGGAAGCGTCCAAGCAGGCGCGGTAGCGTCCAAGCAGGCGCGGAAACGTCCAAGCAGGCGCGGAAGCATGCAAGAAGACGCAGAAGAGTCCAAACAGGCGCGGAAGCGTCCAAGCAGGCGCGGAAGAGTCCAAGAAGACGCGGAAGCGTCCAAGAAGGCGCGGTAGCGTCCAAGCAGTCGCGGAAACGACCAAGCAGGCGCGGAAACGTCCAAGCAAGCGTGGAAGAGTACAAGCAGGTGCGGAAGCGTCGAAGCAGGCGCAGAACCGTGCAAGTAGGCACGGAAGCGTCCAAGAAGGCGCGGCAGCATGCAAGAAGGCGCAGAAGAGTCCAAGCAGGCGAGGAAGCGTCCGAGCAGGCGCGGAAGCATGCAAGCAGGCGCGGAAGCGTCCAGGCAGGCGCGGAAGCGTCCAAGCAGTCGCGGAAGCGTCCAAGCATTCGCGGAAGCGTCCAAGCAGGCGCGGTAGCGTCCAACCAGGCGCGGAAGCGTCCAAGCAGGCGGGGAAGCATGCAAGTAGGCGCGGTAGCGTCCAAGCAGGCGCGGAAGCGTCCAAGCAGTCGCAGAAGCGTCCAAGCAGGCGCGGTGGCGTCCAAGCAGGCGCGGAAGCGTCCAAGCAGGCGCGGTAGCGTCCAACCAGGCGCGGATGCGTCCAAGCAGTCGCGGAAGCGTCCAAGCAGGCGCGGTAGCGTCCAAGCAGGCGCGGAAACGTCCAAGCAGGCGCGGAAGCATGCAAGAAGACGCAGAAGAGTCCAAGCAGGCGCGGTAGCGTCCAAGCAGGCGCGGAAGCGTCCAAGCAGTCGCGGAAGCGTCCAAGCAGGCGCGGTAGCGTCCAAGCAGTCGCGGAAGCGTCCAAGCAGGCGCGGTAGCGTCCAAGCAGGCGCGGAAGCGTGCAAGCAGTCGCGGAAGCTTCCAAGCAGGCGCGGAAGCATGCAAGAAGACGCGGAAGCATGCAAAAAGGCGCGGAAGCGTCCAAGCAGTCGCGGAAGCGTCCAAGCAGTCGCAGAAGCATGCAAGAAGACGCAGAAGAGTCCAAGCAGGCGCGGTAGCGTCCAAGCAGGCGCGGAAGCATGCAAGAAGACGCAGAAGAGTCCAAGCAGGAGCGGAAGCGTCCAAGCAGTCGCGGAAGCGTCCAAGCAGGCGCGGAAGCGTTCAAGCAGTCGCGGAAGCGTCCAAGCAGGCGCGGAAGCGTCCAAGCAGGCGGGGAAGCATGCAAGCAGGCGCGGAAGCGTCCAGGCAGGCGCGGAAGCGTCCAAGCAGGCGGGGAAGCATGCAAGCAGGCGCGGAAGCGTCCAAGCAGGCGCGGAAGCGTCCAAGCAGTCGCAGAAGCGTCCAAGCAGGCGCGGCAGCATCCAAGCAGGCGCGGAAGCGTCCAAGCAGGCGCGGTAGCGTCCAACCAGGCGCGGATGCGTCCAAGCAGTCCCGGAAGCGTCCAAGCAGGCGCGGTAGCGTCCAAGCAGGCGCGGAAACGTCCAAGCAGGCGCGGAAGCATGCAAGAAGACGCAGAAGAGTCCAAACAGGCGCGGAAGCGTCCAAGCAGGCGCGGAAGAGGCCAAGAAGACGCGGAAGCGTCCAAGAAGGCGCGGTAGCGTCCAAGCAGTCGCGGAAACGACCAAGCAGGCGCGGAAACGTCCAAGCAAGCGTGGAAGAGTACAAGCAGGTGCGGAAGCGTCGAAGCAGGCGCAGAACCGTGCAAGTAGGCACGGAAGCGTCCAAGAAGGCGCGGCAGCATGCAAGAAGGCGCAGAAGAGTCCAAGCAGGCGCGGAAGCGTCCAAGCAGTCGCAGAAACGTCCAAGCAGGCGCGGTAGCGTCCAACCAGGCGCGGAAGAGTCCAAGAAGTCGCGGAAGCGTCCATACAGGCGCGGCAGCGTCCAAGCAGGCACGGAAGCGTCCAAGAAGACGTAGAAGAGTCCAAGCAGGCGCGGAAGCGTCCAAGCAGGCGGGGAAGCATGCAAGCAGGCGCGGAAGCGTCCAAGCAGGCGCGGAAGCATGGAAGAAGGCGCAGAAGAGTCCAAGCAGGCACGGAAGCGTCCAAGAAGGCGCGGAAACATCCAAGTAGGCGCGGCAGCATGCAAGAAGTCGCAGAAGAGTCCAAGCAGGCGCGGAAGCGTCCAAGCAGTCGCGGAAGCGTCCAAGCAGGCGCTGTAGCATCCAAGCAGGCGCGGAAGCGTCCAAGCAGTCGCGGAAGCGTCCAAGCAGGCGGGGAAGCATGCAAGCAGGCGCGGAAACGTCCAAGCAGGCGCGGAAACATCCAAGTAGGCGCGGCAGCATGCAAGAAGTCGCAGAAGAGTCCAAGCAGTCGCGGAAGCGTCCAAGCAGTCGCGGAAATGTCCAAGCAGGCGCGGTAGATTCTAAGCAGGCGCGGAAACGACCAAGCAGGGGCGGAAACGTCCAAGCAAGCGTGGAAGAGTACAAGCAGGCGGGGAAGCATGCAAGCAGGCGCGGAAGCGTCCAGGCAGGCGCGGAAGCGTCCAAGCAGGCGGGGAAGCATGCAAGCAGGCGCGGAAGCGTCCAAGCAGGCGCGGAAGCGTCCAAGCAGTCGCAGAAGCGTCCAAGCAGGCGCTGTAGCATCCAAGCAGGCGCGGAAGCGTCCAAGCAGGCGCGGTAGCGTCCAACCAGGCGCGGATGCGTCCAAGCAGTCCCGGAAGCGTCCAAGCAGGCGCGGTAGCGTCCAAGCAGTCGCGGAAGCGTCCAAGCAGGCGCGGTAGCGTCCAAGCAGGCGCGGAAGCGTGCAAGCAGTCGCGGAAGCGTCCAAGCAGGCGCGGAAGCATGCAAGAAGACGCAGAAGAGTCCAAGCAGGCGCGGAAGCGTCCAAGCAGTCGCGGAAGCGTCCAAGCAGGCGCGGAAACGTCCAAGCAGGCGTGGAAGCGTCCAAGCAGACGCGGAAGCGTCCAAGCAGGCGCGGTAGCGTCCAACCAGGCGCGGAAGCGTCCAAGCAGTCGCGGACGCGTCCAAGCAGGCGCGGTAGCGTCCAAGCAGGCGCGGTAGCGTCCAAGCAGGCGTGGGAGCGTCCAAGCAGGCGCGGAAGCGTCCAAGCAGGCGCGGAAGCATGCAAGAAGGCGCAGAAGAGTCCAAGCAGGCGCGGAAGCGTCCTAGCAGTCGCGGAAGAGTCCAAGCAGGCGCGGAAGCGTCCAAGCAGTCGCGGAAGCGTCCAAGCAGGCGCGGAAGCGTCCAAGCAGTCGCGGAAGCGTCCAAGCAGGCGCGGTAGCGTCCAAGCAGGCGCGGAAACGTCCAAGCAGGCGCGGAAGAGTCCAAGCAGGCGCGGTAACGTCCAAGTAGGCGCGGAAGCATGCAAGAAGGCGCGGAAGCGTCCAAGCAGGCGCGGTAGCGTCCAAGCAGGCGCGGAAACGTCCAACCAGGCGCGGAATCATGCAAGAAGGCGCAGAAGAGTCCAAGCAGGTGCGGAAGCGTCCAAGCAGGCGCGGAAGCGTCCAAGCAGGCGCGGAAGAGTCCAAGCAGGCGCGGTAGCGTCCAACCAGGCGCGGATGCGTCCAAGCAGTCGCGGAAGCGTCCAAGCAGGCGCGGTAGCGTCCAAGCAGGCGCGGAAACGTCCAAGCAGGCGCGGAAGCATGCAAGAAGACGCAGAAGAGTCCAAGCAGGCGCGGAAGCGTCCAAGCAGTCGCGGAAGCGTCCAAGCAGTCGCGGAAGCGTCCAAGCAGGCGCGGTAGCGTCCAAGCAGGTGCGGAAACGTCCAAGCAGGCGCGGAAGCATGCAAGAAGACGCAGAAGCGTCCAAGCAGTCGCGGAAACGTCCAAGCAGGCGCGGTAGCGTCCAAGCAGGCGCGGAAGCGTCCAAGCAGGCGCGGAAGCGTCCTAGCAGGCGCGGTAGAGTCCAAGCAGGCGCGGAAACGTCCAAGTAGGCGCGGCAGCATGCAAGAAGGCGCAGAAGATTCCTATCAGGCGCGGAAGCGTCCAAGCAGGCGGGGAAGCATGCAAGCAGGCGCGGAAGCGTCCACGCAGGCGAGGAAACGTCCAAGTAGGCGCGGCAGCATGCAAGAAGGCGCAGAAGAGTCCAAGCAGGCGCGGAAGCGTCCAAGCAGGCGCGGTAGCGTCCAAGCAAGCGCGGAAGCGTCCAAGAAGGCGCGGAAGCATGCAAGAAGGAGCAGAAGAGTCCAAGCAGGCGCGGAAGCGTCCAAGCAGGCGCGGAAGCGTCCAAGCAGTCGCTGAAGCGTCCAAGCAGACGCGGAAGCGTCCAAGTAGGCGCGGAAGCATCCATATAGGCGCGAAAGCGTCCAAGCAGGCGCGGAAGCGTCCAAGTAGGCGCGGAAGCATCCATATAGGCGCGAAAGCGTCAAAGCAGGCGCGGAAGCGTCCAAGCAGGCGCGGAAACGTCCAAGTAGGCGCGGAAGCATGCAAGAAGGAGCAGAAGAGTCCAAGCAGGCGCGGAAGCGTCCAAGCAGGCGCGGAAGCGTCCAAGCAGGCGCGGAAGCGTCCAAGCAGGCGCGGAAGCGTCCAAGTAGGCGCGGAAGCATGCAAGAAGGAGCAGAAGAGTCCAAGCAGGCGCGGAAGCGTCCAAGCAGGCGCGGAAGCGTCCAAGCAGGCGCGGAAGCGTCCAAGCAGGCGCGGAAGCGTCCAAGTAGGCGCGGAAGCATCCATATAGGCGCGAAAGCGTCAAAGCAGGCGCGGAAGCGTCCAAGCAGGCGTGGAAACGTCCAAGTAGGCGCGGAAGCATGCAAGAAGGAGCAGAAGAGTCCAAGCAGGCGCGGAAGCGTCCAAGCAGGCGCGGAAGCATCCATATAGGCGCGGAAGCGTCCAAGCAGGCGCGGAAGCGTCCAAGCAGGCGCGGAAGCGTCCAAGTAGGCGCGGAAGCATCCATATAGGCGCGAAAGCGTCAAAGCAGGCGCGGAAGCGTCCAAGCAGGCGCGGAAGCGTCCAAGCAGGCGTGGGAGCGTTCAAGCAGGCGCGGAAGCGTCCAAGCAGGCGCGGTAGCGTCCAAGCAGGCGCGGTAGCGTCCAAGCAGGCGCGGAAGCGTCCAAGCAGGCGCGAAAGCGTCCAAGTAGGCGCGGAAGCATCCATATAGGCGCGAAAGCGTCAAAGCAGGCGCGGAAGCGTCCAAGCAGGCGCGGAAACGTCCAAGTAGGCGCGGAAGCATGCAAGAAGGAGCAGAAGAGTCCAAGCAGGCGCGGAAGCGTCCAAGCAGGCGCGGTAGCATCGATATAGGCGCGGAAGCGTCCAAGCAGGCGCGGTAGCATCGATATAGGCGCGGAAGCGTCCAAGCAGGCGCGGAAGCGTCCTAGCAGTCGCGGAAGAGTCCAAGCAGGCGCGGAAGCGTCCAAGCAGTCGCGGAAGCGTCCAAGCAGGCGCGGAAGCGTCCAAGCAGTCGCGGAAGCGTCCAAGCAGGCGCGGTAGCGTCCAAGCAGGCGCGGAAACGTCCAAGCAGGCGCGGATGAGTCCAAGCAGGCGCGGTAACGTCCAAGTAGGCGCGGAAGCATGCAAGAAGGCGCGGAAGCGTCCAAGCTGGCGCGGTAGCGTCAAAGCAGGCGCGGAAACGTCCAACCAGGCGCGGAAGCATGCAAGAAGGCGCAGAAGAGTCCAAGCAGGTGCGGAAGCGTCCAAGCAGGCGCGGAAGCGTCCAAGCAGGCGCGGAAGCGTCCAAGCAGTCGCGGAAGCGTCCAAGCAGGCGCGGTAACGTCCAAGTAGGCGCGGAAGCATGCAAGAAGGCGCGGAAGCGTCCAAGCAGGCGCGGTAGCGTCCAAGCAGGCGCGGAAACGTCCAACCAGGCGCGGAAGCATGCAAGAAGGCGCAGAAGAGTCCAAGCAGATGCGGAAGCGTCCAAGCAGGCGCGGAAGCGTCCAAGCAGGCGCGGAAGCGTCCAAGCAGTCGCGGAAGCGTCCAAGCAGGCGCGGTAGCGTCCAAGCAGGCGTGGGAGCGTCCAAGCAGGCGCGGAAGCGTCCAAGCAGGCGCGGAAGCATGCAAGAAGGCGCAGAAGAGTCCAAGCAGGCGCGGAAGCGTCCAAGCAGTCGCGGAAGCGTCCAAGCAGGCGCGGTAGCGTCCAAGCAGGCGCGGCAACGTCCAAGCAGGCGCGGAAGCGTCCAAGCAGGCGCGGAAGCGTCCAAGCAGTCGCGGAAGCGTCCAAGCAGGCGCGGTAGCGTCCAAGCAGGCGCGGAAACGTCCAAGCAGGCGCGGAAGAGTCCAAGCAGGCGCGGTAACGTCCAAGTAGGCGCGGAAACGTCCAACCAGGCGCGGAAACATGCAAGAAGGCGCAGAAGAGTCCAAGCAGGTGCGGAAGCGTCCAAGCAGGCGCGGAAGCGTCCAAGCAGGCGCAGAAGAGTCCAAGCAGGCGCGGAAGCGTCCAAGCAGGTGCGGAAACGTCCAAGCAGGCGCGGAAGCATGCAAGAAGGCGCAGAAGAGTCCAAGCAGGCGCGGGAACGTCCATGTAGGGGCTGAAGCATGCAAGAAGGCGCAGAAGAGTCCAAACAGGCGCGGAAGCGTCCAAGTAGGCGCGGAAGCATCCATATAGGCGCGAAAGCGTCAAAGCAGGCGCGGAAGCGTCCAAGCAGGCGTGGAAACGTCCAAGTAGGCGCGGAAGCATGCAAGAAGGAGCAGAAGAGTCCAAGCAGGCGCGGAAGCGTCCAAGCAGGCGCGGAAGCATCCATATAGGCGCGGAAGCGTCCAAGCAGGCGCGGAAGCGTCCAAGCAGGCGCGGAAGCGTCCAAGTAGGCGCGGAAGCATCCATATAGGCGCGAAAGCGTCAAAGCAGGCGCGGAAGCGTCCAAGCAGGCGCGGAAGCGTCCAAGCAGGCGTGGGAGCGTTCAAGCAGGCGCGGAAGCGTCCAAGCAGGCGCGGTAGCGTCCAAGCAGGCGCGGAAGCGTCCAAGCAGGCGCGGAAGCGTCCAAGCAGGCGCGAAAGCGTCCAAGTAGGCGCGGAAGCATCCATATAGGCGCGAAAGCGTCAAAGCAGGCGCGGAAGCGTCCAAGCAGGCGCGGAAACGTCCAAGTAGGCGCGGAAGCATGCAAGAAGGAGCAGAAGAGTCCAAGCAGGCGCGGAAGCGTCCAAGCAGGCGCGGTAGCATCGATATAGGCGCGGAAGCGTCCAAGCAGGCGCGGTAGCATCGATATAGGCGCGGAAGCGTCCAAGCAGGCGCGGAAGCGTCCTAGCAGTCGCGGAAGAGTCCAAGCAGGCGCGGAAGCGTCCAAGCAGTCGCGGAAGCGTCCAAGCAGGCGCGGAAGCGTCCAAGCAGTCGCGGAAGCGTCCAAGCAGGCGCGGTAGCGTCCAAGCAGGCGCGGAAACGTCCAAGCAGGCGCGGATGAGTCCAAGCAGGCGCGGTAACGTCCAAGTAGGCGCGGAAGCATGCAAGAAGGCGCGGAAGCGTCCAAGCTGGCGCGGTAGCGTCAAAGCAGGCGCGGAAACGTCCAACCAGGCGCGGAAGCATGCAAGAAGGCGCAGAAGAGTCCAAGCAGGTGCGGAAGCGTCCAAGCAGGCGCGGAAGCGTCCAAGCAGGCGCGGAAGCGTCCAAGCAGTCGCGGAAGCGTCCAAGCAGGCGCGGTAACGTCCAAGTAGGCGCGGAAGCATGCAAGAAGGCGCGGAAGCGTCCAAGCAGGCGCGGTAGCGTCCAAGCAGGCGCGGAAACGTCCAAGCAGGCGCGGAAGAGTCCAAGCAGGCGCGGTAACGTCCAAGTAGGCGCGGAAACGTCCAACCAGGCGCGGAAACATGCAAGAAGGCGCAGAAGAGTCCAAGCAGGTGCGGAAGCGTCCAAGCAGGCGCGGAAGCGTCCAAGCAGGCGCAGAAGAGTCCAAGCAGGCGCGGAAGCGTCCAAGCAGGTGCGGAAACGTCCAAGCAGGCGCGGAAGCATGCAAGAAGGCGCAGAAGAGTCCAAGCAGGCGCGGGAACGTCCATGTAGGGGCTGAAGCATGCAAGAAGGCGCAGAAGAGTCCAAACAGGCGCGTAAGCGTCCAAGCAGTCGCGGAAGCGTCCAAGCAATCGCGGAAGCGTCCAAGCAGGCGCGGAAGCGTCCAAGCAGGCGCGGAAACGTCCATGTAGGGGCGGAAGCATGCAAGAAGGCGCAGTAGAGTCCAAACAGGCGCGGAAGCGTCCAAGCAGGCGCGGAAGCGTCCAAGCAGGCGTGGGAGCGTCCAAGCAGGCGCGGAAGCGTCCAAGCAGGCGCGGTAACGTCCAAGTAGGCGCGGAAACGTCCAACCAGGCGCGGAAACATGCAAGAAGGCGCAGAAGAGTCCAAGCAGGTGCGGAAGCGTCCAAGCAGGCGCGGAAGCGTCCAAGCAGGCGCAGAAGAGTCCAAGCAGGCGCGGAAGCGTCCAAGCAGGTGCGGAAACGTCCAAGCAGGCGCGTAAGCATGCAAGAAGGCGCGGAAACGTCCATGTAGGGGCGGAAGCATGCAAGAAGGCGCAGAAGAGTCCAAACAGGCGCGGAAGCGTCCAAGCAGTCGCGGAAGCGTCCAAGCAGTCGCGGAAGCGTCCAAGCAGGCGCGGAAGCGTCCAAGCAGTCGCGGAAGCGTCCAAGCAGGCGCGGTAGCGTCCAAGCAGGCGCGGAAGCGTCCAAGCAGGCGCGGTAGCGTCCAAGCAGGCGCGGAAACGTCCAAGTAGGCGCGGAAGCATGCAAGAAGGAGCAGAAGAGTCCAAGCAGGCGCGGAAGCGTCCAAGCAGGCACGGAAGCATCCATATAGGCGCGGAAGCGTCAAAGCAGGCGCGGAAGCGTCCAAGCAGGCGCGGAAGCGTCCAAGTAGGCGCGGAAGCATCCATATAGGCGCGAAAGCGTCAAAGCAGGCGCGGAAGTGTCCAAGCAGGCGCGGAAGCGTCCAAGTAGGCGCGGAAGCATCCATATAGGCGCGAAAGCGTCAAAGCAGGCGCGGAAGCGTCCAAGCAGGCGCGGAAACGTCCAAGTAGGCGCGGAAGCATGCAAGAAGGAGCAGAAGAGTCCAAGCAGGCGCGGAAGCGTCCAAGCAGGCGCGGAAGCGTCCAAGCAGGCGCGGAAGCGTCCAAGCAGGCGCGGAAGCGTCCAAGTAGGCGCGGAAGCATCCATATAGGCGCGAAAGCGTCAAAGCAGGCGCGGAAACGTCCAAGCAGGCGCGGTAGCGTCCAAGCAGGCGCGGAAGCGTCCAAGCAGGCGCGGTAGCGTCCAAGCAGGCGCGGAAACGTCCAAGTAGGCGCGGAAGCATGCAAGAAGGAGCAGAAGAGTCCAAGCAGGCGCGGAAGCGTCCAAGCAGGCGCGGAAGCGTCCAAGCAGTCGCGGAAGCGTCCAAGCAGGCGCGGAAGCGTCCAAGCAGTCGCGGAAGCGTCCAAGCAGGCGCGGAAGCGTCCAAGCAGGCGCGGAAGAGTCCAAGCAGGCGCGGTAGCGTCCAACCAGGCGCGGATGCGTCCAAGCAGTCGCGGAAGCGTCCAAGCAGGCGCGGTAGCGTCCAAGCAGGCGCGGAAACGTCCAAGCAGGCGCGGAAGCATGCAAGAAGACGCAGAAGAGTCCAAGCAGGCGCGGAAGCGTCCAAGCAGTCGCGGAAGCGTCCAAGCAGTCGCGGAAGCGTCCAAGCAGGCGCGGTAGCGTCCAAGCAGGTGCGGAAACGTCCAAGCAGGCGCGGAAGCATGCAAGAAGACGCAGAAGCGTCCAAGCAGTCGCGGAAACGTCCAAGCAGGCGCGGTAGCGTCCAAGCAGGCGCGGAAGCGTCCAAGCAGGCGCGGAAGCGTCCTAGCAGGCGCGGTAGAGTCCAAGCAGGCGCGGAAACGTCCAAGTAGGCGCGGCAGCATGCAAGAAGGCGCAGAAGATTCCTATCAGGCGCGGAAGCGTCCAAGCAGGCGGGGAAGCATGCAAGCAGGCGCGGAAGCGTCCACGCAGGCGCGGAAACGTCCAAGTAGGCGCGGCAGCATGCAAGAAGGCGCAGAAGAGTCCAAGCAGGCGCGGAAGCGTCCAAGCAGGCGCGGCAGCGTCCAAGCAAGCGCGGAAGCGTCCAAGAAGGCGCGGAAGCATGCAAGAAGGAGCAGAAGAGTCCAAGCAGGCGCGGAAGCGTCCAAGAA
This sequence comes from Cerceris ruficornis, assembly GCA_963989415.1. Lineage (NCBI taxonomy): Eukaryota > Metazoa > Arthropoda > Insecta > Hymenoptera > Crabronidae > Cerceris > Cerceris ruficornis. Next base: position 63,737,765 of record OZ022517.1, on the reverse strand, counting down.
GGCGCGGTAGCTTCCATCAAGGCGCGGAAGCGTCCAAGCAGGCGCGGAACCGTGCAAGCAGGCGCGGAAGCATCCATATAGGCGCGAAAGCGTCAAAGCAGGCGCGGAAGCGTCCAAGCAGGCGCGGAAGCGTCCATGTAGGGGCGGAAGCATGCAAGAAGGCGCAGAAGAGTCCAAACAGGCGCGGAAGCGTCCAAGCAGGCGCGGAACCGTGCAAGCAGGCGCGGAAGCATCCATATAGGCGCGAAAGCGTCAAAGCAGGCGCGGAAGCGTCCAAGCAAGCGCGGAAGCGTCCAAGAAGGCGCGGAAGCATGCAAGAAGGAGCAGAAGAGTCCAAGCAGGCGCGGAAGCGTCCAAGCAGGCGCGGTAGCTTCCATATAGGCGCGGTAGCGTCCAAGCAGGCGCGGAAACGTCCAACCAGGCGCGGAAGCATGCAAGAAGGCGCAGAAGAGTCCAAGCAGGCGCGGAAGCGTCCAAGCAGGCGCGGAAGCGTCCAAGCAGTCGCGGAAGCGTCCAAGCAGGCGCGGTAGCGTCCAAGCAGGTGCGGAAACGTCCAAGCAGGCGCGGAAGCATGCAAGAAGGCGCAGAAGAGTCCAAGCAGGCGCGGAAGCGTCCAAGCAGGCGTGGAAACGTCCATATAGGCGCGGAAGCGTCAATGCAGGCGCGGAAGCGTCCAAGCAGGCGCGGAAGCGTCCAAGTAGGCGCGGTGTAACGTCAAACCGAAATTGACGTCACTATTGTTAAAATCGCGTATTCAAACCTCCCACCCCCTAATTCGCGAAAGCGCGCGTCCTGACATATGCCTATATATATATATATACATAGACATACATACACACATATACATTACGTATATATGTACGAAACACATTAATCCGTTAAAATAAATATATATATATGTAAAGGCACGTAAAAGTAATATTTAAGAATAATAACCGTATTAATAATCAACGCAATACGTCTAGATGAGTCATACAAGTAATAAATATCAAAAGATGTAAAGCATCTAAACGTTTCAGAACGATAGGACAACATTTCATCTCGCAGCTATATAAAAAGCATTAAAATCAAACTCCACGAGACATCATTTCATTTGCGAACAGTATGAGCCATCTATTCGTTTCATAACTATATAATTAAAAGCGCATGCGACATCTATTCATTTCAAGACTATATAATATTGTACACGCTCAGCAGTTTCTTATCTCTCACCGCGATAAGATAAGCTCAAGAAACTGCAAGGCGTAAGACTGTCAGCAGTTTTCCTTCCCACGGCGATAAGAAACTGCAAGGCGTAAGACCGTCAGCAGTTTAAAACTGCAAGGCGTAAGACGATCAGCAGAATAAAATGCAAGGCGGAGGATGTCAGCAAAGATAGGAAAATGCAAGCCGCCCGCCGCTCAGCATTCTTAGAATTAGCGATATGAATTTAATATATAAGGAGCAGCGCAACGCCGCTTTAGTCAGTCTAGCAGCAGCAGCCGACCAGTGAACATCGAGTGAAAGTAAAGTACGCGAATTAAATAAGTGCTACGAAGCGACAAGTGCCACATCTACTACGACTACAATACCAACGAGTGAGTATTCAATTATTCCGGCTGCACTCTGACTCCGCTGTACTACCGAGGTCGTACGGCGACACACCCATTGCCACTCGTTGCTCCTTCTATATTTTTTGATTGTGTTCAGAACTCGTGACCGAGGTACGCGAATAATTTTGTACGCTTTCATAAATATTAATTCTTTATAACCTTAGGCACTCAGACTAATTATCATCGACACTCTTAGTGTAAATTCAAAACCCGTGACCGAGGTACGCGGACCATTTTGCATTTACTTACTAATTGTATTTTACGCGAATAATATTGTACGACGTTAACTCAAGCATTCAGATCGTTTATTACCAACACACTTAGTGTGAATCCAAAACCCGTGACCGAGGTACGCGGATATTTTGTATTCTCTCACTGACTGTAATTATTTTATAAAACTCGATTTCAACTTAACCTGCGACCGAGGTACGCAGATAGTTGAAATCCCTCGTTACTCTTATACTACCCACATTGTACTACTTCTTATTTTAATATACTTAAGGTTACAACTTACCTTCTTTATTTTCCCAAATCCAATAGCGCTGATAAACAGCAGCTGTCTCATCGAACGCGAGCGTAGCTACGCATAGCGCTTCATCTCTTCTTCACTTTCTTGAAGCGCAGAATCCTGCTGCTGTCTTTTCACCTGCGAGTCCTACAGATACGCAGTCAAGGTAGAGTGAAACTATTTCATCATTTTCAAATCGTCTCCCCTACTTTATACTCACCTCTCGTCTGTCATTAGATGACAGATTCGGGAATACGCAATCCCCCGATTCCCCAGATTATACCTTAGATTCCCCTCGATCCCCAGATTCATCGAACTGGTCGATGCAACATCTTTTTGAAGATTCTATTTGAATATTATTATTATTTGAATTTTATTATACTTCCACTTCATTTGAATTTACATTGTATTTTACTTAATCTAAAGGAAATAAACTCTATATTATTATACTTACCTTTTACTCGACGCATCTTAGTTATCCAGTCTCTTCGTACCAGTTCCTCGCCGCGACCCCTGAAAATAAAATCAATTAGTAACATATAAAAGAAACCTCCCTTCGGTAGATTCTCTCTCGCTACAACTTACCTCACTCGTATACTTACCGTCTCTCTCTCTACACTTACTCCGCTACGTTCCATCGGGTGAGCACCTGAAAAGGAAATATTATTATTAATAAGCCTCTTCGCCCCCCCTTTCCCCATATTATACTTACCTCGCTTAATCCCTCGTGGCATAAAATCACTGACTCTCCTCCCTGTGCCCTGGCGATAGTCTGCGCATAGCGGGCGAGCCTAAAACAGGAAAACAAACTAAGTTACTCCCGATCGAGGACACGGGACGTGACATAAATTTGGTGGCAGCGGTGGGATAGCAGGAAAAGAGTGATTTTACCCCCACCCCTCTTACTAAAGCATAAAGCAAGTTTTACATTCCCATCAACATGGCGGAACCGCGATTAAACCCAGAACAGGAAGATGAAGTAGCAAGGCTACAGGAACGAGTTTTGGCTCGAGAACGCGATTTAGCCGAGCAAAACATACGACGAACTATAGAAGTACCGCGATCTACTGAACTTAAACTTGATAAAGTTCATCAAATAATCGAACGCATGGATAGGGAATTCGATATATTACTCCCACTACCAGAACGCTTACAAAGATTAGAAAACGCGTTACAAGAATTAAGAATGAATGGTGGTCACGACAATACCACGGGAGGACTCCCTCCTTCACCGCAAGTGCATAGCACACCAGAACGACCGCCGCTTTTCCGCACCGCCGCGATAAGTATAAAAGACGCATTAGAATCTGTTCCAATTTACAATGGAAGGAACATACCGATCTTCCAATTTGTACGAGCGTGTGAAAGAGCACGAAGTATAATAGCCCCGGAGCAAGAAATGCACCTCGTGCAATTATTAGTTAATAAACTACAGGGTCATGCGTACATGACCGTCGCGAACTCGCAATTTGCAACCGTCGACCAATTTTGCAACCGATTAAAATCAACCTTCGCCGCGCACAAAACACTATACGAATACCAAGGAGAACTTGGACAACTAGAAAAGAGACCGCATGAACACATACTCGACTACATAGAAAAGGTTCGGAACCTACACGCAGCGGTATACGACGAAATGAAACAAGGCAGATCATTCGACCACATTAGAGTACTGGAATTAGAAGAACACGTGATTCAAGCATTTTTGAATGGCCTCGCGCCGGACGCTAGAATACGGGTACGCATGGAAGCACCCCGAAGCCTGGAAGAATATTATTGTACCGCGATCAAAATTTTTGGACAAATCGAAAAGGAAGAATCACGCGCGCGCACTAAAGTTAGACATCGTTCCCCTCCGCGTCGAAATGAATACAGATCCCCCCCGCGTCGGAACGAGTATAGATCGCCGCCGCAACGGAACGATTTTAGGTTTTCCCCGCGACGATATGAAGATAGACCACCCCCGCGACGATATGAGGATAGAGCACCTCCGCGACAATTAAACGAAACCCCCACTCGACGCTATTACGGAAGTCAAGGATCCTCGCCCCCTTCGCAAAGATCCTACCAACAAACGAGATTCTCACCCAATACACCGACTGTTACGTGTCGATATTGCAAAAATCCAGGCCACAGCATGGACGACTGTGCGAAATTTCGAATGAAAGTAGAATCCGGAGAAATAACCCCCTACTCGCAAAGAAGAACAAACGCAGATGACTCCACGAATCAGGGAAACGGTTCTCGCAACCCGGTAGCCGGTGTCCGCCGGGAAGCCAACCAGTCAGGGCACCGAACATTTACAACGACCGTGGAAACGCACGGACCAGAGGAACAGAATACGATGACCCAAGTTTCCGAATCGCTAGGGTCCAATTAAAACAGGATTCTGTTGTACCAACTATACAAGTAGCCACGACCAATGACCAAGAAAAACTAAATTTAATGATAGATTCCGGATCAGAAATCAACCTTATAAAAGAATCATTTTCAAAATCAGCCCAAAAAATTAATCATGACATAATTTTAAAAATTAGAGGAATCACCTCAACGCCGATATCCACTCGAGGAACAGCAGAAATCGCGATCGCCGGACGACCAATAAAGTTTCATCTAGTTGACGATTCATTCCCCATTGACCAGGACGGAATTTTAGGTTCTGAATTCATGATACAAAACTCAGTCACGATCGACTATAAGAGCCGAAGCCTCCAATGGGAAGAACTACATATCCCCTTTTTCGAGCAAGAACTTTTAACAATTCCTAAAAGATCAGTCGCACCATTTCAAATTAAGATAGCAAACCCCGAAGTTAAAATAGGTTATTTACCCCGCCTATTTACGAAAGACGGGATATTCCTTGGAAACGCAGTAGTAACCAACACAAAGGGAAGAGCACACCTTCCAATCTTCAATACTACGGAAAAGGACGAACGCATAGTCATACCGACGTTAGTACTTCGAGAAATAGAAAACACAAGTCAAACCGCGCCGAGTCAAAACGAAATTATAGAAAATGAAAATTCTGCACGAGTATTCCTTACCCAGACGAATTATAACAAACAGCGACTAAAAGAAATTAAAGATGCCCTTAGGTTAGACCATTTAAATTCAGAGGAAGAAGAAAGCGTTACGAAATTAATAAAAGAAAACGCGGACAGATTTTATTTACCCGGAGATCATTTTGGAGCAACCACCGCGATAGAACATCCTATTCATACTACCGACGACATTCCAGTAAACGCGAAACAGTATAGATTCCCTCCAGTTCATAAAGAAGAAATAAACAGACAAGTAACTGAACTCATTGAAAATGGAATAATTGAACCCTCTCTTTCACCATATAACTCACCTCTATGGATCGTACCGAAAAAACCGGACTCTCAAGGAAACAAAAGATGGCGTATGGTAATCGATTACCGCGCCCTCAACGATAAAACGATCGGAGACGCTTACCCACTTCCTAATATAAATGAGATCCTAGATCAACTAGGTAGCGCCAAATATTTTTCAGTTTTTGACCTCGCATCTGGTTTCCACCAAATACCCATGAAATCGACAGATTCACATAAAACCGCTTTTTCTACGCCATACGGACATTACGAATTTAAACGCATGCCCTTCGGATTAAAAAACGCTCCAGCAACGTTCCAACGATTAATGAACAACGTTTTAACCGGACTACAAGGAGTAGAATTATTTGTCTATCTCGACGACATAGTCCTATACGCTCGCTCACTCCGAGAACACGAGATCAAATTCACTCGACTCATGAAAAGATTACGAGAAGCAGACCTCAAGCTACAACCGGACAAATGCGAATTTTTGCGACATGAAGTTAATTACCTCGGGCATATTATTAGCGAAAACGGAGTCAAACCAGATCCGAAAAAAATAACGGCAGTAGATCATTTCCCAATTCCCAAAAATTCAAAAAACATAAAACAATTTTTAGGCCTTGCCGGATATTACCGTAGATTCATTCCTAATTTCTCGAAAACCGCGAAACCTCTCACCGACCTATTAAAAAAGGAAGTAGCATTCAGATGGACGCCAACACAAGAAGACGCATTTCAAAAACTAAAGAAAGCCCTAATAACTGAACCTATTCTTCAATATCCTAATTTCACAGAAACCTTCAATTTAACAACGGATGCATCCGGATATGCAATCGGAGGAGTCCTAAGTCAAGGACCAATCGGAAAAGATCTCCCTATAGCCTACGCGTCGCGATTATTAAACCAAGCAGAGAAAAACTATTCAACGATCGAAAAAGAATGCCTCGCGATAGTATATTGTATAAACCACTTCAGACCATACTTATACGGGAGAGAATTTAAAATCATTACGGACCACAAACCACTAGTATGGCTAAACTCAATCAAAGATCCTACTTCAAGACTATGGAAATGGAAGTTAAAACTCTCAGAATATGAATATAAGATATATTACAAAGAAGGTCGAGCAAACGCAAACGCCGACGCACTATCCCGGAACCCACCGGAGAACGACGAAAAGGAACAGCCTTCAGCACCAATCTACTCTATAAAAAGAAAAAGACAACAAGACGAACCATCATCCTCTGACTCCCTCGAAATCTTTCCCGCGAGCAAACCGCGACTCCATAGCCCGGTAGAACAGAAACAACTACCGACTACCTCCAAGCAGCCATCAAAGACTAAATCAAAAGATCCAAGAAAACGAACGCCTTCCACAGCCTTTAGTCCATTCCCTCTTCCTCCAGGAAAACGTATCCCAAGAATACAAGATTCTACGACCACTGACGTCACCGATTACCCTCCTACTCATATCGAAAGTCGCGATACACCCTCACGAAGCCCCCCTCCCACTCATTCCCCCTCTCCAGAAAAAATTCCCTCACCCATACATCATTCAACTCCTCGCAACGAAACACCTCAACTCACTCCACGGATTTTGGACTACGGAAACGAAGAAGAAGCCCTCACTCAACTCGAATCAAACGACGACATCGAAGAAACACAAAGTATCGAAATGGAAGATACACCGCTCACATCATCGGACTCGGATGCACTTTTCGAACGAACTTTCGTACCCGCAACTCTACGCAACGCACCATTGAAGATTGAAGAAAGCAACGACTCCTTAAGAATACAAAAGGACCACAAAATAATTTTCATCGACATGAATGGGCAACCCCAGGATAAAGGGGCAATCGAACTACTCTCATACGGCGAACTTCCGAAGTTTGAAGACCTAACATTTGAGAGAGCTAAAATAAAACCTACACAATCTTACAACATTATAGCAATACCGATAAAAGAACACGACAGGATACCTATTACAAAGGAGAATATAAAAAACAGTATTCGAGCAATAAAAGACGTCCTCGATGAACTAAGGATAACAAGCTTCAGCATTTCTAAAACCCCGTACTATGACGACATACCATGGAAGTTCTTTCTCAATTACCTCAAGCAAACACTTCAAGATTACCAACTCACTATCACGATATGTCGATCCCTGATCACGATACCGACGACGGAACAACGAAAGCAAATAATGAAAGAAAACCATGATTCCGTAATCGCAGGACATAAAGGAGTTACAAAAACCTATAATCGCATTCGACAGCGTTATTTCTGGGATGGAATGAAGAAAGATATTACTGAATATGTAAGGACATGCATCGAATGTCAAAAGAGGAAGCTAACACGGATTAAAACTCGCCAACCAATGATACTTACCGATACACCTGGCGCAGCCTTCGACAAAATAGCACTCGACATAGTTGGACCACTCCCTGTAACAAAAATGGGAAATGAATACATACTGACCATCCAAGACCTTTTAACGAAATACAGTGTCGCAGTACCATTGCAAAAAGCAGATTCACGTAGCGTGGCCGACGCCTTCCTTAAGAATTTCATATGCAGATTTGGAGCTCCACGAGCATTACTCACAGACCAGGGATCAAACTTCTTATCAGCTTTATTTAAAGCCGTGGCAAAGAAATGCCGAATTAAGCAATACCAGACGACAGCCTATCACCCTCAAGCAAATGGATCCCTCGAAAGATCCCATCACGTATTAATAGAATTCTTAAAACAATATATCGACGACACCTCCAATTGGGATGAATGGATAGAGAACGCGATGTTCTCGTATAACACCAGCATTCACGAAGGAACAAAATTCTCACCGCACGAATTAGTATTCGGAAAAATAGCACGAGCACCGTCCACCGACCCGCCGCTAGAAGAAAACCTCGACCCATCATATAAGGATTATTTAGAAGAACTCTTCATGAAGATCAACCGTTTACAAGACATCGCCCGAGAGAACTTAAAGCAAGCTAAGCAAAAATCAAAAGGATACTACGACCGAAGAGTAAACCCCCAAACATTCCACGTCGGCGACGATGTATTTTTACTCAAAGAACCCCGACAAGGAAAATTCGCGAGTCAATATTCCGGTCCCTACAAAATTCAGCAAATCCTTAGTAACGGAAATATATCCATATTAATGAACGGCAAAAATCGTGTGGTGCACGCTAACAAGTTAAAATTAGCTCATCGTCGACCCACCGTCACGGAACTTTAGAGGAAAATGAATTATGTTACAGACCATTTCAAGTACGCAACTACCATGTGCTACTATCCACGACCTACAGCTAAAATTTCGGGGCAAGAGGAGCTTGCATTACTTAACATACAGATAAGCCAATTCAGCTGCATACAAGGACAGATGATGGAAACTTACGACGATGAAAATACATACAGAATATTCTGCGAACCGTGCTTCGACTTATCTGACCTCGCTATAGAAGGAAGCTTCACAGACGCACATGCCTTCACGTGCGAAGACTTCGAGAAAAATTGTTACGAATGCGGCATTCCATTATTAATTGAGAGAAGCCTCGCAGAGTGCACGACCTGCATGGACATATTCCACAGAGGCTTATACTTGGAATTCAACGTAGAGACATTATATATAATCGACGGAGCGCTATACGCTTAAAGAAGCACGGAAATCATAACTACAAATAATACTAAATATGTACCCAATAATAATCAAAAAATATAATAATAAAAAAATATATAAATAAATCAATACGCCTTATTAAATAAACAAAGAAATAAAAATAAAACCAAAATAAACAAACTAAATAAAGGATAATCGATATGTTACTAGATTTAAGCTTAGTTATTAATTAATACTACTTACGAAATGTCAGACTTCTGTTTCAGGATGAAGATCCTCATTGTATTCCTCCTATGCGTCAGCCCGATGGCTTATGGACTAATTGCATACGATTGCAGCGGCGAGAGGCTAAATATAACGACGATATCATTAGTAGAAGTAGGCGAATGTGACATCAACGTTCGAGGGGCGGAAACGGAAGAAACATACATACAATTATTGCAATTGGCAGAGTATGAGCACGCGGACTACATACAGTGCAAAATCGAGATCAAGAGAACAGTCTTTTACTGTGGAATGCACTCCCATATATCAGCAGTTCACAATGGCTACGTGGAGTATATAGCAGATGTAAGCCACGAGACGTGTCTACGTCTACATCGAGAAGGAACTATATCTCTCGGAAACGGAGCAGTTTTAACCGGCATTCGAGCAAACACAACATCTACAAGAATGTTTACCTTCGCCGGAACAATCGCAAATGATGGATCATGCACCGGAACACAGTATGCGGATCCCTACGGATCCTGGGACAACGTAGTGGTACAAGGATTGGCGAAGATTACACTCCGCACGGGCAGCGCCGCAGTCAAGCTGAACGAGAATAAAATCATCCTCAAAAGTGGAACTACATGCTCATTTCAAGACGGATACTGTCTAGATGGAGAAGACGGATATACGTACTGGAAACCAACACCGGAGTCCACCTGCAAATTTGAACAATATGACGTTTTATACGAAGGATTGGCACAACGGATCACAGAAGCGGGACAAAATTCAACCTTACCTACAATTTACGCACTTACCAGGGACGACATCACCTTCGCTCTAACCAAGGTTTCGGAACAAAACGTGTGCGGATATACGCTCCTACGAACAGAACATCCTAAGCTGTTCATTCTGGAAACACAAAAAGGACGTACATTTACTGGGAAAAGAACAATTACGCCTGATAACCTCGACATTTTTACATATATGAATTCGAAATTCGTATATGTTGAACGCCATATACGAGGACAGATAATTACCCTCTTTACCTCATCACTTACGCATAGATGCGCCTTGGAGAGGCAAGTGCTCGAAAACGCACTCTCAATCGCATCGATACTGCCTGAGGAATTTGCCTGGTCCCTAATGAAAGGACCGGGATACATGGCCACGACCGCTGGAGAAGCCGTCCATATAATCAGGTGCATTCCCGTAGAAGTGAAAGTACGCCGCACGCAAGAATGTTTCGTGGAACTCCCCGTTCTACACAGAAATACATCAAAATTTATGAAACCTAAAACCAGAGTATTAGTACAACAAGGTACTCACCGCGACTGCAACCCGATCCTGCCGATAATGTACAACATCGACGAATCATGGCACAAAATACTGCCGAACCCAGTGGAAGCTGTCCCACCACAAGAATTGAAACCGATGACCAAGCCAACCTGGAAATATACGGTACCAGCTACACTCGCCGTAAGCGGAATCTACACGCAAGCAGACATCGACAAGCTACGAGACCATATCATGTTCCCGGCAGAAAGAGCCGCCATTCTGAATTCCGTAGCGCGTGGCGTCACCGGACAAGATATCATCCCCGGGACTATCCAACTCACGCATCTGTTAGACGAAGACGCCGTGCAGAAACTAGCCCAAGGAGCACTATCGAAGATATGGGACCATTTCATCACGTTTGGCTCCATCAGCGCAGGATGCCTAGCAATATTTGTGATTGTGAAATTCGTGAAGACCATCGTTGATACTATTATTCACGGCTACTCACTGTATGCCGTATTCGGATGTGGCATCGAATTACTTGGAGCTGTATGGACATCCATCACCTACTGCCTCTTGCAACGTGCTCGACAACGAGCTTCGACTCCAGAAAACCCAGAATTGAACGCCCCTGAGAACGATGATGATATTAACCGACAGATGCCAAGACCATTTTCTCGCCAGCCGCAAAGTCCTAAAGTAGTAAGTCTCTCCGAGTTAAGAGATAGAATAGACCGCTTAGAACAAATTTCCGAATAAATTTGTTCTACAAAAAGGGGGGAGGTGTAACGTCAAACCGAAATTGACGTCACTATTGTTAAAATCGCGTATTCAAACCTCCCACCCCCTAATTCGCGAAAGCGCGCGTCCTGACATATGCCTATATATATATATATACATAGACATACATACACACATATACATTACGTATATATGTACGAAACACATTAATCCGTTAAAATAAATATATATATATGTAAAGGCACGTAAAAGTAATATTTAAGAATAATAACCGTATTAATAATCAACGCAATACGTCTAGATGAGTCATACAAGTAATAAATATCAAAAGATGTAAAGCATCTAAACGTTTCAGAACGATAGGACAACATTTCATCTCGCAGCTATATAAAAAGCATTAAAATCAAACTCCACGAGACATCATTTCATTTGCGAACAGTATGAGCCATCTATTCGTTTCATAACTATATAATTAAAAGCGCATGCGACATCTATTCATTTCAAGACTATATAATATTGTACACGCTCAGCAGTTTCTTATCTCTCACCGCGATAAGATAAGCTCAAGAAACTGCAAGGCGTAAGACTGTCAGCAGTTTTCCTTCCCACGGCGATAAGAAACTGCAAGGCGTAAGACCGTCAGCAGTTTAAAACTGCAAGGCGTAAGACGATCAGCAGAATAAAATGCAAGGCGGAGGATGTCAGCAAAGATAGGAAAATGCAAGCCGCCCGCCGCTCAGCATTCTTAGAATTAGCGATATGAATTTAATATATAAGGAGCAGCGCAACGCCGCTTTAGTCAGTCTAGCAGCAGCAGCCGACCAGTGAACATCGAGTGAAAGTAAAGTACGCGAATTAAATAAGTGCTACGAAGCGACAAGTGCCACATCTACTACGACTACAATACCAACGAGTGAGTATTCAATTATTCCGGCTGCACTCTGACTCCGCTGTACTACCGAGGTCGTACGGCGACACACCCATTGCCACTCGTTGCTCCTTCTATATTTTTTGATTGTGTTCAGAACTCGTGACCGAGGTACGCGAATAATTTTGTACGCTTTCATAAATATTAATTCTTTATAACCTTAGGCACTCAGACTAATTATCATCGACACTCTTAGTGTAAATTCAAAACCCGTGACCGAGGTACGCGGACCATTTTGCATTTACTTACTAATTGTATTTTACGCGAATAATATTGTACGACGTTAACTCAAGCATTCAGATCGTTTATTACCAACACACTTAGTGTGAATCCAAAACCCGTGACCGAGGTACGCGGATATTTTGTATTCTCTCACTGACTGTAATTATTTTATAAAACTCGATTTCAACTTAACCTGCGACCGAGGTACGCAGATAGTTGAAATCCCTCGTTACTCTTATACTACCCACATTGTACTACTTCTTATTTTAATATACTTAAGGTTACAACTTACCTTCTTTATTTTCCCAAATCCAATAGCGCTGATAAACAGCAGCTGTCTCATCGAACGCGAGCGTAGCTACGCATAGCGCTTCATCTCTTCTTCACTTTCTTGAAGCGCAGAATCCTGCTGCTGTCTTTTCACCTGCGAGTCCTACAGATACGCAGTCAAGGTAGAGTGAAACTATTTCATCATTTTCAAATCGTCTCCCCTACTTTATACTCACCTCTCGTCTGTCATTAGATGACAGATTCGGGAATACGCAATCCCCCGATTCCCCAGATTATACCTTAGATTCCCCTCGATCCCCAGATTCATCGAACTGGTCGATGCAACATCTTTTTGAAGATTCTATTTGAATATTATTATTATTTGAATTTTATTATACTTCCACTTCATTTGAATTTACATTGTATTTTACTTAATCTAAAGGAAATAAACTCTATATTATTATACTTACCTTTTACTCGACGCATCTTAGTTATCCAGTCTCTTCGTACCAGTTCCTCGCCGCGACCCCTGAAAATAAAATCAATTAGTAACATATAAAAGAAACCTCCCTTCGGTAGATTCTCTCTCGCTACAACTTACCTCACTCGTATACTTACCGTCTCTCTCTCTACACTTACTCCGCTACGTTCCATCGGGTGAGCACCTGAAAAGGAAATATTATTATTAATAAGCCTCTTCGCCCCCCCTTTCCCCATATTATACTTACCTCGCTTAATCCCTCGTGGCATAAAATCACTGACTCTCCTCCCTGTGCCCTGGCGATAGTCTGCGCATAGCGGGCGAGCCTAAAACAGGAAAACAAACTAAGTTACTCCCGATCGAGGACACGGGACGTGACAGCGGAAGCATCCATATAGGCGCGAAAGCGTCAAAGCAGGCGCGGAAGTGTCCAAGCAAGCGCGGAAGCGTCCAAGTAGGCGCGGAAGCATCCATATAGGCGCGAAAGCGTCAAAGCAGGCGCGGAAGCGTCCAACCAGGCGCGGAAACGTCCAAGTAGGCGCGGAAGCATGCAAGAAGGAGCAGAAGAGTCCAAGCAGGCGCGGAAGCGTCCAAGCAGGCGCGGAAGCGTCCAAGCAGGCGCGGAAGCGTCCAAGCAGGCGCGGAAGCGTCCAAGTAGGCGCGGAAGCATCCATATAGGCGCGAAAGCGTCAAAGCAGGCGCGGAAGCGTCCAAGCAGGCGCGGAAACGTCCAAGTAGGCGCGGAAGCATGCAAGAAGGAGCAGAAGAGTCCAAGCAGGCGCGGAAGCGTCCAAGCAGGCGCGGAAGCATCCATATAGGCGCGGAAGCGTCCAAGCAGGCGCGGAAATGTCCATGTAGGGGCGGAAGCATGCAAGAAGGCGCAGAAGAGTCCAAACAGGCGCGGAAGCGTCCAAGCAGGCGCGCAAGCGTCCAAGCAGGCGTGGGAGCGTCCAAGCAGGCGCGGAAGCGTCCAAGCAGGCGCGGAAGCATGCAAGAAGACGCAGAAGAGTCCAAGCAGGCGCGGAAGCGTCCAAGCAGGGGCGGAAACGTCCATGTAGGGGCGGAAGCATGCAAGAAGGCGCAGAAGAGTCCAAACAGGCGCGGAAGCGTCCAAGCAGGCGCGGTAGCTTCCAAGCAGGCGCGGAAGCGTCCAAGCAGACGCGGAAACGTCCAAGTAGGCGCGGAAGCATGCAAGAAGGCGCAGAAGAGTCCAAGCAGGCGCGGAAGCGTCCAAGCAGTCGCAGAAGCGTCCAAGCAGGCGCGGTAGCGTCCAACCAGGCGCGGAAGCGTCCAAGCAGTCGCGGAAGCGTCCAAGCAGGCGCGGTAGAGTCCAAACAGTCGCGGAAGCGTCCAAGCAGGCGCGGTAGCGTCCAAGCAGGCGCTGAAACGTCCAAGCAGGCGCGGAAGAGTCCAAGCAGGCGCGGTAACGTCCAAGTAGGCGCGGAAGCATGCAAGAAGGCGCGGAAGCGTCCAAGCAGGCGCGGTAGCGTCCAAGCAGGCGCGGAAACGTCCAACCAGGCGCGGAAGCATGCAAGAAGGCGCAGAAGAGTCCAAGCAGGTGCGGAAGCGTCCAAGCAGGCGCGGAAGCGTCCAAGCAGGCGCGGAAGAGTCCAAGCAGGCGCGGATGCGTCCAAGCAGTCGCGGAAGCGTCCAAGCAGGCGCGGTAGCGTCCAAGCAGGCGCGGAAACGTCCAAGCAGGCGCGGAAGCATGCAAAAAGACGCCGAAGAGTCCAAGCAGGCGCGGAAGCGTCCAAGCAGTCGCGGAAGCGTCCAAGCAGGCGCGGAAACGTCCAAGCAGGCGCGGAAGCGTCCAAGCAGTCGCGGAAGCGTCCAAGCAGGCGCGGAAGCGTCCAAGCAGTCGCGGAAGCGTCCAAGCAATCGCGGAAGCGTCCAAGCAGGCGCGGAAGCGTCCAAGCAGGCGCGGAAACGTCCATGTAGGGGCGGAAGCATGCAAGAAGGCGCAGTAGAGTCCAAACAGGCGCGGAAGCGTCCAAGCAGGCGCGGAAGCGTCCAAGCAGGCGTGGGAGCGTCCAAGCAGGCGCGGAAGCGTCCAAGCAGGCGCGGTAACGTCCAAGTAGGCGCGGAAACGTCCAACCAGGCGCGGAAACATGCAAGAAGGCGCAGAAGAGTCCAAGCAGGTGCGGAAGCGTCCAAGCAGGCGCGGAAGCGTCCAAGCAGGCGCAGAAGAGTCCAAGCAGGCGCGGAAGCGTCCAAGCAGGTGCGGAAACGTCCAAGCAGGCGCGTAAGCATGCAAGAAGGCGCGGAAACGTCCATGTAGGGGCGGAAGCATGCAAGAAGGCGCAGAAGAGTCCAAACAGGCGCGGAAGCGTCCAAGCAGTCGCGGAAGCGTCCAAGCAGTCGCGGAAGCGTCCAAGCAGGCGCGGAAGCGTCCAAGCAGTCGCGGAAGCGTCCAAGCAGGCGCGGTAGCGTCCAAGCAGGCGCGGAAGCGTCCAAGCAGGCGCGGTAGCGTCCAAGCAGGCGCGGAAACGTCCAAGTAGGCGCGGAAGCATGCAAGAAGGAGCAGAAGAGTCCAAGCAGGCGCGGAAGCGTCCAAGCAGGCACGGAAGCATCCATATAGGCGCGGAAGCGTCAAAGCAGGCGCGGAAGCGTCCAAGCAGGCGCGGAAGCGTCCAAGTAGGCGCGGAAGCATCCATATAGGCGCGAAAGCGTCAAAGCAGGCGCGGAAGTGTCCAAGCAGGCGCGGAAGCGTCCAAGTAGGCGCGGAAGCATCCATATAGGCGCGAAAGCGTCAAAGCAGGCGCGGAAGCGTCCAAGCAGGCGCGGAAACGTCCAAGTAGGCGCGGAAGCATGCAAGAAGGAGCAGAAGAGTCCAAGCAGGCGCGGAAGCGTCCAAGCAGGCGCGGAAGCGTCCAAGCAGGCGCGGAAGCGTCCAAGTAGGCGCGGAAGCATCCATATAGGCGCGAAAGCGTCAAAGCAGGCGCGGAAACGTCCAAGCAGGCGCGGTAGCGTCCAAGCAGGCGCGGAAGCGTCCAAGCAGGCGCGGTAGCGTCCAAGCAGGCGCGGAAACGTCCAAGTAGGCGCGGAAGCATGCAAGAAGGAGCAGAAGAGTCCAAGCAGGCGCGGAAGCGTCCAAGCAGGCGCGGAAGCGTCCAAGCAGTCGCGGAAGCGTCCAAGCAGGCGCGGAAGCGTCCAAGCAGTCGCGGAAGCGTCCAAGCAGGCGCGGAAGCGTCCAAGCAGGCGCGGAAGAGTCCAAGCAGGCGCGGTAGCGTCCAACCAGGCGCGGATGCGTCCAAGCAGTCGCGGAAGCGTCCAAGCAGGCGCGGTAGCGTCCAAGCAGGCGCGGAAACGTCCAAGCAGGCGCGGAAGCATGCAAGAAGACGCAGAAGAGTCCAAGCAGGCGCGGAAGCGTCCAAGCAGTCGCGGAAGCGTCCAAGCAGTCGCGGAAGCGTCCAAGCAGGCGCGGTAGCGTCCAAGCAGGTGCGGAAACGTCCAAGCAGGCGCGGAAGCATGCAAGAAGACGCAGAAGCGTCCAAGCAGTCGCGGAAACGTCCAAGCAGGCGCGGTAGCGTCCAAGCAGGCGCGGAAGCGTCCAAGCAGGCGCGGAAGCGTCCTAGCAGGCGCGGTAGAGTCCAAGCAGGCGCGGAAACGTCCAAGTAGGCGCGGCAGCATGCAAGAAGGCGCAGAAGATTCCTATCAGGCGCGGAAGCGTCCAAGCAGGCGGGGAAGCATGCAAGCAGGCGCGGAAGCGTCCACGCAGGCGCGGAAACGTCCAAGTAGGCGCGGCAGCATGCAAGAAGGCGCAGAAGAGTCCAAGCAGGCGCGGAAGCGTCCAAGCAGGCGCGGTAACGTCCAAGTAGGCGCGGAAGCATGCAAGAAGGCGCGGAAGCGTCCAAGCAGGCGCGGTAGCGTCCAAGCAGGCGCGGAAACGTCCAACCAGGCGCGGAAGCATGCAAGAAGGCGCAGAAGAGTCCAAGCAGGCGCGGAAACGTCCAAGCAGGCGCGGAAGCGTCCAAGCAGGCGCGGAAGCGTCCAAGTAGGCGCGGAAGCATCCATATAGGCGCGAAAGCGTCAAAGCAGGCGCGGAAGCGTCCAAGCAGGCGCGGAAACGTCCAAGTAGGCGCGGAAGCATGCAAGAAGGAGCAGAAGAGTCCAAGCAGGCGCGGAAGCGTCCAAGCAGGCGCGGAAGCATCCATATAGGCGCGGAAGCGTCCAAGCAGGCGCGGAAATGTCCATGTAGGGGCGGAAGCATGCAAGAAGGCGCAGAAGAGTCCAAACAGGCGCGGAAGCGTCCAAGCAGGCGCGGAAGCGTCCAAGCAGGCGTGGGAGCGTCCAAGCAGGCGCGGAAGCGTCCAAGCAGGCGCGGAAGCATGCAAGAAGACGCAGAAGAGTCCAAGCAGGCGCGGAAGCGTCCAAGCAGGGGCGGAAACGTCCATGTAGGGGCGGAAGCATGCAAGAAGGCGCAGAAGAGTCCAAACAGGCGCGGAAGCGTCCAAGCAGGCGCGGTAGCTTCCAAGCAGGCGCGGAAGCGTCCAAGCAGACGCGGAAACGTCCAAGTAGGCGCGGAAGCATGCAAGAAGGCGCAGAAGAGTCCAAGCAGGCGCGGAAGCGTCCAAGCAGTCGCAGAAGCGTCCAAGCAGGCGCGGTAGCGTCCAACCAGGCGCGGAAGCGTCCAAGCAGTCGCGGAAGCGTCCAAGCAGGCGCGGTAGAGTCCAAACAGTCGCGGAAGCGTCCAAGCAGGCGCGGTAGCGTCCAAGCAGGCGCGGAAACGTCCAAGCAGGCGCGGAAGAGTCCAAGCAGGCGCGGTAACGTCCAAGTAGGCGCGGAAGCATGCAAGAAGGCGCGGAAGCGTCCAAGCAGGCGCGGTAGCGTCCAAGCAGGCGCGGAAACGTCCAACCAGGCGCGGAAGCATGCAAGAAGGCGCAGAAGAGTCCAAGCAGGTGCGGAAGCGTCCAAGCAGGCGCGGAAGCGTCCAAGCAGGCGCGGAAGAGTCCAAGCAGGCGCGGATGCGTCCAAGCAGTCGCGGAAGCGTCCAAGCAGGCGCGGTAGCGTCCAAGCAGGCGCGGAAACGTCCAAGCAGGCGCGGAAGCATGCAAAAAGACGCCGAAGAGTCCAAGCAGGCGCGGAAGCGTCCAAGCAGTCGCGGAAGCGTCCAAGCAGGCGCGGAAACGTCCAAGCAGGCGCGGAAGCGTCCAAGCAGTCGCGGAAGCGTCCAAGCAGGCGCGGAAGCGTCCAAGCAGTCGCGGAAGCGTCCAAGCAATCGCGGAAGCGTCCAAGCAGGCGCGGAAGCGTCCAAGCAGGCGCGGAAACGTCCATGTAGGGGCGGAAGCATGCAAGAAGGCGCAGTAGAGTCCAAACAGGCGCGGAAGCGTCCAAGCAGGCGCGGAAGCGTCCAAGCAGGCGTGGGAGCGTCCAAGCAGGCGCGGAAGCGTCCAAGCAGGCGCGGTAACGTCCAAGTAGGCGCGGAAACGTCCAACCAGGCGCGGAAACATGCAAGAAGGCGCAGAAGAGTCCAAGCAGGTGCGGAAGCGTCCAAGCAGGCGCGGAAGCGTCCAAGCAGGCGCAGAAGAGTCCAAGCAGGCGCGGAAGCGTCCAAGCAGGTGCGGAAACGTCCAAGCAGGCGCGTAAGCATGCAAGAAGGCGCGGAAACGTCCATGTAGGGGCGGAAGCATGCAAGAAGGCGCAGAAGAGTCCAAACAGGCGCGGAAGCGTCCAAGCAGTCGCGGAAGCGTCCAAGCAGTCGCGGAAGCGTCCAAGCAGGCGCGGAAGCGTCCAAGCAGTCGCGGAAGCGTCCAAGCAGGCGCGGTAGCGTCCAAGCAGGCGCGGAAGCGTCCAAGCAGGCGCGGTAGCGTCCAAGCAGGCGCGGAAACGTCCAAGTAGGCGCGGAAGCATGCAAGAAGGAGCAGAAGAGTCCAAGCAGGCGCGGAAGCGTCCAAGCAGGCACGGAAGCATCCATATAGGCGCGGAAGCGTCAAAGCAGGCGCGGAAGCGTCCAAGCAGGCGCGGAAGCGTCCAAGTAGGCGCGGAAGCATCCATATAGGCGCGAAAGCGTCAAAGCAGGCGCGGAAGTGTCCAAGCAGGCGCGGAAGCGTCCAAGTAGGCGCGGAAGCATCCATATAGGCGCGAAAGCGTCAAAGCAGGCGCGGAAGCGTCCAAGCAGGCGCGGAAACGTCCAAGTAGGCGCGGAAGCATGCAAGAAGGAGCAGAAGAGTCCAAGCAGGCGCGGAAGCGTCCAAGCAGGCGCGGAAGCGTCCAAGCAGGCGCGGAAGCGTCCAAGTAGGCGCGGAAGCATCCATATAGGCGCGAAAGCGTCAAAGCAGGCGCGGAAACGTCCAAGCAGGCGCGGTAGCGTCCAAGCAGGCGCGGAAGCGTCCAAGCAGGCGCGGTAGCGTCCAAGCAGGCGCGGAAACGTCCAAGTAGGCGCGGAAGCATGCAAGAAGGAGCAGAAGAGTCCAAGCAGGCGCGGAAGCGTCCAAGCAGGCGCGGAAGCGTCCAAGCAGTCGCGGAAGCGTCCAAGCAGGCGCGGAAGCGTCCAAGCAGTCGCGGAAGCGTCCAAGCAGGCGCGGAAGCGTCCAAGCAGGCGCGGAAGAGTCCAAGCAGGCGCGGTAGCGTCCAACCAGGCGCGGATGCGTCCAAGCAGTCGCGGAAGCGTCCAAGCAGGCGCGGTAGCGTCCAAGCAGGCGCGGAAACGTCCAAGCAGGCGCGGAAGCATGCAAGAAGACGCAGAAGAGTCCAAGCAGGCGCGGAAGCGTCCAAGCAGTCGCGGAAGCGTCCAAGCAGTCGCGGAAGCGTCCAAGCAGGCGCGGTAGCGTCCAAGCAGGTGCGGAAACGTCCAAGCAGGCGCGGAAGCATGCAAGAAGACGCAGAAGCGTCCAAGCAGTCGCGGAAACGTCCAAGCAGGCGCGGTAGCGTCCAAGCAGGCGCGGAAGCGTCCAAGCAGGCGCGGAAGCGTCCTAGCAGGCGCGGTAGAGTCCAAGCAGGCGCGGAAACGTCCAAGTAGGCGCGGCAGCATGCAAGAAGGCGCAGAAGATTCCTATCAGGCGCGGAAGCGTCCAAGCAGGCGGGGAAGCATGCAAGCAGGCGCGGAAGCGTCCACGCAGGCGCGGAAACGTCCAAGTAGGCGCGGCAGCATGCAAGAAGGCGCAGAAGAGTCCAAGCAGGCGCGGAAGCGTCCAAGCAGGCGCGGCAGCGTCCAAGCAAGCGCGGAAGCGTCCAAGAAGGCGCGGAAGCATGCAAGAAGGAGCAGAAGAGTCCAAGCAGGCGCGGAAGCGTCCATGTAGGGGCGGAAGCATGCAAGAAGGCGCAGAAGAGTCCAAACAGGCGCGGAAGCGTCCAAGCAGGCGCGGAACCGTGCAAGCAGGCGCGGAAGCATCCATATAGGCGCGAAAGCGTCAAAGCAGGCGCGGAAGCGTCCAAGCAAGCGCGGAAGCGTCCAAGAAGGCGCGGAAGCATGCAAGAAGGAGCAGAAGAGTCCAAGCAGGCGCGGAAGCGTCCAAGCAGGCGCGGTAGCTTCCATATAGGCGCGGTAGCGTCCAAGCAGGCGCGGAAACGTCCAACCAGGCGCGGAAGCATGCAAGAAGGCGCAGAAGAGTCCAAGCAGGCGCGGAAGCGTCCAAGCAGGCGCGGAAGCGTCCAAGCAGTCGCGGAAGCGTCCAAGCAGGCGCGGTAGCGTCCAAGCAGGTGCGGAAACGTCCAAGCAGGCGCGGAAGCATGCAAGAAGGCGCAGAAGAGTCCAAGCAGGCGCGGAAGCGTCCAAGCAGGCGTGGAAACGTCCATATAGGCGCGGAAGCGTCAATGCAGGCGCGGAAGCGTCCAAGCAGGCGCGGAAGCGTCCAAGTAGGCGCGGAAGCATCCATATAGGCGCGAAAGCGTCAAAGCAGGCGCGGAAGTGTCCAAGCAAGCGCGGAAGCGTCCAAGTAGGCGCGGAAGCATCCATATAGGCGCGAAAGCGTCAAAGCAGGCGCGGAAGCGTCCAAGCAGGCGCGGAAACGTCCAAGTAGGCGCGGAAGCATGCAAGAAGGAGCAGAAGAGTCCAAGCAGGCGCGGAAGCGTCCAAGCAGGCGCGGAAGCGTCCAAGCAGGCGCGGAAGCGTCCAAGCAGGCGCGGAAGCGTCCAAGTAGGCGCGGAAGCATCCATATAGGCGCGAAAGCGTCAAAGCAGGCGCGGAAGCGTCCAAGCAGGCGCGGAAACGTCCAAGTAGGCGCGGAAGCATGCAAGAAGGAGCAGAAGAGTCCAAGCAGGCGCGGAAGCGTCCAAGCAGGCGCGGAAGCATCCATATAGGCGCGGAAGCGTCCAAGCAGGCGCGGAAATGTCCATGTAGGGGCGGAAGCATGCAAGAAGGCGCAGAAGAGTCCAAACAGGCGCGGAAGCGTCCAAGCAGGCGCGGAAGCGTCCAAGCAGGCGTGGGAGCGTCCAAGCAGGCGCGGAAGCGTCCAAGCAGGCGCGGAAGCATGCAAGAAGACGCAGAAGAGTCCAAGCAGGCGCGGAAGCGTCCAAGCAGGGGCGGAAACGTCCATGTAGGGGCGGAAGCATGCAAGAAGGCGCAGAAGAGTCCAAACAGGCGCGGAAGCGTCCAAGCAGTCGCGGAAGCGTCCAAGCAGTCGCGGAAGCGTCCAAGCAGGCGCGGAAGCGTCCAAGCAGGCGCGGAAGCGTCCAAGCAGGCGTGGGAGCGTCCAAGCAGGCGCGGAAGCGTCCAAGCAATCGCGGAAGCATGCAAGAAGGCGCAGAAGATTCCAAGCAGGCGCGGAAGCGTCCTAGCAGTCGCGGAAGCGTCCAAGAAGGCGCGGTAGCGTCCAAGCAGGCGCGGTAGCGTCCAAGCAGGCGCGATAGCGTCCAAGCAGGCGCGGAAGCGTCCAAGCAGACGCAGAAGCATGCAAGCAGGCGCGAAAGCGTCCAGGCAGGCGCGAGAACGTCCAAGTAGGCGCGGAAGCATGCAAGAAGGCGCAGAAGAGTCCAAGCAGGCGCGGAAACGTCCATGTAGGGGCTGAAGCATGCAAGAAGGCGCAGAAGAGTCCAAACAGGCGCGTAAGCGTCCAAGCAGTCGCGGAAGCGTCCAAGCAATCGCGGAAGCGTCCAAGCAGGGGCGGAAGCGTCCAAGCAGGCGCGGAAACGTCCATGTAGGGGCGGAAGCATGCAAGAAGGCGCAGTAGAGTCCAAACAGGCGCGGAAGCGTCCAAGCAGGCGCGGAAGCGTCCAAGCAGGCGTGGGAGCGTCCAAGCAGGCGCGGAAGCGTCCAAGCAGGCGCGGAAGCATGCAAGAAGACGCAGAAGAGTCCAAGCAGGCGCGGAAGCGTCCAAGCAGTCGCGGAAGCGTCCACGCAGTCGCGGTAGCGTCCAAGCAGTCGCGGAAGCGTCCAAGCAGGCGCGGTAGCTTCCAAGCAGGCGCGGAAGCGTCCAAGCAGACGCGGAAACGTCCAAGTAGGCGCGGAAGCATGCAAGAAGGCGCAGAAGAGTCCAAGCAGGCGCGGAAGCGTCCAAGCAGTCGCAGAAGCGTCCAAGCAGGCGCGGTAGCGTCCAACCAGGCGCGGAAGCGTCCAAGCAGTCGCGGAAGCGTCCAAGCAGGCGCGGTAGAGTCCAAACAGTCGCGGAAGCGTCCAAGCAGGCGCGGTAGCGTCCAAGCAGGCGCGGAAACGTCCAAGCAGGCGCGGAAGAGTCCAAGCAGGCGCGGTAACGTCCAAGTAGGCGCGGAAGCATGCAAGAAGGCGCGGAAGCGTCCAAGCAGGCGCGGTAGCGTCCAAGCAGGCGCGGAAACGTCCAACCAGGCGCGGAAGCATGCAAGAAGGCGCAGAAGAGTCCAAGCAGGTGCGGAAGCGTCCAAGCAGGCGCGGAAGCGTCCAAGCAGGCGCGGAAGAGTCCAAGCAGGCGCGGATGCGTCCAAGCAGTCGCGGAAGCGTCCAAGCAGGCGCGGTAGCGTCCAAGCAGGCGCGGAAACGTCCAAGCAGGCGCGGAAGCATGCAAAAAGACGCCGAAGAGTCCAAGCAGGCGCGGAAGCGTCCAAGCAGTCGCGGAAGCGTCCAAGCAGGCGCGGAAACGTCCAAGCAGGCGCGGAAGCGTCCAAGCAGTCGCGGAAGCGTCCAAGCAGGCGCGGAAGCGTCCAAGCAGTCGCGGAAGCGTCCAAGCAGGCGGGGAAGCATGCAAGCAGGCGCGGAAGCGTGCAAGCAGTCGCGGAAGCGTCCAAGCAGGCGCGGAAGCATGCAAGAAGACGCAGAAGAGTCCAAGCAGCCTCGGAAGCGTCCAAGCAGTCGCGGAAGCGTCCAAGCAGGCGCGGAAACGTCCAAGCAGGCGTGGAAGCGTCCAAGCAGACGCGGAAGCGTCCAAGCAGGCGCGGTAGCGTCCAACCAGGCGCGGAAGCGTCCAAGCAGTCGCGGAAGCGTCCAAGCAGGCGCGGAAGCGTCCAAGCAGTCGCGGAAGCGTCCAAGCAGGCGGGGAAGCATGCAAGCAGGCGCGGAAACATCCAAGTAGGCGCGGCAGCATGCAAGAAGGCGCAGGAGAGTCCAAGCAGTCGCGGAAGCCTCCAAGCAGGCGCGGTAGCGTCCAAGCAGGCGCGGTAGCGTCCAAGCAGGCGTGGGAGCGTCCAAGCAGGCGCGGAAGCGTCCAAGCAGGCGCGGAAGCATGCAAGAAGGCGCAGAAGAGTCCAAGCAGTCGCGGAAGCCTCCAAGCAGGCGCGGTAGCGTCCAACCAGGCGCGGAAGCGTCCAAGCAGTCGCGGAAGCGTCCAAGCAGGCGGGGAAGCATGCAAGCAGGCGCGGAAACATCCAAGTAGGCGCGGCAGCATGCAAGAAGGCGCAGGAGAGTCCAAGCAGTCGCGGAAGCGTCCAAGCAGGTGCAGAAACGTCCAAGCAGGCGCGGAAGCATGCAAGAAGACGCAGAAGCGTCCAAGCAGTCGCGGAAACGTCCAAGCAGGCGCGGTAGCGTCCAACCAGGCGCGGAAGCGTCCAAGCAGTCGCGGAAGCGTCCAAGCAGGCGCGGTAGCGTCCAAGCAGGCGCGGAAACGTCCAAGCAGGCGCGGAAGCGTCCAAGCAGGCGCGGAAGCGTCCAAGCAGTCGCGGAAGCGTCCAAGCAGGCGCGGAAGCGTCCAAGTAGGCGCGGTAGCATCCATATAGGCGCGAAAGCGTCCAAGCAGGCGCGGAAGCGTCCAAGTAGGCGCGGAAGCATCCATATAGGCGCGAAAGCGTCAAAGCAGGCGCGGAAGCGTCCAAGCAGGCGCGGAAACGTCCAAGTAGGCGCGGAAGCATGCAAGAAGGAGCAGAAGAGTCCAAGCAGGCGCGGAAGCGTCCAAGCAGGCGCGGAAGCGTCCAAGCAGGCGCGGAAGCGTCCAAGCAGGCGCGGAAGCGTCCAAGTAGGCGCGGAAGCGTCCAAGCAGTCGCGGAAGCGTCCAAGCAGGCGCGGAAGCGTCCAAGCAGTCGCGGAAGCGTCCAAGCAGGCGCGGTAGCGTCCAAGCAGGCGCGGAAACGTCCAAGAAGGCGCGGATGAGTCCAAGCAGGCGCGGTAACGTCCAAGTAGGCGCGGAAGCATGCAAGAAGGCGCGGAAGCGTCCAAGCTGGCGCGGTAGCGTCCAAGCAGGCGCGGAAACGTCCAACCAGGCGCGGAAGCATGCAAGAAGGCGCAGAAGAGTCCAAGCAGGTGCGGAAGCGTCCAAGCAGGCGCGGAAGCGTCCAAGCAGGCGCGGAAGCGTCCAAGCAGTCGCGGAAGCGTCCAAGCAGGCGCGGTAACGTCCAAGTAGGCGCGGAAGCATGCAAGAAGGCGCGGAAGCGTCCAAGCAGGCGCGGTAGCGTCCAAGCAGGCGCGGAAACGTCCAACCAGGCGCGGAAGCATGCAAGAAGGCGCAGAAGAGTCCAAGCAGGTGCGGAAGCGTCCAAGCAGTCGCGGAAGCGTCCAAGCAGGCGCAGTAGCGTCCAAGCAGGCGTGGGAGCGTCCAAGCAGGCGCGGAAGCGTCCAAGCAGGCGCGGAAGCATGCAAGAAGGCGCAGAAGAGTCCAAGCAGGCGCGGAAGCGTCCTAGCAGTCGCGGAAGAGTCCAAGCAGGCGCGGAAACGTCCAAGCAGTCGCGGAAGCGTCCAAGCAGGCGCGGAAGCGTCCAAGCAGTCGCGGAAGCGTCCAAGCAGGCGCGGTAGCGTCCAAGCAGGCGCGGAAACGTCCAAGCAGGCGCGGAAGAGTCCAAGCAGGCGAGGTAACGTCCAAGTAGGCGCGGAAGCATGCAAGAAGGCGCGGAAGCGTCCAAGCAGGCGCGGTAGCGTCCAAGCAGGCGCGGAAACGTCCAACCAGGCGCGGAAGCATGCAAGAAGGCGCAGAAGAGTCCAAGCTGGTGCGGAAGCGTCCAAGCAGGCGCGGAAGCGTCCAAGCAGGCGCAGAAGAGTCCAAGCAGGCGCGGTAGCGTCCAACCAGGCGCGGATGCGTCCAAGCAGTCGCGGAAGCGTCCAAGCAGGCGCGGTAGCGTCCAAGCAGGCGCGGAAACGTCCAAGCAGGCGCGGAAGCATGCAAGAAGACGCAGAAGAGTCCAAGCAGGCGCGGAAGCGTCCAAGCAGTCGCGGAAGCGTCCAAGCAGTCGCGGAAGCGTCCAAGCAGGCGCGGTAGCGTCCAAGCAGGCGGGGAAGCATGCAAGCAGGCGCGGAAACATCCAAGTAGGCGCGGCAGCATGCAAGAAGGCGCAGGAGAGTCCAAGCAGTCGCGGAAGCCTCCAAGCAGGCGCGGTAGCGTCCAAGCAGGCGCGGTAGCGTCCAAGCAGGCGTGGGAGCGTCCAAGCAGGCGCGGAAGCGTCCAAGCAGGCGCGGAAGCATGCAAGAAGGCGCAGAAGAGTCCAAGCAGTCGCGGAAGCCTCCAAGCAGGCGCGGTAGCGTCCAACCAGGCGCGGAAGCGTCCAAGCAGTCGCGGAAGCGTCCAAGCAGGCGGGGAAGCATGCAAGCAGGCGCGGAAACATCCAAGTAGGCGCGGCAGCATGCAAGAAGGCGCAGGAGAGTCCAAGCAGTCGCGGAAGCGTCCAAGCAGGTGCAGAAACGTCCAAGCAGGCGCGGAAGCATGCAAGAAGACGCAGAAGCGTCCAAGCAGTCGCGGAAACGTCCAAGCAGGCGCGGTAGCGTCCAACCAGGCGCGGAAGCGTCCAAGCAGTCGCGGAAGCGTCCAAGCAGGCGCGGTAGCGTCCAAGCAGGCGCGGAAACGTCCAAGCAGGCGCGGAAGCGTCCAAGCAGGCGCGGAAGCGTCCAAGCAGTCGCGGAAGCGTCCAAGCAGGCGCGGAAGCGTCCAAGTAGGCGCGGTAGCATCCATATAGGCGCGAAAGCGTCCAAGCAGGCGCGGAAGCGTCCAAGTAGGCGCGGAAGCATCCATATAGGCGCGAAAGCGTCAAAGCAGGCGCGGAAGCGTCCAAGCAGGCGCGGAAACGTCCAAGTAGGCGCGGAAGCATGCAAGAAGGAGCAGAAGAGTCCAAGCAGGCGCGGAAGCGTCCAAGCAGGCGCGGAAGCGTCCAAGCAGGCGCGGAAGCGTCCAAGCAGGCGCGGAAGCGTCCAAGTAGGCGCGGAAGCGTCCAAGCAGTCGCGGAAGCGTCCAAGCAGGCGCGGAAGCGTCCAAGCAGTCGCGGAAGCGTCCAAGCAGGCGCGGTAGCGTCCAAGCAGGCGCGGAAACGTCCAAGAAGGCGCGGATGAGTCCAAGCAGGCGCGGTAACGTCCAAGTAGGCGCGGAAGCATGCAAGAAGGCGCGGAAGCGTCCAAGCTGGCGCGGTAGCGTCCAAGCAGGCGCGGAAACGTCCAACCAGGCGCGGAAGCATGCAAGAAGGCGCAGAAGAGTCCAAGCAGGTGCGGAAGCGTCCAAGCAGGCGCGGAAGCGTCCAAGCAGGCGCGGAAGCGTCCAAGCAGTCGCGGAAGCGTCCAAGCAGGCGCGGTAACGTCCAAGCAGGCGCGGAAACGTCCAACCAGGCGCGGAAGCATGCAAGAAGGCGCAGAAGAGTCCAAGCAGGTGCGGAAGCGTCCAAGCAGTCGCGGAAGCGTCCAAGCAGGCGCAGTAGCGTCCAAGCAGGCGTGGGAGCGTCCAAGCAGGCGCGGAAGCGTCCAAGCAGGCGCGGAAGCATGCAAGAAGGCGCAGAAGAGTCCAAGCAGGCGCGGAAGCGTCCTAGCAGTCGCGGAAGAGTCCAAGCAGGCGCGGAAACGTCCAAGCAGTCGCGGAAGCGTCCAAGCAGGCGCGGAAGCGTCCAAGCAGTCGCGGAAGCGTCCAAGCAGGCGCGGTAGCGTCCAAGCAGGCGCGGAAACGTCCAAGCAGGCGCGGAAGAGTCCAAGCAGGCGAGGTAACGTCCAAGTAGGCGCGGAAGCATGCAAGAAGGCGCGGAAGCGTCCAAGCAGGCGCGGTAGCGTCCAAGCAGGCGCGGAAACGTCCAACCAGGCGCGGAAGCATGCAAGAAGGCGCAGAAGAGTCCAAGCTGGTGCGGAAGCGTCCAAGCAGGCGCGGAAGCGTCCAAGCAGGCGCAGAAGAGTCCAAGCAGGCGCGGTAGCGTCCAACCAGGCGCGGATGCGTCCAAGCAGTCGCGGAAGCGTCCAAGCAGGCGCGGTAGCGTCCAAGCAGGCGCGGAAACGTCCAAGCAGGCGCGGAAGCATGCAAGAAGACGCAGAAGAGTCCAAGCAGGCGCGGAAGCGTCCAAGTAGTCGCGGAAGCGTCCAAGCAGTCGCGGAAGCGTCCAAGCAGGCGCGGTAGCGTCCAAGCAGGTGCGGAAACGTCCAAGCAGGCGCGGAAGCATGCAAGAACACGCAGAAGCGTCCAAGCAGTCGCGGAAACGTCCAAGCAGGCGCGGAAGCGTCCAAGCAGTCGCGGAAGCGTCCACGCAGTCGCGGTAGCGTCCAAGCAGTCGCGGAAGAGTCCAAGCAGGCGCGGTAGCGTCCAAGCAGTCGCGGAAGCGTCCAAGCAGGCGCGGTAGCGTCCAAGCAGGCGCGGTAACGTCCAAGCAGGCGCGGAAGAGTCCAAGCAGGCGCGGTAACGTCCAAGTAGGCGCGGAAGCATGCAAGAAGGCGCGGAAGCGTCCAAGAAGGCGCGGTAGCGTCCAAGCAGGCGCGGAAACGTCCAACCAGGCGCGGAAGCATGCAAGAAGGCGCAGAAGAGTCCAAGCAGGTGCGGAAGCGTCCAAGCAGGCGCGGAAACGTCCAAGCAGGCGCGGAAGAGTCCAAGCAGGCGCGGTAGCGTCCAACCAGGCGCGGATGCGTCCAAGCAGTCGCGGAAGCGTCCAAGCAGGCGCGGTAGCGTCCAAGCAGGCGCGGAAGCGTCCAAGCAGGCGTGGGAGCGTCCAAGCAGGCGCGGAAGCGTCCAAGCAGGCGCGGAAGCATGCAAGAAGACGCAGAAGAGTCCAAGCAGGCGCGGAAGCGTCCAAGCAGTCGCGGAAGCGTCCACGCAGTCGCGGTAGCGTCCAAGCAGTCGCGGAAGCGTCCAAGCAGGCGCGGTAGCGTCCAAGCAGTCGCGGAAGCGTCCAAGCAGGCGCGGTAGCGTCCAACCAGGCGCGGAAGCGTCCAAGCAGGCGCAGGAGAGTCCAAGCAGTCGCGGAAGCGTCCAAGCAGTCGCGGAAACGTCCAAGTAGTCGCGGAAGCGTCCAAGCAGGCGCGGTAGCTTCCAAGCAGGCGCGGAAGCGTCCAAGCAGGCGCGGAAACGTCCAAGTAGGCGCGGAAGCATGCAAGAAGGCGCAGAAGAGTCCAAGCAGGCGCGGAAGCGTCCAAGCAGTCGCAGAAGCGTCCAAGCAGGCGCGGTAGCGTCCAACCAGGCGCGGAAGCGTCCAAGCAGTCGCGGAAGCGTCCAAGCAGGCGCTGTAGAGTCCAAGCAGTCGCGGAAGCGTCCAAGCAGGCGCGGTAGCGTCCAAGCAGGCGCGGAAACGTCCAAGCAGGCGCGGAAGAGTCCAAGCAGGCGCGGTAACGTCCAAGTAGGCGCGGAAGCATGCAAGAAGGCGCGGAAGCGTCCAAGCAGGCGCGGTAGCGTCCAAGAAGGCGCGGAAACGTCCAACCAGGCGCGGAAGCATGCAAGAAGGCGCAGAAGAGTCCAAGCAGGTGCGGAAGCGTCCAAGCAGGCGCGGAAGCGTCCAAGCAGGCGCGGAAGAGTCCAAGCAGGCGCGGAAACGTCCAAGCAGGCGCGGAAGCGTCCAAGCAGTCGCGGAAGCGTCCAAGCAGGCGCGGTAGCGTCCAAGCAGGCGCGGAAACGTCCAAGCAGGCGCGGAAGCGTCCAAGCAGTCGCGGAAGCGTCCAAGCAGGCGCGGTAGCGTCCAAGCAGGCGCGGAAGCGTCCAAGCAGGCGCGGTAGCGTCCAAGCAGGCGCGGTAGAGTCCAAGCAGGCGCGGAAGCGTCCAAGCAGTCGCAGAAGCGTCCAAGCAGGCGCGGTAGCGTCCAACCAGGCGCGGAAGCGTCCAAGCAGGCGCGGAAGCGTCCAAGCAGTCGCAGAAGCGTCCAAGCAGGCGCGGTAGCGTCCAACCAGGCGCGGAAGCGTCCAAGCAGTCGCGGAAGCGTCCAAGCAGGCGCGGTAGAGTCCAAGCAGGCGCGGAAGCGTCCAAGCAGTCGCAGAAGCGTCCAAGCAGGCGCGGTAGCGTCCAACCAGGCGCGGAAGCGTCCAAGCAGTCGCGGAAGCGTCCAAGCAGGCGCGGTAGCGTCCAAGCAGGCGCGGAAACGTCCAAGCAGGCGCGGAAGAGTCCAAGCAGGCGCGGTAACGTCCAAGTAGGCGCGGAAGCATGCAAGAAGGCGCGGATGCGTCCAAGCAGGCGCGGTAGCGTTCAAGCAGGCGCGGAAACGTCCAACCAGGCGCGGAAGCATGCAAGAAGGCGCAGAAGAGTCCAAGCAGGTGCGGAAGCGTCCAAGCAGGCGCGGAAGCGTCCAAGCAGGCGCGGAAACGTCCAAGCAGGCGCGGAAGCATGCAAGAAGACGCAGAAGGGTCCAAGCAGGCGCGGAAGCGTCCAAGCAGACGCGGAAGCGTCCAAGCAGGCGCGGAAGCGTCCAAGCAGGCGCGGAAGAGTCCAAGAAGACGCGGAAGCGTCCAAGCAGTCGCGGAAGCGTCCAAGCAGGCGCGGTAGAGTCCAAGCAGGCGCGGAAGCGTCCAAGCAGTCGCAGAAGCGTCCAAGCAGGCGCGGTAGCGTCCAACCAGGCGCGGAAGCGTCCAAGCAGTCGCGGAAGCGTCCAAGCAGGCGCGGTAGCGTCCAAGCAGGCGCGGAAACGTCCAAGCAGGCGCGGAAGAGTCCAAGCAGGCGCGGTAACGTCCAAGTAGGCGCGGAAGCATGCAAGAAGGCGCGGAAGCGTCCAAGCAGGCGCGGTAGCGTCCAAGCAGGCGCGGAAACGTCCAACCAGGCGCGGAAGCATGCAAGAAGGCGCAGAAGAGTCCAAGCAGGTGCGGAAGCGTCCAAGCAGGCGCGGAAGCGTCCAAGCAGGCGCGGAAACGTCCAAGCAGGCGCGGAAGCATGCAAGAAGACGCAGAAGGGTCAAAGCAGGCGCGGAAGCGTCCAAGCAGACGCGGAAGCGTCCAAGCAGGCGCGGTAGCGTCCAACCAGGCGCGGAAGCGTCCAAGCAGTCGCGGAAGCGTCCAAGCAGGCGCGGAAGCGTCCAAGCAGTCGCAGAAGCGTCCAAGCAGGCGCGGTAGCGTCCAACCAGGCGCGGAAGCGTCCAAGCAGTCGCGGAAGCGTCCAAGCAGGCGCGGTAGAGTCCAAGCAGGCGCGGAAGCGTCCAAGCAGTCGCAGAAGCGTCCAAGCA
Source organism: Cerceris ruficornis (assembly GCA_963989415.1). Lineage (NCBI taxonomy): Eukaryota > Metazoa > Arthropoda > Insecta > Hymenoptera > Crabronidae > Cerceris > Cerceris ruficornis. Next base: position 63,706,938 of record OZ022517.1, on the reverse strand, counting down.
GGCGCGGTAGCGTCCAACCAGGCGCGGAAGCGTCCATGCAGTCGCGGAAGCGTCCAAGCAGGCGCGGTAGCGTCCAAGCAGGCGCGGAAACGTCCAAGCAGGCGCGGAAGAGTCCAAGCAGGCGCGGTAACGTCCAAGTAGGCGCGGAAGCATGCAAGAAGGCGCGGATGCGTCCAAGCAGGCGCGGTAGCGTTCAAGCAGGCGCGGAAACGTCCAACCAGGCGCGGAAGCATGCAGGAAGGCGCAGAAGAGTCCAAGCAGGTGCGGAAGCGTCCAAGCAGGCGCGGAAGCGTCCAAGCAGGCGCGGAAACGTCCAAGCAGGCGCGGAAGCATGCAAGAAGACGCAGAAGGGTCCAAGCAGGCGCGGAAGCGTCCAAGCAGACGCGGAAGCGTCCAAGCAGGCGCGGAAGCGTCCAAGCAGGCGCGGAAGAGTCCAAGAAGACGCGGAAGCGCCCAAGCAGGCGCGGTAGCGTCCAAGCAGTCGCGGAAGAGTCCAAGCAGGCGCGGCAGAGTCCAAGCAGGCGCGGAAGCATGCAAGAAGACGCAGAAGAGTCCAAGCAGGCGCGGAAGCGTCCAAGCAGGTGGGGAAGCATGCAAGCAGGCGCGGAAGCGTCCAAGCTGGCGCGGAAACGTCCAAGTAGGCGCGGAAGCATGCAAGAAGGCGCAGAAGAGTCCAAGCAGGTGCGGAAGCGTCCAAGCAGGTGGGGAAGCATGCAAGCAGGCGCGGAAGCGTCCAAGCAGGCGCGGAAACGTCCAAGTAGGCGCGGAAGCATGCAAGAAGGCGCAGAAGAGTCCAAGCAGGTGCGGAAGCGTCCAAGCAGGCGCGGAAGCGTCCAAGCAGGCGCGGAAGCGTCCAAGCAGGCGCGGTAGCGTCCAACCAGGCGCGGATGCGTCCAAGCAGTCGCGGAAGCGTCCAAGCAGGCGCGGTAGCGTCCAACCAGGCGCGGAAACGTCCAAGCAGGCGCAGAAGCATGCAAGAAGACGCAGAAGAGTCCAAGCAGGCGCGGAAGCGTCCAAGCAGTCGCGGAAGCGTCCAAGCAGGCGCGGTAGCGTCCAAGCAGTCGCGGAAGCGTCCAAGCAGGCGCGGTAGCGTCCAAGCAGGCGCGGAAGCGTGCAAGCAGTCGCGGAAGCGTCCAAGCAGGCGCGGCAACGTCCAAGCAGGCGTGGAAGCGTCCAATCAGACGCGGAAGCGTCCAAGCAGGCGCGGTAGCGTCCAACCAGGCGCGGAAGCGTCCAAGCAGTCGCGGAAGCGTCCAAGCAGGCGCGGAAGCGTCCAAGCAGTCGCGGAAGCGTCCAAGCAGGCGGGGAAGCATGCAAGCAGGCGCGGAAGCGTCCAAGCAGGCGCGGAAACATCCAAGCAGGCGCGGCAGCGTCCAAGCTGGCGCGGAAACGTCCAAGCAGGCGCGGAAGCATGCAAGAAGACGCAGAAGAGTCCAAGCAGGCGCGGAAGCGTCCAAGCAGGAGGGGAAGCATGCAAGCAGGCGCGGAAGCGTCCAAGCAGGCGCGGAAACGTTCAAGTAGGCGCGGAAGCATGCAAGAAGGCGCGGAAACGTCCAAGCAGGCGCAGAAGCATGCAAGAAGACGCAGAAGAGTCCAAGCAGGCGCGGAAGCGTCCAAGCAGTCGCGGAAGCGTCCAAGCAGGCGCGGCAACGTCCAAGCAGGCGTGGAAGCGTCCAATCAGACGCGGAAGCGTCCAAGCAGGCGCGGTAGCGTCCAACCAGGCGCGGAAGCGTCCAAGCAGTCGCGGAAGCGTCCAAGCAGGCGCGGAAGCGTCCAAGCAGTCGCGGAAGCGTCCAAGCAGGCGGGGAAGCATGCAAGCAGGCGCGGAAGCGTCCAAGCAGGCGCGGAAGCGTCCAAGCAGGCGCGGAAGCGTCCAAGCAGTCGCGGAAGCGTCCAAGCAGACGCGGAAATGTCCAAGCAGGCGCGGTAGAGTCTAAGCAGGCGCGGAAACGACCAAGCAGGCGCGGAAACGTCCAAGCAAGCGTGGAAGAGTACAAGCAGGTGCGGAAGCGTCGAAGCAGGCGCAGAACCGTGCAAGTAGGCACGGAAGCGTCCAAGAAGGCGCGGCAGCATGCAAGAAGGCGCAGAAGAGTCCAAGCAGGCGCGGAAGCGTCCAAGCAGGCGCGGAAGCATGCAAGCAGTCGCGGAAGCGTCAAAGCAGGCGCGGTAGTGTCCTAGCTGGCGCGGAAACGTCCAAGCAGGCGCGGAAGCGTCCAAGCAGGCGCGGTAGCGTCCAAGCAGTCGCGGAAGCGTCCAAGCAGGCGCGGTAGCGTCCAAGCAGGCGCGGAAGCGTGCAAGCAGTCGCGGAAGCGTCCAAGCAGGCGCGGAAGCATGCAAGAAGACACCGAAGAGTCCAAGCAGGCGCGGAAGCGTCCAAGCAGTCGCGGAAGCGTCCAAGCAGGCGCGGCAACGTCCAAGCAGGCGTGGAAGCGTCCAATCAGACGCGGAAGCGTCCAAGCAGGCGCGGTAGCGTCCAACCAGGCGCGGAAGCGTCCAAGCAGTCGCGGAAGCGTCCAAGCAGTCGCGGAAGCGTCCAAGCAGTCGCGGAAGCGTCCAAGCAGGCGGGGAAGCATGCAAGCAGGCGCGGAAGCGTCCAAGCAGGCGCGGAAACATCCAAGCAGGCGCGGCAGCGTCCAAGCTGGCGCGGAAACGTCCAAGCAGGCGCGGAAGCATGCAAGAAGACGCAGAAGAGTCCAAGCAGGCGCGGAAGCGTGCAAGCAGTCGCGGAAGCGTCCAAGCAGGCGCGGAAGCATGCAAGAAGACACCGAAGAGTCCAAGCAGGCGCGGAAGCGTCCAAGCAGTCGCGGAAGCGTCCAAGCAGGCGCGGTAGCGTCCAAGCAGTCGCGGAAGCGTCCAAGCAGGCGCGTTAGCGTCCAAGCAGGCGCGGAAGCGTGCAAGCAGTCGCGGAAGCGTCCAAGCAGGCGCGGAAGCATGCAAGAAGACACCGAAGAGTCCAAGCAGGCGCGGAAGCGTCCAAGCAGTCGCGGAAGCGTCCAAGCAGGCGCGGCAACGTCCAAGCAGGCGTGAAAGCGTCCAATCAGACGCGGAAGCGTCCAAGCAGGCGCGGTAGCGTCCAACCAGGCGCGGAAGCGTCCAAGCAGTCGCGGAAGCGTCCAAGCAGGCGCGGAAGCGTCCAAGCAGTCGCGGAAGCGTCCAAGCAGGCGGGGAAGCATGCAAGCAGGCGCGGAAGCGTCCAAGCAGGCGCGGAAACATCCAAGCAGGCGCGGCAGCGTCCAAGCTGGCGCGGAAACGTCCAAGCAGGCGCGGAAGCATGCAAGAAGACGCAGAAGAGTCCAAGCAGGCGCGGAAGCGTGCAAGCAGTCGCGGAAGCGTCCAAGCAGGCGCGGAAGCATGCAAGAAGACACCGAAGAGTCCAAGCAGGCGCGGAAGCGTCCAAGCAGTCGCGGAAGCGTCCAAGCAGGCGCGGCAACGTCCAAGCAGGCGTGGAAGCGTCCAATCAGACGCGGAAGCGTCCAAGCAGTCGCAGAAGCGTCCAAGCAGGCGCGGTAGCGTCCAACCAGGCGCGGAAGCGTCCAAGCAGTCGCGGAAGCGTCCAAGCAGGCGCGGTAGAGTCCAAGCAGGCGCGGAAGCGTCCAAGCAGTCGCAGAAGCGTCCAAGCAGGCGCGGTAGCGTCCAACCAGGCGCGGAAGCGTCCAAGCAGTCGCGGAAGCGTCCAAGCAGGCGCGGTAGCGTCCAAGCAGGCGCGGAAACGTCCAAGCAGGCGCGGAAGAGTCCAAGCAGGCGCGGTAACGTCCAAGCAGGCGCGGAAACGTCCAACCAGGCGCGGAAGCATGCAAGAAGGCGCAGAAGAGTCCAAGCAGGTGCGGAAGCGTCCAAGCAGGCGCGGAAGCGTCCAAGCAGGCGCGGAAACGTCCAAGCAGGCGCGGAAGCATGCAAGAAGACGCAGAAGAGTCCAAGCAGGCGCGGAAGCGTCCAAGCAGACGCGGAAGCGTCCAAGCAGGCGCGGTAGCGTCCAACCAGGCGCGGAAGCGTCCAAGCAGTCGCGGAAGCGTCCAAGCAGGCGCGGAAGCGTCCAAGCAGTCGCGGAAGCGTCCAAGCAGACGCGGAAATGTCCAAGCAGGCGCGGTAGAGTCTAAGCAGGCGCGGAAACGACCAAGCAGGCGCGGAAACGTCCAAGCAAGCGTGGAAGAGTACAAGCAGGTGCGGAAGCGTCGAAGCAGGCGCAGAACCGTGCAAGTAGGCACGGAAGCGTCCAAGAAGGCGCGGCAGCATGCAAGAAGGCGCAGAAGAGTCCAAGCAGGCGCGGAAGCGTCCAAGCAGGCGCGGAAGCATGCAAGCAGTCGCGGAAGCGTCAAAGCAGGCGCGGTAGTGTCCTAGCTGGCGCGGAAACGTCCAAGCAGGCGCGGAAGCATGCAAGAAGGCGCAGAAGAGTCCAAGCAGGCGCGGAAGCGTCCAAGCAGTCGCGGAAGCGTCCAAGCAGTCGCGGAAGCGTCCAAGTAGTCGCGGAAGCGTCTAAGCAGGCGCGGTAGCGTCCAAGCAGGCGCGGAAGCGTCTAAGCAGGCGCGGAAACGTCCAAGTAGGCGCGGAAGCATGCAAGAAGGCGCAGAAGAGTCCAAGCAGGCGCGGAAGCGTCCAAGCAGTCGCAGAAGCGTCCAAGCAGGCGCGGTAGCGTCCAACCAGGCGCGGAAGCGTCCAAGCAGTCGCGGAAGCGTCCAAGCAGGCGCGGTAGAGTCCAAGCAGGCGCGGAAGCGTCCAAGCAGGCGCGGAAGCGTCCAAGCAGGCGCAGGAGAGTCCAAGCAGTCGCGGAAGCGTCCAAGCAGTCGCGGAAGCGTCCAAGTAGTCGCGGAAGCGTCCAAGCAGGCGCGGTAGCGTCCAAGCAGGCGCGGAAGCGTCCAAGCAGGCGCGGAAACGTCCAAGCAGGCGCGGAAGCATGCAAGAAGGCGCAGAAGAGTCCAAGCAGGCGCGGAAGCGTCCAAGCAGTCGCAGAAGCGTCCAAGCAGGCGCGGTAGCGTCCAACCAGGCGCGGAAGCGTCCAAGCAGTCGCGGAAGCGTCCAAGCAGGCGCGGTAGAGTCCAAGCAGGCGCGGAAGCGTCCAAGCAGTCGCAGAAGCGTCCAAGCAGGCGCGGAAACGTCCAAGCAAGCGTGGAAGAGTACAAGCAGGTGCGGAAGCGTCGAAGCAGGCGCGGAAGCGTCCAAGCAGGCGCGGAAGCGTCCAAGCAGGCGCGGTAGCGTCCAACCAGGCGCGGATGCGTCCAAGCAGTCGCGGAAGCGTCCAAGCAGGCGCGGTAGCGTCCAAGCAGTCGCGGAAGCGTCCAAGCAGACGCGGAAATGTCCAAGCAGGCGCAGAAGAGTCCAAGCAGGCGCGGAAGCGTCCAAGCAGGCGCGGAAGCATGCAAGCAGTCGCGGAAGCGTCCAAGCAGGCGCGGTAGTGTCCAAGCTGGCGCGGAAACGTCCAAGCAGGAGCGGAAGCATGCAAGAAGGCGCAGAAGAGTCCAAGCAGGCGCGGAAGCGTCCAAGCAGTCGCGGAAGCGTCCAAGCAGGCGCGGTAGCGTCCAAGCAGGCGCGGAAACGTCCAAGCAGGCGCGGAAACGTCCAAGCAGTCGCGGAAGCGTCCAAGCAGTCGCGGAAGCGTCCAAGCAGGCGCGGAAGCGTCCAAGCAGGCGCGGAAGCGTCCAAGCAGGCGCAGGAGAGTCCAAGCAGTCGCGGAAGCGTCCAAGCAGTCGCGGAAGCGTCCAAGTAGTCGCGGAAGCGTCCAAGCAGGCGCGGTAGCGTCCAAGCAGGCGCGGAAGCGTCCAAGCAGGCGCGGAAACGTCCAAGTAGGCGCGGAAGCATGCAAGAAGGCGCAGAAGAGTCCAAGCAGGCGCGGAAGCGTCCAAGCAGTCGCAGAAGCGTCCAAGCAGGCGCGGTAGCGTCCAACCAGGCGCGGAAGCGTCCAAGCAGTCGCGGAAGCGTCCAAGCAGGCGCGGTAGAGTCCAAGCAGGCGCGGAAGCGTCCAAGCAGTCGCAGAAGCGTCCAAGCAGGCGCGGTAGCGTCCAACCAGGCGCGGAAGCGTCCAAGCAGTCGCGGAAGCGTCCAAGCAGGCGCGGTAGCGTCCAAGCAGGCGCGGACACGTCCAAGCAGGCGCGGAAGAGTCCAAGCAGGCGCGGTAACGTCCAAGTAGGCGCGGAAGCATGCAAGAAGGCGCGGAAGCGTCCAAGCAGGCGCGGTAGCGTCCAAGCAGGCGCGGAAACGTCCAACCAGGCGCGGAAGCATGCAAGAAGGCGCAGAAGAGTCCAAGCAGGTGCGGAAGCGTCCAAGCAGGCGCGGAAGCGTCCAAGCAGGCGCGGAAACGTCCAAGCAGGCGCGGAAGCATGCAAGAAGACGCAGAAGGGTCAAAGCAGGCGCGGAAGCGTCCAAGCAGACGCGGAAGCGTCCAAGCAGGCGCGGTAGCGTCCAACCAGGCGCGGAAGCGTCCAAGCAGTCGCGGAAGCGTCCAAGCAGGCGCGGAAGCGTCCAAGCAGTCGCAGAAGCGTCCAAGCAGGCGCGGTAGCGTCCAACCAGGCGCGGAACCGTCCAAGCAGTCGCGGAAGCGTCCAAGCAGGCGCGGTAGAGTCCAAGCAGGCGCGGAAGCATGCAAGAAGACGCAGAAGAGTCCAAGCAGGCGCGGAAGCGTCCAAGCAGGAGGGGAAGCATGCAAGCAGGCGCGGAAGCGTCCAAGCAGGCGCGGAAACGTTCAAGTAGGCGCGGAAGCATGCAAGAAGGCGCGGAAACGTCCAAGCAGGCGCAGAAGCATGCAAGAAGACGCAGAAGAGTCCAAGCAGGCGCGGAAGCGTCCAAGCAGTCGCGGAAGCGTCCAAGCAGGCGCGGTAGCGTCCAAGCAGTCGCGGAAGCGTCCAAGCAGGCGCGTTAGCGTCCAAGCAGGCGCGGAAGCGTGCAAGCAGTCGCGGAAGCGTCCAAGCAGGCGCGGAAGCATGCAAGAAGACACCGAAGAGTCCAAGCAGGCGCGGAAGCGTCCAAGCAGTCGCGGAAGCGTTCAAGCAGGCGCGGCAACGTCCAAGCAGGCGTGGAAGCGTCCAATCAGACGCGGAAGCGTCCAAGCAGGCGCGGTAGCGTCCAACCAGGCGCGGAAGCGTCCAAGCAGTCGCGGAAGCGTCCAAGCAGGCGCGGAAGCGTCCAAGCAGTCGCGGAAGCGTCCAAGCAGACGCGGAAATGTCCAAGCAGGCGCGGTAGAGTCTAAGCAGGCGCGGAAACGACCAAGCAGTCGCGGAAACGTCCAAGCAGGCGGGGAAGCATGCAAGCAGGCGCGGAAGCGTCCAAGCAGGCGCGGAAACATCCAAGCAGGCGCGGCAGCGTCCAAGCTGGCGCGGAAACGTCCAAGCAGGCGCGGAAGCATGCAAGAAGACGCAGAAGAGTCCAAGCAGGCGCGGAAGCGTGCAAGCAGTCGCGGAAGCGTCCAAGCAGGCGCGGAAGCATGCAAGAAGACACCGAAGAGTCCAAGCAGGCGCGGAAGCGTCCAAGCAGTCGCGGAAGCGTCCAAGCAGGCGCGGCAACGTCCAAGCAGGCGTGGAAGCGTCCAATCAGACGCGGAAGCGTCCAAGCAGTCGCAGAAGCGTCCAAGCAGGCGCGGTAGCGTCCAACCAGGCGCGGAAGCGTCCAAGCAGTCGCGGAAGCGTCCAAGCAGGCGCGGTAGAGTCCAAGCAGGCGCGGAAGCGTCCAAGCAGTCGCAGAAGCGTCCAAGCAGGCGCGGTAGCGTCCAAGTAGTCGCGGAAGCGTCTAAGCAGGCGCGGTAGCGTCCAAGCAGGCGCGGAAGCGTCTAAGCAGGCGCGGAAACGTCCAAGTAGGCGCGGAAGCATGCAAGAAGGCGCAGAAGAGTCCAAGCAGGCGCGGAAGCGTCCAAGCAGTCGCAGAAGCGTCCAAGCAGGCGCGGTAGCGTCCAACCAGGCGCGGAAGCGTCCAAGCAGTCGCGGAAGCGTCCAAGCAGGCGCGGTAGAGTCCAAGCAGGCGCGGAAGCGTCCAAGCAGGCGCGGAAGCGTCCAAGCAGGCGCAGGAGAGTCCAAGCAGTCGCGGAAGCGTCCAAGCAGTCGCGGAAGCGTCCAAGTAGTCGCGGAAGCGTCCAAGCAGGCGCGGTAGCGTCCAAGCAGGCGCGGAAGCGTCCAAGCAGGCGCGGTAGAGTCCAAGCAGGCGCGGAAGCGTCCAAGCAGTCGCAGAAGCGTCCAAGCAGGCGCGGTAGCGTCCAACCAGGCGCGGAAGCGTCCAAGCAGTCGCGGAAGCGTCCAAGCAGGCGCGGTAGAGTCCAAGCAGGCGCGGAAGCGTCCAAGCAGTCGCAGAAGCGTCCAAGCAGGCGCGGAAACGTCCAAGCAAGCGTGGAAGAGTACAAGCAGGTGCGGAAGCGTCGAAGCAGGCGCGGAAGCGTCCAAGCAGGCGCGGAAGCGTCCAAGCAGGCGCGGTAGCGTCCAACCAGGCGCGGATGCGTCCAAGCAGTCGCGGAAGCGTCCAAGCAGGCGCGGTAGCGTCCAAGCAGTCGCGGAAGCGTCCAAGCAGACGCGGAAATGTCCAAGCAGGCGCAGAAGAGTCCAAGCAGGCGCGGAAGCGTCCAAGCAGGCGCGGAAGCATGCAAGCAGTCGCGGAAGCGTCCAAGCAGGCGCGGTAGTGTCCAAGCTGGCGCGGAAACGTCCAAGCAGGAGCGGAAGCATGCAAGAAGGCGCAGAAGAGTCCAAGCAGGCGCGGAAGCGTCCAAGCAGTCGCGGAAGCGTCCAAGCAGGCGCGGTAGCGTCCAAGCAGGCGCGGAAACGTCCAAGCAGGCGCGGAAACGTCCAAGCAGTCGCGGAAGCGTCCAAGCAGTCGCGGAAGCGTCCAAGCAGGCGCGGAAGCGTCCAAGCAGGCGCGGAAGCGTCCAAGCAGGCGCAGGAGAGTCCAAGCAGTCGCGGAAGCGTCCAAGCAGTCGCGGAAGCGTCCAAGTAGTCGCGGAAGCGTCCAAGCAGGCGCGGTAGCGTCCAAGCAGGCGCGGAAGCGTCCAAGCAGGCGCGGAAACGTCCAAGTAGGCGCGGAAGCATGCAAGAAGGCGCAGAAGAGTCCAAGCAGGCGCGGAAGCGTCCAAGCAGTCGCAGAAGCGTCCAAGCAGGCGCGGTAGCGTCCAACCAGGCGCGGAAGCGTCCAAGCAGTCGCGGAAGCGTCCAAGCAGGCGCGGTAGAGTCCAAGCAGGCGCGGAAGCGTCCAAGCAGTCGCAGAAGCGTCCAAGCAGGCGCGGTAGCGTCCAACCAGGCGCGGAAGCGTCCAAGCAGTCGCGGAAGCGTCCAAGCAGGCGCGGTAGCGTCCAAGCAGGCGCGGAAACGTCCAAGCAGGCGCGGAAGAGTCCAAGCAGGCGCGGTAACGTCCAAGTAGGCGCGGAAGCATGCAAGAAGGCGCGGAAGCGTCCAAGCAGGCGCGGTAGCGTCCAAGCAGGCGCGGAAACGTCCAACCAGGCGCGGAAGCATGCAAGAAGGCGCAGAAGAGTCCAAGCAGGTGCGGAAGCGTCCAAGCAGGCGCGGAAGCGTCCAAGCAGGCGCGGAAACGTCCAAGCAGGCGCGGAAGCATGCAAGAAGACGCAGAAGGGTCAAAGCAGGCGCGGAAGCGTCCAAGCAGACGCGGAAGCGTCCAAGCAGGCGCGGTAGCGTCCAACCAGGCGCGGAAGCGTCCAAGCAGTCGCGGAAGCGTCCAAGCAGGCGCGGAAGCGTCCAAGCAGTCGCAGAAGCGTCCAAGCAGGCGCGGTAGCGTCCAACCAGGCGCGGAAGCGTCCAAGCAGTCGCGGAAGCGTCCAAGCAGGCGCGGTAGAGTCCAAGCAGGCGCGGAAGCGTCCAAGCAGTCGCAGAAGCGTCCAAGCAGGCGCGGTAGCGTCCAACCAGGCGCGGAAGCGTCCAAGCAGTCGCGGAAGCGTCCAAGCAGGCGCGGTAGCGTCCAAGCAGGCGCGGAAACGTCCAAGCAGGCGCGGAAGAGTCCAAGCAGGCGCGGTAACGTCCAAGTAGGCGCGGAAGCATGCAAGAAGGCGCGGAAGCGTCCAAGCAGGCGCGGTAGCGTTCAAGCAGGCGCGGAAACGTCCAACCAGGCGCGGAAGCATGCAAGAAGGCGCAGAAGAGTCCAAGCAGGTGCGGAAGCGTCCAAGCAGGCGCGGAAGCGTCCAAGCAGGCGCGGAAACGTCCAAGCAGGCGCGGAAGCATGCAAGAAGACGCAGAAGGGTCCAAGCAGGCGCGGAAGCGTCCAAGCAGACGCGGAAGCGTCCAAGCAGGCGCGGAAGCGTCCAAGCAGGCGCGGAAAAGTCCAAGAAGACGCGGAAGCGCCCAAGCAGGCGCGGTAGCGTCCAAGCAGTCGCGGAAGAGTCCAAGCAGGCGCGGCAGAGTCCAAGCAGGCGCGGAAGCATGCAAGAAGACGCAGAAGAGTCCAAGCAGGCGCGGAAGCGTCCAAGCAGGTGGGGAAGCATGCAAGCAGGCGCGGAAGCGTCCAAGCTGGCGCGGAAACGTCCAAGTAGGCGCGGAAGCATGCAAGAAGGCGCAGAAGAGTCCAAGCAGGTGCGGAAGCGTCCAAGCAGGTGGGGAAGCATGCAAGCAGGCGCGGAAGCGTCCAAGCAGGCGCGGAAACGTCCAAGTAGGCGCGGAAGCATGCAAGAAGGCGCAGAAGAGTCCAAGCAGGTGCGGAAGCGTCCAAGCAGGCGCGGAAGCGTCCAAGCAGGCGCGGAAGCGTCCAAGCAGGCGCGGTAGCGTCCAACCAGGCGCGGATGCGTCCAAGCAGTCGCGGAAGCGTCCAAGCAGGCGCGGTAGCGTCCAACCAGGCGCGGAAACGTCCAAGCAGGCGCAGAAGAATGCAAGAAGACGCAGAAGAGTCCAAGCAGGCGCGGAAGCGTCCAAGCAGTCGCGGAAGCGTCCAAGCAGGCGCGGTAGCGTCCAAGCAGTCGCGGAAGCGTCCAAGCAGGCGCGGTAGCGTCCAAGCAGGCGCGGAAGCGTGCAAGCAGTCGCGGAAGCGTCCAAGCAGGCGCGGAAGCATGCAAGAAGACGCCGAAGAGTCCAAGCAGGCGCGGAAGCGTCCAAGCAGTCGCGGAAGCGTCCAAGCAGGCGCGGCAACGTCCAAGCAGGCGTGGAAGCGTCCAATCAGACGCGGAAGCGTCCAAGCAGGCGCGGTAGCGTCCAACCAGGCGCGGAAGCGTCCAAGCAGTCGCGGAAGCGTCCAAGCAGGCGCGGAAGCGTCCAAGCAGTCGCGGAAGCGTCCAAGCAGGCGGGGAAGCATGCAAGCAGGCGCGGAAGCGTCCAAGCAGGCGCGGAAACATCCAAGCAGGCGCGGCAGCGTCCAAGCTGGCGCGGAAACGTCCAAGCAGGCGCGGAAGCATGCAAGAAGACGCAGAAGAGTCCAAGCAGGCGCGGAAGCGTCCAAGCAGGAGGGGAAGCATGCAAGCAGGCGCGGAAGCGTCCAAGCAGGCGCGGAAACGTTCAAGTAGGCGCGGAAGCATGCAAGAAGGCGCGGAAACGTCCAAGCAGGCGCAGAAGCATGCAAGAAGACGCAGAAGAGTCCAAGCAGGCGCGGAAGCGTCCAAGCAGTCGCGGAAGCGTCCAAGCAGGCGCGGTAGCGTCCAAGCAGTCGCGGAAGCGTCCAAGCAGGCGCGGTAGCGTCCAAGCAGGCGCGGAAGCGTGCAAGCAGTCGCGGAAGCGTCCAAGCAGGCGCGGAAGCATGCAAGAAGACGCAGAAGAGTCCAAGCAGGCGCGGAAGCGTCCAAGCAGGAGGGGAAGCATGCAAGCAGGCGCGGAAGCGTCCAAGTAGTCGCGGAAGCGTCCAAGCAGGCGCGGTAGCGTCCAAGCAGGCACGGAAGCGTCCAAGCAGGCGCGGAAACGTCCAAGTAGGCGCGGAAGCATGCAAGAAGGCGCAGAAGAGTCCAAGCAGGCGCGGAAACGACCAAGCAGGCGCGGAAGAGTCCAAGCAGGCGCGGAAGCGTCCAAGCAGGCGCGGAAACGTCCAAGCAGGCGGGGAAGCATGCAAGCAGGCGCGGAAGCGTCCAAGCAGGCGCGGAAGCGTCCAAGCAGTCGTAGAAGCGTCCAAGCAGGCGCGAAGCGTCCAAGCAGGCGCGGAAGAGTCCAAGCAGGCGCGGAAGCGTCCAAGCAGGCGCGGAAGAGTCCAAGAAGACGCGGAAGCGTCCAAGCAGGCGCGGTAGCGTCCAAGCAGTCGCGGAAGAGTCCAAGCAGGCGCGGCAGAGTCCAAGCAGGCGCGGAAGCATGCAAGAAGACGCAGAAGAGTCCAAGCAGGCGCGGAAGCGTCCAAGCAGGCGCGGAAACGTCCAAGTAGGCGCGGAAGCATGCAAGAAGGCGCAGAAGAGTCCAAGCAGGTGCGGAAGCGTCCAAGCAGGCGCGGAAGCGTCCAAGCAGGCGCGGAAGCGTCCAAGCAGGCGCGGTAGCGTCCAACCAGGCGCGGATGCGTCCAAGCAGTCGCGGAAGCGTCCGAGCAGGCGCGGTAGCGTCCAAGCAGTCGCGGAAGCGTCCAAGCAGACGCGGAAATGTCCAAGCAGGCGCGGTAGAGTCTAAGCAGGCGCGGAAACGACCAAGCAGGCGCGGAAACGTCCAAGCAAGCGTGGAAGAGTACAAGCAGGTGCGGAAGCGTCGAAGCAGGCGCAGAACCGTGCAAGTAGGCACGGAAGCGTCCAAGAAGGCGCGGCAGCATGCAAGAAGGCGCAGAAGAGTCCAAGCAGGCGCGGAAGCGTCCAAGCAGGCGCGGAAGCATGCAAGCAGTCGCGGAAGCGTCCAAGCAGGCGCGGTAGTGTCCAAGCTGGCGCGGAAACGTTCAAGCAGGCGCGGAAGCATGCAAGAAGGCGCAGAAGAGTCCAAGCAGGCGCGGAAGCGTCCAAGCAGTCGCAGAAGCGTCCAGGCAGGCGCGCAAGCGTCCAAGCAGTCGCGGAAGCGTCCAAGCAGTCGCGGAAGCGTCCAAGCAGGCGCGGAAGCGTCCAAGCAGGCGGGGAAGCATGCAAGCAGGCGCGGAAGCGTCCAGGCAGGCGCGGAAGCGTCCAAGCAGGCGGGGAAGCATGCAAGCAGGCGCGGAAGCGTCCAAGCAGGCGCGGAAGCGTCCAAGCAGTCGCAGAAGCGTCCAAGCAGGCGCGGCAGCATCCAAGCAGGCGCGGAAGCGTCCAAGCAGGCGCGGTAGCGTCCAACCAGGCGCGGATGCGTCCAAGCAGTCCCGGAAGCGTCCAAGCAGGCGCGGTAGCGTCCAAGCAGGCGCGGAAACGTCCAAGCAGGCGCGGAAGCATGCAAGAAGACGCAGAAGAGTCCAAACAGGCGCGGAAGCGTCCAAGCAGGCGCGGAAGAGGCCAAGAAGACGCGGAAGCGTCCAAGAAGGCGCGGTAGCGTCCAAGCAGTCGCGGAAACGACCAAGCAGGCGCGGAAACGTCCAAGCAAGCGTGGAAGAGTACAAGCAGGTGCGGAAGCGTCGAAGCAGGCGCAGAACCGTGCAAGTAGGCACGGAAGCGTCCAAGAAGGCGCGGCAGCATGCAAGAAGGCGCAGAAGAGTCCAAGCAGGCGCGGAAGCATGCAAGAAGACGCAGAAGCGTCCAAGCAGGCGCGGAAGCATGGAAGAAGGCGCAGAAGAGTCCAAGCAGGCACGGAAGCGTCCAAGAAGGCGCGGCAGCATGCAAGAAGGCGCAGAAGAGTCCAAGCAGGCGCGGAAGCGTCCAAGCAGGCGCGGAAGCATGCAAGCAGGCGCGAAAGCGTCCAGGCAGGCGCGCAAGCGTCCAAGCAGTCGCGGAAGCGTCCAAGCAGTCGCGGAAGCGTCCAAGCAGGCGCGGAAGCGCCCAAGCAGGCGCGGTAGCGTCCAAGCTGGCGCGGAAACGTCCAAGCAGGCGCGGAAGCGTCCAAGCAGGCGTGGTAGTGTCCAAGCTGGTGCGGAAACGTCCAAGCAGGCGCGGTAGCGTCCCACCAGGCGCGGAAGAGTCCAAGAAGTCGCGGAAGCGTCCAAATAGGCGCGGCAGCGTCCAAGCATGCGCGGAAACGTCCAAGCAGGCGCGGAAGCATGCAAGAAGACGCAGAAGAGTCCAAGCAGGCGCGGAAGCGTCCAAGCAGGAGGGGAAGCATGCAAGCAGGCGCGGAAGCATGCAAGAAGGCGCAGAAGAGTCCAAGCAGGCGAGGAAGCGTCCAAGCAGTCGCGGAAGCGTCCAAGCAGTCGCGGAAGCGTCCAAGCAGTCGCGGAAGCGTCCAAGCAGGCGCGGAAGCGTCCAAGCAGGCATGGTAGTGTCCAAGCTGGTGCGGAAACGTCCAAGCAGGCGCGGAAGCGTCCAACCAGGCGCGGAAGCGTCCAAGCAGTCGCGGAAGCGTCCAAGCAGGCGCGGTAGTGTCCAAGCTGGCGCGGAAACGTCCAAGCAGGCGCGGAAGCATGCAAGAAGGCGCAGAAGAGCCCAAGCAGGCGCGGAAGCGTCCAAGCAGTCGCGGAAGCGTCCAAGCAGGCGCGGAAGCATGCAAGAAGACGCAGAAGAGTCCAAGCAGGCGAGGAAGCGTCCAAGCAGTCGCGGAAGCGTCCAAGCAGGCGGGGAAGCATGCAAGCAGGCGCGGAAGCGTCCAAGCAGGCGCGGAAACATCCAAGTAGGCGCGGCAGCATGCAAGAAGTCGCAGAAGAGTCCAAGCAGTCGCGGAAGCGTCCAAGCAGTCGCGGAAATGTCCAAGCAGGCGTGGTAGAGACTAAGCAGGCGCGGAAACGACCAAGCAGGCGCGGAAACGTCCAAGCAAGCGTGGAAGAGTACAAGCAGGTGCGGAAGCGTCGAAGCAGGCGCAGAACCGTGCAAGTAGGCACGGAAGCGTCCAAGAAGGCGCGGCAGCATGCAAGAAGGCGCAGAAGAGTCCAAGCAGGCGAGGAAGCGTCCGAGCAGGCGCGGAAGCATGCAAGCAGGCGCGGAAGCGTCCAGGCAGGCGCGGAAGCGTCCAAGCAGTCGCGGAAGCGTCCAAGCATTCGCGGAAGCGTCCAAGCAGGCGCGGAAGCGTCCAAGCAGTCGCAGAAGCGTCCAAGCAGGCGCGGTGGCGTCCAAGCAGGCGCGGAAGCGTCCATGCAGGCGCGGTAGCGTCCAACCAGGCGCGGATGCGTCCAAGCAGTCGCGGAAGCATGCAAGAAGACGCAGAAGAGTCCAAGCAGGCGCGGTAGCGTCCAAGCAGGCGCGGAAGCGTCCAAGCAGTCGCGGAAGCGTCCAAGCAGGCGCGGTAGCGTCCAAGCAGGCGCGGAAGCGTGCAAGCAGTCGCGGAAGCTTCCAAGCAGGCGCGGAAGCATGCAAGAAGACGCGGAAGCATGCAAAAAGGCGCGGAAGCGTCCAAGCAGTCGCGGAAGCGTCCAAGCAGTCGCGGAAACGTCCAAGCCGGCGCGGAAGCGTCCAACCAGGCGCGGTAGCGTCCAACAAGGCGCGGAAGCGTCCAAGCAGGCGGGGAAGCATGCAAGCAGGCGCGGAAGCGTCCAAGCAGGCGCGGAAGCGTCCAAGCAGTCGCAGAAGCGTCCAAGCAGGCGCGGTGGCGTCCAAGCAGGCGCGGAAGCGTCCAAGCAGGCGCGGTAGCGTCCAACCAGGCGCGGATGCGTCCAAGCAGTCGCGAAAGCGTCCAAGCAGGCGCGGTAGCGTCCAAGCAGGCGCGACAACGTCCAAGCAGGCGCGGAAGCATGCAAGAAGACGCAGAAGAGTCCAAGCAGGCGAGGAAGCGTCCAAGCAGTCGCGGAAGCGTCCAAGCAGGCGGGGAAGCATGCAAGCAGGCGCGGAAGCGTCCAAGCAGGCGGGGAAGCATGCAAGCAGGCGCGGAAGCGTCCAAGCAGGCGCGGAAGCGTCCAAGCAGTCGCAGAAGCGTCCAAGCAGGCGCGGTAGCATCCAAGCAGGCGCGGAAGCGTCCAAGCAGGCGCGGTAGCGTCCAACCAGGCGCGGATGCGTCCAAGCAGTCCCGGAAGCGTCCAAGCAGGCGCGGTAGCGTCCAAGCAGGCGCGGTAACGTCCAAGCAGGCGCGGAAGCATGCAAGAAGACGCAGAAGAGTCCAAACAGGCGCGGAAGCGTCCAAGCAGGCGCGGAAGAGTCCAAGAAGACGCGGAAGCGTCCAAGAAGGCGCGGTAGCGTCCAAGCAGTCGCGGAAACGACCAAGCAGGCGCGGAAACGTCCAAGCAAGCGTGGAAGAGTACAAGCAGGTGCGGAAGCGTCGAAGCAGGCGCAGAACCGTGCAAGTAGGCACGGAAGCGTCCAAGAAGGCGCGGCAGCATGCAAGAAGGCGCAGAAGCGTCCAAGCAGTCGCGGAAGCGTCCAAGCAGGCGCGGTAGCGTCCAAGCAGGCGCGGAAGCGTGCAAGCAGTCGCGGAAGCTTCCAAGCAGGCGCGGAAGCATGCCAGAAGACGCGGAAGCATGCAAAAAGGCGCGGAAGCGTCCAAGCAGTCGCGGAAGCGTCCAAGCAGTCGCGGAAACGTCCAAGCCGGCGCGGAAGCGTCCAACCAGGCGCGGTAGCGTCCAACAAGGCGCGGAAGCGTCCAAGCAGGCGGGGAAGCATGCAAGCAGGCGCGGAAACGTCCAAGCAGGCGCGGAAGCGTCCAAGCAGTCGCAGAAGCGTCCAAGCAGGCGCGGTGGCGTCCAAGCAGGCGCGGAAGCGTCCAAGCAGGCGCGGTAGCGTCCAACCAGGCGCGGATGCGTCCAAGCAGTCGCGAAAGCGTCCAAGCAGGCGCGGTAGCGTCCAAGCAGGCGCGACAACGTCCAAGCAGGCGCGGAAGCATGCAAGAAGACGCAGAAGAGTCCAAGCAGGCGAGGAAGCGTCCAAGCAGTCGCGGAAGCGTCCAAGCAGGCGGGGAAGCATGCAAGCAGGCGCGGAAACGTCCAAGCAGGCGCGGAAACATCCAAGTAGGCGCGGCAGCATGCAAGAAGTCGCAGAAGAGTCCAAGCAGTCGCGGAAGCGTCCAAGCAGTCGCGGAAATGTCCAAGCAGGCGCGGTAGATTCTAAGCAGGCGCGGAAACGACCAAGCAGGCGCGGAAACGTCCAAGCAAGCGTGGAAGAGTACAAGCAGGCGGGGAAGCATGCAAGCAGGCGCGGAAGCGTCCAGGCAGGCGCGGAAGCGTCCAAGCAGGCGGGGAAGCATGCAAGCAGGCGCGGAAGCGTCCAAGAAGGCGCGGAAGCGTCCAAGCAGTCGGAGAAGCGTCCAAGCAGGCGCGGTAGCATCCAAGCAGGCGCGGAAGCGTCCAAGCAGGCGCGGTAGCGTCCAACCAGGCGCGGATGCGTCCAAGCAGTCCCGGAAGCGTCCAAGCAGCCGCGGTAGCGTCCAAGCAGGCGCGGAAACGTCCAAGCAGGCGCGGAAGCATGCAAGAAGACGCAGAAGAGTCCAAACAGGCGCGGAAGCGTCCAAGCAGGCGCGGAAGAGTCCAAGAAGACGCGGAAGCGTCCAAGAAGGCGCGGTAGCGTCCAAGCAGTCGCGGAAACGACCAAGCAGGCGCGGAAACGTCCAAGCAAGCGTGGAAGAGTACAAGCAGGTGCGGAAGCGTCGAAGCAGGCGCAGAACCTTGCAAGTAGGCACGGAAGCGTCCAAGAAGGCGCGGCAGCATGCAAGAAGGCGCAGAAGAGTCCAAGCAGGCGCGGAAGGGTCCAAGCAGTCGCAGAAGCGTCCAAGCAGGCGCGGTAGCGTCCAACCAGGCGCGGAAGAGTCCAAGAAGTCGCGGAAGCGTCCATACAGGCGCGGCAGCGTCCAAGCAGGCACGGTAGCGTCCAAGCAGGCGTGGAAACGTCCAAGCAGGCGCGGAAGCATGCAAGAAGACGCAGAAGAGTCCAAGCAGGCGCGGAAGCGTCCAAGCAGGCGGGGAAGCATGCAAGCAGGCGCGGTAGCGTCCAAGCAGTCGCGGAAGAGTCCAAGAAGTCGCGGAAGCGTCCATACAGGCGCGGCAGCGTCCAAGCAGGCACGGAAGTGTCCAAGAAGGCGCGGCAGCATGCAAGAAGACGCAGAAGAGTCCAAGCAGGCGCGGAAGCGTCCAAACAGGAGGGGAAGCATGCAAGCAGGCGCGGAAGCGTCCAAGCAGGCGCGGTAGCGTCCAAGCAGGCGCGGAAGAGTCCAAGAAGTCGCGGAAGCGTCCAAGCAGGCGCGGTAGCGTCCAAGCAGGCGTGGAAACGTCCAAGCAGGCGCGGAAGCATGCAAGAAGACGCAGAAGAGTCCAAGCAGGCGCGGAAGCGTCCAAGCAGGAGGGGAAGCATGCAAGCAGGCGCGGAAGCGTCCAAGCAGGCGCGGAAACGTCCAAGTAGGCGCGGAAGCATGCAAGAAGGCGCAGAAGAGTCCAAGCAGGCGCGGAAGCGTCCAAGCAGGCGCGGAAACGTCCAAGCAGGCGCGGAAGCATGCAAGAAGACGCAGAAGAGTCCAAGCAGGAGCGGAAGCGTCCAAGCAGTCGCGGAAGCGTCCAAGCAGGCGCGGAAGCGTTCAAGCAGTATCGGAAGCGTCCAAGCAGGCGCGGAAGCATGCAAGCAGGCGCGGAAGCGTCCAGGCAGGCGCGCAAGCGTCCAAGCAGTCGCGGAAGCGTCCAAGCAGTCGCGGAAGCGTCCAAGCAGGCGCGGAAGCGTCCAAGCAGGCGGGGAAGCATGCAAGCAGGCGCGGAAGCGTCCAGGCAGGCGCGGAAGCGTCCAAGCAGGCGGGGAAGCATGCAAGCAGGCGCGGAAGCGTCCAAGCAGGCGCGGAAGCGTCCAAGCAGTCGCAGAAGCGTCCAAGCAGGCGCGGTAGCATCCAAGCAGGCGCGGAAGCGTCCAAGCAGGCGCGGAAGCGTCCAAGCAGGCGCGGAAGAGTCCAAGAAGTCGCGGAAGCGTCCAAATAGGCGCGGCAGCGTCCAAGCATGCGCGGAAACGTCCAAGCAGGCGCGGAAGCATGCAAGAAGACGCAGAAGAGTCCAAGCAGGCGCGGAAGCGTCCAAGCAGGAGGGGAAGCATGCAAGCAGGCGCGGAAGCGTCCAAGCAGGCGCGGAAACGTACAAGCAGGCGCGGAAGCATGCAAGAAGACGCAGAAGCGTCCAAGCAGGCGCGGAAGCGTCCAAGCATGCGCGGAAACGTCCAAGCAGGCGCGGAAGCGTCCAAGCAGGAGGGGAAGCATGCAAGCAGGCGCGGAAGCGTCCAAGCAGGCGCGGAAACGTCCAAGTAGGCGCGGAAGCATGCAAGAAGGCGCAGAAGAGTCCAAGCAGGCGCGGAAACGTCCAAGCAGGCGCGGAAGCATGCAAGAAGACGCAGAAGAGTCCAAGCAGTCGCGGAAGCGTCCAAGCAGGCGCGGAAGCGTCCAAGCAGGCGTGGTAGTGTCCAAGCTGGTGCGGAAACGTCCAAGCAGGCGCGGTAGCGTCCCACCAGGCGCGGAAGAGTCCAAGAAGTCGCGGAAGCGTCCAAATAGGCGCGGCAGCGTCCAAGCATGCGCGGAAACGTCCAAGCAGGCGCGGAAGCATGCAAGAAGACGCAGAAGAGTCCAAGCAGGCGCGGAAGCGACCAAGCAGGAGGGGAAGCATGCAAGCAGGCGCGGAAGCATGCAAGAAGGCGCAGAAGAGTCCAAGCAGGCGAGGAAGCGTCCAAGCAGTCGCGGAAGCGTCCAAGCAGTCGCGGAAGCGTCCAAGCAGTCGCGGAAGCGTCCAAGCAGGCGCGGAAGCGTCCAAGCAGGCATGGTAGTGTCCAAGCTGGTGCGGAAACGTCCAAGCAGGCGCGGAAGTGTCCAACCAGGCGCGGAAGCGTCCAAGCAGTCGCGGAAGCGTCCAAGCAGGCGCGGTAGTGTCCAAGCTGGCGCGGAAACGTCCAAGCAGGCGCGGAAGCATGCAAGAAGGCGCAGAAGAGCCCAAGCAGGCGCGGAAGCGTCCAAGCAGTCGCGGAAGCGTCCAAGCAGGCGCGGAAGCATGCAAGAAGACGCAGAAGAGTCCAAGCAGGCGAGGAAGCGTCCAAGCAGTCGCGGAAGCGTCCAAGCAGGCGGGGAAGCATGCAAGCAGGCGCGGAAGCGTCCAAGCAGGCGCGGAAACATCCAAGTAGGCGCGGCAGCATGCAAGAAGTCGCAGAAGAGTCCAAGCAGTCGCGGAAGCGTCCAAGCAGTCGCGGAAATGTCCAAGCAGGCGTGGTAGAGACTAAGCAGGCGCGGAAACGACCAAGCAGGCGCGGAAACGTCCAAGCAAGCGTGGAAGAGTACAAGCAGGTGCGGAAGCGTCGAAGCAGGCGCAGAACCGTGCAAGTAGGCACGGAAGCGTCCAAGAAGGCGCGGCAGCATGCAAGAAGGCGCAGAAGAGTCCAAGCAGGCGAGGAAGCGTCCGAGCAGGCGCGGAAGCATGCAAGCAGGCGCGGAAGCGTCCAGGCAGGCGCGGAAGCGTCCAAGCAGTCGCGGAAGCGTCCAAGCATTCGCGGAAGCTTCCAAGCAGGCGCGGAAGCATGCAAGAAGACGCGGAAGCATGCAAAAAGGCGCGGAAGCGTCCAAGCAGTCGCGGAAGCGTCCAAGCAGTCGCGGAAACGTCCAAGCCGGCGCGGAAGCGTCCAACCAGGCGCGGTAGCGTCCAACAAGGCGCGGAAGCGTCCAAGCAGGCGGGGAAGCATGCAAGCAGGCGCGGAAGCGTCCAAGCAGGCGCGGAAGCGTCCAAGCAGTCGCAGAAGCGTCCAAGCAGGCGCGGTGGCGTCCAAGCAGGCGCGGAAGCATCCAAGCAGGTGCGGTAGCGTCCAACCAGGCGCGGATGCGTCCAAGCAGTCGCGAAAGCGTCCAAGCAGGCGCGGTAGCGTCCAAGCAGGCGCGACAACGTCCAAGCAGGCGCGGAAGCATGCAAGAAGACGCAGAAGAGTCCAAGCAGGCGAGGAAGCGTCCAAGCAGTCGCGGAAGCGTCCAAGCAGGCGGGGAAGCATGCAAGCAGGCGCGGAAGCGTCCAAGCAGGCGGGGAAGCATGCAAGCAGGCGCGGAAGCGTCCAAGCAGGCGCGGAAGCGTCCAAGCAGTCGCAGAAGCGTCCAAGCAGGCGCGGTAGCATCCAAGCAGGCGCGGAAGCGTCCAAGCAGGCGCGGTAGCGTCCAACCAGGCGCGGATGCGTCCAAGCAGTCCCGGAAGCGTCCAAGCATGCGCGGTAGCGTCCAAGCAGGCGCGGTAACGTCCAAGCAGGCGCGGAAGCATGCAAGAAGACGCAGAAGAGTCCAAACAGGCGCGGAAGCGTCCAAGCAGGCGCGGAAGAGTCCAAGAAGACGCGGAAGCGTCCAAGAAGGCGCGGTAGCGTCCAAGCAGTCGCGGAAACGACCAAGCAGGCGCGGAAACGTCCAAGCAAGCGTGGAAGAGTACAAGCAGGTGCGGAAGCGTCGAAGCAGGCGCAGAACCGTGCAAGTAGGCACGGAAGCGTCCAAGAAGGCGCGGCAGCATGCAAGAAGGCGCAGAAGCGTCCAAGCAGTCGCGGAAGCGTCCAAGCAGGCGCGGTAGCGTCCAAGCAGGCGCGGAAGCGTGCAAGCAGTCGCGGAAGCTTCCAAGCAGGCGCGGAAGCTTGCCAGAAGACGCGGAAGCATGCAACAAGGCGCGGAAGCGTCCAAGCAGGCGCGGAAGCGTCCAAGCAGTCGCAGAAGCGTCCAAGCAGGCGCGGTGGCGTCCAAGCAGGCGCGGAAGCGTCCAAGCAGGCGCGGTAGCGTCCAACCAGGCGCGGATGCGTCCAAGCAGTCGCGAAAGCGTCCAAGCAGGCGCGGAAGCGTCCAAGCAGGAGGGGAAGCATGCAAGCAGGCGCGGAAGCGTCCAAGCAGTCGCGGAAGCGTCCAAGCAGTCGCGGAAGCGTCCAAGCAGGCGCGGAAGCGTCCAAGCAGGCATGGTAGTGTCCAAGCTGGTGCGGAAACGTCCAAGCAGGCGCGGAAGCGTCCAACCAGGCGCGGAAGCGTCCAAGCAGTCGCGGAAGCGTCCAAGCAGGCGCGGTAGTGTCCAAGCTGGCGCGGAAACGTCCAAGCAGGCGCGGAAGCATGCAAGAAGGCGCAGAAGAGCCCAAGCAGGCGCGGAAGCGTCCAAGCAGTCGCGGAAGCGTCCAAGCAGGCGCGGAAGCATGCAAGAAGACGCAGAAGAGTCCAAGCAGGCGAGGAAGCGTCCAAGCAGTCGCGGAAGCGTCCAAGCAGGCGGGGAAGCATGCAAGCAGGCGCGGAAGCGTCCAAGCAGGCGCGGAAACATCCAAGTAGGCGCGGCAGCATGCAAGAAGTCGCAGAAGAGTCCAAGCAGGCGCGGAAGCGTCCAAGCAGGAGGGGAAGCATGCAAGCAGGCGCGGAAGCGTCCAAGCAGGCGCGGAAACGTCCAAGCAGGCGCGGAAGCATGCAAGAAGACGCAGAAGCGTCCAAGAAGGCGCGGAAGCGTCCAAGCATGCGCGGAAACGTCCAAGCAGGCGCGGAAGCGTCCAAGCAGGAGGGGAAGCATGCAAGCAGGCGCGGAAGCGTCCAAGCAGGCGCGGAAACGTCCAAGTAGGCGCGGAAGCATGCAAGAAGGCGCAGAAGAGTCCAAGCAGGCGCGGAAACGTCCAAGCAGGCGCGGAAGCATGCAAGAAGACGCAGAAGAGTCCAAGCAGTCGCGGAAGCGTCCAAGCAGGCGCGGAAGCGTCCAAGCAGGCGTGGTAGTGTCCAAGCTGGTGCGGAAACGTCCAAGCAGGCGCGGTAGCGTCCCACCAGGCGCGGAAGAGTCCAAGAAGTCGCGGAAGCATCCAAATAGGCGCGGCAGCGTCCAAGCATGCGCGGAAACGTCCAAGCAGGCGCGGAAGCATGCAAGAAGACGCAGAAGAGTCCAAGCAGGCGCGGAAGCGTCCAAGCAGGAGGGGAAGCATGCAAGCAGGCGCGGAAGCATGCAAGAAGGCGCAGAAGAGTCCAAGCAGGCGAGGAAGCGTCCAAGCAGTCGCGGAAGCGTCCAAGCAGTCGCGGAAGCGTCCAAGCAGTCGCGGAAGCGTCCAAGCAGGCGCGGAAGCGTCCAAGCAGGCATGGTAGTGTCCAAGCTGGTGCGGAAACGTCCAAGCAGGCGCGGAAGCGTCCAACCAGGCGCGGAAGCGTCCAAGCAGTCGCGGAAGCGTCCAAGCAGGCGCGGTAGTGTCCAAGCTGGCGCGGAAACGTCCAAGCAGGCGCGGAAGCATGCAAGAAGGCGCAGAAGAGCCCAAGCAGGCGCGGAAGCGTCCAAGCAGTCGCGGAAGCGTCCAAGCAGGCGCGGAAGCATGCAAGAAGACGCAGAAGAGTCCAAGCAGGCGAGGAAGCGTCCAAGCAGTCGCGGAAGCGTCCAAGCAGGCGGGGAAGCATGCAAGCAGGCGCGGAAGCGTCCAAGCAGGCGCGGAAACATCCAAGTAGGCGCGGCAGCATGCAAGAAGTCGCAGAAGAGTCCAAGCAGTCGCGGAAGCGTCCAAGCAGTCGCGGAAATGTCCAAGCAGGCGTGGTAGAGACTAAGCAGGCGCGGAAACGACCAAGCAGGCGCGGAAACGTCCAAGAAAGCGTGGAAGAGTACAAGCAGGTGCGGAAGCGTCGAAGCAGGCGCAGAACCGTGCAAGTAGGCACGGAAGCGTCCAAGAAGGCGCGGCAGCATGCAACAAGGCGCAGAAGAGTCCAAGCAGGCGAGGAAGCGTCCGAGCAGGCGCGGAAGCATGCAAGCAGGCGCGGAAGCGTCCAGGCAGGCGCGGAAGCGTCCAAGCAGTCGCGGAAGCGTCCAAGCATTCGCGGAAGCGTCCAAGCAGGCGCGGAAGCGTCCAAGCAGTCGCAGAAGCGTCCAAGCAGGCGGGGTGGCGTCCAAGCAGGCGCGGAAGCGTCCAAGCAGGCGCGGTAGCGTCCAACCAGGCGCGGATGCGTCCAAGCAGTCGCGGAAGCATGCAAGAAGACGCAGAAGAGTCCAAGCAGGCGCGGTAGCGTCCAAGCAGGCGCGGAAGCGTCCAAGCAGTCGCGGAAGCGTCCAAGCAGGCGCGGTAGCGTCCAAGCAGGCGCGGAAGCGTGCAAGCAGTCGCGGAAGCTTCCAAGCAGGCGCGGAAGCATGCAAGAAGACGCGGAAGCATGCAAAAAGGCGCGGAAGCGTCCAAGCAGTCGCGGAAGCGTCCAAGCAGTCGCGGAAACGTCCAAGCCGGCGCGGAAGCGTCCAACCAGGCGCGGTAGCGTCCAACAAGGCGCGGAAGCGTCCAAGCAGGCGGGGAAGCATGCAAGCAGGCGCGGAAGCGTCCAAGCAGGCGCGGAAGCGTCCAAGCAGTCGCAGAAGCGTCCAAGCAGGCGCGGTGGCGTCCAAGCAGGCGCGGAAGCGTCCAAGCAGGCGCGGTAGCGTCCAAGCAGGCGCGGAAGCGTGCAAGCAGTCGCGGAAGCTTCCAAGCAGGCGCGGAAGCTTGCCAGAAGACGCGGAAGCATGCAAAAAGGCGCGGAAGCGTCCAAGCAGTCGCGGAAGCGTCCAAGCAGTCGCGGAAACGTCCAAGCCGGCGCGGAAGCGTCCAACCAGGCGCGGTAGCGTCCAACAAGGCGCGGAAGCGTCCAAGCAGGCGGGGAAGCATGCAAGCAGGCGCGGAAGCGTCCAAGCAGGCGCGGAAGCGTCCAAGCAGTCGCAGAAGCGTCCAAGCAGGCGCGGTGGCGTCCAAGCAGGCGCGGAAGCGTCCAAGCAGGCGCGGTAGCGTCCAACCAGGCGCGGATGCGTCCAAGCAGTCGCGAAAGCGTCCAAGCAGGCGCGGTAGCGTCCAAGCAGGCGCGACAACGTCCAAGCAGGCGCGGAAGCATGCAAGAAGACGCAGAAGAGTCCAAGCAGGCGAGGAAGCGTCCAAGCAGTCGCGGAAGCGTCCAAGCAGGCGGGGAAGCATGCAAGCAGGCGCGGAAACGTCCAAGCAGGCGCGGAAACATCCAAGTAGGCGCGGCAGCATGCAAGAAGTCGCAGAAGAGTCCAAGCAGTCGCGGAAGCGTCCAAGCAGTCGCGGAAATGTCCAAGCAGGCGCGGTAGATTCTAAGCAGGCGCGGAAACGACCAAGCAGGCGCGGAAACGTCCAAGCAAGCGTGGAAGAGTACAAGCAGGCGGGGAAGCATGCAAGAAGACGCAGAAGAGTCCAAACAGGCGCGGAAGCGTCCAAGCAGGCGCGGAAGAGTCCAAGAAGACGCGGAAGCGTCCAAGAAGGCGCGGTAGCGTCCAAGCAGTCGCGGAAGAGTCCAAGAAGTCGCGGAAGCGTCCATACAGGCGCGGCAGCGTCCAAGCAGGCACGGAAGCGTCCAAGAAGGCGCGGCAGCATGCAAGAAGACGCAGAAGAGTCCAAGCAGGCGCGGAAGCGTCCAAACAGGAGGGGAAGCATGCAAGCAGGCGCGGAAGCGTCCAAGCAGGCGCGGTAGCGTCCAAGCAGGCGCGGAAGAGTCCAAGAAGTCGCGGAAGCGTCCAAGCAGGCGCGGTAGCGTCCAAGCAGGCGTGGAAACGTCCAAGCAGGCGCGGAAGCATGCAAGAAGACGCAGAAGAGTCCAAGCAGGCGCGGAAGCGTCCAAGCAGGAGGGGAAGCATGCAAGCAGGCGCGGAAGCGTCCAAGCAGGCGCGGAAACGTCCAAGTAGGCGCGGAAGCATGCAAGAAGGCGCAGAAGAGTCCAAGCAGGCGCGGAAGCGTCCAAGCAGGCGCGGAAACGTCCAAGCAGGCGCGGAAGCATGCAAGAAGACGCAGAAGAGTCCAAGCAGGAGCGGAAGCGTCCAAGCAGTCGCGGAAGCGTCCAAGCAGGCGCGGAAGCGTTCAAGCAGTCGCGGAAGCGTCCAAGCAGGCGCGGAAGCATGCAAGCAGGCGCGGAAGCGTCCAGGCAGGCGCGCAAGCGTCCA
The DNA here is from genome assembly GCA_963989415.1 of Cerceris ruficornis. Lineage (NCBI taxonomy): Eukaryota > Metazoa > Arthropoda > Insecta > Hymenoptera > Crabronidae > Cerceris > Cerceris ruficornis. Next base: position 63,681,303 of record OZ022517.1, on the reverse strand, counting down.
AGCAGTCGCGGAAGCGTCCAAGCAGTCGCGGAAGCGTCCAAGCAGGCGCGGAAGCGTCCAAGCAGGCGGGGAAGCATGCAAGCAGGCGCGGAAGCGTCCAGGCAGGCGCGGAAGCGTCCAAGCAGGCGGGGAAGCATGCAAGCAGGCGCGGAAGCGTCCAAGCAGGCGCGGAAGCGTCCAAGCAGTCGCAGAAGCGTCCAAGCAGGCGCGGTAGCATCCAAGCAGGCGCGGAAGCGTCCAAGCAGGCGCGGTAGCGTCCAACCAGGCGCGGATGCGTCCAAGCAGTCCCGGAAGCGTCCAAGCAGGCGCGGTAGCGTCCAAGCAGGCGCGGAAACGTCCAAGCAGGCGCGGAAGCATGCAAGAAGACGCAGAAGAGTCCAAACAGGCGCGGAAGCGTCCAAGCAGGCGCGGAAGAGTCCAAGAAGACGCGGAAGCGTCCAAGAAGGCGCGGTAGCGTCCAAGCAGTCGCGGAAACGACCAAGCAGGCGCGGAAACGTCCAAGCAAGCGTGGAAGAGTACAAGCAGGTTCGGAAGCGTCGAATCAGGCGCAGAACCGTGCAAGTAGGCACGGAAGCGTCCAAGAAGGCGCGGCAGCATGCAAGAAGGCGCAGAAGAGTCCAAGCAGGCGCGGTAGTGTCCAAGCTGGCGCGGAAACGTCCAAGCAGGCGCGGAAGCATGCAAGAAGGCGCAGAAGAATCCAAGCAGGCGCGGAAGCGTCCAAGCAGTCGCGGAAGCGTCCAAGCAGGCGCGGAAGCATGCAAGAAGACGCAGAAGAGTCCAAGCAGGCGAGGAAGCGTCCAAGCAGTCGCGGAAGCGTCCAAGCAGGCGGGGAAGCATGCAAGCAGGCGCGGAAGCGTCCAAGCAGGCGCGGAAACATCCAAGTAGGCGCGGCAGCATGCAAGAAGTCGCAGAAGAGTCCAAGCAGTCGCGGAAGCGTCCAAGCAGTCGCGGAAATGTCCAAGCAGGCGCGGTAGAGACTAAGCAGGCGCGGAAACGACCAAGCAGGCGCGGAAACGTCCAAGCAAGCGTGGAAGAGTACAAGCAGGTGCGGAAGCGTCGAAGCAGGCGCAGAACCGTGCAAGTAGGCACGGAAGCGTCCAAGAAGGCGCGGCAGCATGCAAGAAGGCGCAGAAGAGTCCAAGCAGGCGAGGAAGCGGCCGAGCAGGCGCGGAAGCATGCAAGCAGGCGCGGAAGCGTCCAGGCAGGCGCGGAAGCGTCCAAGCAGTCGCGGAAGCGTCCAAGCATTCGCGGAAGCGTCCAAGCAGGCGCGGTAGCGTCCAACCAGGCGCGGAAGCGTCCAAGCAGGCGGGGAAGCATGCAAGTAGGCGCGGTAGCGTCCAAGCAGGCGCGGAAGCGTCCAAGCAGTCGCAGAAGCGTCCAAGCAGGCGCGGTGGCGTCCAAGCAGGCGCGGAAGCGTCCAAGCAGGCGCGGTAGCGTCCAACCAGGCGCGGATGCGTCCAAGCAGTCGCGGAAGCGTCCAAGCAGGCGCGGTAGCGTCCAAGCAGGCGCGGAAACGTCCAAGCAGGCGCGGAAGCATGCAAGAAGACGCAGAAGAGTCCAAGCAGGCGCGGTAGCGTCCAACCAGGCGCGGAAGAGTCCAAGAAGTCGCGGAAGCGTCCATACAGGCGCGGCAGCGTCCAAGCAGGCACGGAAGCGTCCAAGAAGGCGCGGCAGCATGCAAGAAGACGCAGAAGAGTCCAAGCAGGCGCGGAAGCGTCCAAACAGGAGGGGAAGCATGCAAGCAGGCGCGGAAGCGTCCAAGCAGGCGCAGTAGCGTCCAAGCAGGCGCGGAAGAGTCCAAGAAGTCGCGGAAGCGTCCAAGCAGGCGTGGAAACGTCCAAGCAGGCGCGGAAGCATGCAAGAAGACGCAGAAGAGTCCAAGCAGGCGCGGAAGCGTCCAAGCAGGCACGGAAGCGTCCAAGAAGGCGCGGCAGCATGCAAGAAGACGCAGAAGAGTCCAAGCAGGCGCGGAAGCGTCCAAGCAGTCGCGGAAGCGTCCAAGCAGGCGCGGAAGCATGCAAGAAGACGCAGAAGAGTCCAAGCAGGCGAGGAAGCGTCCAAGCAGTCGCGGAAGCGTCCAAGCAGGCGGGGAAGCATGCAAGCAGGCGCGGAAGCGTCCAAGCAGGCGCGGAAACATCCAAGTAGGCGCGGCAGCATGCAAGAAGTCGCAGAAGAGTCCAAGCAGTCGCGGAAGCGTCCAAGCAGTCGCGGAAATGTCCAAGCAGGCGCGGTAGAGACTAAGCAGGCGCGGAAACGACCAAGCAGGCGCGGAAACGTCCAAGCAAGCGTGGAAGAGTACAAGCAGGTGCGGAAGCGTCGAAGCAGGCGCAGAACCGTGCAAGTAGGCACGGAAGCGTCCAAGCAGGCGGGGAAGCATGCAAGTAGGCGCGGTAGCGTCCAAGCAGGCGCGGAAGCGTCCAAGCAGTCGCAGAAGCGTCCAAGCAGGCGCGGTGGCGTCCAAGCAGGCGCGGAAGCGTCCAAGCAGGCGCGGTAGCGTCCAACCAGGCGCGGATGCGTCCAAGCAGTCGCGGAAGCGTCCAAGCAGGCGCGGTAGCGTCCAAGCAGGCGCGGAAACGTCCAAGCAGGCGCGGAAGCATGCAAGAAGACGCAGAAGAGTCCAAGCAGGCGCGGTAGCGTCCAACCAGGCGCGGAAGAGTCCAAGAAGTCGCGGAAGCGTCCATACAGGCGCGGCAGCGTCCAAGCAGGCACGGAAGCGTCCAAGAAGGCGCGGCAGCATGCAAGAAGACGCAGAAGAGTCCAAGCAGGCGCGGAAGCGTCCAAACAGGAGGGGAAGCATGCAAGCAGGCGCGGAAGCGTCCAAGCAGGCGCGGTAGCGTCCAAGCAGGCGCGGAAGAGTCCAAGAAGTCGCGGAAGCGTCCAAGCAGGCGTGGAAACGTCCAAGCAGGCGCGGAAGCATGCAAGAAGACGCAGAAGAGTCCAAGCAGGCGCGGAAGCGTCCAAGCAGGCACGGAAGCGTCCAAGAAGGCGCGGCAGCATGCAAGAAGACGCAGAAGAGTCCAAGCAGGCGCGGAAGCGTCCAAACAGGAGGGGAAGCATGCAAGCAGGCGCGGAAGCGTCCAAGCAGGCGCGGTAGCGTCCAAGCAGGCGCGGAAGAGTCCAAGAAGTCGCGGAAGCGTCCAAGCAGGCGCGGTAGCGTCCAAGCAGGCGCGGAAGCATGCAAGAAGACGCAGAAGAGTCCAAGCAGGAGCGGAAGCGTCCAAGCAGTCGCGGAAGCGTCCAAGCAGGCGCGGAAGCGTTCAAGCAGTCGCGGAAGCGTCCAAGCAGGCGCGGAAGCGTCCAAGCAGTCGCGGAAGCGTCCAAGCAGGCGCGGAAGCATGCAAGAAGACGCAGAAGAGTCCAAGCAGGCGAGGAAGCGTCCAAGCAGTCGCGGAACCGTCCAAGCAGGCGGGGAAGCATGCAAGCAGGCGCGGAAGCGTCCAAGCAGGCGCGGAAACATCCAAGTAGCCGCGGCAGCATGCAAGAAGTCGCAGAAGAGTCCAAGCAGTCGCGGAAGCGTCCAAGCAGTCGCGGAAATGTCCAAGCAGGCGCGGTAGATTCTAAGCAGGCGCGGAAACGACCAAGCAGGCGCGGAAACGTCCAAGCAAGCGTGGAAGAGTACAAGCTGGTGCGGAAGCGTCGAAGCAGGCGCAGAACCGTGCAAGTAGGGACGGAAGCGTCCAAGAAGGCGCGGCAGCATGCAAGAAGGCGCAGAAGAGTCCAAGCAGGCGCGGAAGCGTCCAAGCAGGCGCGGAAGCATGCAAGCAGGCGCGGAAGCGTCCAGGCAGGCGCGCAAGCGTCCAAGCAGTCGCGGAAGCGTCCAAGCAGTCGCGGAAGCGTCCAAGCAGGCGCGGAAGCGTCCAAGCAGGCGGGGAAGCATGCAAGCAGGCGCGGAAGCGTCCAGGCAGGCGCGGAAGCGTCCAAGCAGGCGGGGAAGCATGCAAGCAGGCGCGGAAGCGTCCAAGCAGGCGCGGAAGCGTCCAAGCAGTCGCAGAAGCGTCCAAGCAGGCGCGGCAGCATCCAAGCAGGCGCGGAAGCGTCCAAGCAGGCGCGGTAGCGTCCAACCAGGCGCGGATGCGTCCAAGCAGTCCCGGAAGCGTCCAAGCAGGCGCGGTAGCGTCCAAGCAGGCGCGGAAGAGTCCAAGCAGGCACGGAAGCGTCCAAGAAGGCGCGGCAGCATGCAAGAAGGCGCAGAAGAGTCCAAGCAGGCGCGGAAGCGTCCAAGCAGGCGCGGAAGCATGCAAGCAGGCGCGGAAGCGTCCAGGCAGGCGCGCAAGCGTCCAAGCAGTCGCGGAAGCGTCCAAGCAGTCGCGGAAGCGTCCAAGCTGGCGCGGAAGCGTCCAAGCAGGCGGGGAAGCATGCAAGCAGGCGCGGAAGCGTCCAGGCAGGCGCGGAAGCGTCCAAGCAGGCGGGGAAGCATGCAAGCAGGCGCGGAAGCGTCCAAGCAGGCGCGGAAGCGTCCAAGCAGTCGCAGAAGCGTCCAAGCAGGCGCGGTAGCATCCAAGCAGGCGCGGAAGCGTCCAAGCAGGCGCGGTAGCGTCCAACCAGGCGCGGAAGAGTCCAAGAAGTCGCGGAAGCGTCCATACAGGCGCGGCAGCGTCCAAGCAGGCACGGAAGCATGCAAGAAGACGCAGAAGAGTCCAAGCAGGCGCGGAACCGTCCAAGCAGGAGGGGAAGCATGCAAGCAGGCGCAGAGCCGTGCAAGCAGGCGCGGAAGCGTCCAAGCAGGCGCGGTAGCGTCCAAGCAGGCGCGGAAGAGTCCAAGAAGTCGCGGAAGCGTCCAAGCAGGCGCGGTAGCGTCCAAGCAGGCGCGGAAGCATGCAAGAAGACGCAGAAGAGTCCAAGCAGGAGCGGAAGCGTCCAAGCAGTCGCGGAAGCGTCCAAGCAGGCGCGGAAGCGTTCAAGCAGTCGCGGAAGCGTCCAAGCAGGCGCGGAAGCGTCCAAGCAGTCGCGGAAGCGTCCAAGCAGGCGCGGAAGCATGCAAGAAGACGCAGAAGAGTCCAAGCAGGCGAGGAAGCGTCCAAGCAGTCGCGGAACCGTCCAAGCAGGCGGGGAAGCATGCAAGCAGGCGCGGAAGCGTCCAAGCAGGCGCGGAAACATCCAAGTAGGCGCGGCAGCATGCAAGAAGTCGCAGAAGAGTCCAAGCAGTCGCGGAAGCGTCCAAGCAGTCGCGGAAATGTCCAAGCAGGCGCGGTAGATTCTAAGCAGGCGCGGAAACGACCAAGCAGGCGCGGAAACGTCCAAGCAAGCGTGGAAGAGTACAAGCTGGTGCGGAAGCGTCGAAGCAGGCGCAGAACCGTGCAAGTAGGGACGGAAGCGTCCAAGAAGGCGCGGCAGCATGCAAGAAGGCGCAGAAGAGTCCAAGCAGGCGCGGAAGCGTCCAAGCAGGCGCGGAAGCATGCAAGCAGGCGCGGAAGCGTCCAGGCAGGCGCGCAAGCGTCCAAGCAGTCGCGGAAGCGTCCAAGCAGTCGCGGAAGCGTCCAAGCAGGCGCGGAAGCGTCCAAGCAGGCGGGGAAGCATGCAAGCAGGCGCGGAAGCGTCCAGGCAGGCGCGGAAGCGTCCAAGCAGGCGGGGAAGCATGCAAGCAGGCGCGGAAGCGTCCAAGCAGGCGCGGAAGCGTCCAAGCAGTCGCAGAAGCGTCCAAGCAGGCGCGGCAGCATCCAAGCAGGCGCGGAAGCGTCCAAGCAGGCGCGGTAGCGTCCAACCAGGCGCGGATGCGTCCAAGCAGTCCCGGAAGCGTCCAAGCAGGCGCGGTAGCGTCCAAGCAGGCGCGGAAGAGTCCAAGCAGGCACGGAAGCGTCCAAGAAGGCGCGGCAGCATGCAAGAAGGCGCAGAAGAGTCCAAGCAGGCGCGGAAGCGTCCAAGCAGGCGCGGAAGCATGCAAGCAGGCGCGGAAGCGTCCAGGCAGGCGCGCAAGCGTCCAAGCAGTCGCGGAAGCGTCCAAGCAGTCGCGGAAGCGTCCAAGCTGGCGCGGAAGCGTCCAAGCAGGCGGGGAAGCATGCAAGCAGGCGCGGAAGCGTCCAGGCAGGCGCGGAAGCGTCCAAGCAGGCGGGGAAGCATGCAAGCAGGCGCGGAAGCGTCCAAGCAGGCGCGGAAGCGTCCAAGCAGTCGCAGAAGCGTCCAAGCAGGCGCGGTAGCATCCAAGCAGGCGCGGAAGCGTCCAAGCAGGCGCTGTAGCGTCCAACCAGGCGCGGAAGAGTCCAAGAAGTCGCGGAAGCGTCCATACAGGCGCGGCAGCGTCCAAGCAGGCACGGAAGCATGCAAGAAGACGCAGAAGAGTCCAAGCAGGCGCGGAACCGTCCAAGCAGGAGGGGAAGCATGCAAGCAGGCGCAGAGCCGTGCAAGTAGGCACGGAAGCGTCCAAGAAGGCGCGGAAACGTCCAAGCAGGCGCGGAAGCATGCAAGAAGGCGCAGAAGAGTCCAAGCAGGCGCGGAAGCATGCAAGAAGGCGCAGAAGAGTCCAAGCAGGCGCGGAAGCGTCCAAGCAGTCGCGGAAGCGTCCAAGCAGGCGCGGTAGCGTCCAAGCTGGCGCGGAAACGTCCAAGCAGGCGCGGAAGCATGCAAGAAGGCGCAGAAGAGTCCAAGCAGGCGCGGAAGCGTCCAAGCAGGCGCGGAAGCGTCCAAGCAGGCGCGGTAGCGTCCAAGCAGTCGCGGAAGCGTCCAAGCAGGCGCGGTAGCGTCCAAGCTGGCGCGGAAACGTCCAAGCAGGCGCGGAAGCATGCAAGAAGGCGCAGAAGAGTCCAAGCATGCGCGGAAGCGTCCAAGCAGTCGCGGAAGCGTCCAAGCAGGCGCGGTAGCGTCCAAGCTGGCGCGGAAACGTCCAAGCAGGCGCGGAAGCATGCAAGAAGGCGCAGAAGAGTCCAAGCAGGCGCGGAAGCGTCCAAGCAGGCGCGGAAGCGTCCAAGCAGGCGCGGTAGCGTCCAAGCTGGCGCGGAAACGTCCAAACAGGCGCGGAAGCATGCAAGAAGACGCAGAAGAGTTCAAGCAGGCGCGGAAGCATCCAAGCAGGAGGGGAAGCATGCAAGCAGGCGCGGAAGCGTCCAAGCAGGCGCGGAAGCGTCCAAGCAGTCGCGGAAGCATCCAAGCTGTCGCGGAAGCGTCCAAGCAGGCGCGGTAGCGTCCAACCAGGCGCGGAAACGTCCAAGCAGGCGCGGAAGCGTCCAAGCAGGGGCGGAAGCGTCCAAGCAGGCGCGGAAACGTCCAAGCAGGCGCGGAAGCATGCAAGAAGACGCAGAAGAGTCCAAGCAGGCGCGGAAGCGTCCAAGCAGGAGGGGAAGCATGCAAGCAGGCGCGGAAGCGTCCAAGCAGGCGCGGAAACCTCCAAGTAGGCGCGGAACCTTGCCAGAAGGCGCGGAAGCGTCCAAGCAGGCGCGGAAGCGTCCAAGCAGTCGCGGAAGCGTCCAAGCAGGCGCGGTAGCGTCCAAGCTGGCGCGGAAACGTCCAAGCAGGCGCGGAAGCGTCCAAGCAGGCGCGGAAGCGTCCAAGCAGGCGCGGAAACGTCCAAGCAGGCGCGGAAACGTCCAAGCAGGCGCGGAAGCATGCAAGAAGACGCAGAAGAGTCCAAACAGGCGCGGAAGCGTCCAAGCAGGCGCGGAAGAGTCCAAGAAGACGCGGAAGCGTCCAAGAAGGCGCGGTAGCGTCCAAGCAGTCGCGGAAACGACCAAGCAGGCGCGGAAACGTCCAAGCCAGCGTGGAAGAGTACAAGCAGGTGCGGAAGCGTCGAAGCAGGCGCAGAACCGTGCAAGTAGGCACGGAAGCGTCCAAGAAGGCGCGGCAGCATGCAAGAAGGCGCAGAAGAGTCCAAGCAGTCGCGGAAGCGTCCAAGCAGTCACAGAAGCGTCCAAGCAGGGGCGGTAGCGTCCAACCAGGCGCGGAAGAGTCCAAGAAGTCGCGGAAGCGTCCATACAGGCGCGGCAGCGTCCAAGCAGGCACGGAAGCGTCCAAGAAGGCGCGGCAGCATGCAAGAAGACGCAGAAGAGTCCAAGCAGGCGCGGAAGCGTCCAAACAGGAGGGGAAGCATGCAAGCAGGCGCGGAAGCGTCCAAGCAGGCGCGGTAGCGTCCAAGCAGGCGCGGAAGCGTCCAAGCAGGCGCGGTAGCGTCCAACCAGGCGCGGAAGCGACCAAGCAGTCGCGGAAGCGTCCAAGCAGGCGCGGTAGAGTCCAAGCAGTCGCGGAAGCGTCCAAGCAGGCGCGGTAGCGTCCCACCAGGCGCGGAAGCGACCAAGCAGTCGCGGAAGCGTCCAAGCAGGCACGGAAGCATGCAAGCAGGCGCGGAAGCGTCCAAGCAGTCATGGAAGCGTCCAAGCAGGCGCGGAAGCGTCCAAGCAGGCGCGGAAACGTCCAAGCAGGCGTGAAAGCGTCCAAGCAGGCTCGGAACCGTGCAAGCAGGCGCGGAAGCATGCAAGAAGGCGCGGAAGCGTCCAAGCAGGCGCGGTAGCGTCCAAGCAGGCGCGGAAGCGACCAAGCAGTCGCGGAAGCGTCTGTCACGTCCCGTGTCCTCGATCGGGAGTAACTGAGTTTGTTTTCCTGTTTTAGGCTCGCCCGCTATGCGCAGACTATCGCCAGGGCACAGGGAGGAAAATTGGTGATTTTATACCACGAGGGATTAAACGAAGTAAGTATAATATGGGGGTAATGGGGGCGAAGAAACCTTAATGATAATAATATTTCCTTTTCAGGTGCTCACCCGATGGAACGTAGCGGAGTAAGTGTAGAGAGAGAGACGGTAAGTATACGAGTGAGGTAAGTTGTAGCGAGAGAGAATCTACCGAAGGGAGGTTTCTTTTGTATGTTACTAATTGATTTTATTTTCAGGGGTCGCGGCGAGGAACTGGTACGAAGAGACTGGATAACTAAGATGCGTCGAGTAAAAGGTAAGCATAATAATATAGAGTTTATTTCCTTTAGATTAAGTAAAATACAATGTAAATTCAAATGAAGTGGAAGTATAATAAAATTCAAATAGTAATAAAATTCAAATAGAATCTTCAAAAAGATGTTGCATCGACCAGTTCGATGAGTCTGGGGATCGAGGGGAATCTAAGGTATAATCTGGGGAATCAGGAGATTGAGGGGGATCCGGGATGTCGGCAAGTGCTGTCTCAAGGTAGTTGGTTAACAGGGAAGAGGGGTATTCGGTAGGTTGTGGTGTAGAATAGTAATGGGTAGGTTCAGGATATACGGTGGAATCGGGTATAGGGTAATCGAAGGGTGTATAGGGTATGGGGTAGATGGGGTAGTCTGGAATTTGGATGAGGGGGCGACGAGTGTTGGTGGGGGGGTAGGTTGGTTCGACTAGGGTAGGGGATGAGGAGGATTCGGATGATTCCGGAATTATTAAATTCAGGGAAGGAGTAGGCTCCGGTGAGGGGGATCGCGGTAGGTTAGGGGATCCTGGCTGAATTTCAGGCGAGTAGGAGGGTTCCGGTCTGTAGTCGTCGTCGTAGCGTAGTCTTAAAGATATTTGTCGTAAAACTGGATGAATCCCGTAGGTGTCTAATAAGCGCTGTATTTCAGCGGCTTCTCTCTCTGCTCGGACACGGCGGCCGGCTCGTCTACCTCGGCGCCGATAGATGGGAGGATTGCGTATTCCCGAATTATTATCTGTCATCTAATGACAGACGAGAGGTGAGTATAAAGTAGGGGAGACGATTTGTAAATGGAGAAATAAATTCACTGTACCTTGTCTGCGTATCTGTAGGACTCGCAGGTGAAAGGACAGCAGCAGGATTCTGCGCTTCAAGAAGGCGAAGGGGTTGGTGAAGCGCTATTCGTCGCTGCGCTCGCGTTGAATGAAGTAGCTGCTATTTATCAGCGCTATTGGATTTGAAAAATAAAGAAGGTAAGTTATAAGTTATGTATATTAAAATAATAAAATTAATACAATGTAGGTAGTGTAAGAGTAACGAGGGATTTCAACTATCTGCGTACCTCGGTCGCAGGTTAAGTTGAAATCGAGTTTTATAAAATAATTACAGTCAGTGAGAGAATACAAAATATCCGCGTACCTCGGTCACGGGTTTTGGATTCACACGATCTGAGTGCTTGAGTTAACGTCGTACAATATTATTCGCGTAAAATACAATTAGTAAGTAAATGCAAAATGGTCCGCGTACCTCGGTCACGGGTTTTGAATTTACACTAAGAGTGTCGATGATAATTAGTCTGAGTGCCTAAGGTTACAAAGAATTAATATTTATGAAAGCGTACAAAATTATTCGCGTACCTCGGTCACGAGTTCTGAACACAATCAAAAATATAGAAGGAGCAACGAGTGGCAATGGGTGTGTCGCCGTACGACCTCGGTAGTACAGCGGAGTCAGAGTGCAGCCGGAATAATTGAATACTCACTCGTTGGTATTGTAGTCGTAGTAGATGTGGCACTTGTCGCTTCGTAGCACTAGTTTAATTCGCGTACTTTACTTTCACTCGATGTTCACTGGTCGGCTGCTGCTGCTAGACTTTAACTTTAACGATGTTCGCGGTTCGGCTGCCACTGCTGGACTGACTAAAGCGGCGTTGCGCTGCTCCTTATATATTAAATTCATATCGCTAATTCTGAGAATGCTGAGCGGCGGGCGGCTTGCATTTTCCTATCTTTGCTGACATCCCCCGCCTTGCAATTTATTCTGCTGACCGTCTTACGCCTTGCAGTTTTAAACTGCTGACGGTCTTACGCCTTGCAGTTTCTTATCGCCGTGGGAAGGGAAACTGCTGACGGTCTTACGCCTTGCAGTTTCTTGAGCTTATCTTATCGCGGTGAGAGATAAGAAACTGCTGAGCGTGTACAATATTATATAGTCTTGAAATGAATAGATGTCGCATGCGCTTTTAATTATATAGTTATGAAACGAATAGATGGCTCATACTGTTCGCAAATGAAATGATGTCTCGCGGAGTTTGATTTTAATGCTTTTTATATAGCTGCGAGATGAAATGTTGTCCTATACTTCTGAAACGTTTAGATGCATTGCATCTTTTGATATTTATTACTTGTATGACTCATCTAGACGTATCGCGTTGATTATTAATACGGTTATTATTCTTAAGTATTACTTTTACGTGCCTTTACATATATATATATTTATTTTAATGGATTAATGTATTTTCGTACATATATACGTAATGTATATATGTGTATGTATGTCTATGTATATATATATATAGGCATATGTCAAGACGCGCGCTTTCGCGAATTAGGGGGTGGGAGGTTTGAATACGCGATTTTAACAATAGTGACGTCAATTTCGGGTTGACGTTACACCTCCCCCCTTTTTGTAGAACAAATTTATTCGGAAATTTGTTCTAAGCGGTCTATTCTATCTCTTAACTCGGAGAGACTTACTACTTTAGGACTTTGCGGCTGGCGAGAAAACGGTCTTGGCATCTGTCGGTTAATATCATCATCGTTCTCAGGGGCGTTCAATTCTGGGTTTTCTGGAGTCGAAGCTCGTTGTCGAGCACGTTGCAAGAGGCAGTAGGTGATGGATGTCCATACAGCTCCAAGTAATTCGATGCCACATCCGAATACGGCATACAGTGAGTAGCCGTGAATAATAGTATCAACGATGGTCTTCACGAATTTCACAATCACAAATATTGCTAGGCATCCTGCGCTGATGGAGCCAAACGTAATGAAATGGTCCCATATCTTCGATAGTGCTCCTTGGGCTAGTTTCTGCACGGCGTCTTCGTCTAACAGATGCGTGAGTTGGATAGTCCCGGGGATGATATCTTGTCCGGTGACGCCACGCGCTACGGAATTCAATATGGCGGCTCTTTCCGCCGGGAACATGATATGGTCTCGTAGCTTGTCGATGTCTGCTTGCGTGTAGATTCCGCTTACGGCGAGTGTAGCTGGTACCGTATATTTCCAGGTTGGCTTGGTCATCGGTTTTAATTCTTGTGGTGGGACAGCTTCCACTGGATTCGGCAGTATTTTGTGCCATGAATCGTCGATGTTGTACATTATCGGCAGGATCGGGTTGCAGTCGCGGTGAGTTCCTTGTTGCACTAATACTCTGGTTTTAGGCTTCATAAATTTTGATGTGTTTCTGTGTAGAACGGGAAGTTCCACGAAACATTCTTGCGTGCGGCGTACTTTCACTTCTACGGGAATGCACCTGATTATATGGACGGCTTCTCCAGCGGTCGTGGCCATGTATCCCGGTCCTTTCATTAGGGACCAGGCAAATTCCTCAGGCAGTATTGATGCGATTGAGAGTGCGTTTTCGAGCACTTGCCTCTCCAAGGCGCATCTATGCGTAAGTGATGAGGTAAAGAGGGTAATTATTTGTCCTCGTATATGGCGTTCAACATATACGAATTTCGAATTCATATATGTAAAGATGTCGAGGTTATCAGGCGTAATTGTTCTTTTCCCAGTAAATGTGCGTCCTTTTTGTGTTTCCAGAATGAACAGCTTAGGATGTTCTGTTCGTAGGAGCGTATATCCGCACACGTTTTGTTCCGAAACCTTGGTTAGAGCGAAGGTGATGTCGTCCCTGGTAAGTGCGTAAATTGTAGGTAAGGTTGAATTTTGTCCCGCTTCTGTGATCCGTTGTGCCAATCCTTCGTATAAAACGTCATATTGTTCAAATTTGCAGGTGGACTCCGGTGTTGGTTTCCAGTACGTATATCCGTCTTCTCCATCTAGACAGTATCCGTCTTGAAATGAGCATGTAGTTCCACTTTTGAGGATCATTTTATTCTCGTTCAGCTTGACTGCGGCGCTGCCCGTGCGGAGTGTAATCTTCGCCAATCCTTGTACCACTACGTTGTCCCAGGATCCGTAGGGATCCGCATACTGTGTTCCGGTGCATGATCCATCATTTGCGATTGTTCCGGCGAAGGTAAACATTCTTGTAGATGTTGTGTTTGCTCGAATGCCGGTTAAAACTGCTCCGTTTCCGAGAGATATAGTTCCTTCTCGATGTAGACGTAGACACGTCTCGTGGCTTACATCTGCTATATACTCCACGTAGCCATTGTGAACTGCTGATATATGGGAGTGCATTCCACAGTAAAAGACTGTTCTCTTGATCTCGATTTTGCACTGTATGTAGTCCGCGTGCTCATACTCTGCCAATTGCAATAATTGTATGTATGTTTCTTCCGTTTCCGCCCCTCGAACGTTGATGTCACATTCGCCTACTTTTACTAATGATATCGTCGTTATATTTAGCCTCTCGCCGCTGCAATCGTATGCAATTAGTCCATAAGCCATCGGGCTGACGCATAGGAGGAATACAATGAGGATCTTCATCCTGAAACAGAAGTCTGACATTTCGTAAGTAGTATTAATTAATAACTAAGCTTAAATCTAGTAACATATCGATTATCCTTTATTTAGTTTGTTTATTTTGGTTTTATTTTTATTTCTTTGTTTATTTAATAAGGCGTATTGATTTATTTATATATTTTTTTATTATTATATTTTTTGATTATTATTGGGTACATATTTAGTATTATTTGTAGTTATGATTTCCGTGCTTCTTTAAGCGTATAGCGCTCCGTCGATTATATATAATGTCTCTACGTTGAATTCCAAGTATAAGCCTCTGTGGAATATGTCCATGCAGGTCGTGCACTCTGCGAGGCTTCTCTCAATTAATAATGGAATGCCGCATTCGTAACAATTTTTCTCGAAGTCTTCGCACGTGAAGGCATGTGCGTCTGTGAAGCTTCCTTCTATAGCGAGGTCAGATAAGTCGAAGCACGGTTCGCAGAATATTCTGTATGTATTTTCATCGTCGTAAGTTTCCATCATCTGTCCTTGTATGCAGCTGAATTGGCTTATCTGTATGTTAAGTAATGCAAGCTCCTCTTGCCCCGAAATTTTAGCTGTAGGTCGTGGATAGTAGCACATGGTAGTTGCGTACTTGAAATGGTCTGTAACATAATTCATTTTCCTCTAAAGTTCCGTGACGGTGGGTCGACGATGAGCTAATTTTAACTTGTTAGCGTGCACCACACGATTTTTGCCGTTCATTAATATGGATATATTTCCGTTACTAAGGATTTGCTGAATTTTGTAGGGACCGGAATATTGACTCGCGAATTTTCCTTGTCGGGGTTCTTTGAGTAAAAATACATCGTCGCCGACGTGGAATGTTTGGGGGTTTACTCTTCGGTCGTAGTATCCTTTTGATTTTTGCTTAGCTTGCTTTAAGTTCTCTCGGGCGATGTCTTGTAAACGGTTGATCTTCATGAAGAGTTCTTCTAAATAATCCTTATATGATGGGTCGAGGTTTTCTTCTAGCGGCGGGTCGGTGGACGGTGCTCGTGCTATTTTTCCGAATACTAATTCGTGCGGTGAGAATTTTGTTCCTTCGTGAATGCTGGTGTTATACGAGAACATCGCGTTCTCTATCCATTCATCCCAATTGGAGGTGTCGTCGATATATTGTTTTAAGAATTCTATTAATACGTGATGGGATCTTTCGAGGGATCCATTTGCTTGAGGGTGATAGGCTGTCGTCTGGTATTGCTTAATTCGGCATTTCTTTGCCACGGCTTTAAATAAAGCTGATAAGAAGTTTGATCCCTGGTCTGTGAGTAATGCTCGTGGAGCTCCAAATCTGCATATGAAATTCTTAAGGAAGGCGTCGGCCACGCTACGTGAATCTGCTTTTTGCAATGGTACTGCGACACTGTATTTCGTTAAAAGGTCTTGGATGGTCAGTATGTATTCATTTCCCATTTTTGTTACAGGGAGTGGTCCAACTATGTCGAGTGCTATTTTGTCGAAGGCTGCGCCAGGTGTATCGGTAAGTATCATTGGTTGGCGAGTTTTAATCCGTGTTAGCTTCCTCTTTTGACATTCGATGCATGTCCTTACATATTCAGTAATATCTTTCTTCATTCCATCCCAGAAATAACGCTGTCGAATGCGATTATAGGTTTTTGTAACTCCTTTATGTCCTGCGATTACGGAATCATGGTTTTCTTTCATTATTTGCTTTCGTTGTTCCGTCGTCGGTATCGTGATCAGGGATCGACATATCGTGATAGTGAGTTGGTAATCTTGAAGTGTTTGCTTGAGGTAATTGAGAAAGAACTTCCATGGTATGTCGTCATAGTACGGGGTTTTAGAAATGCTGAAGCTTGTTATCCTTAGTTCATCGAGGACGTCTTTTATTGCTCGAATACTGTTTTTTATATTCTCCTTTGTAATAGGTATCCTGTCGTGTTCTTTTATCGGTATTGCTATAATGTTGTAAGATTGTGTAGGTTTTATTTTAGCTCTCTCAAATGTTAGGTCTTCAAACTTCGGAAGTTCGCCGTATGAGAGTAGTTCGATTGCCCCTTTATCCTGGGGTTGCCCATTCATGTCGATGAAAATTATTTTGTGGTCCTTTTGTATTCTTAAGGAGTCGTTGCTTTCTTCAATCTTCAATGGTGCGTTGCGTAGAGTTGCGGGTACGAAAGTTCGTTCGAAAAGTGCATCCGAGTCCGATGATGTGAGCGGTGTATCTTCCATTTCGATACTTTGTGTTTCTTCGATGTCGTCGTTTGATTCGAGTTGAGTGAGGGCTTCTTCTTCGTTTCCGTAGTCCAAAATCCGTGGAGTGAGTTGAGGTGTTTCGTTGCGAGGAGTTGAATGATGTATGGGTGAGGGAATTTTTTCTGGAGAGGGGGAATGAGTGGGAGGGGGGCTTCGTGAGGGTGTATCGCGACTTTCGATATGGGTAGGAGGGTAATCGGTGACGTCAGTGGTCGTAGAATCTTGTATTCTTGGGATACGTTTTCCTGGAGGAAGAGGGAATGGACTAAAGGCTGTGGAAGGCGTTCGTTTTCTTGGATCTTTTGATTTAGTCTTTGATGGCTGCTTGGAGGTAGTCGGTAGTTGTTTCTGTTCTACCGGGCTATGGAGTCGCGGTTTGCTCGCGGGAAAGATTTCGAGGGAGTCAGAGGATGATGGTTCGTCTTGTTGTCTTTTTCTTTTTATAGAGTAGATTGGTGCTGAAGGCTGTTCCTTTTCGTCGTTCTCCGGTGGGTTCCGGGATAGTGCGTCGGCGTTTGCGTTTGCTCGACCTTCTTTGTAATATATCTTATATTCATATTCTGAGAGTTTTAACTTCCATTTCCATAGTCTTGAAGTAGGATCTTTGATTGAGTTTAGCCATACTAGTGGTTTGTGGTCCGTAATGATTTTAAATTCTCTCCCGTATAAGTATGGTCTGAAGTGGTTTATACAATATACTATCGCGAGGCATTCTTTTTCGATCGTTGAATAGTTTTTCTCTGCTTGGTTTAATAATCGCGACGCGTAGGCTATAGGGAGATCTTTTCCGATTGGTCCTTGACTTAGGACTCCTCCGATTGCATATCCGGATGCATCCGTTGTTAAATTGAAGGTTTCTGTGAAATTAGGATATTGAAGAATAGGTTCAGTTATTAGGGCTTTCTTTAGTTTTTGAAATGCGTCTTCTTGTGTTGGCGTCCATCTGAATGCTACTTCCTTTTTTAATAGGTCGGTGAGAGGTTTCGCGGTTTTCGAGAAATTAGGAATGAATCTACGGTAATATCCGGCAAGGCCTAAAAATTGTTTTATGTTTTTTGAATTTTTGGGAATTGGGAAATGATCTACTGCCGTTATTTTTTTCGGATCTGGTTTGACTCCGTTTTCGCTAATAATATGCCCGAGGTAATTAACTTCATGTCGCAAAAATTCGCATTTGTCCGGTTGTAGCTTGAGGTCTGCTTCTCGTAATCTTTTCATGAGTCGAGTGAATTTGATCTCGTGTTCTCGGAGTGAGCGAGCGTATAGGACTATGTCGTCGAGATAGACAAATAATTCTACTCCTTGTAGTCCGGTTAAAACGTTGTTCATTAATCGTTGGAACGTTGCTGGAGCGTTTTTTAATCCGAAGGGCATGCGTTTAAATTCGTAATGTCCGTATGGCGTAGAAAAAGCGGTTTTATGTGAATCTGTCGATTTCATGGGTATTTGGTGGAAACCAGATGCGAGGTCAAAAACTGAAAAATATTTGGCGCTACCTAGTTGATCTAGGATCTCATTTATATTAGGAAGTGGGTAAGCGTCTCCGATCGTTTTATCGTTGAGGGCGCGGTAATCGATTACCATACGCCATCTTTTGTTTCCTTGAGAGTCCGGTTTTTTCGGTACGATCCATAGAGGTGAGTTATATGGTGAAAGAGAGGGTTCAATTATTCCATTTTCAATGAGTTCAGTTACTTGTCTGTTTATTTCTTCTTTATGAACTGGAGGGAATCTATACTGTTTCGCGTTTACTGGAATGTCGTCGGTAGTATGAATAGGATGTTCTATCGCGGTGGTTGCTCCAAAATGATCTCCGGGTAAATAAAATCTGTCCGCGTTTTCTTTTATTAATTTCGTAACGCTTTCTTCTTCCTCTGAATTTAAATGGTCTAACCTAAGGGCATCTTTAATTTCTTTTAGTCGCTGTTTGTTATAATTCGTCTGGGTAAGGAATACTCGTGCAGAATTTTCATTTTCTATAATTTCGTTTTGACTCGGCGCGGTTTGACTTGTGTTTTCTATTTCTCGAAGTACTAACGTCGGTATGACTATGCGTTCGTCCTTTTCCGTAGTATTGAAGATTGGAAGGTGTGCTCTTCCCTTTGTGTTGGTTACTACTGCGTTTCCAAGGAATATCCCGTCTTTCGTAAATAGGCGGGGTAAATAACCTATTTTAACTTCGGGGTTTGCTATCTTAATTTGAAATGGTGCGACTGATCTTTTAGGAATTGTTAAAAGTTCTTGCTCGAAAAAGGGGATATGTAGTTCTTCCCATTGGAGGCTTCGGCTCTTATAGTCGATCGTGACTGAGTTTTGTATCATGAATTCAGAACCTAAAATTCCGTCCTGGTCAATGGGGAATGAATCGTCAACTAGATGAAACTTTATTGGTCGTCCGGCGATCGCGATTTCTGCTGTTCCTCGAGTGGATATCGGCGTTGAGGTGATTCCTCTAATTTTTAAAATTATGTCATGATTAATTTTTTGGGCTGATTTTGAAAATGATTCTTTTATAAGGTTGATTTCTGATCCGGAATCTATCATTAAATTTAGTTTTTCTTGGTCATTGGTCGTGGCTACTTGTATAGTTGGTACAACAGAATCCTGTTTTAATTGGACCCTAGCGATTCGGAAACTTGGGTCATCGTATTCTGTTCCTCTGGTCCGTGCGTTTCCACGGTCGTTGTAAATGTTCGGTGCCCTGACTGGTTGGCTTCCCGGCGGACACCGGCTACCGGGTTGCGAGAACCGTTTCCCTGATTCGTGGAGTCATCTGCGTTTGTTCTTCTTTGCGAGTAGGGGGTTATTTCTCCGGATTCTACTTTCATTCGAAATTTCGCACAGTCGTCCATGCTGTGGCCTGGATTTTTGCAATATCGACACGTAACAGTCGGTGTATTGGGTGAGAATCTCGTTTGTTGGTAGGATCTTTGCGAAGGGGGCGAGGATCCTTGACTTCCGTAATAGCGTCGAGTGGGGGTTTCGTTTAATTGTCGCGGAGGTGCTCTATCCTCATATCGTCGCGGGGGTGGTCTATCTTCATATCGTCGCGGGGAAAACCTAAAATCGTTCCGTTGCGGCGGCGATCTATACTCGTTCCGACGCGGGGGGGATCTGTATTCATTTCGACGCGGAGGGGAACGATGTCTAACTTTAGTGCGCGCGCGTGATTCTTCCTTTTCGATTTGTCCAAAAATTTTGATCGCGGTACAATAATATTCTTCCAGGCTTCGGGGTGCTTCCATGCGTACCCGTATTCTAGCGTCCGGCGCGAGGCCATTCAAAAATGCTTGAATCACGTGTTCTTCTAATTCCAGTACTCTAATGTGGTCGAATGATCTGCCTTGTTTCATTTCGTCGTATACCGCTGCGTGTAGGTTCCGAACCTTTTCTATGTAGTCGAGTATGTGTTCATGCGGTCTCTTTTCTAGTTGTCCAAGTTCTCCTTGGTATTCGTATAGTGTTTTGTGCGCGGCGAAGGTTGATTTTAATCGGTTGCAAAATTGGTCGACGGTTGCAAATTGCGAGTTCGCGACGGTCATGTACGCATGACCCTGTAGTTTATTAACTAATAATTGCACGAGGTGCATTTCTTGCTCCGGGGCTATTATACTTCGTGCTCTTTCACACGCTCGTACAAATTGGAAGATCGGTATGTTCCTTCCATTGTAAATTGGAACAGATTCTAATGCGTCTTTTATACTTATCGCGGCGGTGCGGAAAAGCGGCGGTCGTTCTGGTGTGCTATGCACTTGCGGTGAAGGAGGGAGTCCTCCCGTGGTATTGTCGTGACCACCATTCATTCTTAATTCTTGTAACGCGTTTTCTAATCTTTGTAAGCGTTCTGGTAGTGGGAGTAATATATCGAATTCCCTATCCATGCGTTCGATTATTTGATGAACTTTATCAAGTTTAAGTTCAGTAGATCGCGGTACTTCTATAGTTCGTCGTATGTTTTGCTCGGCTAAATCGCGTTCTCGAGCCAAAACTCGTTCCTGTAGCCTTGCTACTTCATCTTCCTGTTCTGGGTTTAATCGCGGTTCCGCCATGTTGATGGGAATGTAAAACTTGCTTTATGCTTTAGTAAGAGGGGTGGGGGTAAAATCACTCTTTTCCTGCTATCCCACCGCTGCCACCAAATTTATGTCACGTCCCGTGTCCTCGATCGGGAGTAACTGAGTTTGTTTTCCTGTTTTAGGCTCGCCCGCTATGCGCAGACTATCGCCAGGGCACAGGGAGGAAAATTGGTGATTTTATACCACGAGGGATTAAACGAAGTAAGTATAATATGGGGGTAATGGGGGCGAAGAAACCTTAATGATAATAATATTTCCTTTTCAGGTGCTCACCCGATGGAACGTAGCGGAGTAAGTGTAGAGAGAGAGACGGTAAGTATACGAGTGAGGTAAGTTGTAGCGAGAGAGAATCTACCGAAGGGAGGTTTCTTTTGTATGTTACTAATTGATTTTATTTTCAGGGGTCGCGGCGAGGAACTGGTACGAAGAGACTGGATAACTAAGATGCGTCGAGTAAAAGGTAAGCATAATAATATAGAGTTTATTTCCTTTAGATTAAGTAAAATACAATGTAAATTCAAATGAAGTGGAAGTATAATAAAATTCAAATAGTAATAAAATTCAAATAGAATCTTCAAAAAGATGTTGCATCGACCAGTTCGATGAGTCTGGGGATCGAGGGGAATCTAAGGTATAATCTGGGGAATCAGGAGATTGAGGGGGATCCGGGATGTCGGCAAGTGCTGTCTCAAGGTAGTTGGTTAACAGGGAAGAGGGGTATTCGGTAGGTTGTGGTGTAGAATAGTAATGGGTAGGTTCAGGATATACGGTGGAATCGGGTATAGGGTAATCGAAGGGTGTATAGGGTATGGGGTAGATGGGGTAGTCTGGAATTTGGATGAGGGGGCGACGAGTGTTGGTGGGGGGGTAGGTTGGTTCGACTAGGGTAGGGGATGAGGAGGATTCGGATGATTCCGGAATTATTAAATTCAGGGAAGGAGTAGGCTCCGGTGAGGGGGATCGCGGTAGGTTAGGGGATCCTGGCTGAATTTCAGGCGAGTAGGAGGGTTCCGGTCTGTAGTCGTCGTCGTAGCGTAGTCTTAAAGATATTTGTCGTAAAACTGGATGAATCCCGTAGGTGTCTAATAAGCGCTGTATTTCAGCGGCTTCTCTCTCTGCTCGGACACGGCGGCCGGCTCGTCTACCTCGGCGCCGATAGATGGGAGGATTGCGTATTCCCGAATTATTATCTGTCATCTAATGACAGACGAGAGGTGAGTATAAAGTAGGGGAGACGATTTGTAAATGGAGAAATAAATTCACTGTACCTTGTCTGCGTATCTGTAGGACTCGCAGGTGAAAGGACAGCAGCAGGATTCTGCGCTTCAAGAAGGCGAAGGGGTTGGTGAAGCGCTATTCGTCGCTGCGCTCGCGTTGAATGAAGTAGCTGCTATTTATCAGCGCTATTGGATTTGAAAAATAAAGAAGGTAAGTTATAAGTTATGTATATTAAAATAATAAAATTAATACAATGTAGGTAGTGTAAGAGTAACGAGGGATTTCAACTATCTGCGTACCTCGGTCGCAGGTTAAGTTGAAATCGAGTTTTATAAAATAATTACAGTCAGTGAGAGAATACAAAATATCCGCGTACCTCGGTCACGGGTTTTGGATTCACACGATCTGAGTGCTTGAGTTAACGTCGTACAATATTATTCGCGTAAAATACAATTAGTAAGTAAATGCAAAATGGTCCGCGTACCTCGGTCACGGGTTTTGAATTTACACTAAGAGTGTCGATGATAATTAGTCTGAGTGCCTAAGGTTACAAAGAATTAATATTTATGAAAGCGTACAAAATTATTCGCGTACCTCGGTCACGAGTTCTGAACACAATCAAAAATATAGAAGGAGCAACGAGTGGCAATGGGTGTGTCGCCGTACGACCTCGGTAGTACAGCGGAGTCAGAGTGCAGCCGGAATAATTGAATACTCACTCGTTGGTATTGTAGTCGTAGTAGATGTGGCACTTGTCGCTTCGTAGCACTAGTTTAATTCGCGTACTTTACTTTCACTCGATGTTCACTGGTCGGCTGCTGCTGCTAGACTTTAACTTTAACGATGTTCGCGGTTCGGCTGCCACTGCTGGACTGACTAAAGCGGCGTTGCGCTGCTCCTTATATATTAAATTCATATCGCTAATTCTGAGAATGCTGAGCGGCGGGCGGCTTGCATTTTCCTATCTTTGCTGACATCCCCCGCCTTGCAATTTATTCTGCTGACCGTCTTACGCCTTGCAGTTTTAAACTGCTGACGGTCTTACGCCTTGCAGTTTCTTATCGCCGTGGGAAGGGAAACTGCTGACGGTCTTACGCCTTGCAGTTTCTTGAGCTTATCTTATCGCGGTGAGAGATAAGAAACTGCTGAGCGTGTACAATATTATATAGTCTTGAAATGAATAGATGTCGCATGCGCTTTTAATTATATAGTTATGAAACGAATAGATGGCTCATACTGTTCGCAAATGAAATGATGTCTCGCGGAGTTTGATTTTAATGCTTTTTATATAGCTGCGAGATGAAATGTTGTCCTATACTTCTGAAACGTTTAGATGCATTGCATCTTTTGATATTTATTACTTGTATGACTCATCTAGACGTATCGCGTTGATTATTAATACGGTTATTATTCTTAAGTATTACTTTTACGTGCCTTTACATATATATATATTTATTTTAATGGATTAATGTATTTTCGTACATATATACGTAATGTATATATGTGTATGTATGTCTATGTATATATATATATAGGCATATGTCAAGACGCGCGCTTTCGCGAATTAGGGGGTGGGAGGTTTGAATACGCGATTTTAACAATAGTGACGTCAATTTCGGGTTGACGTTACACGTCCAAGCAGGCGCGGAAGCGTCCAAGCAGGCGCGGAAGCGTCCAGGCAGGCGCGGAAACGTCCAAGCAGGCGCGGAAGCATGCAAGAAGGCGCAGAAGTGTCCAAGCAGGCGCGGAAGCTTCCAAGCAGGCGCGGAAGCGTCCAAGCAGGCGCGGTAGCGTCCAACCAGGCGCGGAAGCGACCAAGCAGTCGCGGAAGCGTCCAAGCAGGCGCGGTAGCGTCCCAGCAGTCGCGGAAGCGTCCAAGCAGGCGCGGTAGGGTCCAAGCAGTCGCGGAAGCGTCCAAGCAGGCGCGGCAGCGTCCAAGTTGGCACGGAAACGTCCAAGTAGGCGCGGAAGCATGCAAGAAGGCGCAGAAGAATCCAAGCAGGCGCGGAAGCATGCAAGAAGGCGCAGAAGATTCCAAGCAGGCGCGGAAGCGTCCAAGCAGTCGCGGAAGCGTCCAAGCAGGCGCGGAAGCGTCCAAGCAGGCGCGGTAGCGTCCAACCAGGCGCGGAAGCTTCCAAGCAGTCGCGGAAGCGTCCAAGCAGGCGCGGTAGTGTCCAAGCTGGTGCGGAAACGTCCAAGCAGGCGCGGAAGCATGCAAGAAGGCGCAGAAGAGTCCAAGCAGGCGCGGAAGCGTCCAAGCAGGAGGGGAAGCATGCAAGCAGGCGCGGAAGCGTCCAAGCAGTCATGGAAGCGTCCAAGCAGGCGCGGAAGCATTCAAAAAGGCGTAGAAGAGTCCAAGCAGGCGCGGTAGGGTCCAAGCAGGCGCGGTAGCGTCCAAGCAGGCGCGGAAACGTCCAAGCAGGCGCGGAAGCATGCAAGAAGGCGCAGAAGTGTCCAAGCAGGCGCGGAAGCGTCCAAGCAGGCGCGGAAGCGGGCAAGCAGGCGCGGAAACGTCCAAGCAGGCGCGGTAGCGTCCAACCAGGCGCGGAAGCGACCAAGCAGTCGCGGAAGCGTCCAAGCAGTAGCGGAAGCGTCCAAGCAGGCGCGGTAGAGTCCAAGCAGTCGCGGAAGCGTCCAAGCAGGCGCGGTAGCGTCCCACCAGGCGCGGAAGCGACCAAGCAGTCGTGGAAGCGTCCAAGCAGGCACGGAAGCATGCAAGCAGGCGCGGAAGCGTCCAAGCAGTCATGGAAGCGTCCAAGCAGGCGCGGAAGCGTCCAAGCAGGCGCGGAAACGTCCAAGCAGGCGTGAAAGCGTCCAAGCAGTCTCGGAACCGTGCAAGCAGGGGCGGAAGCGTCCAAGCAGGCGCGGTAGCGTCCCACCAGGCGCGGAAGCGACCAAGCAGTCGCGGAAGCGCCCAAGCAGGCACGGAAGCATGCAAGCAGGCGCGGAAGCGTCCAAGCAGTGATGGAAGCGTCCAAGCAGGCGCGGAAGCGTCCAAGCAGGCGCGGAAACGTCCAAGCAGGCGTGAAAGCGTCCAAGCAGTCTCGGAACCGTGCAAGCAGGCGCGGAAGCATGCAAGAAGGCGCGGAAGCGTCCAAGCAGGCGCGGTAGCGTCCAAGCAGGCGCGGTAGCGTCCAACCAGGCGCGGAAGCGGCAAGCAGTCGCGGAAGCGTCCAAGCAGTAGCTGAAGCGTCCAAGCAGGCGCGGTAGAGTCCAAGCAGTCGCGGAAGCGTCCAAGCAGGCGCGGTAGCGTCCCACCAGGCGCGGAAGCGACCAAGCAGTCGCGGAAGCGTCCAAGCAGGCACGGAAGCATGCAAGCAGGCGCGGAAGCGTCCAAGCAGTCATGGAAGCGTCCAAGCAGGCGCGGAAGCGTCCAAGCAGGCGCGGAAACGTCCAAGCAGGCGTGAAAGCGTCCAAGCAGGCGCGGAAACGTCCAAGCTGGCGCGGAAGCATTCAAAAAGGCGTAGAAGAGTCCAAGCAGGCGCGGTAGGGTCCAAGCAGGCGCGGAAGCATGCAAGAAGGCGCAGAAGTGTCCAAGCAGGCGCGGAAGCTTCCAAGCAGGCGCGGAAGCGTCCAAGCAGTCATGGAAGCGTCCAAGCAGGCGCGGAAGCATGCAAGAAGACGCAGAACAGTCCAAGCAGGCGCGGAAGCGTCCAAGCAGTCGCGGAAGCGTCCAAGCAGGCGCGGTAGCGTCCAAGAAGGCGCGGAAGAGTCCAAGAAGTCGCGGAACCGTCCAAGCAGGCGCGGTAGCGTCCAAGCAGGCGCGGAAACGTATAAGCAGGCGCGGAAGCATGCAAGAAGACGCAGAAGAGTCCAAGCAGGCGCGGAAGCGTCCAAGCAGGAGGGGAAGCATGCAAGCAGGCGCGGAAGCGTCCAAGCAGGCGCGGAAACATCCAAGTAGGCGCGGCAGCATGCAAGAAGTCGCAGAAGACTCCAAACAGTCGCGGAAGCGTCCAAGCAGGCGGGGAAGCATGCAAGCAGGCGCGGAAGCGTCCAAGCAGGCGCGGAAACGTCCAAGCAGACGCGGAAGCATGCAAGAAGACGCAGAAGAGTCCAAGCAGGCGCGGAAGCGTCCAAGCAGGCGCGGAAGCGTCCAAGCAGGCGCGGAAACGTCCAAGCAGGCGCGGAAGCATTCAAAAAGGCGTAGAAGAGTCCAAGCAGGCGCGGTAGGGTCCAAGCAGGCGCGGAAGCATGCAAGAAGGCGCAGAAGTGTCCAAGCAGGCGCGGAAGCTTCCAAGCAGGCGCGGAAGCGTCCAAGCAGTCATGGAAGCATCCAAGCAGGCGCGGAAGCGGGCAAGCAGGCGCGGAAGCGTCCAAGCAGGCGCGGAAGCGTCCAAGCAGTCATGGAAGCGTCCAAGCAGGCGCGGAAGCGTCCAAGCAGGCGCGGTAGCGTCCAAGCAATCGCGGAAGCGTCCAAGCAGGCGCGGAAACGTCCAAGCAGGCGCGGAAGCATGCAAGAAGACGCAGAAGAGTCCAAGCAGGCGCGGAAGCGTCCAAGCAGGAGGGGAAACATGCAAGCAGGCGCGGAAGCGTCCAAGCAGGCGCGGAAACGTCCAAGTAGGCGCGGAAGCATGCAAGAAGGCGCAGAAGAGTCCAAGCAGTCATGGAAGCGTCCAAGCAGTCGCGGAAGCGTCCAAGCAGGCGCGGAAGCGTCCAAGCAGGCGCGGAAGCGTCCAAGCAGTCGCGGAGGCGTCCAAGCAGGCGCGGTAGGGTCCAAGCTGGTGCGGAAACGTCCAAGCAGGCGCGGAAGCATGCAAGAAGGCGCAGAAGATTCCAAGCAGGCGCGGAAGCGTCCAAGCAGTCGCGGAAGCGTCCAAGCAGGCGCGGAAGCATCCAAGCAGGCGCGGTAGCGTCCAAGCAGGCGCGGAAGCGTCCAAGCAGTCGCGGAAGCGTCCAAGCAGGCGCGGAAGCGTCCAAGCAGGCGCGGCAGCATGCAAGAAGACGCACAAGAGTCCAAGCAGGCGCGGAAGCGTCCAAGCAGGCGCGGAAGCGTCCAAGCAGGCGCGGAAGCGTCCAAGCAGTCGCGGAAGCGTCCAAGCAGTCGCGGAAGCGTCCAAGCAGGCGCGGAAGCGTCCAAGCAGGCGCGGAAGCGTCCAAGCAGGCGCGGAAACGTCCAAGCAGGCGCGGAAGCATTCAAAAAGGCGTAGAAGAGTCCAAGCAGGCGCGGTAGGGTCCAAGCAGGCGCGGTAGCGTCCAAGCAGGCGCGGAAACGTCCAAGCAGGCGCGGAAGCATGCAAGAAGGCGCAATAGTGTCCAAGTAGGCGCCGAAGCGCCCAAGCAGGCGCGGAAGCGGGCAAGCAGGCGCGGAAGCGTCCAAGCAGGCGCGGTAGAGTTCAAGCAGTCGCGGAAACGTCCAAGCAGGCGCGGTAGCGTCCAACCAGGCGCGGAAGCGACCAAGCAGTCGCGGAAGCGTCCAAGCAGTAGCGGAAGCGTCCAAGCAGGCGCGGTAGAGTCCAAGCAGTCGCGGAAGCGTCCAAGCAGGCGCGGTAGCGTCCCACCAGGCGCGGAAGCGACCAAGCAGTCGCGGAAGCGTCCAAGCAGGCACGGAAGCATGCAAGCAGGCGCGGAAGCGTCCAAGCAGTCATGGAAGCGTCCAAGCAGGCGCGGAAGCGTCCAAGCAGGCGCGGAAACGTCCAAGCAGGCGTGAAAGCGTCCAAGCAGGCTCGGAACCGTGCAAGCAGGCGCGGAAGCATGCAAGAAGGCGCGGAAGCGTCCAAGCAGGCGCGGTAGCGTCCAAGCAGGCGCGGAAACGTCCAAGCAGGCGCGGAAGCATGCAAGCAGGCGCGGAAGCGTCCAAGCAGGCGCGGTAGCGTCCAACCAGGCGCGGATGCGTCCAAGCAGTCGCGGAAGCGTCCAAGCAGGCGCGCTAGCGTCCAAGCAGTCGCGGAAACCTCCAAGCAGGCGCGGAAGCATGCAAGAAGACGTAGAAGAGTCCAAGCAGGCGCGGAAGCGTCCAAGCAGGCGGGGAAGCATGCAAGCAGGCGCGGAAGCGTCCAAGCAGGCGCGGTAGCGTCCAAGCAGGCGCGGAAGAGTCCAAGAAGTCGCGGAAGCGTCCAAGCAGGCGCGGTAGGGTCCAAGCTGGTGCGGAAACGTCCAAGCAGGCGCGGAAGCATGCAAGAAGGCGCAGAAGATTCCAAGCAGGCGCGGAAGCGTCCAAGCAGTCGCGGAAGCGTCCAAG